>OZ014567.1:0-2449974 GCA_963966155.1 Clivina fossor
AAAAATGGTTAAAAAACATTAGCGACAAAACAATACCGGATGACATAGAACAATTTCTGGCTTTAGGGGCAAAATTTTGCACACAACCAACAAGTAATGTTGTGAATTTACCGTCTTTAATAGCTGACGTTGAATTAATCATTTCAAACAAACCTGATGACCAACAAAACATAGTAAGATCAAAATGTACTAATGCTATAACGAATTTTGTACAAGATAGTAATAATCAATATAATAAATTTAACCAATTACACATCAAAACTAAATCATTCTTAAAGAACAATCCTGACATAATAGTTACGGCATCAGACAAAGGTAACATCACAGTCATCATGAACTCTCAAGATTACAATACATACATAGAACAATTAATGTCTAACACACAGGATTACAAATTACTGAATACGGATCCGATCAGATCTATCCAAAACAAAGCGAACAAATACATAGATCAATTATATAAAATTGATGCAATTAATGAAAACCAACACAAATCGTTAAAAATCTACAATTCAGTACCGGCCACATTATATTGTTTACCGAAAATACATAAATTAACAGAAGAAAATTCAAATATAAAAATGAGACCAATTTGCTGTTGCATCAATACGCCAACTAGCAATATAGCTAATTTCATAAAGAACATATTAACAATTTCATATAATAAAGATAATGAATACTATATTAACAACTCAATGGATTTTGTTGAAACAGTACAAAATATGAGATTGCCGGATGATCATGTATTGGTCAGCTTTGATGTGGAAAATTTATTTGGTAACATATCTCTCGAATTGATACATACAGTTTTAGAACAAAATTGGCCTAACATACAAAGTATTACAAATATTCCATACAACATGTTCTTAGAAATGGTAGATTTCATATTTTCGAATAATTTAATAACAGTAAAAAACAAATTATATATTCAGAAGTTTGGGACGCCTATGGGTGCCACAATTAGCCCCATAATAGCACAATTAGTTATGGATTTTCTATTGGATGATTGTGTGAAGAAATTTAACATGAAACCAGTGTTTATAAAGAAATATGTCGATGACGTAATTTGTGCAATCAAAGAAGATGAGATCCAATCTTCATTACATGTTTTGAATGTATTTAATGAACATCTTAACTTTACTGTCGAATATGAAACTAATAAGTCCATTCCATTTTTGGACATCTTATTAATTCGAGATGTGGATAACTGTATAAAAACTAGTTGGTACATTAAACCTACAGCGTCTTGTCGTTATATACATTTTGATTCTTACCACCAACAGCACACAAAAATCAACACCATCCTTGGTTTAAAAAACAGGGTTGTCAGGTTATCTCATAATAACTACAAAAATGCTAATCTGAGTAAATTGCATACAATATTGATCGATAATGGATATCCGAAGAAGTTAGTAAATAAAATAATTTGGTCAACTCCACACAACAGGACTCCACTAATTAATAATAACACTTTAGAAGTTCCACGTACTGAATTGGAGATAAAAAAGAATATTTTCACACTCCCAAATTTACCTAAAATAACAGAAAAATTAATTAACATTTTAAAATCAGACAACATAAAAATAATTAGAAAAAACACCTTACCTACTAAGAAAATTTATACGAAACTAAAAGATGTCATTCCTATCAATAAACAGTCAAACTTAGTTTACAAGATTCCATGTTCAGATTGTGATGCGACGTACATAGGCAACACGAAGCGTTGGTTAGAAGAACGGTTGGCGTTACATAGATCGGATTGTAGGTTGAAACCTCAAGCAACGGCATTATCAATTCATTCACATCAAAAACAACATAAGTTTGACTTTACGAACACGTCTGTGGTTTGTATTGAAGAGAAATCATTTAAACGATCGCTTTTAGAAATGATCTATATAAAAACAGATAGCATGAGTGTAAACAAACGTGCTGATATTCAACACCTCAGTATAATATATGACTTTCTACTTACGTTTGTGAATAAAAGTAATGGTTCATCTCGTGATATTACTTAGTTGTTTGGTTTCAGTGAAAAACAATCTGACTGTTGCGCGTGTAGCGCTTGTTGTCATCAAAATTCGTTATGAATAAAACATAGGTTATGTTGTTATTGACATTCGTACGTCGTTCTATGTCACGTGACTAATATTAGGTTCAGTTATAATTTCCCTCCAAAAATCAGTTGATAATAAAAAATTTATTTTTATCAACCATCGTAGTAATTAAAAATTATTTCGTGTCTAACGTCGTTTACATTTGGTATTGTGAAAAAAATTTAAGAATTTTATATTACTGACAATTACTTATAACTATTTTTTATTTTTTATTTATATATAAAAATACAATTTTAATTTTTGACGTATAAATTGTTATACATTTAATTTTATTTTATTTTTAATCTTATTTCAAAAAAACTGTTTTGTATCTGGATTGGTTTTTTCCATTGTGGACATAATTTCTAAATATTGTTGATAAAGAACACACAGAATTCTCTACCATTGTAAGTTTATTAAATCATTGTACATTGTAATTACTAATTAGATTTGATTGTATTTTAACATAATTTGTATTTTATAATAAATAGGTCTGCCTGATGAAGGAGGCAAGCAACCTCCGAAAGCTTGCAACGTATACAATGAATTGAGTTATTAATATCATATTCTGTATTGACTTCTAATCCCAATAATATCCTTTCAAAATTTATATAAAGTCAACATTTATTATTATATACTGAGTCATGGGTTTTTTTCAAAACATCGAACATCTTTATGGTGACCACACCAAACTTATGTTAAAATCATGGATCAACATAAAAAAGAAAATCAATTCAATAGAAAATAGACGAATTTTTTTATTAAAATGCCGAAAATTAGGAATTTGTCCTAACCACATTGACAATGCTACAAAAACAGTGTTTGAAATACAGGAATTTAATACTGCAAAACAATCATCCTTAGTCAACACACATCAAATACAAATTAATAAAAGATTGTTAAATTTAGAAATTTCATTAACATTACAAAATTTACATAACGCGAATAAAGAAACTAAGACATTATTAGATGAATTAAAACTCATATTACCAATGGACGTGCTTGATACGTTTTTACAAAAACAAAATAGTAATTTAAAAAAACATTATAATAATATAAAGAACACTCAAATAAGAAAAATTAATAATTTAATTCTAAGACAAAGTGAACCGATAAAAGTTCAAGAAAAATGGTTAAAAAACATTAGCGACAAAACAATACCGGATGACATAGAACAATTTCTGGCTTTAGGGGCAAAATTTTGCACACAACCAACAAGTAATGTTGTGAATTTACCGTCTTTAATAGCTGACGTTGAATTAATCATTTCAAACAAACCTGATGACCAACAAAACATAGTAAGATCAAAATGTACTAATGCTATAACGAATTTTGTACAAGATAGTAATAATCAATATAATAAATTTAACCAATTACACATCAAAACTAAATCATTCTTAAAGAACAATCCTGACATAATAGTTACGGCATCAGACAAAGGTAACATCACAGTCATCATGAACTCTCAAGATTACAATACATACATAGAACAATTAATGTCTAACACACAGGATTACAAATTACTGAATACGGATCCGATCAGATCTATCCAAAACAAAGCGAACAAATACATAGATCAATTATATAAAATTGATGCAATTAATGAAAACCAACACAAATCGTTAAAAATCTACAATTCAGTACCGGCCACATTATATTGTTTACCGAAAATACATAAATTAACAGAAGAAAATTCAAATATAAAAATGAGACCAATTTGCTGTTGCATCAATACGCCAACTAGCAATATAGCTAATTTCATAAAGAACATATTAACAATTTCATATAATAAAGATAATGAATACTATATTAACAACTCAATGGATTTTGTTGAAACAGTACAAAATATGAGATTGCCGGATGATCATGTATTGGTCAGCTTTGATGTGGAAAATTTATTTGGTAACATATCTCTCGAATTGATACATACAGTTTTAGAACAAAATTGGCCTAACATACAAAGTATTACAAATATTCCATACAACATGTTCTTAGAAATGGTAGATTTCATATTTTCGAATAATTTAATAACAGTAAAAAACAAATTATATATTCAGAAGTTTGGGACGCCTATGGGTGCCACAATTAGCCCCATAATAGCACAATTAGTTATGGATTTTCTATTGGATGATTGTGTGAAGAAATTTAACATGAAACCAGTGTTTATAAAGAAATATGTCGATGACGTAATTTGTGCAATCAAAGAAGATGAGATCCAATCTTCATTACATGTTTTGAATGTATTTAATGAACATCTTAACTTTACTGTCGAATATGAAACTAATAAGTCCATTCCATTTTTGGACATCTTATTAATTCGAGATGTGGATAACTGTATAAAAACTAGTTGGTACATTAAACCTACAGCGTCTTGTCGTTATATACATTTTGATTCTTACCACCAACAGCACACAAAAATCAACACCATCCTTGGTTTAAAAAACAGGGTTGTCAGGTTATCTCATAATAACTACAAAAATGCTAATCTGAGTAAATTGCATACAATATTGATCGATAATGGATATCCGAAGAAGTTAGTAAATAAAATAATTTGGTCAACTCCACACAACAGGACTCCACTAATTAATAATAACACTTTAGAAGTTCCACGTACTGAATTGGAGATAAAAAAGAATATTTTCACACTCCCAAATTTACCTAAAATAACAGAAAAATTAATTAACATTTTAAAATCAGACAACATAAAAATAATTAGAAAAAACACCTTACCTACTAAGAAAATTTATACGAAACTAAAAGATGTCATTCCTATCAATAAACAGTCAAACTTAGTTTACAAGATTCCATGTTCAGATTGTGATGCGACGTACATAGGCAACACGAAGCGTTGGTTAGAAGAACGGTTGGCGTTACATAGATCGGATTGTAGGTTGAAACCTCAAGCAACGGCATTATCAATTCATTCACATCAAAAACAACATAAGTTTGACTTTACGAACACGTCTGTGGTTTGTATTGAAGAGAAATCATTTAAACGATCGCTTTTAGAAATGATCTATATAAAAACAGATAGCATGAGTGTAAACAAACGTGCTGATATTCAACACCTCAGTATAATATATGACTTTCTACTTACGTTTGTGAATAAAAGTAATGGTTCATCTCGTGATATTACTTAGTTGTTTGGTTTCAGTGAAAAACAATCTGACTGTTGCGCGTGTAGCGCTTGTTGTCATCAAAATTCGTTATGAATAAAACATAGGTTATGTTGTTATTGACATTCGTACGTCGTTCTATGTCACGTGACTAATATTAGGTTCAGTTATAATTTCCCTCCAAAAATCAGTTGATAATAAAAAATTTATTTTTATCAACCATCGTAGTAATTAAAAATTATTTCGTGTCTAACGTCGTTTACATTTGGTATTGTGAAAAAAATTTAAGAATTTTATATTACTGACAATTACTTATAACTATTTTTTATTTTTTATTTATATATAAAAATACAATTTTAATTTTTGACGTATAAATTGTTATACATTTAATTTTATTTTATTTTTAATCTTATTTCAAAAAAACTGTTTTGTATCTGGATTGGTTTTTTCCATTGTGGACATAATTTCTAAATATTGTTGATAAAGAACACACAGAATTCTCTACCATTGTAAGTTTATTAAATCATTGTACATTGTAATTACTAATTAGATTTGATTGTATTTTAACATAATTTGTATTTTATAATAAATAGGTCTGCCTGATGAAGGAGGCAAGCAACCTCCGAAAGCTTGCAACGTATACAATGAATTGAGTTATTAATATCATATTCTGTATTGACTTCTAATCCCAATAATATCCTTTCAAAATATATATATATATATATATATATATATATATATATATATATATATATATATATATATATATATATATACCGGGTGTCTACTTTTTTTTTGTTACATAGGGAATACAATGCTAAAATTTTCATTTGGTGATAAATTTTCCCCTAATTATTATAGAACAAAAGTACAAATACAAAAGTTGTTTAGAATTCAAAAATGCATCAAATGATGCCAAATTTATCAATATAGGATGTTCCGATCAAGAATTAGAAGCAAATTAAAATTTCCATTTTTGCGCTCTTTACATCAAAGTGCCATGGAAATTAAACAAATAATTTCATTTCTTCTGGAGTTTGAGTTTGACAGATCGTATTTATTTTATTGTTACGTTCTGTATTATTATTATTATTATTATTATTATTATTATTATTATTGAAAATAATGAATAAACTTAATGTAAATGAAAAGCTATCAAGTATAAAAAGTATTAAGTATTTATTATTTATTACAATGAAAGGGTATTTTACTCGGCTGTACACTACGTACTAGCTGTGGTTTTAAATTGTGAATGTCTCCATTATAATTTTAAGTAATTGTTTAATTTATTTATTAACTTCAAGTTATAAAAACAATACATTTGAATTAGATGACTGGCATTATGCCTAATATATTTATTATAATAATTTAAACTTATCCCTGAGGATGCTGTAAGTTGTGCAGTGAAACGTCGGATAAGAGTTTAATAAATAGTAAATAGCTGAACTCCGTAAAACTTTCTTTATTTATTACAATATTCAATATACCTATAAAACAGAAAAATTCATGAATACAAGATATAGGAGAACAAAAACGAAACTAACAATTTAAATTAAATGTTCAAATAAATCGCCATTAACTGCCAAACAATAACCTAATCTGTTATAAAATTCGTGACGTACAGAGCTTAATTGTGTTTGTGTTATATTATTGCACTCTTCAACAATGGCATTTTTCAAATCAACAAGATTTTTGATATGTCGTTTATAAATTTTCTCCTTCAAATATGGCCATAAAAAGAAATCGCACGGTGCTAAATCGGGCGATCTAGCTGGCCAATTAATTGGACCACCTCTACCAATCCATGAATTTGGAAAACATTGATCCAAATATAATTTAATGTTGCAGCTGTAATGTGCCGGACATCCGTCTTGTTGATACCAGACAACATTATCTTAAGTTGCACACTCTTCTAACTGCGGACCAATATGATTTTGCAACATATCCAAATATTTTTCGTTGTTTAAATTATTTTCAATAAAAAATGGCCCAATTATACACCTGCCAAAAATTCCAGCCCATACATTAACTTTTTCTGGATATTGGGTACGTGTTGCTACCATTAAATGAGGATTTGTTTGGCTCCATATTCTAAAGTTTTGTGTATTAGGTTCGCCGTGTAAAGTAAACGTAGACTCGTCAGTAAAACAAATAGATTTCAAGAAGTTTCTGTCTAAATAGGATTTTTCCATAATAATGTTACTAAATTCGCTTCTAGCCATTTTATCCGCTTCAAATATCTCTTGGTGCGTGGAATATTTATAAGAATGATATTTTTCATTTTTTAGTACCTTATGTATTGTTGAAGGATGCAAATTTAATTCAGCACCAAGTTGACGCACACTAACATTTGGGTTTTCCGTTACACACAAAAGTATATTCAATGTATTTTCTTTAATTGCATTTTGATTTAAATTCTCCTCCTGATCTTCTGCGTTGATTTTTCTACAATTTTTACAACGTTTTAACACACTTCCAGTTTCTTCGAATTGTTTAATTATCCTACGAATAGTCATAGCGGAAGGTATGGGACGGTTTTCAAAGAAAGCGCTGAATAAATCTCTTACTCGTCGTATCGAATTTCCAGTAAAATACCATTTTACGCACTGAACTTTTTCATTTACCTTAAGTTTATTCATTATTTTCAATAATAATGATAATAATACAGAACGTAACAATAAAATAAATACGATCTGTCAAACTCAAACTCCAGAAGAAATGAAATTATTTGTTTAATTTCCATGGCACTTTGATGTAAAGAGCGCAAAAATGGAAATTTTAATTTGCTTCTAATTCTTGATCGGAACATCCTATATTGATAAATTTGGCATCATTTGATGCATTTTTGAATTCTAAACAACTTTTGTATTTGTACTTTTGTTCTATAATAATTAGGGGAAAAAATAACAAAAAAAAAGTAGACACCCGATATATATATATATATATATATATATATATATATATATATATATATATATATTTCTTTAAATTATTTAATTGATTTTAGATGACAACTACAACCAGACCCAGACAAATGCGATCTACGTCGATGTGTAACCCAGTTTCCACAGGTAATTTTATCTTTGTGTTTTTTTATTAGAATGTGCCCAGTAAATTTGATGTAATTTTAAAAACTGAACACAATTCAACAATTTGATTTTTTATAAGTTAAATTTGAGTTAAAAATAAAAGATTTATATAATAGTTTCAGGAGCACAGGAACACATCCCGGGTCTTACGTCTGACCGGACCCGATCCGACCCGACCATAAAATGTTGCCCCGGGCTCAATCAGACTGAAGCACACACACATTTAGAAATAAATTAAAGTTCTGCAATAGAAATATAAATACAAAAATTGATTACAAAGTTGTAACTTGCAGCAGTGCCTTAGATGTCTCAACAGTATTTTAATTTTAAATCTAACACTGAACAAAAGAACTTTTTGGTATTATTTTTTTATATGTTCCGTGTCCTCTTGTTAGGCCTTAGTCTGTAGGACATTGTATTACTAAATAATTAAATAAAAATAAATATTTAAATTTATAAAACAATTCTTGTAAATTATATAATTAAATCACTTAACATTTAAAATAAATTTTTAGTATTTTATTTTATGACAATAAAAAAAATTTTTTTCATGCCATTATATATATATTGAAATTAAAATTTGCTTTTGCTTGAGCTTCGGGCTTTTTAGGGCTGAGCTTGTTTCAAATTAACTATTTTAAAATTGTCAACATTATCTAAACAAAATTTATCTTTTTTTTTCATTTAAGATAAAACCATTTTGATTAATTTATTACTTTGTTAGATAATAATGTCAAAATAAAATGATACAATATTATTTTTTTGTTGATAAATATTTGTATAATTCCTGTGTTTATAAAATATTATCATCAATGTGTTATTAAAAATTTGATTCCATGTTTTGTTTAATATAATATTAATATATATTAATTTCATTTTGAATTTCAGTAAAAGTTTATACAATACATATAAAATAGTATTTGAATTTTGAAAAAAGGTTTGTGATCATATTTAAATAACTATGTATGCTTGAAAGAATTAAGCAATTTAATTATTATGCTATGTTGCCAATTTTCCGGAAATATTATTCAAAATTTATTTCAAGCATATTGTGTGTAAGATTTAAAACAAATTTTCAAGATAGATTTCTTTTTATGCATAATAATTACAAAATTTAATTTTTCAAAAATGCTGTCATCATTTGGTAATAAAATATAAAAATTTTATTCTTATTTCTTAGTATTTTTGTGATAATGTCAATATATGGGTTTACCCATATACTTCCTAATCATGTTATTTTAGTTTTTGAAGAAAAAATAGCGTGTCACTTGGAGCAGAATACTCTTTTTACCACTTTGACTGCAAGGAAAAGTGGTATAGCGTTTGGTACGGTGTCTGTAACATTTTCAAAAAAAAAAAAAATATATAGAAATTCTTCATATAGCCTCTAGATGACGAATCCGAACTTAGTTTATGTGGGTGTATGGATGTGCGTCGTCAGCTCGCTCGCTCGCTCGGTCGTAAGTCAAAATTTTGTGATTGCAACTCCTAGACGGTTTAACCGATTTTAATGAAATTTTCAGAATAAATTTGCCTAGTACACAAGATGGTCATGTGGTTTTATTTTTTTGCAGTGAAGCCAACTTTCCGAGAGAAAATTACTAAAGTTTTTGAAAATTCATTGAGGCTACTTTATATATCCGATTTTGATCAAATTTTCAGAAAAAAATTTCCTAATGCTCTTATTAATTATATAATTTTATTAATATCCAGTGTTGCCAACTTTCCGAGAAAAAAAAAATTAAAGTTTTAAAAAATTTATTATGGCCATGTTATTTAACGATTTTACTCAAATTTTCACAAAAGATTTCCTTAGTATTCATATAATTTACGTAATTTTAACAAAATACAATGTTGTAAAATTATCAAGAGAAAAAAATCACAAATTTTTAAAAAAATTCATTGTGGCTACATTTTTTTGATTTTGATCAAATTTTCAGAAAAGATTTCTTTAATGCTCCCATTAATTATATAATGTTATTAGTATCCAGTGTTGCCAACTTTCCGAGAAAAGAATTACTAAATTTATAATAAATTCGTTATGACCACTATTTAACCGATTTTAATCAAATTTTCATAAAAAAATTCTAGTGCCTAAATAAATTATGCAATTTTAATAAAATACAGTGTTGTCAATTTATCGAGCAAAAAAAATTACAAGTTTTTTTAAAAATTCATTGTGGCTACATTATTTATTCGATTTTGATCAAATTTTCAGGAAAGTTTTTCCTGGTGCCCACATAAATTATAATTTTATTAAAGATATTGTGTTGCCAACTTTCCGAGAAATGTCGAAGTGGGTTTACCCATATACTTCTAATCTTGTTTATAGTAAAAATTTCTTTCTTTTCTCTATAACATGATACTCGTTAGAAACAACTAGCCCTTTATTATATTTCCTAGGTGTTACCACAAACTACGGTTTTATTTTGAAATACAGGCTAAGTAATACTTAAAATACTTTTATTATAAACTAGCTGTATCCGGCATGCGTTGAAATGCCACTCAAAGAAATAAAGTGGAGACGGTCTGAAAATATATATATATATATATATATATATATATATATATATTCCACGCTAACTTTGAACTATAGTCAAATTCACGAATTATTGTCAAACAAACAAAAAAATTACTGTGTTTTTATTTTCTAAGTTAACAAAATATTCGCAAAATATTTTGAACGACAAAAAACATTAAATTCTATTTATTATATATTTTATTGTGTTTAATAAATTTCAAATTTGCCGCTTTTTTTGAAAACAGCAAATGGAAATGAAACTTGTTTTCTTTGCTCCCTCGTAAATCCCACAAATGCTGCGATAGCAACACAACAGCATATGGTTTAATTAAAGGTTTGCTGAATTTGTTGACTTCAGTAAAGGCACTTATAATTTTGACATATAAAATTTTTTTTACATTTTACGTGTTGGTACGATTCATAAATACTATTTCGTCGCCAAATGTCATATAATACAGTAATACTTTTTGTCTATCATTTCTATATTACATGTGCCGCAGGCAACGGTTATTTATATGTATAGGGTATATAATAGCATTTTGTTCTTCAAAAAATCAGCTGGTATGTATAAAATTTTTGTTTCGAAGATATGAAGCGTTCAGCAGAAAAGTCATCCAAATTGATTTTGGTTTTATTTTTTAGTAATAGAAAAAAATGTCCAATTACAGTCAGTTCAGATGTTTGTTTAATTGTAATAACTATTTCCATTTAAACACAGTGGATACTAATTCGTTACTTTTTATTTCTAATCTTTATACAGCTTTATCGCAAAACTCATAAGGTGACTCATTCCTCATTTTTCCGGTGAACGCCTCATATTCAAATTAGTTTTCAATAACACATAGTTTATATTTTATTAATAATTGATATTGATTAGGGTGGTTTTAAAATACTTTACGTTGTTAAATGATCAGATAACGATAAAATAACGTCATTCAACTTTCTATAGTTCAAAAGCACAAACTCCCTAATAAGTACTATGAAATATTAATAAAACTCAAAAATATATTATTAATATACATGCAACAATTGGTCTAAAATATTTTTCTTGTTTTACAATCAAGCTTTTTAAAAATTTAACCGTAATTACAAAGTCAACCAATGTTTAATTGAAGGTTCCATCGTTTCACCTATAAGATCTTTTTATTTTAACATAATGAGAGCTTATTATGTTAATAACAGTTATTTTTGTTAACAGACGGTTATTTGTGTAGTAATCTTATGTATATGTATACATAACTCCTTATTACATGAAAACTATTATTTAATTTATAAAAAATATAAGAAAATTTTACAACTTCTTAAATAAAAAGTTTTTTTTTTGCTCATTTCGAGATATACTATCGTCCATCTCCTCCTAAATGGATACAGACAAGGCCGTAAACATCCCGTATATCATTGTTTTTCTTGTTTTAGAAACGGATTATTCTATATGTACCAATATTGCGCGCGAAATATAAACATGGATACCAATTTAAAAGTGGCAGTTCGAAACGGACAATTGAAAGAAGTTAAACAACTCTTGAATACAACAATTGATATTTCTACTGCTAGATTTGCTTCTGAAGGATATTTGTTGCTGTGTAAAGCTATTAAAAATAAACACATCAGTATTGCTAAATTATTAATAAGTAAAGGTTGTAAAGTTATGAATCGAAATGAAAGTAAATCATCTGACATAGCTCTACATTTAGCAGTTAATAACAATTATATACAAATCATTAAAATGTTGCTTTCAAAAAATAATGCTGATGTAAATAAAAAATATGAAAATGGTTCAACATGCCTGCATGTAGCTGTGAAAAACAATTCGAAACAAATTGTTAAGATTCTTTTACAAAATGGTGCTTACGTTGATTTCCCGGATACAAATTTTAATAGACCGCTTTATTTGGCTGTAGGGGCAAACAATATGGAAATATGTAAGCTGCTTCTAGAATATGGAGCTGATGTAAATTTACGAAACAAAAACAATCGAATACCACTTTTTTGTAAATTTAGGGGCGATGAAACAATAATACTGTTATTGCTACTGTATGGGTCTGAAACTGCTGATAAATATCCTCGCTATGTACAACTAAGATTCTTAGATAAGATTGCCCCTGCCTCCAAAATTTTTTTCAAGAACATTTTTGAATTCCCAAAATTCATATATTTTCTGGATGTTAAATGTTACTTTATAGATGATGATGATGTTGATAGAAAAATTAATGACTTTGTAATGAGTTGCGTCAGAGAAATTGAGAAAATGAAAAATAAAATCATTTACAATCATATTACGTATTATGATATTTTACGGAAAAACATTACACAGGTAGCGCGATATGTACGAAATGAACAAATATTAAAGAAATTGAAATGTGTTATTAGTTACAAAAAATCTTTTCCGATATTTGCAAGTATAATCGAAATGCGATATAAAGAAGGGTTGCTTAGAAATTTGTTATGCGACGAAAGTGAGAAAATACTTAATATTTTATTTAAAGAACATTTTCCTGAACTTGTTACTAATACTATAATGAGTTATTTAACAATTCGTGATTTGAACTTGTTTTTGTTTTCTTATAATTATATTTAATAATATTTTTACAAAAAAGATAATTTAATTTATTTAAATGTATTTACTTTAAAATATTGCTGATTTTCATTTATGTTTATAACATATTTTGTATATCTGATTAAATAAACATTTTTCGTAAAAATTATTCATTTTTTAATTGTGTTTTCTTTAAAATTTCGGACCTATATAGGTACATTTAAAATAGATATAACAAATAATTCATATTAAAAAAAGCATAAATTTGATAAAAAAAAAAAGAAGCAAAATATACCGCACCTGGAGCTTGGTTACCTTACCAAAACACGAAGCAGCAATAGACAACAAATGGGTCTTTAAGGTCAAGCAGTATCCCGGTGGAAGCATTAATCGCTACAAAGCTCGACTGGTTGCTCGAGGCTTTAGACAACAGCATGGAGTTAATTATCACGAAACATTCAGCCCAGTATTTCGATTTGTTTCTATACGAGCGATTCTTTCTGTTTCAGCCTCAAAGAAAATGCAGCTTTACCAGTTTGACATCAAATCAGCCATCTTATACGGGGAACTGCAGGAAAACATCTTCATGAAGCAACTTATAGGATATGAAGATGGAACTGATCGAGTCTGCAAACTAAACAGAAGCATCTATGGGTTAAAGCAGACTTCTAGATGCTGGAATCAGCGGCTGAAGAATATTCTAAGCAAGTACAATTTAGTAGCAACTGATGCAGATCCTTGCTTGTTTACCAGCTCTGAAAGAGGTGATCAATTAATTCTGGCTATATATATATATATATATATATATATTGATGATGGACTTATTGTCTCCACGGATTCAAGACAGGCAATTTTGCTATTGGACGAGCTAGAAAAGGAGTTTAGTATAATTTTCAGCGAGGCTAAATACTATCTGGGGCTTCAAATAGAACAACTACCAGACGGGTCAATCTTTCTTCATCAAGAATCGTATTTGAAGAAAGTATTGGAGCGATTTAACATGGCAGAAGCAAATCCCGTGTCAGTTTCAGTCGACCGTCATTGGAAGTCTAATGTATTTATCAACTGGTACTAGACCCGATATTACTTTTGCCGTCAACAGTGCCGGGCGATACTTAGAAAAACCTAGTAAGATTCATTGGAATGCGGTCAAACGCATCTTGAAATAATTGAAAGGAACTCCACGTCATGGTATATTGTTCACTCCTGACAAGAACTTGCGACTTCAAGCATTTAATGACGCCGATTATGCAGGTGACGCAGAATCAAGAAGGTCTACAAGTTGATTCGTAATGAAGTTGGGATCTTCAGTCATTTCGTGGAGCTCTCAGCAACAGAAAGTGGTGGCCTTGTCTACGACAGAGTCGGAGTATATAGCCGCATCTCATGCTGTAAAAGAAATTCTGCGGCTGAAAAGTCTAATGTCGTCTCTTTTAAATTTTGGTAATATGAACACCATATTGCTGATGAATAATCAGAGTGCGATCTGTCTAATTAAAAACCCCGAATTTCACAAAAGGACAAAACACATTGATGTGAGATACCACTTTATTCGCGAGAAATATGAATCAAGAGAATTTACTTTGGAGTACACTTCAACTGAAGATCAGGAGGCGGACCGGATGACAAAACTTTTGAACTTAAGCTTTTATTTATAGAGGAACTTTTACATTTACGCAGAAAGATAAGCGTGGTTTTTATATTGACAACGTATTTATTTTGACATACGATAATACAAGAGAAGTTAGTAACACTTTTACAGTATAATTACATGTGGTATGTTGGCTATATTTTAGCGCTTAATTTGAATACATTTAACACCCGCCCTCAAGTTAAATTTCCTTTAAAGTATAGACAATAATTATATAAATTACATTACATTCATATTATATCTAAATGTTATAAATTTGACTTGACATAAGGCCTTTGTGAAAATGTCGGCAATATTTTCATTTGAACTTACATATTGTATATTCATTAATTGTTTCGATACAATGTCTTTGATGAAGTGTATTTTTATGTCGATATGGCGCGAACGCTTGCTGTTTTCGTAACTTTCTACCATATTTATAGTACTCTGATTGTCTACGTACATAATTGGAATTTCTTGACAATTGTTGTTTAAATCTGTTAGAACTCGTTGTAAATAAATGAGATCGGTTGTTGTTATGGCACAAGCTATATATTCGGCCTCTGCCGTAGAGAGTGCTACTGATGTTTGTTTACGTGATGACCATTGTATTGCATTATTACCGTGGTAAATAATAAGTCCACTTACACTTTTCCGATCCACTTTATCGCTTGCCCAATCTGCGTCTGAATAGGCTGTGAGTTGACAATTGCTTGATTGATTATAAGTTAGCGCCAAGTCCTTTGTTTGCTTCAAATACCGAAGGATTCTTTTTGCAGCTATCCATAATTGGTTTGTAGGTTTGTTGAGATATCGGCTCAGAAATGAGGTTGCATAGGTGATGTCAGGTCTGCTGACTGTTGCAATATACATAAGTGATCCAATAAGCTGTCTAAATGGGATGTTTTCGTTTACTGGATCCTCCATTTTTATTTGAAAATTCGGCTCCATTGGTGTACTTGTACCCTTACAGTTTTCCATGTTGAATTTGATTAAAACTTGTTCTATAAAGTGTTTTTGTGATATTTTTATTTTATTATTTTTCCTGGTTATATTAGTTCCAAGGAAATAATTTAAATCACCCATATCTTTCGCTTTGAATTCTTGCTTCAATAATTCGATGAGTTTGTTTCTTTCTTCTTTAAATCCTGTTATGAGTATATCATCCACCCATATTAGTAATGCAACTTTGTCGCCTATGTACAAACAAAAATCACTTGTTGATCTTTTCAATCCGATTGCTTCTACAAAATTGTGAAATCGTTCATTCCATTTTCGGGGTGCTGATCGTAAGCCGTATAGACTTCTTTTTAGTTTTAATACTTTGCCTGTATCATTTGTAACGCCTTCTGGTGTTTTGATGTACACATTCGTGTCTAGGTTTCCATTGAGAAAAGCAGTTGGAATGTCTAGTTGCTTTATTTTCCAGTTCTGATGCAGTGCATATGATATCATCATGCGGATTGTTGGCATTCTTGCAACTGGCGCGTAAACATTGTATGGTGTGTCTTCTTGATATCCTTTCGCTACTAGTCGAGCTTTCTTGGTGCCATCTTGTTTTATCTTGAATACCCATCTTGTATCAATGGCTTTTTCTCCTTTTGGTAGTTCGGCTGGTGTCCATGTTTCATGGACTTCGTGTGCTTTTATCTCGTTTTGTATGGCTTTTTCCCAATCGTTTTTCATTTC
Organism: Clivina fossor; assembly: GCA_963966155.1. Lineage (NCBI taxonomy): Eukaryota > Metazoa > Arthropoda > Insecta > Coleoptera > Carabidae > Clivina > Clivina fossor. The sequence continues at coordinate 16,675 of OZ014567.1, forward strand.
CATGGCTTCCTCGTATGATTGCGGTTCGCCTGTACAAAAGCAGTATGCTGAGTATAATTCGTAGTCATTTAGTCTCTCTGGTACTTTTATTTCTCGTCTTGGCCTTTCTTCCGTTTCTTCGTTTTCCTCATTGTTGTTATCTTCTTCTTCTATTTCATTCATTTCTGGATTCACACTCTCTTCTTTTTCTGTGTCTTCTGTATGATAATATTTTATTAAATTTGACTCATCAAATCTTACGTCTCGTGCGTTTATTATCTTTCCGCTTTTTGGTTCCCATAGTCTATATCCGTTCCGGCAGTAACCTACCATTCTTGTTTCTGTGGCCCTTTCCTCTAACTTATTTCTTTTTGGTATTGTGTTTGCCCATGATCTACAACCAAAAACTCTTAATTTTGTCAAATCATTTTTACCATACCATCTTCTTGAAGGAATATCTCCGAATAAAGCTTCTGTAGGAGATCTATTCACTTGATAAGCCGCTGTACGAATAGCTTCTCCCCATAATTCTTTTGGTAGATTCGTTTCTGAAAACATTGTTCTAGCTTTGTCTAAGAGGGTCCTATTCATCCTCTCAGCGACACCGTTTTGTTGTGGTGTATTGGTCATGGTATATTCTAACTCTATTCCATTTCTCGCGCAATGATTTTTGAATTTATTTGAGGTAAATTCTCCTCCTCCATCACATCTTACTCGACTGACATATACGTTGAACTCTACTTTCATTCTCTTGACGTATTCTATTAGATTATTTTCAGCTTCATCTTTTGTATTTAATAGGTAAACTTTTGTAAAATGTGTGTAATCGTCTATTATGGTTTGAAAATATTTCTTGCCATCATTAGTTGCTGGCTGCAAAGGTCCACATAAATCAGTATGTATCATTTCTCCTATTCTTCTTGTTCGAGGTAATTGCATTTTTTTAAAAGGTAATCTCGTTGCTTTGCCTTTTACGCATGCCTCACAGATATCTTTGTTTACTGGTAAGTTTAGTTTCTTAAGACTAAATCTATTCAAGTGTCCTAATCTTCTGTGCCACAACATGTCAGAGTTTTCAGTTATCATGCATTTTTTTTCGTTTCTTACATTGAAATCAATTGTGTAAAGCTTATCTTTCTTTTCACACTTCATATTTATCCCTTTGCCGATTATGCTCACGCTGTTCTCGGAAAATATGACTTTCTTCCCTTTAGATATTATTTTATTTACCGACAATAAATTATATTTTAGTGTTGATACAATGAGTGCTTCTAATGTGATATTTATTCCTCTATGTTCCAGCTTTAACGTACCCATTTTCTTTGCAGTAATTGTTTTTCCATTTGCTATTTGAATGAGTACTTCTTTCTGTAATGTTTGTATATTGAGCATGGATGATTCCAAAGATTCTTGTACTAAATGTTCAGTGGCACCGGAATCTACAATAAATGTTGTTAATATTTCATTTGTTTCTATACTTGCGTTTAATGCTATGAATGTGATTTCATTTCCTGAATTCGCTTGTTCTCTCTGACTTTGATTTCTTCCTCTGAAGTTGGTAGAATATCCTGTTCCTCGATAATTGTTGCCTCTTGCTCTTCCACGATACGTATTATTTCCTTGATTCATACTGTTTGGTTTTTTTGGACATTCATACCTTTTGTGCCCCTTTTGCCCACAATTATAACATTCGAATTGAGAATTAGCGGTAAATGTACTTTCGTTTACTGTTGTATTCGCTTTTGAATTTTCAAATTTCATCTCTGAGTCCAACAAACGACTTTTAACGAACTCTAACGTTACACCAACTGTCATCGTTTCTATGGCTGTTATCACCGTTTCATATTTGTCTGGTAATGTTAAAAGTAGATGGCATACCTTGTCACTTTCTTCAAGTTTCGTCTCAGTAGCTTCTATGTCCCTGATTAGTGTATCGAATTTAACGAAATGCTCTTCCATACTTTCATTAGGCAATAGTTTCATAGTTAATAACTTTCTTTTTAGATACAACTTCGTAAATATACTTTTTCTTTCGAACATTTTCTCTAAATTTTCCATCATTTCTTTCGCTTTCTTGGCATCTTTAATATATTCTAGATATTTATCACCGATACCCTGAATTATCAATGATCTAGCTCTTGCATCTTGTTTTCTTAGTTCATCACTGTTCAAATCAATTTCACTATCTACGAATTTCTTAACTCCTTTTTCTTCAAGAATAGCAGATATTCTGAATTTCCAGTTTGAAAAATTTTCACCGTTAAATTGTGGAATTTGTACTGTCGCCATTTTCCCTTTATTTCTGTATTTTTATACCTTTTTCAATATTGCGTATATCCCTGGGCTCATAACCTTTTTCACTAAAGCTTTTATTTATAGAGGAACTTTTACATTTACGCAGAAAGATAAGCGTGGTTTTTATATTGACAACGTATTTATTTTGACATACGATAATACAAGAAGTTAGTAACACTTTTACAGTATAATTACATGTGGTATGTTGGCTATATTTTAGCGCTTAATTTGAATACATTTAACAAAAACCACTGCCGAAAGCTACTTTTCAACGGCAACGAGAAATGTTACAAGTGGTGGACATTCAAAATTACAATCACTTTTCAAATAAATCGTTTAATCAAATAATATTGATTAAGTTTCTTTGTTATATATTCCCGCGTATTCGTATTATTATCATCTAGAGGCATCTATTGAGTTTGTTTGTAATCAGGCACCATGTATGTAACTATGTTCAGATAATACAGTAACACGTTTTATGTAAAGGCCTGTATGATTCTAATATAGGTATATATATTAAATGTGCTAAGCAATAAATATCTATACAAAATATCACGATGTTTTAATTTAATATACAACAAATACAATGGATTGAAAGGTATTGGTGGTTCCAAACTGACATTTCCGTTACGTTACAACTTAAATCTCTTTTGTTCAATTCTAGATCGAAAACTTGCCCGCAATGTAGAAGCAAAGCGTCGGAAAAAACAATTAATCGAATATATTTCAATATTCCAAGCGCTGAAGGCATCGTTGACGATGCTGTAACCTTACAAAGTAAACTGGATACTGCTAATTTACAGTTGCGACTTAACGAAAATCATGTGAAAACAACCGAAGGAAATATTCAACAAGTCACTGACAAAAATGCTCAATTAAAGTATGTTTTTGGTATAATATTATAATAATATTACGTTGTTCTAAGCATGAGCCAATTACTAATATGTTGGATAAGTTGGGATGGCCAAATATTTCACAAATGTGTAGTCTAAATCCACACATGTAGCAATTTTTAACAATTATTTATATTATTTTCTTGGTTGTAAACATAGCTTATAGCTAAATAAAGAGTTATTATTATTATTATTATAAAATTGCCGTATTTATTTTTAGGTGAACTGTTTCAGTGAAAAATCAAAAATCTTAAATGCGATCTGGAACAAAGTAAATCAGGAATAAAATCATTGAAAGAACAAATTAGTTTTTATAAAATCAGAGCAGATCTGTCTGAAAAATTAGAAATTGAACTACAACAAACTAAAGAACAGTTAGGTGCCAAAGAAGCTACATACAGAGCAATAACTGGGAGTTTGGAAGAAGCACAAGAAGTCTTTAATACTTGGAACAGCGCAAATACTTTATCTGTAATAGCAAATTCACTGATAAAGTAGGTATTGTTAAATTCTTTTTACTTTATCTATTTATTAGTCAACAAATGTATTTACTTGAAACTTATTTAAAACTTATTTTTTACAACGAAAAAGACTTATTAATTCTAATACAGAACTTGAACCTAAAACAATTTTATTTGACAGTCTGTAAAGTTTGAAGTAAATACATTGGTGAATGTAAAGTAAAGTTTTATTAATTTTTTTTTATTTCAGGGAATTATAAATAAAGGAGAGAAAGAACAACAATTTATTTTTATCTTTTAAACGTAATGAGAAAGAGTTACTCGTTGTCCGAAAAGAAAATCCTGCTCTTAGAGAAGAAAATGAGATTCTACAGTAAGTCACACTTTTCTTTATTTTTTTAATAATCTTTTAAAATAATATAAATAGTAAAGATTCTTTCCGAACTCATTGTATTAAAATAAAAAAGTTTTAGGTTTAAATTCTGTACAATTTGAATTTAAATGTCGACATTTATACTATATAATAAATTATAAAATTTGTAATCTAGTTAATTTGTTTCTGTTTTGTTTGTTGATTATTTATGTCATTTGTAATTATTTTCCTGATGAAGATATACGTTCAAGTATATCGAATCGTTGAAATTTAATTAAAAATTATACAGAACTTAAACTTAAAGCTTTTTTTAATTTTAATAATATACATTTGTATTAAGGCTGCGATGATTTAAATCAAGTGATTTAAATCAAGTGATTTAAATCATTGATTTAAATCGCGATTTAAATCAAATGATTTTTTTTTAAAAAAATCAATGATTTAAATCAACCAAAAAAAAAATTTTCAGCAAATCATTCGCTCTGATTTAATCAAGTGGTTTAATAGACACATTTTTTATATGTATTAAAACAAATAAATAGCTGAGGAGTAAGGTTTTAATAAAGTAAATGTTATTGTGAGGAAACAAATATTTTATTCTTTACACAGTGAAATAAAAAAAGTATAATCTGATTTTAATAAAATATAATAACTCAATCTAACAAAATAAAATATCATTCTCATTTAACAATCCGTACAGATGAAGCGGTGATGGCACGAACGTCTCACCGCTAAATTCAAAACTGTTAATTACGGCGATATAGGATATTCAGATGGGATTGTTTTATGAATTTTTAGTTCTACTTGTAATACAAGTAAGAATCAATTAATTATTTAATGAACAGTGCACATAAAATTGAAAAAATCAAAAAAATCTGATATAAATCAAAAAATTTCGATAAATCAAAAAAATCCGATTAATTATTTAATGAACAGTGCACATGAAATTGAAAAAAATCAAAAAATCTGATTTAAACAAAAAAATCCGATGTAAATCAAAAAAATCAGATTTTTTTGATTTTTTTAAAAAAATCATGATTTTTTTCAGCCCTAATTTGTATAGATCTAATTTGAAAGAGCATAAGCAATGCGAAATTGAAATACAAACGTTAAAAATGAAAATATCAGAACTAATGGAACTAATTCAAGTTTATCAGCAAAAAATCCAAGATTACAACGAGTTCTAGCTGAAAGTCCTGCGCCGAGATGAACGAAACCTAAAGATAAGATCAATTCAGACAATATTTCTTTTGAAGAAATTGATTCGCCTTCTGTTGTAAGTTCACAAATGGATTCATTAATTTATACGGTTTAATTAATTAAATTTTGTTTTTTAGTCTTTTCGTGTGAAAGAAATTTAAGGTTCCGTTCCGATTCGCCATATTTAACAGTCAAATTGAACAATATGGGTTGATTTATGCAAGAAAGTGTCGCTGCGCTGCGCTGCTTCACGATTCGGAGCATCTGGTGTAAGTTAAAAGGGAAGGGTTTGCTGTACTGAAGCCTGAAAATTGGATGAACTTTGGGAATTTTTTTCTCATGGAAGAAGTGCTTTTTTAGAATGGGGTTTAGCTAGTTTTTTTTCTTTAGTTAACGAAAGCAACCGACGATCATATTAAATCATATAAAATCGCTTAAAATCATGTGAAATCTTTACAATCATGTAGAATCCTTACAATTGCGCTTAAGATCGTGACCAAATCCTTATAATTTTACTTAATATCATACAAAATCCTAACAATCGCGCTTAAAATCATATAAAATCTTTACAATTGCGCTTAAAAATCATATAGGTAACATCGCTTAAAATCATGTGATATCTTTACAATCATGTAAAATCAACGAAAAATCATGTAGATTCTTTACAATTGCGCTTAAAATCATGTAGAATCTTTACAAACTAGCTTAAAATTATGTGAAATCCTTATAATTGTCCTTAAAATCATGTAAACTCAACGAAAAATCATATAGAATCTTTACAATTGCGCTTAAAATCGTGGCAAAATTCTTATAATTTCACTTCAAATCATACAAATTCTTTACAATCGCGCTTAAAATCATATAAAATCCTTACAAACTCGTTTACAATCAATCATTTGAAATCCTTACAATCATTATAAGGATGCTATATAATTCGTTGATTTTGCATGATTGATTTTAAGGACGATTATAAGGATTTCACATGATTTTAAGCGATTTTATATGATTTTTAAGCGCGATTGTAAGGATTTCCTAGTCATGATTTTAAGCGATTTTAATAACTTTGTAACCAGATTGCGACACTTCTTTAAATTTTGTACACCTGGGATTGATTGTACAATCCTAGGATTTTATCGATTTTAAGTAAGGATTTTAGCAGGGGATTTTGTAAGGGAATTTTAGCATGATTTTAAGTGAAACTGTAAAAATATTACAAGATTTTCAAGTGAAATTGTAAGGATATTAGCATGATTTTAAGCGCGATTGTAAAGATTTTACATGATTTTTCGTTGATTTTATGGATTGTAAAGATTTTTCGGTTGAGTTTTTGTTTTGCATCGAAAATAATTTATAAAAACAGGAAATTATTAAAGGTTTGAGGGTTACAATTACTAGATGTATACGTACTTTTGGCATTTTCTCTTGTAATTAACAAGGAATCCAGATAATCAGCGATAAAACTGTAGATATGTTCTGGATGATGGCGTAATACCTAAAGTTAATCGTATGATTAAATTCATGTTAAATCATTATAGTTAACAACATAACCGACATTTGTTAAAATCTTATGAGAGGTATTTGCATCGATTTTTTAGATGTTTTTCAACATTTTTTTTGAGAATTTTTAGAGCAAATACAGTAAAAAGCAATTATACCGTTGGAAAGTGTATTTATTGTAGTTTTTAGCAGTATTTTTGTTTTTTTTAAAAAAGTTAAATTTTCACTTAAAAAAATGGCATCAAAGTGATCAGGTCAAAATTTCCGTTTGTAGCATTGATTTTCTTAGGGTTTTTTTTGGAAACTTTTATAACAAATACAGTTAACAACAATTATACCCTTGTAAAGGATATTTATTACAGTTTTCAGTAGTATTTTTTGCCTTTCCAAAAAGTCAAATTTTCATCTAACAAAATGGCGTCAAAGTGATGCAGATTTGTGTCAAATGGTGGCAGATAAAACTAGCGTTCCACATTTCTGAAGCACAAATATCACATGTAACTTTCGTTGGAACCTAAAAAATTTTTAATTTTTACCCCTAAATGGGTCAATTTTAGGCACTTTTTTTTGAAAATAAATGTAAAAATTATACATTTTGTTGGTTCCAACAAAAGTTGCAAGTACTAACATCTAATTTCCAGAACGCGAATTTTATCTACCAACATTTGGCAAATCCGAATTACTTTGACGCCATTTTTTTAAGTGAAAATTTGACTTTTTTGAAAAAAGAAAAATACTACTAAAAACTACAATAAATACACTTTCTAACGGTATAATTGTTATTAACTGAACTTGTTGTAAAAGTTCCCAAAAAAAAAAACACTAATTACTTATCTAGATATGTCAGACATAAGTTCTCGTAATCCACTGGGCACTACATAAATATATTTTGCACATCTTCTTTGATACAGAACTTGCATAGGGTCCATTTTTTTATTAATTTCAAAATTATTTTTGTTTCAAATTTAAAAATTTTATAATATCGCCGTCACGACAATGGTAAATTTACGATAAACTGTCATTTTTATTTATAATTTTCGATTTTGTTTTACCGCTCTGTCAATGTTACGAATGAAATTAATTAACAAAAGTTATTTATTATTTACAAAACGTGGATTATTTACCTTGAAATTACGCTAAAATTAAATAATATATTTGACTTTGCGACAGTGAGTAATAATAATTATAAAATATTATCGGTCCTGCTTACAGTTTAATAATAAAGAATCAAATAAACTAATTAAAAATTTATTAATAGGTATTTTTAAGTAGTCAAAAGTAATTTTCGATAAAAAAATTGTTTATAAAAGTGAGGTGAGAATAAAGGCCAATAATTTTTTTAACAAATAACAAATTTTAAACCCTTGAATGTTTGCAATCCGATTTGCTGTTTTCACGTAGATTTTATTCCAAGGATATGATCAAAAAATGAAATCTATAGAAGTGTTATAGTATTTGGTTGTTCGATATAAATAAATATGTATATATTAATAATATTTGTTTATTAAATACTGAATTATTCAACCAGCAGAAAGTAAAGAATTACTTACTTTATTTGATTATTATGTAAAAATTATTGGCCCGTATTCTCACCTCACTTTTTCGTGAAATACCTAGTGCTTTTATCATTAATTTCAAAATAATTTTTTGCTTCTGTTTTTGACCAAATATGAATAGTTTTTCTATTTTTGATAATTTTTATTATATTTGCTATTATAAAATTTAAATAAACTATTATAAATTCCTTAATAAATAATTTTAAGTAAACGTCAAAAGCACTTTTGGCAAAAATCACTTTTATTAATGAGGTGAGAATACGGGCCATTGTATTTTTAGGTAGAAATACAAAATATTTATGGTAAAATAAAATTACAGATTTGTTTATAATAAAATTTTATTAGTATTTTACTGTAATATCGTGATTTTTTTACAGTGTAAGAGAGGACATTACAAAAACAAAACAATCTTTACTCAAAAAACAATTTTATTTCGATATAATACGATATATTTACAAACACAATTTATTGACAAGTTTCAACAAGCTCAACTTTCTGACCAATATCTATCAGTTCATCATCGATTTGTTCCCCGCATTCGAACCTTATAAAATCGATAATTTCAATCGAATTTTCCTTCAAAATTTCATCGACTTTCATCGCCTCATCCAGCAGAAAATCTTGATAGATCAAACAAGTTTCTTCTTCGGAATTTCGAGCAGGTTTATCGAATTGAGCGTTTCCAATTTTTTTCGGAATCATAGCGACGATATGCTGACATAGTTCCCGGCCTAATTTCTGCAGTTTTGACGAATTTTGCTCGCCCGTTGTTGATTTGTAAACAAGTAATGCTCCGCCGAATTTACACAGTAGCGGGTTTTTTTCTGGATTTTCTGGACTGGTTGTTGATGCAGGATGAGTGTATCCTGTTAGGAGGAGCAGTTCGGGACCAGTTTTATAACAAGATGCATTTTCGCCGACAGAGCCAATTAGTAGAGCTAAATGATCGCTGAGTGGTTTGCCGTCATTAGCTGGTAATGATTTTAGTTGTTCTTGGTTGACTGCGACCTGAAAAATTTATTGTAATTTAATTTGAGGCACAATGATTTGATTTGTTTGTTGATTCGTAGCTAGCTAAGTGGAAAATTGAAAGAAATTGACTTTAAGCCTGAGATCAGATAATCTTAATTTTTTGTGATTTGGAAAAGTTATTTAAAATGTTTTTAGGTTATTTTTATAATAAATTTAGTATTTCAGAACTCATTCTATATTAAAATAAAACTACTTTCAGTTATAGTTCTGTATTAAAATTCATTTTCAACGCTCGTGTCTTCATCTAGAACAAAACTGATTCAAATAACATATTTACCTTACTGCAAATATCCGATTGAAACAATTAATTTTAATACAGAACTCTGTATCTAAATCAGTTTCATTTTAAAGCAAAAAATCTTACTTTCGTGATTGGATAATAAATCAGTGAAAGAAAATCAGTTTCGCAGCTTAATTCCATCATCGCCATCGCGCCATCTTGTTCACGGACAATTAACCCAATGAATCCTTGCTTGGTTTGGCGTCCTTCGAATTTTGTCGCTTTCGACCAACCCATTGCTTGTGCCTGATCATTTAGCCAGGTTTCAACCTGAAAATTACACGAAAAATCATGTAAAATCTTTGGAATTTCACTTAAAATCATATAGTATTCTTAGAATTTCATTTAAAATCATATGATATCCTTAGAATGTCACTTAAAATCAAATAAAATCTTTACAATTTCACTTAAAATCATAGAAAATCTTTAGAATTTCACTTAAAATCATATAAAATCCTTAGAATTCTCGCTTGAAAATCATCTAAAATTCTTACAATTTTCCTTAAAATCGGCTAAATCCTAGAAAATTAAAGAAAGTGGTTTTCCTCTCGGTATTTCCATAATTCATTAACTCTGAAAACTCTGCCGATTTTAAGGAAGATTGTAAGAATTTTAGATGATTTTCAAGCGAAAATTCTAAGGATTTTATTTGATTTTAAGTGAAATTCTAAGGATTTCATATGATTTTAAATGAAATTCTAAGCATTCTATATGATTTTAAGTGAAATTCTAAAGATTTTACATGATTTTATGGATTTTAAACGCGATTATAAGGATTTTTACATGATTTTTAAGCACGATTGTAAGGATTTATAATTAAGATTGTATGGATTTTCTTTGATTTTAAGTGAAATTGTAAGGATTTCAAACGATTTTAAGCGAGATTGTAAAGATTTTACATGATTTTTCGTTGATTTTATATGAAATTTTTTAAGATTGTAACGAATTTTACTCGAGATTTTTAATTAATTATAGAATCGTATAGAAATTATTTATTGTGTTTTAATTCTTCTGAAAAAACATATTTCAAGTACATATTTACGAACTGTTAATGATTTTACAGTTTTTAGCTATGTTTTTACAAAATTTTACTAGGATTTTAAAAGATTTTTAATAAATTTATACACCAGATTTTACAAGTGGTTTCTGCCCTCGGTATTTTTACGAAATTACACAAAATAACATTTCAGAGTTAGTGAATTATGGAAATATTAGTATTATATAAGCAAATAATCAGCCTGATTCTCTAACAAAGCTGCTAAGTGTTTTAGCAACGATACTAACACAAATAGAACAACTCTCATTTTAATTTTTGGCATTTAGTGTCCAGCTAATATTATTCGGGGGCTAATGTTGCTAAAATTTAGCAACTTTGTTAGAGAATCAGGCTGAATGTAGAGAAAAAAAATTATGGATATTTACTTGTGCCATAGTATTTTCGTGCAATTTTAAAGCCTTCTTAAAATTCGCAAAAGTGTAGCCGGTTTTTTTGCGAAGAGCAGCTAATTGTGATTTGTCTGCAGACCAGCATTTTCTAGATGTATGAATAAAACGTGACATAATTGATGAAAACATCTGGAAATAAGAAATAGTAGGTTTTTTTTTAATAATTTCGAAAAGAATTTTAATTTAGTAGAAAGTTAGGTTAGGTTCATTCATCTTAATATTATTTACATGATTTTCTATACAATATTTTATTAAATTCATCTCAAAGTTGAAAGGTAAATAATACATTACATACCATTATTAGTTATAAATATTTTTGATAAGTTTAGCATAAATTCTGCAACCAAATGTCATTGACAGATCAATTGTTTTTGTCAAAATGTTGTAGGTTTAGGGTTAATTTTATTTAATATTTAATGTGTTTTAAAAAAAAAACTATATAAGGTTTATATTATTGCATAATTGGGAAGGGAAACACATAGATAGATTTATTATTTATAATTATTTTAATATAAGTTTAGCCATTAAATGCGTCCGAGCGTTTTGATTCTCAAAATGTTGTAGGGGTTAGGCATTATTTTAATTAATATTATTTGTGTGTTTTAAAAAGAAAAATAATATAAATTTATATTATTTATATACAGAAATATAAATAAATTTTAGATATAAAATATTTTAGAAATCATACCATAAAATCAATAATGCAGTACTACCAATTTCTTAAATTATGTTAATAATATATTTTAAATTTTACGAATTATTGTAATTAATAATAATAATGTAATTAATATATAATAATATTATTATTCTCATATGTATAACAGAAATATAAATAAATTTTAGATATAAAATATTTTAGAATTTACATACAATCATAAAATCAAGTGCACTAATGCAGTCCTATCAATTTCTTAAATTATGTTAATTATATAATTTAAATTTTACGTATTATTGTAAATAATAATAATAACAATGTAATTAATATTTAATAATATTGAGATGTACAAATATACAGGAATTAAAAAATTATTTACAGAATTTTATTAGATTTGCGTATTAACTATATAATAATAGATTTTTATTTTTTTATATAATTTAATTTTTACTAAAAATATTTTTTATTTAGAAATTATAGTGTTTGTAGTTCACAAGATTAGAAGCATATAGTACTGACATTATTTCAATGTTTCATATTTTTCATATTTTTATTGGAATCATGTTTCTATCTTTTGTAGTTTGGAAGAATTAAATGTTTGAAATCTGTTCTTTCTTTTTGAATAGCCCTGTATTATAAACATTTAATAAAATAGCATATTTTAAAAAGATTCCAGTATTTTTTCTTGTAATTTAAATTGATTGTAAATGTAGTATCAAAATTTATTTTCATACCTTTTGTTGTAGCTATTTACTTGGTAGATATTAATTAAGATTGCGGCGACCTTATGAGACAATTAGACAAATTTTTTTCACTCGTGATAAAAGTAAGAAGAAACTAATTTGTTTTATTTGCATTTACTAATATCGACTGTTACTTAATTGTACTATTTTAAAATTGAAATAATTAATTAAATGATTAAATAAAATATAGAAAAAAATAAAATTCATGAAAATTAGACAATATTTTAACGTCTTTGTAAATATAATAGTTTTTGTCCAGCACTAGTTTTTGGCCACAAACTACACTTTGTTATACATAGTAAAAAAAAATCTTTAAGAACCCATTATATTAAAATTAAACGGTTTTAGGTTGTAGTTCTTTATTCATTTTTATTAATAATCGGCGTTACGACAAACTCAACGTACATAGAAACAAGTTACTAGGTAACAAAATAAGTAACTATATGAGTAGATGATAAAAATTTATATTTAATTTAAGGAACTCAAATTTTATTTAAATGCAACTGATTGATGTTATCTTTTTACTTTATAAATTTCTATTGCTTCTCACTTATCAATCTACTGTTATTATTGATTGCATTTATTTCAGTATCTTTGAATTGTGCGTCATGAAGATTTTCTAACGCATGGTGTGCAAGAGCAGATTGGTTTTCTTTAATTAAAAATTCATAAATTTTAAGATCTAATTACTGATATTGTTACCTAATAACTTGTTTCTATGTTTTTTTTTTATATATAGTTCTGGCATAAACAATGTTAAATTTTAACTGACTTAATTTTTCGAACGCATCTTTTTTACTTATATGCGGGAATCGTAAGGTCAGTTAAGGAAAAATTTTCTGTTAGCGAACCCTTTGTTAAATATTTTGAATATCACCACTGCATACATCAACGTATGCACCAAAACATTTACATTTGGAAACATTTCACATTCCTAGCAAAAAATACCCAAAGCAGCCAAAACCTTACAACCAGCATTAACTCTCCTTTTAATTTCACGATCAAAGCGGTCATCTATATTCATTTAATAATTAAAAAACAAAAAAAAATAATAAAAAACAACTAACCTAGAAGTACTAGTAGATGGAGTAGAAATTTGATGATTTGTTTTTTTAATGGGCCTTACAGGTCTATTCTGTAACTAATGTTCCAAAACATGTTGTTTAGGAACAGATATGTTTCCGAACATTTTACCAAACATCATGTATGTTAAGTGTTATTCTGTAACTACTGCTGTTTACTGTATGACCTTGGCGTTGATTCCAACTTCATACGTATGTTTAAAAACATTCTAACCTTATGTTGTACAGTATTTGTGTACAAATTTTAACAGGTAATTTATTGATATATTAATAAATTCATTATTATTAAATAGTATTTTAATTGTAGCATAATGGAAAAGAAAAAACGTTCATGTAGAACAACAAGACAGCAATACGAATTATACTTAAATGAATTGGCAGTAAATAAAAAATTCAGAGAAAATAAATTTACACCCGACAATCCGAACTTTCTTCAAGAAAGTTGGGACAATTTAGTCAAAGAATTAAATTCTTCTGGAGGTCCAGTTAAAGATGTTAGTGGATGGAAAAGAGTAAGTATATAATAGTAAACGAGGCTTTTATTAATTAGATATTTAATAAAATTATATATATTCTATTGTTTAGACATTTACTGATTGGAAAGCCCACGTTAGAAAGAGAGCTCGTACTATAAAAATGTCTCAAAAAGAAACTGGAAATGTAGGCGAGCCTGAAAAACAAATAGGAGATCTAGAGGCCAGGTTGCTTCAATTAACTGGTACTGTTGTTATTGAGGGAATACAAACTGAAGAATTAGGAATTCTAGAAATAGAAGAGACGGAACAAGAACAATTTACTCATTTACCTGTAAATGATAATATCGTTATAGAAGAATGTTCAGATTTTCTTCAGGAAACCGATCACGAAGAACCTCCTAAGAAAAAACGAGGGTCATTATTGGAATATGTGAAAGACTTAGCAAAAGCTGGTAGTGAAAAGACTGAAACTAATGAAATGTTGGCGACATTAAAATCGATTGATGTTTCATTAAAACAAGTATTGGTGAACCAGGAAAAACTACTTCTATTAAATGAAAATAGGGAAAAATGATTATAGTTTTTTATTTCTCATGAGTTTCTTATAATTATTACAATATTGATAAGTTGTTTAACTAAGATATATAATTTTTAGTTTAATTATAATTAAAAATTTATTTTTGTTTGATTATATTGTATGATATATTAAAAACCTTTAATTAAATAATTGCTGGATTAAATTATTTCTTACAATATATCCTTCGTTTAATAAATTATTTTCTGGAATTTCATTTTGAGGGGGTGGGTCATCGTCATCATCTAAAAGAAACATACATTCTATGAAGGTATTGTGTAATTTAAATATGATTATAGTATACCATCTTCCTCAATTACTTCTATATTCATATCATGTAAATTTCTTTCTCTTAATACGTTGTGTAAAATGGCACAAGCTTTTATAATTTTTGCAGCAAATTCTGGCTTGTAGTGAAGTACTCTGTCTTTTGATAGACATCGAAAATATGCTTTTAACAAGCCGATGCATCTCTCAACACAATTTCTAATAATACAATGTTGTTCAGTATATAATGATTCAGGTGTTCCCGGATCAGCGCCCACAATTGGTACAAGCAGAAAAGGTTGTAATGGATAACCCGAATCACCTGAAATAATGTTGTTTTGATAATTACACTAATTTAAGTTATTTATTTTAATCTTACCAAGAAGCCAAGAATGTCTATCTCCGTTTCGAAAATTGTTTAGTAAACGAATCCTTATATTTGACATTTGCCAAATGGCTGAATCATGAACGGATCCGGGAAATCTTGGATTAACATTCAAAATTCTTAGTTCTGAATCACAAATCTATAAAGTATTAGAAAACACATATTAATTTCTTTATACATTTTTCAAAACAGTAATTGAACATACAATTTGAGTATTAATACTATGAAATCCTTTTCTGTTTATAAATACAAAACCAGGATAGTTAGCTGGAGGAGGGAAAATTGAAATATGCGCACAGTCAATACAACCTAAAATGCCTGGGACATTTTACTTTTCAAAGAATCTAAAAAATATATATTTTTTTAACTAAGTTATATTTTATTTCTTAATTAATCATAAGTTTTATAAATAAAATCAAAAAATACCTGGTTTTTACATTAATAATTTCGTTTGCCCTTGTCGGAAATATAACTGTTCGTGCCATTACTGTAATTATAGCTTGTGTTACATTATTTATACATCGGCTAACTGAAGTTTGCGACATGGCAATTTGAAAGTCTCTTCCAACTGATTTTTGGTAGCTACCATGTGCATAAAAATGTAATGCTGTAAAAAACTATTTTCAAATTATTTTTTTGATAAATATTTGCAAAATAATATTTACTTTAATGATTGGTGGTATGCCGGATGTTCTTACGTTTATTAAATGATTATTAATTTGATCCAACACATACTGAGCAGCAAATTTATCTAAGCGGAACATTTTTCGAAAAATTTCCTCAGGCAATTCAAAGGGATTGGAATGATCCCGAAAACCTCGCATCATTGTTCTATGGTTTTTCCTAATGTAGAGAAAATTTTCAGAGAATTATAGAATACAAACAAGATTGTAGATTGTTCTTATGATGATCAATAGATCGAATCATATCTTAGAAAATACTCACACTAAAATTTCAAGAAATATTTATACTAACCGTCTTTCAATTTCTTGCAATAATAAATTAACAATATTATCATCTTCATCCATAATTCTATTGTATTTCACTCTTTTCACTATACAACAGCACTCGCGACCCAGGCGTTCATAAACATATGTCAATCTAACAGAAGTGATGTTATTAAACATCGAAAAATTGATAGAGAATAACATTTAAACATGTAGTATGTTTGTTAACATATTTTTCGTTTGTTTCATGTTACGTTCTAACATAACATATTTTAGCGAATAGCTATCGATGTTCTTAAACATTAAATGTTTATGAACATCTATGTTAAAAGTTACAGAATAGACCTGTTAGTCCCAATTTTATCTATTTTGAAATAGAGAGCTAAGAAATATTTTAAATAAATATAATACACTAAAAATCACACATTAAAATATACACTTACGCTTGTTTTTCGTATCAATGTTAGGCTTTTTAATATTATCTAATATAACATTTATTTTGATTATATTACAATTTTAACTTTTCGAATATAATTAACTAGATTATTAAAATTTCAATTTTAGTTAATAATATTTATTTCAAAACTATTACAGTAACAACAAATGACAACAATCGATTTATTTGCTTAAACTAAATAATGAAAATGGCGACTTAATAAAAAACAAAACAAAATAATAGCTTACTATGATACTGATCTTTAGCTTATATTAAGACCCATTTAAAATTTAAAGGATTTTATTTATAATTCAAAGGATTTTATTTATAAGTAGCAATTTATATATTTAATATCTTAACTTCCAAAATCTAAATATAAAATAAATTGCAAACATTTCTAATATTACTTAAAAAATATATTTAACACTCTGTTAACTTATAAGGAGTCTAAACTCAAATTTAGCAATAGAAGCAACTCGGTTGCGCATTTAAATTTAGAGTTTTATTACTTAAATTATTTCAGTAACGATCAGAATTAAAATTTATTTAAAGTTCTTGAAATTTAAAGATTTAAGCTAAATTTAATGACCAGAAATAGCGGCATTAATTTTTAAAACTACGTGCATATTATAGTTACAAAATAATGCATTTATTAATATAAAAATATATAATTTGTTCATTTTTTTCAACATTCATTTTAATGTATTTTTGTATAAAAAATAATTTTAATAAACTCAAGCGTTTTTTAAAGTGCTTTGTGATTAATCACGAATGCTTTAGTTTTATTTTTATTTTTTTATTAAGACTGTAGATTTATATGATTAACAATTATTTTTTTATTGATAAGTTCTTATATAAGGTGCATTCAACGAACGTCAGCAAATCAAGCAATTGCTAGATCAGCAAGTTAGCATTTGCTTTGAACATGTTGAAACAGCAAACCGTTCAACAAAAATTATATCCGGTTTGCTGGATTTGCTGACTTCATGATAATTTTGAAACAAGAGTTAATCCGTTTTCTTTTCGAATGCTTCGGCGAGTAAATCACCATATTCTGTAGCTGTTTTAACCAATTCAGGATGGGGACATAATGCGGGTGCCTCGCAGGGTTTCTGTTTTTCATTTTGCATGAAAAGATATTCGCATTGACGCACACGATTTCTGCATAGTTTTAAATGTTCGGACAATGGATGCAGCAGGCGATTAGCATTATTAGAGCCATCGGTCATAGCATCTAACAGACCGTACGTAAACATTTTAATTTCATCACTAGTGAGGCGTGGCAGAACGCATAGTAGGTAGACCGCCGGGCGGGTAGACCGCCGGGCGGGTAGACCGCCGGTCGGGTAAACCGCCGGGCGGGCAGACCGCAGGGCGGGCCGAAACAGTGGGCGAAACAGCGTATAAACAAAAATTAATATTATTACAAATATTTTAATAACACAATGATTTATTACTATTTTTTACTAATTAAACAGCGCAACATCTTGTTCAAATGCGGCGAATTAGTTATTAATAGTATTAATATATAATAAAATTTATGTTTGTTAAGGAGTATATAAAATAAAATAGTATATTTATAAGTGAATATTTGAAATATATTTTATAAATTTGAGTCACTTTCTTTTTATTTCAAATGTGTCTATTTTAAAAATATACATATATTAAATATAAAATGGGAATTTTATTAGATTATTATGTTTCGTTGGATCAATTATGTAATCAATGCATAACAAATATAGATAAGAAGTTTAATTTCATTCAATTTATAAAAGGTTAAAAATTACAGTGGAAATAGGCCTGCAGGGGAAACCATCCACTTAAAAGATTTGGTTAACGCGCCATGCCGTATTACCTCATTAGGTGGTGTGGAAATATACGGGCTAATTGTTATTATTATTATTTCAGAAAACTTTTTTATTTTGCACAATTTTTATTTTAATATATTAAGTAAATGCCCACTATACTAGTGCATCAGTCATCGTTTTAAATTGGACGAATCTACCACGAAGTTTAAAAAAAAAATTTTGCTGGAATCGTAACCGTTCCTTGGTAGGTACTTGGTCATAATCCACATTTAATTTTAACTAAAATGTATTAAAAATCTTTTGTTCATGATTTTTATATTTATAAAATTAATTATATTTTTGTTTATCTCATATTTTATGTAATTTACATAACATTGTATGTTTGTATTTGTAAATAAAAAAAATCAAAAAAATACTATAATATTTAGACTTAATAAAAAACAAAACAAAATAATAGCTTACTATGATACTGATCTTTAGCTTATATTAAGACCCATTTAAAATTTAAAGGATTTTATTTATAATTCAAAGGATTTTATTTATAAGTAGCAATTTATATATTTAATATCTTAACTTCCAAAATCTAAATATAAAATAAATTGCAAACATTTCTAATATTACTTAAAAAATATATTTAACACTCTGTTAACTTATAAGGAGTCTAAACTCAAATTTAGCAATAGAAGCAACTCGGTTGCGCATTTAAATTTAGAGTTTTATTACTTAAATTATTTCAGTAACGATCAGAATTAAAATTTATTTAAAGTTCTTGAAATTTAAAGATTTAAGCTAAATTTAATGACCAGAAATAGCGGCATTAATTTTTAAAACTACGTGCATATTATAGTTACAAAATAATGCATTTATTAATATAAAAATATATAATTTGTTCATTTTTTTCAACATTCATTTTAATGTATTTTTGTATAAAAAATAATTTTAATAAACTCAAGCGTTTTTTAAAGTGCTTTGTGATTAATCACGAATGCTTTAGTTTTATTTTTATTTTTTTATTAAGACTGTAGATTTATATGATTAACAATTATTTTTTTATTGATAAGTTCTTATATAAGGTGCATTCAACGAACGTCAGCAAATCAAGCAATTGCTAGATCAGCAAGTTAGCATTTGCTTTGAACATGTTGAAACAGCAAACCGTTCAACAAAAATTATATCCGGTTTGCTGGATTTGCTGACTTCATGATAATTTTGAAACAAGAGTTAATCCGTTTTCTTTTCGAATGCTTCGGCGAGTAAATCACCATATTCTGTAGCTGTTTTAACCAATTCAGGATGGGGACATAATGCGGGTGCCTCGCAGGGTTTCTGTTTTTCATTTTGCATGAAAAGATATTCGCATTGACGCACACGATTTCTGCATAGTTTTAAATGTTCGGACAATGGATGCAGCAGGCGATTAGCATTATTAGAGCCATCGGTCATAGCATCTAACAGACCGTACGTAAACATTTTAATTTCATCACTAGTGAGGCGTGGCAGAACGCATAGTAGGTAGACCGCCGGGCGGGTAGACCGCCGGGCGGGTAGACCGCCGGTCGGGTAAACCGCCGGGCGGGCAGACCGCAGGGCGGGCCGAAACAGTGGGCGAAACAGCGTATAAACAAAAATTAATATTATTACAAATATTTTAATAACACAATGATTTATTACTATTTTTTACTAATTAAACAGCGCAACATCTTGTTCAAATGCGGCGAATTAGTTATTAATAGTATTAATATATAATAAAATTTATGTTTGTTAAGGAGTATATAAAATAAAATAGTATATTTATAAGTGAATATTTGAAATATATTTTATAAATTTGAGTCACTTTCTTTTTATTTCAAATGTGTCTATTTTAAAAATATACATATATTAAATATAAAATGGGAATTTTATTAGATTATTATGTTTCGTTGGATCAATTATGTAATCAATGCATAACAAATATAGATAAGAAGTTTAATTTCATTCAATTTATAAAAGGTTAAAAATTACAGTGGAAATAGGCCTGCAGGGGAAACCATCCACTTAAAAGATTTGGTTAACGCGCCATGCCGTATTACCTCATTAGGTGGTGTGGAAATATACGGGCTAATTGTTATTATTATTATTTCAGAAAACTTTTTTATTTTGCACAATTTTTATTTTAATATATTAAGTAAATGCCCACTATACTAGTGCATCAGTCATCGTTTTAAATTGGACGAATCTACCACGAAGTTTAAAAAAAAAATTTTGCTGGAATCGTAACCGTTCCTTGGTAGGTACTTGGTCATAATCCACATTTAATTTTAACTAAAATGTATTAAAAATCTTTTGTTCATGATTTTTATATTTATAAAATTAATTATATTTTTGTTTATCTCATATTTTATGTAATTTACATAACATTGTATGTTTGTATTTGTAAATAAAAAAAATCAAAAAAATACTATAATATTTAGTTTTATTTTTATAACAAGTTGCACTATAAAAAATATATGTAATTTATTCATGAAATATTTCTATACTTACTGTACATTTGTTATTGTTATACTTTTCCATGCGGGTTTCATAAATTAACATTTAGGTCACAAACACAAAAGTTTTATTTATATTTCACAAAAATATAATGTGAAAGTTGTATATGTATTTTATATATAATTTAATAAACTTCAATTACTAAACATATTTTTTGCTTATACCTAAATTTATATTACATATACGATAGAAAAATACATATTGTTAAAAATAATGAGTTAAATTACGCGCCAGGAAAAATTAATCGCAAAAATTACATCGTGTGAATCTTGTTTTGTTGAAATAATTCAAACTAACGCTACTATTTTTTTGGTTTGTAGCTAAGATACTGATTACAGAGTTCCCTGTGCGGTTTTGATTCACACTATAGGAGCCCGTGAAATCATGTTAACACGAACAATATTAAATCATATTTCATCAAAATAAACCGAAATTAATAACGGATGACGAATATAAAACAAGATATAATATTAAAACTCACATACCAATGTCAACACAACCGCAGCCCGTACCAGAATGCCTCTTGCACGCACCGTATCCGTCAAGCGAGCGCACGCTTTCGGCCAAATGTCACAGCAAAAAATAGTTTTGCGCGAAATTTAAATTTGCAATATTTAACCAAAA
Organism: Clivina fossor; assembly: GCA_963966155.1. Lineage (NCBI taxonomy): Eukaryota > Metazoa > Arthropoda > Insecta > Coleoptera > Carabidae > Clivina > Clivina fossor. The sequence continues at coordinate 38,210 of OZ014567.1, forward strand.
TATTTTGCAGTTGTAACAATAAAAAATTGTTACAATATATATATATATTATCTCAGTTATACTAAAGATGAATATGAGAAAGAATTATGCAATATTATGGCGCACACATTTACATTACTTGAAATTTTAGGCTGTTAACTGCGAGTTACCAACCGAGCTTGAATTTTATTTGGATCACGATTTCAAAGCGATACGTTAAGCAGGCTGAACCAATATTCAAATCCCACATACATAGTCATACATAGTCATACATAGTCGTTGATTCGAACGTGAGAGATTAGCGAACCTGTACGAGTACTATATCAAGGAGATCACGGATTTGGTTGATGACGTCATCGACACGCTCAATCGGACGAACGCCAATCAACAGGAATCCGACAGTTAAGCACTTGTCTATGTTTAGATATTTATTTTATTTAATTAGAATTTCTATACGGAATAATTTGCAAGTTCGAATATTAAATGCTGATCTCATATGTATGTAATTAAATGTTATTTGGTAACTGCGATTAATTTATGTTGCTTTCATATAGCGAAAAGTATATGAATCTAGATTTACATTAATACTATTTACATTAATTTATTGCTTAAACATTCCGTATCGTTATTTTATGAATATAATTTAATTAACGTTGTGTTCATATCTTGCGAATGGTACGAACTTAAGATTGTATTACATTTATTGTAAAATTTGGTCAATAAGGTTATTGCGCTAGATTGATTTACATTTTTCTCTTATTATTGTTATCATACTTTTCTTTAATTTTTACGAGTAGCGTACGAGTCGTAGTCTTGACTACTAGGGTTTAGTATTGCGACGGATTTTACATTATTGCTATTCTATTGTTACGCTGCGCACTTGATAGCTATGGTCGACCATTGTCACTCGTGTGGTAGGTTCATCTACTTCGATTTATAGGCTAACTACGTTTCAGTTTTAAACCCAAAAGTCGCCGACGCGAATCGTCACCCTCTCGGTTCGTAGTTTATTAGATTTAGATATTAATTTTCTTTTGTTTGATGCTCGTGGATATTCGCTTGGCCAAATCATAAATTTCACATTACAAATTACCAACGCTATTGTACTTGATAATTTATTAGTTATATATTTCAAGTCAAGAATATATTATATTTTAATTGAACAAACAAACGTTGTTTTATTATTAGTATTATTATGAAATCACTTCTTCTTTCCACGGCTAGTTGACCAGCCGAATCGTAGTCAACGTTACCTATTTAAGGTCAGCTGGCGCCCTAATTCTACCGGAACCGATCGTTGACTAAACCATTCGAGAGTTAAGTCCGGAGTGATCGAGTTATCTTAAATATCGATATTGATACGTTCATACAATCGAACCGACACGCCTTCTCCACTGTATCAGCTTGGGCCCATCGTATCAATACGGTGGTTTATTGCGGTGACAAGCTCGACAATCACCGTTAAGAATTTGTTGCCGTGGCAGCGATTGGATCGTTGATTTAGAAGAAAAACCTGGTCCATATACATTTCAATAATACAATATATTTCGATAAACAATTGTATAAATAATATAAATGTGAATAAAGCAAATAATAAACAATGTACTTTTATTCATTTATTTCTTTCTTTCATTTATTAGAAAATACAGATAATATTTCAATATTCATTATTTAATCGTAACATGTCAAATTATTAAAGAAATTATTTTTGTAAGTTTATAAACGGGATCAAAATCTATTTGTAAATAAAATAATAAATAAATCTAAAATATTTATAATTTTCTAAATATATCAAAAAAATAAATAAGTAATAATAACATACAATAAGAAGTATTCTAAATCAAAGCTGAACATAAAACAATAAATAATAATATATAATAATAATAATATACAATAAGAAAAAAAATTAAAATTTATTCTAAATTAAAGCTAAACATAAAACAATAAATAACAATATATAATAATAATAATAACATATAATAAAAAAAAAAAATTAATTCTAAATTAAGTTCTTTGGGGGCCAGCTTCGGTATCCGTGCTTCCGGGTGGGGGTGAGGAAGAAAAAAATTAGATAAAGGGGGCTATTGGCAACAACTCAAGGTAGAGTGAGAGAGAAAACTCATAAAATTATATTTCAACTGGAAAAGAAAAGAAAATTAATAACCATATTTTATGTAAAGAAAGATTTTTTTACCTCCAGGGAGATTATAGTTGAAAAACTCTTGTATAGCACAAATCCCCCTTTCGTTGAAATGAACTTCGTCGATTTTCTCTCTCATATGCCTCTGATTCTGAGGCTTTGTATGGAATACATCCGTCCTGGTCTATGAATAAATTGTAAATATCCAGGACTTTGGAATCGGAATTCATTAAACAAAAAATATTATATTTATATTTATATATGTACCTATATCTATATATCTATTTTCCTTATAGCCTTGTTAAAGGCCTCAAAGCGTCTCTCCTCATGGTTGTTGCCAATATTTCGTAATATTGGTGGAATGGTACACCAATATACGTTGTGCCCCCGCAGTGCTTTTTTCAAGCACCGCAACTGAGCTTTGAATGCCCTGATAGACATTTTCTGAAAATAAGTTGTGTTATAGAAATGAAAATGTATGATGTGGAAAACAAAAATTTTTTGTTCAGAAAAATTATTAAATATTGCTATTTAAGACTTACTTTCAAAATGTCATTTGTTCCAATGTGTACCAGGACCCAGGACATTTCTGCTTAGCCTTTTCCTATTTTGGTCCCTCTGAACTAATCGAGTGAGTTGCTTCACCCCCTGGCCACTTACACAAAAACCTAGTTGGTTTTTGATTTGTGCTGCAAACATGAAACAATAGCCTTGCATTAACAAACAACCAAATAAATTATAAAATAAATATTTACTATTTTTTGGAGCACGGATTCCATGTAGGATGCACAATAACCTAATCATGTTGCTGGCCCCCAAAATTTGAAATCCACAGTAGAACTAAAAATATTAATATTCTATTAATTTTAATTAACGTAAAATATAATTGTATTTTTAAAAATTGTATTTAAAAAAATCACACTTACAGATTTATTTAGAAAATCCACTTTTAAAAATGTCTATATGCTATAGCGTGACTGTCTGTGTCTGCACTGACTGAACAAAAATACATACAATTTAATAAACCGTTACAATATTTAAATTTTGGACCCAAGGAGAATAACATTGACATACTGAAAACCCTAATTTGATAAAAAATTAAAAATTTCATAATAATGATATAATAATATGTTTATTCATAGCTTGCGCTAATACATAGCTAACACAAAGTTATTATATATTACATAAAAATACATTAACATATTACATATAATTTTTTATTGTTTAATAATTATTTATTCTAAACTAATCTCAAAAAACCGAAATACAATATAATATACAATACAATATATAAAAAAAAACAATTATTGTCATACAAAATCATATAAATCACAAATAATTAAAATGAATAAAATTTGAATGTTAGAATTTACCGCGAAAAGAAATGAATACTTCGGTTTTGCTATGCCCTGCCATGCACAACCATGCCCTGCCATGCCATGCACCCGTTTGTCATGCGGGTTTTTTCAATCTCTGAACGCAAATTTTTTTTTGCATAGGGATTACGTGTATTTGGCCGTGAGACGTATGCCATGCCCTGCCCTGCCCTGCCCTGCCCTGCCATGCACTGCCATGCACTGCCATGCAGCAATCTCTGAATCCACCTTCATTCTGAAAATTTCATTAAAATCGGTTGAACCGTCTAGGAGGAGTTGCGGCCACAAAATTTTACTTACGACCGAGCGAGCTGATGACGCACATCCATACACCCACTTATAAACTAAGTTCAGATTCGTCATCTAGGAACTATATGAAAGTTTTCTATACACAATTTTTTTTTTTTTGCTAATGTTACAAACACCGTACCAAACGCTATACCACTTTTTCCTTGTAGTCAAAGTAGTAAAAAGCGCAGTTAGTTAGCTCATTTGCCGGTCCCGGGTTCAAACCCCGGCATTTTTCTCTCATTAAAAAAAAAATTAACTAATGATTTAATTAGTTCATCAAAATAAATTAATATGGCGATTTAAGTAAAATAATAAAAAAAATACTAAAACTTAAAAAGAAGTTATTTATAGGATTAAATATATTTACATTCCTACAAAATTTACTACGTTATTTAGCATAAATTTATTAATTTAAAAAAAAGGTATAGTTATAGAACAGCCTCCCGTTTTTGCGGTAGGTACGCGAGTTGAAAAACCAGTGACTGTCAAACTATTCGACAAGACAAAATATGATTTTAAATGTGTTTTAACGGTTTTTAAACAACAAACTCCTACCTGAAACCTACCTACCTAACCTACCCTAACCTACCGGATTTCTTAACATAACATAACATAAGGAACAATCACACTTCCTAACATGATATAAGTTTTAACGGACAAAATTGTCAAAATTACTAATGAAACTATTTGAGATTCACTGGTTTTTACACATGGGGCATGCGCATTCCGATGTTCACGCATGCGCAAATTTGGCTTTTTTAAAATTTGTGAAACGGGAGGCTATGCTAAAGTTCAGCCAAAAAAAAAGCTATTTATAGAAAGCTTATATACTACATAAATATATATATATATATATATATATATATATATATATAAATATATATATATATATATATATATATATATATATATATATATATATATAAATATATATATATATATATATATATATATATATATATAAATATATATATATATATATATATATATATATATATATATATAAATATATATATATATATATATATATATAAATATATATATATATATATATATATATATATATAAATATTTTAAAACGTATAAAAATTGTAACTTCATAGAATGTATTACGTAAATATAAAATAATAGATTAAAAATTCTTTAGATACATTGTATATAAATAAGTACTCTGATTTCTGAAACACTGCAAAACGCGTTCAAAGTATTCAGATAGGTATTATGTTGGTTCTGAACTCTATCAGAATTCAAACCCGTTTTTTATGACTTAAAAAGTTTTTTTCCGGCAATGGCAGATTTCAGGCACAGTCAAATTCTCCGATGTATAAAGATGCAAAAAGCAATCCCCTTAAGTATTAATTGTTTAGTTAATTATGTATTGGTACATAAATGTATGTATGTATGTTATTTAAAAATAAATCGTGTTTACACGTGCAACCAATTGCATGAACTGTGCAAAATTTTGCCCAATTTAGAAACAAAATAATTACACTATAAACGCTCTGGTATAAGCAAAACCTGTCTTTCCTCTTAATTTAGTCCATGGATTAAATACACTTGACTTTGTAGTTATGTTTCATGCTGCCTGCAGTGATGTACATAGGTAATAATCAACTGCTGCATAACAATGTCATTATTGTACTAATAATATAATGACCTGTTTCTACATTGGTAATATGGTAAAGTAATATTAATGATAAGATACACTTGAAAAAACTATATTTTATTCATATTACTAAATACAGTTAAAACAACTTATGAATACATATTACATAATAATATTGATATATTTATTACTTTAATTTTATTATAAATAACAATTCTTCTTCAGACCTATACATATTTAACACAACAAATTAATCATAAATTTTATGATTATACAAAATAAGACCTGTACAATCATTTGAAAAATACGAATACGAAACAGAACATTTCGAATCGTATAGAACATAAATATAATTTTGCAAGTTTACACGATCAATTCGCCATCTTCTTTATTTTCGCTAATTTTTCTTCTGATGTGTCTAAACTGAATGTTATTTTATTATATTAAATACGCGTTTTCAAAATAATATTAATTTTATCTTCCAAACTGTTTATTTACATATTATAAATTTAATGTTTATTTCATAAAAACGGATATACAACGCTATCTCATTTAATAAAATCTAATTAGCCGTTTTTAAAACATAAGTAAATTTTAGTTAAGGAACTTTAGCCAGGCCAGACTTTGGTTGCGATGAAACAAAATTTGCTAATGAAACTAAATCCGTGCATGTACAGGACATCCCCATAAGCTTACATGTGATTTGGTTCAGAACCACTAGTTCTGTATTAAAACATAACACTGATTTCGCTAGCGAAACAGCAGTCTGAATGGGGCATAACAATATTTAAAAATCATTAATAAAAAGAGAAGTACAAAATCGTTACACTATGAATACAAATATCTTTCTTTTCAATTTCTACTTTGTGGAAAAGCTTTCCATTTTGCATTCATCAGGTTTCTCCCTTGCATGAGAACGGATATGTTTCCGTAAGTCTGAACTTTGAATAAAAGTTTTGTCACATATTTCGCATTTATAAGGTCTCTCATTTGTATGAGAACGGATATGTCTTTTTAAGTTTCCATTTTCGGTAAAAGTTCTTTCACATATTTCGCATTTATAAGGTCTCTCATTTGTATGAGAACGGATATGTTTTTTCAAGTTACCTCTTTCAGTAAAAGTTTTCTCACATATTTCGCATTTATAAGGCCTTTCATTTGTATGTATACGAATATGCGATTTTAAGCTTTCATTAACAGTAAAAGTTTTCTCACATATTTCGCATTTATAAGGTCTTTCATTTGAATGAGAACGGATATGTATTTTTAAGCTTCCTCTTTGAGTAAAAGTTTTCTCACATATTTCGCATTTATAAGGTCTCTCATTTGAATGTATACGAATATGCCTTTTTAAACCTATATTCTGAGTAAAAGTTTTCTCACATAATGTACATTTATGAGATTTTCTTTTCTTCACAGATTCATCATTTTCTTCCGAGTTGAAAATATTATTTTTCTTCGAATCTCCACTATCTTGACAACGTTTTACATTGGTTTCATTCTCAAAATTAGAATATTCTTCCTTAATTATTAATTCTGAATGTAAATCTAAAGATTCTGATTTTAAACATTCTTCAAATTTAATATTTGTATCATTTTCCAAATCCTCAATGTATTCTTCATTAATCACTTCTTCTTTCATACAAGCAGCATCAAAATTTGTATTATTTTGTGATTCTAAACGCTCCTCAACTTTAATGTTTCTATCAGTTTCCAATTCTAGTTTAATGTATTCTTCATCAATATTCTCTTCTTTAATTTCGCTTTCAGTTTTAATTTCGCTTTGCATAACTTCACTATTTTGCGATTGTAGTTTTGCATATCGCTTGAAAATTTCATGCGATTTAAAACATTTTTCTACAAATTTATACGTTTCATTTAATCGAACCGAACAAATTGAGCAAATACAATCCGATAACTTCTCAGTACATTCCACCTAAAATGTAAATTAAAAATACATATTACGTATAATAAAAATCTTTAGTTTAAGGGGGCCGTCCCATGATGAGACCTCGAAAAATGGGCAAAATTTTGAATTTTGTTGCAGGGAAACTAAATGTCGTAGGAATATGCGGTTTTGATTTACAAGTAGGTTGTTTTTTTGACTATAAAACTGTTTTTTATTTCCCAGTCGAAATCGTTGCGAAAACATTAAACGCATTTTTCTCAAAACCATTTCTTTTTTTACTCTAAAAATGATTCCGGCCGAACTGATCGAGCGATTTATTTCGAACCATCAGTTGCTGACTGCAGAACCGCACGGACGTGTCAGTGCATTCTGCAATCGAGCAAAATGAGTGAGGAAAAATGTCCTATATGTACTAATGTATGCAAAAGAACAGAAAGTTGTATAGGGTGTAATGGTTTGTGTTCGGAGGTATTCCATACTACGTGTGTCAGATTGCCAGCAGATGTAATGCATATTTTGTTAAACTACAAACAAATGAAATGGTTTTGTAGTGGCTGTATAAATAGTGTAAATTTTAGTGCTAAAGTTTGGATGAAGAAGCAGGAAGAAAAATATGTACAGCAGGAAAAGAATGTTAAAAACATGCAGAAACAGTTAGATAAATTGACAGCGATAAATGAAGAAATTAAAAAAAATATTCAAGATGTTCATGTAGAAGAAAAAAAATCGTATGCTAGTGCAGTGGTAACGCAACGAAATGTTATAATTAAGCCAAAAACGATAGAACAAACATCGAGGGAAACAAAAAACGAAGTGAAAAAAAGAATTGATCCTGCTGCAGTAAAAGCGGAAATAGTTAGTGTGAAAAATATAAAAAAGGGTGGAATTTTAGTAGGATGCCACGATGATGCATCATCAGAAAATTTAAAAAAGTCGGTTGAAGAAAAATTTGGTGATAAATATGAGGTAACAATAGCAACAAAAAGCAAACCAAGAGTGAAAATAATGGGAATTGAAAGAGACGAGCAACTTGAGGAAATAATATTAAAATTGAAAAGTCAAAATGAAAAATTAGCAAATGCTGAAATAAAACTATTACATTTAATCAGGCCAAAAAATTTAAGAACTAATATAGCTATTGTGGAAACAGATGAGAAATCTTTTGAAATTATGATAAAACTTGAAAAAGTAAATATTGGTTGGAAAAAATGTTTTGTTAAAGAAGATTTACATTTATTCAGATGTTATAATTGCTCTGGTTACAATCACAAGGCAGAAAATTGTAAAAATAAAATAGCATGTTCTAAATGCGGAGGTGATCACAAGAGATCTGAATGCCAAAATACCGTCCCGAATTGTGTTAATTGTTCAGTAATTAATGAAAAATTAAAGCTAAAATTGAACACATCTCATGAAGCCTGGAGTGAAAATTGTAGCGCTCATAAAAGAAAGATAGAAGAATGTAAAAAAAGAGTGAATTACGTTGTAAATGAATAGCAACCACAGGAAAGCCGGGTAACAAATAATAAATGCAATGAAATATTGTACTCAAAGTTTTCTAGCACATAAAGATGAAATACAGGAATTGATAGTGGACCATAATCCTTTAATAATTTGTTTGAGTGAAAGCAGAATAACAAATGAAATTGAAGACAGTGAAATAAAAATATGTAATTACAGTGCCGTGCGTTGTAATTCTATTTCGAGACAAACAGGTGGTGTTTTAGTGCTTATTAAAAATTATGTGAAATATGAAGTAATAGAAAATTATGCTTTAAATTTGGATTTGTGGTATTTAAACTTAAAAATATACGTGAATAATGAACAAATCATGTTGTGCACATTATATAGATCTCCAAGTTCATCTCAAGTGGAATTTATAAACCATATTGAAGATTGGTTGGACAATTGTGATTTAAATAATAAAATAATTATTGTTGGTGATTTTAATATAGACTGGAAAAGTAGCTCTACTTATGAAAAAAAGTTGAAAACTGTTGTAAATCAATCGGGTATGAAACAACTAGTGACTGAAGAAACACGTATAACTGCAACTTCCAGAACTCTTATAGATTTAGTAATAAGTAATGATTTTTATTTAAATGTAAATGTATTAAGAACTCCAAAAATTACCGATCATGACATTTTAAAAATTGAACTTGACAATATAAAATTAGATTCTAATAAAAAAATTAAGATTAAAAACATAAATTACAATGTATTAGAAAATAAATTATTAGGTAAAAATTGGTTATATAATTGCTGTGACGTAAATATATTATATAATAACTTTGTCAATAATGCTTCAAATTCATTGCATTCTGCAGTTACTGTAAAGCTTAAAGATAGAAAAAATATGAATAAATCTTGGTTTTATGTAAATTCTATAAAAGAAGCAAGAAAAAATAGAGACAATTCTTATAAAAAGTATTTGATCACTAAAAGTAACAAAGATTGGAATGAACATAAAATATTTAGAAACAAATACATATCATTAGTAAGAATAGAAAAAAAATATTATTTACATAATAAATTAGATAAATGTAGAGGTAATTCAATAGTAATGTGGAAAACAATGAAAGAAATTATAACAACAAAAGTAAAGTGTTTAGAAAAAGAAATTATTTTTGAAAATAGAATATTAAATAGTAATTCCACCATAGCAGAAAATTTTAACAATTATTTTATATCAAGTGTAAAAGATATTATAAGTTCAATACCCTTTACCAATGCACAATTTGATATGCAAAGGTATACAACAGAAAAATTTGATGAATTTACTAAAATAAATTTAATGCAATTAAAAAATGTTATTTTTAGTCAAGCGCAGCATAAAAGTAATGTCGATGAACTAAACTGGATATTTTTGCGAAATTCATTTGACGTCATTGGTTATCCGCTGTTAAATTTTATTAATTTGTCGTTGGAAAAGGGTATTGTACCTGATAACTTAAAAATTTCGACAGTTTGTCCGATACCAAAAATTACTGGTACCAAAAAAGCAAATGAGTTTAGGCCAATAAATATGTTACCTGCGATTGATAAAATTTTAGAAATAGTAGTAAAAAATCAATTATTAGAATATTTTAATAAATATAGCTTATTTTCAACGGAACAATCTGGATTTAGAACTAAACACAACTGTGAAACTGTTATTCAATTTATAATAACAGAATGGAAAGAAGCAGTGGATAATGGAGAAACAGTTGTAGGTGTTTTTCTAGATTTAAAAAGAGCATTTGAGACAATTGATCGCAATATTTTGTTAAAAAAATTAAATAATTATGGAATAACAGGTACAGTTTACAAGTGGTTTTAAAATTACTTAACTAACAGAAAACAGGTAACAAAATATGGCGATTACGTATCAAATGTACTGGATTGTAACGTTGGTGTGCCTCAAGGTAGTGTTTTAGGACCAATATTGTTCATAATATATATCAATGAAATGCCAAAAATATTAAAAAACTGTAATATTCAATTATTTGCTGACGATACATTAATTTATTTTAATCACAAAGATCACAATAAGATAATAGAAATAATTAATTTAGAATTAAAAATAATTTACAACTGGCTTGCAGTAAATAAATTAAAATTAAACGAACTAAAAACAAAAAGTATTATTATAGGCAAGCAAGGAATTTCAAATAAAATTTTAAATGAAGGATTAGTTATAAAAATAGGTAATTCTACTATTGAATACGTAAATGAAATTAAATATCTTGGTATAATTATGGACAGTAAATTGAAATTTAAAGAGCACGTAAATTATTTATGTAAAAAAATTGCAAAAAAAATTAGTTTTCTTGCGAGAATAACCAAAAACATGAGTGTAGCTTCAAAATTACTAGTATATAACACAATTGTTTTACCACATTTTAACTATTGTTGTAGTATATTACTTTTAGTGAGCAAAGAATGTATAGAAAAATTGCAGAAACTACAGAATAGAGCAATGAGAATCATTTTAAGATGTAACAGATACACAAAAGTAAGTACAATGTTACAAACTTTAAATTGGTTCAACATTGAAGATTTTATTTATATAAATGCAATGACATTTATTTACAAAATTTTAAATAATTTAATGCCGGAGTATTTATGCAACAAAATTTGTCTCAGTAGTCACTCATATGATACCAGAAATTGTAACAATATATGCAAAAAAAGAAAATATACAACTTTTGGCCAAAATGTTATTTTTGATAAAGGCATAACCATGTTCAATAAATTAAATTCTGAAATAAAAAATTCTAAAAATGTCATTGCATTTAAAAAGAAATTAAAGTCATCCATGCGATCCAATGTTTTGTAATATGATATATTATGTCATATAAGTATAGTACATATGTATAATATTATCTGTGTAATTGTAAACTAATTAGAAAAAATGTAATAGCAATAGCTAAATAAAGACTTATTTACATTTAAAAAAAAAAAAAAAAAAACGCGTTTAAAGTTTTCAGATATAATTTGTTGGTTCCGAATACTATTCTCATTCTAACCCGTTTTTATGACTTAAAAAGTTTTTTGCCAGCAATGGCATTTCAGCCACATATTCTCTAATGTATATCGATGCAAAAAATGCAAAAAAATCGATTTTTTTCAACCTTACAAACACGAAAACCACTTAAGTAATAATTGTTTAAGTTAATTATTTATTGATACATAAATGTATGTTATGTTAGTTAAAAATAAATTGTGTTTTCACGTTCAAAATTTTGCTCAATTTACAAATAAAATAATTACACGATTGAAGCAAGCTATTTTAAACCGAAACTACGAGTACTAAAGATCTTCAGACAATTTCTAGAAACACTCTGGTATAAGCAAAACCTGTCTTTCCTCTTAATTTAGTCCATGGATTAAATACACTTGACGTTGTAGTTATGTTTGATGCTGCCTCAAGTGATGTATATAGGTAATAATCAACAGCTGCATAACAATGTCATTATTGTACTAATAATATAATGACCTCTTTCTACATTGATAATACGGTAAAGTAATATTAATGATAAGATACACTTGAAAAAACTATATTTTATTCATATTACTAAATACAGTTAAACAACTTATGAATACATATTATATAATAATATTGAAATATTTATTACTTTAATTTTATTATAAATAACAATTCTTCTTCAGACCTATACATTTTAACACAACAAATTAATCATATATTTTATGATTATACAAAATAAGACCTGTACAATCATTTGAAAAATACGAATACGAAACAGAACATTTCGAATCGTATAGAACATAAATATAATTTTGCAAGTTTACACGATGAATTCGCCATCTTCTTTATTTTCGCTAATTTTTCTTCTGATGTGTCTAAACTGAATGTTATTTTATTATATTAAATACGCGTTTTCAAAATAATATTAATTTTATCTTCCAAACTGTTCATTTACATATTATAAATTTAATGTTTATTTCATAAAAACAGATATACAACGCTATCTCATTTTAGTAAAATCTAATTGGCTGTTTTTAAAACATAAGTAAATTTTAGTTAAGAAACTTTGGCCAGATCAGACTTTGGCAGCGATCAAACAAAATTTGCTAATGAAACTAAATCCGCGCATGTAGAGAATATCCCCATAAGCTTACATGTGATTTGGTTCAGAACCACTAGTTCTGCGCTAAAACATAACACTGATTTCGCTAGCGAAACAGCAGTCTGAATGGGGCATAACAATATTTAAAAAATAATCATTAATAAAAAGAGAACTACAAAATCGTTACACTACGAATACGAATATCTTTCTTTTAATTTCTACTTTGTGGAAAAGTTTTCTATTTTGCGTTCAACAGGTTTCTCCCTTGCATGAGAACGGATATGTTTCCGTAAGTCTGAACTTTGAATAAAAGTTTTCTCACATATTTCGCATTTATAAGATTTCTCATTTGTATGAGAACGGATATGTCTATTTAAGTTTCCTCTTTGAGTAAAAGTTTTCGCACATGTTTCGCATTTATAAGGTCTTTCATTTGAATGAGAACGGATATGTTTTTTCAAGTTTCCTCTTTCAGTAAAAGTTTTCTCACATATTTCGCATTTATAAGGCCTTTCATTTGTATGTATACGAATATGCGATTTTAAGCTTTCATTAACAGTAAAAGTTTTCTCACATATTTCGCATTTATAAGGTCTTTCATTTGAATGAGAACGGATATGTATTTTTAAGCTTCCTCTTTGAGTAAAAGTTTTCTCACATATTTCGCATTTATAAGGTCTTTCATTTGAATGAGAACGAATATGTCTTTTTAAGCTTCCTCTTTGAGTAAAAGTTTTCTCACATATTTCGCATTTATAAGGTCTCTCATTTGAATGTATACGAATATGCCTTTTTAAACCTATATTCTGAGTAAAAGTTTTCTCACATAATGTACATTTATGAGATTTTCTTTTCTTCACAGATTCATCATTTTCTTCCGAGTTGAAAATATTATTTTTCTTCGAATCTCCACTATCTTGACAACGTTTTACATTGGTTTATTCTCAAAATTAGAATATTCTTCCTTAATTATTAATTCTGAATGTAAATCTAAAGCTTCTGATTTCAAACTTTCTTCAAATTTAATATTTGTATCATTTTCCAAATCCTCATAACTACGATGTCAAGTGTATTTAATTCATGGACTAGGTATAGAAGGAAGACTGGTTATGCGTATACTAACGCATTGAAAGAAATTGTTGAAAGATCTTTCAACACTTTGATCGAGCGACTAAGACTGTAAAAAATCTTACAGAACTCATTATATTAAAATAAAATAGCTTTAGGTTCTACTTCTGTATTAATATTTATTAATTACCAACGTTTCGACGAACTCAGGAAAAAAGACAGAAAATTACTGTAAATGATATTTGTATGATTTATCCTGATGAAGACATACGATGAGTTTGTCGAAACGTCGATTATTAATAATAATATAATGAAGAACTAATAAAGAAAAAAATCTCAAAAAAGTATTGGATAGTAAATAGTACAGATCAAGACAAGCAAGTAGAGCCAGGAGAAGATGGAAGGACAGTGTTGCTGAAGATGCAAAACAATAGGAATTAGGAGTTGGAGAAGAACAGCTAGTAATATAGTGTTACCTTATTACATTAATATTAATTTCCAGCTTAATTTTCATTCAAATATCGAATCTATCTGTCAACAATTACGTTGTACATTCTTAATCAGATATGCAATTTTTTTAAGTATTTGGATTGCTCAAACTAAAACGGTAGTCTGATTGAGACTAATGTTTTTAATTTCTACAAAAATCAAAATGTATTTGAAAATTTATAACACAATATGAAATGACAATAAACTTTATTTATGCATTCCCAATACAAATTGAAATTTTCAGTCTTCATTGTGAGAAGAAGATAACAAGTTTGTTGATATTCTCATGCAAAGATGATAGTACTTGCCCCAATCAATTTTTAAATATTTTTTAATTTGTATTAATTTTATTATTATTAAATATGTGAAATATATTAAATGTTATTTATAATAAAATTCAAATTAATCAATAAATCAACATTATTATGTAATATGTATTCATAAGTTGTTTCAACTTTATTAATATGAATAAAATATTTTTTCCTCAAGCGTATTATAATGTTAATATTACGTTACCATATTGCCTATATAAGAAAAAGGTCATTAAGTTACTAGTACGATAATGATATGATAATGCAGCATTTGATTATTAATTTATTATATACATCACTGGTGGCAGCACCAAACATAACTACAACATAAATAACAATAGGAATATTTTTTCACCAAAAGTTGATCACATTGGTCACATTACATAATAATTAAGTATTTAAATTTTTTAAACATAAATATTTGTTTAAAACTCAATAAAATATTGCTAAAATAAAATTGAATATATTTGTAAAGGTTGGCAAAGTGCAAAAATAAAATTATAATCCTATTTATTATTGAAATTTGGAGAAGCTAAACCGAAAATTTTAATTAAACTAAAGTATTAAATATTAAATAAAATTTTATTCAAAAACTTGGCAGCACTGTATTACATAAAATTACATATTTGTTATGGATGTACCAGAAGAATTTGTCTTGAAAATTTGATTAAAATCGTATAAATAGTATAGTCGAAATAAAATATTAAAAATTTATTTAAATAAATTTAACAAAACAGCTTAAGAATATGTTTTTGAAATTCTTATAAAAACTAAGTGAATATTTTCTGAAAATTGTATTGAATTCAGATAAATAGTATAGCACGTAATATATACACGTACAAGAGACTGCGTATGTTGTTTTTTTTAAATATTTTATAGACATATCTTTGTTTGTTTGTATATTTTATATTCTAGTGAATTTATTATTATGTTTTTTTTTTCTCTCGATCTCGATATATCCATAATTTATCGATAATATATTTATCAATATATATTTATCAATATAAAACAGCCGTAAATCCATATTTGTCAATTTAAAAAACAAGATTAGAAGTAGGTACATGAGTAACCCCATATATAGACCACTTTGACATTATCACATAAATGATAAGAAATAGGAATAATTATTTTTTCTCGGAAAGTTGGCAACCCTGTATTTTACTAAAATTATATAATTTATGTAGACGCTAGAGATTTTTTCTGTAAAAATTTGATTAAAATCGAATAAATAATGTGGCCATAATAAATTTTTGAAAATTTTAGTAAATTTTTCTCGGAAAATTGACAACACTGAATTTTATTAAAAACTACATAGTTTATGTGGGCACTAGGGATTTTTTTTTTCTGAAAATTTGATGAAAATCGGATAAATAATGTAGCTACAATAAATTTTTTAAAACTTTAGTAATTTTTTTCTCGGAAAGTTGACATTACTGGAAAAAAATAAAACCACATGACCATTTTGGGAACTAGGCAAATTTATCCTGAAAATTTCATTAAAATCGGTTGAACCGTCTAGAAGAAGTTGCGATCACAAAATTTTGAATGACGACCGAGCTGACTACGCGACGCACATTCATACGCTCACATAAACTAAATTCAGATTCGTCATCTAGAGGCTATATGAAGGATTTCTGTAAATTTTTTTTTTTTTTGAAATGTTACAGACACCGTACCAAACGCTATACCACTTTTCCTTGCAGTCAAAGTGGTAAAAAAAAGACGGTGAATAGTAATTTTTTCATGTATTGTATTTTTATTTGAATCATAATTTCATTAAATATGTTTGTTTTACATTAATGTTATGCGGATAATGTAGCTTTTACTGTATATATTTAGAATATTTCAAAAAAATTTGTTTTTATTAATATATTGTTATGTGACCAGCATTACTTCTGTGTATTACAGAAACAATAAATATCAAATGGCATTTTTACCACTTTGACTGCAAGGAAAAAGTGGTATAGCGGTTGGTACGGTGTCTGTAACATTAAAAAAAAAAATTGTGTATAGAAATCCATCATATAGCCTCTAGATGACGAATCTGAACTTAGTTTATGTGGGTGTATGGATGTGCGTCGTCAGCTCGCTCGTGCGGTCGTAAGTCAAAATTTTGTGGCCGTAACTCTTCCTAGACGGTTCAACCGATTTTAATGAAATTTTCAGGATAAATTTGTCTAGTGCCTAAGAATGTCATGTGGTTTTGGTTTTTTCCAGTAATGCCAACTATCCGAGAAAAAAATTACTAAAATTTTTAAAAATTCATATTGGCTACATTACTTATCCAATTTGGATCAAATTTTATTAATATCCAGTGTTGCCAATTTTCCGAGAAAAAAATTACTAAAGTTTTTAAAAATATATTATGGCCATGATATTTAACCGATTTTACTCAAATTTTTACAAAAAATTCTCTTAGTAATCATATAATTTATGTAATTTTAACAAAATACAGTGTTGCCAATTTTCCGAGAAAAAAATGTATTAAAATTTTTAAAAATTTATTATGATCACTTTATTTAACCGATTTTAATCAAATTTTCATGAAAGATTTTTTTAGTGCCTAAATAAATTATGCAATTTTAACAAAATACAGTGTTGCCAACTATATATTTTTTAAAAATTTATTGTGGCTACACATTATTTATTCAATTTTGATTAAATTTTCAGAAAAGTTTCTTCTAGTGCCCACATAAATTATAATATTATTAAAATACAGTAAGAAATGTCAAAGTGGTGTATATATGGGTTTACCCATATACTTCTAATCTTGTTAAATATACAAAATATATAAATAACAAGATTAGAAGTATATGGGTAAACCCATATAGAGACTACTTTGACATTTCTCGCAAAGTTGGCAACACTGTATTTTAATAATATTATAATTTATGTGGGCACTAGGAAAAACTTTTCTGAAAATTTGATCAAAATCGAATAAATAATGTAGCTACAATAAATTTTAGTAATTTTTTTCTCGGAAAGTTGGCAACACTGTATTTTGTTAAAATTACATAAATTATATGAATACTAGGAGAATCTTTTGTGAAAATTTGAGTAAAATCGGTTAAATAACATAGCCATAATAAATTTTTTAAAACTTTAGTAATTTTTTTCTCGGAAAGTTGGCAACACTGGATATTAATAAAATTATATAATTAATGGGAGCACTAGGAAAATGTTTTCTGAAAATTTGAACAAAATCGGATAAATAACGTAGCCAATATGAATTTTTAAAAACTTTAGTAATTTTTTTCTCGGAAAGTTGGCATTACTGAAAAAAAATAAAACCACATGACCATCTTGGGTACTAGACA
The DNA here is from genome assembly GCA_963966155.1 of Clivina fossor. Lineage (NCBI taxonomy): Eukaryota > Metazoa > Arthropoda > Insecta > Coleoptera > Carabidae > Clivina > Clivina fossor. The sequence continues at coordinate 56,266 of OZ014567.1, forward strand.
AATTTATCCTGAAAATTTCATTAAAATCGGTTGAACCGTCTAGGAGGAGTTGCGGCCACAAAATTTTGACTTACGACCGAGCGAGCTGACGACGCACACACATACACCCACATAAACTAAGTTCAGATTCGTCATCTAGAGGCTATATGAAGGATTTCTATACAATTTTTGTTTTTTTTTGAAAATGTTACAGACACCGTACCAAACGCTATACTACTTTTCCTTGCAGTCAAAGTAGTAACAAGCAGTTATGATGTTTATTTTTATTAAAATGCCATATAATGTGTAATTATTAAAAAAAATATATATATATTTAATTTTATTAATCATTAATCTAATTAGAAAAGCTTTGAAATCTTGTATTATACAAAAAAAATAACTTAACAAGATTAGAAGTATATGGGTAAACCCACATATAGACCACTTTGACATATCTCGGAAAGTTGGCAACACAATATCTTTAATAAAATTATAATTTATGTGGGCACTAAGAGAAACTATCCTGAAAATTTGATAAAAATCGAATAAATAATGTAGCCACAATGAATTAAAAAGAAAAAAAAAATTCCCGATAAATTGGCAACACTGTATTTTTTTATGAAAATTTGATTAAAATCGGTTAAATAGTGGTCATAATGAATTTTCTAAAACTTTAGTCCGTAACATTTAAAAAAAAAAATTGTATAGAAATCATGACGAATCCGAACTTAGTTTATGTGGCTGTACGGATGTGCGTCGTCAGCTCATTCGCTCGCTCGCTCGGTCATAAGTCAAAATTTTGTGGTCGCAACTCCTCCTAGACGGTTTAACCGATTTTAATGAAATTTTCAGGATAAATTTGTCTAGTACCCAAGATGGTCATGTGGTTTTGGCTTTTTCCAGTGATGCCAACATTCCGAGAAAAAAATTACTAAAGTTTTTTAAAATTTATATTGGCTACATTATTTATCCGATTTTGATCAAATTTTCAGAAAAGAAATCCCTAATTTTAAAAAAAATTATTATGGCCATGTTATTTAACCGATTCTACTCAAACTTTCACAAAAAAAATCCTAGTATTCATCTGGTTTACGTAATTTTAACAAAATACAGTGATGCCAACTTTTCGAGAAAAAAATTACTAAAATTTTTAGAAATTTATTATGACCACTTTATTTAATCGATTTTAGTCAAATTTTTATAAAATATTCTTTTGGTGCTTAAATAAATTACGCAATTTTAAAAAATACAGTGTTGCAAACTTATCGAAAATAAAATTTTTAAAAATTTATTGTGGCTACATAATACATAAATTATAATTTTAATAAAAATATTGTGTTACCAACTTACCGAGAAACATAAAAGTGGTCTATATATATATATATATATATATATATGGGTTTACCCATATACTTCAAATTTTGTTTTGAAATATCGTAATTTAATAATAAATGTATAAATATAATCATTATTACTATTATTATTATTATTTATTTATTATTTTTTTACGCTAGTGGTATCTTCTGTAAAAATTTGATTAAGATCGGATAAACAATGTAGCCGCAATAAATTTTTCAAAATTTTATTATTATTTATCTCGGAAAGTTAGCATCACTGTATTTTACTAAAAATGACGTCTAATATAACACTGGTAAATAGTGATTAAAAAATGTTTTATGCGTTTTCTCTTTCTTAGCATTTTGTGATCGATCTGCAAATTTTTTTTAAGGACTTCTTAATATATATATATTTATAATTAAATTGATAATAACAATGAAAATAATAATAATAATAATAATAATAATTTGCACGGTCTTAAGAACCTGACTAACCATGCGTCTTTGTCCAGGAGACATTTTAAATCTTTTTCCTCGAAAAAAAACGCAAAAAAACATTAATATAACATTAAATTAAAACAATTAATAATAATAATAATTAATTTTTATTTTTTTAAAATATTATATTTGATACAGTTGCAGCCATCTACCAGCTGAAAGTCAGCTATTGGAAAAATAAAAATTTCATTGGTTTGTGTCCTTGCTAAAGAGTTTTATATATAAAATCATTTTTGTACAAAATATTATTATATTATTAACATTAAATTAAGACATTTATTAACAAATATAATAATAATAATTAATACACATTAATTTTTATTTTTTCAAAATATTATATTTGTTACAGTTACAGCCATCTACCAGCTGAAAGTCATACTAAGGCTATTGGGAGAATAAAAATTTCATTGGTTTGTGTCCTTGCTAAAGAGTTTTATTAAGTAAAATCATTTTTGTACAAAATATTATTATATTATTAACATTAAATTAAAACATTTATTAACAAATATAATAATAATAATTAAACATATTAATTTTTATTTTTTTAAAATATTATATTTGATACAGTTACAGCCATCTACCAGCTGAAAGTCATACTAAGGCTATTTGGAGAATGAAAATGTCATTGGTTTGTGTCCTTGCTAAAGAGTTTTTATATGTAAAATCATTTTTGTACAAAATATTATTATATTATTATTATATTATTAACATTAAATTAAAACATTTATTAACAAATATAATAATAATAATTAATACATAATAATTTTTATTTTTTTTAAATATTATATTTGATACAGTTACAGCCATCTACCAGCTGAAAGTCATACTAAGGCTATTGGGAGAATAAAAATTTTATTGGTTTGTGTCCTTGCTAAAGAGTTTTTATATGTAAAATCATTTTTGTACAAAATATTATTATATTATTATTATTTTATTAACTTTAAATTAAAACATTTATTAACAAATATAATAATAATAATTAATACACATTAATATTTATTTTTTTAAAATATTATATTTGATACAGTTAGAGCCATCTACCAGCTGAAAGTCATACTAAGTCTATTGGGAGAATAAAAATTTCATTGGTTTGTGTCCTTGCTGAAGAGTTTTATATGTAAAATCATTTTTGTACAAAATATTATTACATTATTATTATTTTATTAACTTTAAATTAAAACATTTATTAACAAATATAATAATAATAATTAATACACATTAATTTTTATTTTTTTAAAATATTATATTTGATACAGTTACAGCCATCTACCAGCTGAAAGTCATACTAAGGCTATTGGGAAAATAAAAATTTCATTGGTTTGTGTCCTTGCTAAAGAGTTTTTATATGTAAAATCATTTTTGTACAAAATATTATTATATTATTATTATATTATTAACTTTAAATTAAAACATTTATTAACAAATATAATAATAATAATTAATACATATTAATTTTTATTTTTTTTAAATATTATATTTGATACAGTTACAGCCATCTACCAGCGGAAAGTCATACTAAGGCTATTGGGAAAATAAAAATTTCATTGGTTTGTGTCCTTGCTAAAGAGTTTTTATATGTAAAATCATTTTTGTACAAAATATTATTATATTATTATTATATTATTAACATTAAATTAAAACATTTATTAACAAACATAATAATAATAATTAATACATAATAATTTTTATTTTTTTAAAATATTATATTTGATACAGTTACAGCCACCTACCAGCTGAAAGTCATACTAAGGTTATTGGGAGAATAAAAATTTCATTGGTTTGTGTCCTTGCTAAAGAGTTTAAATGTAAAATTATTTTTGTACAAAATTTTATTATATTATTATTATATTATTAACATTAAATTAAAACATTTATTAACAAATATAATAATAATAATTAATTCACATTAATTGTTATTTTTAAAAAATAATATATTTGATACAGTTTCAGCCATCTATCAGCTGAAAGTCATACTAAGGCTATTGGGAGAATTAAAATTTGATTAGTTTGTGTCCTTGCTAAAGAATTTTATTATGTAAAATCATTTTTGTACAAAATATTAAAAAAATTAACCTTCAAAAAGTCTATGTCCCAGTTTTTATTTGGTTATTTATTTCAAAATATACAATATTTCAAGTATGTTTTATTTTTTTAAAAAACCTGTATATATATATATATATATATATATATATATATATATATATATATATATATACATATTTGTAGAAATAGGCTCAATGAATAAGAGAACAAGGAAAGATTTAGATTATAAATTTAGAAAGTTGCCTTTTTACAAAAGTTATATTGCTTCCCTTACCTAGCCGCAACAGTAGATATATATATATATATATATATATATATATATATATGTATATATATATATATATATATATATATATATGTATATATATATATATATATATATGTATATATATATATATATATATATATGTATATATATATATATATATATATATATATATATATATATATGCGCATTTTTGATAAACAAGTTTTAAATTTGTTTCCGTTTTAAACCTGCAGTTTTGGTGCGCAACAATATTTTCTGATCGTACAGACAAGTCAGTGTTCGCCCGGCCGCCTTTTGTTGAATAAAAAACAGACGCAGTTATTCGCGTTTTTGTTGTGGAAAATGTTGTGAAATTTGATACAATTTGTGTATTGTGAAGTGTTTATCGCGAGTTTTTAGCTTGTGTGGTTTTTTTCTTTAGAAGAAATCCGGAGATTTAGTGTGAAATTGATGAGTGTCGTGAATTCGTTCAATTTGGTTGCACTGAGAAAAATATGGATATTTACAGTAAATATATATTTATATTGAAAAAGGTGACTACACAAACACAAGATATTAAAAATAACAAAATAAGTATATTAAAAAATTAACTATAAATATAATAAAAACAAAAATTTAATACCATCAATTTGTATGTATATAGTATTACAGTCTTAATTCTTAATATAGTATTCAATATATATATATATATATATATATATATATATATATATATATATATATATATATATATATATAAGTGAGTAGATTTTAAAAATGTATAAATTTGTGAATACAGTAAACATACTCGTATATTTCAAATAAATATCTATTTATTCTTATCGAATTTGTTAAATATCTATTTGTTCTCAGTGTGTACTTTGCGGTTGTTTTTCGTCGCATATTCTGCCATAAGAAACGTGTCGGCTATCATCATAAGCCGGTGCCCCAAAGCAAAAATCCATGATTTTCAAGCGAGATTGTAAGTAATTTTTGCATGATTTTCAAGCGAGATTGATTTTATGGATTTTAAGTAAGATTTTACCATGATTTTAACATGATTTTTTCGGTTGATTTTACTGATTTCATATGAAATATTTTAGATTTCAGAAATTTTACTCGAGATTTTTCATTAACAAGATTAGTAGTATATGGGTAAACTCATATATAGACTACTTTGACATTTTTCGGAAAGTTGGCAACACTGTATTTTAATAATATTATAATTTATGTGGGCATTAGGAGATACTTTTCTGATAATTTGATCAAAATCTTATAAATAATGTAGCCACAATAAATTTTTAAAAAATTTTGTGATTTTTTTCTCGATAAATTAGCAACACTGTATTTTGTTAAAATTACATAAATTATATGAATACTAGGAGAATCTTTTGTGAAAATTTGAGTAAAATCGGTTGAATAACATGGCCATAATAAATTTTTTAAAACTTTAGTAATTTTTCTCTCGGAAAGTTGGCAACACTGGATATTAATAAAATTATATAATTAATGGGAGCACTAGAAAAATATTTTCAGAAAATTTGATCAAAATCGGATAAATAACGTAGCCAATATAAATTTTTAAAAATTTTAGTAATTTTTTTCTCGAAAACGTGTCATCACTGGAAAAAAATATAACCACATGACCATCTTGAGTACTAGACAAATTTATCCTGAAAATTTCATTAAAATCGGTTGAACCGTCTAGGAGGAGCTGCAATCACAAAATTTTGTCTGACGACGCACATCTATACATTAATATAAACTAAGTTCAGATTCGTCTGATCTAGAAGCTATATGAAGGATTTCTATACACAAATTTTTTTTGTTTTGAAAATGTTAGCCACCGTACGCGCACGCTATACCACTTTTTCCTTGCAGTCAAAGTGGTAATTATAGGATCTTGTATAGAAATAATTGAATGTGTTTTAAATCTTCTTCGAAAAATATTTCAGTAAATATACATACTAAATATATACGAATTGTTAATGATTTTACTAGGATTTTAACTATGATTTTACTAGGATTTTACTAGGGATTTTAATAAATTTGTACACCCGATTTTATAAGTAAATATAAACTTAAATATTTACAAACTGTTAAATAATTTTACGAATTTTAACAAACTATGATTTTACTATGATTTTAATAAATTTGTCCACCAGATTTGACGTACGGCACTGTTTACGGAATTTCAAGGTCATTTAAATTCGTATTTTGATGAGTGGCAAATGTTTTATTGTTTGTTGGGTTACGGCCTAGTTTTTAATTTTAATCATTTTTTTTGTTGGTGCTCACATTCGGTGAATTTTAAAAATTTAATCGCCCCCGTAAAAAGTAAATTCGCATATAAATAGAGGAATTACGCAGTAGATGAATTTATCGATAATAAATTGTAACTTTTAAACTAGTTATTCTATTTTATAAAGTAAGTTATAAAAAAAAAGGAAAATGTGGGATGAAAAATATTTAATTAGAAAAAACATCTAATTTTATATAAAATTATTAAAAATAATTATAAACAAGATTAGAAGTATATGGGTAAACTCATATATAGACCACTTTGACATTTCTCAGAAAGTTGGCAACACTGTATTTTAATAATATTATAATTTATGTGGGCACTAAAAAAAAATTTACTGAAAATTTGCTCAAAATCGAATAAATAATGTAGCCACAATGAATTTTTAAAAAATTTTGTGATTTTTTTTCTCGATAAGTTGGCAACACTGTATTTTGTTAAAATTGCCTAATTTATTTAGGCACTAGGAAAAACTTTTATAAAAATTTGATTAAAATCGGTTAAATAAAATGGTCATAATAAATTTTTAAAAATTTTATTAATTATTTCCCAGAAAGTTGGCAACACTGTATTTTGTTAAAATTACATAAATTATATGAATACTAGGAAAATCTTTTGTGCAAAATTTGAGTAAAATCAGTTGAATAACATGGCCATAATAAAAATTTTGAAAATTTAGTAAATTTTTTCTCGGAAAGTTGGCAACACTGAATATTAATAAAATTATGTAATTAATGGGAGAATTAGGGAAATCTTTTCTGAAAATTTGATCAAAATCGGATAAATAACGTAGCCAATATGAATTTTTAAAAACTTTAGTAATTTTTTTCTCGGAAACTTAGCGTCACTGGAAAAAAACAAAATCACATGACCATCTCGGGCACTAGACAAATTTATCCTGAAAATTTCATTAAAATCGGTTGAACCGTCTAGGAGGAGCTGCAGTCACAAAATTTTGTCGACGACTGAGCGAGCGAGCGAGATGACGACGCACAACCATACACCCACATAAACTAAGGTCAGATTCGTCATTTAGAGGCTATATGAAGGATTTCTATACAATTTTTTTTTTTTTTTGAAAATGTTACAGACACCGTTCCAAACGCTATACTACTTTTTCCTTGCAGTCAAATTAGTAATAAAATGGCGCTTAACATTAAAAATTAACACAGAAGTATGAAAGTTAAATAGTTTCCTTGTTTTTTTCAAAATGGCGCTAAACATTAAAAATTAACACAGAACTATGAAAGTTAAATAGATTCCTTGTTTTTTTTCAAAATGGCGGCAAACATTAAAAATTAACACAGAACTATGAAAGTTAAATAGTTTCCTTGTTTTTTTCAAAATGGCGGCAAACATTAAAAATTAACACAGAACTATGAAAATTAAATAGATTCCTTGTTTTTTTTCAAAATGGCGGCAAACATTAAAAATTAACACAGAACTATGAAAGTTAAATAGTTTCCTTGTTTTTTTTTAAAATGGCGGCAAATATTAAAAATTAACACAGAACTATGAAAGTTAAATAGTTTCCTTGTTTTTTTCAAAATGGCGGCAAACATTAAAAATTAACACAGAACTATGAAAGTTAAATAATTTCCTTGTTTTTTTCAAAATGGCGGCAAACATTAAAAATTAACACAGAACTATGAAAGTTAAATAATTTCCTTGTTTTTTTCAAAATGGCAACAAACATTAAAAATTAACACAGAACTATGAAAGTTAAATAAAAACCTTGTTTTTTCAAAATGGCGGCAAACATTAAAAATTAACACAGAACTATGAAAGTTAAATAATTTCCTTGTTTTTTTTAAAATGGCAACAAACATTAAAAATTAACACAGAACTATAAAAGTTAAATAATTTCCTTGTTTTTTTCAAAATGGCGGCAAACATTAAAAATTAACACAGAACTATGAAAGTTAAATAATTTCCTTGTTTTTTTAAAATGGCGGCAAACATTAAAAATTAACACAGAACTATGAAAGTTAAATAATTTCCTTGTTTTTTTTCAAAATGGCGGCAAACATTTAAAATTAACACAGAACTATGAAATTTAAATAATTTCCTTGTTTTTTTTCAAAATGGCGCTAAACATTACAAATTAACACAGAACTATGAAAGTTAAATAGTTTCCTTGTTTTTTTTCAAAATGGCGCTAAACATTACAAATTAACACAGAACTATGAAATTTAAATAATTTCCTTGTTTTTTTTTTTAAAATGGCGGCAAACATTTAAAATTAACACAGAACTATGAAAGTTAAATAATTTCCTTGTTTTTTTTCAAAATGGCGCTAAACATTTAAAATTAACACAGAACTATGAAAGTTAAATAATTTCCTTGTTTTTTACCAAAATGGCGGCAAACATTTAAAATTAACACAGAACTATGAAAGTTAAATAATTTTCTTGTTTTTTTTCAAAATGCCGGCAAACATTTAAAATTAACACAGAACTATGAAAGTTTAATAATTTCCTTGTTTTTTTTTAAAATGGCGGCAAACATTTAAAATTAACACAGAACTATGAAAGTTAAATAATTTCCTTGTTTTTTTTCAAAATGGCGCTAAACATTTAAAATTAACACAGAACTATGAAAGTTAAATAATTTCCTTGTTTTTTACCAAAATGGCGGCAAACATTTAAAATTAACACAGAACTATGAAAGTTAAATAATTTTCTTGTTTTTTTTCAAAATGCCGGCAAACATTTAAAATTAACACAGAACTATGAAAGTTTAATAATTTCCTTGTTTTTTTTCAAAATGGCGGCAAACATTTAAAATTAACACAGAACTATGAAAGTTAAATAATTTCCTTGTTTTTTACCAAAATGGCGGCAAACATTTAAAATTAACACAGAACTATGAAAGTTAAATAATTTCCTTGTTTTTTTTCAAAATGGCGGCAAACATTTAAAATTAACACAGAACTATGAAAGTTTAATAATTTCCTTGTTTTTTTTAAAATGGCGGCAAACATTTAAAATTAACACAGAACTATGAAAGTTAAATAATTTCCTTGTTTTTTTTCAAAATGGCGGCAAACATTTAAAATTAACACAGAACTATGAAAGTTAAATAATTTCCTTGTTTTTTTTTTAAAATGGCGGCAAACATTTAAAATTAACACAGAACTATGAAAGTTAAATAATTTCCTTGTTTTTTTTAAAATGGCGGCAAACATTTAAAATTAACACAGTACTATGAAAGTTAAATAATTTCCTTGTTTTTTTTCAAAATGGCGGCAAACATTTAAAATTAACACAGAACTATGAAAGTTAAATAATTTCCTTGTTTTTTTTCAAAATGGCGGCAAACATTTAAAATTAACACAGAACTATGAAAGTTAAATAATTTCCTTGTTTTTTTTCAAAATGGCGGCAAACATTTAAAATTAACACAGAACTATGAAAGTTTAATAATTTCCTTGTTTTTTTTAAAATGGCGGCAAACATTTAAAATTAACACAGAACTATGAAAGTTAAATAATTTCCTTGTTTTTTTTAAAATGGCGGCAAACATTTAAAATTAACACAGTACTATGAAAGTTAAATAATTTCCTTGTTTTTTTTCAAAATGGCGGCAAACATTTAAAATTAACACAGAACTATGAAAGTTAAATAATTTCCTTGTTTTTTTTTAAAATGGCGGCAAACATTTAAAATTAACACAGAACTATGAAAGTTAAATAATTTCCTTGTTTTTTTTCAAAATGGCGGCAAACATTTAAAATTAACACAGAACTATGAAAGTTTAATAATTTCCTTGTTTTTTTTTAAAATGGCGGCAAACATTTAAAATTAACACAGAACTATGAAAGTTAAATAATTTCCTTGTTTTTTTTCAAAATGGCGGCAAACATTTAAAATTAACACAGAACTATGAAAGTTAAAAAGTTTCCTTGTTTTTTTTCAAAATGGCGCTAAACATTAAAAATTAACACAGAACTATGAAAGTAAAATAATTTCCTTGTTTTTTTTTTAAAATGGCGGCAAACTTAAAATTAACACAGAACTATGAAAGTTAAATAGTTTCCTTGTTTTTTTTCAAAATGGCGCTAAACATTACAAATTAACAAAGAACTATGAAAGTTAAATAGTTTCCTTGTTTTTTTTCAAAATGGCGCTAAACATTACAAATTAACACAGAACTATGAAAGTTAAATAATTTTATTGTTTTTTTTCAAAATGGCGCTAAACATTACAAATTAACACAGAACTATGAAAGTTAAATAGTTTTCTTGTTTTTTTTCAAAATGGCGCTAAACATTAAAAATTAACACAGAACTATGAAAGTTAAATAAGGAAATTATTTAACTTTTATAATTCTGTGTTAATTTTAAATGTTTGCCGCCATTTTGAAGAAAACAAGGAAATTATTTAACTTTCATAGTTCTGTGTTAATTTTAAATGTTTGCCGCCATTTTGAAGAAAACAAGGAAATTATTTAACTTTCATAGTTCTGTGTTAATTTTAAATGTTTGCCGCCATTTTGAAGAAAACAAGGAAATTATTTAACTTTCATAGTTCTGTGTTAATTTTAAATGTTTGCCGCCATTTTGAAAAAAAACAAGGAAATTATTTAACTTTCATAGTTCTGTGTTAATTTTAAATGTTTAGCGCCATTTTGAAGAAAACAAGGAAATTATTAAACTTTCATAGTTCTGTGTTAATTTTAAATGTTTAGCGCCATTTTGAAAAAAAACAAGGAAATTATTTAACTTTCATAGTTCTGTGTTAATTTTAAATGTTTGCCGCCATTTTGAAAAAAAAACAAGGAAATTATTTAACTTTCATAGTTCTGTGTTAATTTTAAATGTTTAGCGCCATTTTGAAGAAAACAAGGAAATTATTTAACTTTCATAGTTCTGTGTTAATTTTAAATGTTTGCCGCCATTTTGAAGAAAACAAGGAAATTATTTAAGTTTCATAGTTCTGTGTTAATTTTAAATGTTTGCCGCCATTTTGAAGAAAACAAGGAAATTATTTAACTTTCATAGTTCTGTGTTAATTTTAAATGTTTAGCGCCATTTTGAAAAAAAACAAGGAAATTATTTAACTTTCATAGTTCTGTGTTAATTTTAAATGTTTGCCGCCATTTTAAAAAAAAACAAGAAAATTATTTAACTTTCATAGTTCTGTATTAATTTTAAATGTTTAGCGCCATTTTGAAAAAAAACAAGGAAATTATTTAACTTTCATAGTTCTGTGTTAATTTTAAATGTTTGCCGCCATTTTAAAAAAAAACAAGAAAATTATTTAACTTTCATAGTTCTGTATTAATTTTAAATGTTTAGCGCCATTTTGAAAAAAAACAAGGAAATTATTTAACTTTCATAGTTCTGTGTTAGTTTTAAATGTTTAGCGCCATTTTGAAAAAAAACAAGGAAATTATTTAACTTTCATAGTTCTGTGTTAATTTTAAATGTTTAGCGCCATTTTGAAGAAAACAAGGAAATTATTTAACTTTCATAGTTCTGTGTTAATTTTAAATGTTTGCCGCCATTTTGAAGAAAACAAGGAAATTATTTAACTTTCATAGTTCTGTGTTAATTTTAAATGTTTGCCGCCATTTTGAAGAAAACAAGGAAATTATTTAACTTTCATAGTTCTGTGTTAATTTTAAATGTTTGCCGCCATTTTGAAAAAAAACAAGGAAATTATTTAACTTTCATAGTTCTGTGTTAATTTTAAATGTTTAGCGCCATTTTGAAGAAAACAAGGAAATTATTAAACTTTCATATATAGCGCTAAACATTTAAATTTGAATTTACCGCGATGTTATAGTTGCGAGCTAGGTGGCATGATGGTGGTTCCTGGTCGGTAATACAGTGTGTGTGTCAGAGTGAAGCAAGCTGGCGAGGTGTGCGTTTAATGGCGCGACATGTTAAATTTCACTACAACAATAAATCAACTAATATCTTATGTCTAGTGTTTTATTTCTTGGCCATCACTTACTACAGCTTCAGAAGTGGGATTATAAGAATTCAATCACCACGTTTATTTGTGTGTATTAGGAGAAATAGTGAAATTAACTCGAACCTTAGAACTGTGGATTAAACACGTGGTAGAAAAGGATAGTGAGATATAAATACTAGTGAGTGCGAGAGAGCACGATAGTGACGCGCTGTTTTGCCAACGATTTTATAAGTTTTATTTCTGATTATTTATTATGGGGGATGAACAGAATACAGTAACATTGATCGATATACCCGAGATCGCGAATAATATTAAAACTTCTCCAGCATCGGTAATTAAAGCATTACATAAGTTTATATTCGGAGTGACTGGCGATCGTTTAAATCGAAACCGGTTACGTAAGTTTTCGGGATTTGAATTCGCTTCGGATTCTGAAGAATTCACACAGAAGGTTGAGTGGACAGTTCAAAATTGCTCTGTCGGTGATTTAACAGCCAGTTGTAATCTTTTACGAATAGACTATACGGGTACTCCTAAGGAAATCGCGCAAAGATTGTGTGAACATCTGACCAATTTAGATTTATTACAAGGTCGCCCCAGTGACGAAGACGTCGACACTGAAGACCCCGATGACGAAATCGACGAGGATCAAGATGAAATACGAAGTTCCGTAAGTCAACAACTTGTCAATACTAATGCCACTATAAGTTTTAGAGATATTGAAGACACAATTCGATTGTTCGATGGTAATAACTATCCTGTTAAATTATGGGTGACCGAATTTGAGGATAATGCAATTTTGATGGGCTGGAATGAGCTACAGAAATTTATTTTTGCAAAGAAACGCCTAAGTGGATTAGCTAAACTATTTATTCAGAGTGAACGGGACATCCGATCGTGGAAACTCTTACAACAAAAACTTATTGAAGAATTCTCGTCAAAAACAACTAGCGCACAATTACATAAAATGTTACAAGATAGAAAAATGAAACGCGATGAGTCGGTGCAAGAATATTTCTTACATATGCGAGAATTAGCTTCAAGGGGAAGTATTGAAACGGATGCTGTTATACAATATGTTATTGACGGTATAACCGACGACCCGAATCGAAAAAGTATTTTGTATGGTGCACGTAACTTCAGAGAATTTAAGGACAAGTTAGAAATCTATACAAAGATTCGCGCATCATTCCATTCTTCATGGAAACGAACTTCGTCCGTTCCAAGCATTAGTCGATCGCAAGGAATTGATCGAAATGAAACAAGTAAGAAGCAGATGCCTGCCGAAGAAAAATCGAAGACCGACACTAACCATGTAAGATGTTTTAACTGTAATAATTTAGGTCATGTTGCAGCTTCTTGTCCCCGACCACGAAGGCCCAGAGGATCCTGTTATGGTTGTGGATCCACCGCACATTTGAAAAGAGACTGTAAACAAAATGGCAGAGAAGCACGTGGCTCCGCACCTGCTGACAATGATGGTCGTCAAACCGGTGAAACAAGTAATGCCTTCCATCTTATAGAATCTGCTCCAACTGTTGTGTTACCAGTTCCGAGTTATACGGTGTTACTTCAACTGGAACAAAGTGAGATATGTGCAACGCTAGATACAGGTAGCCCCATATCCCTTTTATTAGAAAGTAAGGTGCCCAAAAATGTGAATTTGAATACAAATGTAAAATCTCATAATTTTGAAGGTGTCAACAGTAGCAAAATTATTATATTAGGTCAATTAAAGTTAACTGTAATGATTAATGATATAGAATTATTAGTAAATTTCTATGTTGTACCAGATTGTACTATGAGTTGTTCCTGTCTATTAGGTAGAGATTTTATTATCCGAAACGACATTCAAATAAATTTTAGTAATACTGTTGAAATAATCAAAAAACCTGTTGTTAACATTATTGATAATTCGTGGGATAATGAGATTCTACATATTGCGACAGAAAATAATAACACAGTAAATTTAAACATTAATGAGAAAATTGATGTTCAATCAGGTGGTAAGGTTTGTGAGATAGTTAAAAAATATTATTTTGATGTTGAAAGACCAAACGAACCACAAACGAGTTTAGAAATGGAATTAATTTTAAAAAATAACTTCAAACCTTTTTATTTCAATCCTAGACGCTTGTCATATCAAGAAAAGGAAGCTCTTAAAGAAATTATAAATGATCTTTTAGCTAGGAAAATAATTCGACCGAGTAAATCACAGTTTGCTAGTCCGATTGTGTTGGTTTCTAAGAAATCAGGTGAATATAGAATGGCAGTCGATTACCGAGAACTAAATAAAATGACACAACGCGACATATTTCCGTTGCCAAGAATCGATGATCATATAGATAGATTAAAAGATAAAATATACTACACTCGTTTAGATTTAAAAGACGCGTTTTATCACGTTCGAATAAAAGAGAATTCAATACCTTTTACTTCTTTCTCCACGCATTTAGGACAATATGAATACGTAAGATTACCTTTCGGATTGTCTAACGGTCCTTCATTCTTCACTCGCTATATTTATGCTGCATTTCGTAAATTATTAGACGAAGAAAAAATATTAATTTATTTAGATGACATTTTAATAGCGACTGAAACTATAGATGATAATTTAAACATTTTAAAAGAAGTATTATTAACTTTGACGCGAAATCATTTAGAACTAAAATGGGTTAAATGTGCATTTCTGTTAACGCAAGTTGATTATTTGGGGTATCGTATTGATGCCAGCGGAATTCGTCCAAATCCAGAAAACATTGAAGCCGTGACACAGTATTCAATTCCTAGAAGTTTTCGCGAATTGCATAGTTTTTTAGGATTAATATCGTATTTCCGTAAATTTATAAAAAATTTCGCAACTTTAGCCAAACCGTTATATGATTTATTAAACTCTAAAACCGACTTTCAGTGGAATAATGAATGTTCAAATTGCTTTGAATATCTAAAACGCATTTTGATTAATGAGCCAGTTTTAGCTGTTTATTCTCATACGACCGATACCGAGTTACATTGTGACGCGAGTAAGCACGGTTATGGATCTGTTCTGATGCAAAAACAAACCGATGGTAAATTTCATCCTGTTTGTTATTTCAGTAAACGTACTTCAAAAGCTGAAGCAAACTATCATAGTTTTGAGCTAGAAACTTTAGCAATAATTTATTCTTTAGAACGTTTTAGAATTTATCTACAAGGAATTCCATTTAAAATCGTAACTGATTGTAATAGCCTTAAACTAACGTTAGAACGCAAGGAAATCAATCCGCGAATTTTACGTTGGTCGTTAATTTTGAGGAATTACAATTATACTTTGGAACATAGATCGGCGGAACGTATGCAGCATGCGGATGCGTTAAGTAGACAATTTGCAGTACTTGTTATTACGGAAAATAGCTTTGAGTGAAATTTAGCTATCTTACAAAATTTAGATCTTGATATTGTCAAAATTAAGAACGATTTAGAACATCGAGAAGATAAAAATTTTGAATTGCAAAACGGATTAGTTTATCGGAAAACAAAAAACAAATTATTATTTTATGTACCGAAATCAATGATAAATAATGTTATTAATGTTGCCCATGACGAGATCGCTCATCAAGGAACAAATAAAACCGTAGAATATCTCATGCGTGTTTATTGGTTCCCTGATATTAAGAGAAAAGTGCAAAATTATATTTCTCAATGTTTGAAATGCATTACTTATTCTACAATAGCTAATAAAGGTGAAGGTAGATTACATTGTCATGATAAAGGAAAACAACCATTTTATTGTCTTCATGTAGATCATTATGGTCCCTTAGAAAAAACGAATCATCGTTATAAATACATTTTTGAGGTTATAGATTCTTTTACTAAATTTGTTAAACTTTATGCCACAACTAGTACTAAAGTCGATGAAGTAATTACGCATTTAAAAAGTTATTTTAACCATTATAGTAAACCGAGGAAAATTATTTCGGATAGAGGTAGTTCGTTTATGTCCGACAAATTTAAAGAATTCTTAAACAATGAAAATATTCAGCATATTGCTATTGCTAGTGCAACCCCACATGCTAATGGTCAAATCGAAAGAATAAATCGAAGTCTGACGCCAATGTTAAGTAAATTATCTAACAGTTTATCCACATGGAATACCACTTTAAGCGATATAGAGTACGCGTTAAATAACACTATAAACCGTTCGATTGGAACAACCCCCGCACAACTCTTATTCGGAATAAACCAGATCGGTAAAATTAAAGATGATTTAAGCCAAGCTTTATTAGACCAACAAGACGTTGATCGTGATTTAATTCAAATGCGGGATGATGCTTCTAAACAAATACAATATACTGCTAATCGTAATAAAAATTATTATGATCAACATCACAAACAGCCGTATGAATATAAAATTGGAGATTATGTTATGATCAAAAATGTCGATGTTACTCCAGGAGTGAATAAAAAATTATTGCCGAAATACCGTGGTCCTTATGTAATTAGAAAAGTTCTAGACAATGATCGTTATGTAATTACGGATCCTGAAGAACATCAGTTGACTCAAAAACCATTCGAAGGAATATGTTCTCCGGAAAACATGAAACTTTGGAAGGAACATATTTAATCGAATTCAAATTGTTATGAATATATTTTACTTTAGTTATGTTACTTATTATCTTATGTATAACTTATGGTTAAGAAAAAAAATTATGACCAACCTTATGTATTTTAAGATTTTATGAATCATTTATGAACTTATGTCTTTATCAACAAATTTATGTATTTATGTATACTTAGATTATTTATGTACTTATGTCTTAACAACCGAATTCATGTATTAGTTATGTGTGAACCATTTATGTTAAGTGTTCCAATGATATACGAATTTTGCTGTTAACCTACAGATGATTAGGGGCAATCATTGTGTCAGGAAGGCCGAACTATAGCGCTAAACATTTAAATTTGAATTTACCGCGATGTTATAGTTGCGAGCTAGGTGGCATGATGGTGGTTCCTGGTCGGTAATACAGTGTGTGTGTCAGAGTGAAGCAAGCTGGCGAGGTGTGCGTTTAATGGCGCGACATGTTAAATTTCACTACAACAATAAATCAACTAATATCTTATGTCTAGTGTTTTATTTCTTGGCCATCACTTACTACACATAGTTCTGTGTTAATTTTAAATGTTTAGCGCCATTTTGAAAAAAAACAAGGAAATTATTTAACTTTCATAGTTCTGCGTTAATTTTAAATGTTTGCCGCCATTTTGAAAAAAAAACAAGGAAATTATTTAACTTTCATAGTTCTGTGTTAATTTTAAATGTTTAGCGCCATTTTGAAAAAAAACAAGGAAATTATTTAACTTTCATAGTTCTGTGTTAATTTTAAATGTTTGCCGCCATTTTGAAAAAAAACAAGGAAATTATTTAACTTTCATAGTTCTGTGTTAATTTTAAATGTTTAGCGCCATTTTGAAGAAAACAAGGAAATTATTTAACTTTCATAGTTCTGTGTTAATTTTAAATGTTTGCCGCCATTTTGAAGAAAACAAGGAAATTATTTAACTTTCATAGTTCTGTGTTAATTTTAAATGTTTGCCGCCATTTTGAAAAAAAACAAGGAAATCATTTAACTTTCATAGTTCTGTGTTAATTTGTAATGTTTAGCGCCATTTTGAAAAAAAACAAGAAAATTATTTAACTTTCATAGTTCTGTGTTAATTTGTAATGTTTAGCGCCATTTTGAAAAAAAAACAAGAAAATTATTTAACTTTCATAGTTCTGTGTTAATTTGTAATGTTTAGCGTCATTTTGAAAAAAAACAAGAAAATTATTTAACTTTCATAGTTCTGTGTTAATTTGTAATGTTTAGCGCCATTTTGAAAAAAAACAAGGAAATTATTTAATTTTCATAGTTCTGTGTTAATTTTAAATGTTTAGCGCCATTTTGAAAAAAAACAAGGAAATTATTTAACTTTCATAGTTCTGTGTTAATTTTAAATGTTTGCCGCCATTTTGAAAAAAAAACAAAGAAATTATTTAACTTTTATAGTTCTGTATTAATTTTAAATGTTTAGCGCCATTTTGAAAAAAAAACAAGGAAATTATTTAATTTTCATAGTTCTGTATTAATTTTAAATGTTTAGCGCCATTTTGAAAAAAAACAAGGAAATTATTTAATTTTCATAGTTCTGTGTTAATTTTAAATGTTTAGCGCCATTTTGAAAAAAAACAAAGAAATTATTTAACTTTTATAGTTCTGTATTAATTTTAAATGTTTGCCGCCATTTTAAAAAAAAACAAAGAAATTATTTAATTTTCATAGTTCTGTGTTAATTTTAAATGTTTGCCGCCATTTTGAAAAAAAACAAGAAAATTATTTAACTTTCATAGTTCTGTGTTAATTTGTAATGTTTAGCGCCATTTTGAAAAAAAACAAGGAAATTATTTAATTTTCATAGTTCTGTGTTAATTTTAAATGTTTAGCGCCATTTTGAAAAAAAACAAGGAAATTATTTAACTTTCATAGTTCTGTGTTAATTTTAAATGTTTGCCGCCATTTTGAAAAAAAACAAAGAAATTATTTAACTTTTATAGTTCTGTATTAATTTTTAATGTTTGCCGCCATTTTGAAAAAAAACAAGGAAATTATTTAACTTTCATAGTTTTGTGTTAATTTTAAATGTTTGCCGCCATTTTGAAAAAAAACAAGGAAATTATTTAACTTTCATAGTTCTGTGTTAATTTGTAATGTTTAGCGCCATTTTGAAAAAAAACAAGGAAATTATTTAACTTTCATAGTTCTGTGTTAATTTTAAATGTTTAGCGCCATTTTGAAAAAAAACAAGGAAATTATTTAACTTCCATAGTTCTGTGTTAATTTTAAATGTTTAGCGCCATTTTGAAAAAAAAACAAGGAAATTATTTAACCTCCATAGTTCTGTGTTAATTTTAAATGTTTAGCGCCATTTTGAAAAAAAAACAAGGAAATTATTTAACTTTCATAGTTCTGTGTTAATTTTAAATGTTTAGCGCCATTTTGAAAAAAAACAAGGAAATTATTTAACTTTCATAGTTCTGTGTTAATTTTAAATGTTTAGCGCCATTTTGAAAAAAAACAAGGAAATTATTTAACTTTCATAGTTCTGTGTTAATTTTTAATGTTTGCCGCCATTTTGAAAAAAAACAAAGAAATTATTTAATTTTCATAGTTCTGTGTTAATTTTAAATGTTTAGCGCCATTTTGAAAAAAAAACAAGGAAATTATTTAACTTTCATAGTTCTGTGTTAATTTGTAATGTTTAGCGCCATTTTGAAAAAAAACAAGGAAATTATTTAACTTTCATAGTTCTGTGTTAATTTTAAATGTTTAGCGCCATTTTGAAAAAAAACAAGGAAATTATTTAACTTCCATAGTTCTGTGTTAATTTTAAATGTTTAGCGCCATTTTGAAAAAAAAACAAGGAAATTATTTAACCTCCATAGTTCTGTGTTAATTTTAAATGTTTAGCGCCATTTTGAAAAAAAACAAGGAAATTATTTAACCTCCATAGTTCTGTGTTAATTTTAAATGTTTAGCGCATTTTGAAAAAAAAACAAGGAAATTATTTAACTTTCATAGTTCTGTGTTAATTTTAAATGTTTAGCGCCATTTTGAAAAAAAACAAGGAAATTATTTAACTTTCATAGTTCTGTGTTAATTTTTAATGTTTGCCGCCATTTTGAAAAAAAACAAAGAAATTATTTAATTTTCATAGTTCTGTGTTAATTTTAAATGTTTAGCGCCATTTTGAAAAAAAACAAAGAAATTATTTAACTTTCATAGTTCTGTGTTAATTTTAAATGTTTAGCGCCATTTTGAAAAAAAACAAGGAAATTATTTAACTTTCATAGTTCTGTGTTAATTTTAAATGTTTAGCGCCATTTTGAAAAAAAACAAGGAAATTATTTAATTTTCATAGTTCTGTGTTAATTTTAAATGTTTAGCGCCATTTTGAAAAAAAACAAGGAAATTATTTAACTTTCATAGTTCTGTGTTAATTTTAAATGTTTAGCGCCATTTTGAAAAAAAACAAGGAAATTATTTAACTTTCATAGTTCTGTGTTAATTTGTAATGTTTAGCGCCATTTTGAAAAAAAACAAGGAAATTATTTAACTTTCATAGTTCTGTGTTAATTTTAAATGTTTAGTGCATTTTGAAAAAAAACAAGGAAATTATTTAACCTCCATAGTTCTGTGTTAATTTTAAATGTTTGCCGCCATTTTGAAAAAAAAACAAAGAAATTATTTAATTTTCATAGTTCTGTGTTAATTTTAAATGTTTAGCGCCATTTTGAAAAAAAACAAGGAAATTATTTAACTTTCATAGTTCTGTGTTAATTTTAAATGTTTAGCGCCATTTTGAAAAAAAACAAAGAAATTATTTAATTTTCATAGTTCTGTGTTAATTTTAAATGTTTAGCGCCATTTTGAAAAAAACCAGGAAATTATTTAACTTTCATAGTTCTGTGTTAATTTTTAATGTTTGCCGCCATTTTGAAAAAAAACAAAGAAATTATTTAACTTTCATAGTTCTGTGTTAATTTTAAATGTTTAGCGCCATTTTGAAAAAAAACAAGGAAATTATTTAACTTTTATAGTTCTGTGTTAATTTTAAATGTTTGCCGCCATTTTGAAAAAAATAAGGAAATTATTTAACTTTCATAGTTCTGTGTTAATTTTAAATGTTTAGCGCCATTTTGAAAAAAAACAAGGAAATTATTTAACTTTCATAGTTCTGTGTTAATTTTAAATGTTTGCCGCCATTTTGAAAAAAAACAAGGAAATTATTTAACTTTCATAGTTCTGTGTTAATTTTAAATGTTTGCCGCCATTTTGAAAAAAAATAAGGATATTATTTAACTTTCACAGTTCTGTGTTAATTTTAAATGTTTGCCGCCATTTTGAAAAAAAACAAGGAAATTATTTAACTTTCATAGTTCTGTGTTAATTTTAAATGTTTGCCGCCATTTTGAAAAAAAACAAGGAAATTATTTAACTTTCATAGTTCTGTGTTAATTTTAAATGTTTGCCGCCATTTTGAAAAAAAATAAGGAAATTATTTAACTTTCACAGTTCTGTGTTAATTTTAAATGTTTGCCGCCATTTTGAAAAAAAACAAGGAAATTATTTAACTTTCATAGTTCTGTGTTAATTTTAAATGTTTGCCGCCATTTTGAAAAAAAACAAGGAAATTATTTAACTTTCATAGTTCTGTGTTAATTTTAAATGTTTGCCGCCATTTTGAAAAAAATAAGGAAATTATTTAACTTTCATAGTTCTGTGTTAATTTTAAATGTTTGCCGCCATTTTGAAAAAAAACAAGGAAATTATTTAACTTTCATAGTTCTGTGTTAATTTTAAATGTTTGCCGCCATTTTGAAAAAAATAAGGAAATTATTTAACTTTCACAGTTCTGTGTTAATTTTAAATGTTTAGCGCCATTTTGAAAAAAAACAAGGAAATTATTTAACTTTCATAGTTCTGTGTTAGTTTTAAATGTTTGCCGCCATTTTGAAAAAAAACAAGGAAATTATTTAACTTTCATAGTTCTGTGTTAATTTTAAATGTTTAGCGCCATTTTGAAAAAAAACAAGGAAATTATTTAACTTTCATAGTTCTGTGTTAATTTGTAATGTTTAGCGCCATTTTGAAAAAAAACAAGAAAATTATTTAACTTTCATAGTTCTGTGTTAATTTTAAATGTTTGCCGCCATTTTGAAAAAAAACAAGAAAATTATTTAACTTTCATAGTTCTGTGTTAATTTGTAATGTTTAGCGCCATTTTGAAAAAAAAACAAGAAAATTATTTAACTTTCATAGTTCTGTGTTAATTTGTAATGTTTAGCGTCATTTTGAAAAAAAACAAGAAAATTATTTAACTTTCATAGTTCTGTGTTAATTTGTAATGTTTAGCGCCATTTTGAAAAAAAACAAGGAAATTATTTAACTTTCATAGTTCTGTGTTAATTTGTAATGTTTAGCGCCATTTTGAAAAAAAACAAGAAAATTATTTAACTTTCATAGTTCTGTGTTAATTTGTAATGTTTAGCGCCATTTTGAAAAAAAAACAAGAAAATTATTTAACTTTCATAGTTCTGTGTTAATTTGTAATGTTTAGCGTCATTTTGAAAAAAAACAAGAAAATTATTTAACTTTCATAGTTCTGTGTTAATTTGTAATGTTTGCCGCCATTTTGAAAAAAAACAAGAAAATTATTTAACTTTCATAGTTCTGTGTTAATTTGTAATGTTTAGCGCCATTTTGAAAAAAAACAAGAAAATTATTTAACTTTCATAGTTCTGTGTTAATTTGTAATGTTTGCCGCCATTTTGAAAAAAAACAAGGAAATTATTTAACTTTCATAGTTCTGTGTTAATTTTAAATGTTTGCCGCCATTTTGAAAAAAAATAAGGAAATTATTTAACTTTCACAGTTCTGTGTTAATTTTAAATGTTTGCCGCCATTTTGAAAAAAAACAAGGAAATTATTTAGCTTTCATAGTTCTGTGTTAATTTTAAATGTTTGCCGCCATTTTGAAAAAAAACAAGGATATTATTTAACTTTCATAGTTCTGTGTTAATTTGTAATGTTTAGCGCCATTTTGAAAAAAAACAAGGAAATTATTTAACTTTCATAGTTCTGTGTTAATTTGTAATGTTTGCCGCCATTTTGAAAAAAAACAAGGAAATTATTTAACTTTCATAGTTCTGTGTTAATTTTAAATGTTTGCCGCCATTTTGAAAAAAAACAAGAAAATTATTTAACTTTCATAGTTCTGTGTTAATTTGTAATGTTTGCCGCCATTTTGAAAAAAAACAAGGAAATTATTTAACTTTCATAGTTCTGTGTTAATTTTAAATGTTTGCCGCCATTTTGAAAAAAAATAAGGAAATTATTTAACTTTCACAGTTCTGTGTTAATTTTAAATGTTTGCCGCCATTTTGAAAAAAAACAAGGAAATTATTTAGCTTTCATAGTTCTGTGTTAATTTTAAATGTTTGCCGCCATTTTGAAAAAAAACAAGGATATTATTTAACTTTCATAGTTCTGTGTTAATTTGTAATGTTTAGCGCCATTTTGAAAAAAAACAAGGAAATTATTTAACTTTCATAGTTCTGTGTTAATTTGTAATGTTTAGCGCCATTTTGAAAAAAAACAAGGAAATTATTTAACTTTCATAGTTCTGTGTTAATTTTAAATGTTTGCCGCCATTTTGAAAAAAATAAGGAAATTATTTAACTTTCATAGTTCTGTGTTAATTTGTAATGTTTGCCGCCATTTTGAAAAAAAACAAGAAAATTATTTAACTTTCATAGTTCTGTGTTAATTTGTAATGTTTAGCGCCATTTTGAAAAAAAACAAGGAAATTATTTAACTTTCATAGTTCTGTGTTAATTTTAAATGTTTGCCGCCATTTTGAAAAAAATAAGGAAATTATTTAACTTTCATAGTTCTGTGTTAATTTTAAATGTTTGCCGCCATTTTGAAAAAAAAAAGGAAATTATTTAACTTTCATAGTTCTGTGTTAATTTGTAATGTTTAGCGCCATTTTGAAAAAAAATCAGGGAAATTATTTAACTTTCATAGTTCTGTGTTAATTTGTAATGTTTAGCGCCATTTTGAAAAAAAAACAAGAAAATTAATTAACTTTCATAGTTCTGTGTTAATTTTTAATGTTTGCCGCCATTTTGAAAAAAAACAAGAAAACTATTTAACTTTTATAGTTCTGTGTTAATTTTTAATGTTTAATTTATAAGAGAAGCAATAGATTTATAAAGAAAAGAATAACATGAATCTATAACAAATCCATAAACTAAGTTCAGATTCGTCTTCAAGTTTAAGTTCTGTGTTAATCGATGTTTCGACGAACTGAACTAGGAACAATATTGTTACCACTTTGACTGCAAGGAAAAAGTGCTATAGCGTGCGCGTACGGTGTCTAACATTAGCAAAAAAAAAAAGAAAAAATTGTATAGAAATCTTTCATATAGCCTCTAGATCAGACGAATCTGACCTTAGTTTATGTGGGTATGTGGGTGGCCGCAACTCCTCTTAGACGGTTCTACCGATTTTAATGAAATTTTCAGGATAAATTTGTCTAGTACTCAAAATGGTCATGTGGTTTTATTTTTTTCCAGTGATGCCAACTTTCCGAGAAAAAAATTATTAAAATTTTTAAAAATTCATATTGGCTACATTATTTATCCGATTTTGATCAAATTTTCAGAAAAGGTATCCCTAATGCTCACATTAATTATATAATTTTATTAATATCCAGTGTTGCCAACTTTCCGAGAAAAAAATTAATAAAATTTTAAAAAATTTATTATGACCATTTTATTTAACCAATTTTAATCAAATTTTCATAAAAATTTTTCCTAGTGCCTAAATAAATTATGCAATTTCAACAAAATACAAAATTTTTTTTAATAATTCATTGTGTCTACATTATTTATTCGATTTTGATCAAATTTTCAGAAAAGTATCTCCTAGTGCCCACATAAATTATAATATTTTTAAAATACAGTGTTGCCAACTTTCCGAGAAATGTCAAAGTAGTCTATATATGGGTTTACCCATATACTTCTAATCTTGTTTATAATTATTTTTAATAATTTCATATAAAATTAGATGTTTTTTATAATTAAATATTTTTCAAAAAATTCGTTGTGTCTACATTATTTATTCGATTTTGATCAAATTTTCATGCAAGTTTTTCCTAGTGCCCACATAAATTATAATATTATTAAAATACATTGTTGCCCTAACTTTCCGAGAAATGTCAAAGTGGTCTATATATGGGTTTACCCATATCTAATTCTAATCTTGTTACAAATAAAAGTTTGTTAAAAAAAACTAATTTATTAGAAACCGATTTAAATGATTCGATTAATATTGAAAAAAAAAATCAAAAATGATCAAACAATAAAACATTTGCCACTCATCAAAATACGAATTGAAATGACCTTGAAATTCCGTAAACAGTGTCGTACGAGAAAAGAAGCCACTTGTCAAATCTGGTGTATAAATTTATTAAAATCATAGTAAAATCATAGTTTGTTAAAATTCGTCAAATTATTTAACAGTTTGTAAATATTTAAGTCTATATTTACTTATAAAATCGGGTGTACAAATTTATCCAAATCCCTAGTAAAATCCTAGTAAAATCATAGTTAAAATCCTAGTAAAATCATTAACAGTTCGTAAATATTTAGTATGTATATTTACAAATATTTTTCGAAGAAGATTTAAAACACATTCAATTATTTCTATACAAGATCCTATAATTACCACTTTGACTGCAAGGAAAACGTGGTATAGCGTTCGGTAAGGTGTCTAACATTTTCAAAACAAAAAAATTTGTGTATAGAAATCCTTCATATAGCTTCTAGATCAGACGAATCTGAACTTAGTTTATATGAATGTATAGATGTGCGTCGTCAGACAAAATTTTGTGATTGCAGCTCCTCCTAGACGGTTCAACCGAGTTTAATGAAATTTTCAGGATAAATTTGTTTAGTACTCAAGATGGTCATGTGGTTTTATTTTTTTCCAGTGATGACACGTTTCCGAGAAAAAAATTACTAAAATTTTTAAAAATTTATATTGGCTACGTTATTTATCCGATTTTGATCAAATTTTCAGAAAATATTTTTCTAGTGCTCCCATTAATTGTATAATTTTATTAATATCCAGTGTTGCCAACTTTCCGAGAAAAATTACTAAAGTTTTAAAAAATTTATTATGGCCATGTTATTCAACCGATTTTACTCAAATTTTCACAAAAGATTCTCCTAGTATTCATATAATTTACGTAATTTTAACAAAATATAGTGTTGCCAACTTATCGAGAAAAAAAATCACAAAAATTTTTAAAAATTCATTGTGGCTACATTATTTATTCGATTTTGATCAAATTGTCAGAAAAGTATGTCCTAGTGCCCACATAAATTATAATTTTATTAAAGATATTGTGTTGCCAACTTTCCGAGAAATGTCAAAGTAGTTTATATATGGGTTTACCCATATACTTCTAATCTTGTTAATTAAAAATTTCGAGTAAAATTTCTGAAATCTAAAATATTTCATATGAAATCAGTAAAATGAACCGAAAAAAATCATGGTGAAATCGCTTACAATCTTACTTAAAATCCATAAAATCAAGAGAAAAATCATGTAAAATTGCTTACAATCTCGCTTGAAAATCATGCAAAAATTACTTACAATCTCGCTTGAAAATCATTGATTGGATTTTTGCTTTGGTGCACCGGCTTATGATGATAGCCGACACGTTTCTTATGGCAGAATATGCGACGAAAAACACACTGGCAAAGTACACACTGAGAAAAATAGATATTTAACAAATTGTACAATAATAAGTAGATATTTATTTGAAATATACGAGTATGTTTACTGTATTTACAAATTTATACATTTTTAAAATCTACTCACGAATATATATATATATATATATATATATATATATATATATATATATATATTTGAATACTATATTAAGAATTAAGACTGTAATACTATATACATAGAAATTGATGGTATTAAATTTTTGTTTTTATTCTATTTATAGTTAATTTCTAAATATACTTATTTTGTTATTTTTATTATCTTGTGTTTGTGTCGTCACCTTTTTCAATATAAATATATATTTACTGTAAATATCCATTTTTCTCAGTGCAACCAAATTGAACGAATTCACGACACTCATCAATTTCACACTAAATCTCCGGATTTCTTCTAAAGAAAAAAACCACACAAGCTAAAAACTCGCGATAAACACTTCACAATACACAAATTGTATCAAATTTCACAACATTTTCCACAACAAAAACGCGAATAACTGCGTCTGTTTTTTATTCAACAAAAGGCGGCCGGGCGAACACTGACTTGTCTGTACGATCAGAAAATATTGTTGCGACCAAAACTGCAGGTTTAAAACGGAAAAACATTTAAAACTTGTAATATATATATATATATATATATACAGTGGCGTAGCCAGGGGGGTGTTAGGAGGGGTTGAACCCCCCCCCCCCCCCCCAAAAACAAGGTTATGTCTGTTTTTCACAAAGTTATGTCTGTTTTTCACAAGGTTATAATTTTTTTCACGAGGTTATAATTTTTTTCACACGGTTATGACTGTTTTTTACAAGATTATGAAGTTTTTCACAAGATTATGTCTGTTTTTCACAATATTATGTCTGTTTTTTACAAGATTATGTATGTTTTTCACAAGATTATAACTGTTTTTACAAGGTTATGTCTGTTTTTCACAAGGTTATGTTTGTTTTTCACAAGATTAAGTCTGTCTTTCACAAAATTATGACTGTTTTTTACAAGGTTATGTTTGTTTTTCACAAGATTATGTATGTTTTTCACAAGGTTATGACTGTTTTTGACAAGATTATGTCTGTTTTTCACAAGATTATCTTTATTGATTAATATCATTAACCTCCCCCTTGACAAGTTTCTAGCTACGCCACTGTATATATATATATATATATATATATATATATATATATATATACAGTGGCGTAGCTAAGGGAAGCAATATAACTTTTGTAAATAGGCAACTTTCTAAATTAATAATCTAACACTTGACATATTTTTGCATTGAATTAAAAATGTATGTACCTATTTATTATTTTATTTTGGAATTTATTATTATTTTTTCTTAAAAGTTTATATGTTTTGGTTATATGTAGTTTATAGTTTTGTCCAAGAATTTATAAAATAAAATTATTGAAAGAAAAATATGGATTGTTTAATTTTATGTAAAATTCGCTTAATTGGGGCAGCCGCTTAATTGGGCCAGAATGCTCTAGTCCCGATGTGTCCCAATTAAGCGGAATCGACTGTATATATATATATATATATATATATATATATATATATATATATATATATATATATATACACAAGTTTTTTAAAAAAATAAAACATACTTGAAATATTGTATATTTTGAAATAAATAACCAAATAAAAACTGGGACATAGACTTTTTGAAGGTTAATTTTTTTAATATTTTGTACAAAAATAATTTTACATAATAAAACTCTTTAGCAAGGACACAAACCAATCAAATTTTTATTCTCCCAATAGCCTTAGTATGACTTTCAGCTGGTAGATGGCTAAAACTGTATCAAATATAATATTTTTTAAAAATAACAATTAATGTGAATTAATTATTATTATTATATTTGTTAATAAATGTTTTAATTTAATGTTAATAATATAATAATAAGATAATAATCTTTTGTACAAAAATGATTTTACATATAAAAACTCTTTAGCAAGGACACAAACCAATGAAATTTTCATTCTCCCAATAGCCTTAGTATGACTTTCAGCTGGTAGATGGCTGTAACTGTATTAAAAATAATATTTTAAAAAAATAAAAATTAATGTGTATTAATTATTATTATTATATTTGTTAATAAATGTTTTAATTTAATGTTAATAATATAATAATAATATAATAATATTTTGTACAAAAATGATTTTACATATAAAAACTTTAAGCAAGGACACAAACCAATGAAATTTTCAATCTCCCAATAGCTTTAGTATGACTTTCAGCTTGTAGATGGCTGTAATTGTATCAAATATAATATTTTAAAAAAATAAAAATTAATGTGTATTAATTATTATTATATTTGTTAATAAATGTCTTAATTTAATGTTAATAATATAATAACATTTTGTACAAAAATGATTTTATATATAAAACTCTTTAGCAAGGACACAAACCAATGAAATTTTTATTTTTCCAATAGCTGACTTTCAGCTGGTAGATGGCTGCAACTGTATCAAATATAATATTTTTAAAAAATAAAAATTAATGTATATTAATTATTATTATTATTATTAATTGTGTGTATTATTGTTATTATTTTCATTGTTATTATCAATATAATTATAATTACCACTTTGACTGCAAGGAAAAAGTGATATAGAGTTAGGTACGGTGTCTGTAACATTTTCAAAAAAAAAATTGTGTATAGAAATCCTTCATATAGTTTCTAGATAACGAATCTGAACTTAGTTTATGTGGGTGTATGGATGTGCGTCGTCAGCTCGCTCGGTCGTAAGTCAAAATTTTGTGGCCGCAACTCCTCCTAGACGGTTCAACCGATTTTAATGAAATTTTCAGGATAAAATTACCTAGTGCTCAAGATGGTCATGTGGTTTTATTTTTTTTCCATTGATGCGAACTTCTCGAGAAAAAAATTACTAAAGTTTTTAAAAATTCATTGTGACTACATTATTTATCCAATTTTGATCAAATTTTCAGAAAAGATTTTTCTAGTTACCACATAAATTATATTATTTTAGTAAAATTCAGTGTTGCCAACTTTCTGATAAAAAAATTACTAAAATTTTTAAAAATTTAATAAAAGAAATCGATTTCAGAAATACAAAAATGTGAAAACAAAACAAGAAGAATAAAGCGATTCTTAGTCTCATATTAGTATTGAACAAATAAAGGTAATTCATAAAATTAAACTAAAAATTAAAGAAGTTACCATCATCCACAAGTTAACCAAAAGTGTTTGCAAAATATGAGGTATACTTTTAGAAAGTGGCTATTTATACATACGGAATGTATACGCAATTGGCTATTTATACATACAGTATTTTTACGATAATTAAGATAATTAGGGTAGGTTAGGTTAGTAGGTTGGTTTAGGTTTTTTTTTTTTTAGTATGTATAAATAGCCAATTGCGTATACATACCGTATGTATAAAGAGCCTTATCAATATTTTTACCATTTTGACTGCAAGGAAAAAGTGGTATAGCGTTTGGTACGGTGTCTGTGACATTTTCAAAAAAAAATTTGTATATAGAAATCCTTCATATAGCCTCTAGATGACGAATCTGAACTTAGTTTATGTGGGTGTATGGATGTACGCCGTCAGCTTGCTCGCTCGCTCAGTCGTCAGACAATATTTTGTGATGGCAACTCCTCTTAGACGATTCAACCGATTTTAATGAAATTTTCAGGATAAATTTGTTTAGTTTCCAAGATGGTCATGTGGCTTTGGTTTTTTCCAGTGATGCCAACTTTCCGAGAAAAAAATTAATAAAATTTTTAAAAATTCATTGTGGCTACATTATTTATCCGATTTTGATCAAATTTTCAGGAAAGATTCACCTGGTGCATTTGGTAATTTTAATAAAATACAGTGTTGCCAACTTTCTGAAAAAAAATTAATAATTTTCTAAAAATTTGTTATGCCCGCATTATTTATCCGATTTTAATCAAATTTTTACAGAAGATACTTTTAGCGCCTATAATATTATATATTATCAAAATACAATGTTGGCAACTTTCGGTGAAAATTTTTTTTATTCCTATTTCTTATCATTTATGTGATAATGTCAAAGTGGTCTATATATGGGTTTACCCATATACTTTTAATCGTGTTCATTACGTATTATATCGACTACATCACCAAAAACATATAAAAACGAACAAAATTTTGGGGTTAAAAAACAGAATGGTTAATCTATCACATGTGTCAAACATAAACAAAAATTTATTACCATTCAAAAAAATGCTAATTGATAACGGTTATTCCAACAAAGAGATAAATAGATTGCTTTATTCTAGTCCAAACATCTGTGACACGAAAATAATTCCTGATTAGCTTTTTACAGAAAAATAAATAATCGAACATAATAAAGATATAACCATATGCTCACTACCTAATGTCCCAGGATTAACAGACAACATTATCAACATTTTGAAAAACGATGACATTAAAATCGCTAAACACAACGCATCGTTCACAAGACTTAAAGACAGTGACCCCAAAGAAAAAAGATCTAATATAATCTACAATATTCCTTGTAAAGATTGTGAATTAAATTATATTGGTAACACAGGCTGATTATTGAAAGACAGATTAACACAACATAAATCAGATAACAGATTAAAACCTTGCTCAACTGCATTATCGATCTACATAAAATCTAATAATAAACAAACTATCAACAAACCTGCAGATACTCAAAAGTTAAGTGATACTTATGATTTTTGATACAAAAATACATAAAACAAAAAATAAAATAGTTGATCACTTGATAAAAATTTATAGGTTATGTTGTTGTTTATCATAATCAATTAAATAATTCTGTCAAAATCAAGTTTTTCACCCAACATATTTTAAATTGACAATAGATGGCAACACATACCAAAAAATGCAACAAAATTCTCAAATTCATACTATTCAAAATTAGCGCTAATTATTGTTACAACTTGTGTTACTATGTCTCATTTTGTGTTTTTTCTCGAATGTTCGAAAAAATTTTAATATTTTATACAGAGTTTTAAATATCAATTCAAAAATTTTTATTTTATTTTATTATTTGACCACAACTTCTTGTGTTACATTTTATTATTATTAAACATTAGTTTGTTAAGTTTTAATTATATTTTGAGTTTATGTTTCTGTACAATTTACTTTTTTATGATTGCTGAACCATTTATGTTTAATTTTATGTTTAATCAATTTCTAACAAGTACATGTAAGTTACAATACTTATTATTATCAAAACTATTGTAATGGATAACCAATTTTATTGAATATAATAAAAAATATTCCAGGTCCTGAAGAAGGTGTAAAATAACACCGAAAGCTTGGCAATTGAATCTTAAATGAGAATTTGATTTTAACATCTAACCATTGACTATCTTCCCGTTAAAACAATTTACAAATATATATATATATATATATATATATATATATGTAGAGTCAGAGTAACTACCGTTTAATATTTAGTACAAAAGTTTAACGGGATACGGTATTTGGGTTGAAAAAATTTATAAAAATGCAAGCATTTACAATTCTATCAATTTATTGTATATTCCAATATTTCGCCAGCAATTTGTGGCTTCTTCAGGGAGACACTAAAAATAATTTTATAATTTTACAATTTTACAATTATGTATAAAACAAGAAATAATTTAATGTGAACTATAGGTGAGAAATCTTACATGTATGATCAGAACACTATAAATGCTATTGTATAATATTTGAATGTTTAGAGTTGATTAATATTCCATATTTTCATCGTCCAACGTAAAATGTACACATTTAATCACAAAACTTATAAATTATCAAATAAATAATACAGTTATTAAAATATATTGTTGTAAAAGTCAGTAGTTAAAAAAATAAATAAATAAATAAAATAAAATTGTTAAATAAATAAATAATAAAATACAGTCAAATAATAAAAAATATAATACTATGTCTAAAGCTACGTTAAAAAAATTTTTTTGAATAAAGCCTAGAATTTACAAACACACAAAAACTCAATGTTCGGTACTGTAATTAAAAATTTTTAAATTAATGCGAGAGCGCAAGTCTATTTTTGAATTTTTTTCGATCGGCAAGTTATTAGTTCATTGACCTGAGACACAAAATTTTGAAGGTAGCGCAATTATTTAAAACAAAACAACCTAAGAAGAAGAAGACATATTTAGTATTGATGTATTATCCATTTTCATTATGTTGGCATAACTAGCGATTGAATTTCTAATATCAGATTTGTTATTGATTACACATTCTTTATTTTTTGTTATATGATATGATTCTAACCAAAGTCTTTTGAAATAATTATTTTCCACATCTAATATATACGGATTGTCGTAATCGGCTTTATGTGCATTACTGCGTAGGTGTATTGCCAATGCACACATCTTATTTGTTTTTGTTTGGTCACTCTTATGCTGTGTTATTCTGTTTTTTAGAATTTGTAGTGACGTTCCGATGTAATATTTATTGCAAGAACATTTGATAGCGTAAATTGTGTTTTTCGTGGCCAGTTTTGAGGTTTTTTCTTTCACTCTAGTGTGTAAGTCCCGTATCATTTTTCCGCTTTTTGTTACAAATCTTATGTTGTCATCTTCTTTTAATGTTGTTATAATTTTTTTAGACACTGGTTCGATGTTTGTAAGCGAAACATAGGTGGTTGTGCTTACACTATTCTCATTAAATAATGAGAATAGTGTAAGCACAACCACCTATGTTTCGCTTACAAACATCGAACCAGTGTCTAAAAAAATTATAACAACATTAAAAGAAGATGACAACATAAGATTTGTAACAAAAAGCGGAAAAATGATACGGGACTTACACACTAGAGTGAAAGAAAAAACCTCAAAACTGGCCACGAAAAACACAATTTACGCTATCAAATGTTCTTGCAATAAATATTACATCGGAACGTCACTACAAATTCTAAAAAACAGAATAACACAGCATAAGAGTGACCAAACAAAAACAAATAAGATGTGTGCATTGGCAATACACCTACGCAGTAATGCACATAAAGCCGATTACGACAATCCGTATATATTAGATGTGGAAAATAATTATTTCAAAAGACTTTGGTTAGAATCATATCATATAACAAAAAATAAAGAATGTGTAATCAATAACAAATCTGATATTAGAAATTCAATCGCTAGTTATGCCAACATAATGAAAATGGATAATACATCAATACTAAATATGTCTTCTTCTTCTTAGGTTGTTTTGTTTTAAATAATTGCGCTACCTTCAAAATTTTGTGTCTCAGGTCAATGAACTAATAACTTGCCGATCGAAAAAAATTCAAAAATAGACTTGCGCTCTCGCATTAATTTAAAAATTTTTAATTACAGTACCGAACATTGAGTTTTTGTGTGTTTGTAAATTCTAGGCTTTATTCAAAAAAATTTTTTTAACGTAGCTTTAGACATAGTATTATATTTTTTATTATTTGACTGTATTTTATTATTTATTTATTTAACAATTTTATTTTATTTATTTATTTATTTTTTTAACTACTGACTTTTACAACAATATATTTTAATAACTGTATTATTTATTTGATAATTTATAAGTTTTGTGATTAAATGTGTACATTTTACGTTGGACGATGAAAATATGGAATATTAATCAACTCTAAACATTCAAATATTATACAATAGCATTTATAGTGTTCTGATCATACATGTAAGATTTCTCACCTATAGTTCACATTAAATTATTTCTTGTTTTATACATAATTGTAAAATTGTAAAATTATAAAATTATTTTTAGTGTCTCCCTGAAGAAGCCACAAATTGCTGGCGAAATATTGGAATATACAATAAATTGATAGAATTGTAAATGCTTGCATTTTTATAAATTTTTTCAACCCAAATACCGTATCCCGTTAAACTTTTGTACTATATATATATATATATATATATATATATATATAGATGTCTGTGGATAATGGGTTTTGCAGTCAGAAAATTTGACTGCAAAACCCATTATCCACGGACATCTAAAATTATTATCAGTCATTATATTTTCGTTTTATATATATATATATATATATATATATATATATATATATATATATATATATATATATGTGTGTGTGTAAAAACTGTTTTCGTTAAATTAAATTTTATTTAAATTGCATTAAAATTATCATTAAGACAACTGGCAACAAATTATTTTACCAACTCCATATTATTGTACATTTGCATACTTGTATTATACAATAAAAGTTCAAAATTAAAATGCATACTTGGTTTGGTGTAACCCCTTATATGAGCAGTATGACAATATTACAACTGCTGTTAATGTACTTCTATTACATGCAACGGACCAATATAGTACCCGGTTCATTATCTATCTATCTGTATGTTGATCTTTTATAGTTGGTATTTGTAGCAAATAAAAGATAATCATTATTATTAATGCTATAGGGGTCGCAGCCCTCACGTAATTTTTTATTATAACGACAAATTATTGCCTCATATTACGATAATTAAAGAATACTACTTTTTCAAATGTTCTCTTGTAATTTACTTTTAAATATATTTTTATGTATTTTTTGGAAATTTTATTTATTGGTATTACAAGTTTCGTATGCATTGCAACTTTTATCTAATTAATTCTAGAGCAAATGACTAATAAATATTTGATTAAAAATATATATGTGAGTGTTATTGAAAATATCAAGAGAATATTTTGCATTAGTAAATATTTTCAAGTGGAAAGAATTTGCATGAAGCAAAAATTGCTTTTTTAACTAATTTCGGCATAAATATTTGTGCCACACCTTAAGTAGTACATGACTTATGTATATATGCCAAGTTGACATACTTACAACAAATACAAAACAAAAAAATTGAAAAGCAAAAACATTTTAGAAATTATTTGGTACTTTTTTAAACTACTTTCAATAAACTGGTGACATTTTGATTAGAGAATAAATTTGGTTTTGCAACACGTCTAACAGAGTGTCATTAGAATTGCCTACCTCACCGGCGCGGCGACAGCGTATTTATTTCGATTTGTTGATCGGGCGAGTGCTAAGCTAATATTCGCGATGTGGATTCCATCGGATGCTGACGTACACAAACCTACAACCGGATATTACATTCTCATCCCTACAAACTACATTGATTTTTCATTCCTTTACCCTACAAATAAAACCAATATTTTTGCTTTTTATCGTTTTCTATACAATATTTTTATATTAATGTATTTGAAAATAATTTATGAAAGCTTCTATGTATCTCTTTTTTACTAAATATTTCTAAAATTAGTTTGTTTATATTTTGTAGATTAAGTTGTTTTTGATATATTTTTTTATAACTAATATTATAAAATTTAAATAAACTAATTAAAATTGCTTAATAAGTAATTATAAGTAAACGTCAAAAGTAATTTTGACAAAAATCACTTTTAAAAATAAAAATAGTTTTTCACTATCTAAGTTGGAAATTTTGCAGAACATAATATTTTTTTTACGTATGTTATATCACTTGCAAATTTTTATTATAGTAAATACAGTAAACTATTTATATATATATATATATATATATATATATATATATATATATATATATACCGGGTGTCCCATTTTAATGTTCCCAGGGCAATTTTTCGAAATGAGTACATCTGACAAAAAAAGTTTTTAAATAAAAGTTTAATTTTTTTTGAGGGGGACGTCTGACGCTATAACAATTTTCAACCCCCGAGCCCCCAGGGGGTGGATAATGGGGGTAACTTTGAAATCTTAAATAGAACACCCTATTTTTTATTGCAGATTCGGATAGACCATTGAAAAGTATGTAAATTTTATTTCGAGACATTTTTTTATCTTTAATAGATGGCGCTGCAAACAGCATTTTTTTTCTCAGTTTATCAGTTTTCAATTTGAAAAAAAAGGTGTAATTAAGTACGATATTCAAGTTCTTTTCAGTTTTGAGGGAGGAGGGGAGGGGGCAAGGGTTACTGAATTAGATATCCCCTCGAAACAATTAACTTAAAGTTATCAACTTAAAGTTAATGGTTTCGAGGGGATATCTGATTCAGTGACCTTTGCCCCCTCCCCTTCTCCCACAAAACTGAAAAGAACTTGAATACTGAATACAAATAGAAGACTGATAAACTGAGAAAAAAAATGCTGTTTGCAGCGCCATCTATCAAAGATAAACAAAAAGTCTCGAAATAAAATTTACATACTTTTCAATGGTCTATCCGAATCTGCAATAAAAAATAGGGGGTTCCATTTAAGATTTCAAAGTTGTCCCCTGTTCCCGCCCCCAGGGTGTTCAAGAGGAGCAAGGGTCCCTGCGTCAGATGTCCCCCTCGAAACCATTTACTTTTTATCTGTAACATTTTTTTGTCCGATGCACGATTTTAAAGTTATTGCAAGTGGCGGATTAAAATGGGACAGCCAGTATATATGGGTTAACCCATACACTTCTAATCTTGTTTATTTGAAATGTAGTTTCTCGTTCAGAATGAAAAAACCTTATCTATGTCACTCTTTGAAATAGAAATCTCTTTCTGTGAGTTCACTCAAATTACTTAGTCTCGGCAACAAATATCTCAGCCACAATACAATAATTATCGCTTTCTACTCCTCCGTAACATAATATATACTATTATAAACACAGTAATGTTGTAGCAAATGTTGGTGTTAGTCAGTTAAGATGGTTCGGGCATGTTGAGCGAATGCGTCTAATGAACGTTTGCTGTTCAAAAGATTTATTTGAATGATTTTCGATGGTATACGTTTGCCCAGTGGACCAGTCCGATGAGTAGTTGGAGTGGTGGTATGATTGAGAGAGTGGCTTGCTTGCAGCGAAAGTTTCCAAGTAGTAGGAATAAAAGTGAGCATGCGATGAGAGGAGGAATTGTGGAATGTGGATGAAATTGCAAAAGTTGCTTGCGCTGGATAGGAATATGTTTGGAGGCGACTGATTTCGGGATGATGAAAAGAGTTTGTGCCACACCCTGCTAGGGTACATGGCGTGATTTCTTGGAAACTTTCGCTCACGCAAGTCATCGTCTTAATCATACCACCACTCCAACTACTCCACCTGAAAAATGTATACCATCTAAAATCATTCAAATAAATCTTTTGAACAGCAAACGTTCATTAGACGCATTTGCTCAAACATGTACGAACCATCTTAACTGACTAACACCAACTTTTGTTACAACATTTTTTTTGTAATTTCACACTCTATCATACACTAATCGTATTTCGTACCTCCCCGATCTCTCCTATAGTTACACCCAGCTACCCCACGTAAAAATTTCATTTCGCACAGCAGTCATTTTCCGTTTATGCTTTTGCAACCAAACCCAGAACATTCACTACCATACATCAATGTAGGCACCTGCAACTGCATTGTATATACTACTCAAACGGGGCGGATGACTTCTTTCTAAACATTTACATTCCTAGCAAAAGTTCCCACAGCACCCAAAACCTTACAACTAGCAATTTATTTTTAGTTGAATTTCTTTATTCCGAAAAATAAACGTGTATCCGTGTATCTATTGGTTTTCAATGTAAATTTTACCACTTTGACTGCAAGGAAAAAGTGGTATAGCGTGCGCGTACGGTGTCTGTAACATTAACAAAAACAAAAAATAAATTGTATAGAAATTCTTCGTAGAGCCGCTAGATGGCGAATCTGAACTTAGTTTATGTGGGTGTATGGATGTGCGTCGTCAGCTCGCTCGCTCGGTCGTCAGACAAAATATTGTGGCCGCAACTCCTCCTAGACGGTTCAACCGATTTTAATGAAATTTTCAGGATAAATTTGTCTAGTACCCAAGATAGCCATGTGGTTTTATTTTTTTTCAATGATGCCAACTTTCCAAGAAAAAAATTACTAAAGTTTTTAAAAATTCATAT
Source organism: Clivina fossor (assembly GCA_963966155.1). Lineage (NCBI taxonomy): Eukaryota > Metazoa > Arthropoda > Insecta > Coleoptera > Carabidae > Clivina > Clivina fossor. The sequence goes on from OZ014567.1 coordinate 94,840, forward strand.
TGGCTACGTTATTTATCTGATTTTGATAAAATTTTCAGAAAAGTTTTCACTAATGCTCCCATTAATTATATAATTTTATTAATATCCAGTGTTGCCAACTTTCCGAGAAAAAAATTACTAAAATTTAAAAAAATTTATTATGGCCATGTTATTTAACCGATTTTACTCAAATTTTCCCAAAAGATTCTCCTAGTATTCATATAATTTATGTAATTTTAACAAAATATAGTGCTGCTAACTTTCCGAGAAAAAAATTACTAAAATTTAAAAAAATTTATTATGACCATTTTATTTAACTGATTTTAATCAAATTTTCATAAAAGTTTCTCCTAGTGCCCACATAAATTTTAATATTATTAAAATACAGTGTTGCCAACTTTCTGAAAAATGTCAAAGTGGTCTATTTATGGGTTTACCCATATACTTCTAATCTTATTATTTTAGCAATGTTCTAATATTTTTTCAAAAGTATTTTTCAAAATATACAAATTTTTTTATGAAATATGATGAATTTGAGAAAAGTGATAATATCGTCTATTTATGAAAAATTTATATTTTTTTTGATAACATTAAAGAAAAAAACATTTTGTTAGTTGTAAAAAAAAATAACAAAATTTATTATTATTTATATTTTTATTTTTCAAAAAAACAAATCAAACAACAATTTATAATAGAAAAAAATTTATAAAGTTTTTGTTTTATAAATAGATATTTCTACCGTGATGTTATAAAAAGTGATATATTAATTACAAAATCTAATCAGTTACCTAATTATACTACAAGTATTGACTAAATGAAAATCAGAAAAATGATTTTCCCAAAGATACAATTAAAGAATTTAAAATACACAATTTATTAAATTTTTTTTTTTCGAATCTTGTATTAATTGAAAAATGATTATAAAATGTCAAAATAAAAATATTATAAATTTAATTTTATATTAAAAATGAAAAACAAAATAAAAGCATTATTTTCGATTTTTTATGAACAAAATAAACAATTATGAATTGAAAAATAAATAAATTATTAAATTATTTCTCATTGTGCATTTTTTTACTGTATTATGTAAACATTTGAATTTAACATTAACGTGAAATGTGTAATCAATGTCAAATAATTACAAACTTAAACATGATGTTAACTAATTTTAGGATTTACTAACTGATTGTGAGACTTAAACAGTCAAAATATATTTTATAAAAAGCATATTAATTATAATTTGGGTTCAATTTAATTGAAATAGAAACAAAAATATATGTACATACACCTATATGTAATAAATATAAATAGCAAATACACTACTGATCTTGTCATGTATATGATAATTTATGTTCATTACGTTTCTTTAATTTTCGATTGCAAGATTTACATAGCTTTTGTTATGATGCGATTTTCAAGTGGTATGTCTACGAACATGTCTGTTTAGACTACTCTTTTGATTAAATGCTTTCGTACACACTTTACACTGATATGGTTTTTCGCCTGTATGCGTACGAATGTGTTTTATTAATTGTCCATTTTCAGTAAATGCTGTCTTACACGTCTTACACTGATATGGTTTTTCACCTGTATGTGTTCGAATGTGATTTATTAACGATTCATTTCGAGCAAATGCTTTCTTACACGTTTTACACTGATACGGTTTTTCGCCTGTATGTGTTCGAATGTGTTTCACTAAATCTCCTTTTTGAGCAATTGCTTTTTTACACGTTTTACACTGATATGGTTTTTCGCCAGTATGTGTTCGAATATGTGTTGTTAAATTTCTTTTCTCAGCAAATGCTTTCGTACACGTTTTACACTGGAATGGTTTTTCGCCTGTATGTGTGCGAATGTGATTTATTAAATAATCATTTCGGGCAATTGTTTTCTTACACGTTTTACATTGGAACGGTTTTTCGCCTGTATGTGTACGGATGTGTCTTGTTAACTCAGAAGGACTTTTAAAATCTTTACCACATATTTTACATTCGTAACTTTTTTTACTTGTACAAATTTTTCTAGTTATATCTGATTGATTTTTACGAGCTTTCTTAGCCATTTTGCTAACTGAACTATCTTTAGAAGTATTTTGACGTGCTTTCCTGGTACTGCTTCTTTTCAATGCTGTACGAACATCTTTTAGGTGGTTAATATCATTTTTAAAATTCTTCAAATAATTTGAACTTTTTCTTTCATTTTGAAAATCAATAAGAAATTTATTCGTGTTTTCACATAAACGGTTTAATTCAAAATTGTATTTTACTTTAATGTCATTTGCCAAACTATATTCTGTTAAATTAAACCCGCAAAAATCGCTTTGCTCCATAATTGTTGGTATATCAACAAAAGAATTTTTACTATCATGATCTTCTATTTTAATTTCATCTTCGCATTTTACTTCGGTACATTCATAGTCAATAATATTAGTTTCAAACAGATGTTCTTCAATTATTTCATTTTTAAAATCAATTATATCTTCACTTAAACTTTCTAATTCTTCTTTTACGTTTATATTAGATTGTGTATCAATTGAATAATTGCATTCTTCTTCACTGATTTCCATTTTGACATTTGTTTCTTCTTCAATATCATCTTCAAAGTTTACTTGAATAGATTCGTAAGCATCATTATACTCAATAATGTTTTCTTGTTTTATAAAACCAGATTCTTCCTCATAATTCACTAATGTATTAGGAAATTCTTCATCAGTTTGTTCAATATTCATATCATTCACATAGTTGATTGAATTATTTTGTTCCATTTTTATTGCATTTATTACAATTTCATAATTTTCACCTTGTTCCGTATCGAGTCCATTTTGTAATTGTTCTAAATATTTGTTTAGAATTTCTTGCGAACGCAAGCAGTTTTTTATAAATTTGCAAGCTTGATTTAACTGTGCAATGCATGTTGAACATATGCCGATTGGTAAACTGCTATTTATTTTTAGCTAGAAAAACATATCAATATGAAATCATAATATTAAAATGTTAAATAAATATACTTACAAGTCCCGGTGCAATTCGGTTTAATTTGTCCAATAAAATGATGTTATCTGAATCGGAATTGTTCAACGTTGACGAGACACTTTTATCAGTTGTGCACAAACGACAAAGTTTTTCAAACATGAACATTTTTATGTTATTATTATATGTGCTTTGTAGTTTGTTTTAAAATTATATATTAATATTATTATACAGTAGTAACAAACTAATAACCAAGTGATAACAACTGACTGAACTAACTTCTTTAAAAATCAGAAAAGCAAAGATCAAAACGAAAAATGTCAAACTATGCTGCTAGAAACAAGCTTCTGCTGCAAACATCTGTCACAAATCCAGTTGGCCAGGTGAACTTTGTGTAATGTTATATGGTTACTAGTATAAGAAGAAGAATAAACGGTAGCGTATTTTGTACTGAACGTACCATATTTAATTTTAAAAATGTTTTCTTAACTGCTATTTGAATTAGGTCTGTTTATCTAAATGAAATTCAAACAAAAGAAAAAAATAGAAAAATTAAGTTATTCATTCTGCAGCTAAGGTCAATGTAGTTGAATGAAGTAACCTAGCACACCAATCACACACCAACTAAAAAATCAACTTCATTCAATCTTTCTGACTTTACCTGCAGGACCACTGAACTATACATATAACGGGAAAGATTATACTAAAATAAATTTTACCCTCACATGGAGATTAAGTTGGTATCATTGCGAAACACATTTCTATACTATTAGCGCGTAATTTTGAAAATAATATTTTATTTATTTTGAATTATAGTAAATATTTTAAGAATTTAAAATGTAAAACTTAAACAGTAGCAAATTGATTAAATTAAAGTAAAAAAATTGTTTAGTTTAAACTTGTTAAAATTATATAAACTGTACAATATCTAATCTAGCTAAATTGTGTCAGATGTCGCCATCTGGCTCTACTATTTGTAACTAACATTAAGTTCTTTTTGGTTCTATCTATAGCCGGTATGTTGCACAACCTAGCTGTCACTCTGTTTTATGCTGTCAATGAAATATCTACTCGTTTATGTCGGTAATCTAATTTAAAGCAACAAAAGCTGAACCAACAATAAAAATGTATACCAAAATTATAAACAAGAATAAATTACAGATTGATAATACCAACAAATCAATTGTAATATCACTATAATTGTGTTTCGCAAGCTTGCCAACCCATCAATATGGCGGGCACCATGTAGGGACACATAATGCAATGTGATTTTATATGTGATCGTCATTCCCGTTATATATATAGTTCAGTGTGCAGGACTGTCAACGAATATTATTGTAAACAATTACTTTAAATATAATTTGTCACGTTTTTATTATTTTAAACCAAATCTAAATATTATGTAAAATAATGTTTTTTAATTATTATAAAAATCAATATGTATTTGAAAATTCATAACACAACATTCAACTGGCCAACTTGTTCCATCAACGATTGAATGTACGAATGATACGTTATTATGTTAGTGATAAATTTAATAAAATAAAATTATATGTTCCTACTATATTTTGTAAATATATTTGCATATAATTTTATATATTTAGCATTGAAATTATATTGATTAAATTGGAAAAATAAGGGAAATCTTTTAAAGGCAATGCAAATATTTTAGTAAATAAACAGAAATGCCTACTTTGTGTAGCAAATACAAATTTTACAAAAAATAAAAGTTAGGATTGTACAGGTTCAATTTGATAAAAATTATTGTTTGGATTTAATTGAAAAAATGTAAAATATTTTGTTGTAATGCTATTTTTTCTATATTGTTGAAAAGTTATGTTTAATTTTTTTGTATGTAAAAAATGTTAAATTAATTTTTATTATAATTGAATTAAAAGTTATGGCTACAAATAAAACATATTCACATATTTGACCTTTTATTAAATAAGCCTATATATATATATATATATATATATATATATATATATATATATATATATATATATATATATATATATATATATATATATATAAAGTAAATATAAGATTTAAATTAACAAATATCCACTTATTATTACATTATTAACTGAATAACAAACCTATATTTATTAATAAACTTAATTCGAAATGTTGTTTCTAAATTGTAATAAACTTAGATTTATATACGAAAGGATTATAATGATTATAATCATTTAATACTATTGTAACAGCAGCTTTAGCTAAAACTATTTTCAATGGTTCTGTTTTTACTAATAGGTAATTCCAAATTAATGTCTTAAAATAAAGTTTGTATGCAAATATAAAAAAAAACGCATTACATTTCTAGCGAAAGTACCCAAAGCACCTAAAATCTTACAATAACAGCATTAACTCTTCTTTCAATTTCACGATCGAAACGACTATCTTGAAATAATAAACTACCCAAATACACAAATTCATCTACCTGTTCTATACGTGCACCATCAATAGATACATTACATTCAGTCGTCAAATCATCCCTCTCGAAAAAAAAAACTTTACAGTTACCAACATTCACCACAAGATTCAAATCTTTACCTTTACAACAATAATTCTATCAATCATCCTTCTTTCAGTTGCTTTTTAGATTCAGTTAAATAGCAAATAGGTACACTTATTAAATAAAATGTTATTGCTTTAAACTTCATATTTCTGTCTTCATTATTACATTATTTATACATACATACATACACAATCACGCCATGTAGCCAAAAAGGTGTGGCACAAACTCTTTTCATCATCCCGAAATCAATCGCCTCCAAACATATTCCTATCCAAACAAGCAACTTTCGCTTCATCCACATTCATAATTCCTCCTCTCATACATGCTTTTTTATTACTACTACTTGGAAACTTTCGCTCACGCAAACACTCTCAATCATACCACTCCAACTACTCATCGAACGTCCACGCAAACGTATACCATCAAAATCATTCAAATAAATCTTTTGAACAGCAAACGTTCATTAGACATTCGCTCAACATGTCCGAACCATCTTAACTGACTAACATCAACTTTTGCTACAACATTTTTTTCAATTTCACACTCATCATACACTAATCTATTACGTACCCGATCTCTCCTATTTACACCACATACCCCATGTAAAAATCTCATTTCCACAGTAGTCGTTTTCCATTTATGCTTTTTCAACCAAACCCAACATTCACTACCATATATCAACGTAGACACCAAAACTGCATTGTATATACTCAAACGGGCTTCTTTATGTCGTCAGATAAACTCATATTTACAATTCAATTCTCTCGTTTGATTCATTGTTAACTCCATGTCCTGATTCTGAAAATACAAACATATTTGAATTCGTAAACATGTTTAAATTCATCACATCGCTGAACTTATACAAATTAACAATACGAGCAAAAAATAGATTACGTGCAGCTGTAATCTATTTCTACTGCCCAACAAAACATACATTATTGTTATTAAGTACAATACAAAAAACTGCAATACGATTATTTCTTTGTTAGACCACCACAGTCTAAATAAGTGCTCGTATAAATAAATTAGTTTGAATTCAGTGAGCTCTAAGTTTTATTTTTATCAAAAAAATTACAATTAACTAGAGATGCCCCAAGTCTCATTAGAGTTGAATCATTTTTAATGAAAGCAGTGGAAATGAACAATAAACAAAAATATAATTCAAAATTATATTTAAAAAATCTTTTGGCGAAAATATATAAAAATTTTACTCTAATTTCTAAGTATTTTTAAGATACTGTCAATATATGAATTTATCCATATACTTCCTAATCATATTATTCTAGTTTTTGAAACGCTTGAAGAACAAGATTAGAAGTATATGGGTGAACCCATATATAGACCACTTTGACATTATCACAAAAATGATAAGAAATAGGAATAAAAAAAATTTTCACCGTAAGTTGGCAACATCGTATTTTGCTAATATATAATATTATAGACGCTAAGGGTATCTTCTGTAAAAATTTCATTAAAATCGGATAAATAATGTAGCCACAATAATTTTTTTTAAATTTTAGTAATTTTTTCTCGATAAGTTGGCAACACTGTATTGTGTCAAAATTTATGCCGGCACCAGGAGAATCTTTAGTGACAATTTTATTAAAATCGGTTAAATAACGTGGTCATAATAAATTTTTTAAAATTTTAGTAATTTTTTTCTCAGAAAATTGGCAACTCTGTACTTTGTTGGAATTATCTAATTTATATGAATACAAGAAGAATCTTTTGTGAAAATTTGAACAAAATCGTGTCCTTTCGGAATTTTTGACGGTTGTGTCAACAAACAAAGATTCTTCCGGTTGCAACTCGACAGATTTCTCATTATATTGAAAATAAATTTGCAACGAGGTTAAAGCACCTTCTGTCTCGTCAATTTCGCAATTGCTGTTTATTGAATGCACCGATAAAAAATTATTATTTAGTAACGCCTTGTATGAAGCTGCAAATTATGTACAAGACGGATTCGTATTGAAAACGCCATGACTCCTAATGTTCCCAAAGAAATTTTCAATCGGATCTTGATTCAGCTGCCGTAAACTAATAAAATTCATTTCTGAATTTAGTAGTTTTTCTCGCAGGTAAATCAAGGATCGTAAATTTCTTACCCAGTTACAAATACTGGGAACCTTAGATGTTCTGCCGTCTGGAAATACGGTCTGAATAGTATCAACACTTGCATTATTTCGTTCCAAAAAGTTATATGTAGTGATTTTCTTGTCAATGCGACTCGCAAGTATTTTCCTTGCTTCGGAGACACTCTGGAGCCGTTGCAACTATCAAAAAGCTGACCCATTAGCAACAAGAAATCGGCAGTCTCTGAAGCTAATGGATTTATCGGACTAGGCTTGTTTGGTGTGGAGCATAATGCTGTAATGAAAAAGAAAAACATATTAGAAGAGAAATAAATCTAAAAAATCAATAATACTCACACAATAATTCTGCTAATTTTCGCATTGTAGCAGAAACTCGCTGGCTCATGACTTGCGCAGCAACGCTCACCTTCATTTTTTTTCTTTCAGTTTCAAAATATGTTGGTCTGTTAATTTCGGACATAACCTCATTTCCGTTGCGCCCTGGTCGTATTTATAAAATTCTATAATGTGCTGCCACTTTGCAGTTTTTAGTTTATTATTTTGGATAAATTAATAAATTAATATTGGTTTCTTCCATTAATAATTTTATTGCACCAACATTGTTCGTATCTTGATCACACACCGTTGCTACTACTTCTAAACCTGCATTAGGAATTTCCCGAATTACTTCCTTGATCATCCTCGAAAGTTCTTCTTTCTTAACGCAGGTTTGGGAAAAATAGTAACACAACGGTTGTTTATATTTCGTAGTCAGACCACGTATCATAAAAACGGTGGCGTGATCTGCAATTTTAACATGTTTTTTCCCACTCCCAAAATCTTCCAACGCTTCCACAGTATTATTACTTGGCACAAATTCCAAGTGTGTTGACAAATGCACTTCGTCAAACAGTAAGATGCAATAGTTTTCGTGCTTTTTCAAATTACTCACTTTAGTTTTCAAATTGTCAAATAAACATTTATTAATACCTGCTTTAATGGGCACTGATGACAATAATGACAAAACACTGGTTCTCCTTGGTAAAGCAAATATTTTTTCAATAGTTTATAAACTTTCGGTCCTTGTTTATACAACGACGACCCTTAGGTTGTTTTTTTTTTGGTTGCTTATCTGTGACATTACAAAACGAAATGTCGTTTTGTTTAGAGATTTTGCCCAGTTTCCAAAGGAACCATCTTCCACTACTTTTTCCGCAGCAGTACATCTAGCTGTCTATAAGTTAATACTTTATTACAAAGTGTTTGTACTTGCTTACGTAATTGACTTAATTTAATTAAAGATCCTTGTTGGGTCTTCTCATTTCTTTTGGCCCGTTTTCCACCTAAAAGCATGTAATATTTTATATTTTTTTTTTAAAGAACAATCAAATATACAATAAGCATTGCAGGCCTCAACCAATAACCTATACTCTATTGAAGAAGCAATAATTATATATACATTAAATTTTATAATAAGCATTATAGGCCAAAACCAATATAATTTATAAAAAGCATAACATACATGCAAAATAAATCTTAATTTAAAAATCCATAACCAAGAAATATACTATTTCACAATAAAAAATATTGTTCGAATTTACCGACTGTCCTGAATATTGATCAAACATTATTTTCAGTCCGGAATTATTATACTATAATAATAAGTATTTTAAAAAAATACGACATACCGATTAAAGCAAGTGAAGATTCCAAATTCCTTTTCCTGGAAGATGTTGGCTTTTCCAAAATACAGTCAATAATAGGTTCCGCTAGAGGTACTGAAGCATCTAGAGCAACAAAATAAATAAAGGTTTATATAGCTAGGTAATTCTATTAAGAAAAACAACATTATTTTCGGATTGAAATTGACCATCTATTCTTAATCAGAAACAAGTGAAAAAAATACAAAAACATAAAGAAAACAGCATACCGATTAAAATAAGTGACGATTCCACATTACTTGTTCTGGAAATTGTTGACTATTCCAAAACACTGTCAATAGGTTCCGTAACAATTGCTGGTGTATCTAGAGCAACAAAAATATAAAAATTAATAATAAAAAAAGATAAACATTAAAAAATAAAGGAATTTCCGAATAACGATAAATAACTTTTCCATTAAACATATTTTCAATGTTTTGACGTACATCTAACCTGCTGTGACATGGGGCACCATCCTGTTGGAACCATACCTGCTGACGTTCAATTAGGAGAAGATTGTGAAGAAAATCACTCATTTTATCGTTCAAAAAAACAAAAATAACGATCCGCATTCAAGGTTTCTCAAAAAAAAGGTCCAATTATTTGATTTTTATAAATTCCGCACCAAACGTTTGTCTTAAATAAATACTGGTCTCAAGATTTCAATGTAAAATTTGGATTAATATCACTCCACAAACGGCAGTTTTGGCTAGAAACTGTCCCATTTGATGAGAATGTTGCTTCATCTGAAAAAATAATTTGTCTTGAAATAATTTGGTTATCTTTTAAGTGTCCCTGTAACATATATTTTTAAAGAATATATACATAATTTACACAATCTTATTTTATACAAATAAAATTATGAAAAATTAAGCAATTATAAGTGATTTAGAAAATAAAAAACTAATTAAAGAACCAAAACCAATTTTAAAATATAGTTATCCATACTGGTTAACCGTTAATCAATATTTTTATCGGTTACATGCTCTGGTATAAAAAATTTTTAATGTTTTTTATACGTATATATAAGTTATGATTTACTGCATCCTGACAAAATTTGTCTACGGTTTTGAATTATTGCAAAATTGTTTATAATATATTTATTTATGTATGTAGAAAAATTTATGAACCAGTAAATTGGTTTAATAGTGTTTAAACAAAATGTTATTAAATCAATCAGTTATCTCACAATTATTCATAAGTTTATAACTTATTGTCACCCTCACTACCCTATAAAGTCTGTCAGCGATTTTTGATTATTGTAATTAGTTTATAATATATTTCTTTATGTGTATAGGCCAAAAATTGGAAACCGACCAGTAAATTTGTGGAAGATATTTCAATTTTACTATTTTAACATTAATTACCACTATGAGAGAGAAAGCGTTGCTATCTCTGTGTTGTTGTTTTCATTCCAATAAACTCAATAAACAATTGCTTTGTTTCATAAAATGAAAGACAAATTTGTGTAACATTTATTACGAAATTATTATTTAAATAATTATATGCTTATGAAATCCACGTGCAGAAATAAAAAAACATAGGCTCGTATTACGAGCTCAATTTTAAAATTGATTTTAACGAATGCTGATTTTAGGACAACGTATCTGATCATAAGAGCAGAACTAAATAAATGAAGTGAAACACCCAAAAACCGAGCTCGTAATACCAGCTATAGTGTTCATTTCTTTATCAATAGCACACTCACAACACCATTAATTTGTCGATTATTATGGAAACTTGTCGAAATCTAGTCAATTCAATTTACTTAATTTATCAACAATGACTGCAAGTACGTATAACAACACGATTGCGCGAAAAGATATTTTGATACTGTCTGTTCTCAACCTAGTTGTTTACTCTTAAAACATAACAAAAAACCACTAATTTCCGACCGACCTATATAGAGAACTGATAAATATTGTCAATTAATGTCAACAAATTAAAATAAAAATTTCTAATATCTGATTGATTATAGAATAATAAATCAGATTTTGTATCAAAGTTAAACCAAAAACTTTGGAATTTCTGTAATATTGTTTCATTGTAAACATATTTTTTAACTTTAACAAATAATCGTTTACTTATACCTGCAACACAATAATCGATAATAAGTGTTCTTCTGAACAAGGTTTTAGTTCGTAAAGCTACTATATTTAATTATAAGAATAAGTATTGTCAAACGCAAATCTTAATCATTGTGAACAAAATATTCATTATTGTAAATATACATATATTTTATATTAATCCCAATTAAACAAAACTAATAAAGATATTAAAATATAAAATTCTTTAAATTAGATTAGGTTAAATGTGATTTGTTCGCAAAAACTTAGGTAAGAGACAATAAATAAATGATTACTTATTAATTTTTAAGCATATATATTTTCGTGGACCTGGCTAAAGCTAGTATTTTACTTACAACTTCCGATGCAATGGTTTCCAATTTGTATGATAACAATACATTATCCGTATCCATTGTAGTTAAAGTAACTGTTATATTATCACTACCAGTACATAATCGACAACGTTCTTCATTTAAATGTTGTTTTAATATTATTTCAGAATCGAAATATTGTTTTAAATAAATTTATAAGCATCATTCAGCCGAACAGCGTAAATTGTACTAATACCATTCGGTAATTTGATTCTGCAATCTACCTAAAATAAGAAAATAATGTATATTACAATCAAAACAAATAATTTCATTCTTACAATTTCTGGCATAATTGCTTCCAATTTATCTACGAACCGTTTGCGATCTGAATCCAGTTTAATTATAGTGAATAATACATTTCCATCACTCGTACATAATTGACAAAGTTGCATAAAACCACTCATGATTAAAAATAAATTTTCTACCAAACAAACTTCATACAATAAGTAAAACATAAAAATATTTTATTTGATAGTATTAGAGGTTAACTTAGGAAAATCTGACAGAAATCCAGTTGGCCAGATGAATTTTGTGTAATATTTCTAGTATACGAAGAAGAATAAAAAGCATCCTATTTTAGTTGAACGCACCCACAGAAATAATGGACAGTATATTTATATCATTTGTACATAAATGACAATGTTGCAAAAAACTATTTATGAATAAAAATAAATTTTCTACCAAAGAAAGCTTTCTACTATAAGTAAAATATAAAAATATTATATTTGATAGTTTTCGAGATCGAGGTTGACTTAACAGAAATATGTTACAAATACAGTTGGCCAGCAAAATTTTGGGTAATGTTTGATGTATAAGAAAAAGAATTGATTATATAGTTTCAAATATATATTGATTTTATAGAAATTAGAAAACAATATTCCAGATATCATTTAAATTTTGTTATTTTGAGAATCAGAATGATTAAAATAGATATCATCAAAATATAATTTAGACCCGTATAGTGAACATTAGCTAATATTTATAATGCAAAATTTAACTGAGCAACTACTGAGATGACACTGACGTCATTGGTTAGATATTAGGTAGCGTTAAGTCAATTAGATTTATAAAATAGCTATAATAATAGTATTACTGCTTATAAATATAAAATATTGTAAAAACATTAATTACTGTTATATAAAATAAATATTAAAAATTATTACTTAAATATAAAATGATATATTAATTATACAATGCATATGTGTTACTTAGAGTTTAGTATAAAACAAAATTAAAAATGAGAGTGTCATTGTTCCTAAACTATTCATTTCATATTGTGATAGTATGTATGTATAGCTAAATATTGAGTGTGCAAACGCACTATTAGCGCAGCGGTTGCTTTCAAAATTTATTACTTTTCTAGGCGCAGGCAATATCAATTGGTCCCTCCCCTCCATTATATCTGTGGGTGCGTTCAATAAAATACGTTGTCATTTATTCTTCTTTTTCTTATACTAGAAATATTACATAAAATTCATCAATAAATAAATACTATTATTTTGAGTATTTTTTTAATAATTAAATTCTACTAATCATATAATTAAAGAATATTAAGCAAATATATTTAAGCAACTAACAAATAATATAACAAACAAATATATATTATAAACTCTGTACTGTTTTACAAAAAAAGTTTGGGCACCACTGACGTGTAGTCACTAGAGACAATTTCTAAAGAAACTTGTCACATGTTAACTGGTTTATTGGTTATTTGTGTATTTAATATTGATATTTACTTATAATAAAACTATATAAACTCTTGAAAATACAAAGAGATAAACAATGTTTATGTTTACAAAGGTCTGTCGCTTATGTATTACTAACAAAGATATCTCGTCAGCTTTGATCAATTACGATTCACCTAACCTTACTTTATTCGACAAACTAAATCAAATTGCGCCAGGACTTGTAAGTATTATATTTTAGTATCTAATATTTTATATTAAATTTATGTGTTTTTAGCTAAAAGTAAATAATAATTTACCGAATGGCATATGCAAGACCTGTATTGTTCAGTTAAACCAAAGTTACAAATTTCTTCAGAGCTGTTTATGTTCGCAAAAAATTCTAGAAAAGTATTTAGAGCAATTACAAAATGGACTATATGTAGAACAAAGTGAAAATTATGAAATTGTAATAAATGCAATAAAATTGGAACAAAATAATGCAATCAACTACATGAATGATATGAATATTGAACAAACTGGTGAAGAATTCCATAATACATTTGCGAATTATGAGGAAGAAGAGGTTATTATGGAACAGGAAAATATTGTTGGTTGTTCCGAATCTATTCACGTAAATTTTGAAGATGATGGTAAAGTAGAAGAAACGGATATTAAACATTTTCTTCCAAATGTCAAGACAGAAGTCATTGAAGAATGTTTCGCTGACACTATTGATATAGAATTTGATATAAACGTAAAAAGAGAATTGGAATGTCCGAGTGAAGACGTAATCGCATTACTAACTGAAATAAAACAAGAAAATCGCAGTGAAAATAATATTAACAATGATTATTTTACCGAAGTAGATGTTGAACACGAAATTAAAACTGAAGAGCATGAAATTCAAGGTTTTAAATTTTGTGGTTTTAATGCTGCTGAATGTAGATTAGCAAACAAGATTAAAATGAAATATAATTTAGAATTGGAACGCTTGCTAGACAATAAAACACTTAAGGCTGATATGGAAAATTCGGAAATTAATAAACAAACTGCTAATAGTAAAGATTGTTTACAACCTGGAACATCTTTTGAGAACAGTCGCAGTTATGGAGAATCTTTCAGTGATGATTTGAATTTAAAAACAAACAGTCAGACACGCACAGAAATAAAACGTTTCGAATGTAAAATATGTGGAAAAGTTTGGCTAAGTAAATCACATTTGAAATTACATATGCGTACACACACAAAGGAGAGACCTTATAAATGTGAAATTTGTAATAAAAATTTCAATCATAAGAGCAATTTAAAAACCCATATGCGTATACATACACGGGACAAACCTTATAAATGTGAAATTTGTAATAAAAGTTTTAGTCAAAAGATCAATTTAAAAACACATATGCATACACATTCACAGAAGAAACCTTATAAATGTGAAATTTGTAATAAAAGTTTTAGTCTAAATCACCATTTAAGAGATCACATGAGAACACATACAAAGGAGAAACCTTATAAATGTGAAATTTGTAATAAAAGTTTTAGTCAAAAGAGCAATTTAAAAGTACATATACGTACACATACAAAGGAGAAATCTTATAAATGTGAAACTTGTAATAAGAGTTTTAGTCAAAATCACTATTTAAAACGTCACATGCGAACACATACACGAGAGTAACCTTTAATGTGAAATTTGCAATTAAAACTTTTACTAACAATACTAACTTAAAACAACATTTTTAAACACATCTAAGAATAAATCTATTATAGTTATACTTTTATTTTATATGTTAAAATAGTTATGACAAAAAATAATTGTATTTGGCAACAACTAATAAAATGTATTGGAGAATATAAATATTAGTAAAAATTTATTAAAATTTTGTAAAAAAAAATGTTTATAAGTTTATTATTTAGTTTAGTTTTTGTATTATGTGTGGTATTCCTACTCAAATATATGTAACACAAAAAATTACAAAAATATTAGTGCTTTTTAGAATACAGCTAGAGTTGGCAGATACAACCAGTCTGGTTGAAGCAATGCTCGTTATCTGATTTTTAGCGCCAGTGGTTTTTATTAAAAATATTCAAAAATCATGGTCATTTAAACGAATAAATTCAATAAGAAATTCAACATGTTTTGTATTTGCGTTACGTGTCACGTGACACGCGTTGCCTAACGTTAATAAGTAATTTTAAGTAAACGTGAAAAAGTAATTTTGACAAAAATCACATTTAAAAGTAAGGTGAGAATATACATTTACACGGTAAATTTGTTAGACTAATTAATAAAATGAAATAAATTCTCTTATACTACAAATATTAAATTTTAACAAAATTAGAAGTATATGGGTAAACACATATACCGGGTGTCTACTTTTTTTTTGTTACATAGGGAATAAAATGCTAAAATTTTCATTTGGTGATAAATTTTCCCCTAATTATTATAGAACAAAAGTACAAATACAAAAGTTGTTTAGAATTCAAAAATGCATCAAATGATGCCAAATTTATCAATATAGGATGTTCCGATCAAGAATTAGAAGCAAATTAAAATTTCCATTTTTGCGCTCTTTACATCAAAGTGCCATGGAAATTAAACAAATAATTTCATTTCTTCTGGAGTTTGAGTTTGACAGATCGTATTTATTTTATTGTTACGTTCTGTATTATTATTATTATTATTATTATTATTATTATTATTGAAAATAATGAATAAACTTAATGTAAATGAAAAGCTATTAAGTATAAAAAGTATTAAGTATTTATTATTTATTACAATGAAAGGGTATTTTACTCGGCTGTACACTACGTACTAGCTGTGGTTTTAAATTGTGAATGTCTCCATTATAATTTTAAGTAATTGTTTAATTTATTTATTAACTTCAAGTTATAAAAACAATACATTTGAATTAGATGACTGGCATTATGCCTAATATATTTATTATAATAATTTAAACTTATCCCTGAGGATGCTGTAAGTTGTGCAGTGAAACGTCGGATAAGAGTTTAATAAATAGTAAATAGCTGAACTCCGTAAAACTTTCTTTATTTATTACAATATTCAATATACCTATAAAACAGAAAAATTCATGAATACAAGATATAGGAGAACAAAAACGAAACTAACAATTTAAATTAAATGTTCAAATAAATCGCCATTAACTGCCAAACAATAACCTAATCTGTTATAAAATTCGTGACGTACAGAGCTTAATTGTGTTTGTGTTATATTATTGCACTCTTCAACAATGGCATTTTTCAAATCAACAAGATTTTTGATATGTCGTTTATAAATTTTCTCCTTCAAATATGGCCATAAAAAGAAATCGCACGGTGCTAAATCGGGCGATCTAGCTGGCCAATTAATTGGACCACCTCTACCAATCCATGAATTTGGAAAACATTGATCCAAATATAATTTAATGTTGCAGCTGTAATGTGCCGGACATCCGTCTTGTTGATACCAGACAACATTATCTTGAGTTGCACACTCTTCTAACTGCGGACCAATATGATTTTGCAACATATCCAAATATTTTTCGTTGTTTAAATTATTTTCAATAAAAAATGGCCCAATTATACACCTGCCAAAAATTCCAGCCCATACATTAACTTTTTCTGGATATTGGGTACGTGTTGCTACCATTAAATGAGGATTTGTTTGGCTCCATATTCTAAAGTTTTGTGTATTAGGTTCGCCGTGTAAAGTAAACGTAGACTCGTCAGTAAAACAAATAGATTTCAAGAAGTTTCTGTCTAAATTGGATTTTTCCATAATAATGTTACTAAATTCGCTTCTAGCCATTTTATCCGCTTCAAATATCTCTTGGTGCGTGGAATATTTATAAGAATGATATTTTTCATTTTTTAGTACCTTATGTATTGTTGAAGGATGCAAATTTAATTCAGCACCAAGTTGACGCACACTAACATTTGGGTTTTCCGTTACACACAAAAGTATATTCAATGTATTTTCTTTAATTGCATTTTGATTTAAATTCTCCTCCTGATCTTCTGCGTTGATTTTTCTACAATTTTTACAACATTTTAACACACTTCCAGTTTCTTCGAATTGTTTAATTATCCTACGAATAGTCATAGCGGAAGGTATGGGACGGTTTTCAAAGAAAGCGCTGAATAAATCTCTTACTCGTCGTATCGAATTTCCAGTAAAATACCATTTTACGCACTGAACTTTTTCATTTACCTTAAGTTTATTCATTATTTTCAATAATAATGATAATAATACAGAACGTAACAATAAAATAAATACGATCTGTCAAACTCAAACTCCAGAAGAAATGAAATTATTTGTTTAATTTCCATGGCACTTTGATGTAAAGAGCGCAAAAATGGAAATTTTAATTTGCTTCTAATTCTTGATCGGAACATCCTATATTGATAAATTTGGCATCATTTGATGCATTTTTGAATTCTAAACAACTTTTGTATTTGTACTTTTGTTCTATAATAATTAGGGGAAAATTTATCACCAAATGAAAATTTTAGCATTGTATTCCCTATGTAACAAAAAAAAAGTAGACACCCGGTATATATATATATATATATATTTATTTACTAAAACTAAACTGATTAATTATATATTTATTTAATAATCCACTATTACCTTAAAACCTTCCAAACTCAAATTTAACTACTGATTGACAAGAAAAAACCAAAAAACCAAAAAAACAAAACTACAAAAGGAACACAATTTATGTAATTCAATTGTATCTATTTTATATTTTTTATAAAATATGTAACTAAAGATGGCCGCGATTTAATAACCGAAATGTACAAATAATAAACATAAATAAATTAATTATATATTTATTAAATAACTCATTATTGTCTTCGAAACTTTCAAATTAATATTTTGTTACCTAGTAACTTGTTTCTATGTTTTGTTTTTTGTATCTTTTGTATTTTTTTCCTGATGAAGACGGACATTGAGTTTTGTCGAAACATCGATTTTTAATAAATATTAATACAGAATTTCAATTTAAGCAGTTTTATTTTACTAGAAGAATTTTTTATGAAAATTTGATTGAAATCGGTTAAATAATGAATTTTCTAAAACTTTAGTAATTTTTTTCTCGGAAAGTTGGCAACACTGGATATTAATAAAATTATATAATTAATGGGAGCATTAGGGAAATTTTTTCTGAAAATCTGATTAAAATCGAATAAATAATGTAGCCAATATGAATTTTTATAAACTTTAGTAATTTTTACATAACTTACTACATAACTACATGACCATCTTGGGCACAAGACAAATTAATCCTAAAAATTTCATTAAAATCGGTTGAACCGTCTAGGAGGAGTTGCGGCCACATAATTTTGACTAATACCGAGCGAGCTGACGACGCACATCCATACACCCACATAAACTAAGTTCAGATTTGTCATCTAGAGGCTATATGAAAGATTTCTATTAAATTTTTTTGTTTTTTTGAAAATGTTACAGACAGCGTACCAAACGCTATACCACTATTTCCTTGCAGTCAAAGTGGTAATAAGGCTAAAGTTTTCAATCAGTGATCTAAGGTTACTACTGATAATAGAAGCTTAGCTTTCAAAATATATATTTAACTTTTTAAAATTTAATATTTGTAGTATAAGAGAATTTATTTCATTTTATTAATTAGTCTAACAAATTTACCGTGTAAATGTATATTCTCACCTTACTTTTAAATGTGATTTTTGTCAAAATATTTTTCACGTTTACTTAAAATTACTTATTAACGTTAGGCAACACATGTTGCATTTCATATTGAATTTATTCGTTTAAATGACCAGATTTTTGAATATTTTCAATAAAAACCACTGGGGCTAAAATTAGATGAAAAACGAGCATTGTTTCAACCAGACTGGTTGCTTCTGCCAACTCTAGCTGTATTCTAAAAAGCACTAATATTTTTTGTAATTTTTAGTTTACGTATATTTGAGTAGGAATACCACACATAAAAACAAAAACTTCAAGAAATAATAAAGGCATTTTTACAAAATTTTAATAAATTATTTACTAATTTTTATATTCTCTAATACATTTTATTAGTTGTTGCCAAATACAATTATTTTTGTCATAACCATTTTAACATATAACATAAAAGTATAAATATAATAGATTTATTCTTAGATGTGTATAAAAATGTTGTTTTAAGTTGGTATTGTTAGTAAAAGTTTAAATTGCAAATTTCACATTAAAGGTTTCTCTCGTGTATGTTTCGCATGTGACGTTTTAAATGTTGATTTAGACTAAAACTCTTATTACAAGTTTCACATTTATAAGGTTTGTCTTTTGTATGTGTACGTATATGTACTTTTAAATTGCTCTTTAGACTAAAACTCTGATTACAAATTTCACATTTATAAGGTTTGTCCTTTGTATGTGTACGTATATGTACTTTTAAATTGCTCTTTTGACTAAAACTCTTATTACAAATTTCACATTTATAAGGTTTCTCCTTTGTATGTGTACGTATATGTACTTTAAAATTGCTGTTATTAGTAAAAGTCCTATTACAAATTTCACATTTATAAGGTTTCTCCTTTGTATGTGTACGTATATGTACTTTTAAATTGCTCTTTAGACTAAAACTCTGATTACAAATTTCACATTTATAAGGTTTCTCCTTTGTATGTGTATGCATATGTGTTTTTAAATTGATCTTTTGACTAAAACTTTTATTACAAATTTCACATTTATAAGGTCTCTCCTTTGTGTGTGTACGCATATGTAATTTCAAATGTGATTTACTTAGCCAAACTTTTTCACATATTTTACATTCGAACTGTTTCTTTTCTGTGTGTGTCTGACTGTTTCTTTTTAAATTCGGAACATCACTGACAGATGCTGAACAACTGCCACTGTTCTCAAAAGATGTTCCAGGTTGTAAACAATCGTTACTATTAGTAGTTTGTTTATTAATTTCAGTATTATCGACATCAGCCTTAAGTATTGTATTGTCTCGCAATCGTTCCAATTTTAAATTATATTTCATTTTAATCTTGTTTGCCAATCTACATTCAGCAGCATTAAAACCACAAAATTTAAAACCATTAATTTCATGCTCTTCAGTTTTAATTTCGTGTTCAACATCCACTTCGGTAAAATTATCATCGTTAATATAATTTTCACTAACATTTTCTTCAGTAATTTCTTGTTTAATATCAGTTTGTAATGCGATTACGTCTTCACTCGGACATTCCAATTCTTTTTTTACGTTCATATCAATTTCTATATCAATTGTGTCAGCGTAACATTCTTCAATGACTTCTGTCTTGACATTTGGAAGATAATGGTTAATATCCGTTTCTTCTACTTTACCATCATCTTCAAAATTTACGTGAATAGATTCGGAACAACCAACAATATTTTCTTGTTCCATAATAACCTCTTCTTCCTCATAATTCGCAAATGTATTATGGAATTCTTCATCAGTTTGTGCTATATTCAAATCATTCATGTAGTTGATTGCATTATTTTGTTCCAATTTTATTGCATTTATTACAATTTCATAATTTTCACTTTGTTCTGTATTTAGTCCATTTTGTAATTGCTCTAAATACTTTTCTAGAATTTTTTGCGAACATAAACAGCTCTGAAGAAATTTGTAACTTTGGTTTAACTGAACAATACAGGTCTTACATATGCCATTCGGTAAATTATTATTTACTTTTAGCTAAAAACACATAAATTTAATATAAAATATTAGATACTAAAATATAATACTTACAAGTCCTGGCGCAATTTGATTTAGTTTGTCGAATAAAGTAAGGTTAGGTGAATCGTAATTGATCAAAGCTGACGAGATATCTTTGTTAGTAATACATAAGCGACAGACCTTTGTAAACATAAACATGTTTATCTTTTTGGATTTTCAAGAGTTTATATAGTTTTATTATAAGTAAATATCAATATTAAATACACAAATAACCAATAAACCAGTTAACATGTGACAAGTTACTTTAGGAATTGTCTCTAGTGACTACACGTCAGTGGTGCCCAAACTTTTTTTGTAAAACAGTACAGAGTTTATAATATATATTTGTTTGTTATATTATTTGCTAGTTGCTTAAATATATTTGCTTAATATTCTTTAATTATATGATTAGTAGTATTTAATTATTAAAAAAATACTCAAAATAATAGTATTTATTTATTGATGAATTTTATGTAATATTTCTAGTATAAGAAAAAGAAGAATAAATGACAACGTATTATATTGAACGCACCCACAGAAATAATGGAGGGTAGGGACCAATTGATATCGCCTGCGCCTAGAGAAGTAATAAATTTTGAAAGCAACCGCTGCGCTAATGGTGCGTTTGCACCATAGATCATATAATGATCATATATATGATCTATGGTTTGCACACTCAATATTTAGCAATATTTACATACATAAACAATCTATTTTACTATCACAATGTGGAATGAATAGTTCAGGAACAAAGACATTTACGTTTTTAATTTTGTTTTGTATTAAACTCAAGTAACACATATGCATTGTATAATTAATATATCATTTTATAATTAAGTAATAATTTTTAATATTTATTTTATAATTATAATTATATTATTATAATTATAATTACAGTAATTAATGTTTTTACAATATTTTATATGTATAAGCAGTAATACTAACAATATATAGCTATTTTATATATCTAATTGACTAAACGCCACCTAATATCTGACTAATGACGTCACTGTCAGCTCAGTAGTTGATCAGTTAAATTTTGTATTATAAATATTAGCTAATGTTCACTATACGGGTTTTTATTATATTTTGATGAAATCTATTTCAATCATTCTGATTTTCAAAATAACAAAATTTAAATGGTATTTGAAATATTGTTTTCTAATTTCTATAAAATCAACATGTACTTGAAAATATATAATCAATTCTTCTTTTTCTTATACATCAAACATTACTCAAAATTTTGCTGGCCAACTGTATTTGTAACATATTTTTGTAAGTCAACCTGGAATACTGTCAAATATAATATTTTTAGATTTTACTTATAGTAAAAATCCTTCTTTGCTAGAATATTTATTTCTAATCATAAATAGTTTTTTGCAACATTGTCATTTATGTACAAATGATATAAATATATTGTCCACTATTTCTGTGGGTGCGTTCAACTAAAATAGGATGCTTTTTATTCTGCTTTGTATACTAGAAATATTACACAAAATTCATCTGGCCAACTGGATTTCTGTCAGATTTTCCTAAGTTAACCTCTAATACTATCAAATAAAATATTTTTATGTTTTACTTATTGTATGAAGTTTGTTTGGTAGAAAATTTATTTTTAAGCATGAGTGGTTTTATGCAACTTTGTCAATTATGTACGAGTGATGGAAATGTATTGTTCACTATACTTAATCTGGATTCAGATGGCAAACGTTTCGTAGATTTTGGAAGCAATTATGCCAGAAATTGTAAGAATGAAATAATTTGTTTTGATTGTAATATACATTATTGTTTCTGAATCTTTTACTTTTCTTATTTTAGGTGGATTGCAAGATCCAATTACCGAATGGTATTTGTACAATTTGTGCTGTTCGGCTGAATGATGCTTATACATTTATAAAACAATGTTATGATTCTCAAATCATATTAAAACACTATTTAAATGAAGAACTTTGTCAATTATGTGCTGGTGGTGGTAATATAACATTTAGTTTAACTACAATGGATTCGGATAACATATTGTTATCATATAAATTGGAAACTATTGCATCGGAAATTGAAATTAATTTTTATTGCTCTTTATTTTTTATACAAATTATAGTATTATTTTTATTGATTAATCTTATATCATTTGTTTGCTAGGAATGTAAATATTTCCAAAATAGCCCGTTCGTGTATATACAATGGAGTTTAGGTGCCTACGTTGATGTATAGTAGTGAATGTTGGATTTGGTTGTAAAAGTATAAACGGAAAATGACTGCTGTGAAAATGAGATTTTTACGTGGGGTATGTGGTGTAAATAGGAGAGATCGAGTACGAAATAGATGAGTGTGAAATTCGAGAAAAATGTTGTAGCAAAAGTTGGTGTTAGTCAGTTAAGATGGTTCGGAGACATGTTGAGCGAATGCGTCTAATGAACGTTTGCTGTTAAAAAGATTTATTTGAATGATTTTGATGGTATACGTTTGCCCAGTGGATCAGTCCGATGAGTAGTTGGAGTGGTATGATTGAGAGGGTGGCTTGCGTGTGCGAAAATTTTCAAGTAGCAGAAATAGAAGTGAGCATGTATGAGAGAGGAATTATGAATGTGGATGAAGCGAAAGTTGCTTGTGCTGGATAGGAATGTTTGGAGACGACTGATTTCGGGATGATGAAAAGAGTTTGTGCTACACCCTTTTGGTTACATGGCGTAATTGTGTATGTATATATGTATGTATGTATGTTTCTGGCAAGTTTCTGGCTGCGCCACTGTTTTTAAAAGCTATTGAGAAATTTAATCAAAAGTCATATATTATATAAATTATAGATTTATAAATAAACAAATTTATAATAAATTAAAATATGAACTAACTGTCGCGAAAATTTAATAAAATAAATAAATTTTTCTAAAAACTACAAACAATAACATTTATAAAAGAGCACATATACATATTTCGAATGCTAGGCTTTCATCATCAGTAGCAAAAGATAAAGTCATAATGAGTCATGTAAAGTTACACAAATACTCAACGTACCGACTGGTCAAAAATCACTAATTAACACCGATTAGAAATCACGTAAGTAGTAAATGTTGAAAACATTTTGTTTTTTTTTTGCAGTGTAGCCAGCTCATTCAGAATTGGTCAATGGCGTACTCACACCTGAAGAAAATGGTGGGGGTACAGGTATATATACCAGATTGCGGGGCAGAAACTGTCATTCAGTCACCAAGCCCTGAGAATGCCATCTACGATGTATGGTGAAACGTCTTCAACGAAAATAGATCAACCACGGTATATCAGCCCAGAAATTTCTACAAATTCAAGATTTAACGTTTAAAAATTTCCGTCAAAAATAAAGATCCCAAAAAATAAATTATAATAATTAATAAATAATATTTGTTATGTTTATCATATTTTACATAATATGTATTTTATATTTACCAATGTTCTTTTTATTGTATAAGAAATTTATTTTTTATATACATGTGTGTGTGTAAAAATTTAAATATAATATATTTTTCCTGTTTAATAACGTTAATTTTGATTTGATTGACTTTCTTATTGCAGCATTTTGAAAATGTAATTAAAGCAAAATGTATTCTTAATTTTTTATTTGATATTCAATTCATTTATTTCTACTTGGCTGAAGATTATTTTTCCAAAATATTTTTCTCATATAATCTTTATTTAGTTTGTAGATAAATGCAGTGCGGTTTAATACGCTTATAAAATTATATGTTATTTATTAATTATATTAATTTCAAATTTTCAGACTATTTATAAATAGATGTGTAAAATATAGTTAGATTTATTTAATACGTATGTATGTGTTTAATATAAATTCTATACAAACCTATTTGTGATAAAACAGAAACGATTTTTATTAAATCATTTTAATATTTTGCAAATAAAATTGATTTGTATTTGATTGTAAAAATAAAAATATAGTTTTGTGATGGTAAGTAGTGTACTGTACTGTATAGTAAAAAATCTTTCATAACTCATTATATTAAAATAAAACGGCTATAGATTAAAGTTCTGTATTAATATTTATTAATACTCGACGTACTCGAGTATGTATGTATTGAATTGCGAAGATTTCTAATATGTTTCAAAACTGCGTAAATTGCTATTTAGTAATATTTTTATTATTCAACTAGTTACTAGTGTAAATACTTTTACACGAGAAATAACCAAATATAATAATTACAGTTTTACTTTATTTATTTTTGTAATTTCATCAGTGTCCGGATAGGCGCAGTCGTTGTGTAAACAAGGCCGTCCATACATTAAACGAAATTCAAACAAAAGAACAAAAATAGAAAAATTAAGTTTAGTATTAATTCTGCAGCTAAAGTCAATAAACTTCATTCAATATTTATTAACTAGACTTACATGATTAAACAAAATTTAAAGGAATAAAAAAAATTTTTTTATTCATATTATTAAATTAGGTAAAAACAACTTATTAATACATATTACATAATAGTATTGATTTATTTATTAATTTAAATTTTATTATAAATAACATTTAATATATTTTACATATTTAATAATAATATAATTAATATAAATTGAAAAAATATATAAAATTGATTTGGGCAAATACTTTCATCTTTACAATAGAATAATCAAAAAATTGTTATTTTTCTTGTCACAATAAAGACTGTCAATTTCAAGTTGTATCAGGAACGCATAAACAAGGTTTATTGTCATTTCATGTTGTGTTATAAATTATCAAAAACATGTTCATATTTATAGAAATTAAAAAATATTATTGTACATAAAATCTAATTCAGACTACCGTTTTAATTTTACGCACAAACATAAATGCTGATTAATCAAAATAATCACAAATATTTGACGTAAAAACTAAAAATGTGTCAAGTGTTTGGATTGGTCAAATTGTTGTGCTTCTGCATAAAACTAAAACAGCAGTCTGAATGAGACTTAACTTTTTAATTTTATTTAAAATAATAATCATGTAAAAACAAATTATATTTAGAATAAAACCTCATTCAGACTGCCAGAACAATTTTACGATTTAGTTTTAGTTTCACTACGTAATACAGTGTAAAAACTTGAAAATTGTTGTTAAAAATTATTTTTGACTATTACATTGTATACATTCTAAACAGTTTTTGGTTACGTTCAATACAGTTTTTTTTTACAGTTTTAGTTGTTTTGTTTTGTTAAATATGTCTGAAAAAGAATTTATGATTATACACAATAAACCTGTATAATCATTTGAAAAATACGAATGCAAAATAGAACACTTAGAAAAGTATAAGACATAAATATAATTTTATAGGTTTATAGGATGAATTCGCCATCTGCTTTGTTAATTTTTCTTCTGATGTGTCTAAAATGAATGTTATTTGATTATATGAAATACGAGTTTTCAAAATAATATTAATTTTATCTTCCAAACTGCTCATTTACATATTATAAATTTGACGTTTCTTTCATAAAAACATAAACTCATCGCAATCTCATTTTAGTAAAATGTGTTGGATCGTTCTTAAAACATAAGTAAATTTTAGTTAGAAACCTTAGCCATTTTGCTAATGAAACTAAATCAGTGCTTTTGCAATGTATTCATATAAACTCACATGTAGTTCGGTTCAGAACCACTAGGTCTTCGCTAAAACATAATACTGATTTCGCTGGCGAAAGAGCAGTCCGAATAAAGCTTAACAGTATCTCAAAATTAATCATTAATAAAATGAGAACTACAAAAATTAAATCGTTACACTATGAATATGAATATCTTTCTTTTTAATTTCTACTTTGAGGAAAAGTTTTCTATTTCGCATTCATCAGGTTACTCCTTCATATGAGAACGGACATGCTGCTTTAATTGACCCCTCCACATAAAAGTTTTCTCACATATTTCGCATTTATACGGTTTCTCCTTTGTATGAAAACGAACATGCTGAATTAAATAATCACTCCTAATAAAAGTTTTCTCACATATTTCGCATTTATAAGGTCTCTCATTTGTATGAGAACGGATATGACTTCTTAAACTTGCACTTTGAGTAAAAGTTTTCTCACATATTTCGCATTTATAAGGTCTTTCATTTGTATGTATACGAATATGTCTTTTTAAGTTTCCTCTTTCAGTAAAAGTTGTTTCACATATTTCGCATTTATAAGGTCTTTCATTTGTATGTATACGAATATGGGTTTTTAAGTTTCCATTTACAGTAAAAGTTTTCTCACATATTTCGCATTTATAAGGTCTTTCATTTGTATGTGTACGATTATGTACTATTAAATGTCCACTCCGAGTAAAAGTTTTCTCACATAATGTACATTTATGAGATTTTATTTTCTTTACAGATTCATCATTTTCTTTCGGACTGAAAATATTATTTTTCTTCGAATCTCTACTAGCTTGACAACGTTTTATATCGGTTTCATTCTCAAAATCCAAATATTCTTCCTTAATTATTAATTCTGAATGTAAATCTAAAGATTCTGATTTCAAACTTTCTTCAAATTTAATATTTGTATCATTTTCCAAATTTACTTCAATGTCCTCTTCATTAATAGCTTCTTCTTTCATACAAACAGCAACAAAATTTGTATTATTTTGTAATTCTAAACGCTCTTCAACTTTAATGTTTCTATCAGTTTCCAATTCTAGTTTAATGTATTCTTCATCAATAGTCTCTTCTTTAATTTTGTTTTTCATAACTTCACTATTTTGCGATTGTTGTTTTGCATATCGTTTGAAAATTTCTTGTGATTTAAAACATTTTTCTACAAATTTATACGTTTCATTTAATCGAACAGAGCAAATTGAGCATATACAATCCGATAACTTCTGAGTACATTCCAGCTAAAAATATAAATTAAAATTATATATTACATATAATAAAAAATCTCCGGTTTAAAGGGATCTAAATAAAGAAATATATTTCTACTAGTAACATCTAGTCCCTATGATATTTTACTAATATTTGATTTATTTGTGAGATCTAAATCCCACTACAAGCTGCGTACGTTACTTGCTTACGAAGTAACAAATGATTAAAAATACAAGACGAAATTTTTACCAGCCCCTGAAAACAGACAACAATATTTTTTCTAATTGCAGAAACAAATTTTACTTTAGTAAAAACATATTATAATAATTAATAAACTTATTATAAGTAAACCTAATATAATAATAATTGTTTTATGTAATTTTTATTGTAAATGTACATGTATTCAAATTAAAACTTATTTTACATAAGTTTTAATTAAACAAAACCAACAATCGTATTAAAATTTGAAATACTCTAAATTAGGTTAAGTTAAATTTGTCTGTTCTCAAAAATTATAGAAGAGACAATAAATAAATGATCACTTATCAATTTCTCAGCATATAATTTTGTTTGGTGGACCTGGTTAAAGTTAGTACCTATTTTACTTACAATTTCCGATGCAATGGTTTCCAATTTGAATGATAACAATACATTATCGGAATCCATTGTAGTTAAACTAAATGTTATATTATCACCACCAGCACATAATCGACAAAGTGTTTCATCTAAATGTTGTTTTAATATTATTTGAGAATCGAAACATTGTTTGATAAATTTATAAGCATCATTCAATCGAACAGCGCAAATTGTACAAATACCATTCGGTAATTTGTTCTTGCAATCTACCTAAAATAAGAAAAGTAAAAGATTCAGAAACAATAATATATATTACAATCAAAACAAATCATTTCTTTCTTACAATTTCTGGCATAATTGCTTCCAATTTATCCACAAAACGTTTGCCATCTGAATCCAGATCAAGTATAGTGAACAATACATTTTTGTCACTTATACATAATTGACAATGGTGCATAAACTTATTCATGATTAAAATTAAATTTTCTACCAAAAAAGCTTCTTATAATAAGTAAAATATAAAAATATTGTAATTGATAGTATTAGAGGTTATCTTACAAAAATCTGACACGAATCCAGTTGGCCAGATGAATATTGTGTAAAATTACTAGTATAAGAAGAAGAATAAATACCAGCGTATTTAATTTTACAATTTTTTCCTTAATTGCTACTTGATCCAGGTTCTAGCGATTTGTTTAAATAAAATTTAAATAAAAGAAAAAAAAATAGAAAGATAAATAATCAATCTGCAGCTAAAGTCAATAAAGTTGAATGAACTTTACCTACAAGACCATCAATGTAAACAATTACTTTAAATATAATTTGTCACTTTATTTTACATGATTATTATTTAAAATCAAATTTAAATGTTGTATGTAAAATAATGTTTTTTACTTACTATAAAAATCAATATGTATTTGAAAATTTATAACACAACATTCAACTGGCCAACTATTTCGAACAGCAATCTTACAGTGTCATCTATATGGTAATGTTTGAACTATTTGCAAATCAAATTTTGCTGTCGATAAAAAAGAAAACTGTAACTTAAATACTAGTAGTGCAATCTATGGACTATTTTTAAACAAGTATTGCCATTTTTACATTCTTCTGATCACAACGAAGTCTGAGAATTTCCACTTGGTATTAGGAACACATGAATAAAGTTGAAAATAACTAAATGTCACTTCTTGTTGAAGAATTATTTTTACCACTTTGACTGCAAGGAAAAAGTGGTATAGCGTTTGGTACAGTATCTGTAACATTTCAAAAAAAAAAATTGTGTATAGAAATTCTTCATATAGTCCCTAGATGACGAATCTGAACTTAGTTTATGTGGGTGTATGTGTGTGCGTCTTCAGGTCGCTCGCTCGCTCGGTCGTAGATCAAAATTTTGTGGCCGCCACTCCTCGTAGACGGTTCAACCGATTTTAATAAAAGTTTCAAGATAAATTTGTTTAGTACCTAAGATGGTCATGTAGTTTTATTTTTTCTAGTAATCCCAACTTTCGAGAAAAAAATTACTAAAGTTTATAAAAATTCATATTGGCTACATTATTTATTCGATTTGGATCAAATTTTCAGAAAAGTTTCTCCTAGTGTTCCCATTAATTATATAATTTTATTAATATCCAGTGTTGCCAACTTTCCGAGAAAAAAATTACTAAAATTTTTAAAAATATATTATGGCTATGTTTTTTAATCGATTTTACTCAAATTTTTACAAAAGATTTTCCTAGTAATCATATAATTTATGTAATTTTAACAAAATACAGTGTTGCCAACTTTCCGAGAAAAAAATTTACTAATATTTTTAAAAATTTATTATGATCGCTTATTATTTAATCGATTTTAATCAAATTTTCATAAAAGATTTTCCTAGTGCCTAAATAAATTATGCAATTTTAA
Organism: Clivina fossor; assembly: GCA_963966155.1. NCBI lineage: Eukaryota > Metazoa > Arthropoda > Insecta > Coleoptera > Carabidae > Clivina > Clivina fossor. The sequence goes on from OZ014567.1 coordinate 125,175, forward strand.
CAAAATTCAGTGTTGCCAACTTATCGAGAAAAAATCACAAAATTTTTTAAAAATTATTGTGACTACATTATTTATTCGATTTTGATGAAATTTTCCCAAAAGTTTCTCCTAGTGCCCACATAGATTATAATATTATTAAAATACAGTGTTGCCGACTTTCCGAGAAATGTCAAAGTGGTCTATATATGGGTTTACCCATATACTTCTAATCTTGTTTAATTTAGATTTAAATAAAAAATTATCTTTAATTGTATATGTGTTATTTGTACAATTGATCTTTATAAAAAAATATAAAAACAACGTATTTGAAGAATATTTAGATGTAAGGTGAAGCGGGGCGGAGCGGCAACTTTTCCCTGGGCATAATTTTTTATCCAGTCGAATCCTGTTCGGACCGAAACGTATCTCCTGGACGTCAAGTGGGTATAAAATTGAAAAATTGCAAGCAGAATGAAATTGGTTAACTACAATTTGAAAGGAGAGTAAATGCTGCTGTTGTAAGGTGCTTTGGGTGCTCTGGGGAGTACTTTTGCTAGGAATCTAAATGTTTCCAAAGAAACCCGTTTGAGTATATACAATGCAGTTTTCGGTGCCTACGTTGATACGTATAGGGTAGTGAATGTTGTTGGGTTTGGTTGCAAAAGCATAAAAGCGAAAAATGAGATATTTATGTGTGGTAGCTGGGTGTAAATAGAAGAGATCTGGTACGAAATACGATTAGTGTATGATAGAGTGTGAAATTTAGGAAAAAATGTTGTAGCAAAAGTTGGTGTTAGTCAGTTAAGATGGTTCGGAGCCATGCGTCTAATGGAGGAGTTAAAAAGATTTATTTGAATGATTTTCATGGTATACGTTTGTCCAGTGGATCAGTCCAATGAGTAGTTGGAGTTGTATGATTGAGAGAGTGGCTTGCGTGAGCGAAAGTTTCTAAGTAGTAGGAATAAAAGAGTATGATATGAGAGAGGAATTATGAATGTGGATTAAGCAAAAGTTGCTTGTTTGGAGGCGACTGATTTCGGGATGATGAAAAGAGTTTGTGCCACATCCTTTTGGGTACATGGCGTGGTTGTGTATGTTATGTAAAAACATTAATAAAAATTTATTATTATTTATATTTTTATTTTTCGAAAAAACAACAAATCGAACAACAAATTTAAAATAGAAAAAAATTTACAAAGTTTTTGTTTTATAAATAGATATTTCTACTGTGATGTTATAAAAAGTGATATTTTAATTAGAAAATCTAATCAGTTACCTAATTAGTTATACTACAAGTATTGACTAAATGAAAATCGGAAAAAATGATTTTCCTAAAGATACAATTCAAGAATTTAAATACACAATCTATTAAACCTTTTTTTCGAATCTTGTATTAAATGAAAAATGATTATAAAATATCAAAATAAAAATATTATAAATTTAATTTTATATTAAAAATGAAAACATTATTTTCGATTTTTTATGAACAAAATAAACAATTATGAATTGAAAAATATTTCAATTCTAAAACAAATCTACACTGTAAAAAAATTTTACAATAAAAATCATTGGACACTTTGTTGCCAACGATAATCATTGTAAATTTACCAAAAAAAATGTATTTTTACAAAAATTATTTTTATATGTAAAATTACAATTAAAATATGTAACATTACATTTGCTAAGTAAATTTACATAACTACTAGTAATATTTCCACTTTTTAAAGTAATTATTACATTTGTGAATGTAAATATTACATTTATGCGTACATATTTACATTAATAAATGTAACAATTACATTTACTGTTGTAAATATTACATTTATTAATATAAATATTACATTCACTAATGTAATTATTACATTTACTAATGTAATGACATTAGTAATAATGTAATAATGATTACATTTATAATTTTTTACATTTTTATATAAAAATATTTTTATAATTACATAAAATAAGTATTCAAAGGTAAAAATACATAATAATTGTAAAATTCAAATAATATTAGAAAATTTCTGTAATATTTACAGATTTTAGCAAATTTACAAAAAAAATGAAAATTACAGTGAAATTCATTGTAAAATTACCATGATTATCATTGTAAATTTACATCGAATTTTTACAGTGTAGGCACTGTGTGTTCTGTGAGATTTATAAAACACCCAGCTGATTTTTGATATGCGCTGTGCTGTGCTAAATTATTTTTTGTGCGCTGTGCGAGTTATAAATCCAGCTTCAGAACCTACTCGATCTATTTACACGGTCAAATTGTAATAAAAATGCATCGTCGGTCTTGCAGACCCACCAGGAAATTTTAATCCACGGTCTCATAGACCGAGATGGCTCCTTGTGAATTTTTTTTACTAACGCAACAGACCAAAAAGCCGGATAACAAAAATATTCGGCCATATCAGAAAGCCGGATACCGGATAAATGATATCAAATTTTGTTGAAATATTTTTTTAAGATACAAGAAACAAATGATTGCTAGGCAAGGAGAGATGCTAACATTATTACATCACTATTAATTTACTTTTAGTTAAATTTATTAAAAAATTAACGTGTATCGACTGGTTTTCAATTTATATTTTATATTAGCAATGTTCTAATATTTTTTTAAAAGTATTTTTCAAAATATATAGCGTCTGCCAAAAAGTCTGCATCATATGAGAAATTATGATTACATGGTTTTTTGGTGCTTGTCTGTAAAGTAAAAATACACTAGGAGAAACTACTGATATCATTTCCGGTCATAAATTAATTAATAAAAAATAATTTCAAGTAAACTTACTTTATTTGTAATAATTTTGAAAAAAAGTTATTTGAAAGAAAATTTTAAATAATATTTTAGATCCTTATACAAAAATTAATTTTCTATAGCCGACTTAAATAAACATATTTTGAAATACATGTAGGTAAACAGAGTGTTTCAACTCTTTGTAGCACTTATACTAAATAAATTTTGAATAAATATGCTTTATTTCTATGTAAATGAATGTTTTATTTTCATCTGACATAATGTTTCTGTTAAATATGATGAATTTGAGAAAATATAACAAATTTGCATCATCTTTTTATGATAAATTAATAATATTTTTAATAACATTATTGTACTAGTAACATAATAACCTCCTTCTACATAGGTTAGGACAGTAACATAATATCAATATTTTAACATGCTTGAAAAAAATATTTTGTTCGTTTAAAAAAAATAAAACTTTTAAAACAACAATTTAAAACAGATAAAAATTTACAAAGTTTTTATTTTATAAATATATTTATACCGTGATGTATAAAAAAATAATATTTTAATTACAAAATCTAACCTGTTAATTATACTGCAAGTTACAAGTGTTGACTGATTATAAAAGGTCAAAATAAAACATTATAAATTTAATTACATATTTAAAAAAAATTAAAGCATCACTTTTTCAATTTTTTATCAACAAAACAAATAGATAAAAAATTCTAAATAATGATTTAAATATTTGAATTAAGTCAAACATAGTTAAAAATATTTGTACAATAAATTACATTCGGACGCTGTTGTCGTAATACGGTTGGTGTAAAATGACATCGGCTGTTGAAGACAAAATTGATGGTGGCGGAGAAGCTGTAACAACTACTGCTGCAGGTTGTGATTGAAGTTGGCCATGAGTTAGGGCAACATCTGGCGCTAATCCTCTTAAAAATACTGAAATAGCTTGAATTTGCTTGTTCTGGGAAATGTCTAGTTGTACTGCAATACGCCGAATACTAATTGTTTCGATTAGGATGAACACCACGATAATTATACGTGGAACTGTTGATCCGGTCTTTCGCAGTCTTCGAAATGTACGAACAAATACGTGATATGAAGATTGGAGTCTATTCTTTTGAAGCAGGGCGACTATTGCGATATCCATAAATATAAATTATATCTGCATATTCGGCTGCAGTACAACGATCCATTGTTTTACAATAATTAAACTAAATAAACTAAATAAACGTCAGATTTAAACAGTTTGTGCATAGCTGTTTTATTTTGTTTTTCTACGGTTACCTGTTATTAAACTTGTAAATTTACTATGCCACTAATACAAATTTAATTTTTTGTAGCTACGCAACTATAGATAGAATAATACCTCTATGTTCATATGGCATTATTATTGTTTGGTACATACGTTATAAATCACTCTGTAGAACTGATTATTATAAAAATTAAATAATAATATGTGCAATTAATTATTCAATAATAATTATTATGATTTTACATATGTAATAAAAATTAAATAAATATTTAATTTTCCACATTTTCTTTATTACTACTTTGACTGCAAGGAAAAAGTAGTATAGCGTTTGGTACGGTGTCTGTAACATTTTCAAAAAAAAAAAAAAATTGTATAGAAATCCTTCATATAGCTTGTAGATGACGAATCTGAACTTAGTTTATGTGGGTGTATGGATGTGCGTCGTCAGCTCTCTCGCTCGCTCGCTCACTCGGTCGTCAGACAAAATTTTGTGATCGCAACTGCAATATTCAGTTACGCCTGCGCAGTGATAACAATTTAGATACTGTTAAAAAATTTTTTTGACAATTCTGTTTACGTTGTATACATTCCAAACAGTTTTTGGTTAACATTTAGTATAGTTTTTTATTACAGTTTAAGTTGTTTCTTGTGTTAAATATGTCTGAAAAAGAGTTTATGATTACACAAAATACGACCTGTACAACCATTTGAAAACTACGAATGCGAAACAGAACATTTAGAATTGTATAGGACATATAATTTTGCAAGTATATACAATGAATTCTTCTGATGTGTCTAAAATAAGTGTTATTTTAATATATGCGTTTTCAAAATAATATTAATTTTATCTTCCAAACTGCTCATTTACATATTATAAATTTGATGTTTCTTTCATAAAAACATATATACATCGCTATCTTATTTTAGTAAAATCTGATTGGCCGTTCTTAATATATAAGTGAAATTTAGTTAGAAACCTTGGCCAGGCAAGACTTTGGCTGCAATGAAACAAAATTTGCTAATGAAACTAAATCCATGTATTTGCACAGTATTTCTAAAAGTTCACATATAGTTTGGTTTAGAACTACTAATTCTACGCTAAAACATAACACTAATAGCCAAAGAGCAGTCTGAATGAGGCTTAACAATATTTAAAAACTAATTAAAAAAAACTACAAAAATTAAATCGTTACACTATGGATACGAATATGTTTCTTTTTAATTTCGACTCTGACAAAAAGTTTTTTATTTCGTATTCATCAGGTTGCATCCATTGCATGAGAACGAATATGTGTTCTTAAGTGTGCACTTTGAATAAGAGTTGTCTCGCATATTTCGCATTTATAAGGTCTCTCATTTGTATGAGAACGGATATGTCTACTTAAGCTTCCACTTACAGTAAAAGTCCTCTCACATATTTCGCATTTCATTTGTATGAGTACGGATATGTTTTCTTAAGTCTCCACTATCAGTAAAAGTTCTTTCACATAATTCGCATTTATATGGTCTCTCCTTTGTATGAAAACGAATATGCTTTCGTAAGTATCCATTTTGAGTAAAAGTTTTCTCACATATTTCGCATTTATAAGGTCTCTCATTTATATGTGAACGAATATGCTGTATTAAATTATAACCTCGAGTAAAAGTTTTCTCACATAATGTACATTTATGAGATTTTCTTTTCATTACAAATTTATCATTTCCATTCAAATTTTTAATAACTTCACAACGTTTTATATCAGTTTTATTCTCAAAATCCGAATATTCTTCCGTAATTATTAATTCTGACTGTAAAGATTCTGATTCTTCAAATTTAATATTTGTGTCATTTTCCAAATCTACTTCTGTGATTTCTTCATTAATTGCTTCTTCTTTCACACAAACAAACTCAAAATTTGTATTATTTTGTGATTCTAGACTTTCTTCAACTTTAATGTTTATATCAGATTCCAAATCTAGTTCAATATATTCTTCATCAATATTCTCTTCTTTAATTTCGCTTTCATTTTTAATTTCATTTTTCGTAACTTCACTATTTTGCGATTGTTGTTTTGCATAATAATACATTATCCGAATCCATTGTAGTTAAACTAAACGTTATATTACTACGACCAGCACATAATCGACAACGTTCTTCATTTAAATGTTGTATGAATATTATTTGAGAATCGAAACATTGTTTTATAAATTTATAAGCATCATTCAACCGAACAGCGCAAACTGTGCAAATACCATTCGGTAATTGGATCTTGCAATCTACATAAAAAGAAGTAAAAGATTCAGAAATAATAATGTATATTACAATCAAAACAAATTATTTCAATTTTACAATTTCTGGCATAATTGCTTCGAATTTATCTACGAAACGTTTGCCATCTGAATCCAGATTAAGTATAGTGAATAATGCATTTCCATCACTCGTACATAATTGACAAAGTTGCATAAAACCACTCATGATTAAAAATAAATTTTCTACCAAACAAGCTTCTTACAATAAGTAAAACATAAAAATATTTTATTTGATAGTATTAGAGGTTAACTTAGAAAAATCTGACAGAAATCCAGTTGGCCAGATGAATTTTGTGCAATATTTCTAGTATACGAAGAAGAATAAAAAGCACCCTATTTTAGTTGAACGCACCCACAGAAAAAGTGGACAATATATTTTTATCATTTCTACATAAATGTCAATGTTGCAAAAAACTATTTATGATTAGAAATAAATATTCTAGCAAAGAAGGATTTTTACTATAAGTAAAATCTAAAAATATTATATTTGACAGTATTCCAGGTTGACTTAGAAAAATATGTTACAAATACAGTTGGCCAGCAAAATTTTGGGTAATGTTTGATGTATAAGAAAAAGAAGAACTGATTATATATTTTCAAGTACATGTTGATTTTATAGAAATTAGAAAACAATATTTCAAATACCATTTAAATTTTGTTATTTTGAAAATCAGAATGATTGAAATAGATTTCATCAAAATATAATAAAAACCCGTATAGTGAACATTAGCTATTTATAATACAAAATTTAACTGATCAACTACTGAGCTGACAGTGACGTCATTAGTCAGATATTAGGTGGCGTTTAGTCAATTAGATATATAAAATAGCTATATATTGTTAGTATTACTGCTTATACATATAAAATATTGTAAAAACATTAATTACTGTAATTATAATTATAATAATATAATTATAATTATAAAATAAATATTAAAAATTATTACTTAATTATAAAATGATATATTAATTATACAATTCATATGTGTTACTTGAGTTTCATACAAAACAAAATTAAAAACGAGAACGTCTTTGTTCCTGAACTATTCATTCCACATTGTGATAGTAAAATAGATTGTTTATGTATGTAAATATTGCTAAATATTGAGTGTGCAAACCATAGATCATATATATGATCATTATATGATCTATGGTGCAAACGCACCATCAGCGGTTGCTTTCAAAATTTATTACTTCTCTAGGCGCAGGCGATATCAATTGGTCCCACCCCTCCATTATTTCTGTGGGTGCGTTCAATAAAGTCGTTGTCATTTATTCTTCTTTTTCTTATACTAGAAATATTACATAAAATTCATCAATAAATAAATACTATTATTTTAAGTATTTTTTTAATAATTAAATACTACTAATCATATAATTAAAGAATATTAAGCAAATATATTTAAGCAACTAGCAAATAATATAGCAAACAAATATATATTATAAACTCTATACTGTTTTACAAAAAAAGTTTGGGCACCACTGACTTAAAGTCACCAGAGACAATTCTTAAAGAAGCTTGCCACATGTTAACTGGTTTATTGGTTATTTGTGTATTTAATATTGATATTTACTTATAATAAAACTATATAAACTCTTGAAAATACAAAGAGATAAACATGTTTATGTTTACAAAGGTCTGTCGCTTATGTATTACTAACAAAGATATCTCGTCAGCTTTGATCAATTACGATTCACCTAACCTTACTTTATTCGACAAACTAAATCAAATTGCGCCAGGACTTGTAAGTATTATATTTTAGTATCTAATATTTTATATTAAATTTATGTGTTTTTAGCTAAAAGTAAATAATAATTTACCGAATGGCATATGCAAGACCTGTATTGTTCAGTTAAACCAAAGTTACAAATTTCTTCAGAGCTGTTTATGTTCGCAAAAAATTCTAGAAAAGTATTTAGAGCAATTGCAAAATGGACTATATGCAGAACAAAGTGAAAATTATGAAATTGTAATAAATGCAATAAAATTGGAACAAAATAATGCAATCAACTACATGAATGATATGAATATTGAACAAACTGATGAAGAATTCCGTAATACATTTGCGAATTATGAGGAAGAAGAGGTTATTATGGAACAAGAAAATATTGTTGGTTGTTCCGAATCTATTAACGTAAATTTTGAAGATGATGGTAAAGTAGAAGAAACGGATATTAATCATTATCTTCCAAATGTCAAGACAGAAGTCATTGAAGAATGTTACGCTGACACAATTGATATAGAAATTGATATGAACGTAAAAAAAGAATTGGAATGTCCGAGTGAAGATGTAATCGCATTACTAACTGATATAAAACAAGAAATTACTGAAGAAAATGTTAGTGAAAATTATATTAACGATGATAATTTTACCGAAGTGGATGTTGAACACGAAATTAAAACTGAAGAGCATGAAATTAATGGTTTTAAATTTTGTGGTTTTAATGCTGCTGAATGTAGATTGGCAAACAAGATTAAAATAAAATATAATTTAGAATTGGAACGCTTGCTAGACAATAAAACACTTAAGGCTGATATGGAAAATTCGGAAATTAATAAACAAACTGCTAATAGTAACAATTGTTTACAACCTGGAACATCTTTTGAGAACAGTCGCAGTTATGGAGAATCTTTCAGTGATGATTTGAATTTAAAAACAAACAGTCAGACACGCACAGAAATAAAACGGTTCGAATGTAAAATATGTGGAAAAGTTTGGCTAAGAAAATCACATTTGAAAGTACATATGCGTATGCACACGCAGGAGAAACCGTATAAATGTGAAATTTGTAATAAGAGTGTTAGTCGTAAATTCAATTTAAAATTACATATACGTACACATACAAAGGAGAAACCTTTTAAATGTGAAATTTGTAATAAAAGTTTTAGTCAAAAGAACACTTTAAAAGATCATATGCTTACGCATACAAAGGAGAAACCTTATAAATGTGAAATTTGTAATAAAAGTTTTAGTCAAAAGATCAATTTAAAAACACATTTGCATATACATACACGGGACAAACCTTATAAATGTGAAATTTGTAATAAAAGTTTTAGTCTAAAGAGCAATTTAAAAGTACATATACCTACACATACAAAAGACAAACCTTATAAATGTGAAACTTGTAATATGAATTTTAGTCATAAGTGCAATTTAAAAACCCATATGCGTATACATACACGGGACAAACCTTATAAATGTGAAATTTGTAATAAAAGTTTTAGTCAAAAGGGCAATCTAAAAGTACATATACGTACACATACAAAAGACAAACCTTATAAATGTGAAACTTGTAATATGAATTTTAGTCATAAGTGCAATTTAAAAACCCATATGCGTATACATACACGCGACAAACCTTATAAATGTGAAATTTGTAATAAGAGTGTCAGTCGAAATCACCATTTAAAAGCCCACATGCGAACACATACACGAGAGAAACCTTTAATATAAAATTTGCAATTAAAACTTTTACTAACAGTACCAACTTAAAACAACATTTTGATACACAGCTAAAATTAAATTTATTATATTTATACTTTTATGTTATTTGTTAAAATAGTTATGACAAAAAATAATTGTATTTGGCAACAACTAATAAAATGTATTAGAGAATATAAATATTAGTAAAAAATTTATTAAAATTTTGTAAAAAAAAATGTTCATAAGTTTATTATTTCTTGAAGTTATTGCTTTACTGTGGTATTCCTATTCAAATATATTTTAATAATATTATCATTTATGTGGACAATAGCAGAAACTTTTCTGAAAATTTAATCAAAATCGAATAAATAATGTAGCCACAATGAATTTTTAAAACATTTTGTGATTTTTTCGCGATAAGTAGGTAACACTGTATTTTGTTAAAATTACATAATTTATTTAGGCACTAGAAAAAACTTTTATAAAAATTTGATTAAAATCGAACATAATGAATTTTTAAAAATTTTAGTACTTTTTTTCTCGGAAATTTGACAACACCGTATTTTGTTAAAATTACATAAATTATATGAATACTAGGAGAATCTTTTGTGAAAATTTGAGTAAAATCGGTTAAATAACATGGCCATAATAAATTTTTAAAAAATATAGTATTTTTTTTGTCGGAAATTTGGCAACACTAAAAAAAACTAAAACCACATAACCCTATCTTGGGTACTAGACAAATTTCTCCTGAAAATTTTATTCTAATTGGTTAAACCCCGTCTAGGAGGAGTTGCGATTACAAAATTTTGACTGACGACGCACATCTATACATCCACTTATAAACTAAGTTCGCTTGATTCGTCTGATCTAGAGGCTATAGAAGAAGGATTTCTATACAGATTCTTTGTTTATTTGCTAATGTTACAGACACCGTACCAAACACGATACCACTTTTCCTTGCAGCTAAAAGTGGTAAAAAGAAAAATTATTATACACACATTGTTTAAAAAAAAACAACATATAAAATAAATTTATATTTAATTTTAAATAACTTTTGGTAGTAAAATTGAAATAATTAATTAATAATTAATTATTACATACATACATACATACACAATCACGCCATGTACCCAAATAAGGGTGTGGCACAAACTCTTTTCATCATTCCGAGATCAGTCGCCTCCAAACATATTCCAATATCCAGAGACAAGCAACTTTTGTACTTTCATCCACATTCATCCACATTCATAATCCCTCTCATACATGCTCTCTTTTATTCCTACTACTTGGAAACTTTCGCTCACGCAAGCCACCCTCTCAATCATATCACCACTTCAACTACTCATCGGACGTCCACTTGCAAACGTATACCAACAAAATCATTCAAATAAAGCTTTTCAACCAAACGTTTATTAGATATTCGCTAAACATGTCCGAACCATCATAACTGACTAACACCAACTTTTCGTACAACATTTTTTTCAATTTTACACTCATCATACCCCATACGTAAATATCTCATTTCGCATAGCAGTCATTTTCCGTTTATGCTTTTGCAACCAAACCCAGAACATTCACTACCATACATCATCGTAGGCACCAAAATTGCATTGTATATACTCAAACGGGCTTCTTTGGAAACATTTATATTCTTAGCAAAAGTACCCCAAAAGCACCCAAAGCACCTTACAACAGCAGCATTTACTCTCCTTTCAATTTCACGATCAAAACGGCCATCTCTAGACAGCAAACTACCCAAATACACAAATTCATCTACCGGCTCTAAACGTGCACCATCAATATATATACATTACATTCAGTCATCAAGTCACCCTACTCAATTATTAATTAATTAAATTACAAGATTCTCTAAGATTCTCGAGAAAATCCCCCAATGTAATTGCAGGCGGTTCGGAACCCATTAGTTTTTTGGATAATTGTCCGCCATTATCGCCACTAGCCGATACGGCCAGGACGACCACTATCACCACAAGGATAATGAGTCCTTTGTTACGAGATCCTAACGAAAGAGAAATTTATATTAGTGAGTTAATTAAGTCAAGACACATGTGTTTATAAGAAGTACACTGTTAAAAAAAGTTTTTTTTTTGCTAATTTTACAATATAAATCATAGGTAACAAAGATATTTTTAATTATACTATGTAATAATTTTCACATAATAACGTATATGTAATATTTAAACAAACAAGACTAAAAGTATATATAGACATACACCCTATCATAAACTAAGTTCAGATTCGTCATCTAAGAATTATATGAAAAATTTCTATACAAATTTTTGTTTGTTTTTGACACCATACCAAACATACCAAACACTATAACACTTTCATTTGCAGTCAATGTTTTAAAAATCACAAACTAAGTTCAGATTCGTCATCTAGGGACTATATAAAAAATTTCTATACAAATCTTTGTTTGTTTTTGACACCATACCAAACATACCAAACGTTATAACACTTTTCCTTGCAGTCAATGTGGTAAAAATCATAAACTAAGTTCAGATTCGTCATCTGGGGACTATACGTAAAATTTCTATATAAATATTTGTTTGTTTTTGACACCAAACCAAACACTATAACACTTTTCCTTGCAGTCAATGTGATAAAAATCATAAACTAAGTTCAGATTCGTCATCTAGAGATTATATAAAAAATTTCTATAAAAATATTTGTTTGTTTTTGACACTATGCCAAGCATAACGCTATAACATTTTTCCTTACAGTCAATGTGATACAAATCATAAACTAAGTTCAGATTCGTCATCTGGGGACTATACGTAAAATTTCTATATAAATATTTGTTTGTTTTTGACACCAAACCAAACACTATAACACTTTTCCTTGCAGTCAATGTGATAAAAATTATAAACTAAGTTCAGATTCGTCATCTAGGGATTATATAAAAAATTTCTATAAAAATATTTGTTTGTTTTTGACACTATGCCAAGCATAACGTTATAACACTTTTCCTTACAGTCAATGTGATACAAATTATAAACTAAGTTCAGATTTGTCATCTAGAAACTATATGAAAAATTTCTATACATTATATAAAATTAATTTAATTTTTATATATGTTGTAATATTACAGATAATATTCAGTAATATTACAACTTTTGTAAAATTACATTTTATGTAAAATTACACAGTATGACAAGACATTTTTTTTATAGTAAAATTACCTAAATTTTTTACAGTGTAGAGAAAAATAAATGCCCAAACATATAACTAATAAAAACAAGATTAAAAGTATATGGATAAACCCATATATAGAGCACTTTGACATTATCACATAAATGCTGAGAAATAGGAAATAGATGCTCGGAAAAGTGGCAACACTGTATTTTACTAAAATTATATTGTTCATGTAAGCGCTAGGAGAATTTTTTGTGAAAATTTGAGTAAAATCGGTTAAATAAAGTGGTCATAATAAATTTTTTAAAATTTTGTAATTTTTTTGTCGGAAAATTGGCAACACTGTATTTTGTTAAAATACTTAATTTATGTAAACACATAACATAACATAACATAACATGGTCATAATGAATTATTGAAAATTTTGTAATTTTTTTCTTGGAAAGTTGGCAACACTGTATTTTGATAAAGTTATATAATTTCTATGGATAGTACGAGAATCTTTTGTGGAAATTTGAGTGAAATCGGTTAAATAACATGGCTATAATAAATTATTAAAAACTTTTGTAATTTTTTTTTTCAGAAAGTTGGCAACACTGTATTATATTAAAATTACGTAATTTATGTAGGCACTAGGGGAATCTTTTCTGAAAATTTGTTAAAAATTTTAGTATTTTTTTACTGGAAAAAACTAAAACCACAAGACCATCTTGAGCACTAGACAAATTTATTCTGAAAATTTCATTAAAATCGGTAGAACCGTCTAGGAGGAGTTGCGATCACAAAATTTTGCTTGACGACCAAGATGAAAACTAAACAAGAGTAGAAGTATATGGGTAAACCCATATATAGACTACTTTGACATTTCTCGGAAAGTTGGCAACACTGTATTTAATAATATTATAATTTATGTGGGCACTAGAAGATACTTTTCTGAAAATTTGATCAAAATCGAATAAATAATGTAGCCACAATGAATTTTTAAAAAATTTTGTGTTTTTTTTTGGCAACACTGTATTTTGTTAAAATTGCATAATTTATTTAGACACTAGGAAAAACTTTTATAAATTTTATGAATTTTTAAAAATTTTACTAATTTTTTCCTCAGAAAGTTGGCAACACTGTATTTTGTTAAAATTACATAAATTATATGAATACTAGGAGAATCCTTTGTGAAAATTTGAGTAAAATCGGTTGAATAACATGGCCACAATAAAATTTTTAAAACTTTAGTAATTTTTTTCTCGGGAAGTTGGCATCACTGGAAAAAACCAAAACCACATGACCATCTTGGGCACTAGACAAATTTATCCTGAAAATTTCATTAAAATCGGTTTAACCGTCTAGGAGGAGTTGCGATCACAAAATTTTGACTGACGACCGAGTAAGCGAGCGAGCGAGCGAGCTGACGACGCACACACATACACCCACATAAACTAAGTTCAGATTCGTCATCTACAGGCTATATGAAGGATTTCTATACAAATTTTTTTTTTTTTGAAAATGTTACAGACACCGTACCAAACGCTATACCACTTTTTCCTTACAGTCAAAGTAGTAAAAACGCAACTTAAATCGAATAATCGATTATTTTTTATTCGAAATATTCTATCATTAGTAGTAGTAGTAGTAGGAATAGTAGAGCATGTATGAGAGGTATTATGAAGGTGGGATGAAGCTAAAGTTGACTTGTCTGGATTTAAGAATGTTTAGAAGTAATTGATTTTGAAATTGTTGGAAAAGGAGTTTGTGCCACACCCTTATATGGATACATGGCGTGATTATCTGTGGTTTTGGTTTTATCCAGTGATGCCAACTTTCCGAGAAAAAAATTACTAAACTTTTAAAAAATTTATTGAGGCTATATTATATATCCGATTTTGATCAAATTTTCAGAAAAGATTTCCTAGTGCCCTAGTGCCCACATAAATTTCGTAATTTTAATGAAAAACAGTGTTGCCAACTTTCCGAGAAAAAATTACTAAAATTTTTAAAAATTTATTACGGCCATGTTGTTTAACCGATTTTGTTCAAATTTTCACAAAAGATTCTCCTGGTATCCACTGGATATTAATAAAATTATATAATAAATGGGAGCATTAGGAATATCTTTTCTGAAAATTTGATCAAAATCGGATAAATAACTTAGCCAATATGAATTTTTAAAATCTTTAGTAATTTTTTTTCTCGGAAAGTTGGCATCACTGGAAAAAACCAAAACCACATGACCATCTAGGGCACTAGACAAATTTATCCTGAAAATTCCATTAAAATCGCTATACCACTTTTTCCTTGCAGTCAAAGTGGTAAAAATATACACTATAAAAATATTTAATTTTAATTTATGTAATTTTTTACATGATTTTTACGGTAAAATAGTAATATTTTCTCATTTTTACTGTAATCATTTACGTAATATTACATATTTAATGTTAAAATTACAGTAATAGGATATGTAAATTTACATTAATTTTTTTTTAAATATACCGCGTTCTTAAAACGATGACTAAAAAATATATAAAACAAGATTAGAAGTATATGGGTAAACCCATATATAGACCACTTTGACATTTTTCGGAAAGTTGGCAATACTGTATTTTAATAATATTATAATTTATGTGTGGGCACTAGGAAAAACTTTGAGAAAAATTGCATCAAAATCGAATAAATAATGTAGCCATAATAAATTTTTGAAAAAAAATTTGTGATTTTTTTTGTTTCGATAAGTTGGCAGCACTGTATTTTGTTAAAATTACATAATTTATTTAAGTACTAGAATAATCTTTTATGAAAATTTGATTAAAATCGGTTAAATAAAGTGTTCATAATAAATTTTTAAAAATTTTAGTAAATTTTTTCTCGGAAAGTTGGCAACATTGTATTTTGTTAAAATTACATAAATTATATGAATATACTAGGAGAATCTTTTGTGAAAATTTGAGTAAAATCGGTTAAATAACATGGCCATAAATTTTTTTCTCGGAAAGATGGCAACACTGGATATTAATAAAATTATGTAATTAATGGTAGCATTAGGAAAATCTTTTCTGAAAATACAATAATACAATAATAATACAAATAAAATAATAGAATATTTTTATTAAAATTATAATTTATGTGGGCACTAGGGGAAACTTTGAGGAAAATTTGATCAAAATCGGATAAAAAATGTAGTAGCCACAATGAATTTTTAGAAATTTTAGTAATTTTTATCTCGGAAAGTTGGCATCACTGGAAAAAAATAAAACCACATGACCCTATCTTGGGTACTAGACAAATTTATCCTGAAAATTTCATTAAAAATCGGTTAAACCCCGTCTAGGAGGAGTTGCGATCACAAAATTTAGACTGACTTCTTACATCCATACACCCACTTATAAACTAAGTTCAGATTCGTCTGATCTAGAGGCTATAGGAGAAGGATTTCTATACAGATTTTTTGTTTTTTTGCTAATATTACAGACACCGTACCAAACGCTATACCACTTTTCCTTGTAATCAAACTGGTAAAAAACAAATAAATAATTAATTGGGAATAATAATAATAATAATAATTGCTTGGAATGTAAATGTTTCCAAAGCAGCCCGTTTGAGTATATACAATGCAGTTTTGGTGCCTACGTTGATGTATGGTAGTGAATGTTGTTGAGTTTGGTTGTAAAAGCATAAACGGAAAATGACTGCTGTGGAAACGAGATATTTACGTATGGGGTATATGTGGTGTAAATAGGAAAGATCGGGTACGAAATACGATTAGTGGTATGATGAGTGTGAAATTGAAAAAAATGTTGTAGCAAAAGTCGGTGTTAGTCAGTTAAGATGGTTCGGAGACATGTTGAGCGAATGCGTCTAATAAACGTTTGCTGTTGAAAAAAATTATTTGAATGATTTTGATGGTATACGTTTGCTAGTGGACGTCCGATGAGTAGTTGGAGTGGTATGATTGAGAGAATGGCTTGCGGGAGCAAAAGTTTCCAAGTAGTAGGAATAAAAGAGCATGCTATGAGAGGAGGAATTATGAATGTGGATGAAACAAAAGTTGCTTGTTTGGATAGGAATGTTTGGAGGCGATTGATTTCGGGATGAGTGGAAAGAGTTTGTGTCACACCCTTTTGGGTACATGGCGTGATTGTGTATGTATGTATTCTAATACATATCGATTTGTTTGTAATAATCGGTTCTTAAATTTTTGTAAAACTCAGAAATTAGTTTGAATTTTTTGACAATTTTCGGTTACGTCTCTTATAATTATGACGGTTCACCAGGAAAAGCCCGGTGGGCAGGTAGGCCAGTCCAACCCTGGAGGATAGTGGAATTAGAGTTTGTGCCACATTGGTTTTGGTACGAATGGCGTGATTGTGTTTGTATGAATGTATATATATTTAATGCTCTTTAAAAAGTGATTAATTGAAATTTTTATTATTACCAGTTTGATTGCAAGGAAAAAGTGGTATAGCGTTTGGTACGGTGTCTGTAACATTAGCAAAAAAAACCAATTGTGTATAGAAATCTTTCATATAGCCTTTAGATGACGAATCTGAACTTAGTTTATAAGTGGGTGTATGGATGTGCGTCGTCAGCTCGCTCGCTCGGTCGTCAGACAAAATTTTGTGATCGCAACTCCTCCTAGACGGTTTAACCGATTTTAATGAAATTTTTAGGATAAATTTGCCTAGTGCCTAAGATGGTCATGTGATTTTGGTTTTTTCCAGTAATGCTAACTTTCCGAGAAAAAATTACTAAAATTTTTAAAAATTCATTGTAGCTATATTTTTTACCCGATTTTGATCAAATTTTCAGGAAAGATTTTCCTAGTGTCCACATAAATTACGTAATTTTAATATAATACAGTGTTGCCAATTTTCCAAGAAAAAAATTACTAAAGTTTTTAAACATTCATTGTTGCTACATTATTTATCCGATTTTGATCAAATTTTCAGGAAAGATTCACCTAGTGCCCACATGCATTTCGTAATTTTAATAAAATACAGTGTTGCCAACTTTCTGAGAAAAAAGTTACTAAAATTTTTAAAAATTAGTTTCCCATGTTGTATAACCGATTTTGTTCAAATATTTACAAAGGATTCTTTTGATATCGAAATAAATTAGATAATTACAACAAAGTACACTGTTGCCAACTTTTGGTGAAAAATGTTTTTATTCCTATTTCTTATCATTTATGTGATAATGTCAAAGTGGTCTATATATGGGTTTACCCATCTACTTCTAATCTCTTTTTTTTCGTGGTATATTTTTTGTCGTTCTAGACAACTCTAGCTTTCCTACCCGTTATGATCGCAAAGGACCACGGTCATATTGTGAACATTGCTTCACTTCCAAACATATTCCTATCCAGCACAAGCAACTTTCGCTTCATCCATATTCATAATTCCCCTCTCATACATGCTCTTTTATTCCTACTACTTGGAAACTTTTGATTACGCAAAACACTCTCAATCATATCACCACTCCAACTACTCATCGGACGTCCACGCAAACGTATACCATCAAAATCATTCAAATAAATCGTTTTTAACCAAACGTTCATCAGACACATTCGTTCAACATGTCCGAACCTTCTTAATTGACTAACACCAACTTTTGCTACAACATTTTCTTTCAATTTCACACTCATCATTCACTAATCTATATCGTACCCGATCTCTCCTATTTACACCCAACTACCCCACGTAAAAATCTCATTTCGCACAGCAGTCATTTTCCGTTTATGCTTTTGCAACCAAATCCAAAATTCACTACCATACATCAAGTTAGGCACCAAAACTGCATTGTATATACTCAAACGGGCTTCTTTGGAAACATTTACATTCCTAATAAAAACGATTCGGCTAGTTGAAAGACAATGAGTGGTAAAGAGTTTTATAACCAGGTAACTCTTTCAAGTAAAAAATAATATAAACACATAAAAAACTTGTTTCTTTATTTTTGGAACAATATTTTTACGTCTTGTTAGAAATTTGTGCCTGCGCGTATGAGACAAGCTTGTCAAATCCGGACACTGATGAAATTACAAAAATTATTGAAGTAAAACTCTAATTATTATTATATTTTGTTATTTCTTGTGTAAAAGTATTTACACTAGTAACTAGTTGAATAATGAAATTATTTCTAAATAGCAATTTACGCAGTTTTGAAACATATTAGAAATCTTCGCAATTCAATACATACATATACGTATGTACGTCGATTATTAATAAATATTAATACAGAACTTTAATCTAAATCCGTTTTATTTTAATATAATGAGTTGTGAAAGATTTTTTACTATACCTACTGTATACTACTAACCATCACAAAACTATATTTTTATTTTTACAATCAAATACAAATGAATTTTATTTGCAAATATTAAAATGATTTAATAACAGGATTAGAAGCATATGGGTAAATCCATATATAGACCACTTTGACATTTTCCGGAAAGTTGGCAACACTGTATTTTAATAATATTATAATTTATGTGGGCACTAGGAAAAACTTTTCTGAATATTTAATCAAAATGGAATAAATAATGTAGCCAAAATACATTTTTAAAAAAATTTGTGATTTATTTTCTCGATAAGTTGGCAACACTGTATTTTGTTAAAATTGCATAATTTATTTAGGCATTAGGAAAATCTTTTATTAAAATTTGATTAAAATCGGTTTAATAAAGTGATCAAAATAAAAATTTTTAAATTTTACTAATTTTTTTCTCGGAAAGTTGGCAACACTGTATTTTGTTAAAATTACATAAATTATATGATTACTAAAAGAATCTTTGGTGAAAATTTGAGTACAATCGGTTAAATAACATGGCCATAATATATTTTTAAAGATTTTAGTAATTTTTTTCTCGGAAATTTGGCAACACTGGATATTAATAAAATTATATAATTAATGGAAGCATTAGGGATATCTTTTCTAAAAATTTGATCAAAATTGGATAAGCAGTGTAGCCAATATAAATTTTTAAAAACTTTAGTAATTTTTTTGTCGGAAAGTTGGTATCACTGGAAAAAACCAAAACCACCATCTTGGGCACTAGGCAAATTTATCCTGAAAATTTCATTAAAATCGGTTGAACCGTCTAGGAGGAGTTGCGGCCACAAAATTTTGACTTACGTCCGAGCGAGTGAGCAAGCTGACGACGCACATCCATACACTCACATAAACTAAGTTCAGATTCGTCATCTAGAGGCTATATGAAGGATTTCTATATACAATTTTTTTTTGAAAATGTTACAAACACCGTACCAAACGCTATATCACTTTTTCTTTGCATTCAAAGTGGTAAAAATGCTTTCTGTTTTATCACAAATAGGTTTGTGTAGAATTTATATTAAACACATACATACGTATTAAAGAAATCTAACTGTATTTTACACATCTAATTAAAAATAGTCTGAAATTTTTTAATTAATATAATTAATAAATTGCATATAATTTTATAAGCGTATTAAACCGCACTGCATTTATCTACAAACTAAATAAAGATTATAAGAGAAAAATATTTTGGAAAAATAATCTTCAGACAAGTAGAAATAAATGAATTAAATATAAAAAAAAAATTAAGAATATAATTTGCTTTAATTACTTTTTCAAAATGCTGCAATAAGGAAGTCAATCAAATCAAAATTAACGTTATTAAACAGGAAAAATATATTATATTTAAATTTTTACACACACACACACATGTATATAAAAAATAAATTTGTTATACAATATAAAGAACATTGGTAAATATAAAATATATATTATATAAAATATGATAAACATAACAAATTTAATAATTATTAATTATTATAATTTCTTTTTTGGGACCTATATTTTTGATGCAGATTTGTAAACATTAACATTTGTTGAATTTATAGAATTTTCTGGGCTAATATGCCGTGGTTGATCTATCCTCGTTGCAGACGTTTCGCCATACATCATAGTTGACATCCTCAGTGCTTGGTGACTGAATGACAGTTTCGGCCCCGCAATCTGGTATATATATATATATATACACTGCGAGTGTAAAGTCTGGAACTATCGCAATAAATCTTTTATTAAACGTTTTTGAAAAAATCCTCGAACACGTCAATTTGTATCTTATGTGAGACATATTTTACTGTAATCGTCACTAAAGATCGTCTTTTGTTTTTGAGTTACGACGTAAGCGATAATTTTTTTTAAATAGAAACCTATATTTTTTATTATTGATTTTGGTAGTACTTTTTATTCCGTTTCCAACCATATAAAATTTTAAATATGTTACATTTGCAAAAAATTGAGAAAAATAATCTTAAATTTAAATATTAAAAACTAATTAAATTGACAAAATGAATCTAGTTATTAGTGTATAAAACAAAACAAATTAGCTACAACTGTCAGAATAAGATTATTTTTCTCAAATGTAACATATTTAAAATTTTATATGGTTGGAAACGGAATAAAAAGTACTACCAAAATCAATAATAAAAAATATAGGTTTCTATTTAAAAAAATTATCGCTTACGTCGTAACTCAAAAACAAAAGGTTTTAACATTTACAACTTACATGATTTGTAATCGGTGTTAATTAGTGATCTTTGACCACACGGTACGTTAAGTATTTGTGTAACCTTACATGACTGATTAGGACTTTATCAATTGCTACTGTTGATAAAAACTTAGCATTCGAAATTCGTATATGAGCTCTTTTATAAATATTATTGTTTGTGGTTTTAGAAAAATTATTATATTTTATTAACTTTTCGCGACAGTTAGATCACATTTCAATTTATTATAAATTTGTTTATTTATAAATCTATAATTTATATAATATATGACTTTTGATTAAATTTCTCAATAGCTTTTAAAAACAGTGGCGCAGCCAGAAACTTGCCAAAAACATACATACATACATACATACATACACAATCACGCCATGTACCCAAAAGGGTGTAGCACAAACTCTTTTTATCATCCCGAAATCAGTCGTCTCCAAACATTCCTATCCAGCACAAGCAACTTTCGCTTCATCCACATTCATAATTCCTCTCTCATACATGCTCACTTCTATTCCTGCTACTTGAAAATTTTCGCACGCGCAAGCCACCCTCTCAATCATACCACTCCAACTACTCATCGGACTTATCCACTGGGCAAACGTATACCATCAAAATCATTCAAATAAATCTTTTTAACAGCAAACGTTTATTAGACGCATTCGCTCAACATGTCTCCGAACCATCTTAACTGACTAACACCAACTTTTGCTACAACATTTTTCTCGAATTTCACACTCATCTATTTCGTACTCGATCTCTCCTATTTACACCACATACCCCACGTAAAAATCTCATTTTCACAGCAGTCATTTTCCGTTTAAACTTTTACAACCAAACCCAACATTCACTACTATACATCAACGTAGGCACCTAAACTCCATTGTATATACACAAACGGGCTTTTTTGGAAATATTTACATTCCTAGCAAACAAATGATATAATATTAATCAATAAAGATAATACTATAATTTGTATAAAAAATAAAGAGCAATAAAAATTAATTTCAATTTCCGATGCAATAGTTTCCAATTTATATGATAACAATACATTATCCGTATCCATTGTAGTTAAAGTAACTGTTATATTATCACTACCAGTACATAATCGACAACGTTCTTCATTTAAATGTTGTTTTAATATTATTTGAGAATCGAAACATTGTTTTAAATAAATTTATAAGCATCATTCAGCCGAACAGCGCAAATTGTACAAATACCATTCGGTAATTTGATTCTGCAATCTACCTAAAATAAGAAAAGTAAAAGATTCAAAAATAATAATGTATATTACAATCAAAACAAATTATTTCATTCTTACAATTTCTGGCATAATTGCTTCCAATTTATCTACGAAACGTTTGCCATCTGAATCCAGTTTAATTATAGTGAATAATACATTTCCATCACTCGTACATAATTGACAAAGTTGCATAAAACCACTCATGATTAAAAATAAATTTTCTACCAAACAAACTTCATACAATAAGTAAAACATAAAAATATTTTATTTGATAGTATTAGAGGTTAACTTAGGAAAATCTGACAGAAATCCAGTTGGCCAGATAAATTTTGTGTAATATTTCTAGTATACGAAGAAGAATAAAAAGCATCCTATTTTAGTTGAACGCACCCACAGAAATAATGGACAATATATTTATATCATTTGTACATAAATGACAATGTTGCAAAAAACTATTTATGATTAAAAATAAATTTTCTACCAAAGAAAGCTTTCTACTATAAGTAAAATATAAAAATATTATATTTGATAGTATTCGAGATTGAGGTTGACTTAACAGAAATATGTTACAAATACAGTTGGCCAGCAAAATTTTGGTTAATGTTTGATGTATAAGAAAAAGAATTGATTATATAGTTTCAAATATATATTGATTTTATAGAAATTAGAAAACAATATTCCAGATATCATTTAAATTTTGTTATTTTGAGAATCAGAATGATTAAAATAGATATCATCAAAATATAATTTAGACCCGTATAGTGAACATTAGCTAATATTTATAATGCAAAATTTAACTGAGCAACTACTGAGATGACACTGACGTCATTGGTTAGATATTAGGTAGCGTTAAGTCAATTAGATTTATAAAATAGCTATAATAATAGTATTACTGCTTATAAATATAAATTATTGTAAAAACATTAATTACTGTTATATAAAATAAATATTAAAAATTATTACTTAAATATAAAATGATATATTAATTATACAATGCATATGTGTTACTTAGAGTTTAGTATAAAACAAAATTAAAAATGAGAATATCATTGTTCCTAAACTATTCATTTCATATTGTGATAGTAAAATAGATTGTTTATGTATGTAAATATTGCTAAATATTGAGTGTGCAAACCATAGATCATATATATGATCATTATATGATCTATGGTGCAAACGCACCATTGGTTGCTTTCAAAATTTATTACTTCTCTAGGCGCAGGTGATATCAATTGGTCCCTCCCCCCCATTATTTCTGTGGGTGCGTTCAATAAAATACGTTGTTATTTATTCTTCTTTTTCTTATACTAGAAATATTACATAAAATTCATCAATAAATAAATACTATTATTTTGAGTATTTTTTTAATAATTAAATACTACTAATCATATAATTAAAGAATATTAAGCAAATATATTTAAGCAACTAGCAAATAATATAACAAACAAATATATATTATAAACTCTGTACTGTTTTACAAAAAAAGTTTGGGCACCACTGACGTGTAGTCACTAGAGACAATTCATAAAGAAACTTGTCACATGTTAACTGGTTTATTGGTTATTTGTGTATTTAATATTGATATTTACTTATAATAAAACTATATAAACTCTTGAAAATACAAGGAGATAAACATGTTTATGTTTACAAAGGTCTGTCGCTTATGTATTACTAACAAAGATATCTCGTCAGCTTTGATCAATTACGATTCACCTAACCTTACTTTATTCGACAAACTAAATCAAATTGCGCCAGGACTTGTAAGTATTATATTTTAGTATCTAATATTTTATATTAAATTTATGTGTTTTTAGCTAAAAGTAAATAATAATTTACCGAATGGCATATGCAAGACCTGTATTGTTCAGTTAAACCAAAGTTACAAATTTCTTCAGAGCTGTTTATGTTCGCAAAAAATTCTAGAAAAGTATTTAGAGCAATTACAAAATGGACTAAATACAGAACAATGTGAAAATTATGAAATTGTAATAAATGCAATAAAATCGGAACAAAATAATGCAATCAACTATATGAATGATATGAATATTGAACAAACTGATGAAGAATTCCATAATACATTTGCGAATTATGAGGAAGAAGAGGTTATTATGGAACAAGAAAATATTGTTGGTTGTTCCGAATCTACTCACGTAAATTTTGAAGATGATAGTAAAGTAGACGAAACGGATATTAACCATTATCTTCCAAATGTCAAGACAGAAGTTATTGAAGAATGTTACGCTGACACTATTGATATAGAATTTGATATGAAAGTAAAAAGAGAATTGGAATGTCCGAGTGAAGACGTAATCGCTTTACTAACTGATATAAAACAAGAAATTACTGAAGAAAATTGCAGTGAAAATAATATTAACAATGATTATTTTACCGAAGTGGATGTTGAACACGAAATGAAAACTGAAGAGCATGAAATTAATGGTTTTAAATTTTGTGGTTTTAATGCTGCTGAATGTAGATTGGCAAACAAGATTAAAATGAAATATAATTTAGAATTGGAACGCTTGCTAGACAATAAAACACTTAAGGCTGATATGGAAAATTCGGAAATTAATAAACAAACTGCTAATAGTAAAGATTGTTTACAACCTGGAACATCTTTTGAGAACAGTCGCAGTTATGGAGAATCTTTCAGTGATGATTTGAATTTAAAAACAAACAGTCAGACACGCACAGAAAAGAAACGGTTCCAATGTAAAATATGTGGAAAAGTTTGGCTAAGTAAATCACATTTGAAATTACATATGCGTACACACACAAAGGAGAGACCTAATAAATGTGAAATTTGTAATAAAAATTTTAGTCATAAGGGCAATTTAAAAACCCATATGCGTATACATACACGGGACAAACCTTATAAATGTGAAATTTGTAATAAAAGTCTTAGGTATAAGTGCAATTTAAAAACCCATATGCGTATACATGCACGGGACAAACCTTATAAATGTGAAATTTGTAATAAAAGTTTTAGTCAAAAGATCAATTTAAAAACACATTTGCATACACATACACGGGACAAACCTTATAAGTGTGAAATTTGTAATAAAAGTATTAGTCAAAAGAGCAATTTAAAAAGACATATGCATACACATACAAAGGAGAAACCTTATAAATGTGAAATTTGTAATAACACTTTTACTGATAACAGCAATTTAAAAGTACATATACGTACACATACAAAGGACAAACCTTATAAATGTGAAACTTGTAATAAGAGTTTTAGTCAAAATCACCATTTAAAACGTCACATGCGAACACATACACGAGAGTAACCTTTAATGTGAAATTTGCAATTAAAACTTTTACTAACAATACCAACTTAAAACAACATTTTTATACACATCTAAGAATAAATCTATTATAGTTATACTTTTATTTTATATGTTAAAATAATTATGACAAAAAATAATTGTATTTGGCAACAACTAATAAAATGTATTAGAGAATATAAATATTAGTAAAAAATTTATTAAAATTTTGTAAAAAAAATGTTTATAAGTTTATTATTTCTTGACGTTTTTGTTTTATGTGTGGTATTCCTACTCAAATATATGTATTATTATTATTATTCGAAAGGTTGGTGTCATAAAGTCCCAGAGCACTGCGGCCTAGTGGCCTATTGTACTGTCCACTGTAACACAAAAAATTACAAAAATATTAGTGCTTTTTAGAATACAGCTAGAGTTGGCAGATACAACCAGTCTGGTTGAAGCAATGCTCGTTTTTTATCTGATTTTTAGCGCCAGTGGTTTTTATTAAAAATATTCAAAAATCATGGTCATTTAAACGAATAAATTCAATATGAAATGCAACATGTTTTGTATATGCGTTACGTGTCACGTAACACGCGTTGCCTAACGTTAATAAGTAATTTTAAGTAAACGTGAAAAAGTAATTTTGACAAAAATCACATTTAAAAGTAAGGTGAGAATATACATTTACACGGTAAATTTGTTAGACTAATTAATAAAATGAAATAAATTCTCTTATACTACAAATATTAATTTTTAACAAAATTAGAGGTATATGGGTAAACACATATATAGACTACTTTAACATTTCTCGGAAAGTTGGCAACACTGTATTTTAATAATATTATAATTTATGTGGGCACTAGGACTTACTTTTCTGAAAATTTGACCAAAATCGAATAAATAATGTAGCCACAATGAATTTTTTTTTAATTTTGTGATTTTTTTTGATAAGTTGGCAACACTGTTTTTTGTTAAAATTGCATAATTTTTTTAGGCACTAGGAAAAACTTTTATAAAAATTTGATTAAAATCGGTTAAATAAAATGGTCATAATAAATTTTTAAATATTTCACTAATTTTTTTCTCGGAAAGTTGGCAACACTGTATTTTGTTAAAATTACATAAATTATATAAATACTAGGAAAATCTTTTGTGAAAGTTTGAGTAAAATCGGTTGAATAACATGGCCATAATAAAATTTTTAAAATATTAGTAATTTTTTTCTCGGAAAGTTGGCGACACTGTATATTAATTAAATTATATAATTAAAGAAAGCATTAGGGAAATCTTTTCTGAAAATTTGATCAATATCGGATAAATAACGTAGCCAATATGAATTTTTAAAAACTTTAGTAATTTTTTTCTCGGAAAGTTGGCATCACTGGAAAAAACAAAATCACATGACCATCTTGAGTATTAGACAAATTTATCCTGAAAATTTCATTAAAATCGGTTAAACTGTCTAGGAGGAGTTGCGATTACAAAATTTTCTCTGACGACCAAGCGAGCGAGCGAGCTGACGACGCACATCTATACACCCACATAAACTAAGTTCAGATTCGTCATCTACAGGCTATATGAAGAATTTCTATACAATTTTTTTTTTTTTGAAAATGTTTACTTTTTCAAAGTAGTAAAAAGTTAAATACATATTTTGAAAGCTAAGCTTCTATTATCAGTAGTAACCTTAAATCACTGATTGAAAACTTTGGCTTTATTACCACTTTCACTGCAAGGAAAAAGTGGTATAGCGTTTGGTACGCTGTCTGTAACATTTTTAAAAAAACAAAAAATTTGTATAGAAATCTTTCATATAGCCTCTAGATGACAAATCTGAACTTAGTTTATGTGGGTGTATGGATGTGGGTCGTCAGCTCGCTCGGTCGTAAGTCAAAATTATGTGGCCGCAACTCCTCCTAGACGGTTCAACCGATTTTAATGAAATTTTCAGGATAAATTTGTCTTGTGCCTAAGATGGTCACGTAGTTATGTAGTTAGTTATGTAAAAATTACTAAAGTTTATAAAAATTCATATTTGCTACATTATTTATTCGATTTTAATCAGATTTTCAGAAAAGATTTCCCTAATGCTCCCATTAATTATATAATTTTATTAATATCCAGTGTTGCCAACTTTCCGAGAAAAAAATTACTAAAGTTTTAGAAAATTCGTTATTTAACCGATTTCAATCAAATTTTCATTAAAAATTCTTCTAGTAAAATAAAACTGCTTAAATTGAAATTCTGTATTAATGTTTATTAAAAATCGATGTTTCGACAAAATTCAATGTCCGTCTTCATCAGGAAAAAGATACAAAAGATACAAAAAACAAAACATAGAAACAAGTTACTAGGTAACAAAATATTAATTTGAAAGTTTCGAAGACAATAATGAGTTATTTAATAAATATATAATTAATTTATTTATGTTTATTATTTGTACGTTTCGGTTATTAAATCACGGCCATCTTTAGTTACATATTTTATAAAAAATATAAAATAGATACAATTGAATTACATAAATTATGTGTTCTTTTTGTAGTTTTGGTTTTTTGGTTTTTTCTTGTCAACCAGTAGTTAAATTTGAGTTTGGAAGGTTTGAAGGTAATAGTGGATTATTAAATAAATATATAATTAATCAATTTAGTTATAGTAAATATATATATATATATATATATATATATATATATACAATGCAGTTTTGGTGCCTACGTTGGTGTATGGTAGTGAATGTTGGGTTTGGTTGCAATAGCATAAACGGAATATGACTGCTGTGGAAATGAGATTTTTACGTGGGATATGTGGTGTAAATAGGAGAGATCGGGTACGAAATACGATTAGTGTATGATGAGTGTGAAATTCAGTAAAAAAAAATGTTGTAGAAAAAGTTAGTGTTAGTCAGTTAAGATGGTTCGGAGACATGTTGAGCGAATGCGTCTAATGAACGTTTGCTGTTGAAAAAATTTATTTGAATGATTTTGATGGTATACGTTTGCAGGTGGACGTCCGATGAGTAGTTGGAGTGGTGGTGTGATTGACAGAGTGGCTTGCGTGAGCGAAAGTTTCCAAGTAGTAGGAATAAAAGAGCATGTATGAGAGGAAGAATTGTGGAATGTGGATGAAGCGAAAGTTGCTTGTCTCTGGATATAGGAATGTTTGGAGGCGACTGATTTCGGGATGAGTGGAAAGAGTTTGTGCCACAATCTTTTGGGTACATGGCGTGATTGTGTATGTATGTATGTATGTATATTATCAAATTCGATTAATTTTACATTATTTTTATTATTCTTGTATTTTTCCTAAAACAAAAAAAGTATTTTAATAGTTTATTATGTTACGAAAAGTAGAAAACAATCTTTATTTTGTTAAATTCAGATACAGCCAATCTAGGCGAAATACAAAAAGAGTTTTCTATTCCGAGTGGCATATGCTACACTTTCTTCAAATGTTCCAAGTAAAATTAAAGTAAAAACAAGATTAGTAGTATTTGGGTAAACCCATATAGAAACCACTTTGACATTTCTCGGAAAATTGGCAACAGTGTATTTTAATAATATTATAATTTATGTGGACAATAGGAGACACTTTTCTGAAAATTTAATCAAAATCGAATAAATAATGTAGCCACAATGAATTTTTAAAATATTTTGTAATTTTTTCTCGATAAGTTGGCAACACTGTATTTTGTTAAAATTACATAAATTATATGAATACTAAGAAAATCTTTTGTGAAAATTTGAGTAAAATCGGTAAAATAACAAGGCCATAATAAATTTTTAAAAAATTTTGTAATTTTTTTCTCGGAAAGTTGGCATTACTGGAAAAAAATAAAACCACATGACTTTATCTTGTGTACTAGACAAATTGATCCTGAAAATTTCATTCTAATCGGTTAATCCCCGTCTAGGAGGAGTTGCGATCACAAAATTTTAACTGACGCCGCACATCCATACACCCACTTAGAAACTAAGTTCGCTTGATTCGTCTGATCTAGAGGCTACAGAAGAAGGATTTCTATACAATTTTTTAATTGTTTTTTTGCTAATGTTACAGACACCGTACCAAACACTATACCAATTTATATTTAATTTTAAATAACTTTTGGTAGTAAAATTTAAATAATTAATTAATAATTAATTATTACATACATAGATACACAATCACGCCATGTACCCAAATAAGGGTGTGGCACAAACTCTTTTCATCATCCCGAAATCAGTCGCCTCCAACATTCCTATATACAGAGACAAGCAACTTTCGCACTTTCATCCACATTCATAATTCTTCTCTCATACATGCTCTCTTTTATTCCTACTACTTGGAAACTTTTGCTCACGCAAGCCACCCTCTCAATCATACCACTCCAACTACTCATCGGACGTCCACTTGTAAACGTATACGTTTATTAGACATTTGCTCAACATGTCCGAACCATCTTAACTGACTAACACCAGCTTTTGCTACAACTTTTTTTTCAATTTCACACTCATCATATCCCACGTAAATATCTCATTTCCACAGCAGTCATTTTCCGCTTTTATGCTTCTTGCAACCAAACCCAACATTCACTACTATACATCAACGTAGGCACCAAAACTACATTGTATATACTCAAACGTGCTTCCTTGGAAACATTTATATTCTTAGCAAAAGTTCCCAAAGCACCCAAAGCACCTTACAACAGCAGCATTTACTCTCCTTTCAATTTTACGATCTCTAGACAACAAACTACCCAAATACACAAATTTATCTACCTGCTCTAAACGTGCACCGTCAATATGTACATTACATTCAGTCATCAAGTCACCCTTCATTAATTAATTATTTTTTAATTAATTAAATTACAAGATTCTTTAAGATTCTCGAGAAAATCCCCCAATGTAATTGCAGGCGGTTCGGAACCCATTAGTTTTTCTCGGATAATTGTCCGCCATTATCGCCACTAGCCGATACGGCCAGGACGACCACTATCACCACAAGGATAATGAGTCCTTTGTGACGAGATCCTAACGAAAAAGAAATTTATATTAGTGAGTTAATTAAGTCAAGACACATGTGTTTATAAGAAGTACACTGCTAAAAAAAGTTTTTTTTTTTGCTAATTTTACAATATAAATTATAGGAAACAAAGATATTTTAAATTATATTATGTAATAATTTTCACATAATAACGTATATGTAATATTTAAACAAACAAGACTAGAAGTATATATAGACATACACCCTCTCATAAACTAAGTTCAGATTCGTCATCTAGGGATTATATGAAGAACTTCTATACAAGTCTTTGTTTGTTTTTGACACCATACCAAACATACCAAACACTATAACATTTTTCCTTGCAGTCAATATGGTAAAAATCATAAACTAAGTACAGATTCGTCATCTAGGAATTATATGAAGAATTTCTATACAAATCTTTGTTTGTTTTTGAAACCATACCAAACGCTATAACACTTTTCCTTGCAATCAAGGTGGTAGAAATTATAAACTAAGTTCAGATTTGTCATCTAGGGACTATATGAAGAACTTCTATACAAATTTTTATTTGATCTAGAGACTACAGAAGAAGGATTTCTATACAGATTTTTTGTTTATTTGCTAATATTACAGACACCGTACCAAACGCTATACCACTTTTCCTTGTAATCAAACTGGTAAAAAAAAATAAATAATTAATTGGGAATAATAATAATAATAATTGCTAGGAATGTAAATGTTTCCAAAGCAGCCCGTTTGAGTATATACAATGCAGTTTTGGTGCCTACGTTGATGTATGGTAGTGAATGTTGTTGAGTTTAGTTGTAAAAGCATAAACGGAAAATGACTGCTGTGCGAAATGAGATATTTACGTATGGGGTATATGTGGTGTAAATAGGAAAGATCGGGTACGAAATACGATTAGTGGTATGATGAGTGTGAAATTGAAAAAAATGTTGTAGCAAATGTTGGTATTAGTCAGTTAAGATGGTTCGGAAACATGTTGAGCGAATGCGTCTAATGAACGTTTGCTGTTGAAAAGATTTATTTGAATGATTTTGATGGTATACATTTGCTAGTGGACGTCCGATTAGTAGTTGGAGTGGTATGATTGAGAGAATGGCTTGCGGGAGCAAAAGTTTCCAAGTAGTAGGAATAAAAGAGCATGCTATGAGAGGAGGAATTATGAATGTGGATGAAGCAAAAGTTGCTTGTGCTGGATAGGAATGTTTGGAGGCGATTAATTTCGGGATAATGAAAAGAGTTTGTGTCACACCCTTTTGGGTCCATGGCGTGATTGTGTATGTATGTATTCCAATACATATCGATTTGTTTGTAATAATCTGTTGTTAAATTTTTGTAAAACTCAGAAATTAGTTTTAATTTTTTGACAATTTTCGGTTACGGCTCTTATAATTATGACGGTTCACCAGGGAAAGCCCGGTGGGCAGGTAGGCCAGTCCAACCCTGGAGGATAGTGGAATTAGAGTTTGTGCCACATTGTTTTTGGTACGAATGGCGTGATTGTGCGTTTGTATGAATGTATATATATTTAATGCTCTTTAAAAAGTGATTAATTGAAATTTTTATTATTACCACTTTGGCTGCAAGGAAAAGTAGTATAGCGTTTGGTACGGTGTCTGTAACATTAAAAAAAAAAAAAAATTGTGTAGAAATCCTTCATATAGCCTCTAGATGACGAATCTCAACTTAGTTTATGTGGGTGTATGGATGTGCGTCGTCAGCTCGCTCGCTCGTCAGACAAAATTTTGGGATCGCAACTCCTAGTAGACGGTTTAACCGATTTTAATGAAATTTTTAGGATAAATTTGCCTAGTGCCTAAGATGGTCATGTGGTTTTGGTTTTTTCCAGTAATGCTAACTTTCCGAGAAAAAAATTACTAAAATTTTTAAAAATTCATTGTGGCTATATTATTTATCCGATTTTGATCAAATTTTCAGGAAAAATTTTCCTAGTGTATACATAAATTACGTAATTTTAATATAATACAGTGTTGCCAATTTTCCAAGAAAAAAATTACTAAAGTTTCTAAAAATTCATTGTAGCTACATTATTTATCCAATTTTGATCAAATTTTCAGGAAAGATTCACCTAGTGCCTACATACATTTCGTAATTTTAATAAAATACAGTGTTGCCAACTTTCTGAGAAAAAAATTACTAATATTTTTAAAAATTTATTTTCCCATGTTGTATAACCGATTTTGTTCAAATTTTCACAAAGGATTCTTTTGATATCCAAATAAATTAGATAATTACAACAAAGTACACTGTTGCCAACTTTCGGTGAAAAATGTTTTTATTCCTATTTCTTATCATTTATGTGATAATGTCAAAGTGGTCTATATATGGGTTTACCCATATACTTCTAATCTTTTTTTTTGTGGTATATTTTTTGTCGTTCTAGACAACGAAAGCTTTCCTACCCGTTATGATCGCAAAGGACCACGGTCATATTGTGAACATTGCTTCACTTCCAAACATATTCCTATCCAGCACAAGCAACTTTCGCTTCATCCACGTTCATAATTCCACTCTCATACATGCTCACTTCTATTTCTACTACTTGGAAACTTTTGCTCACGCAAGCCACTCTTTCAATCATACCACTCCAACTACTCATCGGACGTCCACTAGCAAACGTATACCATCAAAATCATTCAAATAAATCTTTCTAACAGCAAACGTTCATTAGACGCATTCGCTCAACATGTTTCCGAACCACATCTTAACTGACTAACACCAACTTAAATTAAATTAATTAAATTATTATTATTATTCAAAATCACTCAAATTAATTGTTTTTAACAGCAGTCGTTCATTAGACACAATCTCTCAACATGTCCGAACCATCTTAACTGACTAACACCAACTTAAATTAAATTAATTAAATTATTATTATTTTTCAAAATCATTCAAATAAATCGTTTTGAACAGCAAACGTTTATTAGACACATTCTCTGAACATGTCTCCGAACCATCTTAACTGACTAACCCATGTATTTTAATAATATTATAATTTAGTTGGGCACTAGGAGAAACTTTGAGCGAAAATTTCGATCAAAATCGAATAAATAATGTAGCAACAATAACTTTTTTAAAAAATTTGTAATTTTTTCCTCTCGATAAGTTGGCAACACTGTATTTTATTAAAATTGCATAATTTATTTAGGCACTAGAAAAAACTTTTATGAAAATTTGATTAAAATCGATTAAATAAAATGGTCATAATTAATTTTAGTATTTTTTTTCTCAGAAAATTGACAACACTGTATTTTGTTAAAATTACATAAATTATATGAATACTAGAAGAATCTTTTGTGAAAATTTGATCAAAATCGGATAAATAATGTAGCCAATATGAATTTTTTAAAACTTTAGTAATTTTTTTCTCGAAAAGTTGGCATCACTGGAAAAAAAATGAAACTACATGACCATCTTGGGTACCAGACAAATTTATCCTGAAAATTTCATTAAAATCGGTTAAACCCCATCTAGGAGGAGTTGCGTCCACAAAATTTTGACTTACGACCGAGCGAGCGAGCGAGCTGACGACGCACACACATACACCCACATAAACTAAAATCAGATTCGTCATCTAGGGACTATATAAAGAATTTCTATATACAAATTTTTTTTCTTTGCTAATGTTACAAGTAGTTACACAAGAATTGTTCTAGCTCATAGGTGAGGGGTACGTGGGGGAGCGGGGTACGGCCGGGTGGGGAACCAGACCATTCGCAGGTGTACAAATTAGGTGACTAATACACCACTTAAGGTTGTTAAACTTTGTCGCGTACCTTGACCTAATTGCAGGTGTACAAATTAGATGACTCATGCATTCCAAGTGTGGCGTTGCGTCCCGCGTGTCAATAAACTTTAAGAAGGGGTGAAATTTTGCGCACGTGTAAGGTTAAAGTACTAGGTTATGAACTAAATTAGGTGCAGGTGGCTGAGTTTATATGAAAAATTATTTTATAGACGACATCGGTGTTAAAAATTAAAATGTTAACATTTGCGAAATTCGCAACTAGTTTGTGTATATAAAGAGAGAAACTTGTCATCTATATTCAGTTACACATTTTCTATCTCGAGCATCAGACTCAGCACAGCTACAACAAGTAAAATGAGTCTTTTTCAAAAATTAAACAAAGTTGCAAATATTAAAACTACTTGGCCGCTATCGGACTTAGAAGAAAATAAAAAATACAAAATATTAAAATCTAGAAAAATTACAACACAATATGGAGATCGTATACTGCTTGAACTAGAAGATTCTACTGTCTTTCTTGGGGCACGTTTTAATGATCTGACCAACAAAGAACTGGAAGATATAAACAAGAAAGGTGCAAAAGGCGAAATATTTCTAATTTCAAGAGGAAAAGTTGGCAAAACAGTAAAAATCGAATTTACTGGCTAAGAAAAAATGGACAATCGGCCGAATTATTATTCGACTAGCAACTACAACTACAATTTACGTCGAATAAATGCACAGCATCTATATCGTTGTAAACTTGAAAATCATTTAAAAAAATTAAACAATTTGAAAAAAAATATTGACGCATATTGTAATATTATACAATTAAAAAAAAAATTTCAAAAACTAAATTTAAACAGCAACAATGAGTGCAAAAAAAATTACTTTTAATAAAAGAGTGAAAGTGTACAATATGTATTCCTGGGCTTTTGCTTACAATGCAGCCAGAAAAGGCTCTTGGATTCAAATTGCTTGTGATAGAATTAGGTTTAAAAATAAGATTGATAATTTTTATTTACCGTTATTAAGACCAGTGTTAGAAAATATTGTTTTGAAATATCATAGCTCTGTTTTAAGTTAAAATGTGTGTATGTATTATTTATAATGTTAGTATAAGGTTAAGATAATAATTTCATGTAATTTACTTATGCGTAATAAATGTATTAATTCATACTAAGTCTTTTATTATTATCCTATGAAATACAACATCCTGTTTAAATAAAACGCTTATATATATAGATACATAAAATTTTATTTTATTTTTTTCATTAAATACATTGCATATTACAAATTATAATAAACATTTTAAACAATTTATTTTCATTGGATGTTGTCCACCAGCTTGATCGTTTTCCTCATTCCAGTCATCATGGTCACGACAAATCCGATATTTCTGAAATTCTTCATTTAGAGTCCAACATTTCGGAAAGTGTCTCCATCTGTTTTCTATTTCCACACCAGCAAAAACCATAACAAATTCCATAGGTAAACAAGCGATCTCTTCATCCAACATGAAACTTAAAATACTATGTTTAAAGAATGTTTTAAACGAATTCAAAGTATTGAATTGTTGCTTAAACCATGTTTTTAAAAGATGTACATTTCTAGCAGCACAGTGTTTAATATGTAAATTACAACATTCAGGTTTTAATTGCTTATTTAATTCACTCAAAGATGGACAATTAAAATCTTCCAAGTTTTTTATTTTTTCAGATGACAGCTGTAAAATATCACTCAACCATTTAACTTTATTTACACCTTTCGTATAGATTTTATCGGACTTATGTAGCATTGAATAAATAATATCATTGCATTTGGAAAACGGTATATTGCCCGAGCACCAGGATAAATTATGATAATTTTTTGTCAACCATAGCACATTCTTTTTACTTTCAGAATTTAATTTAGACCAACAAAAAGGGGGTTTAAATATTTCCGATTTACAGTAATTACTATTTATACTAATGACAGCAATTTCTTTACAAATAAATTTGTTAGAATTATTTTCAATAATAGTGAAACCTTGTAGATCGGCTATAACTAACTCCATAATTTACAAAGGTTAAAATACAACTGAATAAAATAATTAAAAGCAAATAAATTTATACCACGTTGTCTTTTTTAATCCAGCTGTTATGTGAATTATTAAAACCAAGCCACTTTACAAAAACTTCATTTTTTCTTCGCTTCAAAATTTTTTCAACTAAATAAATATCTGGATACTTAACTTTTTGCAACTCATAGTCATAAAAACTTCCAAGAATAGGCTGATTAGACTTATCATTAAGTAGATAAGTTGTTGGATTAGTTAATTGTACTTTTCTTATTACAAATATTTCATTAGACCACATAGGTACAAAACCTTTAGAAAAAATACCACGGTGTTTACTAATTCGGACGTTATCATTTAATTTAAATTTAGAATATTTATCAGCTATTTTCATATGAGAATACACTGTCTTAAGAAGTAATTTTTCTTTGCTTTTATTTACATTAATTGGTTTCATATTAATTGTACTATGTCGAGTGTTATTATACTTTGAAGTAATTTCAGATAATAAATTAATCCATTTATAAGTACCATTTAAGCTAAAAGCTTTAAACAGTAAATTTTTTAACGTTTTATTTGCTCGTTCTACAACGCTAGCTTTTTTTACACTGAAAGAAGTATAATGATTTATATTATGTTTGTTCATTAAATTTTTAAAATTTGTATTAAAAAATTCTAGCCCTTGATCGGTTTGTAAATTTTTTGGAATTCGATTATCTTGAGAGAAAATACTATTCATAGCTTTTGTCACTTCTTTTCCAGTTTTATTTTTAACCGGAACAGTCCACAAATATTTTGAGAAAACATCAATTACTACTAAAATATATCGAAAACCTTTATTTTCTTTAGCATGCGGTATCATTTCTACTAAATCAGCTTGAAATAAATCATCTAATCCCTTAACAATAACACGTCTTCTTGGAAAATTAATACGTGCTGGTTTATGAAGTTCTTCAACAATCTCTACCTTAACTTTTGCCATGACGACGTCACGATAAATAATAATATATAATTATAATTAACCCTCGCTTATAAACATGTTAGTTTCAATCACAACTTCCATATATAAAATCTGATCTTTGTTGTTATTGGAATAAATATACAATACGTCATCGATTTTAATATTTTGATTTTTTAATATTGGAATAATATCACCATTATTAATTCGATAAGACAGCTTAATTTTAGGAATATTAAATCTAACGTCAACTATACGACCTGAGCACGGAAATTTATAAGCTGTGTTCCCTTCTTCGGCACTGTTAACAATTTCATACAAATCCAAATTTAATTTTAAATTTAAATTTATTGTAACAATACTTCTCAACTTTTTAATATTGTTAAAGATTTCTTGAATTTGAGTATTTAACTTAACTGTATTTTCATCGACATATTTTTTATTTGCGGCATTGTAAGAGTGCTTTGGAGAAGCAACTTGAATAATACGATGCATTTCAGCATCATAAGAGATATTTCCATCAGCTTCTCGTTTTAATGTTAACATAACAGATTTTAATTTATCTACGTATGATTTTATTACCACATCGTTAGGTTGTACTGGAGAGTCTACATTAGTTAACCGTTTGTTATTAGCATCAAAATTTCCAGAAGCTGTTTCTTTAATACCGCGTGCAATATACCTTCCAAACTTGTCAACAGTCATGATTAAACTAAAGTTATTCAATTATTTCAGCTTCTTTTAATTCTTCAATTATTGAAATAATTTCGTTGTTATGACCTGTATGCCCGGCGTTGCGTGAAGCAACTAAGAGCCTTAACCGATCAACTAATTCATTTATATTATCCCAGTATACGTATTCTGTTGGTTTTTCATTAGATTCCATTAATAGTAAACCATTACCCGCTCGAGGCCATGACTGAATTCGCGGTCGAGAAGATGGCGGCGGCGGCAAAGTTTTTCTTGGTGCAATAATATTTTTATATTTCCATGATTTATTTCCAGCAATTTGTTCAGTTGCTGTATAATGTCTTCGATGTGCATTTGTTCTGTTTAAAATATCTGCATAATTTTTTTCATCAACTGATTTATAGCCGACAGGAGTTTTTTTAAACAGCAATTCATACAAGCCAGGTGTTCCGCTATATCTTACATTTTGAACAATTATATCTTTGCCATCAATTTCAACTTCAGAGTTTCCTATGTAAAATTTTTCTGCGTCAGGGTCATGTCTTATACCGTATTTGAAATCGAACAAGTTTTTTGCATCGGTAGCCATTTCTTCAATATACTGTCTGGGTAATGAATCAAATTGTTCTAGATATTCTTGAAATGAGGGTTGCGCAGCTAATCTTTGAATATCTTCTCGTGTAAGTGATGGCCTATTTTCATAAGAAACGTCCATGTCTTCATCAGCAGTAGGAGTTGTTTCAGCAATTACATCGGTTTGCACAAATGATGGTTCTGCATCGGTTTGCCCAAGTGATGCTTCTGCCTCTGTTTTTTCAATTTTTGGTTCCGATTTTATTTTCGTTAACTCTCCAACTGTTGCAATCTTTTTTAAAGAAGTTAATATCGGTTTATAAGACTGTTCTAATTCAGCTTCTCGTTGTAATGAACCCTTTTTAAGATCTAACAACTTTTTCTTTACAATATTTCTAGTTTTTATTAACTGTCGCGTGATTTGTTTATTATTATTATAATTTAATTCCATATTGATTACTTAGCAAATATAATATATAACAACTAACTTAAGAGATCAGTAACGGCTTTAACAGGTTATGAACAGATTTGATCAGGTTTTAACAGGTCCGCAACAGGTTTTGAACAGGTTTTAAACAGGTCTGAACAGCTATTAACAGGTCTGATCAGCTATTAACAGGGTCTGATCAGCTTCTAACAGGTTTTAACAGGTCTGCAACAGCTATTAACAGGTTTTGATCAGCTATTAACAGGTTTTAAACAGGTCTGATCAGCTATTAACAGGTTTTAAACGGGTCTGATCAGCTTCTAACAGGTTTTAACAGGTCTGCAACAGCTTTAGACACTAAATAAACAAGCCACTATAAATAAAATTATTGTTAAACTGTGTACAAAAATGTCAAATACTTTAACACATACACCGCCGATCATTACTCAACAAATATTAATTACAAACTAAATTATAAAACTATATAATCAGCTATTTATAAAAAAAAATTATCAAAACCTTGTCTATATCGGCCGGCATATATATCGCTGTCTTTATCTATAACTATAAAACCGTATTTATTTTGCCAGCAATAAGAACACATATCTTTAAATGCTTTATATGTCATATCGGTATTTATGTGATCAGTATACACGTGTTTTAAATTCATGTCATCCTGTTTAAATAATATTAATAAATTAACATTGTCTCTAATGAGATGTTTAGGTATACGTGTATATGTCTGACAAAGATAAAAACAGTCAACTGCCTTATGGCGACCCATACTAAAGTATTCCCTTATTACGTTCTGCTTTTCGCACGCAATATCGTCGAATATAATAACAGAATTATACAATGCATCTGCCGGACTTACAATTTGAGTACTATCATTATATGCAAAATATCCTAAATTTTTTATAGGCTTTAGTAATTTTTCTAAATATTGATATTTATGTTGGTACAAAGACTTTGAATACAAGTAAATATTTTCAAAATGTAAACCATTCGGATGTTCAAGCAGTGAAATCAAAACATTGGTTTTACCACACCCGCTGGGACCCGCTATAATACATCTTACAATGTTTGGCAAGAGTGAGCTGTGACGTTGCTGTTGATTTTCATTTTCACAAAAATCATAGTTTTTTACATCTAAATGTTGATCTTGCTTAACTGTTCTCATAATAAAGCAAGTGCACGAAGCTGCTGCCGACACAGTTACTTCTCGACTACCGGCAAGTAAAGACGTATCTGATTTATAAATGGTTGTAAAAAAAAATCGTGCCGTCTCGTTTCGCAATGTTGTTACTCAAGCGCGAAAAGCTATAAAATCAAACGGACCAACCGATGTTGCAAAATCTGTAAAAGTAGCGTTAAAAAGCATCAATCGTTTAAAAAGAAAAATAAAGCATCCACGAGTTATTCCATTTCCTAAAACAGGCGGTATTTTGCCATTAATTCCGATTTTTGCGGGATTAAGTGCACTTGGCGCGCTAGGTGGTGGGGCTGCAACAATAGCAAGAGCAGTAAGTGACGCACGTGCAGGTGTCGAACAATTAAAAGAAGCTCAACGTCATAATAAAACTATGGAATCTATTGCAATGGGAAAAGGGCTTTATTTGAAACCATATAAAAACGGATTCGGTTTGTACTTAAAAAAAAAAAAATTCTCCCGAATCGTGCATTAAACAATCACGATTTATATAAATACGCTAAACTTTTAAAAATACCGCATTTCAGAGGCGTATTTATGCGTGACAGTTTACCGAAAAATATTCATCGTATCGAATCCGGTATTGTTAATTTAGACAGTGAAGCTAATATAGGTACACATTGGACCGCATATAAAAAGCGTGGTAATATAGTAATTTATTTTGATAGTTTTGGAAATTTACGACCATCGAAAGAATTGATAGCATATTTCGGTCGCGACTCTATAATAAAATATAATTATAATACATTTCAAACTTACGACAGTGTAATTTGCGGACATTTGTGTTTATCTTTTCTCAAAACTTAAGTGCTATGTCATACACATTTACATTATTTGGAAATAGTTCTATTATAAGAAAAAGTTTTTATCCTCCAGTAGAACTTGCCGCTGACACGGAATACGTTCTCGGATTAATTAATTTTGAAGTTTAT
Source organism: Clivina fossor (assembly GCA_963966155.1). NCBI lineage: Eukaryota > Metazoa > Arthropoda > Insecta > Coleoptera > Carabidae > Clivina > Clivina fossor. The sequence continues at coordinate 166,687 of OZ014567.1, forward strand.
AATGCAATTCCGAATATAGATAACACAAATAATAAATTTTATATTGGAAATAATATTATTACGATACCGGAAGGTTCATATGAACTAATAGATATTAATAATTATGTACGTAAGAAAACAAATGATGAGGTAAATATTATAGCAAATAACAATACATTAAAATGTGAAGTAATTTCTAAACATGACATAAATTTTGAAGCTTCAAATACATTTGCTAGCTTATTAGGATTTAAACCGCGCAAATTATCAGCTAATACTGTTCATGAATCTGATTTTCCTGTCTCAATAATCAAAGTAAACGCTATTTGTATTGAGTGTAACATAACTACGAATTCTTATACAAATGACAAGACGTTGCATATTATTCATGAGTTTTTTCCGCGCGTGCCCCCTGGTTTTAAAATCGTCGAAACGCCCAGTCCAGTAATTTATTTACCAATCAGCACTCAGCTTATAGACTCATTAAGTATTAAAATAGTTGATCAAGACGGAAATCTGATTAATTTCAGAGGTGAGGTCGTCACGGTAAGGTTACATCTTAAAAAGCAAAATAATGGTGATTAAGTACAATTTAACACAACGTAAACATATAAATACTGTTTATAAAGGTGGCTTTTACAGTTTGACTACATCTGTTGGTCTGTTAACACCTGAAAATTATCATTTTCTTAAATCGTTGGGCTTCAAAGTTTGTAAATCTGGAGAAACATCGCAAGCGAATTCGAGCACTAATTATTTGGATTAAAATTAAATTTCAAAACTCAAAAAAAATTATATTTTGTAAATATCAAAATGAATGCTAGTATTTTGAATGTAAACGAGAAAGCACTTTTTGATAATTCAATAATTAATGCTGAAAAACATACACACCAGCCGTACGCGTCTACAACTTTAAACAATAATGACGAAATTCGAATTCCAATTCAACAGCAAGATGTGTATACATTGCCTTGGAATAGTTTACTTTACATTGAAGGAAAAATTTTAAAATCAGACAACACAGTTTCAAAAACGGTTAAACTTGTAAACAACGCTTTCTGTCATTTATTTGATGAAATTCGTTATGAAGTTGGCGGCGTAGTTATAGACCGTGTGCGAAATCCGGGTATAGCATGCACAATGAAAGGTTATATTTCTTATAATACAAATGAGAGTGTTCGGTTACAAAATGCGGGCTGGTCACCATCAACTGATATTACACAACAACTGCTTGATGAAAAGGGCAATTTTAATGTTTGTTTACCACTACGTATGCTAATGGGATTTGGTGAAGATTTCAGAAAAGTTATTTTAAACTTGCGTCAAGAATTAATTCTGATTCGCAGCAGCACCGACATTAATGTTATTGAAAATAGTGTTGAAAATGAAATCATAAAAATAGAGCTATCAAAAGTGCATTGGAAGATTCCTCATATCTCTGTAGCTGATGCGGAACGTCTTATGCTAATGAAGTATGTGGAAAAAAGCGCTGAGCTGGAAATCGCTTTCCGAAGCTGGGAACTTCAAGAATATCCGCTGTTACAACAAACAATGCAACACACATGGGCCGTAAAAACTGCATCACAGCTGGAAAAACCGCGATTTATAATTTTCGGCCTGCAGACAGATCGTAAAAACATGGCCAAGAAAAATATGAGTGTATTTGATCATTGTTTTATAACAAATGTTAAGTTGTATTTAAATTCTGAGATTTATCCATATGATAATTTAAATTTGAATTTTTCGACTAATACGTGGGCCATGTTGTATGAGATGTATGCTCAGTTTCAACAAGGCTATTATGAACGCGAGAGTGAACCTGTTTTATCACCAAAAGATTTTAAAGCCATCGCTCCGCTTGTAGTTATTGACTGCTCTCATCAAAATGAAATTCTAAAATCGGGTGCAGTTGATATTAGACTTGAATTTGAAACATCTTCAAATATACCAAATAAAACTGCAGCATACTGTCTCATACTTCATGATAGAGTTGTTAAATATAATCCATTTACTAGTGTAGTTAAAAATTTGTAAACATCTGTTTTTTAATTTATGTACCCCATTCAACTTTAAAAAATGCATTTAGCTGTTAAACTGTGCATTAGCTGTTAAACTGCTATCATGTTAAGATATACAATTAATAATGCTTTTACTGCTTTAAATTTAGTAGCAGATATTGAAGCATGTATAGTTTATGATTTAGATGATAGCATAAATATTTATGATTTGAAAAATATGAATTTACTAGTAACAATTCCTATACCAAAAAATGTAACAAAAGATAGATCTATAAATTTAACTATATATTTTTATAATAAGCATTTAAATTATGATGTACAACTATTGACATATTTACTAAAATTTGAACCTTATTTTAATTATAAGTTAATATATAATGCAAATGAAAATGATGTATCTACTTTAGTGTATATAGATGGATGTGAACTTGATGATTTTGTAAAATCTGCTAATTTAAGTTAGAACAATTATTGTATTATGATGATTTTTTAAAAATAAAAAAAAAAAAAATGTATATATATGTGTTTTATTTCTATTATTACCTTTATCTATCACTGGTTTATGTAAAAAAAAAAAAACGCATTATTTATTGATATATATATATATTTATTCTTTTAAACAATTACACAACTAGTCTTAATAATAAAAATATTATAAGTATCGGCAGCGGTTACAACTGTGACACGTCCGGCTGAGAAACTCGAATCAGTGGCGGCGGCGCTGACATATGCGGCTGAGAAACTCGAATCAGTGGCGGCGGCGCTGACATATGCGGCTGAGAAACTCGAATCAGTGGCGGAGGCGCTGACATATGCGGCTGAGAAACTCGAATCAGTGGCGGCGGCGCTGACATATACGGCTGAGAGACTCGAATCGGTGGTGATGCAACTCGGTTCAGCGGTGGTGGTTCAAATACTTTGTAAATACCAGTAACGTCTGGCATATAGTTCCACACTTCCAAACAGTTTTTACAATAACACATCAAACTGTCTGTATTTTGCAACATTTCAATAGTTGGAGTATGATGTTGCTTTTCAACTTTTATAATTTTGGTCACTGATGTGATCGTCACAATTTCTTGGGTTACTAGCAAGTAATCCATTTTGGAAAAAGTAAGGAAGTATAGTTCCTTCTGGCTCACCCTCCCACCCTCCCAAATTACACAAGGCGAGAGAATTGGTACAAGAGGGTGTGAGAGAGAGATAGAGGGACAATTTCCAATTAGCGGCTATCATATGTGTATTGTTTGCAAAGGGTGGTCACTCAAGCATGACCTTGGTGTGAGTCTAGAGGTGGGAGGGGGACGGGTGTACGGCCATAATGCGGGCGCTAGCCTATTGAGATACAAACTAAATATCCATTCCATTAATCTACACCTGTACTACTGAGTATAGGTACTTATTTAAAATAAATGCAGGTTCGTGTAAAATCGGCTATATTCGCAATAGATCGTATTTTCAGAATGTGTACTAAGTGCTTATTAAATGTGTAACATATAATATAACAGATTTTAAACAGGGCTGATCAGGTTTTAAACGGTGCTGATCATTTAATATTGTTACTTGTTTAGTTATAAGTATAAATGTATAATAACAAATGTAAATAAATGTATATGTTGACAAAAGTGCTTGTTTTATTTCATAAATATCCTATCGCTTTCAATATGAATTTATTAATAATTAATTCGATAATATTAATTTATAACATTTACTTATTTCACGCAATTATATGCACCCTAAAATGACACATGTTTTGTTCATGTTTTAAATTAAAATTTTAACTTTATTCATTATATAACATTTGACATAGCTATGCAGGCTGCACAAGTCTCGACAGATCAGTTTGCAAATTGTATGACGCATCATAATATATTGTTGTTGAAGCCTGCATTCGACCATATGTTATTTTAAATGCCGGCGCGTGCCGCATTCCGATGCAATTCATATTGCACATCTTGCAGGTTAAATCGCGCACCTGGTTGAGCTAGGCTAGTTAGCTAAAGAATGAGTCATCATCGTATAGGTCATCCCGCATATTAATTAGGTCACCCCTTTTTGCATATTAATTAGCGAACCCCTCAGGTCATGCTTGAGTGACCACCCCGGCCGTAGCCCACCCCCATCATGGCCGTAGCCCCGCTCCCCGCCGTACCCCTCACCTATGCGCTCGGACAATCCCTGTTTAACTACTAATAATAAATTTGGTGCAATTGAAACCTGTTATTTTACAGATGTTACAAACAGTTACAGAAATTACAGAACTAAAACAATTTAATATAAATTGTTTAAAGATATATTTAAATTGTGTTAAAATAATACATTTAAGCAAAAATAATAACAATATTTTTATTGAATACAGTGTAATTTGAGTGTTATTTTGCAGACAGTTATGGACAGTTATAGAGCATACAGAACTAATAAATTATAATATAAATTGTGTATAAATATATATTTATTAAAATTTTGTTATAAATAAAATATTTATGTCTTTATAATTGTAATGCGGATTACTTTACAGAAGTTACAGACAGTTAGAGAGCTTATAGAAGTTATATATTTGTAATTTAATTGCGTTAAAATAATAAATTTAACAAAAATTAAAACAATATTTTTATTATATTTGTTTATAAATACAGTTTATATTGCGTGATACTTTACATATATTACAGAGAGTTATGGAGCTTACAGAACTTATATATTTTAATATAAATTATGTATAAATATACACAATTATGCTTAAATTATAAATTTAAAAAAAAAATTTAAATGTGCGAATCACTTTACAGACTTTACAAACAGTTACAGAGCTGACAGAAGTTTCATAATTTAATATAATTAACAAGGTAAGTAATTTTGCTCAATATTTTACAATTTTATTTAAAATTTTTTCAATTAATTTTTAATTTATTACATTTCAAAAAAAAAAAAAATTTAAAAAAACAAAGATAAGTTAAATAAATAATTTTAAAAGACGTCTCTATCGTAAAGTTTGACATTTTTGGATAGTTTACGTACTCAGAATATTTTGACATACTAGCACTGTCGGTATTGGTCACTGCAATTAAATTGTGAACATTTTCGTGCGATTATTTTTGTACAACTTTTGTCGTGGACTAACTCAATAGTTATATTATTATATTTTTCACAAAATTATTGTATTTTCCACATTTTGTATTGTTTCAAAACGTCGATTTGATGGGTCATTCGTCCCGTATAATCATGATTTGGCACCCAAAGTTTCCTGTTTCATTCCAAAAACATCAAAAATTATATTGCGAGATCAACATACAATGTGTTTTGGGAAAAATATAAAATCTCAATATTCTTGAGTATTATTATATTAAATTTCACAATGACAATACGAACATTTATTTGTTCAAGGTCTATTACTATAATTGCTTATCGCATTACTGTATAGATGGCGTTGGTGGTATTTATTTACTTCTCATCGTTATCGCTTTGAAGTACTTGCTATAAAAGGCAGCCAGAATTAACATCGGCTATCAGTTGCCTCACAGCAACTGATCACAGCACCGTACTGATGAGGTCCTAAAGACCGAAACACGTGTCTACGGTTAAACTGGCCAGTCATTGATGCATAGCTTAACAGCCGATTCAATGACTGAGTATCTTGTGAAATTTTGGGAAAAATATAAAATCTCAATATTCTTGAGTATTATTATATTAAATTTCACAATGACAATACGAACATTTATTTGTTCAAGGTCTATTACTATAATTGCTTATCGCATTACTGTATAGATGGCGTTGGTGGTATTTATTTACTTCTCATCGTTATCGCTTTGAAGTACTTGCTATAAAAGGCAGCCAGAATTAACATCGGCTATCAGTTGCCTCACAGCAACTGATCACAGCACCGTACTGATGAGGTCCTAAAGACCGAAACACGTGTCTACGGTTAAACTGGCCAGTCATTGATGCATAGCTTAACAGCCGATTCAATGATTGAGTATCTTGTGAAATTTTGGGAAAAATATAAAATCTCAATATTCTTGAGTATTATTTTATATTTTTTACCAAAATTTTTCGGAATGCAGCATTATTCATTATTAAATGATATAATTATATAATAAAAAATCTATTTTAAATTTTTTTTAAATTGTATAAACAACATAGAAAAATTAGTAACATTGTATAATGTAAACAATGTAAACTATATAAGTAGTAAAGCAAAATTAAATTAAAATAATTTTATTATTTTTGTTTCTCGGAAAGTTGGCAATACTATATTTTGCTAAAATTATATAATTTATATAAACACTAGGAGAATCTTTTGTAAAAATTTGATTAAAATCGGTTAACGTTAGTTCACACGGTTGTAATTGCTATGTTCAGACACGTAGCTCAAATACAAAACATGTTGAAGTTAATATTGAATTTATTCGTTTAATACAACTTATTTATTGTAACTGACTGTTCTGAAAATTACATAATGAGTGTTGAATTAATAATTCAATAATAAATTTAATATTATTAATTGATTTATATAAAATAAAAAATAGTATATTTTTTAACTGGCTCTATTTTCTACAAAAACGATCATTATTGTACCGAAAAAATACCTGAAATATAATTTCTTATGTAGAATAATATATATTTTTTTTGAATTTTTTCGTATTAATAATTTGGTCAAAACAAGCACAAAATGCGTTTTTTTTTTAGAAAAAAAATTTTTTTTTCTATTTTCCAAAATACAAAAAAAAAATCAAAAAAATATTCTACGCAGAATATTATATCTCAGGTATTTTTTCGGTACCTTTAAGATCGGCTCGATAGAAATAAATCATCGATAGAATATAAATGAATTAATAATATTAAATTAATTATTGAATTATTAATTGAACATTCATTATGTAATTTTCAGAACAGTCAGTTACAATAAATACGTTGTATCAAACGAATAGATTCAATATTAACTTCAACATGTTCTGTATTTGAGCTACGTGTCTTAACATAGCAATTACAACCGTGCGAATTGACGTTAATGAGGTACATAGAAATATTAGCTATTTTGAATAATAACGATCAATTTGATATTCAAATATTTCATAATATTGATGCAATTTTTTAATAAATAAATATTTTTATATCTTTCAAAATATCAGAAAAATCCATGAACATGTAAGTTAGCTATGTAAAATAAATAACCGTATCGAAGTTTTTCTGAATCCAGATTGCTTTGATTCGTTGTTTTCTAAGTCAGCATAAAAAACAAATAACATATCAATTTTGTTTTAGCGACGCGTTTGTAAACAGTAAATTTTTGTAAAATTGTTTTTTTTTGTATTTTACTTTTATTTAACCGTATTGCTTCTGCTTTTATTAAAATCAATTGTGTGAAAAATGAAAATGGAGAAAATATCAACTACAAAACAAGCTGCTTTGGTTGTTGGGGCTATCAAGAATTTGAAAGATGTTCGAGGTTCAAATATTGAGGCAATAACCGATTATGTTATTACCGAATGTAATGTGCCCGCCGAAGTTGCTAAAAAAGCTGTTGCACAATCGCTTCAACGGGGAATACGATTTGGAGCAATAGAAAAGAAGAGAAATGGATTGTATTCGCTAACGGATTTCATTTATTTGATGAAATCGCATCGTTCTAACCAAAAAATAGAAAGAATAGAAATAACAACAATAATTCTTCTAACAACAACAACTCCAATTGGAGTAATAATAACTCTAATCCGAACTGGAACAATAATAGCAACCAAAACCGAAATCAGAATAGCAACTGGAGTTCTTCAAATGCGAATAATTCGAATTGGAGTAATAACCAGAATAGCAGAAAAGGTCGCGGTGGACGTGGACGTGGACGTGGACGTGGACGTAGAGGTAGAAATCGCAGCCCCCAAACTGTATAACTGTAGTCGATAGCCCAGAAGATTCATCCGCACGGGCGTCATCCGCACGAGGTTTATCCGCACGAGATTCCTCCACTCCAGCTAATGAAATTTGAATCGGGACCCATCATTCATTATTTCACTCACATTTGAAAAATATCGTACTGGTACTTTATTAAAATACGTTTGTAGTACAAACGTATTTTTCTAAAGCAGCAGTACGATATTTTTCAAATTTGTACTAAATCATTTTGTGGTAATATTAATCATTATTTGACTGAAATTTGGTATGTTTTGATCATAATAAATAAATTACTGTGAAATATATGTTTTTTGTGTTTTATTTAAGATTTTTTTTTTGAAACATTTAACATTTAACCGGTAAGTTCATAAAAACTATTTTTGGTATTTTTAACATTAAACACGTAATTTTTTGTATTTTTCGATGTGTATCACAAAAACTGAAAATCAATAATTCAAAAATTATTTCAAATAAATTTTAAACATTTGAAATTAATTTTGAAAAGTTATGCAAAATGAAAATAAAAAATAAATTATTAATAAATATTAACACTTAAGTGAATAATTAGTAATTGACAGAATTCAGTCTTTTATATGTTTTTATTAACTAATAATTCAACGTTTCGGCAATCTCTATTGCCTTTACTGTTTTATATAACAATGATATTTTGTATTTTTAAATTTACTGATCAAATAATGTATTTTTGCGTTACATGTAAAATAAATTTACAATATTTATATTTAGACAACTCATCATACAAATGTGTATGTTAATCAAATTAAGCAGGTTTTAAATTCGTGGTTAAATTTGATAGGTCGAACATTTAGATTTAACCATTTGGTAATGTAATCAGTACCCAAAATATATACACACTTAAAAATGTAATAAAAATCGATTTTTTGAAAATTTCAGGGTGGTGTCCCCCTCAACGTTAGTTCACACGGTTCTAATTGCTATGTTCAGACACGAAGCTCAAATACAAAACATGTTGAAGTTAATATTGAATTTATTCGTTTAATACAACGTATTTATTGTAACTGACTGTTCTGAAAATTACATAATGAATGTTGAATTAATAATTCAATAATTAATTTAATATTATTCATTGATAATTGATAAAATAAGAAATAGTATATTTTTAACTGGCTCTATTTTCTACAAAAACGATTATTATTGTACCGAAAAAATACCTGAGATATAATATCCTATGTAGAATAATATATATTTTTTTGAATTTTTTCGTATTTATAATTTGGCCAAAAAAAGCAAAAAATGTGTTTTTTTCTGAAAAAAATTTTTTTTTCTCTATTTTCCAAAATACGAAAAAATTCAAAAAAAAAATGAATTATTCTACGTAGGATATTATATCTCAGGTATTTTTTCGGTACCTTTAAGATCGGTTCGATAGAAAATAGAGCCAGTTAAAAAATATACTATTTTTATTTTATATAAATCAATGAATAATATTAAATTAATTATTGAATTATTAATTTAACATTCATTATGTAATTTTCAGAACAGTCAGTTACAATAAATAAGTTGTATTAAACGAATAAATTCAATATTAACTTCAACATGTTTTGTTTTTGAGCTACGTGTCTGATAATAGCAATTACAACCGTGTGAACTAACGTTAACATGACTACCAATTTTTATATTCTGTAGCTGAACATAGTAAAGTCTATTAGAAAAATTTAATTTCAAAATAATTGTGCAATTACTGTGTAAAATAGTTCTACTATAATTATCAAAATATAAATATTTGAAATATGAGAGTAAAAAATAAAGGAACACATACATCTCACGTGTATTATACCGAAAAGGGGGGCAATTATGGAAATCATACTTACCTTAAGTAGGGGTTACCGTGATCAATTAGGCGATTCCCCCAAAATAAGACCCTCCCATTGGACCCCTGTGATTATCCTTAATAAGACGGGCGCGTTTTGTCATTATATTTTCTTATAAAAATCATTTTGATATTAGAAAATTAATAAAATTCGCATTCCGAAATTTATTTTTTTTTGTCACTATAGACTACTTTAAAGAAACGATATAATTTTTGTATTTCAAAATAAAAAAACAAAAAAATAAATACTATTTCGAAAAATATAAGCAGGAATAATATAAACTTTTCCACACATTCTTTAAGCGTTGTTCACGATTTGGCGAAGTTCAAAATAGTTTAATTTTATGAATGATACTAACGGTTAGTAGCGAATTTCTGGTTAGTAACTAACCAGAAATTCTAAACCTCTCATTCAATAAAAATTCCTTTAATTCATTTTTCCTTTACTATCATAAAATATGTTTCAATTAACCATATGTCGATAAAAACAAATAGCATCTTTATCATTATTTTTTATTTTGTAACAATATTTTTACTTCAAGCCAAACCATTTGAAATATAATCATCAATTCCCGTAATTCCTTAGAGGAACATAATATATAATAATAATAATAATAATAATTTTATTTGTTATAAGAAAACTTATACAAAGGGTTGACAAAAGTATAAATATATACATAATACATATAAATAGAGGGCAACAAAGAAATAATAATTAATTTACATATTTAAGAAAAAAGCTCGAAGTTTTAATGCATTACAAACAAAATAAAATATTTTATAAATTTTTTCTTTGGTAAAATCTGCAAATAGAACTTTGTTATAATCTTCCGAGGCATGTCCGACCAAATACGGAAATAAGAATTCTTTTCTTGGAGCAATGAAAACAGGACAAGAAAATAGAAAATGGTGCAATGTATCGTCTTCAAGCAGATTGCATATAGTGCAAATGTCTTCCTTATTGAATTTATGGAGAATACCATCGTGAAAAATATAAGAAGTATTGTTACATGCTGACCTCAGTTGTACTATTATTCGAAGGGCTATAAAGGAGACGTCTAACGAAAAGTAATTTTGCGAGTACATATACTTCTTGTAGTCAGTGTTGTACTTCGAATTAATTATTTTAATTGTGTCTGTCTCAAACAGTTGTTGTTTGTACGCCTGAAGTATATTCGGCATTTCTTTCTTTAGTTCAATTAGGTTCTGTTGTTCCCAAATCCAGTAGAAGTTAGTTTTTAATAAGATGTTCTGAATTGAACTTAACCACTTGTACTGAATTTTATTATTTTTATATTTTTCCGAATTATGTAAATCCTGGAGCTGAATAAGTCGATTGCAACAAATTTTTGTATACCTATATCCAGGTTGTAGTAATACTTTGTATTACCAGATTAGTATCTTCTCAACAACCATTAATTCTACGTTACTCTGCCCTGTTTCTCTTCGAACTATATAATGCGGTGAGGTTTTTTGAAATCCTAAAATATTTTTAAAGTAGTTTACTTGCCCTTTTTCCAATACGTCACAATGATTCATTGCCCAAATTTCTGAAGCGTATAGTAGTGAAGGGATTAGAAGCGAATTATAAAGTTTTATTTTCGTGTCCCAGCTTTGAATCTTTGTTTTACTTAGAGTGTTTTTAATAGCCTCAGCTATTTTAGTAGATTTGTTTACTGATTCCTTGGCATGAAGATTGTATAAGCCGGAAGAGGAAAATAGAATGCCTAGATAAGTATAAGTACTTGTAAATGAAATTTCATGATTCTGACAGCGATGTGTCTGGTATCGTTTTGGAGGTCTACCACGATGATACTGCATTATTTTAGTTTTGCTAGGATTTATGTTGAGGTCTAGAGTAGTGCAATAAGATTCTGACACTTTCAATTTCTTTTTGAATAATAATATGTAAATCTGTTTCTGCTTTTGTTATCTATTTGTAAAAAAAAATTACTTTAAATATAAATTTAAATTTGTATGTTAATTTTAGGAAAATAATGCTGTGTTTACAATTAAATTTCTTTATTATATATATATATTTTGCTATTCACATTTGTCAAAAAAATTATTTTTCCTAATAAAGTTGGTCCATTTCAGACACCACTTGAAAAAAGCACAAATTGTTGCCGAAAGCTTGTGAATATCAAATGAGTTTTTGATTTTTATAACATTAGCTGCTTCAACCATTATACAACATCCAATCTATATATATATATATATATATATATATATACTGGGTGTCCCATTTTAATCCGCCACCTGAAATAACTTTAAAATCGTGCATCGGATAAAAAAATGTTGCGGATAAAAAGTAAATGGTTTCGAGGGGGACATTTGATGCAGAGATCCTTGCCCCCTCCGGACCCCCTGGGGGGCGGGAAAGGGGGGCAACTTTGAAATCTTAAATGGAACACCCTATTTTTTATTGTAGATTCTGATAGGCCATTAAAAAGTATGTAAATTTTATTTTCAAACTTTTTTTTTATCTTTGATAGATGGCGCTGCAAACAGCATTTTTTTTCTCAGTTTATCAGTTTTCAATTTGAAAAAAAAAGTGTAACTAAGTACGATATTCAAGTTCTTTTCAGTTCTTTGGGAAGAGGGGGGGCAAGGGTCACTGAATCAGATATCCCCTCGAAGCCATTAACTTAAAGTTATACCCCTCGAAACCATTAACTTAAAGTTAATGGTTTCGAGGAAGATATTTGATGCAGTGACCCTTGCCCCCCCCTCTTCCCAAAGAACTGAAAAAATCTTGAATATCTTACTTAGTTACACTTTTTTTTTCAAATTGAAGATTGATAAACTGAGAAAAACAATGCTGTTTGCAGCGCCATCTATCAAAGATAAAAAAAATGTCTTAAAATAAAATTTACATATTTTTTAATGACCTATCAGAATCTACAATAAAAAATAGGGTGTTCCATTTAAGATTTCAAAGTTGCCCCCCTTTCCCGCCCCCCAGCGGGTCCGGAGGGGGCAAGGGTCTCTGCATCAGATGTCCCCCTCGAAACCATTTACTTTTTATCCGAAACATTTTTTTTTCCGATGCACGATTTTAAAGTTATTGCAGGTGGCGGATTAAAATGGGACACCCAGTATATATATATATATATATATATTAAGGTAATTTTTAACAAGGTCAAAATTTTAATTTTCTTCCGATACGCCCTTGAACGTTACCAAATTTGACAAAAAAAAATAGGAAAAATATTTTTAGTTTTCTAAATTTGGACAATCGCCTATCCCGTCCCTATTCCCAACCCCAAAACATGTTTGAAGGCGACTATTACTAAAATAACTTTGATTCAATTTTCGCGGGGTTAAAAAAATATTTTTCTATTGTTTTTAAACAACTTAAATCTGAAATAAAAATATGTGGTATGATAATTGATAGTTGTCAAATATTGCTATACAATTTTAAAAAATTTAGCAGGGGACATTTTTTCTTGAATATAATCAAATATTGAAATAAATTCACATAATTACAAAATTCAAAATAAAGGTCTGGAAAAGAATAATAATAAAAAAATATTAAATTCTTTAATTCTTAAAATATCGTTATTAAAATCTATTTGCGAACGCAATAATAAATTTTTATTTTATTAAATACAGAATATATGTATTTTTGTTGGTCTGTAATTTTTTTTACTGAACTCAAACTTTGTTATCTGGAAACAGTAGGTACTTAACGCAAAAACTAAATTTTTTATAATAAACTATACCACAATTTTTATAAGTATTATAAAATTTGATAGCAAAAATAAACAAATTACTTTAAAAAATCTATTTGTAAAACTCAATTTTATAATTTTTATTTATAAGTTAATATTTGATTAAGGTTATTTACAAAAACAGGAAAGATATTTCATACACTTATTTTATATACATTTATATAAGGAACAATTTATTATTAATAGGGTTGTATTTATTTAATAATAATTATGTTGTGTTCCGCTAATTGTGTTGATGCGCGGTTATTTCGCGAAATAATTCACAACGTTTACTGGAAAACTAACTTTATTTTGATATATATATATATATATATATATATATATATATATATATATATCAAAATATTTGTAGAAATAGGTTCAACGAATAAGAGAGTGATTTTGGGATTTATATATGGCTAAAATGAGGACGAAGAAATAGGTAATAAAATCGACGAAAAATAATCGGAAAATTTTGCGAAATATTTGAAGAACAGAGAAAGATTTAGTTTATAAATTTAGAAAGTTGACTTTTTACAAAAGTTATATTGCTTCCCTTAGCTAAGTAACAGTAAATATATTGTAACGTAAATTTGATTCGTCTCGGGGCTGTCTGAGCAGTATTGGAAATACTTATATTAAATAATTACCATCATATTTGCTATTGTATTTTGACTAGCATTTATTTAAAACACTTAAACACTAAATAACAATATTGTACAATAACAATTACAACGGTTAGCCGAGCGAAGCTGAACAACAATTATTAAACTATTTACATTTACTTATAATTAACATTACAACTATCGGACTGGCATTTGCACACTAAAAAAAATTTAAAAAAATATTAAAAATATTAAAAAAAAAAATTAAAATAATAATGAATTACAGTTTAATATTAAAATATTAAACTAAAAGTTAAACTATTTAAAAAAATTTATTTGGATTAATTATAAATTTACTAGTATTAATAATTATCTACAAATTAGTAATTAATGCAATAAATACTTTTGTCACGAATTAGAAGCTAGTAAAATTTAAAGATTTTATTTTAAAAAACCAAATTTTTTTTAATCAAAATTAAAAACAATAGTAAATACCTAATTGCTTTAAATTAGTAGTTTTGATTTTTGGATTAATTATTTTCAATAAAATAGAGAATCAGTGATATTTAAAAAAATATTCAGATAAGAACCTTTTTACTTTTTACTTTTTACTCGGCACACGCGTTAGATAAGATTTTCCGGTAAAAGAATGTAGGTACATTTTTAAGTTCAATAAAATGCATTGTTTAACATAGACATTGTGATCCATATTCATAGCTTCTGTTACAGCACTTTTTGTTTAAAGCAGTCCTAATTTCCATAATAATTTTTGCTTTTATTATATATCTAATATAAACTATCTGAAAATAATTTTTTTTTATATATATTTAAAATTTTAAAATAAATTGTGCAGCTCTAAAATTATTTTATATAACTATTTAAAAACACTTTATCAAAATGTATCTTAAAAGGTAATACCAAAATGGGCCTATATATATATTTTTATTTAATAAAATTAAAATTGAATTCAAAATGAACAACAAAAGTTAATATAGTCAATAAAACTAATTATAGTTTGTATCTGCTTGCGATTTTTTAAATTGGCAAATATAGATTTGTTTCATTCTATATCACGGTATTTTTTAAAATATGTCGGTCTGAGACAGTGCTGCTTAATAAATATTTGATAACACAGCTTTTACTATAGTAATAAATAATGTAAATAATAAATGGTTTTAAAGATATTAAACTTATTTAATATCTACCCAATTCTATATAAATATTATTATTTTATTTTAAAATATTTCTCACTAAATCTCAATTTCTCTTGAAGTCGACAAAATTTTTTTAATATTAGTAGATAATTAACATTTGTTATTAAAATTTCAAAGAAGTTTACTATATTCGGAATTGCTATTTGTAGAATTAGTAGATAATAATGATTTAGTAAGGTATGAAAAATTTTCAACGATTCTTAATCGTTTTGTTATTGTTAATTTTTTTTTAAATAAGTTTATATTTATTAAAAATTTATGTATATTTTATTATAAATACATTTAATAGTGAAAATTATTTCTTAAAATTGTACTTACTGAATGTATAACGTCGATTAATTTCAATACTTGTTGTTTTTTTGTTTTCTTAGTGTTATATTTTTGAATTCAAAATTCAATATGTTAGCAGTAGTTATTATTTTTTTCAAATATGATTTTGTAGATAGTTAAATACAAAAAAAAGCAATATTTATGGTTTTTATATACATTTTAAGTACCATATATACATTTTATGAATCATTATAGGGCAAACTATGACAATAGTATAAGATTTATTTAAGAAAAGTATAAATAAATCTTTGTTTTACAAAATTTTTATTATTAAATATTCTAAATTAAATTAGTAAATAGTCGGTAACCTCAATCTCATTTTATACCCTGGTGTTCTGTATTAAAACATATTTAGGTTTAATAAAACTTGCAAAAAAAAAACAATACATTTATCTAGCTAACAAATACAAAATAAAATAATAAAATACATGCTCAATGTAATTATTTATATTGATGACTCCCAACACGTCTTAATATGGTTTGGTGTTTAAGGGCCGAAATATGAAAGTTAGCTGCTTCTCAACTTACATTTTTGATTTCAAGTAAACATTCAGTGTTTAAAAGTGGAGCATTAGACCAATCAAATTGTGCGTAGCTAAAATGCTGGCGACTAATCACATTACGCGATAGAGATTTCTGGACGGTTACTTAGAAGCGTATTTTGGAAAAGATCTCTTTCTAACGAAATTGTTTTATTGCATACGGCGCGGCGCGGCGCGGCGCTGACAACTCGAGGATTCGGTTCGCTTAATCCCGAGCCTAGTCGTATTGTCACGTTTGGGCAAAAATGGCAATAAAGTTTATTACAGCTTGCCGCTTGTAATATCTAAATATTTTAAAATTGAAATCATTGAGCGGCATTTTAAACGAAAAACTGATAAACAGTTTAAATAGTGAAATTAACATAAATGTACGTGCATATGTTTAGAATGACTTAAACGTCACTAACAATGTTTATCTGGCGTTAATTATTGTAAACTGTTACTACTATTTTTAAAATTTTGTTTATTTAGTTTATAATTGATAATGGACCTGGTAGCTTTCATCTTGTTGTTACAATTATTTATGTAATTATCATTGGCTGCTAACTTTGCCTTTTTTATAGCTACTCATTTTGATGAAACTCGAAGGCGTGGCGCCAATTTGAATTCTGTGGTTGATAACTAGCTGAATGATTATGATATAAATAAAAAATATGAAATATTAAACGAAATTTTGATATTAACGTTTTTCAAAAACCATGGTATTCAAAAACGTTAATATGGTTACTATGATTCTTGAAAAACTCAATTTTTATTTATTTATAAAGTGTAATTTTAGAGGGTGATATATATATATATATATATATATATATATATATATATATATATATGTCATTTCTAATTCACTAAAACACAAATAGTTGTTTTAAAAGATTTCTAGTTATTTTATTCTGTTTTTTATTGTATAGTTGTAGGAAAAGCATATCCAGCACTTTTGATTCACTGAATAAATATTACATAAAATAGCAAAATAAGTTTGTCCATTTAAAATTTCTACTATTCTTCTTCTTTTTTTCTATATCATAATCTAATCATAATTGTAGAAAATAAAAATTTGCTCGCGGACATAAATAGCTGCGCCATCTCTGGTCTATGAAGAATTGCGATAAAAAACTTTGGACGACAGAGTGAGCGAGCGAACGACGCACATTCATATACCCTTATAAACTAATTGTAAGTTTAGATTCGTTATCTAGAGTCTCTAAAATAGATTTCTATATAATTTGTTTAACCTTGGTAAATGTTACAGATACCGTACCGATTACTATACCACTTTTCTTTGCATTCAAAGTTGTAAAAAGCTTTAAGTTGAAGTTCTGAAATTTTTTTTTACCAAGTTAGGTTATTTTTTTTGGGTCAGAGACGGAGTCAGTAGATTTTGGTTGCACTCACTACTAGACAGGTCGGGTTAAAAGATTAAATTAGTTATTGTTAACTTAGTAATTTTTTGTCGTGAAAACAAATATTTTGTCTTGCATTTACATTTGGTTATTACTTTTTTTTACATTTTTTTATGTGCATTATATTTTTCTGTCGTGAATTATGCCAATTTTATTATGATAAAAAAATATCAATCGTTACATCTGCATAACCTAACAATTTTCAAAAATTTATTTATATGTATTTATCTAAAATATTAAAAAAAAAATCTTAATTTATAATTTATGGAGGCCAGAATATTAAAGCTTTTCCGGACTAGTTAAATTTGTAGTCTATTGTTGCTTTAAATCAAAGTTTAATTAATAGATAATTATTGTATGTTGTCTGTATTCGTCTGACGATCGCCTAACAGGTTGAAACTGCAGTTATGAGAATAAAGTTTTTAGTGATATAACAAAGTTATTTTTATTTATCTTATTTCCAAAATGTATGACAAAGTTACGGCTAATCAAATTAAATATTAGATAATTGTTGCTTAGCGAAGGGAAACTTATTATCAAATATTGTGATGACTTTTAAGTTATTTTAATAATTTATAATTTATTTAATATTTTAAAAATAAATTTTAATATTATGTTGTTAATTGCAGCTTAAAAAAAAAATTAAGATATAGTGACCTCAGTAAGTATATTGCCACATATAATTGTATGTTTTTAAAAAAAGAATGTAATTTGTAAAAAACTTTTTAGTTTAATATTATATTTTTTCTAATATTTCTGAAGCCTAACCTGTTCGGTCCCTTACGAACAAAAAGCATGGTCAAAAATTTTTAACTTCAGTTGTGTGTTGTGTGCAGTTTATGATGGTACACGTTTGTCAAAATTTATTTTTCATGGTTACGTACTTGTGTTACTTGTAAATTATTATATTAACCTGTAAGTATTCCTTTATTTTATTATTTGTTATATATTGTTATTCTAGTGCACAATTTAATTAATTTAGTTTCTGTATGAATAATATTTTAACTTTTTAAGCAGACATCTATATATGTGTTTGAGAATTAAAACTTCATATATTTTTTAAATAAACGTATTTTTGATAAAATATTACAATATTTTATATCGGTCCATCAGACAAATTATTACCAATAAATATTAAATATATTACTGGTTAAAGGTTAAAAATAGTTATTGAAAAAATTACATGCTTACTTTGATTTTGATACACATATGTATAATATATTCACGGTTGCATTTTACAATACCTGTATGAAACTATATAAATTATTTTGTTTTTGTTTTCTTACACTTTTTAGATGAAATTACTAGTTCTGTTTTGTGCAAACAAGCTAATGTTATTTATTAGTGAACGTAAATATTGTTAAATAATTCAGAGTTTACAACGAAACGAATCACAGTTTTTAAATAAATAACTTGAAATAGTTATTCATACATTTTTTTTCTTTATTTAAGTGTAGAAAAAAAATACACAGAATCAATATACGGTAGAACTTGTTATACAAGCGACTTGATTCCGTAAAATATCGTTATTAAAATCTATTTACGAACGCAATAATTAATTTTTATTTTATTAAATACAGAATATATACAGAGCGAGTGTAAAGTTTGGAACTATCGCAATAAATCTTTTATTAAACGTTTTTGAAAAAAATCCTCGAACACGTCAATTTTTATCTTAAATTAGACATATTTTACTGTAATCATCACTTAAAGATCGTTTTTTGTTTTTGAGTTATGACGTAAGCGATAATTTTTTTAAATGAAAACCTATATTTTTTATTATTGATTTTGGTAGTACTTTTTATTCCGTTTCCAACCATATAAAATTTTAAATATGTTACATTTGAAAAAAATTGAGAAAAATAATCTTAAAGTTTTAATATTAAAAACAAATTAAATTGGCAAAATGAATCTAGTTATTAGTGTATAAAACACAAAAAAATAAGTGTTATTATTTTGCTTTTTCCAAATTTCAAAAACTATTTTATTAATAAAAATTATGTAATTGAGCGAAAAACAAAAAAAAAGCAAAATAATAACACTTATTTTGCCAATTTAATTAGTTTTTAATATTAAAACTTTAAGATTATTTTTCTCAATTTTGTTCAAATGTAACATATTTAAAATTTTATATGGTTGGAAACGGAATAAAAAGTACTACCAAAATCAATAATAAAAAATATAGGTTTCCATTTAAAAAAATTATCGCTTACGTCATAACTCAAAAACAAAAGACGATCTTTAAGTGACGATTACAGTAACATATGTCTAATTTAAGATAAAAATTGACGTGTTCGAGGATTTTTTTCAAAAACGTTTAATAAAAGATTTATTGCGATAGTTCCAAACTTTACACTCGCTCTGTATATATATTTTTGTTGGACTGTGATTTTTTTTTACTGAACTTAAACTTTGTTATCTGGAAACAGTACCAGTCACTAAACTATACCATAATTTTTATAAGTTATTATAAAATTTATAATTTATAAGTTAATATTAGATGAAGTTTATTTACAAACACAGGAAAGATATTTCATACACTTATATTATATACATATATATATATATATATATATATATATATATATATATATATATATAAGGAACAATTTATTATTACATATATATATATATATATATATAAGGAACAATTTATTATTACTAGGGTTGTATTTATTTAATAATAATTATGTTGTGTTCCCGCTAATTGTGTTGACGTGCGGTTATTTCGCGAAATAATTCACAACGTTTACTTGAAAACTAACTTTATTTTGATATAAATATAGGTATATTTGTAGTAATAGGTTCAACGAATAAGAGAGTGATTTTTGGGTGATTGGGGGTTTATATGTGGCTAAAATGAAGACGAAAAAATAGGTACTAAAATCGACGAAAAATAATCGGAAAATTTTGCGAAATAGTTGAAGAACAGAGAAAGATTTAGTTTATAAATTGAGAAAGTTGACTTTTTACAAAAGTTATATTGCATTCCTTAGCTAGATAACAGTAAATATATATATATATATATATATATATATATATATATATATATATATCTAATAGAAAATACATGAAAACGGTTTGTTCGGACATGCTATTAATATCGGATTATCCCAAGTATAAGTAAACAGACACATTGTAGAAAAACAGAGGAACTTATCTAAACAATTTTAATTCAGTAAAAAAAAATTTAGAACTTATTATATTTAAAATAAAAGAGCTTTAGGTTATAGTTCTATATTAATATTTATTAATAATCGACATTTCGACGAACTCAACGTTTATCTTCATCAGAGAAAAAGATACAAATTACATTTACAGTAAGTAAACAGAAGGTAGACACAAGTTACTAGACGGAACAAAATAAGTAACTAGAACATAAAATTTAAAAATATTAATACAAAACTATAACTGAAACTTGTTTTATTTTAAATATTTTTAAATAAGTTAAATAAAAACTCTTTTAGCTTTGAAAATTTTACACTTTATATTGTTGTGACTGCAATTTTGACAAACATTATCCTAGAATTACAAGCAGGTAACTTATAATTTAGTATTTACAAAACTTTGGAAAAACCGTAATTAAATAAAACTTAATGTTTAAACACACGCTTAGTAGAGGCCCTGGAAGTATATAAAGCCAATAAAATTCCCCAATTTACAATCTTAAGCAACCAAACTGACTTAATATTAATTTTGTTATGCGTGTATTTAAACATTAAGTGTCATTTAATTACGTTTTTTCCAAAATTTTCTAAATACTAGAATATAAGAGATACCTGCTTGTGATCCTATATGAAGAAAAATTTGATGTAACATGGACAGTTAAACGGAAAATTTCAGCTGTGGAAATGAGATTTTTACGTGGGGTATGTGGTGTAAATAGGAGAGATCGGGTACGAAATACGATTAGTGTATGATGAGTGTGAAATTGAAAGAAATGTTGTAGCAAAAGTTGCCGTGTTAGTCAGTTAAAATGGTTTGGTCATGTTGAGCAAATGTCTAATAAACGTTTGCTGTTAAAAAGATTTATTTGAATGATTTTGATGGTATACTTTTGCAGGTAGACGTCCGATGAGTAGTTGGAGTGGTATGATTGAGAGAGTTTTGCGTGAGCGAAAGTTTGCAAGTAGTAGGAATAAAAGAACATGTATGAGAGGAATTATGAATGTGAATGAAGCGAAAGTTGCTTGTTTGGATAGGAATGTTTTGAGGCGACTGATTTCGGGATGATAAAAAGAGTTTGTGCCACACCTTTTTGGGTACATGGCGTGATTGTGAATGTATGTATGTATGTATGTACAGTTTGTGAATGACAATGTTTGTCGAAACTACAGTCATAACTTTTGTATAATAAATTGTGAAATTTTCAAAGTTAAAAAAGTTTTTTTATTTAATTTATTTCAGTATAAAGTTTCACAAAGTAACGGCCGAAAGTGTTAATTTCTTAAACATTTTTATTTATAGCTGCACGTTATGTTACAAAAATACCTATATTTTAATGCAAAATCATTATTTTTTTAAATTATTGTTAAAAACCAGGAATACATTTAAACACTTTTTATCTATAGCAGCACATACTGTTTTACCAAAAAATATACTAATGTTTTGAATATGCAATTATTATTATTTATATCATTAAAAAAAACAGGAATGTATTTCTTAAACGTTTTAACTGAGAGCAGCACAGTATGCTACAAAAAATATTTTTAATATAAAATTATTATTTAAATTTGTTTTAAATTATATTATTATATAGATAAAATGTTACAGGAAAACGCATATTTTTTTAATATTTCCAATTGAAAAGTAATTGTAATTAATCTATACATATTTTGTCTTTGTCAAACTTACTGTTTTCACTTACTGACTCATTAGCATCTACATTTGTTGTAAATTAATTTTTAATATTATTGTAAGCTTAATATTTTGTTTTTCAATTTTACTAACATGTACAGCTTTTTTAACTGTTACTTTTTATTTTATTTCCACGACTGCACTGCTCTTTGTTGGCACGATATTGTTTTTATTAAATATGTACAAAAATACTTATAAATTTTATACTATTTTACTATACTAAATACAAAGCAATACATCTCTGTGCAAGTATTATTATACCCCATTGAGTTCTGGCAAAACCCTGTACACTCGAAAATTGTATAGGAATATGAAAAACTTAATTTAAAAATCGGTAAATTTTGCCTTAAATTTTTTTATAACAAAAATATTAAAAGTTAAACTATTTAAAAGAATTAATTCGGATTAATTATAAATTTACTAGTATTAATAATTATCTACAAAATAGTAATTAATGCAATAAATACTTTTGTCACGAATTAGAAGCTAGTGAAATTTAAGGATTTTATTTAAAAAAAGCAAATTTTTTTCAATCAAAATTTAAAACAATAGTAAATACCTAATTGCTATAAATTTGTAGTTTTAATTTTTGGATTAATTATTTTCAATAAAATAGAGAATCAGTGATATTTAAAAAATTCTACAGATAAGAACCTTTTTTACTTTTTACTTGGCACACGCGTTAGATAAGATTTTCCGGTAAAAAAGTGTAGGTACATTTTTAAGTTCAATAAAATGCATTGTTTAACATAGACATTGTGATCCATATTCATAGCTTCTGTTACAGCACTTTTTGTTTAAAGCAGTCATAATTTTCATAATAATTTTTTGCTTTTATTATATATCAAATATAAACTATCTCAAAATTAAATTCTTTTTTATATATTTAAAATTTTAAAATATTAATTGTACAGATCTAAAATTATTTTAAATAAATACTTAAAAACACTTTATTTAAATGTACCCTAAAATGGAATATAAAAACGGGCTTCTATATTTTGTATTTAATAAAATTAAAATTGAATTGAAAACAAACAAAATATAAGTTAATTTAATCAATAAAACTAATAACAGTTTGTATTTGCTTGCGATTTTCTTAAATTGACAAATATCGGTTTGTTTCATTCTATATCACGGTATTTTTTAAAATATGCCGCCGGACATTTTGCCACGGACGTTTTACCGCCGGGACATTTTGCCGACGAGATGTTTTGCCGCCGGGACATTTTACCGCCAGGCAAGTATTAGGCATAGCTTTCGGTAGAAGACAAATACCTAAACCAACCTATTAACCTAACCTAACCTAACCAATATTTCATCGAATTATCTCTTCTTTTGCTTTCTACCGAAAGCTACACTGAGAAAAATAGATATTTAACAAATTGGATAATAATAAGAAGATATTTATTTGAAATATACGAGTATGTTTACTGTATTGACAAATTTATACATTTTTAAAATCTACTCACATATATATTTTAATACTATATTAAGAATTAAGACTGTAATACTATATACAAATTGATGGTATTAAATTTTTGTTTTTATTATATTTATAGTTAATTTTTAAATATACTTATTGTGTTATTTTTAATATCTTGTGTTTGTGTCACCTTTTTAAATATAAATAGCGTTACGGTAACTATCCATTTTTCTCAGTGTACGCCTAATACTTTCCTGGTGGTAAAATGTCCCGGTGGCAAAACATCTCGGCGGCAAAATGTCCCGGCGGTAAAACGTCCGTGGCAAAATGTCCGGCGGCAAAACGCCCCGGTCCCCAGCTTTTACTGTAGTAATAAATAATGTAAATAATAAATGGTTTTAAAGATATTAAAGTGGTTTAATATCTACCCAATTCTGTATAATTATTACTCCTTTTATTTTATTTTAAAATATTTCTCACTTAATCTCAACTTCTCTTGAAGTCGACAATATTTTTGTAACATTAGTAGATAAGTAACGTTATAATATAATTTTTTACTAGCTAAAAATAAAAAAAAGCAATATCTATAGTTTTTAATATACATTTCAAGTATCACATATACATTTTATGTATGATTATAGGGCAAACTATAACAATAGTATTAGATTTATTTAAGGAAAATATAAATAAATCTTTATTTTGACAAAAATGTTATTATTAAATATTCTAAATTAAATTTAGTAAATAGTCGGTAACTTCTATCTCATTTTAAACTCTGGTGTTCTGTATTCAAACATAATCAGGTTTAATAAAACTTATATGTTACTAATTCTGTTTGTATACTTGGATATACAAACATTTGCAAATTTTTATTTTGTCTCATTCTTGTTTGGTTTTGTCTATTTAAAATTTCGAATATCAGTTTTTTACTTATCAACTAAAAAAGTTCAATAAGTATATTTATTTTGTCAAGGAATGTCAAATAGCAGTTTATATTTTTTTCAAGTACATTTACTGTATTGTTTTTTACATTATACAATTATATTTTACAAAAAAACTTATTTGATGTACCTAGTTTTAAATTTATCATTTCAAAATTTAACTCTTAATGAATGAATGATATTCTGTTTTGGAAATACATTACTTAAAGAATTTTTTACTTTTTTGAACAATTGTTTATATTCTAGGTATTAAGGGGGGGAGGCACATAATAATATAAATTTTACATAAATTTTGTTTCCGGTTTTGCTGAAAATTATATGAATTTATCTATTTTGAATGGGATGACCTATATATATATATATATATATATATATATATATATATATATATATATATATATAGGTATATATATATATATATATATATATTATATACATATATATATATATATATATATATATATATATTATATACATATATATATATATATATATATATATATATATATATATATATATATATATATATAAATAAGTCCTTCATATACTTCAGATAAATCAGAATTTAGGTTATGAAGCTGTGTGTGTGTATGTGTGTTTGTGTGTGTGTGTGTGTGTGTTTGCTCGTTAGTCAAAATTTTCTGATTGTAACTCCATCTAGACGGTTGAACCGTTTTTTTAAAAAAAATTCTGGGTAGCTTCATTTAGTGACCAAGATAGTCATGTGAATCTATTTTGTTCCAGTGATGCCAACTTTCCGACAAAAAATTACTAAGCATTTTAAAAATTCATTATCGCCACATTATTTTCACAATTTTAATCTAATTTTAACATATTCTCCTAATCTCCACATAAATAATAAAATTCAAATAAAATACAATGTTGCTAACTTTCCAAAAAAAAAAAAAATACTGAAATATTTTCAAATTAATAATGGCTACATCATTTAATCGATTTTAATAAAATTTTCACAAAAGGGTCTTCTAGTGCCCACATAAATTTTATAACTTTTGCAAAATACAGTGTTGCGAAAGAAAATTACAAAATTAAAAAAAAAAATTGGATACATTATTTATCAAGAAATTTAGGTAAATTTTTACAAAATATTCTGTTAGTATAGGTAATCAAAAAATTATATAATTTTGCTAGCTGTCAATGTATATGGGTTTATTCATATGTTTCTAATCTTGTTAATTATTACTGATAATATAAAAATGCATTTTCTTTTCGAAATAAGTTTCTGTCTCTCCTCTCTCTCTCTCTCTTGATTGTGTCAATCAAAATGTATTGCATTCAGAATTGAGTTGCTAGCAAATTGTTCTTACTAGAAATAAATTTATAAATTCAAAGAATATAATCGAAAAATATCAGGTAGGTAAATGCTAAGAGCCTTTGCTGCACAAATGGTATTATGGGGCCAGCAAAACAGTCAATTTTCTTAATTTGACAAGTCATTAGCATTGCACTAAACTACCCTTGAAACGAGTATACCAAACAGACAATTTAATATATCTTATATTTATTAGTATAGCTCAACCCGCATTTCAAAAATATACCTTTTTATACTAGACTTTCCTAATGGAGCAGAATTTATTTTGTCTCAGCGGGTGTCTCGTTACTAGTTAAGACGTCGGAAAATTACGATATTATCCAGACAATAAAATATTGTTTGGTTTTTGGAAATACGCGATAATAGATACTTAGAACCCTATTTAAATCTATTTAAATAATATTGAAAAATTCTGTTATTTTTTATAAGGTTTTAACAATTTTTAAAGAATTTTAACCAATTTTGCATTTCTTTTTTGACATTTTTGAAAAGTTTTGTTATTTATTACAAGGTTTTTTAATAATTTTTAGGAAAATTAAATATTGACATTTTAGAAAAATTTTGGTATTTTTTACAGGCCTTTTAAAAACTTTATAAGAATTTAAACTAATTTTGCAAAAAAATTTAAATATTGACATTTTTCAAAGATTTTGTTTTTTTTTACAAGGTTTTAAAATTTGAACAATTTCATGAAATTATTTTAAATATTATCATTTTTAAAAAATTTGTTATTTTTACAAGGTTTTAACAATTTTCACTAATACTTAATGTATAGGTAAATTCTAATCAAATAAGTGAATCTGATGAATATTAGTAGTAAAATTTTTGCATTACATATAAATATAGACAATAATACACAGTAATAAAAAACTAGTTTGTTAAATTAACAAAAGTTGAACAAACTTTGCTATTATAGGTGGTTCACTATCTAACAGAATATAATAAAATACATTACTACAAAAAACTAACAATAAACAAAAAAAAAATGATAAAAATTAATATATTCTATCTCGTTATATTTTAACAAAATTAAAAATTTTAATAACACAATAGAACACGCATTTTTTAACGTTATTTTATCATCATAATGAGAATGTTAAATTAACTGCTAGTTTGTGCAAAATTGTTTTACTTTATCAAAATAGCGTATTAAGAGAAATATTTCGTATTTTATAAAGAAAAAAAAATAACTACTCAGAGGTGTGTTTGAAAATATATTTTTTAACGTAGTAAAAAAATTTCAGAACTCAAACTATTAAAATAAAACTGTTTAGGATAAAGTTTAAGCGTATATTGATATTACGTTGTTGCTATATTGCCTATAAGTATAGAAGGTGAGGTAATTATGCGTTACAAGTACAAAAATATGAATATTGTTTAATACTAATACTAATAGTTACTATACACGTCATTAGTGGTATTGTACCAAACATGACTACATAGGTAAGTGTATTTCATTTGACATCTCCGACGGCCATATTGAAAATTATTAAGTTTAGTTAATTGTCAATTGAATTGGTTAGTTTCGCTTGAATTTTATTATTGACATGCTGGTCAGAAATTCTATATCCAATCAAAGAAATCTTAAGTCTCTATTGGAATGTATTTTATTTATTTTTAGTTCAGTGCTTCGTTTTGGTTGTCTGAAGTAAAAATATGTCTTTTCACATATTAGAAATAAGAATATTTTTGGTTTGTTTATCACCAAATTTTGTTACTATACTAAACTAAAAATAAATAAAAATAAAAATATACCAGATATTCATAACCGGTTACCTACGGCTTGTTGTAGAAAATTATATTTGTTAGTCATATTTCTTTTAACAAATATGCGTAATTTATAACCACGTTGGGTGGTGTATATTTACATTTCTATCACTTTTTCACACAATATTCATTGATCAAATTTAAGCGAAAATATACACAGTCATTATATAATTTTTAATATAGCTACCGGTGCTATACTTGATGCTGCCACCAGTGGTGTATATAATAAGTAACTACTGTATAATGATGTTCATATTATTGTACTAGTTACATAATATTCGTTTTTTTGCATAGGAAAGACAGTTATGTAATATCAATATTTTGATTCGCATAAAGAAACACTTTTAAATTATACTGTAAATTAAATGATTATTATATAAGCAAAGATTATATCTAATTATATCTAACTAATCTATAGATAACATATATAGATATTTATACATATATCTATATAGATATATATATATATATATATATATATATATATATATATATATATATATATCTAATATATAAAATTCTTGTGTCACAGTTTTTGCGTTTATACTCCTCCGAAACAGCTTGACCGATTTTGATGAAATTTTATATGTATATTTAGTAGGTATGAGAATAGGTGTATAACTAATTTTTATACCCCTAAGTGTTAAGGGTGGCTCACCCTAAAAAAAATTTTTCATTTTTTAGATAATTTTTTTTTTGTTATTTTTTTATGGTGTGCCATTAAAAAATACATTTAGTCCTAAATTTTTACCCTCCTACCACCAACTCTTACTTTTTAATAGCATTTTATATTTTTTAACCCCGGTCGATATCTGATCAATGGGGTTCCGTTTAGCCAAACTCAATAAAATAAAAATAAATAAATAAATAAATTTGTAACTTTGGGAAGTTGTTGAGTACACTCCCGCAAAGAATTCTAGGGCCCTGGGGGCGTAGCCCTCCCGGGGGGCCCCAGGAAAAATATAGAAAAGTGTGAAAGAAATTGATTCCAAATAAATTGAAAATAATTATAATATGAGAAATGTAATTGATTTTTTCATTTCTTTATTTCATTGATTCATAAAAAATTTTATATACACATTAAAATAAAGGCAAGACAACGTTTGCCGGGCCAGCTAGTATATATATATATATATACAGGGGCGTAGCAACCGGGGGTGCAAGGAGTGCGATGCACACGGGCCCATGAGCGAGAGGGGCCCACGAGCCAAAGTGCCCAATGGGGCCTTATTTTCATTAATACCATTCATAGGATTAAATACATTTATTATATAAATTAATTGATTATAGTAAGTTAAATACTTTTTTATAGATTCTTTTAAGTTTACAAACACAAAAACATACAGTACAAATCAAATTTAAAGTTTAGGTTTACAAACATAGTTCATTAACTTTAACTAAACTTAACTTTTCTCGCTTTCATTGAAGCAAAAATGCTAATTATTTCACTTAAATTTAATTTACGTGCTCTTTCATTTTCAATCCTCAAAATCGCCAAATTTGATAAACACTTCTCCCCCATGGAGTTTCTTAAATATGTTTTAATAAGTTTTAATTTTGAAAATGTTCTTTCGGCGCTAGAAGTTGATACGGGGAATGTTAAGAACAAAATAAGAGCGGTACGAAGTTTCGGAAATGTCGAACTAAGAATAGAATATTCTGTAAATATTAATTCTCCTAATTCAAATACCGAATTAATATTTTGTAACTGTTTTTTAAAGGTTTTCTTAAAAGATAATATCTGTGTCTTAAAATCTGCAGTTAAATCGTCAGTATATTTGAAAATCTATCTTTTAATTGTGCAATTATAATATCTAACGTAGCGTTAAAAACGTTTATCCTAAAATTATCTTCTGAACTATTAAATCGAAAATCTTCACACATTCCTTGTCTATGGTTAAGCCAACATTATTAGGTACATACATATATATTTCCTGGCAAGTTGTTTCTTTAGGCATTTCACTTTAATTTATTAATTTTGAAAATACAGATTGCATTTTAACAAAAACTAATTTTAATTAATTTTGATTATCATAAAAAGAAAACAACTTTTATTTGAAATTTTTTTTCGAATAAGGCACAAACAGACACAAATTTTAAAAATTAAAATGACATTTCGAACTTAAAATGAGTCAAAAGAACATTAAAATTTTAAACAATACAAAGAGTAGAGAGGGGCCCCTTAATCCCAGTGGCACACCGGCCCACAAAGGTCTTGCTACGCCTCTGTATATATATATATATATATATATATATAGATTATAACATATCTACCCTTTATCAGTTTTAGAAATTATAAATTATTATACAGCATGTCGAAGATAAAGATAAGTGCTTAACTATTGGAATCCCCAAAGTAACAAAAGTTGCCTCTTTAAAGAAACAATTCAAACAAGATTAGAAGTATAATATAAAACTAAAAAATAGAAATAATAATTTTATATTTTTTTATTAAAAGTTCGTATACAAATTTATTATTGAAATTAGGTAAAATTTTCAAAAAAAAAGTTATAATTATAGAATAAATAAATAAAAGTTTATTTTTTTCGTTTGAAACATTTGAATCGAAAACAAATAATATCATGCAAAAAGCAATCTTTATCACGTTTCGCTTAGATTGCTTAGCTTTGGCTGTCATTATCTAAGCTCAACACAATAAAGATCACATTTCGCCTCTCATGACATAATAATATACTATTTTTTTTTTTAAATTTAATTTAATTTTAAGTTGAGATCAAAATATTATGAAAAAAGGAAAAACAAAGTCAAATTTATAATGCTATCGGCCGGTTTCATAATAAATATTTTAATTAAGGTCAACTTTAACTCGACAAAAAAGCATTGTTTAATTGATAACAGCAAATAACTTTGCCATTATAAGTTTGAAAAGTTCACAAGAAAGCATAGTTTTATTGATATCAAAAATAATTTTGTCAGTAGAATTTCAAATCAATGCTTTTTTGTCGGTTTAAAGTCGACTTTAGTTAAAGTGTTTATTATGAAGCTAGCCGTAAGTCACAACTTGCCATCTATGCATGGAATTGTGTGCATGCGCATATTGTTTGTGTACGCATCAGTTTGTGATATTACGTAGCAGCAGCAGCTTGTCTGCGTTAGTTATAGTTAGTTTCTATTCTGTTCTTGTATCGAACTGAAGAGCTTTTTCCTGTTCGCGTTTATATTTGGTTTTCGTGGTTTGTCTTCAGTTGAAAAAGAAGAGGGTAAGTTTACTTTTCTTAGTTTCCTACTTACTTGTGCAGGTATCCAGAGCAGCTGGGCTAAAGTTCATACAATAAATGTAATTTCATTATTATTTCATAAAAGTATATCAATATATATATATATATATATATATATATATATATATATATATATATATATAGTTTTAATTGTTCACTACCGTAATGATATATATGCGTTAAGGATAACGGATGTGCGGTAATATGTTGAATAAAAATCAGATTACATTTATTCAATTTATTGTTAATTCCAATATTTCGCCTCCAAAATTGTTGGCTTCTTCAGGGAGAACAATGGATGAATAAATGATTAAATTGAGTATAAAATTTCAATGGGTAAAACATATAAAGTATTCTTAAAATTCATCGATGATCGAAACACACTTTTTAACAAATAAATAAAATAATAAATAATAACAAACAGAACTAATACTCTACACAGTTTCAACCAATAAGCTTTCGAATTAAAATTTTGTTCAATAATTTAAAATAATTAGCCAAAAAGTTGTCATTGAAGTTAAAAAAATTTTTTTATTTTGATGTCAGAATCGTCACATTAAAACATGTAATTTAAAATATATAAATTAATTGTCAATAAGATAAAATAATAAATAATGATGAAATTAAAATATGTTAATGGACATATTAAGTAAAATATTTAAAAAAAAAACCGATATTTATAACTGAAAACTTATTCAATAAGTTGAATAAGTTTTCAGTTATAAATATCGGTTTTTTTTTTAAATATTTTACTTAATAAAAAATTTTTTAACTTCAATGACAACTTTTTGGCTAATTATTTTAAATTATTGAACAAAATTTTAATTCGAAAGCTTATTCGTTGAAACTGTGTAGAGTATTAGTTCTGTTTGTTATTATTTATTATTTTATTTATTTGTTAAAAAGTGTGTTTCGATCATCGATGAATTTTAAGAATACTTTATATGTTTTACCCATTGAAATTTTATACTCAATTTAATCATTTATTCATCCATTGTTCTCCCTGAAGAAGCCAACAATTTGAAATTCAAATGCGATTTCTTGCGGTAAAAATGCGACAATCTTATGTTGTTTCATATTAAATTGTAGCTAAATGCATCGGCTAAACGAAACGTAATGAGATTTTATTGGGGAATTCCTCTATAAAAAGTATTTTTATCATTTTTGATATATTAATTTGACATTTAACAGTTAGATTATTTTTTTTCATAGCTATCTAAGTTATCATGTAGTAGCAATGCTACGCCATTAGAAAGACAAAGACGCGAATACCACGTATCTCCTATCTCTCTCGGCTCGCATTTGAGCGGCCAGTGCGCGTTCCAGTTATTACTATATTTCAGTGGTTTTTCGCTAGAGTTTTTTGGCTAGATGTGTATAACATTTCTAATAAACTAGATTATATTTTTTCAAACACCAAAATGATTTTTTATATATTTTATATATATATATATATATATATATATTTGTATCGTGCTAATTGAAAATTATTCATTAAATTAGTTTAACAATTGACTAACTTTAGGAATGAAACAAGTTCATGCAAAATTTTAGTTAAAAGAAAATAACTAATGTTTAATTAGTTCTTTGTAATAAATATACACGGCGTAAAAGCACAGAAATTCATTGTTAAAAGAAAATAATTAATTTTTAAATATTATGGTAACATTCAAAATAAAATCGAAATTATATGTATTTAATATTTATTATTATTTGGTTTAAAATATAGTAAAACTATTTGATTTTTTATTTTCGAAGAAAGTGAAATTTAGAACGAATTTTGTAAATATTTAGATTAAATTGGAGGAAATGATTTCAATGATAAATTTATATTGAATTTATAATTTAAGAAAAATAATTGCCTTCAAATATTATTCTTTTTGTAATTGTAATAAAACAATAAAAAATATCAGTGTTTATGCTAATTGTAATTTTTTATTTCTTAAATCAGAAAACAAAAGGATTTTTATTTTTTGTAAACATTTCCGAATATTGAAGTTTAATAATTTTTTTTCTGAACTTTACAAGATTTGTTAATGTAAAATATAATTTCATACGTGTAATAGTAAACTAAATATGTTAATTAACTTTTCTTTAATACAAACCATCTTAATTACTGCGTGTTTACTAAATATTTTTGCGTTCAGTTTTTATTTTTATTTTGAAATGTCAAGTGAAAATTTTATATTATTATTTTTTATGTTTGCTGTTTAGGCTATTTTTAGTGGTTTGTCGATAATTATTGCACAATACGCGATGGGTTACAAAGCAATAAATTTAAGTACTTTTGACATTTTATTTTAAGCAACGTAGTGCATAACTTATAAGATCATGGCTGGTTAAGTGTTTTCCTAGATTTAGGCTTAGCTTACGAGTATAACATGAGATGGTTTTTGTTTTCGATATTTTTACTTAAGAAAGACAGAGGCATTTTTGTGAGAAAGGACTAATTTTACAGACAAGATAGTGTTACACTTTCATAAGAGATGGGAATGTGTATCAGCATTCATACAAAAAATATCAATTTTTGAAAGTCATACATTTATCGTATTTGTACAATCGCATTATATTTGGTTTTAATATCAATTCTATTAATTAATTTAAGTAATTTAAAAACTTTATATAAATCCTAATTAGAGATGCCGCACGTCTTACTCGTTCGGCTAATGTTAACGCAAAATTAGCGTCAAGCCTAATTATAACGTACATTTGTAATTTATTCGATTTCAAAAGTAAGAACTATAAATCTAGATCAATTTTTATTTTTCTTATTTTTTTTATTATTATGTCATCGTTACTGATTACATTATCATTAAATATTACTCAATATATTTTCAATATTATTATTAAGTAAAGAATTTTGTTTTTGCTTAAATCGCCCTTAATTTATTTTGTTTAACTAATTATATATTAGTTAATTTTTTTAAAGTTAAGAAATATGAAATGACTTGGCCTTTTTTTTGCAAAAACAGAAATAAGAGTAAAATATTATTATTGTTATATAGAAATTTTTTTTTCACTTTTTATTTTGTCCTAGATATATCGAAA
The DNA here is from genome assembly GCA_963966155.1 of Clivina fossor. NCBI lineage: Eukaryota > Metazoa > Arthropoda > Insecta > Coleoptera > Carabidae > Clivina > Clivina fossor. Next base: position 200,828 of record OZ014567.1, read on the forward strand.
TATTTTAACTAAACAATTATCAAAAAACAAATTTAGTTTTTAAAAAAATAGTTAATAAAAAAATTAAAGTTGTGATTTAAATCAAATGAGATTAAAATCAGTCCAATTCTGGTATTTAGCACATTTTTTTTCGAAAAATATTTAGAATTTACAAATACCGTTTTTCTAGTAATTCTGTTTATACTTTTATAAAAGTATAATATTGTACATATTATTAGATAAATAAAAACTATCTATAGATGTGTCTTTGTTTTCAGAAACTACTCGCTCATTTCTAGACAAAGTTAGTTGATTGTTAGCAAATTGGACCGTACCCAATACTTTTTCAGCTTCACTAACAATACAAAAGGTAAGCAGCTTTTGTTTATCATATTTTCCTACAAATTCGATATTTTTTTAATAAAAAAAATATTTCAAATAAAAATCTCTCATATAAAACAAATATCATTCATATCATTTTATATAATGTTTCACATACATATAGTATCATTAAATTTCATATTGCTAGCGTTCTTGATTTGTTTTAATTGTTTATATTTTTGACTAAATTTATTTATTTTTTAAAAAAGTTATTAAATATATATGTTTTCTAAAAATAGAAATGTTGACAGTATCTTTGTTTGAATTAATTAAATAAAATTTAGTAAATAATATGTTAAAATATGATATATTTTGATGCAGTTTATCATAGCGTGATAAACAGAATTGTATCATGCTGATGCATCTATGTTATTTTGAAGAAATGACAATAAAAATTCAAATTTATCACATGCTGCATTGTATGTGATAAGTAAATTTCGTATTATGAGACATTCCTTAGTTTGCGTTGTCGTTATATAATTTGTTGTTTTAAATTTCTTATACTGTTTTATTTGTTTAAATTTTTTTATATTTATTATTATTTTTTTAATACTATTATTAATAAATAATTACTAAATAATCTTACAAAATCAAACTTTTTCAACACTAACCTAAAATGTTAATTTTTTGTCATATTTCGTTTCTTAATTTTCTTTTATTTGATCAGCGATAATGTTTAAAAGATATATGTCATTATCAATTACTTGATAACTTCTTATTATTATTGAAATGTATTTTAGCTATGGTTTTTCAATACACTGCATTAAATATTTGGGAAGCTTTAGAAAATCATGAAGTAGCTCTTGAAAAACATTCATTATATCTAATAATCACGCCGTAGATATAGGTATTTATTATATTAACATTAAAATTACACATATATTTTTTAATTTTTTAAATTTTGTGTGTTGTGCAGGACCCTATATATATATACCGGGTGTAGAAATGAAATGTGAACCATAGGGATTTCAATGTTATTTTTTAAATACGGCTGTATCTCTTTCCCTATTGACTTTAGAGCAAATGTTTAAATACAAAACTTGTTCAAAATGTGAAAATGCATGGTATAAACTAATTTTTGTTACATAAATATTAATATTTTACGATATACAGGGTTAACCACTAAAAAATGAGCTATAACATTGGGAAACGGGAATGGTATCGAAAAATGCGGAATAATGAGTTCTATAATTCGGTGAAAAAATAATTGTTCTACGATACTTCGTTTAGGAGAAAAAAATTAAAAACTGATTTTCGAAAAAAATGCCAATGGTCCCCCCCTTATCAACTTTTCGAAAAATCAGAAAAAGGTGAATAAAAAATTAAAGAAAAACAGGAAAAAAAAAGTGTCTGGTACAAAAAGTAGGATAAAAGAGTAGACAACGAAAGCCAGTGTTAAAATATCCAAAATCTTTTTTTTTTAAACAAAACACAGGGGTACCCCCTTACGAAATTTTTCAAAAATCAGTTTTTAATTTTTTTCTCCTAAACGAAGTATCGTAGAACAATTATTTTTTCACAGAATTATAGAACTCATTATTCCGCATTTTTCGATATCATTCCCGTTTCCCAATGTTATAGCTCATTTTTTAGTGGTTAACCCTGTATATCGTAAAATATTAATATTTATGTAAGAAAATTGACTTTATACCATGCATTTTCACATTTTGAACAAGTTTTGTATTTAAATATTTGCTCTAAAGTCAATAGGGAAAGAGATACAGCCGTATTTAAAAAATAACATTGAAATCCCTATGGTTCACATTTCATTTCTACACCCGGTATATATATATATATATATATATATATATATATATATATATATATTTAATGGAAATAAATATCCAATATAAGCACTTTGTAAAAATCAATGTAATTTTTAATAATAATCATTGTATAACAATATTACAACAGTACAAGTGAACAACTAAATAACATAAATTTCGCGTATAAATTATTCAGTCAATTGTAATACTAACATGGAAACGTTCAAAAATGATTCTGACAATGATTATACTGTACAATTGAAACCTTCATTAAATTAAACACTGATCATATTTAAATCATTTTAATATTGATAAAGTACATTTTAATCGAAATATTTATTTAATATTATTAAACCAGAACAAAAAACGACAAAATATTGTAAACTGCAAATCGGATCAGTATAAATTTTTGTGGTAGGTATATATAGTATTTTTTATGTATTTTAAACATTGGAATATATTCATAATATTATTTTCAATTTTTTTAATTTATTGAATTTTTTAATTATTTTACTTTTAAATAAGAATTAATCATCTGTTACTAGTTATCATTATTGAAAAAAAAAATAAAAATAAAAAAATACTGTCAAAAACAAATAGCACTAAAATCAAGAAAATTAAAGATAAAAAAAGTAATTGAATAAATAGGTCAAAATTTTAACTTGAATTACAAACAGCGCATGATACTACTAGTACCAACTGTAAATATAAAATTTACTAAAAAAAATTACCAAATTTTCTTCTTCATCTTTGCGTGATTACGTCGTAATATTTATCACGGTGCGTCATAAATGTTATGACGTAATCAAACAAAAATAAAGAAAAATATTTGCAATTCGTAGTATTATGCGTTGTTGGTATTTCAAATTAAGGCCATTTCAAGGCAAACAAAAGGCTAAATTCAGGCAGATGGTGGGAATCCAAAAATGAATAATTTTACATTCGATTTATTCGTTTAATACTACATATTTATTGTAACTAATTATTAGAAAAATTTACTAATTCATGTACAATCAATAATTTAATAACAATGTTTATATATTTACCGAATTAAAAAAATTAATCAAATATTTAATTGTCAATATTTTCATTGTTTATTATTATTTTGATTTCCAAAAAATATATATGTTGTTAATTGTTATTATAGTACTTATGTATTAATTCAGAATTTATTTATATGTAGTTTATTTGTAAAAAAATAATTTTCATCATTTTTCTTGAAAAATGCGATTTTCTCTTATTTTACACATACAATTTATTTGAAAAAAAATATGATTAATCTTTATTACAATTAACAACATATATATTTTTTGGAAGTCAAAATAATAATAAACAAAGAAAATATTGACAATTAAATATTTGATTAATTTGTTTATATGTTAATTCTGTAAATATATAAAAATTGTTATTAAATTATGAATTGTACATAAATTAGCAAGTTTTTCTAATAATTAGTTACAATAAATATGTAGTACTAAACGAATAAATCGAATGTAAAATTATTAATTTTTGGATTAGCACCACCTGTCTGAATATAGCCGTTTGTTTGCCTTGTAATGGCCTTAACATTTTGACTTTTAATCAATTTATTCAATTCTCATCTTTCTTGTACATTTGTTACTGCGACAGCTTTATTTATTTATCTTTAGTTTTCTTGATTATATTCCAAATTGTTTCTGATATTATTTTTTCTTTTTATTTTATCTAAATATGTTAACAAATATCCGGTGATTAATTTTTATGCAAATGTAAAATAATTAAAAGAAAATCAATAGATAAAATTTTGTTCTGGTTTAATAATATCAAATTAATATTTCGATTAAAATATACTTTATCATATTAAAATAACTTAAATATGATCACTGAAATATGTGTGCAGAGTTTAATTTAATGGACGTTTCTATGTTAGTACTAATATTACGATTGACGGAATAATTTATTCGCAAAATTTATCTTATTTGGTTGTTCACTTGTACTGTTGTAACATTATTATAGAATAATTATTATTAAAACTCACATTTTTTTATACAAAGTACTTACATTGGTTATTTATATATACGATTCTACAATGATCTTACACAACATAAATTTAAAAAAAATAGAAAATATATGTGTAATTTTAATGTTAATATAATAAATGTATCTATGCCGTGATTCTTAAAGATAATATAAGTTTTTTGAGAGCTTCTTCATGTTCTTCAAAAACTGCCAAAATATGCAATGCAGCTTACTGAAAAGCTATAGTTATAATACGTTTAATTTATAATAACATGTTATTAAATATTTGATAATGACATATACTTTTATATACTATTTCTGAACAAATAAAAACCTAACAAAAGAGAAATATAAATTTTTTTAAATTTTTTTAATCTTCAAAAGATTGATTTTGTACGATTATTAAGTAACAATAATACTAAAAAAGAAAACAATTAAAGCAAAAAGAAATTTAAAACAAATAAAACAATTTAGAAAATATAAAAAGATAAATTCTGCAACGATAACGCAAAATAGGCAATGATTGGCAATTGACACCATAGATACGGTATAAACAATAGGTTTCACAAGACAAAAAACTACTTATTATATGCTATGTACCATGTGATAAATTTGAATTTTTAGCGTCAATAATGATTTTATATATGTAGTTCCTTCAAATATAAATACGCCATCTACCTACGATAAATTTATGTTTATCATACTGTGATAAACTGCATCGAAATTAGCCTCCTGATCATATAAATGTCAAACATATTTGTTGCAGATTTAAAAATTTGAAGAGAGTGAGAGAGAGAGAGGAGTAGTTCTGTGCAAAAAGCGCAGAACTGGTTAACCAGATAGTTCGTGACGACCGACGCGACGCGACGACGGCTATCAAATCCATGAATAAGCAGATGATAAGCACCTACAGTTACTTTATTTAATCTGTAGCAGCTACTTCAAGTTTAAGTTCAAATAGTACATAAAAATTAAAATAAACCGAAATAACATTTTAATTTGAAGTGAAAATGGTGCAATTTCCGTGCCGTTATCAAAACAATGGTTGCACGAAAATTCTGCCGTTTACAACATTAAAAAATCACGAAGAAAATTGTTATTTCCAGAAGCTACCCTGTCCAATCGTTTCAATGGAAACATGTTCATGGCTGGATAAACTAAATGAGTATTGTCAAACGGAATATTCGCAAAATATATTACCGCATCCATGTAATATTCAGCATAACTTTACTGCGAGTAATCTACAAACATTTCTTACCAAAGCGTTCAACTTGTTTTTTTTGATACAGACGGAAATCTGTTTAACATCGAATAAACTATTTCATTGTGTTCGTTTAGTTGGTGATGCCGATGAAGCTGCGTATTTTAAATATACTTTACGTATTTCAGACGCCGAAAATGAAACATGTTACAAAAATAGCAACATTATACCGTACAGTAGTATGAATATAGAAGGAAGTAATTCTTTGGTAATTAAAATAGAAGCTCTAAAGTACATATTTGATACGTTAGATAAACTTAATTTTTATGTTATAATTGACAAAATCGGTGATATAAGACGTTATCAAGCTAGTAGAACTTCAAATAAAAATATTATTTTAAAAAAAATATTTTTAAAAAATGATAAATCTGTAAAGAAAAGTGAATCTCATAAATGTACATTTTGTGAGAAAACTTTTACTGAGAGTGGAAATTTAAAATTGCATAATCGTGTACATACAAATGAGAGACCTTATGAATGCGAAATATGTGAGAAAACTTTTACTGAAAGAGGAAGCTTAAAAATACATATCCGTTCTCATACAAATGAGAAACCTTATAAATGCGAAATATGTGAGAAAACTTTTACTGAAAGAGGAGGCTTAAAAATACATATCCGTTCTCATACAAATGAGAAGCCTTATAAATGCGAAATATGTGAGAAAACTTTTACTCAAAGAGGAAGCTTAAAAACGCATATTAGTATACATACAAATAAAAGACCTTATAAATGTGAAATATGTGAGAAAACTTTTACTCGAAGAGGAAACTTAAATACACATATACGTTCTCATTCAAATGAAAGACCTTTTAAATGCGAAATATGTGAGAAAACTTTTACTGTTAATACAAACTTAAAAAGGCATATTCGTATACATACAAATGAAAAACCTTATAAATGCGAAATTTGTGAAAAAACTTTTACTGATAGTGGAACTTTAAAAACGCATATTCGTGGACATACAAATGAGAAACCTTATAAATGCGAAATATGTGAGAAAACTTTTACTTGGAGTGAACAATTAAAAAGACATATCCGTTCTCATCCGAAAGAGAAACCTGATGAATGCGAAATAGAAAACTTTTCCTCAAAGTAGAAATTAAAAAGAAACATATTCGTATTCATAGTGTGACGATTTAATTTTTGTAGTTCTCTTTTTATTAATGATTAATTTTGAAATATTGTTAAGCTTTATTCGGACTGCCCTTTCGCTAGCAAAATCAGTGTTATGTTTTTGCGCAGAACTAGTTATTCTGAACCGAACTACATGTGAGCTTATATGAATACATTGCAAAAGCACGGATTTAGTTTCATTAGCAAAATGGCCAAGGTTTCTAACTAAAATTCACTTATGTTTTAAGAACGGCAAATCACATTTTACTAAAATGAGATAGCGATGAGTTTATGTTTTTATGAAAGAAACGTAAAATTTATAATATGTAAATGATCAGTTTCGAAGAAAAAATTAATATTATTTTGAAAACCCGTATTTCATATAATCAAATAACATTCATTTTAGACACGTCAGAAAAAAAATTAACAAAACAGATGGCGAATTTTTCCTATAAACCTATAAAATTATATTTATTTCATTTACTGTTTCTGTTTTGCATTCGTATTTTTCAAATGATTGTACAGTTCTTATTTTGTATAATTATAAATTCTTCATCAGACATATTTAACACAACAAAACAACTTAAACTGTAAAAAAAACTGTACTGAACGTAACCAAAAACTGTTTAGAATGTATACAACGTGAACGGTAAAGTAAAAAATAATTTTTAACAACATTTTTCAAGTTTTTGCACTGTGTTACGTCGTGAAACTAAAACTAAATCGTAAAACTGTTCTGGCAGTCGGAATGAGGTTTTATTCTAAATATAATTTGTCAGTATCTTTTTTTTACATGATTATTATTTTAAATAAAATTAAAATGTTAAGTTTCATTCAGACTGCTGTTTTAGTTTTATGCAGAAGCACAACAATTTGATCAATCCAAACAACACTTGACACATTTTTAGTTTTTACGCCAAGTATTTGTGAGTATTTGGATTAATTAGCTCTTGTGTTTGTGCGTAAAACTAAAACGGTAGTCTGAATTAGATTTTATGTACAATAATATGTTTTAATTTCTGTAAAAATCAACATGTATTTGAATATTTATAACACAACATGAAATGACAATAAACTTTGTTTATGCGTTCCTGATACAAATTGAAATTTACAGTCTTTATTGTGGCAAGAAGATAACAATTTTTTGATGTATTCTAATGTAACGATGACGGCATTTGCCAAATCAATTTTATATATATTTTCAATTTATATTAATTTTATTATTATTATTAAATGTTATTTATAATAAAATTCAAATGAGTAAATAAATCAATATTATTATGTAATATGTATTGTTAAGTTGTATTGACCTTATTCAATAATATGAATAAAATTATTTTCTCAAATTTCTTTAAATTTTGTCTAATTATGTAAGGAAAGTCAATATATATTGAATGAAGTTTATTGACTTTAGCTGCAGGATTAATACTAAACTTAATTTTTGTATTTTTTTTCTTTTGTTTGAATTTCGTTTAATGTATGGACGGCCTTGTTTACGCAACGACCTGTTGTGCAGTACCAGTTTGGGCAATTCGTTTGTAGGTGTATGAGGGTTTTTAGACAAACAGCTAGATTAATTAGCAATTGATAAAACATTTTCAAATTTAAATTTGATGCGTTCAGCAATCCTGTAACGAGGATTGTATGTGTTTTAAAATTTTCCGTAATTTCATTTAGTGCTGAGTTCAATTTATGTAGAAATTCGTCTACATCTTCTGATAGTGACCGGTATACTACAATTATTAATAATTTTTTTTTTGTGGTGTGAGAGTGTTTTGCTTGAGCGAAAGTTTCCAAGTGTTAGGAATAAAAGAGCATGTATGAGAGGAATTATGAATGTGGATGAAGCGAAAGTTGCTTGTGCTCGATTGGAATGTTTGGAGGCGACTGATTTCGGGATGTTGAAAAGAGTTTATGCTACATCCTTTTGGGTACGTGGCGTGATTGTGTATGTATGTATGTATTCCTATAATTTCGATAACTTTCTCTTCGGAAAATTGTTTAATTGTTTATGGTGATTGTTTTGCAATTGAAATTTACCTATTTTTTCGTTAGTAGATCGCTCTACTTTTACATTTTGTCTTCTTCTTCTTCTTTAGTCTTTAATAATGTTATTATCAATAATGACATTATTATACAGCAGCTAGTTACTATACACCGCTGGTGTGGCAGTGATATCTTCGGCGACCATATTACGAAAACTATTACATCAAGTTAATTGACAATTGCATTGTTTATTTTCGCTTGAAATTTAATTTGATTATTAAAAACATGTAAACAAGTGCAACAAATGCAATGTGCACCGCCAAAGATGGTCAGAAATTATATATTCAACCAAAGAATTATTAATTCTCACAAATCATGTAACAAATATAAATTACGTACGTTGAGTTCGGCGAAACATCGATTATAAATAAATAATAATACAGAATTGAGGTAGTGTTTTATTTAATATTCTAACTTAGTTATTTGAGAAACATAGTATAATTCAAAAAGATAATAGTAAAAAAACGATTTAGCTAGTTTAAAGACAAAGAGTGCTAAAGAATTTATAACCAGGTAACTCTTTCAAGTAAAAAATAATATAAACACACAAAAAACTTGTTTCTTTGTTTTTGGAACAATATCTTTACGGTCTTGTTAAAAATTTACGTCTGCGCGTATCCGGTCACTAATGAAATTACAAAAATAAATGAAGTAAAACTGTAATTATTATATTTTGTTATTTCTCGTTTAAAAGTATTTACACTAGTAACTAGTTGAATAATGAAATTATTTCTAAATAGCAATTTACGCAGTTTTGAAACATATTAGAAATCTTCGCAATTCAATACATACATACCTATACGTATGTACGCAGGGCCGGATTATGGCCTAGACAAAAAAGACAAATGTCTAGGGCCCGCATAAAAAGGGCCCGGCCTGCAGTCGGTCAAATTTCATTTTTATGTATTTTTACGCAATAAAGTCCTATTATTTTTGCCCGGAGAAAAAAAATGTCTAGGGCCCCACAAAAGGTTAATCCGGCCCTGTATGTACGTCGATTATTAATAAATATTAATACAGAACTTTAATCTAAATCCGTTTTATTTTAATATAATGAGTTGTGAAAGATTTTTTACTATACCTACTGTATACTACTAACCATCACAAAACTAAATTTTTATTTTTACAATCAAATACAAATGAATTTTATTTGCAAATATTAAAATGATTTAATAACAGGATTAGAAGCATATGGGTAAATCCATATATAGACAGACCACTTTGACATTTTCCGGAAAGTTGGCAACACTGTATTTTAATAATATTATAATTTATGTGGGCACTAGGAGAAACTTTTCTGAATATTTAATCAAAATGGAATAAATAATGTAGCCAAAATATATTTTTAAAAAAATTTGTGATATATTTTCTCGATAAGTTGGCAACACTGTATTTTGTTAAAATTGCATAATTTATTTAGGCATTAGGAAAATCTTTTATTAAAATTTGATTAAAATCGGTTTAATAAAGTGATCAAAATAAATTTTTTTAAATTTTACTAATTTTTTTCTCGGAAAGTTAGCAACACTGTATTTTGTTAAAATTACAAAAATTATATGATTGCTAAAAGAATCTTTGGTAAAAATTTGAGTACAATCGGTTAAATAACATGGCCATAATATATTTTTAAAGATTTTAGTAATTTTTTTCTCGGAAAGTTGGCAACACTGGATATTAATAAAATTATATAATTAATGGAAGCATTAGGGATATTTTTTCTGAAAATTTGATCAAAATTGGATAAGCAGTGTAGCCAATATAAATTTTTAAAAACTTTAGTAATTTTTTTGTCGGAAAGTTGGTATCACTGGAAAAAACCAAAACCACAATCTTGGGCACTAGGCAAATTTATCCTGAAAATTTCATTAAAATCGGTTGAACCGTCTAGGAGGAGTTGCGGCCACAAAATTTTGACTTACGACCGAGCGAGTGAGCAAGCTGACGACGCACATCCATACACTCACATAAACTAAGTTTAGATTCGTCATCTAGAGGCTATATGAAGGATTTCTATATACAATTTTTTTTTGAAAATGTTACAAACACCGTACCAAACGCTATATCACTTTTCTTTGCATTCAAAGTGGTAAAAATGCTTTCTGTTTTATCACAAATAGGTTTGTGTAGAATTTATATTAAACACATACATACGTATTAAAGAAATCTAACTGTATTTTACACATCTAATTAAAAATAGTCTGAAATTTTTTAATTAATATAATTAATAAATCGCATATAATTTTATAAGCGTATTAAACCGCACTGCATTTATCTACAAACTAAATAAAGATTATAAGAGAAAAATATTTTGGAAAAATAATCTTCAGACAAGTAGAAATAAATGAATTAAATATAAAAAAAAAATTAAGAATATAATTTGCTTTAATTACTTTTTCAAAATGCTGCAATAAGGAAGTCAATCAAATCAAAATTACGTTATTAAACAGGAAAAATATATTATATTTAAATTTTTACACACACACACATGTATATAAAAAATAAATTTGTTATACAATATAAAGAACATTGGTAAATATAAAATATATATTATATAAAATATGATAAACATAACAAATTTAATAATTATTAATTATTATAATTTCTTTTTTGGGACCTATATTTTTGATGCAGATTTGTAAACATTAACATTTGTTGAATTTATAGAATTTTCTGGGCTGATATGCCGTGGTTGGTCTATCCTCGTTGCAGACGTTTCGCCATACATCATTGATGACATCCTCAGTGCTTGGTGACTGAATGACAGTTTCTGCCCCGCAATCTGGTATATATATACAGTGCGAGTGTAAAGTCTGGAACTATCGCAATAAATCTTTTATTAAACGTTTTTGAAAAAATCCTCGAACACGTCAATTTTTATCTTATGTGAGACATATTTTACTGTAATCGTCACTTAAAGATCGTCTTTTGTTTCTGAGTTATGACGTAAGCGATAATTTTTTTAAATAGAAACCTGTATTTTTTATTATAGATTTTGGTAGTACTTTTTATTCCGTTTCCAACCATATAAAATTTTAAATATGTTACATTTGAAAAAAATTGAGAAAAATAATCTTAAAGTTTAAATATTAAAAACTAATTAAATTGGCAAAATGAATCTAGTTATTAGTGTATAAAATAAAAAACAATAGCTACAACTGTCAGAATAAGATTATTTTTCTCAATTTTTTTCAAATATAACATATTTAAAATTTTATATGGTTGGAAACGGAATAAAAAGTACTACCAAAATCAATAATAAAAAATATAGGTTTCTATTTAAAAAAATTATCGCTTACGTCGTAACTCAAAAACAAAAGACGATCTTTAAGTGACGATTACAGTAAAATATGTCTCACATAAGATAAAAATTGACGTATTCGAGGATTTTTTCAAAAACGTTTAATAAAAGATTTATTGCGATAGTTCCAGACTTTACACTCGCACTGTATATAATATACCTGTACACCCACCATTTTCTACATGTGTGAGTACGCCTTTGGCCAATTCTGAATGAACTGACTACACTGCAAAAAAAAAAACAAAAGGTTTTAACATTTACAACTTACATGATTTGTAATCGGTGTTAATTAGTGATCTTTGACCACACGGTACGTTAAGTATTTGTGTAACCTTACATGACTCATTATGACTTTATCAATTGCTACTGTTGATAAAAACTTAGCATTCGAAATACGTATATGAGCTCTTTTATAAATATTATTGTTTGTGGTTTTAGAAAAATTATTATATTTTATTAACTTTTCGCGACAGTTAGATCACATTTCAATTTATTATAAATTTGTTTATTTATAAATCTATAATTTATATAATATATGACTTTTGATTAAATTTCTCAATAGCTTTTAAAAACAGTGGCGCAGCCAGAAACTTGCCAAAAACATACATACATACATACATACACAATCACGCCATGTACCCAAAAGGGTGTAGCACAAACTCTTTTCATCATCCCGAAATCAGTCGTCTCCAAACATTCCTATCCAGCACAAGCAACTTTCGCTTCATCCACATTCATAATTCCTCTCTCATACATGCTCACTTCTATTCCTGCTACTTGAAAATTTTCGCACGCGCAAGCCACCCTCTCAATCATACCACTCCAACTACTCATCGGACTGATCCACTGGGCAAACGTATACCATCAAAATCATTCAAATAAATCTTTTCAACAGCAAACGTTTATTAGACGCATTCGCTCAACATGTCTCCGAACCATCTTAACTGACTAACACCAACTTTTGCTACAACATTTTTCTCGAATTTCACACTCATCTATTTCGTACTCGATCTCTCCTATTTACACCACATACCCCACGTAAAAATCTCATTTTCACAGCAGTCATTTTCCGTTTATACTTTTACAACCAAACCCAACATTCACTACTATACATCAACGTAGGCACCTAAACTCCATTGTATATACACAAACGGGCTTTTTTGGAAATATTTACATTCCTAGCAAACAAATGATATAATATTAATCAATAAAGATAATACTATAATTTGTATAAAAAATAAAGAGCAATAAAAATTAATTTCAATTTCCGATGCAATAGTTTCCAATTTATATGATAACAATATGTTATCCGAATCCATTGTACTTAAAGTAAATGTTATATTATCACCACCAGCACATAATCGACAACCTTCTTCATTTAAATGTTGTTTTAATATTATTTGAGAATCAAAACATTGTTTTAAATAAATTTATAAGCATCATTCAGCCGAACAGCGCAAATTGTACAAATACCATTCGGTAATTTGATTCTGCAATCTACCTAAAATAAGAAAAGTAAAAGATTCAAAAATAATAATGTATATTACAATCAAAACAAATTATTTCATTCTTACAATTTCTGGCATAATTGCTTCCAATTTATCTACGAAACGTTTGCCATCTGAATCCAGTTTAATTATAGTGAATAATACATTTCCATCACTCGTACATAATTGACAAAGTTGCATAAAACCACTCATGATTAAAAATAAATTTTCTACCAAACAAACTTCATACAATAAGTAAAACATAAAAATATTTTATTTGATAGTATTAGAGGTTAACTTAGGAAAATCTGACAGAAATCCAGTTGGCCAGATAAATTTTGTGTAATATTTCTAGTATACGAAGAAGAATAAAAAGCATCCTATTTTAGTTGAACGCACCCACAGAAATAATGGACAATATATTTATATCATTTGTACATAAATGACAATGTTGCAAAAAACTATTTATGATTAAAAATAAATTTTCTACCAAAGAAAGCTTTCTACTATAAGTAAAATATAAAAATATTATATTTGATAGTATTCGAGATCGAGGTTGACTTAACAGAAATATGTTACAAATACAGTTGGCCAGCAAAATTTTGGGTAATGTTTGATGTATAAGAAAAAGAAGAGTTGATTTTTATATTTTCAAATACATGTTGATTTTATAGAAATTAGAAAACAATATTCCAGATACCATTTAAATTTTGTTATTTTGAGAATCAGAATGATTAAAGTAGATTTCATCAAAATAAAATAAAGACCCGTATAGTGAACATTAACTAATATTTATAATACAAAATTTAACTGATCAACTACTGAGCTGACAGTGACGTCATTAGTCAGATATTAGGTGGCGTTTAGTCAATTAGATATATAAAATAGCTATATATTATAGATATAATATATTTTTCCTAAAACAAAAAAAGTATTTTAATAGTTTATTATGTTACGAAAAGTAGAAAACAATCTTTGTTGTGTTAAATTCAGATACAGCCAATCTAGGCGAAACACAAAGAGAGCTGTCTATTCCGAGTGACACATGCTATACTTTCTTCAAGCGTTCCAAGCGAAATTAAAGTAAAAACAAGATTAGTAGTATATGGGTAAACCCATATAGAAACCACTTTGACATTTTTCGGAAAGTTGGCAACAGTGTATTTTAATAATATTATAATTTATGTAGACAATAGGAGAGACTTTTCTGAAAATTTAATCAAAATCGAATAAATAATGCAGCCACAATGAATTTTTAAAACATTTTGTGATTTTTTTTCTCGATAAGTTGGCAACACTGTATTTTGTTAAAATTGCATAATTTATTAAGGCATTAGGAAAATCTTTTATGAAATTTTGATTAAAATCGGTTAAATACAATAGTCATAATAAATTTTTAAAAATTTTAGTAATTTTTTTCTCGGAAAGTTGGCAACACTGGATATTAATAAAATTACGTAATTAATGAGAGCATCAAAAAAATCTTTTCTGAATATTTGATCAAAATCGGATAAATAATGTAGTCACAATAAATTTTTAAATAATTTAGTAATTTTTTTCTCGGAAAGTTGGCATCACTGGAGAAAAACCAAAACCACATGACCTTATCTTGGGTACTAGACAAATTTATCCTGAAAATTTCATTAAAATCGCTTGAACAGTCTAGGAGGAGTTGCGGCCACAAAATTTTGACTTACAACCGAGCGAGCTGACGACGCACATCCATACACCCACTTATAAACTAAGTTCAGATTCGTCATCTAGAGGCTATATGAAGGATTTCTATACACAATATTTTTTTTTGAAAATGTTACAGACACCGTACCAAACGCTATACCACTTTTTCCTTGCAGTCAAAGTGGTAATAAATAAAAATGCATAACAAGAAAGCTTAACCTTATTAATAGTTGTAAAACAGTAAATTTGTTACGTAATTTGTTAAAATTAATGTTTTATTGGTCGAATATGCAATTTCTGACAAATGCTATAGCACTTCTTCACACAATTTGAAAAATTAAATATTTAAATTTAAGCACTAAATAATTTTCAATCTAACTGCTGGAGATATCAGATTAAATCCACTGGACCGTGTAGTCATGTTTGGTGCTGCTACCTGTGATGTATATAATTAGTAACTACTGTATAATAATGTTTACATTATTGTACTAGTAACATATTGATTTATTTTTACATAGACAATACAGTGATATTATGGAATAGATTTTTCAACATTTAATTTAATAATTTTACTGTTTTAGAAATCCTTCATATAGCCTCTAGATGACGAATCTGAACTTAGTTTATGTGGGTGTATAGATGTGCGTCGTCAGCTCGCTTTTTTTTTTCAGGATAAATTTTTCTAGCACTCAAAATGGTCATGTGGTTTTATTTTTTCCAGTAATGCCAAGTTTCCGAGAAAAAAATTACTCAAATTTTTAAAAATTCATATGGGCTACGTTATTTATCCGATTTTAATCAATTTTTAGAAAAAAATTTCCTAATGCTCCCATTAATTATATAATTTTATTAATATCCAGTGTTGCCAACTTTTCGAGAAAAAAGTTACTAAAATTTTAAATAATTTACTATGGCCATGTTATTTAACCTATTTTACTCAAATTTTCACAAAAGATTTTCCTAGTATTTATATAATTTATCTAATTTTTAAAAAATACAGTGTTGCCAACTTTCCGAGAAAAAAATTACTAAAATTTTAAAAAATTTATTATGACTATTTTATTTAACAGATTTTAATCAAATTTTTATAACAATTTTTACTAGTGCTTAAATAAATTATGCAATTTTAATAAAAAAACAGCGTTGCCAACTTATCGAGAAAAAAATCACAAAATTTTTTAAAAATTTATTGTGGCTACATTATTTATTAGATTTTGATCAAATTTTCAGAAAAGTATCTCTTAGTGCCTACATGAATTATAACATTATTAAAATACAGTGTTGCCAACTTTCCGAGAAATGTCAAAGTAGTCTATATATGGATTTACCCATATACTTCTTATCTTGTTTAATTATTTGTTTATTTATGGTTCAAATGTGTAAATTTTATCAATTTATGTTTTGTTTTTAATTATTTATTTATTTATGGGTTTAAAGAGTATTATAACTAGAATTTCTTTTTCAATAAAAATCCTCCAATTTTCCTTTAGATATAATTATTATCCGTATTTTTGTATTCGGATTTTTAGCGTCGAACCAACAACATTAGAAAAATTATTGAAAATTCTAAAAAACATTTTAGAATTTTCAATAATTTTTCCTGCCAAACCAGAATGAGGTAGAGAAAAAATTTACTTATCTATTATGTAGCTAATTTTTTTCTTTATTTTACAGAATTTTTTCAGATTTTTTTGAGCAAATTTTGAAAAAAAGTCTTATTTTGAAAAAATTCCCTTTGTCAAATTTTCAAAAATTCAGTTTTTTTCTACTAAACGATGCATCGTAGAATAATGGTTTATTTATTGTACCCATTATTTCGCATTTTTCCATATCATGCTTATTTTCTTAGACCTCATAGTTTTTGAGAAAAAAAATAAAAACCAAAAAAAATAAAAAAATTCTAGCGCCGAAACGGCACATGCTAGCAAATTAAAACTAAAACCAAATTATAGAACTTTTTATTGTCTATCAAAAAGTATTCTAAGTATTTCTTCGAATTTAATTCGAGAAAGTAGTATATCTCAATTTATCGAAATTACATGTTAAACGCTCATACAAACTTAACGAACGAACACCCGGTATATATATATATATATATATATATATATATATAATGTATTTTTCTCTTCTCTTTTTACATAAGCTGCATTATTTCACTGAGATACATTGTGTATGAAAGACAATTATATATACGATGTGTCTAACGAAAATTATATACAATGTTTTTTATTGTATAAAATGTGTCTAAGAATTATATAAACAATGTATCTTACAAATTTTATATACAATGTGTTCTTAATATTAATAATTTTGATAGTTCAGAAATTGTCG
Source organism: Clivina fossor (assembly GCA_963966155.1). Taxonomy (NCBI): domain Eukaryota; kingdom Metazoa; phylum Arthropoda; class Insecta; order Coleoptera; family Carabidae; genus Clivina; species Clivina fossor. The sequence goes on from OZ014567.1 coordinate 218,165, forward strand.
GTAATAAAAATTATAGTTTTTTTTATTATCGACAGTGTTATTAGATTTATAAATAGTTTTTGTGTTACCATATAGATTGTACGACCAGTATATTCGAATTAAAGTTTTCTTTTTTATTGACAGATCCTATTAATTTGATGATAGTTCAAAAATTATCGTATAGATAGCGCCACCAGTATTAAAAACTATAATTTTCTTTATTATCGACTATGTTGTTAGTTTTATAAATAGTTTAAGTGTTACCGTATAGATGGCACTACCAGTGTAGTTAAATTACAGCTTTCTTTTTTTTTTAAAGATCCTTCTAATTTTGTTGATTTTTCAAAAATTGTCGTATAGATAGCGCCACCAGTATTAAAATTATAATTCCTTTTTTTATTGGTAACACTTTCAGTTTTAGAAATAGTTCCAGTGTTATCGCATAGTTGGCAATACCAGTATTAAAATTACGGTGTTTATTTTGAAATATCGTATAACTGTATGAATATGATCATATTTATTAGTATTATTATTATTATTATTATTTATTTATTATTTTTCTACCTATATAAAGACCACTTTGACATTTCTCGGAAAGTTGGCAACACTATATTTTAATAATATTATAATTTATGTGGGCACTAGGAGATACTTTTCTGAAAATTTAATCAAAATCGAACAAATAATATAGCCACAATAAATTTAAAAAAAAAATTGTGATTTTTTTTCTCGATAAGTTGGCAACACTGTATTTTGTTAAAATTGCATAATTTACTTAGGCACTAAGAAATTTTTTATGAAAATTTGATTAAAATGGGTTAAATAATGTGAAAATAATAAAAATTTTAAAAATTTTAGTAAATTTTTTTCTCGGAAATTTAGTAACATTGTATTTTGTTAAAATTACATAAATTATATAATTACTAGAAGAATCTTTTGTAAAAATTTGAGTAAAATCGGTTAAATAACATGGCCATAATAAATTTTTAAAAACTTTAGTAATTTTTTTCTGGGAAAGTTTTTCAACACTGGATATTAATAAAATTATATTATATAATTAATGGGAGTATTCGGGAAATCTTTTCTAAAAATTTGATCAAAATCGGATAAATAATATAGCCACAATGATTTTTTAAAAATTTAGTATTTTTTGTCGGAAAGTTGGCAACACTGGAAAAAATAAAACCACATGACCTTATCTTGGGTATTAGACAAATAATTTATTCTGAAAATTTCATTCTAATCGGTTAAACCCCGTCTAGGAGGAGTTGCGATCACAAAATTTAGCCTGACGACGCACATCCATATACCCACTTATAAATTAAGTTCGTAGATTCGTCTGATCTAGAGGCTATAGACGAAGAATTTATATACAGATTTTTTGTTTTTTTGCTAATGTTACAGACACCGTACCAAACACTATAACACTTTTCCTTGCAGTTAAAATTGGTAAAAAGAAAAATTATTATACACATTGTAAAAAAAAAACAACATATAAAATAAATTTATATTTAATTTTAAATAACTTTTGGTAGTAAAATATAAATTATTAATGAATAATCAATTATTACATACATACATACATACACAATCACGCCATGTACCCAAATAAGGGTATGGCACAAACTCTTTTCATCATCCCGATTAATCAGTCGCCTCCAAACATATTCCTATATCCAGAGACAAGCAACTTTCGCTTCATCCACATTCATAGTTCTTCTCTCATACATGCTCTTTTATTCCTACTACTTGGAAACTTTTGCTCACGCAAGCCACTCTCTCAATTATACCACCACTCCAACTACTCATCGGACGTCCACCTGCAAACGTATACCATATGAAAAATCATTCAAATAAATTTTTTCAACAGCAAACGTTCATTAGACGCATTCGCTCAACATGTCGTCCGAACCATCTTAACTGACTAACACCAACTTTTCGTACAACATTTTTTTCAATTTTACACTCATCATACCCCATACGTAAATATCTCATTTTGCACAGCAGTCATTTTCCGTTTATGCTTCTTGCAACCAAACCCAACATTCACTACCATACATCATCGTAAGCACCAAAATTGCATTGTATATACTCAAACGGGCTTCCTTGGAAACATTTATATTCTTAGCAAAAGTTCCCAAAGCACCCAAAGTACCTTACAACCAGCAGCATTTACTCTGCTTTCAATATCACGATCTCTAGACAGCAATCTACCCAAATACACAAATTCATTTAGCTGCTCTAAACGTGCACCATCAATATATACATTACATTCAGTCATCAAGTCACCCTTTTCAATTATTAATTAATTAATTTACAAGATTCTCTAAGATTCTCGAGAAAATCCTCCAATGTAATTGCAGGCGGTTCGGAACCCATTAGTTTTTTTCGAATAATTGTCCGCCATTATCGCCACTAGCCGATACGGCCAGGACGGCCACTATCACCACAAGGATAATGTTTCCTTTGTTACGAGATCCTAACGAAAGAGAAATTTATATTAGTGAGTTAATTAAGTCAAGACACATGTGTTTATAAGAAGTACACTGCTAAAAAAAGTTTTTTTTTTGCTAATTTTACAATATAAATTATAGGTAACAAAGTTGTTTTAAATTATATTATGTAATAATTTTCACAAAACGTATATGTAATATTTAAACAAACAAGACTAGAAGTATATATAGACATACACCATCTTAAAAACTAAGTTCAGATTCGTCATCTAAGAATTATATGAAAAATTTCTATACAAATCTTTGTTTGTTTTTGACACCATACCAAACATACCAAACACTATAACACTTTCATTTGCAGTCAATGTTTTAAAAATCACAAACTAAGTTCAGATTCGTCATCTAGGGACTATATAAAAAATTTCTATACAAATCTTTGTTTGTTTTTGACACCATACCAAACATACCAAACGTTATAACACTTTTCCTTGCAGTCAATGTGGTAAAAATCATAAACTAAGTTCAGATTCGTCATCTAAAGATTATATGAAGAATTTCTATAAAAATATTTGTTTGTTTTTGACACCATACTAAACATAACGCTATAACACTTTTCCTTACACTCAATGTGATAAAAATTATAAACTAAGTTCAGATTCGTCATCTAGGAATTAAATGAAAATTTTTTATACAAATCTTTGTTTGTTTTTGACACCATACCAAACATACCAAACCTACAACACTTTTCCTTGCAATCACGGTGGTAAAAATTATAAACTAAGTTCAGATTTGTTATCTAGGGACTATATGAAAAACTTCTATACAAATCTTCGTTTGTTTTTGACACCATACCAAACATACCAAACGCTATAACACTTTTTCTTGCAGTCAATGCGGTAAAAATCATAAACTAAGTTCAGATTCGTCATCTAGGGACTACATAAAAAATTTCTATACAAATTTTTATTTGATTTTGGTACCATACCAAACATACCAAACACTATAACACTTTTCCTTGCAGTCAATGTGGTAAAAATGATGTAAAATTAATTTAATTTTTATATATGTTGTAATATTACAGATAATATTCAGTAATATTACAACATCTGTAAAATTACATTTTATGTAAAATTACACAATATGACAAGACATTTTTTTTTCTAGTAAAATTACCTATATTTTTTACAGTGTAGAGAAAAATAAATGCCCAAACATATAACTAATAAAAACAAAATTAGAAGTATATGGATAAACCCATATATAGACCACTTTGACATTATCACATAAATGCTGAGAAATAGAAAATGCTCGAAAAATTGGCAACACTGTATTTTACTAAAATTATATAGTTCATGTAAGCGATAAGAGAATCTTTTGTGAAAATTTGAGTAAAATCGGCTAAATACAGTGATCATAATAAATTTTTAAAAATTTAGTAATTTTTTGTCGGAAAATTGGCAACACTATATTTTGTTAAAATTACATAATTTATGTAGAAACATAACATAACATAACATAACACGGTCATAATAAATTATTGAAAATTTTGTAATTTTTTCTCGGAAAGTTGGCATTACTGGAAAAAAATAAAACCACATGACCATCTTGGGCACTAGACAAATTTATCCTGAAAATTTTATTCTAATCGGTTAAACCCCGTCTAGGAGGAGTTGCGGCCACAAAATTTTGACTTACGACCGAGCGAGCTGACTACGCACATCCATACACCCACTTATAAACTAAGTTCAGATTCGTCATCTAGAGGCTATACGAAAGATTTCTATACAATTTTTTTTTGTTAATGTTGCAGACACCGTACGCGCACGCTATACCACTTTTTCCTTGCAGTCAAAGTGGTAAAAACAAATTTTTAATATGCACTATAAAAATACTTAATTTTAATTTATGTAATTTTTACATGATTTTTACGGTAAAATAGTAATATTTTCTCATTATTACTCTGATTATTTACGTAATATTACATATTTAATGTTAAAATTACATTAATAGGATATGTAAATTTACATTAATTTTTATTTAATATACCACGTTTTTAAAACGTCGACTAAAAAGTATATAAAACAAGATTAGAAGAGTATATGGGTAAACCCATATATAGACCACTTTGACATTTCTCGGAAAGTTGGCAACACTCTGTATTTTAATAATATTATAATTTATGTGCGGGCACTAGGAGAAACTTTGAGGAAAATTTGATCAAATCGAATAAATAAAGTGGTCACAATAAATTTTTGAAAAAAAATTTGTATTTTTTTTGTCTCGATAAGTTGGCAGCACTGTATTTTGTTAAAACTACATAATTTATTTAAGCACTAAAAAAATCTTTTATGAAAATTTGATTAAAATCGGTTAAATAAAGTGTTCATAATAAATTTTTAAAAATTTTATTAAATTTTTTGTCGGAAAGTTGGCAACACTGTATTTTGTTAAAATTACATAAATTATATGATTACTAGGAGAATCTTTTGTGAAAATTTGAGTAAAATCAGTTAAATAACATGGCCATAAATTTTTTCTCGGAAAGATGGCAACACTGGATATTAATAAAATTATATAATTAATAGGAGCATTAGGGAATTTTTTTAAAAAAATACAATAATACAATAATAATACAAATAAAATAATACAATATTTTTATTAAAATTATAATTTATGTGGGCACTAAGGGAAACTTTTTTGAAAATTTGATCAAAATCGGATAAACAATGTAGTAGCCACAATAAGTTTTTAGATATTTTAGTAATTTTTATCTCGGAAAGTTGTCATCAGTGGAAAAAAATAAAACCACATGACCCTATCTTGGGTACTAGACAAATTTATCCTGAAAATTTCATTGAAAATCCGTTGAAACCCGTCTAGGAGGAGTTGCGACCACAAAATTTAGACTGACTCCTTACATCCATACACCCACTTATAAACTAAATTCGCTTAATTCGTCTGATCTAGAGGCTACAGAAGAAAGATTTCTATACAGATTTTTTGTTTTTTTGCTAATATTACAGACACCATTCCAAACGCTATACCACTTTTCCTTGTAATCAAACTGGTAAAAAACAAATAAATAATTAATTGGGAATAATAATAATAATAATTGCTTGGAATGTAAATGTTTCCAAAGCAGCCCGTTTGAGTATATACAATGCAGTTTTGGTGCCTACGTTGATGTATGGTAGTGAATGTTGTTGAGTTTGGTTGTAAAAGCATAAACGGAAAATGACTGCTATGGAAATGAGATATTTACGTATTGGGGGTATATGTGGTGTAAATAGGAGAGATCGGGTACGAAATACGATTAGTGGTATGATGAGTGTGAAATTGAAAAAAATGCTGTAGCAAAAGTCGGTGTTAGTCAATTAATATGGTTCGGAGACATGTTGAGCGAATGCGTCTAATGAACGGTTGCTGTTACGAAAGATTTATTTGAATGATTTTGATGGTATACGTTTGCTAGTGGACGTCCGATTAGTAGTTGGAGTGGTATGATTGAGAGAATGGCTTGCGGGAGCAAAAGTTTCCAAGTAGTAGAAATAAAAGAGAGCATGTATGAGAGGAATTATAAATGTGGATGAAGCAAAAGTTGTTTGTGCTGGATAGGAATGTTTGGAGGCGATTGATTTCGGGCTAATGAAAAGAGTTTGTGTCACACCCTTTTGGGTACATGGCGTGATTGTGTACGTATGTATTCCAATACATATCGATTTGTTTGTAATAATCTGTTCTTAAATTTTTGTAAAACTCAGAAATTAGTTTTAATTTTTTGACAATTTTCGGTTACGGCTCTTATAATTATGACGGTTCACCAGGAAAAGCCCGGTGGGCAGGTAGGCCAGTCCAACCCTGGAGGATAGTGGAATTAGAGTTTGTGCCACATTGTTTTTGGTACGAATGGCCTGATTGTGTATGTATGAATGTATATATATATAATGCTCTTTAAAAAGTGATCAATTGAAATTTTTATTATTACCACTTTGACTGCAAGGAAAAGTGGTATAACGTTTGGTACGGTGTCTGTAACATTAAAAAAAAAAAATTGTATAGAAATCCTTCATATAGCCTCTAGATCAGACGAATCTCAACTTAGTTCATGTGGGTGTACGGATGTGCGTCGTCAGCTCGCTCGCTCGTCAGACAAAATTTTGTGATTGCAACTCCTAGTAGTCGGTTTAACCGATTTTAATGAAATTTTTAGGATAAATTTGCCTAGTGCCTAAAATGGTCATGTGGTTTTGGTTTTTTCCAGTAATGCTAACTTTCCGAAAAAAAAATTACTAAAATTTTTAAAAATTCATTGTGGTTATATTATTTATCCGATTTTGATCAAATTTTCAGGAAAGATTTTCCTAGTGTCCACATACATTTCGTAATTTTAATATAATACAGTGTTGCCAATTTTCCAAAAAAAAAATTACTAAAGTTTTTAAACATTCATTGTTGCTACATTATTTATCCGATTTTGATCAAATTTTCAGGAAAGATTCACCTAGTGCCCACATACATTTCGTAATTTTAATAAAATACAGTGTTGCCAACTTTCTGAGAAAAAAATTACTAAAATTTTTAAAAAATTTATTTTCCCATGTTGTATAACCGATTTTGTTCAAATTTTCACAAAGGATTCTTTTGATATCCAAATAAATTAGATAATTACAACAAAGTACACTGTTGCCAACTTTCGGTGAAAAATGTTTTTATTCCTATTTCTTATCATTTATGTGATAATGTCAAAGTGGTCTATATGTATGGGTTTACCCATATACTTTTAATCTTTTTTTTTTGTGGTATATTTTTTGTCGTTCTAGACAACTCTAGCTTTCCTACCCGTTATGATCGCAAAGGACCACGGTCATATTGTGAACATTGCTTCACTTCCAAACATATTCCTATCCAGCACAAGCAACTTTTGCTTCATCCACATTCATAATTCCACTCTCATACGTGCTCACTTCTATTCCTACTACTTGGAAATTTTTGCTCACGCAAGCCACTCTTTCAATCATACACCACTCCAACTACTCATCAGACTGATCCACTGGGCAAACGTATACCATCAAAAATCATTCAAATAAATCTTTCTAACAGCAAACGTTCATTAGACGCATTCGCTCAACATGTCTCCGAACCATCTTAACTGACTAACACCAACTTTTGCTACAACATTTGTTTTTCAATTTTACGCACTCATCATACACTAATCGTATTTCGTAGCCCCGATTTTTCCTACAGTTACACCCAGCTACCCCACGTAAAAATCTCATTTCCACAGCAATCATTTTCCGTTTATGCTCTTGCAACCAAACCCAGAACATTCACTACCCTATACAAATCAACGTAGGTACCAAAACTGCATTGTATATACTCAAACGGGCTTCTTTGGAAACATTTCCATTCCTAGCAAAAGTACCCCCGAAAGCACCCAAAGCACCTTACAACCAGCAGCATTTACTCTCCTTTCAATTTCACGAACAAAACATGGCCATCTATCTCTAGACAACATATTTAATGCGTTATTAACTAATTCAACAAAAACAATATGCTTCTTCTAATTTGGTTTTGAATTAATTTTGTGATATTGGAAATTTTTAATATTCTTTTGGTTTAAATTTGCACTAACCATATTGTATTTTTTGTTTTCTTTTTTCTATAATAATTTCTGAAAGGTTTTTATATTTTGTAGTGTAAGAAAAATTATTTTATTTTATTAACGTTTCGCCACAGTAAGATCACATTTTTACCACTTTGACTGCAAGGAAAAAGTGGTATAGCGATTGGTACGGTGTCTGTAACATTTTCAAAAAAAAAAATTATATAAAAATCCTCCTTATAGCCTTCAGATGACGAATCTGAACTTAGTTTATATAGGTGTATGGATGCGCGTAGTCAGCTCGCTCGGTCGTCAGTCAAAATTTTGTGGCCGCAACTCCTCCTAGACGATTTTAATGAAGTTTTCTGGATAAATTTGTCTAGTACCCAAGATAGTCACGTGGTTTTGGTTCTTTCCGAGAAAAAAATTACAAAATTTTTTAAAATTTATATTGGCTACATTACTTATCTGATTTTGATTCAATTTTCTGAAAAGATATCCCTAATTCTTCCATTAATTATATAATTTTATGCCAACTTTCCGAGAAAAAAAATTACTAAAATTTTTAAAAATTCATTATGATCACTTTATTTAACCGATTTTAATCAAATTTTCATAAAAGATTTTCCTAGTGCCTAAATAAATTATACAATTTTAACAAAATACAGTGTTGCCAACTTACCGAGAAAAAAATTACAAAATTTTTTAGAAATTTATTGTGGCTACATTATTTATTCGATTTTGATTAAATTTTCCGTAAAGTTTCTTCTAGTGCTCGCATAAATTATAAATATTATTAAAATACAGTGTTGCCAACTTTCCGAGAAATGTTAAAGTTTTCTATATATGGGTTTACCCATATACTTCTAATCTTGTTAATATTTGATTTTGTGAAAATAATAATTATGGGACTTCTCAATGTTTGTCTAAAAACTAAAAATGCACTAGGCAGAAATACCTACTGATATACATAATATTTCTTAAACAGGTACAGTGTGGAAATTAAATAAGGAATAAATTTAGTAATTCCGTTAATATTAATTTTTTTGGAAAAAATCTCGAAAGGGTATAGCGAATATTTTCAGCCTATTTTCAGTTTCTTATGTCACTTGTTTTTCAAGTTATGACGTCATCGACTTTTTTAAAATCGACAACATATATTTTTTATTATTGATTTTGGAAGTACTTTTTATTCCGTTTCCAACCGCGTATAACATTTTCATTATGTTACATTTAAAAAAAAATTAAGAAAAATAGTCAGTTGGATAATATTTACACTAATCAGTAATATATAATATCATTTTTATCTTCTGTATGTATATTATATGTATATTAATTAAGATAATTAAGTAAAAAAAAACATTTCCTTATTTGCTTTTCTGTAATATGTATGAAAATGCATGATTTTCATAAATTTTTAAAATCTACATTACATAAACAAGAAATAATTGACAGTGAGTTTTTAGTCGAGGTTGAAAAATTGTGACAAAACAGGAAACAAGCTAAATAGTTAATTTTTTATCCTTAAATAGAGATCATATTTTAAATATACTATGTAAAATAGATACTTAATACATTCGTCTAATGAAGACGAGTGATTTTTGCGTTGTTTAATTTGTTTTGAAAATAGATAAAAAGATTAAAAGTAGAAGATTAAACCATATTTGGTTATTGAAGAAGGTTTTCCTGTTTGTATAGCTCCGATTTTTCGGTGTTCTTAACATTTTTTTCTTGTGAACTTTAATATCAAATGCATTAAAAACCAATTACATTTTAACCATTACCAATTTTAAATGAGCTTTAACACAGTTATTTTTTCTTCAAAAAAGTAAATTTTTATTTAAGAAAAAAAAATGGCGTCAAACGCAATGGGTCTTCATGGGTATTTTGTCCCACGGCGAGATTAAAATTTTCATTTCTGCTTGTCTGAACCAGAAACAAATTATCTTATTCTACATAAATGTAATTCTGGGTGGAATCTAAAAAATTTATTATTTTTACACTAATTTTCAATATGGCGACCATTTGAAACAAAATGACAAAAACTGACCTGTTTTTTTTTTTTTGAAATAATGACAAAATATTACTTTTTAAAGGTTCCAACCATAGTTAGAAAGTTTTTAAAAACGATCCCGCCAACTAAAAAAAATTTATTTTGAGAAAAACGCGTTTAAATTTTTCAGATATAATTTGTTGGTTCCGAATACTATTCTCATTCTAATTAGTTTTTATGACTTAAAAAGTTTTTTGCCAGCAATGGCATTTCAGCCACATATTCTCTAATGTATATCGATGCAAAAAATGCAAAAAAAATCGATTTTTTTCAACCTTACAAACACGAAAACCCCTTAAGTATTAATTGTTTAAGTTAATTATTATTTATTGATACATAAATGTATGTTATGTTAGTTAAAAATAAATTGTGTTTACACGTGCAACCAATTGCATGAACTGTGCAAAATTTTGCCCAATTTAGAAACAAAATAATTACACTATAAACGCTCTGGTATAAGCAAAACCTGTCTTTCCTCTTAATTTAGTTTATGGATTAAATACACTTGACGTTGTAGTTATGTTTCATACTGCCTCCAGTGATGTATATAGGTAATAATCAACTGCTGCATAACAATGTCATTATTGTACTAATAATATAATGACCTATTTCTACATTGGTAATATGGAAAAGTAATATTAATATTAAGATACACTTGAAAAAACTATATTTTATTCATATTACTAAATACATACAAACAACTTATGAATACATATTTGGAGTATATAATAATATTGAAATATTTATTACTTTAATTTTATTATAAATAACAATTCTTCTTCAGACCTATACATATTTAACACAACAAATTAATCATAAATTTTATGATTATACAAAATGAGACCTGTACAATCATTTGAAAAATACGAATACAAAACAGAACATTTCGAATCGTATAGAACATAAATATAATTTTGCAAGTTTACACGATGAATTCGCCATCTTCTCTATTTTCGCTAATTTTTCTTCTGATGTGTCTAAACTGAATGTTATTTTATTATATTAAATACGCGTTTTCAAAATAATATTAATTTTATCTTCCAAACTGTTCATTTACATATTATAAATTTAATGTTTATTTCATTAAAACAGATATACAACGCTATCTCATTTTAGTAAAATCTAATTGGCCGTTTTTAAAACATAAGTAAATTTCAGTTAAGAAACTTTAGCCAGGCCAGACTTTAGTTGCGATGAAACAAAATTTGCTAATAAAACAAAATTTGCTAATGAAACTAAATCCGCACATGTACTGAATATCCCCATAAGCTTACATGTGATTTGGTGCAGAACCACTAGTTCTGCGCTAAAACATAACACTGATTTCGCTAGCGAAACAGCAGTCTGAATGGGGCATAAGAATATTTAAAAATTAATCATTAATAAAAAGAGAACTACAAAATCGTTACACTACGAATACGAATATCTTTCTTTTTAATTTCTACTCTGAGGAAAAGTTTTCTATTTTGCATTCAACAGGTTTCTCCCTTGCATGAAAACGGATATGTTTCCGTAAGTCTAAACTTTGAACAAAAGTTTTCTCACATATTTCGCATTTATAAGATTTCTCATTTGTATGAGAACGGAGATGTCTTTTTAAGCTTCCTCTTTGAGTAAAAGTTTTCTGACATATTTTGCATTTATAAGGTCTTTCATTTGAATGAGAACGGATATGTCTTTCTAAGTTTCCTCTTTGAGTAAAAGTTTTCTCACATATTGCGCATTTATAAGGTCTCTCCTGTGTATGAGAACGAATATGCGCTTTCAAATCACCATTTTGAGTAAAAGTTTTCGCACATGTTTCGCATTTATAAGGTCTCTCATTTGTATGTGTACGAATATGCACTTTCAATTGTCCACTGGTAATAAAAGTTTTCTCACATATTTCGCATTTATAAGGTCTTTCATTTGAATGAGAACGGATATGTCTATTTAAGTTTCCTCTTACCGTAAAAGTTTGCTCACATATTTCGCATTTATAAGGTCTCTCATTTGTATGAGAACGTATATGTGTTTTTAAGCTTCCTCTTCGAGTAAAAGTTTTCTCACATATGTCGCATTTAAAAGGTCTTTCATTTGAATGAGAACGGATATGTCTTTCTAAGTTTCCTCTTTGAGTAAAAGTTTTCTCACATATTGCGCATTTATAAGGTCTCTCCTGTGTATGAGAACGAATATGCACTTTCAAATCACCATTTTGAGTAAAAGTTTTCGCACATGTTTCGCATTTATAAGGTCTCTCATTTGTATGTGTACGAATATGCACTTTCAATTGTCCACTGGTAATAAAAGTTTTCTCACATATTTCGCATTTATAAGGTCTTTCATTTGAATGAGAACGGATATGTCTATTTAAGTTTCCTCTTTCCGTAAAAGTTTTCTCACATATTTCGCATTTATAAGGTCTCTCATTTGTATGTACACGAATATGCAATTTTAAAGATTGACTTCGAGTAAAAGTTTTCTCACATAATGCACATTTATGAGATTCACTTTTCTTTACAGATTCATCATTTTTTTTCAAACTGAAAATATTTTTATTTGAAGTTCTACTAGCTTGACAACGTTTTATATCGGTTTCATTCTCAAAATCAGAATATTCTTCCTTAATTATTAATTCTGAATGTAAATCTAAAGATTCCGATTTCAAACTTTCTTCAAATTTAATATTTGTATCATTTTCCAAATCCTCAATGTATTCTTCATTAATTACTTCTTCTTTCGTACAAACAGCATCAAAATTTGTATTATTTTGTGATTCTAAACTTTCTTCAACTTTAATGTTTCTATCAGTTTCCAATTCTAGTTTAATGTATTCTTCATCAATAGTCTCTTCTTTAATTTTGTTTTTCATAACTTCACTTTTTTGCAATTGTTGTTTTGCATGTCGCTTTAAAATTTCATGCGATTTAAAACATTTTTCTACAAATTTATACGTTTCATTTAATCGAACCGAACAAATTGAGCAAATACAATCCGATAACTTCTCAGTATATTCCAGCTAAAAATATAAATTAAAATTACATATTAAACAAACTATATAATAAAAAATCTCCGGATTATAAAGGGAGCAAACTGTTTCTACTAATAACACCAAATCCCTATAATATTTAACTAATATTGAATGATCTAAATCCTAGTAATCCTACTGTAAGCTGGGTGGGTACATTACTTGGCTAAAAGGTAACAAATGATTAAAAATAATTTTTCGCATAATAACTATTCCCCACGACTCTTGCAGAAATAAATTTTAGTTTCGCAAAAACATAATTGTAATAACTAATAAACTTATTATAAGTAATTCTAATAAAACAATTGTTTTATGTAATTTTTATTGTAAATGTACATGTATTCAAATTACAACTTGTTTTATATAAATTTCAATTAAACAAAACCAAAAATGGCATTAAAATTTAAAATACTCTAAATTAGGTTAGGTTAAAAATGGATTGTTCTCAAAACTTATGGAATTGATAATAAATAATTACTTATCAATAAATAAGCATATAATTTTTTTCGTGGACCTGATTAAAGCTAGTATTTTACTTACAATTTCCGATGCAATGGTTTCCAATTTGTATGATAACAATACATTATCCGAATCCACTGTAGTTAAAGTAAATGTTATATTATCACCACCAGCACATAATCGACAAAGTGTTTCATCTAAATGTTGTTTTAATATTATTTGAGAATCGATACATTGTTTGATAAATTTATAAGCTTCATTCAATCGAACAGAGCAAATCGTACAAATACAATTCGGTAATTTGATCTTGCAATCTACCTAAAATAAGAAAAGTGAAAGATTCAGAAACAATAATGTATATTACAATGAAAAACAAATAATTTCATTCTTACAATTTCTGGCATAATTGCTTCCAATTTATCCACAAAACGTTTGCCATCTGAATCCAGATCAAGTATAGTGAACGATACATTTTTGTCACTTATACATAATTGACAATGGTGCATAAACTTATTCATGATTAAAATTAAATTTTCTACCAAAAAAAGCTTCTTATAATAAGTAAAATATAAAAATATTGTAAATGATAGTATTAGAGGTTAACATATAAAAATCTGACACGAAACCAGTTGGCCAGATGAATTTTGTGTAAAATTACTAGTATAAGAAGAAGAATAAATACCTGCGTATTCAATTTTACAATTTTTTCCTTAATTGCTACTTTATCCAGGTTCTAGCGATTTGTCTAAATAAAATTTAAATAAAAGACTAAAAAATAGAAAGATAAGTAATCAATCTGCAGCTAAAGTCAATAAAGTTGAATGAACTTTATCCACAGGACCATCAATGTAAACAATTACTTTAAATATAATTTGTCAGTTTTTTTTCATTATTATTATTTAAAATCAAATCTAAATGTTGTATGTAGAATAATGTTTTTTATTTACTATAAAAATCAATATGTATTTAAAAATTTATATCACAACAATCAACTGGCCAACTATTTCGAACAATGATCTTACAGTGTCATCTATATGGTAATGTTTAAACTATTTGCAAATCGAATTTTGCTGTCGATAAAAAAGAAAACTGTAATTTAAATACTAGTAGTGCAGTCTATAAATTATTTTTAAACAAGTATTGCCATTTTTACATTCTTCTGATCACAACGAAGTCTGAGAATTCCACTTGGTATTAAGAACACATGAATAAAGTTGAAAATAACTAAATGTTGAAGAATTATTTTTACCACTTTGACTGCAAGGAAAAAGTGGTATAGCGTTAGGTACGGTGTCTGTAACATTTTCATAAAAAAAATTGTATATAGAAATCCTTCATATAGCCTCTAGAACACGAATCTGAACTTAGTTTATGTGGGTGTATGGATGTGCGTCGTCAACTCGCTGGCTCGCTCATTCGGTCGTCAGACAAAATATTGTGATCGCAACTCCTCCTAGACGGTTTAACCGATTTTAATGAAATTTTCAGGATAAATTTGTCTAGTGCTCAAGATGGTCATGTGGTCTTGGGTTTTTCCAGTAATGCCAACTTTCCGAAAAAAAAAATTACTAAAGTTTTTAAAAATTCATACTGGCTACATTATTTATCCGATTTTGATCAAATTTTCAGAAAAGATTTTCTTAATGCTCCCATTAATTATATAATTTTATTAATATCTAGTGTTGCCAACTTTCCGAGAAAAAAATTACTAAAGATTTAAAAATTTTATTGTGGCCATGTTATTCAACCGATTTTACTCAAATTTTCACAAAAGATTCTCCTAGTATTTATATAATTTATTTATATAATTTATTTAACAAAATACATTCTTGCCAACTTTCCGAGAAAAAAATTTCTAAAATTTTTAAAAATTTATTATGACCATTTTATTTAACCGATTTTAATCAAATTTTCATAAAAGTTTTTTTAGTGCCTAAATAAATTATACAATTTTAACAAAATACAGTGTTGGCAACTTATCGAGAAAAAAAATCATAAAATTTTTTTAAAATTTATTGTAACTACATAGATTTTCTAATTAAAATATTACTTTTATAACATCAGCAGAAATATCTATTTATAACAACAAAAACTTTAAAATTTTTTTTCTATTTTAAATTGTTGTTCGATTTGTTATTTTTTTAAAAAATAAAAATATAAATAATAATAAATTTTTTTTTTTTTTTTACATACGTACAAACATACACAATCACGCCATGTACCCACTTGGGTGTGGCACAAACTCTTTTCATCATCCCGATATCAGTCGCCTCCAAACATATTCCTATCCAGCACAAGCAACTTTCGCAATTTCATCCATATTCCACAATTCCAATCTCATATATGCTCTTTTATTCCTACTACTTGGAAACTTTTGCTCACGCAAACCACTCTCTCAATCATACCACTCCAACTACTCGCCGGACGTCCACCTGCAAACGTATACCATCAAAATCATTCAAATGCATCTTTTTAACTGCAAACGTTTATTAGACGCATTCGCTCAACATGTCCGAACCGCATGTTAACTGACTAACACCAACTTTTGCTACAACATTTTTTCTGAATTTCACACTGATCATACACTAATCGTATTTCGTACCCGATCTCTCCTATAGTTACACCCAGCTACCCCACATAAAAATCTTATTTCGCACAGCAGTCATTTTCCGCTTTTATGCTTTTCCAACCAAACCCAACAACATTCACTACCCTATACGTATCAACGTAAACACCGAAAACTGCATTGTATATTCGCAAACGGGTTTCTTTGGAAACATTTACATTCCTAGCAAAAGTACCCCCCAAAGCACCCAAAGCACCTTACAACAGCAGCATTTACTCTCCTTTCAAATTTCTTAGACGAGATACATTTTTATTGCAATTTGAGCCCCCGTGTAAACAACCAATTTCATTCTGCTTGCAATTTTTCAATTTTTTACAAACTTGGCGTCCAGGAGATACGTTTCGCTCCGAACAGGATTCGACTGGATAAAAAATTATGCCCCCAGGGGAAAGTTGCAGGGTAGGCCCCGCCCCGCCCCGCCACGTCTAACCTTACATCTAAATATTCTTCAATTACGTTATGTTTTTACATTTTTTTAATTGTACAAATAACACATATAAAATTAAATATAATTTTTTATTTAAATCTAAATTAAACAAGATTAGAAGTATATGGATAAACCCATATATAGACCACATTGACATTTCTCGGAAAGTCGGCAACACTAAATTTTAATAATATTATAATTTATGTGGCCACTAGGAGAAACTTGGGAGGCAAATTTCGATCAAAATCGAATAAATAATGTAGCCACAAGAAATTTTTTAAAAATTTTGTGATTTTTTTCTCGATAAGTTGGCAACACTGAATTTTGTTAAAATTGCATAATTTATTTAGGCACTAGGAAAATCTTTTATAAAAATTTGATTAAAATAGTTAAATAATAAGTGATCATAATAAATTTTTAAAAATTTTAGTAATTTTTTTTCTCGGAAAGTTGGCAACACTGTATTTTGTTAAAATTACATAAATTACATGATTACTAGGAGAATCTTTTGTGAAAATTTCAGTAAAATCGATTAAAAAAACATGGCCATAATATATTTTTAAAAACTTTAGTAATTTTTTTCTCGGAAAGTTGGCAAGAGTGGATATTAATAAAATTATATAATTAATGAGAGCATTAGGAAAATGTTTTCTGAAAATTTGATTCAAATCGGATAAATGTAGCCAATATGAATTTTAAAAAATTTAGTAATTTTTTTCTCGGAAAATTGGCAACACTGGATATTAATAAAATTATGTAATTAATGGAAGCATTAGGGAATTTTTTCTGGAAATCTGATCAAAATCGAATAAATAATGTAGCCAATATGAATTTTTATAAACTTTAGTAATTTTTTTCTCGGAAAGTTAGCATTACTGGAAAAAATAAAACCACATGACCATCTTAGGTACTAAACAAATTTATCTTGAAAATTTCATTAAAAACGGTTGAACCGTCTAAGAGGAGTGCCGGCCACAAAATTTTGACTTACGACCGAGCGAAGGAGCGAGCTGACGACGCACACACATACACCCACATAAACTAAGTTCAGATTCGTCATCTAGGAACTATATGAAGGATTTCTAAACACAATTTTTTTTTTTGAAATGTTACAGACACTGTACCAAACGCTATACCACTTTTTCCTTGTAGTCAAAGTGGTAAAAATAATTCTTCAACATGAAGTGACATTTAGTTATTTTCAACTTTCTTCATGTGTTCCTAATACCAAGTGAAATTCTCAGACTTCGTTGTGATCAGAAGAATGTAAAAATGGCAATACTTGTTTAAAAATAATTCATAGATAGCACTACTAGTACACAAATTACAGGTTTCTTTTTTATCGACAGCACAATTCGATTTGCAAATAATTCAAACATTACCGTATAGATGACACTGTAAAATTATATTCGGCCAGATAAATGTTGTATTATCAATTTTTATATATATGTGAATTTTTATAGTAATTAAGAAATATTATTTTACATACAACATTTAGATTTGATTTAAAATAATAATCATGTAAAAAAAAGTGACAAATTATATTTAAAGTAATTGTTTGCATTGACGGTCCTGTGGGTAAAGTTTATTCAACTTTATTGACTTTAGCTGCAGAATGATTACTTGTCTTTCTATTATTTTGTCTTTTATTTAAATTTTATTTAGACAAATAGCTAAAATTTAGATCAAGTAGCAATTAAGGAAAAAATTTTAAATTAAATACGCAGCTATTTATTCTTCTTCTTGTACTAGTAATTTTACACAAAATTCATCTGGCCAACTGGATTCGTGTCAGATTTTTATAAGTTAACCTCTAATACTATCAATTACAATATTTCTATATTTTACTTTTTATAAGAAGCTTTTTTTTGGTAGAAAATTAAATTTTAATCATGAATAAGTTTATGCAGCATTGTCAATTATGTATAAGTGACAAAAATGTATTGTTCACTATACTTGATCTGGATTCAGATGGCAAACGTTTTGTGGATAAATTGGAAGCAATTATGCCAGAAATTGTAAGAATGAAATAATTTGTTTTGATTGTAATATGCATTATTGTTTCTGAATCTTTTACTTTTCTTATTTTAGGTTGATTGCAAGATCAAATTACCGAATGGTATTTGTACAATTTGCGCTGTTCGATTGAATGATGCTTATAAATTTATCAAACAATGTATCGATTCTCAAATAATATTAAAACAACATTTAGATGAAACACTTTGTCGATTATGTGCTGGTGGTGATAATATAACATTTAGTTTAACTACAATGGATTCGGATAACGTATTATTATCATACAAATTGGAAACCATTGCATCGGAAATTGTAAGTCAAATACTAGCTTTAACCAGGTCCACGATAAATTATTAAATTATGTGTATGTTAAAAATTAGAACTGTTAGCTGTTTCTGGTTAATTTTTATCGTTTACAGCGTTCACCTGCGACTCACCCTGCATTGTGTCATAGTAGAATCTTTCATGAAAAACGACCCAACTGTCAATAAAACTTCCGTTAAATCTGTTCAGTTAATTAAGTTTTTCCGTTTATAGCGTTATAGCGTTTAGGTTTATTCCATCTTTTTGTTAGTATTACACAGCTCTGTGCTAGATTTTAACTTTATAACTCGCTTTCCAAGTTGCATTTCAAAACCGGACAAACATACATATTTACAATGTGCTTTATATGTATAGATTAACTTGTTCTTAATGTATTTTATTAGATTTGCTTATAATAAGCTTATTAATTACTATAATATGTATATAAGAGTAGTGGGGGAATAGTTACTGTGAGAATAATGTTAGCGACTCTGTGTTGCTGTTTTCAGGCTTATGAAAATTTCGTCTTGCATTTTTAATTGCGCGCAGATTATTTTTAACCTTTTGTTACCCCATAACCAAGTAAAACGTACCCACACAGCCTATAGTAGGATTTAGATCTCTCCCATAAATCAAATATTAGTTAAATATCATAGGGACTTGGTGTTATTAGTAGATATATTTTTTATTAAGCTCTTTTTAAATCGGTGATTTTTATTATATGTAATATATAATTTTAATTTATATTTTTAGCTGGAATGTACTGAAAAGTTATCGGATTGTATTTGTTCAATTTGTTCGGTTCGATTAAATGAAACGTATAAATTTGTAGAAAAATGTTTTAAATCGCAAGAAATTTTCAAGCGATATGCAAAACAACAATCGCAAAATAGTGAAGTTATGATAATCGAAATTAAAGAAGAGAAAGAAGAATACATTAAACTAGATTTGGAAACTGATATAAATATTAAAGTTGAAGAAAGTTTAGAATCACTAAATAATACAATTTTTGATGCTATTTGTATGAAAGAAGAAGCTATTAATGAAGAGAACATTAAAGTAGATTTGGAAAATGATACAAATATTAAATTTGAAGAAAGTTTGAAACCAGAATCTTTAGATTTACATTCAGAAATAATAATTAAGAAAGAATATTAGGATTTTGAGAATGAAATCAATATAAAACGTTGTCAAGCTAGTAGAAATTCGAATAGCTCGGAAGAAAATGATGAATCTGTAAAGAAAAGAAAATTCCATAATGTACATTATTTGAGAAAACTTCTGCTAGTCTTTATAATTTAAAAGTACATAGTTGTATACATACAAATGAAAGACCTTATTAATGTAAAATATGTGAGAAAACTTTTACTGTAAGTGGAAACTTAAGGAGACATCCGTTCTCATGCCAAAGAGAAACCTGATGAATGCGAAATAGAAAACTTTTACTCAGAGTAGAAATTAAAAACAAACATATTCATATTCATAGTGTAACGCTGTAATTTTTATGGTTCACTTTTTATTAATGATTAATGTTTAAATATTATTAAACTTCATTCAGACTGCTGTTTCGCTAGCGAAATTAGTGTTATGTTTTAGCGCAGAACTAGTGGTTTTGAACCAAACCACATGTAAGCTTATGGTGACACACTGCACATGCACGGATTTAGTTTATTAGCAAATTTTGTTTCATCGCAGCCAAAGTCTGACTTGACCAAGGTTCCTTAACTAAAATTCACTTATGTTTTAAGAGCGGCCAATTAGATTTTATTAAAATAAGATAGCGATCTATATACCGGGTGTCCGTTCGTCAAGTTCGTATGGGCGTTTAACATGCATTTTCGATAATTTGCGATATATTTCTTTCTCGTGTAAAATTCGAAGAAATACTTAGAATACTTTTCGATAAGGCATAAAAAGTTCTATAATTTGGTTTTAGTTTTAATTTGCTAGCATGTGCCGTTTGGGCGCTAGAATTTTTTTTCGATTTTTTGGTTTTTATTTTTTTTCTTGAAAATTATGATGTGTAGGAAAATAAGCATGGTATGAAAAAATGCGGAATAATGAGTATTATAATTGAGTGAAAAAACCATTATTCGAGGATGCATTGTTTAGTAGAAAAAAATTAAAAACTGAATTTTTGAAATAGCTAAGTAACTTTTTTTCTATAACTCATCTTGGTTTGGCAGGAAAAATTATTGAAAATTCTAAAATGTTTTTTAGAATTTTCAATAATTTTTCCTGCTAAATCAGTATGAGTTAGGGGAAAGAGTTACTTAGCTATTATGTAGCCAATTTTTTTCTCTATTTTACTGATTTTTTTCAGATTTTTTTGAGCAAAATTTTGAAAAAAGTTTTATTTTGAAAAAAAATCCAAGGGTACCACCCCCTCGAGATATTTTCAAAAATTCAGTTTTTATTTTTTCCTGCTAAACGATGCATCCTAGAATAATGATTTCTTCACTCAATTATAGTACTCATTATTCCGCATTTTTTCATATCATGCTTATTTTCCTACACCTCATAGTTTTTGCGAAAAAAAAATAAAAACCAAAAATTCTAGCGCCCAAACGGCACATGCTAGCAAATTAAAACTAAAACCAAATAATAGAATTTTTATGTCCTATTGAAAAGTATTTTAAGTATTTCTTCGAATTTTACTCGAGAAAGAAGTATATCGCAAATCATCGAAAATGCATGTTAAACGCCCATACGAACTTAACGAACGAACACCTGTATATATTTTTATGAAAGAAACGTCAAATTTATAATATGTAAATGAGTAGTGGAAAATAAAATTGATATTATTTTGAAAAAGCATATTTAATATACTAAAATAAAATTTATTTTAGAAACAGAAGAAAAATTAGCGAAAACAAAGAAGATGGTGAATTCATCGTATAAACTTATAAAATTTTATTTATAATCTATACAATTCTAAATGTTCTGTTTCGCATTGGTATTTTTCACCTGATTGTATAGGTCTTATTTTATATAATAATAAATTGTTGTTTGAGACATATTTAACACAACAAAACAACTTGAACTGTAAAAAAAACTGTACTGCACATAACCAAACTGGTTGGTATGTAAATAGAAATATCAAAAATAATTTTTAACAGCATTTAAATTGTCATTACTATGCAGGCGTAACTAAAAGTTCATCAAAACCAACAGGCAATGTAAATGATCAGGTTTTTGCGCTGTGTTAAATCGTGAAACTAAATCGTAAAACTGTTTTGGCAGTCGGAATGAGGTTTTATTCTAAATATAATATGCCAGTATCTTCTTTTACATGATTATTATTTTAAACAAAATTTAAATTTTATGTCTTATTCAGAGTGGCATTTTAGTTTTACCAAGAAGCATAAGGATTTGACTAATCCAAACACTTGACACATAAAACTAAAACGGTAGTCTGATTGAGACCTTCTGTACAATAATGTTTTTTAATTTCTACAAAAATCAACATATATTTAATAATTTATAGCACAACATGAAATGACAAAAAAACTTTATTTATGCGTTTCTAATACAAATTGAAATTTTCAGTCTTCATTGTGACAAGAAGATAACAGTTTGGTGATATATTCTAACGTAAAGATGATAACATTTGCCCAAATCAATTTTATGTATTTTTTTTTATATTAATTTTATTATTATTAAATATCTAAAATATATTAAATATAATTTATAATAAAATTCAAATTAATAAATAAATGACTATTATTATGTAATATGTGTTGACAAATTGTTTTAACTTTATTTAATAATATGAATTAAAATAGTTTTTGTTCAAGCGTATCATAGGACCTATAGTAGTTAATGTTCCTTTATATTTAGTCAAATATTTATTGTTTATGTAATGTAAACTGTAAAAAAATTATGAAAATCATACATATTTATACATACTACAGAAAAATAAATAAGGAACTTTTTTTTACTTAATTATATTAATTAGTATACATATATATCATAAGATAATAATATTATATATTGTAACAAAACTGAGATTGCATAAGTAGTTATGTTTGCATGTGTGTGTGAGTGCACATGTGTGTGTGTATTCGGGCGGTGAGGCACGCTATTGGAATGTGTTTACCTAATGTCGGTGTGAGCTGTGTGTGTATGTATGTGTGGGAAAGTTCTATTAGGCTTCTAGATTGTTGTAGAAGCTTTCGAGAAGGATTGGTTGCAGCATATAAGGCGCTACGAGCAACGGGAGAAATCAGTCATCATAAGATAGTCGATCTGATGAGATCGTGTAATCGGTCCGGTTGGGCCGAACAGTGATGGCTCAGTTAGTTGTCGCCAGATAGCCGACCTAGTCAGATCGTAGTAATCGGTCTGATAGTATTATTGGGTCAAGCGGTGATAGCTCGTTGAAATAAATAGTAGTGTAATATAAGTGATATAAATATGTAGATATAAATGTGTGCAAGTATAAGTGAATATGGTGTTAGTTTATAAGTTGTGTTAATGTCAGTCCGATAGGTGTAAGATTAATTATAAGTAATGTAAATAGTGTAATTGTTTGTTTAGCTCCGCTCGGCTAACCATTGTTGTTGAAAAGTATTGTTATATAGTGTTTAAGATGTATATAGTTATTGTTAGTTAGTTTAAGTGTTGTAAATAAATGCTAGTCAAAAATACAATCGCAAATATGGTAGTAATTATTTTAATACATTTCCAATACTGTTCAGACTGCCCCGACACGAAAACCAATTCACGTTACAATATAAAATATCTAAATAATAGCATTATAATAGTCAATGTAACAAGTTGTTTGATATTTATAAACTTAGTCATATGCTTAATATTACAAAAATATTAACATAAACATTATTCTACTAATACTTAATTCTGATATAGGTAAATACAATTATTAAATTATTGATTTTTTAAAATGTATATGATGTCAATTTCGTTCTGTTTTGAGAGTTATGGATTGAGTTAAATTACGTATTTGTAATTTAAAATAATAATATAATATAAGCTTAATTAATTGAACTTTATGATCACGCAACGGTTTCAATTACGGATTTTGCGTAAAGTACTTTGTTGCTATAATGGGCAATCTTAAATTCTTGTCTGCAGCTTTACTTAATGTGATAACTGAAAACGATGCATGTATTAGCCGTCCTCTTTTTTCCTTTTCAATCATTTTTCAAATTGTACTTTTACACTCTTCTAGAACGCCCAAATATAATAAGAAAAAAAATACCAAGGTGGCATTTTATGTTTTTATGATTTAATACAACGTACATCTTTATATTCCTTGGCTATTTGCTGTTGTGTATTCGGATATTTATTTGGTTGTCTTAAACATTTCGGTCTTATACAATAAACATAAAGCATTGAACAAGTAGAATGGCACAAGTTCGCATCAGCTGGCTGCTTCAACCTATTGTTGTAAGAACTGTGGGGATTTACTTTTGAGATTATCTTAACACTTTCCAGACTTCGTTAATTGCTGTGTGTCTCAACTTGATTGTTACAAGATACATCGGTAGCGACTGATGATGGATAACAGTAAAATACATAGATGTAAGATGATTTCATTTTGGTGGTAAACGGATATTTTTCTCTAGCCTTTAATCTGATTCGAAATGCTGAAGTTAAAAACTTAATATTCATTTTTATTTCGAATATATGTGAGCATGACGTCATATGCTCGAAGAGCGATGCATATCAATCGAAAACACTAAATTTTCTAAATCATACAATAGTAACTTGATCAAAATTTGAACTAATTTTGTTAAATTAATATTAATTTTAAAACAATTTTTATTAGTTATATAACACTGTTTTAAATAAAATAATAACATAACATTGAATATATTTATATTTATTAATGTTATCACTAAAGCTTATTTACAAGTTTTTGATTAAGTTTAAAAAGTGTTTTTATAGACTTTTTGGTGGTTACTTAACAGAAAAGGAAACAAACTTGATAATAAAATTCGAATAATTAAAAACAAAAATTAGAATTCAAAATTAAAGTAATACACGAATAGAAAAGAAGCAAAGCTATTAGGTAAATTAAAAAACATACATTACTGTTTAATAATTTGAAAACAAAATATTATTAAGTTTGATAATAATAATAATAATGTACCTATATGTTCATCTTGCACACATTGCGTAATGCAATAAAATCTGGACTCATCAACGTCTTGTTTTTGTACGGTGTACGGGAACAAGGTTAATGTTATCCAGCAATGCTGAGTTAGTACGAGAAAATTGTGAATAGCCATAATAATAATAATAATAATAATAATAAATAAAGAGTTAAATAAAGAGTAGCTAAATTAATAACATATCACAGTGAAACAAATGTATTTGAATCAGATTTTTTTATTGTATTACTATACTATTTTTGTAATACTTACATTATATCACAAATATCTATTGTATATAGGTACTTACCTCCACGGAGGCTGTTGTTCAATATTATATACCTCTAAAAGTGAAATAAAGGATAATAATAATAATAATAAAAAGAAAATAAACAAAATAATAATAATAATACTTTATTTAGCCTCAATAGATATACCTACAATTTTTGTTTATAAAAAAATTTGAACGCAATCAATTATAATATACTTATAGTAACATACATAGGTATAATCTAAACATTTAAAAAAATAGAAACATAATATTAAACTCTCTTTTACTCTAGATAATAAGTCTTAACTAGGACTGCGAAAAATGATTGAACTGGATTAAAAAATCGCTCGATCGATCCAAACGATCACAATAAAAGCAAAATCAATCAGAATCAATTTGAGCGTTCAATCAAACTAATCGTTTGATCAATAGTCAAATTGATCATCAAATTGTTCTGATCAGATGATCGATCTAATTATTTGATCAATGAGATCATTAGACTGCGTTAATTTGTAGGTTGATCAATACAATGCTGAAATTTGAAACAAAACAGTCATATGAACACGCTCATTCAAAGACTTGCTTGCCGCTAGCGAAAATTGACGGAAAGTATTAAGCTGTGCTTTTGTAAAAATTTGTTTTTACGCCTTCTTTTGATCGATTTGGAACAATCTGTTTAGTCAAGATCGATTCTGATCGAAAAAAAAATCAATAATCGATCACAAATTTCAATAATCGCACAGTCCTAGACTTAACATACTTTTTAAATTGCTTAAAATAATTTTTAAAACTACTTGGTAACTTATTCAATTAAAATATATTGTATTTTGTGCTTGCACATTATTTTTATCTAATTTAAACTCATCTTTATTTCTCATATCATAATTATATGCGTTTGTGAAAAACTCCATAGAACTTTAAAGAAAAAAAAGTTATGAATACGTTTACATCAGGATCCTTAAAAGACACTAGCTGAGATTACTATATTATTACGAGATGACAGTGAATTTGAAGGAAATTAGTTTTAAATTATTGATGAAAGTAAAATTTATTTGTAATAGTAATGCTACATTAATGTGTTTTATGAAAACTAATATACAAATCCAAATGAGTCCATCTTTCTACAGAAGACCTTTTTTTGTCAATTGTTACTGTCCAATCGAAATATTCATTATATTCTACATCCATTTTTTTGGTAACAGAATGCTCTAGATCTGTTAATGTTATTGTACAATTATATTTATGTAATTCTTCACTGCGTAATGGAGTAAACAAACATAAGTAGTAATAAGAAGTAAACATCTCGTATCTACAAATCAAAGGACCAACATCACTGTTAATAATAAAATATTTACATTTCTTTTCAATTTGAACTTTTATAGGTAAACTAAATATAATGTCCCCATGTGCAAGAACATAATGATTAATTAATGTACCATTTGATATATTTTTATTACATAACAAACAACGATTACTTTTTTCACAATAATAATAGTAATGCTTTAGCCTTTTACTCGAAATATCATTATAAACACAACTCTTTGCATTATTTTCGCAAGTTTCAAGTGCAGGTTGACAATTATTAATAACACACATTTCCGTGATGTCTGTTTCACAATCTTCACTCAGTTGTTTCACTGTAATAGTATAGGTAGTATCATCGAAACCTCTTAAAACGTCTATTAAACTATTGATACTGATCACAAGTGACGTATCTTCTTGAATCGCACGAACTTCTTCCGGAAGAACACGATAATAATCGGATAGTGAACGTTTTTCACGTTTAATATCTAAATTAAATTCGAAATTTGACGCTTTTTCTGGCTTGCCCAAATACCGAACAGCATGGTATATTTTCCTTGTCGTAATGCACACTTTTGTATGCAACAAAAACAAAACATTAAATGCAACGAGTAAAAAATTTTGTTGCGATGATTTTGTAATGTCGTGTGTAAGTGTACATGGATTTTCAACTACCTTTTGCGGATGTTTTAAACGACAATGTTCCAAGAATTTGTCACGAGTTCCAATCCAATCACAAACATCAGATTCAGCAATTGGACAAATAAGTGGACGATATTCACAAACATTTTCATGTGCTTGCCCATTATAAGAAAATGATAAATAGCTTTGACATTCATCACATTGTAATTTTAATGCAGCTTCTTTAGAAATTTCCATTCTTACAATAATGTTTAGTAATAATTTAATAAATATTACTCGTAATTACTTATCACACATATACAACAGGTGATTAAACACTTCAAATCACAAACACGAGAAATAAATTTTATACAGTGACAACTTTTGCTTTATAGATTTCTCACTAACATATATCAGATTCGTTCATTGGTTCGTTCATTCGCCTATTGCTGCAACTAGTTGGCCAGTTAAATGTTGTGTTATAAATTTTCAAATAGATACATATTAATTTTTTTTAGTAATTGTTCTACATAACATTTAATTTGGTTTAAAATAATAATCATATGAAAATGTGACAAATTATATTTAACGTAATTTTTTACATTAATATTTAGGTGACCGTCCTGTAGCTGAAGTCAATAAGTATTGAATGAAGTTAGATTGAATAGTTGATGTGTGATTGGTGTCTAGCAGTACTTCATTCAACTCTATTGACCTTAGCTACAGCATAAATAATTTTTCTATTTTTTTTTTATTTGAATTTCAGTTAGACAAACAGTTAGAACTTAGATCAAGTAGCAATTGATGAACATTTTCAAAATTTAATATAGTGCGTTCAGCAAAAAATATTCTACTATTTGTTGTAATTGCAAAAATATATTTATGTTTTACACAATGCAAGAAAATTGCACTGCGATTTTGGTTATTTCATACCAAGATGCCAACTAATTAAAAAAATAACTAAACGTCAAAGTATATCATAACTTTCATATCATAACCTTCAAAATAAACATACGAAATATATAAAATAAATAAATAATTTTTATTGTAATTTATTTTTTAATGTATCACACACCTCATAGGAAAATCAAATATAAATAAAACAAAATTAGAAGTATATGGGTAAACCCATATATACACCACTTTGACATTTCTCGGAAAGTTGGCAACACTGTATTTTAATAATATTATTATTTATGTGGGCACGAGAAGAAACTTATCTGAAAATTTGGTCAAAATCGAATAAATAATGTAGCCACAATGAATTTTTAAAAAAATTTGTGATTTTTTTCTCGATAAGTTGGCAACACTGTATTTTGTTAAAAATTGCTTAATTTATTTAGGCACTAGGAAAAACTTTTATAAAAATTTGATTAAAATCGGTTAAATAAAATGGTCATAATGAATTTTTAAAAATTTTGTAATTTTTTCTCGGAAAGTTGGCAACACTGTATTTTGTTAAAATTACATAAATTATACGAATACTAGGAGAATCTTTTGTGAAAATTTGAGTAAAATCGGTTAAATAACATGGCCATAATAAAATTTTTAAAACTTTAGTATTTTTTTATCGGAAAGTTGGTAACACTGGATATTAATAACATTATATAATTAATGAGAGCATTAGGGAAATCTTTTCTGAAAATTTGATCAAAATCGGATAAATAACGTAACCAATATGAATTTTTAAAAATTTTAGTAATTTTTTTCTCGGAAAGTTGGCATCACTGGAAAAAAATAAAACCACATGACCATCTTGGGAACTAGACAAATTTATCCTGAAAATTTCATTAAAATCGGTTGAACCGTCTAGGATCAGCTGCGGCCACAAAATTTTGACTTACGGCCGAGCGAGCGAGCGAGCTGACGACGCAAATCCATACACCCAAATAAACTAAATTCAGATTCGTCATCATTATTTATATTTTTACCACTTTGACTGCAAGGAAAAAGTGGTATAGCGTTTGATACGGTGTCTGTAACATTAGCAAAAAAAAAAAATTGTATAGAAATCCTTCATATAGCCTCTAGATGACGAATCTGAACTTAGTTTATGTGGGTGTATGGATGTGCGTCGTCAGCTCGCTCGCTCGCTCGGTCGTAAGTCAAAATTTTGTGGCTGCAACTCCTCCTAGACGGTTCAACCGATTTTAATAAAATATTCAGGATAAATTTGTTTAGTACCCAATATGGTCATGTGGTTTTATTTTTTGCCAGTGATGCCAATTAGAAATATAAATTAAACTAAATTTATTCGAAATTGTACTCACCGTTTGGAAGTGATTGCAATGCACTAGTTTTTACTACTTTGACTGCAAGGAAAAAGTAGTATAGTGTTTGGTACGGTGTCTGTAACATTTTAAAAAAAAAAAAAACTTGTATAGAAATCCTTCATATAGCCTCTATATGACGAATCTGAACTTAGTTTATGTGGGTGTATGGATGTGCGTCGTCAGCTCGCTCGCTCGCTCGGTCGTCAGACAAAATTTTGTGATCGCAACTCCTCCTAGACGGTTCAACCGATTATAATGAAATTTTCAGAATAAATTTGCCTAGTGCCCAGGATGGTCATGTGGTTTTGGTTTTTTCCAGTGATGCGAACTTTCCGAGAAAAAAATTACTAAAGTTTTTAAAAATTCATTGTGGCTACATTATTTATCCGATTTTGATCAAATTTTCAGAAAAGATTTTCCTAATGCTCCTATTAATTACATAATTTTATTAATATTCAGTGTTGCCAGCTTTCCGAGAAAAAAATTACTAAAGTTTAAAATTTTTATTATGGTCATGTTATTCAACCGATTTTACTCAAATTTTCACAAAAGATTTTCCTAGTATTCATATAATTTATGTAATTTTAACAAAATACAGTGTTGCCAACTTTCCGAGAAAAAAATTAGTAAAATTTTTAAAAATTTATTGTGATCATTTTATTTAACCGATTTTAATCAAATTTTCATAAAAGTTTTTTTTAGTGCCTAAATAAATTATGCAATTTTAACAAAATACAGTGTTGCCAACTTATTGAGAAAAAATCACAAATTTTTTTAAAAATTCATTGTGGCTACATTATTTATTCGATTTTGATCAAATTTTCAGAAAAGTATCTCCTAATGCCCACATAAATTATAATATTATTAAAATACAGTGTTGCCAACTTTCCGAGAAATGTCAAAGTAGTCTATATATGGGTTTATCCATATACTTCTAATCTTGTTTCTTCTGTTATTGTTCACTGTATTAGCTTTAAACAACAAATCGATATGATTTGCAATAATATCAAATTACTTACCTATACTTATTATCTAATCTACGAACATTTAAAAATCTGTTGATAAATTTTATCTTTCTTTGTTCATCAAGTGCATTTTACCTACTATGATCGACATTGCAATCTAGGAAATTATAAAAAATTCAATTGCAATTAAATTAATTTTATACAAACATACACATCACTCCATGTACCCAAAAAGGTGAGGCACAAACTCTTTTCACTCACCGCGAAATCAGTCGCCTCCAAACATATTCCTATCCAGCACAAGCAACTTTCGCTTCATCCACATTTATAATTCCTCCTCTCATACATGCTCTCTTTTATTCCTACTACTTGGAAACTTTCGCTCACGCAAGCCACTCTCTTAATCATACCACCACTCCAACTACTCATCGGACTGATCCACTGGGCAAACGTATACCATCAAAATCATTCAAATAAATCTTTTTAACTAAACATTCATTAGGAATTCGCTCAATATGTCCGAACCATCTTAACTGACTAACACCAACTTTTGCTACAACATTTTTTTTCAATTTCACACTCATCATACACTAATCTATTTCGCACCCGATCTCTCCTATTTACACCACTTAAATGTACCCCACATAAAAATCTCATTTCTAAAGCAGTTATTTTCCGTTTATGCTTTTGACACCAAACCCAACATTCACTACCAAACATTAACGTAGGCACCAAAACTGCATTGTATATACTCAAACGGGTTTCTTTGGTTACATTTACATTCCTAGCAAAAGTTAAAATAAATTAACTAATTAATTTAAATTAGTTTAAATTTTATCAATATTTAAATAGTAAAAAGATTATGGGTAAACCCATATATCAGGTTACCTACATGCATTTTGGCAGTGAACGAATTAAAATGCATGCTATCCTATCTAACGCTTGGAAAGTACAATACGCGACAAAAATGAAGTTACATGAATAATATTTAAATATTTTTATGAATTTTGAAATTGTTGGTTAATCAAATATTATATTCAATTAATATTTATATTATTTTATGTACGTTAATATCAAAACATAAAAGTTAAATTTTTTTAAGGTTATTATAATATATTTAAGAATATTAATATTAGTATTCTGTACGCTAAGCAGGTAGATTGCTACGAATTTCTTTCAACTTTTAAGAATTCCTCTGAATTTTGACAGCATTTTCCCTTCACACTTTATCCAGACTTAGGACTGGCAGAGTAATGTTATCATTTAAATTAAATATATGTTTTTTGATATTATGTTTTCTCGGTGAACTAAATTTTGAGCTTTCACCTAAAATAACATAACATAATAATTAATACAAGTATTAAAAATAAACTTATGTCGAACTTGTTTCGTAAAAATGTGTTAAAATTTACTACATGTTAAAATAAAAATATCAAAATTTATTAAAATTAACAATTTGCAAAATTCTAAAATATTTGTTTTAACATTTCAACAGTAATGTTACAGAATAAGCTCGTGTATCTCTTATTTAATAAATAAATAACATAAATATTTATAAATAAATTTATAATAAACTTACCGGTATTCACTTTATCTTGTTCCCTTTTTATTCTATAGACTGTGCTGTGTGAAACTTTTGTCATTGCTGCAACTCGATCAACAATTCGATTTAATGGAATTATTAATTCTTCTTGCCTACTTTCACTGGTCACATACTCCAAAACATTCGCAACAATTTCGCGACTTTGGCTAGAAATAGCACGGCCACGCAACTTAGATTTAAACTCCATAATTTGTCTCTCAGACTGTACTTTTGTTTACGCTACACGATAATAACAAAAGCACGATAAAAGTAAGACTAAAGTCCCCACCATAGGTCTCCACCATGTCCCCACTACAATTTTTAGCTAGAACCATTGCGCATCTACCCCTCATTGTCACCGCATATTTGTAACCCTATTAGGCATTCCAGAACACGTGATCATACGTCATACAATATGGTTGCTTGATGAAAACATTGCAGATTTGACATATAGTACAATAAAATTTTTTTGTGAATTATTTTAAATGTGTTAATTGATATTGGATTAATTTATGAAACATAGTAAGTAATAATATGTAATATTTTAAGAAATATTTGTATATTTAACTGAAACCTTTTTAATTTGCAGAAAATGCCTGTGACATGTATCGTGGCTGGATGCAAAAGCATGTCAAGAAAAGATAATGTATCTTTTTTTTCGATTCCCGCACCTGTAAATTTCAAACATAAAATCCATTTGAATAATTTAAGCAGGGAACGACGCGAAATGTGGATTAAAGTATTTAAACGTCCAGATTTAAATGATACTAAATTAAAATATCAACGTGTATGTAGCAAGCATTTTATAGAAGGTATTTTTATACATAAACGTATTAATAATTAATATATATTATTATTTATATATATATATATATATATATATATATATATATATATATATATACATATATATATATTTGTACTTGTTTTTATATTTAGGAAAACCAGCTCCATTAGCAGAGAGAAATCATCCGGATTGGATTCCTACCCAAAATATGGGGTATAAGTCTGTTTTAATCAAAAAAAATATTAATGATATAAAAAGATTGAAACGATTAGAAAATAGATGTGGGAACAAAATTGATGAATTGGAAGGATCCTCAATGGTATTGACGGTATTAGAATATATGGCAATTTTTTTTTTTCAGCTACAAACTAACAATTAATTCAACCTACTTTTAATTACAACATTAAGTTTGTATAATTTTATTTCAGTAATTATAGTTTTTGTTTTATCCACTTTGTCCGTGGAATTAAGTTTTTAGGAATTAATTGGGCAATTGTTTATTTATTTAATTATTTTAGTAATAAGTTTTAATAATATATAGCATATATCGACAGAAGAAGTTAAATTAGAACCTATACTTGAAGAACCGGAAACAGGTGTACATGTACAAACAGATTTAAGTTTGAAAGATATAAAAAATCAAGAAAATGAATTACAATATCTAAATGAAAAAAAATATGATCTCTCAAAACAATTAATTAAGACAGGTCTAAATGAAGAATCATTTAAAAATAATAATGACAAGATTTTATTTTATACAGGATTAAATTATCCATTATTTAAAATTGTTTTAGAAACAATAGAACCATTTTTGCCAAAACATGCTCTTAACGCTTTAAATCCTTTCAAGCAATTATTATTAACGTTAATGAAATTAAGATTAAATTTATCATTTAAAGATTTAGGATATCGATTTGCAATAAGTGTAACATCAGCATCTGTGTATTTTGAAAAAACTATAGAAATCTTATATATAAAATTGAAAAGTTTAATTATTTGGCCGGATCATGAAATAAGAAATAAAAATATTCCGCATTGTTTTAAAGAAGTTTTCCATGAAAAAACTACAGTCATTATTGATTGTTTTGAAATTTTTATACAGAAACCGTCAAATTATCTAACACGACAACAGTGTTGGTCAAATTACAAACACCATCATACTGTGATATTTTTAATAGGTATAACTCCACAAGGCACAATATGTTATATAAGTAATGCTTGGGGAGGTCGTATATCTGATAAGCAAATTGTTCAGAATTCCACATTTTTAAATTTTATAAGTCCCCATGATATAGTTTTGGCCGATAGAGGATTCCTAATTAAGGACATGATAGGTATATTACAAGCCAAATTAGTTATACCGGCATTTACCAAAGGAAAAAGTCAGTTGCATCCGTTAGAAGTAGAAGAAACAAGACATATGGCCCATGTTAGAATTCATGTTGAAAGAATTATTGGAGTAATAAGAAATAAGTTTCAAATATTTCAATCGATTGTTCCTGCGACTATGTTAAGTAATATTATTGACAACAAATCTATTTTAGATAAAATAATAACAGTTTGCTGCGCAATAGTTAATTTAAGTCCGCCGATAATTCCTTTATAATTTATAAAATTAGTTTTTTCTATTATATTATTATTGTTATACATACATATTATTATTATTTAAAAGTATTATTATTTTATTTTATAAAGGAGTAAGATATTTATTATTTAAAATTATTATTTTTTTATTTTGTTATGATTTATGTCTATACACTTTAATTTTAATATTTGTTAATTTTATATTGTTTACAATTAAAATAAAATATACTGATTTTTGTTATTTCTATATTCATATATAAACATATATTTTTTTTAAATACAATTTATATAGATATATAACTAATTTTATAAATACAAAAATATGAAATATTTATAAACAAAAACAAGAAAATAAAACTACTTCTTACAATTATTACAAGTCCACGTTTCATTTGGAATATCTTCCAATCCGATACAATCCATATGATACCATTGAATATCGCATATATCATTATCACATTGTATCATTGGACGTTCATCCTCAAATCCTTGGCATAAACACCATGTACCAATATTCGCAGTTCCCTCTTTCTTTGTGAAAAAACGAGCAACAAGTTCCGGCATAATAACATTTTTATGAAAATGAATTGCTTTTTCCGTGTTTTCTTTTAAAAATTCTTCATCTAAATTAATTCGTTGAACAAATATTTGTTGTGGAGACCATACAACGAAATCACAATAACATGATTCAGTTACAAACATTTGTAGTTGAATTTGATAAAAATATGAATGATTTTTATCAAGAACTAATTGATTTTCATCTAAATTCAAACATGAATTTTTTGCTTTAGCAAAATCTTCTAATGTTACGTTGTTCTTTAATCGATATGGGCATTTTATTTCTAAAATGCCAGATCCGCAACAGTCACACGATATCATACGATCCGGTGAAGCACCAAAGTTCACATATTTTTGATTTATAACAAAACCAATTTTCTTCATTTGGAAGTTTATATGTGTAATTTGAGTTTTAAAATATGTCTCCGCTGCTACGTTTTCATGTTTTATGCCCCACGAAGTTGCTGCTGACGAAAACGCTATTTTTGTTGGATAGCAAATATTTTTGACTAGCGATAACGATGGCGTTTCTATATTTGTCTTGCAACAAGATTTAAATCTTGAAGCAGTTATTCTGCCCGCTCTTTGATTAAACCATTCCCTTGAAGAAGTTTGTTCTCTGCTCTTTTCTTCGATCATGTCACAATCGGCAGCAGACAAATAAAATTTTAATTCATTACAGTGAATTAATAATTCCGAATAAACCAAATTTTCATATTTTACGTTGTAAATATTAAAAATATTCGGAAGTAAAATATCATCCTTCTCCATGTTTGAAGCAAATGGTTCTGTTATTCGCATCAGTGCAGACGAACATCCAGCTTCTTCAATTTTAGATAATAAATTTGCAACATCATCAGCTTTTAGCGGCATACAATCTGTTTCGGATGATGTTTTAATCGAACGTTTGCCCCAATCCATTTCCGCTACTGGTACAACAGGAACTTTTGTTGATGCAGGGACTGGCCAAGAAGATTTCATGTCAGTGCATGAAATCCCTTCTTTAATTTTGTTTGCATATTCTGCAGCAAATAATACTGCTGCCACATGACTACAAGCTTCGCAGTTTCCTGCCATACAAGTACAATGTGCAGTGCACACACTTCCATCTTGCTGCAATATTATCCAAACGTTTACGGGTTTTTCATTTGCCTTTTGGGAATGTTTAACCTAAACATAAAATAATAAAATGCTATATAAGTATGAAAACAAATATGTATACGTAAATTTATAATATATTTAGTACGTACTTTGCCAACCATCACACAAAAATTATCTATTTGGGTACAACCAACTTCTACGAATCCTGCCTCAAAATATTTGTAGGCTGCCAAGGACTTGTACGCTTTCATTTGTACTGTATTGTATGTACTATGTGTTAGCACTAAATATGTCACTATGTCCATACTTGTCACGGGAGGTACAGCCTCAATTCCAAAATCAAATTTACTGCTATCAATAGTGAAGGGATCAGTAAAATTAATTATTTTTAATTTTCTCTGATATCTGTCAAAACCACATAATATATTTAATTTTTAATTGTTAACAAAACTAAAGTTTTCAATAATACCTTTCAGCTACATCTGGAAACTGTTTCTTCAAATCATTGTAATAGTTTTCCATTAT
Organism: Clivina fossor; assembly: GCA_963966155.1. Classification (NCBI taxonomy): domain Eukaryota; kingdom Metazoa; phylum Arthropoda; class Insecta; order Coleoptera; family Carabidae; genus Clivina; species Clivina fossor. Next base: position 254,778 of record OZ014567.1, read on the forward strand.
GTGTTTTTTTATAAAAAAAATTAAATGATATGTGAAAATTTAAATGTATAAAATAAAAATTAAACTTGCAATTAAATTAAACTGCACAATATACACGAAAACAAGTAAAATTCATACAACTGTCATATACAATGTTTTCATCAAGCAACCATATTGAATTATGATGTGACGTCATTCTGGACTGCCTAATACATTGATACGGAAAGTGGTGGTGGACGAAGCATCTCAATTGGCCAGCTTATCGGCCAATCAGAGCGCGCGCATCCCTCCTCACGCACTTACCCCCACTACTGGCCAAATCACTTAGTTAAGCAAAATGGAGCTATGCGCGCGTACAATTCAAATGCGATTTTTTGCGTAAAATTGCGCGAATACTATATTGTTGCATATTAAATTGTAGCTAAATGCGCCGTCTACACGATGCACAATCAGATTCTATTGGGGAATTGCTGTAGAAAAGGTATTTTTATCATATTTGATATATTAATTTGACATTTTTCAAAATGGTAATGAGATTCTTTTTTTTTCATAGCTATCTAAGTTTATTACATACAAATATTAAATTTTTCAATGCGATATCATACACACACACACACACACATACACACACACACACACATGCGATTTTAACGATTTTATATAATTTTAAGCGCAATTTTAAAGAGTTTACATGATTTTAAAAGCGATTTTAACAATTTTACATGATTTTAAGCACGATTGTGATTTTTCTTTGATTTTAAGCGCGATTTTAATGATTTTAGATGATTTTAAACGCGATTGAAAGAATTTTATGATTTTAAGCGCGATTTCAATGATTATATACAATGTGTCTCAAAATTTTTAATACAAATTTCACATTTACCTATTGTTCTATGGGGCGCGCGCGCCCTTTATACATATACAATGTGTCTTAGAAATAAATCTACTCATTAATAGTAAAATACATATCTCTCTCTCTCTCTCTTTTCTATTATTTCTACTGTCATCTAATATACATATTATGTTAATATTGTATTCGTTTGATTGATTTCATTGGTGGTTGGGGGGCGGGGACCAATTAATATACTATGTGTTTCAAAATTTTATATACAAATTTAACATTTACCTAGTGTTCTATATCGCAAATCCGAGGTTTATCGCCCACAGGCAGTAGTCCCCGCCCCCCCGCCCCCCTATGCCCACACTAGTGAAGTGATAGTGATTGTGATGTGGGACGTTTGTTCAGTAGTTCTATATACATTTTTTTGACTTTGCATATTTTATGTATAACTTTCATTTACTATTTTCCTGTGTGTGTGTGTGTGTTTATAATCTTGTAAAAAACAGACATAATCTTGTAAAAAAAAACAGTCATAATCTTGTAAAAAACAGTCATAACCTTGTGAAAAACAGACATAATCTTGTGAAAAACAGACATAATCTTGTGAAAAACTTCATAATCTTGTAAAAAACAGTCATAATCTTGTAAAAAACAGTCAAATTCTTGTGAAAAACAGACATAATCTTGTGAAAAACTTTATAATCTTGTAAAAAACAGTCATAACCTTGTGAAAAACAGACATTACCTTATGAAAAACAGACATAACCTTGTAACAAACAGTCATAATCTTGTAAAAAACAGTTATAATCTTGTAAAAAAACAATCATAGCCTTGTGAAAAACATACATAATCTTGTGAAAAACTTCATAATCTTGTAAAAAACAGTCATAACCTTGTAAAAAACAATCATAACCTTGTAAAAAACAGTCATAACCTTGTGAAAAACAGACATAATCTTGTGAAAAACTTTATAATCTTGTAAAAAAACAGTCATAACTTTGTGAAAAACAGACATAATCTTGTTCAAAACTTCATAATCTTGTAAAAAACAGTCATAACCTTGTAAAAAAACAGACATAACCTTGTGAAAAACAGAGATAATCTTGTGAAAAACTTTATAATCTTGTAAAAACAGTCATAACCTTTTAAAAAACAGTCATAACCTTGTGAAAAACCGACATGATTTTGTGAAAAACTTCATAATTTTGTAAAAAAAACAGTCATAACCTTGTGAAAAACAGTCATAACCTTGTGAAAAACAGACATAACCTTGTAAAAAACAGTCATAATCTTGTAAAAAACAGTCATAATCTTGTAAAAAACAGTCATAACCTTGTAAAAAACAGACATAATCTTGTGAAAAACTTCATAATCTTGTAAGAAACAGTCATAACCTTGTAAAAAACAGACATAATCTTGTGAAAAACTTCATAATCTTGTAAAAAACAGTCATAACCTTGTAAAAAACAGACATAATCTTGTGAAAAACAGACAAAATCTTGTAAAAAACAGTCATAACCTTAAATGTTATTGTCAATATAATATTAAGTGATATTGATGATATTGAGCGTGTTTTACGTGAGCGATTATTTTCAAGGGGTCAGAATAAAAGAGCATGCATGAGACGTATCATAAATGTGAATGAAGCAAAAGTTGCTTGTCTAGATAAGAATGTTTGGCGGAAACTAATTTCTGCATAAATAGAACAAGTTTGTGCCACACCCTCATCGATATATAGCGTAATTATTTACATATATTGAAACAATAATGATTACAGTTTCCTTAATTCCTAAGTGAAATACCTATAGGAGCTATATGCTCGAGAAGTTTCTTAATTTCTTATCAATTTTTAATTGCATTGTCAATGGTACAGCCAATACAAGGGACTTGTAGATTATAGTGTGTTCCGAATCACCCAAACTCAGCCGATGTCAGTTCAGTGGTATTTTAACTCCACAAATATATGTTGATTCTATTGCAGAATTTAGAATTTCTACTGCATATTTTGTGTCCCACTGGACGTTATAATAAGATCTGGACTGAAATTAAAATATCAACATATTTGCCTTAAACTCTAGTGGGTAAAACTTATAAATAACAAGATTAGAAGTATATGGGTAAAACCACTTTGACATTTCTCGGAAAGTTGGCAACACTACTTTAATAATATTATAATTTATGTGGGCACTAGCAGAAACTTTGAGGAAAATTTGACCAAAATCGAATAAATAATGTAGCCACAATAAATTTTTAAAAAATTTTATGATTTTTTTCTCGATAAGTTGGCGATAAGTTTGTTAAAATTGCATAATTTATTTAGGCACTAAAAGAATTTTGTATGAAAATTTGATTTAAATCGGTTAAAGAGTGGTCATAATGAATTTTCAAAAAATTTTGTAATTTTTTTATCGGAAAGTTGGCAACAATATATTTGGTTAAAATTACGTAAATTATATAAATACTAAGAGAATCTTTTGTGAAAATTTGAGTAAAATCGGTTAAATAACATGAATAACATTTTTTTCTCGGAAAGTTGGCAACACTGAATATTAATAAAATTATATAATTAATGGGAACATTAGGGAAATCTATTCTAAAAATTTGATCAAAATCGGATGAATAATGTAGCCACAATGAATTTTTAAAAAACTTAGTAATTTTTTTCTCGGACAGTTGGCATTACTGGAAAAAAATAAAACCACATGACCCTATCTTAAGCACTAAACAAATTTATCCTGAAAATTTTATTAAAATTGGTTGAACCCTGTCTAGGAGGAGTTGCGGCCACAAAATTTTGACTTACGACCGAGCGAGCTGACGACGCACACACATACACCCCCATAAACTAAGTTCAGATTTTGTGGCCGCAACTCCTCCTAGACGGTTCAACCGATTTTAATAAAATTTTCAGGATAAATTTGTTTAGTGCCCAAGATGGTCATGTGGTTTTTTTTTGGCAACTTTCCGAAAAAAAAATTACTAAAGTTTTAAAAATGTATACTGGCTACATTATTTATCCGATTTTAGTAAAATTTTCAGAAAAGATATCCCTAATGCTCCCATTAATTATATAATTTTGTTAATATCCAGTGTTACCAACTTTCCGAGAAAAAAATTACGAAAGTTTTTAAAAATTTATTATGGCCCTGTTATTTAACCGATTTTACTCAAATTTTCACAAAAGATTCTTTTAGTATTTATATAATTTATGTAATTTTAACAAAATACAGTATTGCCAACTTATCGAGAAAAAAATCACAAACTTTTAAAAAAAATTATTGTGGCTACATTATTTATTCGATTTAGATTAAATTTTCAGGAAAGTTTTTTCTAGTGCCCACATAAATTATAATATTATTAAAATACAGTGTCTTGCCAACTTTCCGAGAAATGTCAAAGTGGTCTGTATACGGGTTTACCCATATACACTTCTAATCTTGTTTTTTTTGTTCGATTTCAAACAAGATTTTAATTTTACTAGGAAATCCAGCAACCATAGTTTTTTAATTGATATAGATTACAGATATAGATCACCGATATAAATCACTGATAAAATTCAATACAATATAGTTTTGGAACATATAGGGTGAATGCAGTCTAATCTTCGAAATAGTTCCTAGAAAAACAAAAAGACAAAAGAATAAATAAACAAGATTAGAAGTATATGGGTAAACCCATATATAGACCACTTCGACATTTCTCGGAAAGTTGGCAGCACACTGTATTTTAATAATATTATAATTTATGTGGGCACTAGGAGAAACTTTACGGAGAAATTTGATCAAAATCGAATAAATAATGTAGCCACAATAAATTTTTAAAAAAATTTGTGATTTTTTTCTCTCTCGATAAGTTGGCAACACTGTATTTTGTTAAAATTACATAAATTATATAAATACTAGGAGAATCTTTGGTAAAAATTTGAGTAAAATCGGTTAAATAACATGGCCATAATAAATTTTTTAAAAATTTAGTAATTTTTTTCTGGGAAAGTTGGCATTACCGAAAAAAACAAAATCACATGACCCTATCTTGGGTACTAGACAAATTTATCCAGAAAATTTCATTAAAATCGGCTGAACCGTCTAGGAAGAGTTGCGGCCACAAAATTTTGACTTACGAGCGAGCGAGCGAGCTGACAACGCACACACATACACCCACATAAACTAAATTCAGATTCGTCATCTAGGGACTATATGAAGAATTTCTATACACAATTTTTTTTGTTTTTGAAAATGTTACAGACACCGTACCAAACACTATGCCACTCTTCCTTGCAGTCAAAGTGGTAAAAATAAATCAATAAAATACCACCATAATATTGAAAATACTTCAAAATATGAATTAAAGTTTGAATCTTTTTTCGAATGAACTGTAAAGCAACATTTTGTGTAATTTTTTTAAAATCAAATTACGGTTATGATTATACATATCAATTAAAAACAGAAGGCCCGTATTCCCACCTCTTTCATATATTTATTTTTCACTTAAAATAAATTTTTACCTCTACCTCTTATCAAACATGAGTAGTATTTCTATTTTTGATATATTTTCTTATATATAATAATATAAAATTCAAATAAACTAATTAAAATTATTTAATAAGTAATTTTAAGTATTTTTGACAAGAATCACTTTTAAAAGTGAGGTGAGAATTTTCTTTGTTTTTTCTAATTTTTGAGGATAAAAACTTTTTAAATAAATATAAAAGATATGTAATAAAAAAATAATTAAAACAATGTTGTTGTTTTTTCAAACAACTAACAAAACAAGATTAAAAGTATATGGGTAAACCCATATATAGACTACTTTGACATTATCACATAATAAATAATAAATTTTTAAAAATTTTAGTAATTTTTTTCTCAGAAAGTTGGCAACACTGTACTTTGTTGAAATTATCTAATTTATAAGGATACCAGAAGAATCTTTTGTGAAAATTTGAACAAAATCGGTTAAACAACATTGCCGTAATAAATTTTTAAAAATTTTAGTAATTTTTTTCTCAGAAAGTTGGCAACATTGTGCTTTGTTGAAATTATCTAATTTATATGGATACCAGAAGAATCTTTTGTGAAAATTTTAACAAAATCGGTTAAACAACATGGTCGTAATAAATTTTTAAAAACTTTAGTAATTTTTTTCTCGGAAAGTTGGCAACACTGTATTATATTAAAATTACGTAATGTATGTAGGTACTAGGGGAATCTTTCCTGAAAATTTAATCAAAATCGGATAAATAATGTAGCCACAATAAATTTTTAAAAATTTTAGTAATTTTTTTCTCGGAAAGTTGGCATCACTGAAAAAAACCAAAACCACATGACCATCTTGGGCACTAGACAAATTTATCCTGAAAATTTTATTAAAATCTGTTGAACCGTCTAGAAGGAGTTGCGATCACAAAATTTTGTCTGAGAACCGAGCGAGCGAGCGAGTGAGTGAGCGAGCGAGCTGACGACGCACACCCATACACCCACATAAACTAAGTTCAGATTCGTCATCTACAGGCTATATAAAGAATTTCTATACAATTTTTTATTTTTTTTGCTAATGTTACAGACACCGTACCAAACGCTATACTACTTTTTCCTTGCAGTCAAAGTAGTAAAAATATTAAACATTAAAGAAAAGCTTTAGTATTTGACTTTTCTTGGAAAAACGTTTAGAATATCTACTGGTCTAATATGATGTAAAATATTAAAAATATCAGTAAATAAGATAAAAGTAGTTAGAAATGGGAATTGATAATTGATAACATAAAATGCTGAGGTTTACATCTGTAAGTTTTCAATACAATCTTCATTATGTTACAGTTTCTATAACATAAAAATTACATCCTGCTATGTTTAACATTAGACGTATTTTTGCAATCATAGTTATTTATGGTTAAGTAAGTAGTTAATATTGCTAACTTCAATTCAAACATATTATTAAAAACAAGATTAGAAGTATATGGGTAAATCCATATATTGACCACTTTGATATTTCTCGGAAAGTTGGCAACACAATATCTTTAATAAAATTATAATTTATGTGGACACTAGAAGAAACTTTACGGAAAATTTGATCAAAATCGAATAAATAATGTAGCCGCAATGAAATTTTAAACAAAATTGTGATTTTTTTCTTTCTTGATAAGTTGGCAACACTGTATTTTGTTAAAATTGCATAATTTATTTAGGCACTAGGAGAAACTTTTATGAAAATTTGATTAAAATCGGTTAAATAAAATAGTCATAATGAAATTTTAAAAATGTTACTAATTTTTTTCTCGGAAAGTTGGCAACATTGTATTTTGTTAAAATGACATAAATTATATGAATAGTTGGAAAATCTTTTGTTGAAATTTGAGTAAAATCGGTTAAATAACATGGCCAAAATAAATTTTTTAAAACTTTAGTAATTTTCTTTCGGAAAGTTGGCAACACTGGTTATTAATAAAATTATGTAATTAATGGGATCATTAAGGAAATCTTTTTTGAAAATTTCATTAAAATCGGATAAATAACGTAGCCAATATGAATTTTCAAAAATTTTAGTAATTTTTTTCTTGGGTACTAGGCAAATTTATCCTGTAAATTTCATTAAAATTGGTCGAACAGTCTAGGAGGAGTTGCGATCACAAAATTTTGACTTACGACCGACCGAGTGAGCGAGCTGACAACGCTCAACCATTCACCCACATAAACTAAGTTCAGATTCGTCTGATCTAGAGGCTATATGAAGGATTTCAATGAAATTTTTTTTTTTTGAAAATGTTACAGACACCTTACCAAACGCTATACCACTTTTTCCTTGTAGTCAAAGTGGTAAAAATAATAAGCAATATTAACTATTACTAAGTTAACCATAGATTACAAAAACTTGCTTATTACCACTTTGACTGCAAGGTAAAGTGGTATAGCGTTTGATACGGTGTCTGTAACATTATCAAAAAAAAAAAATTGTGTATAGAAATCCTTCGTATAGTCCCTAGATGACGAATCTGAACTTAGTTTATGTAGGTGTATGTGTGTGCGTCGTCAGCTCGCTCGCTCGGTCGTAAGTCAAAATTTTGTGACCGCAACTCCTCCTAGACGGTTTAACCGATTTTAATGAAAATTTCAGGATAAATATGTCTAGTACTCAAGATGGTTATGTAGTTTTATTTTTTCCAGTGATGCCAATTTTCCGAGAAAAAAATTACTAAAGTTTTTAAAAATTCATATTGGCTACAGTATTCATTAGATTTTGATCAAAATTTCAGAAAAGATATCCCTAATGCTTTCATTGATTATATAATTTTATTAATATCCAGTGTTGCCAACTTTCCAAGAAAAAAATTATTAAATTTTTAAAAAATTCATTATGACCACTATTTAACCGATTTTAATCAAATTTTCATAAATAAATTTTCTAGTGCCTAAATAAATTATGCAATTTTAACAAAATTTAGTGTTGCCAACTTATCGAGAAAAAAAATCACCAAATATATTTAAAAATTTATTGTGGCTACATTATTTATTCGATTTTCAGAAAAGTATCTCTTAGTGACAACATAAATTATAATATTATTAACATACAGTATTGCCAACTATTCGAGAAATGTCAAAGTAGTCTCTATATGAGTTTACCAATATACTTCTAATCTTGTTTATATTGTAACTGACTGTTCGGAAAATTACATAATGAATGTTGAATTAATAATTCAATAATTAATTTAATATTATTAATTGATTTATATAAAATAAAAAAAATTGTATATATTTTAACTGGCTTTATTTTCAACTAAAACGATTATTATTGTACCATAAAAATACCTGAGATATAATATTCTATGTAGATAATATACATATATTTTAATGTTTTTTTTTTTGTATTTTAGAAGATAGAGAAAAAATTTGTTTTGGCAAAATTATAAATACAAAATAATTCAAAAAATAAGATTAGAAGTATTTTAATAATATTATAATTTATGTGGGCACTTGAGAAATTTGACGGAAATCTATGCGTCGGTTGCCGGGAAAATTTTACAAAAAAGTCGGTTAAAAACCTCCAAGAATAATAAATTTATTTATTTTTTTTTATTTGTAATTATTTAAAATCTGTGTTTTGACAACATAAACACATAGTTAACTACATGATTAAGTATTAACAATGAGTTTATTATTTTTACAATATTATTGATTAATCAACGAAGTTTGTTTTGGCATTCTAATCACGTTTTTAATCAAATGATTAAGTTAATAAGATAATTAAGTGTAATAGACCTTGAACAAATAAATAAACTGGCCAGTCATTGATGCATAGCTTAACAGCCGATTCAATGACTGAGTATCTTGTGAAATTTTGGGAAAAATATATAATCTCAATATTCTTGACTATTATTATAATTAAGTGTGTTTTGAGAACTTAAACGCATAGTTAACCATGTGATTTAAATAGTAAATATGTATTTTTGAATGTTATTTATATGAAATTTTAATTAATTTTTTAAGTTTTTTATTGTTTATTAATTAAAACGTACTTTGACAATCTAATCGCATAGTTAATTACATGGTTAAGATAGTAAATAAATATCGAACAATATGCAAAATTTATTTTAACAATTGAATTTATTGCATTTTCGAAAAACATTTTTGAAAAACAATTACATTTCTATTAGAATTAATTAAGCTATATATATAAATAAACTGAAACAAAATATAAAACATAAGAAAATCTTTCATTTAATTGTATATATTATTCATTTGTTAGTCAATGCGCTAATTTAGCAAAATATTTCGCATCGGAATGATAAGGTAGCTGATCCTGATCAATACGAGCATAGAAGTCTTCTTCACCATAGGATGAGATTAATGCGATTGGTCCTAATGTTCTTGTGCCACTTTTATTAGCTACACGTAAATATAAAAAATTTATGGAGGGATCTAAATCAGTTGAATGCCAATTTGTGATTAAAGTAAATTCATAATGGAAATTAATTTTACGATATTTGAAATACCAATTTAAACAGTTACATGTCGTCCAAGTATCGGTAAAACTAATTTCAAATTCACTCCCATAACTGAATAATGAATTAACCTTTAACAGAGTTGGACAATAATACTGATTATGTTTGATAATTTTACTAGCAATGTCTTTTTCTTTACAACCAGCTTTTTTTGTACATGTAACTAATTCAGTAGCACATTTACAACACAACCAACCAGCTAAACAAGGATACTTCTTCTCCTTAACATCACCTTTTGCACCTCGACACATTACACATTCGTCGTGTTCCTCTAAATTCACAAAATCACCAAACACATTTAGTTTAAATTGGGTGCCATCGTAATCACCCAAGACACTTATCAATCCATCAATATCATGCACAACAGACGTATCATGCTGCAAGACACGAACACCTTCATCAGCAACTGTATTTGAACTAATTATTTTATTTTTACCTTTGGTAATTATTATATCGTAATTTACATCGCCTTGACAAGGTGTTCCCGTCAAATGTCGTATACTATGATAGATCTTTTTCGTTTCTACACACACTTTCGTGTGAAAGAGAAATAATATACGACATATAACCAGGAGATACGTCTGTTGCGAGGAACTTGTAATATTGTGTTTAAAGGTGCAGCCATTTTCCCGTATCTGGCTGGGATGTTCTGCTTTGCAATGTTCCAGTACTTCATCTTTCCTCCCATTCCATTCGCACTTCACTCCAATCGGGCATATCAACTGACGATAGCCACAGACTGAATGATGATGTTTGTCGTTAAATTGTATTTCTTGGGTACAACCAGCTGCTAGATTATTACAGGGGAATTGATGAGATTCCGCCAGTAATTCGTAATCTTCTTCTCTTACAACTGATTTTTCTTCTGGAACCGTGCATCTGCCGCAAAACTTACTTCTATCCTCGGCAATATAAACGGGACCACATGACAAGTAACCTTCACACTGGCTGCACTTCAACTGCGTCAATACTTCAATAGAGAGAGACATTTTTCTGGCTTCTTCTGTCTGGCTTCGAAATAGAATTTGGCGTTGTTCTAGTAGAAGTTGAACTAGGAACTGAAAATGCCGACTGAACATTGGCGTATTATATAGGTGGATAATGTGACGTAGAGATTAGATTGATAAGCTATAAAAGAGAGAGGGGAGGGCGACAAATTATTACAAAGTTCAGCACTTGAAATTAAGTCAAGGTGATCACAAGACTATTTCGTGTTTGAAGTGTGGAAAGTTTTGTGTATCACCTGATTCTCTGACAACAATTTTGTTATTTCATATTTATTACGAAAGCCACTTGAGACGATTTCGTTATCGATATTAACTGATAAGATTCGAATTAGTTTTACTTGGAAAAACATTTTATATATGTTGCAATTTTAATTATAAAAAGATTATTAATAATAGACGCGCAATAAATGTGATTATCAAACAAAGATAAGTTAAATAAATAATTTTAAAAGAATAATTGCCTGATATAATTTCAAAATCTTGTTAGTTAATATAAAACATAAAAAATTAATTAAATTTTCATAAAAATAATATTTAAAACTACATATTTACTAGTTAAATCACATGATTATCTATGTAATTAAGTTTTCAAAAAACACCTAATTACTTTATTAACTTAATCACTTGATTAACAATGTGATTAGAATGCCAAAACAAATTTCCTTGATTAATTAATAATTTTGTAAAAATAATAAAATTATTGTTAATACTTAATCATGCAGTTAACTATGTGTTTAAGTTGTCAAAACACAGATTTATAATAATTGCAAATAAAAAAAAAAAATTATTATTTTTTTAACCGACTTTTTTTGTAAAATTTTCCCGGCAAGCGACGCATAGGTTCCCGTCAAATTTCTCAAGCTCGGCCGGGCAAAATATTTTCATTGTAAATTAATTATAAAAGTTATTAATTTTTATTATTTTTTCACAATTTTTTTTAATAAATATTTAATTATAATTTATTTTAATTTTAAGTGTAAATGTTCACTACACATATACATTGTGTACCTAATTGAGTGCATTTTATAACATTAAAATTATTATATTTTAAAAATATTTTTATTATTATTTTTTAAATTTAAATTAAATTACATTTTTTAAATCAAATATTTAAATACAAAATATAATAATGTATATTGTACAAAAAAATAATATATAAAAAATAAAAAATACTATATATAAATAACATAAAACGAACAAATTAAAAATACACAAATAATTTACAGCAAATTTTACTAAAGTTAACACTTAAGCTCGTCAATTGATAAAATAATAAATAAAATAAATATAATAAATAATATTTCTGCAGAACCTAAAGCACAGATTGACACAGCATAAGAGTGATCAGAACAAGACCAATAAGATATGTGCGTTGGCAGTTCATGCAAAAAGTACATCACACAAATCGGATTATGATATTCCGTATATTCTAGATGTGGAAAACAATTATTTCAAGCGATTATATTTTTAAACTATAATAATTTTAATATTATAAGAGGCACTTACTTAGGTACACAATGTATATGTGTTGTAAACATTTACACTTAAAATTAAAATAAATTATAATTAAATATTTACTAAAAAAAATTGTTGTGAAAAAATAATGAAAATTAATAACTTTTATAATTAATATACAATGAAAATATTTCGCCAAGCCGAGCTTGAGAAATTTGATTAGAACCTATGCGTCGCTTGCCGGGAAAATTTTAGAAAAAAATACCGGTTAAAAACCTCCAAGAATTATAATTTTTATATTTTTTTTTTATTTGTAACTATTTAAAATCTGTGTTTTGACAACATAAACACATAGTTAACTACATGATTAAGTATTAACACTGTTTTTATTATTTTTACAATATTATTGATTAATCAAGTTTTGTTTTGGCATCCTAATCACGTTGTTAATAAAATAATTAATTTAATAAAGTATTTAAGTGTGTTTTGAAAACTTAAGCACATAGTTAACCATGTGATTTAACTAGTAAATATGTATTTTTACGACTTTGACTGCAAGTTAAAAGTGGTATAGCGTTTGGTACGGTGTCTGTAACATTTTCAAAAAAAAAATTGTATATAAAAATAATTTATATAGCCTCTAGATGACGAATCTGAACTAAGTTAACCGTTTGAGTGCCAAGCAGCGATTTTGCGCTCTTCTGTTGCGCTCTAGCAAGCTCGGTTTCTATCGATGCCCGACTTTACAGCTACCATTCCGTTTATGTAAAAATAAAATTGGAGTAATATTACACTTTGTAGGTATACACTTTTTATTCTTATAAAAAACGATTACTATAATAATATAATTAACTAAATAATGTAGAATAGAAAACAAGACAAGCGCAAAAGCGCTTCTTGGCACTTTTGGACGGAGAAACAGCAAAAACCCGTGGCACTCAAACGGTTAAAGTGGGTGTATGGTTGTGCGTCGTCAGCTCGCTAGCTCGCTCGGTCGTCAGACAAAATTTGGTTTGGTTTGGTCATGTGGTTTTGGTTTTTTCCAGTGATGCCAACATTCCGAGAAAAAAATTACTAAAGTTTTTAAAACTTTATGGTGGCTACATTATTTGTCCGATTTTGTTCAAATTTTCAGGAGAGATTCCCCTAATGCCCACATAAATTTTTTAATTTTAATAAAATACAATGTTGCCAACTTTCCGAGAAAAAATTACTAAAATTTTTAAAAATTTATTACGGCCATGTTATTTAACCGATTTTGTTCAAATTTTCACAAAATTTTTTTCTGGTATTCATATAAATTAGATAATTTTGACAAAGTGCAGTGTTACCAACTTTCTGAGAAAAAAATTACTAAATGTTTTAAAAATTTATTATGACCACGTTATTTAATTTCACTAAAAATTTTCCTAGTGCAAGCATAAGTTATGCAATTTTAACAAAATACAGTGTTGCCAACTTATCAAAAAAAATTACTAAAATTTAAAAAAATTTATTGTGGCTACATAATTTATGTGATTCTGATCAAATTTTCAGAAAAGTTTCTCCTAGTGCTCGCATAAATTATAATTTTATTAAAATACGGTGTTGCCAACTTTCAGAAAAATAATTTATAATTTTCTAAAAATTTGTTATGCCCCCTTTATTTATCCGATTTTAATCAAATTTTTACAGAAGATACCCTTAGCGCCTATAATATTATATTTTAGCAAAATACAATGTTGTCAACTTACGGTGAAAATTTTTTTAATTTCTATTTCTTATCATTTATGTGATAATGTCAAAGTAGTCTATATATGGGTTTACCCATATACCTCTAATCTTGTTAAATGTAATTTCAATGAAAATTCAATTAATTTTTACGTTTTTTATTGTTTATTCAATAAAGTGTGTTTTGATTATCTAATCACATAATTAATCACATGATAAAATAACAAGGTTTTAAAATTTAATAAAGCAGTTTTTTTTTAATTATTTATTTAATTTATCTCTGTTTGATAATTGCATTTATTGCGTGTCTATCACTAATAATTTTTTTATAAATAAAATTGCAACATTTGTCAAGTGTTATTCTAAGTCAAAACTAAATCGAATATTATCAGTTAATATCGATAAATGTCTCAAGAGTTATTTGTTAGAAGTACGAAAAAATCTAAAATGTCATCAGAGAATCAGGTGATACACAAAACTTTCCACACTTCAAACACGAAATAGTCTTGTGATCACCTTGACTTAATTTCAAGTGCTGAACTTTGTAATAATTTGTCGCTCTCCCCACTCTCCTTTATAGCTTATCAATCTAATCTCTACGTCACATTGTCCATCTATATAATACGCCAATGTTCAGCTGGCATTTTCAGTTCCTAGTTTAACTTTTACTAGAACAACGCTAAATTCATTTCGAAGCCAGACAGAAGAAGCCAGAAAAATGTCACTCTCCATCGACATATTGAGGCAGCTGAAGTGCAGCCAGTGTGAAGGTTACTTGTCATGCGGTCCCGTTTATATTGCCGAAGATAGGAGCAAGTTTTGCGGCAGATGCACGGTTCCAGAAGAAAAATCAGTAGTACGAGAAGTAGATTACGAATTACTGGCGGAATCTCATCAATTCCCCTGTAATAATCTAGCAGCTGGTTGTACCCAAGAAATACAATTTAACGACAAACATCATCATTCAGTCTGTGGCTATCGTCAGTTGATATGCCCGATTGGAGTGAAGTGCGAATGGATTGGGAGGAAAGATCAAATACAGGCACATTGCGAAGCAGAACATCCCAGTCAGATACGGGAAAATGGCTGCACCTTTAAACACATAATTACAAGTTCATCGCAACAGACGTATCTCCTGCTTGTATGTCGTATATTATTTCTCCTTCACACGAAAGTGTGTCTAGAAACAAAGAAGATCTATCACAGTGTACGAAATTTGACGGGAACACCTCATCATGGTGATGTAAAATACGATCTAATTGTTACCAAAGGTGATAATAAATTAATTAAGTCAAATACAGTTGCTGATGAAGGTGTTCGTGTTTTGCAGCATGATACGTCTGTTGTGTATGATATAAATTCGTTGATAAGTGTCTTGGGTGGTTACAATGGCACCCAATTCAAACTAAATGTGATTGGTGATTTTGTGAATTTAGATGAATGTGTAATGTGCCGAGGTGCAAAAGGTGTTGTTATAGAGAAGAAGTATCCTTGTTTTGCTGGTTGGTTGTGTTGTAAATGTGCTACCGAACAAGTAGTATGTACAAAGAGAGCTGGTTGTTTAGAAAAAGATATTGCTAGTAAAATTATCAAACATAATCAGTATTATTGTCCAACTAGGCTTCATGTTAATTTATCAATCAGTTTAGCAAGTGAATTTGAAATTAGTTTTACCGATACTTGGACGACATGTTCCGATAGGCCTTGGTATTTCAAATATCGTAAAACTAATTTCCATTATGAATTTACTTTAATCACATTGTGGCATTCAACTCAATTAGATTTCTTTATTCGTTTACTTCATTTACGTGTAGCTAATCAAAGTGGCACAAGAACATTAGAACCAATCGCATTCATCCGTTCATATGGTGAGGAAGACTTTTATGCTCGTATTGATCACGATCAGCTACCTTATCATTCCGATTCGAAATATTTCGCTAAATTAATGGAGATTTGGAAACGGTAATAAATTTAATTAAAGACTTTCTTATGTTTCATGTTTTGTTTTAGTTTATATATATATATATATATATATATATATATATATATATATATATAATAATTATGTAAATGTATTTTAAGTATATGTATGTGTATAATATAAGACAATTGATTGTTTACCATTTATTAATTAATTAACTTTTTATTTTATAATTATATATATATATATATATATATATATATATATATATATATATATATATATATATATATATATAAAACAAACGCTTTTACATAAAATTGAAATGAAAATGTCATAAATTTGTGAAAATTATCTAAAAATTGTAATAAAATATTATGACTGTGTTAAATAACAAAATTTCTTGCAGAATGTCAATACATAACCTTGTAAAAATAATTAAATAATTGTAATAATATATATATATATATATATATATATATATATATATATATATATATATATATATTAATATATTAATTTTAATAGAAATGTAATTATTTTTCGATAATATTGAATATTCAATAAAATTTACTTGAAACAATGGAAACAATTTTAATTTTTTTTACTAAAAGCAATAAAAGCAAACGACATATTTAATTTTTAAATTTTGTATAATTATCTAAATAGTTCTTAACAAATTTTGATTTGAAAAGATCGAGCTAGAGTAGTTCAAACATGTCTTTAATACTATTAAATTAATAATATTAAAATTAATAATACTCAAAAATATTGGGATTTTCAATTTTTCCCAATGTCCTAATGTCCAATCTCCAATGTCCTAGTAATATTAAAATTGTCTATATTTGAAAAAAATATTTATTTATTTAACTAATTATGTTTTATATATATATATATATATATATATATATATATATATATATGTATATTTATCAATAAAAATACGTAGTATATTTCCAATAAATAATCAATATAAGCAGAATAAATTCAAGATAACATAAAAACTACGAGAGGGCATGCATATTTAAAAGTTCATAAATAAACATTAAATTTTTTCGCAATATAATTAATTAAATAAAGCTTAAAAAAATAAGATAATTACGATAATTAAAAAAATAATAAATTAGTATTGGTTAAATTGTAACTTTTTTTAAAGATGTATATATATATATATATATATATATATATATATATATATATATACATAATATTGTCTAGACACATTCTACATAATTCTGTTTAAAGACATGGTATATATTTTAGTTTTGCGACATAATGTGTATTAATATATAAAAACATTGTATATATATATATATATATATATATATATATATATATATATATAGAACTATTGTATTTTAATATAAATTATATATAAATATATTTGTAATAATATAATTGAGTTAAAATAATAATAAATTTGGTAAAAATAATACGTGTCATTTTACAAATGTTACAGACAGTTACAGAGCTTACAGACCTAATTTATTATAATATAGACTGTTTATAGATATATTTCAACTGTGTTGAAATAATAAATTTAAGCAAAAATAATAACAATAATTTTATTGAATACGTTTTATAAATACAGTATATATTGCGTGTTACTTTACAGACACTTACAGACAGTTATAGAGCCTTCAGAACTAATAAATTGTAATATAAATTGTATATATATATATATTTATATATATATATATATATATATATATATATATATATATTTATTTATTATAAGTTTGTTAAAAATAAATAATTTGTTTCTGTATAAATTTAATGCGGATTATTTTACAAAAGTTATAGACAGTTATGGAGCTTACAAAAATTATATATTTGTAATAATTTAATTGCGTTAAAATAATAAATTTAACGACAATTAAAACAATATTTTTATTGAAATTGTTTATAAATAAAGTTTATATTGCGTGTTATTTTACAGATATTACAGAGAATTATTAAGGTTACAGAATTTATATATTTTAATATAAATTGTGTATAAAAATACACAATTATGTTAAAATTATAAATTTAGTGAAAAAAAATGAACAGACTTACAAATAGAGTTACAGAGCTTATAGAAGTTACATATTTTAATATAATTAACAAGGTAAGTGATTTTTAATTTATTATACATTTCAAAAAAATATAACAAGGAAAACAAAACAAAGATAAGTTAAATAAATAATTTTAAAATAATAACTGCTAGATTATATTTTAGAACCTTTTTAGAATCTTATAAAGAATTGAAAAAAAAAACATTTAAGAATGACAATTAACGAATACGTGGGTTGCTTTTTACCACTTTGATTGCAAGAAAAAGTGTTATAGCGTTTGGTACGGTGACTGTAACATTAAAAAAAAAATTGTATAAAAATCCTTCATATAGCCTCTAGATGACGAATCCAAACCTAGTTTATGTGGGTGTATGGATGTGCGTCATCAGCTCGCTCGGTCGTAAGTCAAAATTTTGTGGCCGCAACTCCTCCTATATTTAGACGGTTCAACCGATTTTAATAAAATTTTCAGGATAAATTTTTCTAGTGCCCAAGATGGTCATGTAATTTTGTTTTTTTTTTCAGTGATGCCGACTTTCCGAGAAAAAAATTACTAAAGTTTTTAAAAATTCATATTGGCTACGTTATTTATCCGATTTTGTTCAAATTTTCAGAAAAAATTTCCATAATGCTCCCATTAATTATATAATTTTATTAATATCCATTGTTGTCAACTTTCCAAAAAAAAACTAAAGTTTTAAAATATTTATTATGGCCATGTTATTTAACCGATTTAACTCAAATTTTCACAAATGATTATCTTAGTATTTATATAATTTACGTAATTTTAACAAAATACAGTGTTGCCAACTTATCGAGAAAAAAATCACAAAATTTTTTCAAAATTTATTGTGGCTACATTATTTATTCGATTTTGATGAAATTTTCCGAAAAGTTTCTCCAGGTGCTCACATAAATTATAATTTTAATAAAAATATTATGTTACCAACTTTTCGAGAAATGTCAAAGTGGTCTATAAATGGGTTTACCCATATACTTCTAATCTTGTTATATGTCGGGATAGGGTAATCGTATAGTATTGCCATCTGTCAACTGACGTCTCAATCGTAAAGTTTGACATTTTTGAACGGTATACGTACTTAGAATGTTTCGACATACGAGCGCTATCTGTATTGGTCACTGCAATTTAATTGTGAACATTTTCGTGAGATTATTTTTGTACAACCTTTGTCGTGGACTAACTCCATATTTATATTATTATATTTTTCGCATTTTAAATTGTTTCAAAACATCGATTTGATGGATCATTCGCCCCGTATAATCCTGGTTTGGCACCCAATGTCTTCTGTTCCATTCCAAAACACATCAAAAATTATATTGCGAGATCAACATTTAATGTAAAATTGAAAAAAAATGTTGTAGCAAAAGTTGGTGTTAGTAAGCTAAGATGGTTCGGACATGTTGAGCGAATGCGTCTAATGAACGTTTGCTGTTAGAAAAGATTTATTTGAATGATTTTGATGAAATACGTTTGCAGGTGGACGTCCGATGAGTAGTTGGAGTAGTGGTATAATTGAGAGAGTGGCTTGCGTGAGCAAAAGTTTCCAAGTACATAGTAGGAATAAAAGAGTATATATGAGAGTGGAATTATGAATGTGAATAAAGCGAAAGTTGCTTGTTTGGATAGGAATGTTTGGAGACGACTGATTTCGGGATGATGAAAAGAGTTTGTGCCACACCCTTTTGGGTACATGGCGTGATTGTGTATGTATGTATGTATTTGATAATTACATTTATTGGGTGTTTATTTTGTCAATATATATATATATATATATATATATATATATATATATATATATATCAAGTGTTATTCTAAGTAAAAACTAATTCGAATATTATCAGTTAATATCGATAAAGAAATTGTCTCAAGAAGTTTTTGTGATAAGTACGAAAAAAAAACAAGATTATAAGTAGATATGGGTAAACCCATGTATAGACTACTTTGACATTATCACATAAATGCTAAGAAATAGAAATACAAATTTTTATATTTTTTCACCAAAATTTCTCGGGATTTATTTTGAATTTGTTTAAAATTGTACAAACAACATAAAAAAATTAGCAACATTGTATAATATGAACAATATAAATAGTAAAACCAAAATTAAATTAAAATAAATTTAGTATTTTTTTTCGGAAAGTTGGCAATACTATATTTTGCTAAAATTATATAATTTATTTAGGCATTAAGGGAATATTTTGTAAAAATTTGATTAAAATCGGTTAAATAATGTGACCATTATATATTTTCTTATTTTTTTTTTTTTTGGAAAGGTGACAACACTGTATTTGGTTAAAATTATATAATTTATGAAGGCATAAGCAGAATCTTTTGTGAAAATTTGATTAAAATCGAATATAAATAATGTAGGCACAATGAATTTTTAAAAATTTAGTATTTTTTTCTCAGAATGTTGATATCACTAAAAAAAACCACATGACTATCTTGGGCACTAAGTGAAGATATCTTAAAAAATTTCATTTAAATTGGTTGAACAGTCTAGGAAGAGTTGCGATCACAAAACTTTGACTGAAGAACGAGCGAACGAGTGGGCTGACGATGCACACACACTCAGCAATAAACTAAGTTCGAATTCGTCATCTAGGGGATGTATAAAAAATTTCTATAAAAAACCAATCACTATACCACTTTTTCCTTGCAGTTAAAGTGGTAAAAACACGTTTTACTAATTTTTACAAGATTTTTAACAATTTTCAAATGATTTAAACAAATTTAGTAAAATTTGTTCAAATATTGACATTTTTGAAAATTTTTATTATTTTTAACAAGGCTTTAAAATTGTTAAGAGAATTTTATCAAATTTTGTAAAATTATATCAAATAGTCAAATTTGTCAATGATTTTGTAATTTTTTAATTAGATTTTAACAATTTTCAAAAAAACTTTAGTAATTTTTTTCAAATATTGATTTTTTGCAAGATTTTCTTAATTTTTACAATGCTTTAACAATTTTTAAAGTATTTTAAAACATTTTGTAAATTTGTTTTAAATATTGACATTTTTTTACGATTTTGTTATTTTTACAAGGTTTTTAACAATTTTTAAAAAAGTAAAAATCTTTTAGAAATTATTTTATTATTATAAAACTACTTTAGGTTAAAGTTCTGTATAAATATTTATTTAAAAACGACGTTTCGACGAAACTCAACGTTCGTCTAATACTAACGACATTTCAGTAAATAACAGTACCTATATAGAAACAAATAAAAATAAATAAAATAAATAATTAAATAAAATTTGGCTTCCAGATATTTATCACAAACTTTTAATATTTTGCACAAGATTGTGAGATTTTATTGCAGTTTTATAAAAATTTTCACGTTTATGATTTTTTACAATGTTATTATACGTATTTTTCACAAAGCTCTGATATTGATTAGAAGATTTTGATATTGATCACAACGTTTTGGTGTTTGATATTTATTTTATTACAATTTTTAGATATTTATCAAAAGGTTATGACGTTTTTCAAAAAGTTGTGATATTAAATTAAATGCTTAATAAAAATTTTAATTTCTAACTTTCGCTTTTCTATATACATGCAAAGAAATTACAATTTCTAAAATGTTTTTTAGAATTTTCAATAATTTTTTCTACTAAATCTGTATAAGATAGAAAAAAAAGGTACTTAGCTATTATGTAGCCAATTTTCTTTCTCTATTTTACTGATAATTTTCTGATTTTTTTGAGCAAATTTTTAAAAAAAATTTATTTTGAAAAAATTCCACATTGAGAAATTTTCAAATATTTAGTTTTTAATTTCTTTCTATTAAACAATGCATTCTAGAATAATGGACTTTTTACTGAATTATAGTACTCATTATTCCGCATTTATCCATATTATGCTTATTTTCCAACATCGCATAGTTTTTGAGAGAAAAAATAAAAACCAAAAAATCATAAAAACACTCTAGCACTCAAATGGCAAATGCTAGCAGATTAAAACTAATTATTTTTTATGAAAATTATAATTATTGTTAAAATACAAACAAAATATAATTTTATCACACGAGAATTGAGATAGATTTTTTTGGATAAAAATTTAATAAATTTTTATAAATTAAACATGTTTCATTTGAATATTTAATTTATATTTAATTATACAATGTGTCTCACAAAGTTTTATACAAATGGAGAAAAAGTTTATCTTACATTTCACAAAAAAATAATATTCTTGATAAGAAGCTCTGCATGACTTGTAGATCCATAATTAGGTGGAAATTTTGAAAACATTGACTGGAAATAGAAAGAAAAATGTTGATTGAAATTGTTATCAAGTATTGGCCACTTGTAGATTTGTAATTTTTCACAGATAAAAATTACAAGATATTATTAATTCGACTATTTATTGAATAAAGAACATGTTGTGTAAAAAGGATGAGTAACACAAAATCAGGCGCTGATTATGAACGGGATCTTACGATTAATCTAACAAATGCTGACGTGTTTATTCAAATATCCATCTTTTAATTTTTATTTACTACTGGGCATAATTTTTTGCTGCTTAATAACAATTTCAATGAACATTTTGCTTTCCACTACAGTTTGAACGTAATTTTACCCCAAAACATAATTTTGCTTTTCCCTGTATTTCCACCCATTGTTTTAAAAATTTTCTAATTAATTATGGATCTGCAAGTCATGCAGAGCTTTTTAAAAAGAATATTTCTTTTTTTTGTGAAATGTAAGATAAACTTTTTCTCCATTTGTATATAACTTTTTAAGACACATATATATATATATATATATATATATATATATATATATATATACGTAATGTATTTCCAAGAAATTTATTAATATGAGCTGAATAAATACAAGATATGATGCATATCTATATTCAAGCGAAAATAATATTTAAAAGTTTACAAATAATTATAAAAAAAAAAACTAAGCACAATTCAAGCGGAACACAATAATTGATTGCATTCTACTCCGAGTGCTATATACTATTTGTTTTTAACACATTTTGACTGCAAAAAAATGTGGTATAGTGATTGGTAGATCAAACGAATTCGAACTTAGTTTATGTGGGTATATCTATGTGCGTCATTAGCTCGCTCGCCTGGTCGTCGTCAAAATTTTGTGATCGCAACTCCTCCTAGACGGCTAAACACGATTTTAATAAAAAATTTTAGGATAGATTTACTTAGTGGACAAGACATGTATATTTTTTTTTCCAGTAATGCAAACTCACCGAGAAAAAATTTAATGTGAATACATTATTTATCTGAATTTGATTAAATTTTCAGAAAATATTTCAATATTGCTCATATGAATTATACAATTTTAGCAAAATACAGTGTTGCAAAATTTCCAGGAAAAAATTAGTAAAGTTTTTGAAAATTCATTATGGCCATAATATTTATCCGATTCTAATCGAATATTCACAAAAGATTCTCTTAATATCTATATAAATTATATAATTTTAACAAAATACAGAGTTGCCAACTTTCCGAAAAAAAAAACCAAATTAAAAAAAAAATTATGGCTACTTTATTTTTTGGCACAGAACAGAACAGAAAAGAACCGTTATTGTATCAGTTTATTTCGGTTTAATATATATATATATATATATATATATATATATATATATATATATATATATATGAATACTCAGTTATTGATACTGAAAATAAAACTAGGAGTTACTTTGATGAAGATGTATTTGTTCGATAATAACTTTGCTTTTAAATTATTCTTAAAATAGTTTAATTAAAAATACTCTGAAAAATATTTAAATAATTAGAGGTACTTTTTATTTTTGCTAATTTTAATTAAATAAAAATCGTTTGTTAGGAATTTGCTAAATTAACGTATATTATTTTATTATTATATAATTAAAACCTACATACGAATAATATAAGTTTCAAATAATAAATTATATTATTATTATAGATATTATATACTTCTAATTATTAGACGCTTAATTAATTAGTAATTATTATTGTATCAATTTATGTAGTGGGCATAAAATGTTCTAAATTATGTTAGAAAATACATTTTGAATACAAATAAAATTATTGAAAAAATTTAAAAATTAATCACTTGGAACAGAACCGAAAAAATCCATTAGTTTTACCGTCACGAAAGCCGAAACCGAACCGATATATTTTTTTTGTAATTGAACCGGAACGAAAACCGAAATAAAATATGTAACACAGTTTTAAGCCTTGTTTTATATTTAATCCCGATTTTAATCAAATTTTCACAAAAAATTCTCCTAGTGCTCATATAAATTATCGTACATAATTTTAGCAAAATACAGTACTGCTAACTTTCCGAAAAAAAATTATTAAAATTTTTAAAATTTAATTTTGATTTTACTAATTAATTATTACATTATTTATATTGTTTACATAATACAAAGTTGCCAATTTTCTAGAAAAATTATTCAAAATTAATTTTATGCATTACTATTTGTTTACACGATTTAAAACAAATTTTCAAGATAGATTCATTTTTCTATGCGCGCATACTAATTATTATAAAATTCAATTTTTGAATAATGCTGCCACACCGGTCTTTTGGAGAAAAAATAAAAAAAAATCTATTCTTATTTCTTAACTTATATGTGATAATGTCAAAGTGGTCTATCTATGGGTTTACCCATATATTTTTTACTGTTTATATAGATAAATCATGTTCACTTGATTGATAAAAATTCACCTATTATACAATTATTATTTTTTGAAAATTCTTAAAACATTGAACATATTAAATTACAAAACTTTTTAAAAATGTTAATATTTAATTAAATTTTACGAAATTTCTTAATTTTTTTTTTTGATATTGTTAAAACCTTGTAAATAATAACAATATCTTTTAAAAATTTTAATATTCCAAAAATTTTACGAAATTCGTCATTATTCTTTTAAAATTGTTAAAAACCTTGCATAAAATAACCAAATTTTTCAAAAATTGAAAACATTTAAATTTTTGCCAAATTTGTTTAAATTCTTTTAAAATTGTCAAAAATCTTTTACCAAATTACAGAATTTTCCAAAATGTCAATATTAAACATTTTTTTTCGAAATTTATTAAAATTTTTTAAAAATTATTAAAACATTGTAAAAACTAATAGTATTTTTCAAAAATCTTCATATTTGATAAAAGAACTTACGAAATAACTTCACATTTTTTTAAAATTGTTAAAAAGTTTCCAAAATAATATTATTTTACAAAAAATTTTCAAATTCTTTAAAAATTGCAAACGTTTTAAAAAATTACAAAATGTTCAAAAATTTCAATATTTAAAAAATTTCACGAAATTAATTTAAATTATTTAAAAATTATTAAAATCTTGTGAAAAGATCAAAATATTACAAATATGTTAAAAATTGGAAAAAATTTATAAAATTCGCTATAATTTTTTTAAAAGTAATAAAATAATGTATAAAATTAACAAACCTTTAGAAAATGTCAATATTATTTAAGTTTTTTGCGAAATTCGTTTAACTTCTATAAAAATTATTAAACTCTTAAATTTAAATACGAAATCTATCAAGAGTCTATAAAAATTGTTAAAACATTGTAAAAGAAATATTTTAAAATCTTCAAAAATCTCATATCTTTAAAATTTTTCTCAAATTTTTTGAATTTTTTTAAAAAAATTTACATATGTTTAAATTATTTAAAAATTGCAAAAAAATACTTAAATTTTTGAAAAATGTCAATATTTAAAAATAAAAAAAAAATTGTTAAAATTCTTTTAAAACAGTTGAAATGTTAATATTTGAAAAAAATTAGCAGAATTTGTTTATGTTTTTTTGAAAGTAATTAAAACTTTGTAAAATAATAACAAATATTGTTGTATATTATTCAGATATAGATTGCAATAAATGACCATTTCAATATGGTTTTTATTATTTGCGTATTTACGAGAAATATAAACGGTATTTGATTATCTGGATAATTTCGGTGATTTTCCAAACATATTACAAAACTAAATACATCTTTTCCTACTTAACTCACCTCCCGTTGAGAACAAGGTATAAATACACTCAATTAAAAGTTCTCTTGTTCAAAAAAAAAACGGTATTTTCAGTTGAGCGGCGGTGTTCAGCCACAAAATATAATAAATAAAAGCATTATATTGAATTTTCAATTCGGAGTATTTTTTTCAAAATGGTATTCTAAGGCTATTTGCTAATGACAGGTTAAATTGGATGGTGCATTAGCTGTCGCGCTGGAGAAGAGCCATAAAATACCCATTTGTGCACAAAAGACTTTTAGCATTTGCCTATCAAGATGTTTCTACGATTAGATTCTTTGAAATTTATTTATTTATTTTCTAGTATATAACAAAAATAGTTTTCTAAATATATATATATATATATATATATATATATATATATATATATATATATATATATATTTCTTACAACTAAAGTGCTGTAAAACAAATTTCAATTAAATTGCTAGTTATTTATATATATAAAAAAAAAATTTTATTCGAAATGGAGAAAAAATTCAAATATAGCAACAATGAAAATAATAAA
Source organism: Clivina fossor (assembly GCA_963966155.1). Classification (NCBI taxonomy): domain Eukaryota; kingdom Metazoa; phylum Arthropoda; class Insecta; order Coleoptera; family Carabidae; genus Clivina; species Clivina fossor. Next base: position 281,283 of record OZ014567.1, read on the forward strand.
ATTCATAACAAAACTAAGTTGTTTTAAACGACAAAAATGGACAATGCTAAATACAAAAATATCGATGATTATTACAATATCTTGTAACCTAATATAATGAGAATAAAGTTTTGTTTTTGTTTTTTCGCCAAAATATTGAATTGTGTCCAAATGAGATAAAAATCATGAACAAAATTTGTCTACTACAATAATTTCAATGAGGCAAGGATTTTAGTTAGACAATAAATATATATTTATAATTAAATTTATATGAACGATTTAATCAAATAAGTTCGTAATTATTTTCATAAATAAATATAAAATTTAAATTATTAAAAAAATAATTAAATATTTATTATTATTAATATTATTATTTAATTTACTATTTTAATTAATTAATAATTATTAATGTATTATTAAATTTTGCCATTTTGCACACAATCATAAAATTCAAGCGAGAAAAAGAAATAAACTCCCATTATATAATTTTTAATATATTGATAACGGAAATGTTTGGTGCTGCCACCAGCACCAGTGGTGTTAATTATAATTAATTACTGTATAATTATATTCATATTATTGTACTAGTTACATAATAATCTTGCTATATAGTAATGTATTATTAATTTTACGATATTACAATATTAATCATAGTAAAAAATCTTTCAGAACATATTCTATTAAAATAAAATAGACTTAGGTTATAATTGTATATTAATATTTGCGTGTATATTAATAATTGATGTTTCGACGAACTCAACGTTTGTCTTTATCAGGAAAAAAAAAACTGATAAAAATAATATTTAAAATAAATAAAGAAAAAAAGATAAAAACACGGAAACAAGTTAATAAATCAGAATTTTATTTAAATTGTTTTATACACTGATTGATGTTATTTTTTTTTTATAAATTTCTATTTTGTTTAAAAAAAATTTGTTATGCCTTTATTATTGCAAATATCATTTGTATCATTTCTTTTTGATATAAACGTAGATGCATTGAGTTTGTTGAAATGTCGATTATTAATAAATACTAATAGAGAACTATCAACTTAAAGCCGTTTTATTTTAAATGATTATTATATAATCAAAGATTATACGTTAATTGTATCTAACTAAACTATAGATAATATAGATATTGTAACAAAACTACGCTTGACTAGTTTTAAAGATTATAGATTACTATACAGTATGTTTTAGCTAAATGATTAAAACTGTAGAAATATCTAAAAAAGTCACTATTTTGGGTTAATTATACACAGAATATTAATTCATAAGAAAAAATTGATAAAATTAGATGGCTATGGGTAAACCCATATATATATATATATATATATATATATATATATACTTATATATGTGTGTGTAATATGTATATATATATATATATATATATATATATATATATACTTATATATGTGTGTGTAATATGTATATATATATATATATATATATATATATATATATATATATATATATAGACCACACTTTGATATTATTACATCAATCCTAGTAAATTGGAATGAAAATTTTATTTTTTTATCAGAATATCGAACAACATTGTTCAAAATACATATCGTAAAATATATTATTGAATTTAGGTAAAATATTCAAAGTAAATAAATAAAAAAAATAGTAATAGAATAAATAGGTAAATGAGAAAACCACAGTATTTTTTTTTTCTTGAGAAAATTTAATTACTCGTTTGAGAAAACACTTTCGAAGCAAAAACAAAATAGTATATTGCAATCGAAGCAGAATGCAATCAATGTAATTGGGTTTTGCTTGAATTATGTTTCGCCATTTGACTGCCACAATAATCTCGAGTACAATTTAATAAAGATCGCTGTTCGCTTCTCGTAATATAATATAGATATTGTATTTTTTTAAATTTAATTTAATTTAAAGTTGAGTTCCCAACTATTAAAATTTATGAAAGTCAAATCTTTATTGCTACGTCACTGGTATTATCATCAAATTGCCATTACAATGTTGCAATGTGAATTGAGATGTAGTACGCATGCGCGCGTATTGTCTGTGCTGCTATATAACTCGAGGCAACTTGTGATTTTAGAATCAGTTTTCGTTCGTTTCTCCTACGAAGCAGACGTTCTTTTGGTGTGTTCTTGTAGATAAACGGGACGAGTTTTGTTGTTGTTGTTACCTGTTTTATAATATTTGGTTTTCCGTTTGTTCTTCAATTGAAAGACAAGAAGGTAAGTTCATATTTTTTAATTAATTTTAATATTATATTATCATTCACGTAATTATGGCACTTGTTCAAAGCAAGCTGAGATTAATATGTTTTCATACAATATCAATATGTATTTTCGTTAATGTTTTATAAAATATTTCTCCCAGAAAGTATAATATTTATCGAATTAAATTACTAAATAATTTTAATTAAAATCAAACAATTTCTTAAATTAACAATTTGTTTTGTATCTGAATTGCTAATGAACATGCGTATATACAGTGTTTCTTTATTTTAATTTCATAAACAAATACTTACAAAATATATATTAATAAAAATTGTTCAAAAATTTATATAAAATGTTTTTTTAATTTTTTTTTTTCAATATTTTAATAAGATTAATTGTAGTTTGAATTTAAATGTCATTCTATGGTATACTACTTTAAAATTATTTAGTTTTGCTAGATATGTATGCATACACTGCTAAAAATATAATTTAAATAATTTATGTAATTTAACGCAGCTTTTAGCAGTAAAAGTAGTAACATTTTGTAATTGCACTGTGATAATTTATGTAATATTATAAATTTTTTATGGAACTTACAAAATTACATAATTTTTTTTACAATATATATAATATATCAAATTTTATCTAAAACAATCGTCTGCTTTGAGTTGAAATTTTTAATCCGTAAATTTTGTTTTAATTTTTAATCAACTAGGTTATATTATCTAAAACATCAAGAAAATTTCATTAGATATTATATATTTGTATCATGTTAATTGTTAAATTACTTATTAACGTAATTTAACAATTAACTTTAGCAAGGTAATTTTACCATAAATTTACTCGCACAAATATTTGTAAAAAGAAAATAAATATATTTTTTTAAATATCTGATATTCGAATATTTTACACTTAGGGAAACTTATATTACAATAATGCTTGTCTTACAAATTAGTGGTAATTTATAGTAGAAATATAAAAAAATTACCAATAAATATAAAAGAATATATGTTTTTTTTTTATCGATTTTGAAATTGTATTAAACGCGAGCCACAATTTTCTATTATTCTTTGTATTTTATGTTTATCGTTTATTACCTTCTTTTGCATTATTATTATTGTTTACATTATCATTGAATTTTACAAAATTTATTATACTTTAATATTATTGCAGGAATACATGAAAAATTAAATTTTTTCTCAACATTTATATATCACATAAGATATATTCAATATTTCATAACTTTGATATTATTATTCTGATATGAATTATTAGTTTTTTTGTTTCGTTATTTATTTTTGTTAGATTTATCGTAATATATTTATTAACTGAACAATTATTAAAAACCAAATTTAGGTTTTGAGAAAAAAATTGGTAATCGAAATTAATTTATATTTATTGATAAATATTTTAAAAACAAATGATTAAATTTGTGATTTAAACTCTGGTATTTAATAATTTTTAATATACCTGGTGTTCATTCGTTAAGATCGTATTGGCGTTTAACATGCATTTTCGATAATTTGCAATATACTTCTTTCTCGAGTCAAATTCGGAAAAATATTTACAATACTTTTCGATAGAGCATAAAAAGTTCTATAATTTAATTTTATTTTTAATTTGCTAGCATGTGCCGTTTGGGCGCTAGAATTTTTTTTTATTTTCTTGTTTTATTTTTTTTGCTCAACAACTATAAAGTGTATAAAAATAAGCATGATATGGAAAAATGCGTCACAATAAGTACTATAATTAAGTGAAAAAAAATATTATTTTAGGCTGCATCGTTTAGTAAAACTAAATTTTTGAAAATTTGTCAGTTTGCTCCAAAAAATCTGTAAAAATTCTGTAAAATAGAAAAAAAAAATAGCTACATAATAGGTAAGAAACTTTTTTCTCCAGCTCATCTGGTTTGGCAGGAAAAATTATTGACAATTAATATTTTTTGCATTTTAATTTATTTTTTCTATCCTGTCAAACCAGATTGAGTTACAGAAAAAAGTTACTTAGCTATTATGTAGCTAATTTTCTTTGCCTATTTTACTGAATTTTTTTAGATTTTTTCAGCAAATTTTAAAAAAAATCTTATTTTGAAAAAATCTCAAGGGAATCCCATTTCTAAAAATTTTTTTTTTCTACAAAACGATGCAACCTAGAATAATGTTTTTTTTTAACTCAATTATAGTACTTAATGTTCCGCATTTTTCCATACCATGCTTATTGTCCTACACCTCATAGTTTTTAAGAAAAAAAAAAATAAAAACCAAAAAATCAAAAAAAAAATTCTAGCGCCCAAACGGCACATGCTAGCAAATTAATATTAAAACCAAATTATACAACTCTTTATGCTCTATCGAAAAGTATTTTAAGTTTTAAGTTTTAAGTGTTTCTCCGAATTGAACTCGAGAAAGAAGTATATCGCAAACTATCGAAAATACATGTTAAACGCCCATACGAATTTGACGAACGAACACCCGATATATATATATATATATATTAAAGTATTTTAGTATTTCTATATCTTTATAAAATTATATAATATATATATTTTACAAATTATTAAATAAAAAATTATTCATGGATGTGTTTTTTGTTTGTTTTGTTTTTAGAAATCATTCGTCTCGTCTCTCGAGGCAGACAAATCAGGCCAGTTTGAGCAAAAATACAGGACCGTACCTCCAATAAATTTTCAGCTTCAGCAATAATAGAGAAGGTAAGCAGCTATTATTTGTGTTATATTTGTTTGTTTTTTTCTATTTGCAAAATTTCAAATTAGGTGCGCGCAATAACTCGAATTACTCAAATCACTCAACTAAAATATATCAGAGGAATTATTTTGTTCAGTTTTTCATCAAAAATGCAAAAGTATAATTTTTAATATCGATTTTTTTACTCCACGTGAGATATATTCCAAAACACAAGGTCTCCGAAAATTTTCTTGTGTAGCCTTACTGGAATTTTTTTAATAAGACCATCTTAATATATATATATATTACTTGTTTTGTAAGAATTAATATTTGCTTGGTCAAGTATACAATTTCTGAAAAATTTCACATTATTATACATATTGCCTATATTATTTTAACTAGACTTTAAGTGGAAATTAATAAATGTAATTGGTCAATTAATTTAATATAACTTGCTAATATGTAATATTGCACATATCGGAGATAGTGAGTATTACTTTTGTTCGTACATTGTATGTATATATATATATATATATATATATATATATATATATATATATACAGTGTGATTTATTAGTAATTGGAAATATTTTAACTGGGGTATCCTGGGCTTAGAATATAAAGATTTAACGCAAATCACTTAGATAAAATGTGACTCCTTACTGAGCTACAGGGTGTTTTAATTAAAAATTTAAAAATGATTTTTGCCCAGTACTTTAAAACTATTTGACGTATCCTTATCATACTTGGCAGAAAGTGTACGTACCATACACCAAACTAAATTATGTTAAATAAAAGTTTCTGACTACTGCCAGTGTCGTACAACAGGGGCAAGTGAGAGGTGGATCCTTCCTATATTCTACGCTACTGGCGGAATTGTTATTTTAGCACAATTTTTCGATTCTCCAATACTTTTTGAGTAAAAAACATACTCTTCCTTTGTAACGATAAAGTCATTATTTTTTGAGATATTTAAAGTTAAACAAAAGTTGCACCCTTAGAATTTTTTCAAAATTTGCTCAAATAAATTTGAAAAATTTAGTAAAATAGAGAAAAAAATTAGCTACATAATAAATAAGTAACTTTTTTCTCTAACTTATTCTGGTTTAGCAAGAAAAATTATTGAAAATTAATATTTTTTGCATTTTAATTTGTTAATTTATTAATTTTCAATAATTTTTCCTGCCAAACCAGAATGAGTCAGGAAAAAAAGTTACTTATTTATTATGTAGCTAATTTTTTTCTCTATTTTACAGAATTTTTAAGATTTTTTTTGAGGAAATTTTGAAAAAATCTCAAGAGTGCAGCTTCTGTTTAACTTTAAATATTTCGAAAAATAGTGACTTTATCGTTACAAAAGAAGAGTATGTTTTATACATGGAAAGTATTGGAGAATCGAAAAATTGTGCTAAAATGACAATTCCGCCAGTGGCGTAGAATTTAAGAAGGATCAACCTCTTGCTTACCTTTGTTGTACGCCACTGGCAGTAGCCAGAAACTTTTATTTAACATAATTTAGTATGGTGTATGGTACCTACACTACCTGCTAAGTATGTAAGGATACGTCAAATAGTTTTAAAGTTCTGGGCAAAAATCGTTTTTAAATTTTTAAATAAAACACCCTGTAGCTCATTTTGGTCATTTATTGTAAATTGCTGAACACTTAAATTTATAAATTATAGTTAATAAATAATACTATACATTTTTAAACAGATTTCTTGAAATAATGCGAATAGTTTAATGCTTTCTAAATATTTTGTTGAAAGTAATTCATTTTTTTCAAATAACTGTCACATTATGTAAGATTGGTTGCATAACTATCAGGGATGTCTCCATGCGTTTGATGTGTTTTTTTTTTTAAATTGAACATACGAAATTTATATGTAATTAAGTTCATATGTTCAGAGATAAAAATATCGCACTGTATATATATATTGCTTATATCTTGTATTTTCAGTAATTAATTATAAAAATTTAAGCTGAAATTAGTAATGCAACTAATGTTCATTTAACTTAACTAAAATAGTTTAATCAGATTAAATATTATGTTGGCGTTATAGTTATGTTTAGTGCTGCTGCCATACTCTGTGGTATATATAGTAACTAACTACTAGTATAATAATGTTTACATTATTGTACTAGTGCCCAAAATGACCACTTTCTTCGTACATCCGAAATATGGTGTGGTAATATCAATATTATGCTACGGTTGATGGAAAAATATTTAATAGAGAAATTTCTTATTCTACTCATTTGCATTTACAACCAATATTATCTATAATTATACGAAATTGCAGACATAAATTTATAATATTCTTGAATTATAGATTATTTGATTGGTTTGTTATGTTTTTCTAAATATTATTAATATTTTTTTTTTATAAAAAAGTTATCAAACGTGTATGTTTTTTTTAATAAGGCCGTATTTTAATTAGATTTAATTAAATAAAATTTAGTAAATAATTTTGCTAAATGTACAAGGTAATCGCTGATAATTTGCCAAAATATACTGTTAATATTAACTAAACTTTGTGTCTATATTAAACAAAATTAATTTTTTTTTATTGATTTAAATAAATCACTTTTATATTTATACGTTTTAATGTATATGGATTTTTGTCTAGTTTTTGTTAAACAATTTAAATTATATATACTTTTAAATTTCATTAATTATTAGTTTTTTTTTTCTATAAATATTTTGTATTTTTTTTTTGTATTTAATAATTTTAATACGTTAAAGTAAAAACTGTATTGGCTAGAGAAAATAATGATAAAAATATAGTCGAAAATTAATTTATTATTTTCTCTGTTTTTCTAATGAAAGGTAAATCTCTGAGGGAAAAACGTAACTTCATTCCGAAGCAGCTAAAATGTCTCTCTCCATCGAGGTATTGACGCAGTTGAAATGCAGCCAGTGCGAGGGCTATTTGTCTTGCGGTCCCGTTTACATTGCCGAAGACCGGAGTAAGTTTTGCGGCAGATGCACGGTGCCCGAAGAAAAATCAGTTGTACGTGAAGTAGACTACGAATTACTGGCGGAATCTCATCAATTCCCCTGTAATAATCTAGCAGCTGGTTGTACCCAAGAAATATCATTCAACGATAAACATCATCAGACAGTCTGTGGCTATCGTCAGTTGATATGCCCGATTGGAGTGAAGTGCGAATGGATTGGGAGGAAAGATGAACTACTGACACATTGCGAAGAAGAACATCCCAGCCAGATACGGGAAAATGGGTGCACCTTTAAACACAATATTACAAGTTCCTCTCAACAGACGTATCTCCTGGTTATATGTCGTATATTATTTCTTCTTCACACGAAAGTGTGTCTAGAAACGAAGAAGATCTATCATAGTGTACGACATTTGACGGGAACACCTCGTCAAGGTGATGTAAATTACGATCTAATTGTTACCAAAGCTGATAAAAAATTAATTTGTACAAATACAATTGCTGATGAAGGTGTTCGTGTCTTGCAGCATGATACGTCTGTTGTGTATGATATAAATTCGTTGATTAGTGTTTTGGGTGGTTACAATGGCACCCAATTTAAAATAAATGTAATTGGTGATTTTGTGAATTTAGATTACGACGAATGTGTAATGTGTCGAGGTGCAAAAGGTGTTGTTATAGAAAAGAAGTATTCTTGTTTAGCTGGTTGGTTGTGTTGTAAATGTGCTACCGAACAAGTAGTATGTACAAAGAAAGCTGGTTGTAAAAAAAAAGATATAGCTAGTAAAATTATCAAACATAATCAGTATCATTGTCCAACTAAGCTTCATGTTAATTTATCATTCAGTATTGGAAGTGAATTTGAAATTAGTTTTACCGATACTTGGACGACATGTTGCTATGGGTATTATTGGTATATCAAATATCGTAAAACTAATTTCCATTATGAATTTACTTTTATCACAGATTCGTATTCAACTGATTTAGATTCCCTCATTCGTTTACTAGATTTACGTGTAGCTAATCAAAGTGGCACAAGAACATTAGAACCAATCGCATTCATCCGTTCATATGGTGAAGAAGATTACTATGCTCGTATTGATCAGAATCAGCTACCTTATCATTCCGATTCGAAATATTTCGCTAAATTAACATCTAGATATAAGTAAATAATTCATATAAATTTGGTGAAAGACTTTTTTATGTTTTATATTTGTTTTAGTTTATGTAAATAATAATTATATAAATGTATCTATGTATCTGTGTTTAGGTGTGTTTGTGATTTTATGTGTGTATAATATCAGACAATTAATTATTTTCATTTATTAATTAATTTAATTAGAATTAATTACAAATCTATATATATATATATATATATATATATATATATATATATATATACCGGGTGTCTACTTTTTTTTTGTTACATAGGGAATACAATGCTAAAATTTTCATTTGGTGATAAATTTTCCCCTAATTATTATAGAACAAAAGTACAAATACAAAAGTTGTTTAGAATTCAAAAATGCATCAAATGATGCCAAATTTATCAATATAGGATGTTCCGATCAAGAATTAGAAGCAAATTAAAATTTCCATTTTTGCGCTCTTTACATCAAAGTGCCATGGAAATTAAACAAATAATTTCATTTCTTCTGGAGTTTGAGTTTGACAGATCGTATTTATTTTATTGTTACGTTCTGTATTATTATCATTATTATTGAAAATAATGAATAAACTTAAGGTAAATGAAAAAGTTCAGTGCGTAAAATGGTATTTTACTGGAAATTCGATACGACGAGTAAGAGATTTATTCAGCGCTTTCTTTGAAAACCGTCCCATACCTTCCGCTATGACTATTCGTAGGATAATTAAACAATTCGAAGAAACTGGAAGTGTGTTAAAACGTTGTAAAAATTGTAGAAAAATCAACGCAGAAGATCAGGAGGAGAATTTAAATCAAAATGCAATTAAAGAAAATACATTGAATATACTTTTGTGTGTAACGGAAAACCCAAATGTTAGTGTGCGTCAACTTGGTGCTGAATTAAATTTGCATCCTTCAACAATACATAAGGTACTAAAAAATGAAAAATATCATTCTTATAAATATTCCACGCACCAAGAGATATTTGAAGCGGATAAAATGGCTAGAAGCGAATTTAGTAACATTATTATGGAAAAATCCAATTTAGACAGAAACTTCTTGAAATCTATTTGTTTTACTGACGAGTCTACGTTTACTTTACACGGCGAACCTAATACACAAAACTTTAGAATATGGAGCCAAACAAATCCTCATTTAATGGTAGCAACACGTACCCAATATCCAGAAAAAGTTAATGTATGGGCTGGAATTTTTGGCAGGTGTATAATTGGGCCATTTTTTATTGAAAATAATTTAAACAACGAAAAATATTTGGATATGTTGCAAAATCATATTGGTCCGCAGTTAGAAGAGTGTGCAACTCAAGATAATGTTGTCTGGTATCAACAAGACGGATGTCCGGCACATTACAGCTGCAACATTAAATTATATTTGGATCAATGTTTTCCAAATTCATGGATTGGTAGAGGTGGTCCAATTAATTGGCCAGCTAGATCGCCCGATTTAGCACCGTGCGATTTCTTTTTATGGCCATATTTGAAGGAGAAAATTTATAAACGACATATCAAAAATCTTGTTGATTTGAAAAATGCCATTGTTGAAGAGTGCAATAATATAACACAAACACAATTAAGCTCTGTACGTCACGAATTTTATAACAGATTAGGTTATTGTTTGGCAGTTAATGGCGATTTATTTGAACATTTAATTTAAATTGTTAGTTTCGTTTTTGTTCTCCTATATCTTGTATTCATGAATTTTTCTGTTTTATAGGTATATTGAATATTGTAATAAATAAAGAAATTTTTACGGAGTTCAGCTATTTACTATTTATTAAACTCTTATCCGACGTTTCACTGCACAACTTACAGCATCCTCAGGGATAAGTTTAAATTATTATAATAAATATATTAGGCATAATGCCAGTCATCTAATTCAAATGTATTGTTTTTATAACTTGAAGTTAATAAATAAATTAAACAATTACTTAAAATTATAATGGAGACATTCACAATTTAAAACCACAGCTAGTACGTAGTGTACAGCCGAGTAAAATACCCTTTCATTGTAATAAATAATAAATACTTAATACTTTTTATACTTAATAGCTTTTCATTTACATTAAGTTTATTCATTATTTTCAATAATAATAATAATAATAATAATAATAATAATAATAATAATAATAATAATAATAATACATAACGTAACAATAAAATAAATACGATCTGTCAAACTCAAACTCCAGAAGAAATGAAATTATTTGTTTAATTTCCATGGCACTTTGATGTAAAGAGCGCAAAAATGGAAATTTTAATTTGCTTCTAATTCTTGATCGGAACATCCTATATTGATAAATTTGGCATCATTTGATGCATTTTTGAATTCTAAACAACTTTTGTATTTGTACTTTTGTTCTATAATAATTAGGGGAAAATTTATCACCAAATGAAAATTTTAGCATTGTATTCCCTATGTAACAAAAAAAAAGTAGACACCCGGTATATATATATATATATATATATTATATTATGAAAATATCTAAAAATTGTAATAAAAGATGACCTTGTAATAATTGTCACAATATTCTGGAAAATGTCATAACTTTGTGAAAAATGTAACTTGTACAAAGTGATTAATTATATAATAGATATGTAATTGTTTTTCAAAAATATTGAATATGCAATAAAATTTACTTGAAAAAATAAAAACAATTTTATTATTTTTTAAATAAAAAAAAAATTCGGAACAACCGACATATTAACTTTTCTATTTTGTATAATTATGTCAATTATTATTAACAAATTTGGGTGGAAAAACTGAGCTGTACTAGTTCAACCATGTCTGGATACATTTATATTTACCTTATTAAAACTGTCAATATTTGAATAGATTTATTTATTTATTTTATATAAACATATACCGGGTGTTCGTTCATTAAGTTCGTATGGGCATTTAACATGCAGTTTCGATAATTTGCGATGTACTTCTTTCTCGAGTAAAATTCGTAAAAATTTCTTAATACTTAATCATGTAGTCAACTATGTGTTTAAGTTGTCAAAACACAGGTTTTAAATAGTTACAAATAAAAAAAATAAAAAAAATTATTATTCTTGGAGGTTTTTAACCGGTATTTTTTTGTAAAATTTTCCCGGCAAGCGACGCATAGGTTCCCGTCAAATTTCACAAGCTCGGCCCGGCGAATTATTTTCATTGTAAATTAATTATAAAAGTTATTAATTTTCATTATGTTTTCACAACAATTTTTTTAGTAAATATTTAATTATAATTTATTTAAATTTGAAGTGTAAATATTCACTCCAGATATACATTGTGTACCTAATTGACTGCATGTTACATCAAAATTATTATAGTTTAAAAATATCTTAATGATAATATTTAATTAGGAGGTACATATTAATTATATATTTAAATACAATTATATATTAAGTACAAAAAAAAATGTAATTAATTAGTTGTACAGAAATTAAATTATAATTAAAGAATTAATTTAATGTACAAATCTCCTTTTTTACTTTGACAAAATAAATATTCTGTAGACACTTAATATATATATATATATATATATATATATATATATATATATATATATATATATATATATATATAATTTTATAGACATATTGTATATAAGTTTCTCTAGAGTTTTTGTAAATTTGAATATATATACATATACATAAAAAAAATTACAATTTAATCATTATTAATTTAATATTTACTAATTATCGTAATTATCTCAGATTTTTAAAATTTGTTTAATTAATTATAATTCAAAAATAAACTTAAAATTTATTTGTGTACTTTTAAATATTATTATTGCGTTCCCACAAATTTGATTTTATCTTGTATTTATTCATTTATATTGATAAATTTATTAGTATATATTTTTTCATTTTCAGATTATTCCTTTATGATTATATTTGAGTATTAACTGTATTTGAATGATATATCTATCAACTAACCAGATTAATGAATTATATATGATTGCACTATTGCACGAACCAACACCGTTCATAAGTATAGTTCTTATATGTATTTAGACATTAAAAATTAATGATATTGCGTAATTGTTGACTATGAAAAATTATGAATAGAATGTGTACTGAAAATGATTAGGTTTCATTCGCTCGATCTGTAATGTCCTCGATAGCTCAGTGGTAGAGCATTCGCCCGGCAAGCGAAAGGACCCTGGTTCGATCCCAGGTTGAGGCGATATGATTTTTTCATTTTCAGATTATTCCTTTATGATTATATTTGAGTATTAACTGTATTTGAATGATATATCTATCAACTAACCAGATTAATGAAATATATATTATATATATATATATATTATATATATATATATATATATATAAATGTATATATATATATATTTATATATATTTATATATATAGGTATATATATATATATATATAAATATATACATATATATATATATATAAATATATATATATATATATATATACATATATATATATATATATATATATATATATATATATATATATATACATTTTTACAACATATTTAATTAACAAAAGTTTATTTAATTTTTGTCCAAAAAATCTTTCTCTATTCTTGTCTGATAAAATTGTATTTTGTTTGCATTTTAATTAAAATTTATATATGCTTATCATAAAATCCACTTGAAACAATTTTCTTATCGATATTAACTGATAATATTTTTAAAAACACTTGACAAATGTTGCAGTTTTGTTCGTAAAAATAATTAGAAATAAACACGCAATAAATGCAATTATTAAATATAAATAATAAAAATATAATCTCAAGACACATTGCATATGTAATTCTACAAACATATGGAACATAATTTTCTTTGGACACATTGTATATGTCATTCTACTAAAACATGGCATATAAAATTCTGTATCAAAAATTGTAGCTGATTGGCACAAACCGTTACATAACCTGCCATTTGATGGTTCGTTCGATGGAAATGTCAAAATGGGACGCCACACAATTTTTAATTTACAGCTCATTTTTCCAAATTGTATAAATTTTTGGGGTAGGATGTGCAGGAACAATAAACCCAAAATGGGTAATGGGTAAAAATAAAATAAAACAAAGAGACCGAATTAATGAGTATATTTAATCGAATATTATATGAGTAGGTTTGCCTTTTATATTTCGGAATTAGAAAATAAAAAACAAATAAACAAATATTTATCATCGAAAAGGACTTTATTGTTTCCACAATTTGCGATTGAAGTACATAGAGAACATGAATTTTGAAAGTGTATCAACCGCCGCTTTTTCAGCTGTCGAAAATAATTAACCTCGTATTTCATTTTTGATGTATGAGAAGAAATAGAAATTATTGGTTACTAAATCAGGACAATACGGCGAGAAGTCAACATTTTGAAACAACATAATAACCTAATGAAAAAATATAATAATGTAAATGTTCAGTTACTCCAAGACTAATGTTGCACAAAAATGTTCACGATTCAATTGCATTTTTTTTTGACCGAGGCAACTTTGTCAAATTACTCTAAACAATAACACAAATAGCGCTTATACCAATCAAAACGGTCTAGCTACATAAACCATCCTAAAATGTTAAACTTTACGATATATAAATGGAAAACTACGTATTTGGTAATTAACATTCTTAAAAGTTATTTTGAATTTTTTAGCAAATTCTAAAAAATTCTGAAATATAATTTGGTAGTTATTCTTTTAAAATTATTTATTTAACTTATATTTATTTTGTTTTAGTTATATTTTTTTTTGAAATGTAATAAATTAATAATTAATTGGAAAAAATTTAAATAAAATTATAAAATATTGAGAAATATCACTTACTTTGTTACTTATATTAAAATATGTAACTTCTATCAGCTCTGTAACTGTTTATAAAGTCTGTAAAGTAAATCGCATATTTCATTTTTATCACTAAATTTATAATTTTAACATAATTGTGTATATTTATACACAATTTATATTAAAATACGTAAGTTCTGTAAATTCTGTAACTCTCTGTAATATCTGTAGAATAACGCGCAATATAAACTGTATTTATAAACAAATACAATAAAATTATTGTTATTATTTTTGCTTAAATTTATTATTTGAACACAATTGAAATATATTTATAAACAATTTATATTATAATATATTAGTTCTGTAAGCTCTGTAACTGTCTGTAACATTTGTAAAATAACATGTCTTATTTTTACCAAATTTATTATTAATATATTTTTAAACTATAATAATTTTAATATTATAACATGCACTCATTTAGGTACACAATGTATATGTGTAGTGAACATTTACACTTAAAATAAATTATAATTAAATATTCACTAAAAAAAATTGTTGTGAAAAAATAATGAAAATTAATAACTTCTATAATTAATTTACAGTGAAAATATTTCGCCGGGCCGAGCTTGAGAAATTTGACGGAAACCTATGCGTCGCTTGCCGGGAAAATTTTAGAAAAAAGTCAGTTGAAAACCTCCAAGAATAATAATTTTTATTTTGTTTTTTTTTGTAACTATTTAAAATCTGTGTTTTGACAACTTAAACACATAGTTAACTACATGATTAAGTATTAAGAATGTGTTTATTATTTTACAATATTATTGTTTAATAAAAGAAGTGTGTTTTGGCATTCTAATCACGTTGTTAATCAAATGATTAAGTTAGTAAGGTAATTAAGTGTGTTCTGAGAACTTAATGACATAGATAATCATGTGATTTAACTAACAAATCTCCGTATATGCCAACATAATGAACATTGATCATTCGTCAATACGTTCGATAAAAACTTCTTCTTCTTAGAATGTCAATTTGGAAAGTAGAAAAACCAATATATAATTGTTATATTTTATTTTTTATATTTGGCGATTAATTTCGGCTAGTAGCCATTATCAAAGCCTCCTGAAATATATAATACAATTGCGTTTACATTTATTTTATTTTATATAAAAAGATTTTTTACATGATTTTTTGGTTATGTTTGTAAGCACGTGTTAGAATGAGATAGAAAAATTAAATTAATTATTGTTAATTATTTTAAAAACTTATATACTAACCTTAATTATTGAAATGTAATTCTGTGTCTGATTTATAATGTAATATTTTTTGTGATTAAAATTAAATTGAAGAAAAAACAGTATTTATTTATGTTTTGTGTCGCGTCATGGTTGCAGTCGAGTCTCGTTGAGCGAATGCGTCTAATGAACGTCTGGTTAAAAAAATTTATTTGAATCATTTTGATGGTATACGTTTGCGTGGACGTCCGATGAGTAGTTGGAGTGGTATGATTGAGAGTGTTTTGCGTGAGCGAAAGTTTCCAAGTACTAGGAATAAAAGAGCATGTATGAGAGGAATTATGAATGTGGATAAAGCGAAAGTTGCTTGTTTGGATAGGAATGTTTGGAGGCGACTGATTTCGGAATGATGAAAAGAGTTTGTGCCACACCCTTTTGGGTACATAGCGTGATTGTGTATGTATGTATGTATTTATTTCTTTAAACATATTGTATATAAATTTACTAGATACATTGTGCATAATTTTTGAAACAAATTATATATTTATATATCAAAAAAAAATTCTTTAGATACATTGCATCATATATTTTATTTCTGAAACGCATTATATACTTATTAATTAAAAAGAACACAATGTATATCAAATTCTTTATACAAATGATATATATATATATATATATATATATATATATATATATATATATAATAATATATATATATATATATATATATATATATATATATAATATATATATATATATATATATATATATATATATATAATAATATATATATATATATATATAATATAATAATTCTTTGTAATATCTGTAAAGTAACACGCAAAAAAAAACACGAGAAACAGGAAACACGACGTACAGTGTTGCCGAATTTTCGTGCAAAAACAAAATACTATCGTAAAAAAAATGTTTTTAGGATCTCAATAATAAAAAAAAAAATATGGCATCCTATTTAAAAATAAAGTTGAAAGTCGCTATTTTGAAATAATTCGTCCAATTGAAAATCTGTAGAGAATGTTTGAAACATATTACTGCTAAATATTTTGAAAGTAGTATCCACAGTGTGGCTAAAAAAAAATAAGGCGTTTACTCTGAAACAGGCTGTATATAACATTTAAGACATATCGTACAGAGATGAGTAATTTCTTTTTTTAAACACTGCATATTTATATATAAAAACACATTATTTAGTAAATTTTTCAGACACCTTGAACACTAGACTTATTAGATTGCTTATTAGATGGTATATATGATTTTACAGACATATTCTATATAAAAAATTTTAGACACATTTTATGTAGCTGAATACATTTATTTTTGAGACACATTGCATATTTTTTTTGATTTATTTCGATAATCGTTATGAATTATGTATATATAATAGAGAAAACAGAAAATATTATATAATTCTAACTGCGTTGCTACACGTCAATGAAAACAACTACATTTTTGTAGAAATATATCTACTCTTGATAAAAGAAATACAATTCTATTTTTTTTTTAATTTTTCTATCATTCTGTTCCATTTCATAAACAACTTTGACAGTAGTCTTCGGAGAAATAAAGTAAACCAACCGCCAAAAACGGATCACTCTCCGTCACGACAATGCGAGCTACCACACATTGGCTCGAACAAGTGACAATTTGTGCACTCAGAACGTCGATTTGATGGGTCATCCGCCCCGTATACTCTTGATTTGTCACCAAATAACTTATTTTTATTCTAGCACATCAACAAAAATTGCTAGGTCAACATTTTTTGATATCTAAAAAGCAGTTAATGCGTTCAAAATACATGTTTTCGAAGTACTTTAATCGGAGTAGAAAAAGTGCTTTGAAAATTGGATCAAACGCATGCAAAAATATATTAATCTTCAAGGAAGATTTTTTGAAAAACAATAAAGCCATTTTTGATAATAAATATTTGTATTTGTTCACAAATAATTCTTTTTTAGAATATATTTTATATTTAAAATATTAAATCAATTTTTTTAAATATATTGTAAACTTTTTAGCAGTTTTATCATTAAATACTTATCAGTGTAGCGTTGCAATTTTATTTATCAAAAAAAATCATTTTGATAAGATTGATAACATGGAAAATTTTAATAAGATTATATATGTGTATATAATTATTATTGTATAATATGAAAATATATACTGCATATAAAAAGCTTGTTATTATAGTTTTTATATACTTTACAATTTCAAAAAATTCTTTTATTAAAATACAATTTTCAAATTTATATATTTTAATTGTATTAAAAGAATTAACTAAAATTAATCTAGTGAAAAATCGTTTGAATTATATTACATTAAAATAAAAATGTTTTATTTTTGTATTAATTTTAATTAAAAAATTGAGTTGCTCTAATTAGAGTATTTTGAAACTTGAATTTCTAAACGAAAATTAATATAAAAACTAAAGTCATTTCGTTTTTAACTAGAAATATTTTAGAATAAAATTAATGAATTAATTATAAAAAGTTATGATATAGAATGTGATTCAAAAAAAAGATTGATATTAGGAAAAAAATATATTATTTGTTTAATAAAAAAATATTTTTGTTATAATATACAAATTAATCGACTGTTATTGTTTTTAAATTATTATTAAATACACACATTTGAAAAAATTAATGATTATTACAAAAATAATTGTTTTGTATTTTTAACTAAAAATTCATGTAAAAAATTAAAAAAGTCCTCGTGCTTTTGATTGAGAGACGTAAGCGGATCAGTATTTTTATTAGCAAAATCATAAAACTGTGAAAAATAAAAACAACTGTAAAATTTATAAAAAAAAATTCAAATTCAAAAATTCATAAAATTTTATTAATAATTTTTGTATACAAAAATGTAAATATTATTAATTAATTTATTTAGAAATGGCTGAGCGCTTCCAAACTATTCGATGCGCCAATAAAACTATGGCACCGACCTAATGCAAAAAACTAGAACTTTCTACGTTGTTTGGTTTAAAAGTTTTTCAATGCAGGTGAGCGACCGAATGAACGAATGACCGACTGGACAAAGCGTATTATTAAGCTTCTTTTTTTTCCAAAAATGCGCTAAAAATATGTTTTTTCTAAATTTTAACAAATAAACATTTTGCAATTGTTTGTACCGAAAGTGATATCAATACTTCCAACTAGTGCATTTTTGATATTTAGATACATGATAAAAACTCTGTAATAATAATAATAATATGTATTTTTTTTGTGAACACTGTATAAGTTATGATATTTTGGCAAAGGTACACTACTTTGCACAAGGTTATGTCACTTTTTCAACAAGATTTTGTTTTTTTTTTCACAAGCCTATATACATTTTTTACAAAGTTATAATAGTTTTCACAAAGTTTTCCATGTTTTTCAAATAGTTTTCCATATTTTTCACAGAATTTAGATATATTTAAAAAAGTTATGAAACATATCAAAATGTTACGAGACTTGTCACAAAGGTTTTAAATTTTTTTAAAAATTTAGATATTTTTTACAAGATTAAAACATTTTTCACATGGTCACAAAGTTTAGATATTTTACAGAAGGCATAGATATTTTTCACAATGTTAATACATTTTTATATAGTTACAATATTTTTTATAAAGTTTTAATGTTTTTCACAAAGCTAGAATATTTTTCACATATTTTTCATAAAGTTACGAGATTTCTCACCAAGTTTTAGATATTTTTCACAAGGTTAAAATGTTTTTCTCTAGATAACACGATTTTTCTCAAATTTTTAATATTTTAAACAAGACTTAGATATTTTTCATAAAGAAAAGACATTTTTTTCTAAATTTGTGACATTTTATATAGTTTTGATTTTTGTGACGTTTTGATATAATTCACAAAGTTAGGACATTTTTTACAAGATTTTACATATTTTTCACAAAATCGAAATATATTTTATGTGATTACAAGATTTTACATAAAGTTTATATATTTTACACAAGGTTTAGATATTTTACATACGATTTAGATATTTTTTCCCAAGATTAAAATATTTTTCACAACGTAAAAAAAATTGGCAAAAAAGTTTTAATATTTTACACAAAGCTTAGATATTTTTCGCAAAGTTAAGATATTTTTTATAAAATTATAATATTTTACATAAAGTTTTGATATTTTTTTAAAATGTTCTTGTAAATTTTTTCGTAGTCTTATCAATAAATACTTATCAACTCGATATTGCAATTTTATTTAAAAAAAAAATTATTTTGATAACATTGATAACATAAAAAATGTTAATAAAATTTTATAAATATATATATATATATACATGTATATATATATATATATATATATATATATATATTAAAATTTTAAACAGTACATTTTTTTCAAAAAGTCAAACTTTTACTTAAAATAATAGCGTCAAAGTGATCAGGTCAAAATTTAGATTTGTCAAATGGTGGTAGAAAAAACTCGCGTTCTACATATCTGAAACAAAAACAAATTATATGTTAGTACTTGTAAAACATGTAACTTTTGTTAGAATCTACGAAATGTATAATTTTCAGAAAATGTATATTGACAAGAAGATATATCTATTGAACATGCCATTGCAAATCTTTATTTTAAATATATAATTATATAGAATGTCCGTCAAAACCTCGGCATCGTAGAGGGAAAAAAATTATTTGTTTTATGAAAATATTCACTTGGAGACTTGTTGGTGCTTATCTTAAAACTAAAAATGCATCAGTACTTTCAATATCAAGTGGCATTTCGACAATCTTACCAGCAAACAATTGATCCATACCTCCTCTTTTTCTTTTTGGCAAAAAACCATAAACGTTACTAATTTTCAATATTAATAAAATTTATTTAAATGCAATTGAATTTTTATAATTTTTTAATTTGCAATATCGTTCATAATAGGTAAAATGCACTTGATAAACAAGAAAAGATAAAATTTATCAAATGATTTTTAAATATTCGTAGATTAGATAATATAGGTAAGTAATTTGAATCATTTAATTGCAATTAAATTTTTATAATTTCCTAATTCGCAATATCGTTCATAGTAGGTAAATTGCACTTAATGAACAAAGAAAGATAAAATTTGTCAAAGGATTTTAAATAGATTAGATAATATAGGTAAGTAATTTAAAATTATTGCAAATTATATCGATTTGTTGTTTGAAGCTAGTACAGTGAACAATAACAAAAGAAAAAACTAGTGCATTGCAATCATTTCTAAGTGGTGAGTACAATTTCGAATAATTTTACTTTAATTTATATTTCTAACTTGTTCTTATTTTTTCGATTTTTGGTGTAACTATTCAATTTCTAAATTTGTCGCTAAATTTAGACAGTTGCTTGATGGCATTGAATAAAGAGGGGGAAGGAAGCTTGTTGACTTTATCAATATAATCAATAATTTTACTTAAAAAATACGAGACACAAACTGACATTCTTTTTGTTGCGAGTTTTATTGTATGAAAAACTAAATATTTATTTAATTAGTTAATTTATTTATTTAATTTATTATATTTTAATAATATTTAATTTATAATAATATAAATATTAATTTTAAATAAATATTTTTTCTTATTCACTATTTTAATTTTGAAGCATTGTTGTTGTTTTTATTACCACTTTGAATGGATGGAAAATGTGGTATAGTGATCGGTACGGTGTTCGTAATATTTTCAAAAAAAAAAAAAAAATATATTTAGAAATCTTTTATATAGTCTCTAGATGCCGAATCCGAACTTAGTTTATGTAGATTTATGTATGTGCGTTGTCAGCTCGCTTGCTCGCTCGGTCGTCAGTCAAAATTTAGTGATCGCAACTAGGTTTATTTAGTGCCCAAGATGATCGGAGTGTGGTTTTATTTTTTCCAGTAATGCTAACTTTCCGAGAATAAATTATTTACAAAAAAATTACAATAAAATTTTATTAAAATACTACACCACAAATTAAATCAACAGTGTATAGAGTAAAAATTCAAATTTGACAATTTTTTGCTATACCACAATCAAGAGAAACAATCCATGTAAAATTCGAAAATAAAATATTTGACGTTCTTCGCCTTCAGACCCATTCAAATTTTCAATACTCTTGAATATTAATATATATATATATATATAATTTGGATTAATTTTAATGTAAATAATTTTATTGACTAATCTTTTACTTAGATTAAATTCCTAATCTAATATCTGTATTAGATATTGACAGTATCACATAAATACTAAGAAATATTAATAAAAAATTTATATTAGTTCACCAAAACTTCGGACAGCATTGCACAAAAATTAAAGTTTATAATTATTACTTAGCTATTATGTAGCTAAATTTTTTCTCTATTTTACTAAATTTTTTCAGAATTTTTTCAGCAATTTTTGAAAAAAGTCTTATTTTAAAAAAATCCCAAGGGTCCCCCCCCTCGTCAAATTTTCAAAAATTCAATTTTTAATTTTTTTCTACTAAACGATGCATCGTAGAATAATGGTTTTGTTACTCAATTATCGTACTCATTATTCCGCATTTTTCCATATTATGCTTATTTTCTTAGACATAGTTTTTGAGAAAAAAAATAAAAACCAAAAAATCAAAAAAAAATTCTAGCGCCCAAACGGCACGTGCTAACAAATTAAAACTAAAACCAAATTATAGAACTTTTTATTGTCTATCAAAAAGTATTCTAAGTATTTCTCCGAATTTTACTCGAGAAAGTAGTATATCGCAAATTATCAAATTTGCATGTTAAACGCCCATACGAACTTAACGAAACGAACACCCGGTATATGCTATATATACCCTTCATATTTACCCCTCATATTTCGGTCGTCCTTTAAAATTTTGTGATCGCAACTCCTCCTGGACGATTCAACCGATTTTAATAAAATATTCAGAAAAAGATTATTTAGTGCCCAAAATGATTATCTGATCTTATTATTATTTATTGATGCCAAATTTTCACAAAAGATTCTTGTAATGTTTACATAAATTATTTAATTTTACAAATATTCAGTTTTGCCAACTTTCCGAGAATTAAAATACTAATTTTTTTAAAATTTTATCCCAGTTTTACAATTTATTCGAAATTAATTATGAATTTTAGAGTTTATGAAAGTACGTTGTTCACTCGTTAAAATTTTGTGATCGCAATTCTTCCTAGACGGTTCAAAGTCTAAAATAAATGAAATTTTCAGAGTTAAGTGGTTTTATTTTTTCCACTGATGCCAACTACATTTTTTAAAATATAATTGTGGCTATTATTATTTATGCCATTTTAATCAAAGTTTTACAAAAGATTCTTCTAGTGCCCACATAAATCATATAATTTTACTAATATTATAATTATGTCTATTTTTCGAAAAAAAAAACTACAATTTTTAAAGTTAAATATTTGCCACACTATTTATTCGAGATTAATTAAATTTTTACAAAAGATTCTATTAGTGCCCATATAAATTATATAATTTTAATGTATTACAGTGTTGTCAACTTTCTAAGAAATAAATTTATAAAATTTACAAAATATTTTTTTAGTGCCCACAAAAATTATATAGTCTACCAAATAAATAACATTGTCGGTAAAGTATAGTATTACAAATTCAGAAATTGCAATAATTATTATTTTTAAAATTAACAAAATATTTTTAACCAAAAATTAACAATATACAGATTTTTTGTGTTTATTGTTTATTGACGAATAGTTATATAATAATTAAATCAGAAAAATTACAGATTTTTAAATAAGTATAACTCGGCCAATTTTGAACTAAGTTGAATGAAATTTTTTGAACGAAAAAATTTGAGGTCTTGTCTTTAAGGTCATGCAAAGTATGTCCCATTTGAACCATTCCGCTTCCCACCACAAATTATCAAAACGAAAATTAGAGGTATGTGGGTAAACTCATATACAGACAGATCACTTTGATATTATCACATAAATACTAAGAAATAAAAATAAATTTTTTATATATTTTTAGCAAAAGTTTGAGCAGCATTATTCAAAAATTATATTTTATAATTATTATGCATAAAAAAAAATCCATCTTGAAAATTTTTGTTTTAAATCGAACAAACAGTATACTTAAAATAAATCTTGAATAGTTTTTCCAGAAAATTGTTCAATTCTTTTAAGTATATATATTCATATAAGTATATATTCTTTTAAGTATATATATATACAGGATGTAACAGAATAACTATTCCTAATTTTAACTGGAGTATCCTGGGCTTAGAATATGAAGATTTAATGCAAATTACTGAGATAAAATGTGGCTCCTTACTGAGCTACAGGGTGTTTTATATAAAAATTTAAAAACGATTTTTGCCCAGTACTTTAAAACTATTTGACGTATCCTTATCATACTTGGCAGGAAATGTAGGTACCGTACACCATACTAAATTATGTTAAATAAAAGTTTCTAACTACTGCCAGTGGCGTACAACAGGGGCAAGTGAGAGGTTGATCTTTCCTAAATTCTACGCCACTGGCGGAATTGTCATTTTAGCACAATTTTTCGATTTTCCAATACTTGCTGTGTAAAAAACATACTCTTCCTTTATAACGATAAAGTCACTGTTTTTCGAGATATTTAAAGTTAAACATAAGCTGCACCCTTGGGATTTTTTCAAAATTTGCTCAAAAAAATCTGAAAAAATTCAGTAAAATAGAGAAAAAAATTAGCTACATAATAACTAAGTAACTTTTTTCTCTTACTCATTTTGATTTGGCTGTAAATATTATTGAAAATAAAAAAAATAAAATGCAAAAAATATTAATTTTTAATAATTTCTACAGCCAAATCAGAATGAGTTAGAAAAAAAAGTTACTTATTTATTATGTAGCTAATTTTTTTCTATATTTTACTGAATTTTTCCAGATTTTTTTGAGCAAATTTTGAAAAAATCCCAAGGGTGCAGCTTATGTTTAACTTTAAATATCTCGAAAAACAGTGACTTTATCGTTACAAAGAAAAAGTATGTTTTTTACACAGCAAGTATTGGAAAATCGAAAAATTGTGCTAAAATGACAATTCCGCCAGTGGCGTAGAATTTAGGAAGGATCAACCTCTCACTTGCCCCTGTTGTACGCCACTGGCAATAGCCAAAAACTTTTATTTAACATAATTTAGTATGGTGTACGGTACCTACATTTCCTGCCAAGTATGATAAGGATACGTCAAATAGTTTTAAAGTACTGGGCAAAAATCGTTTTTAAATTTTTATATAAAACAGCCTGTAGCTCAGAAAGGAGCCACATTTTATCTCAGTGATTTGCATTAAATTTTCATATTCTGAGCCCAGGATACTCCAGTTAAAATTAGGAATAGTTATTCTGTTACACTCTGTATATATATATATATATATATATATATATATATATATATATATATATATATATATATATGTATATATATATATATATAATTATATTTATATATATATATGTATATATATATAATTATATATATATATATATATATATATATAATTATATATATATATATATATATATATATATATACATATAACTGGATAAATAGTAAAATTTAATTTTAAAAATTATAGTAATTTTTTACTTGGAAAGTTAGCAACCCTGTACTCAAGTAAAATTATATAATTTTTGTGGAAACTAAAATAAACATTTGTAAAATTTTAGATAATGGTAGATAAATAATATAGTCATAGTAAATTTTCAAAAAATTTAGTTATTTTTTTCTCGGAAAACAAGCAACACTGTATTTTGTTAAAATTATATAATTTATGTAAGCATTATGAGAATTTTTTCCAAAAATTTGATTAAAATTGATTAAATAATGTAGCAATAATAAATTTTTAATAATTTTTTGTTTTTTCGGAAAGTTGAATTTACTGAAAAAAATTAAAACCCCATAATCATGTTGGCTACTAAAGAAATCTATCCTAAAATTTTTATTGTAATCGGTTGAAAGGCGAATGAACTGACAACGCACATTCGTCATCTAGGATCTAGGCTCTTTGAAAGATTTTTATATAATATTTGGTTTTTTTGAAATTATTACAGACGCCGTACCGATATCAAAAATCAGGTTAACTTATTTTATTTATAATAATTTATTTGAAAAATGCCTGCTTTTAATAATTTATCATAATAATAATATAACTCGCCTGATTAAATTATTACTTAAAATTTATAAAACAGTTAAATGTTATTAATTGTTTTAGTAAATTTGCATAAATTGGTGTTACCAATCTGATAAAAAGTTGTTAAATTTACTGAAATTTATCATATTCAATACAAAATTCATATCAGATGGAAAGAAAATATATATTTAAATAGATATAATGCATATTTGCATTGATATCTTTTGAGTATGAGTGCTACACATTTGAAACAATAAATTAATCTACATATATTTAAATCAGAAGATTATGGGTAAACCCACATATAAACCATTTGACAATATCACACAAACTATTTAAATAAAAAAAATAAATTGATATAAAATATAAACATGAAGCAACGACAGCTATTTCTTACTATTATCTATTGCATGCGCCCTCACGTTTTTCTTCTCTATGGAGTTATAAATCTGTATGGGAAAAGCTAAAAGAAACTATTTTATACATTTGTTAAAAACACTTGGTATATTTAATTTTTTTTATTTTAATTTAAATAATATTATTTTCTGCTTTTTAGTCTTATTTAACTTTAACTTTAATCTAATTAATTAATTAATTTAATTAACTAATTAGTTAATATTGAATTGTTATTAGCAGATCTGAGTTATATTTCTAAGTTTCAATTCTCTAGCTCATCGGAAAGTTAGTTTATAATCGATTGCAAAATTTGTACCAAACAGACAGGAAAAAAGCGAGTTAATAAAAACGTGGTAAAATACTAAGAAACAGGAATAAAAATTTAATATTTTTTTATCAAAAGTTGGCAGCATTTTTTAAAAATTAGTTTTTGTAATTATTATACATAAAAAAGTATCTATCCTAAAAATTTGTTTAAAATTGTATAAACAGTACGCTTGAAATAAATTTTGAATAGTCTCCCTAAAAACTGACAGCATTGTATAATAATTAAATTGTTTAATTATTTCAAGTATGGCCCCGGTGTCCCCGGATGGGGTTGCGCACTCTTGTAAACTTTTTTATTTTGGAGTTTTCGGCAAAATGTTATTCTTCATAAAAAGTTTTGCTTGGCCTGAAACTTATTTTTAGCCTACTTTCGATTTTTTTAAATCAAGTAGGCCTTTACAGTTGAGCAAAAATTATTTTCATTTTAGGTAAAGTACCTTTTCTGTCCACAGTATGCCAAAATCAAGTTAAGAAAAGTTGTTCGGAATGAGAAGTTATGGCCATATGCAAATTTTCAGGATGATAGTCCTACTTTGATAAAATTCGAAAAATTATTGAGTTATGTAAATTTTCGTCGCAAAATTAATAATAAAGATCTTTCTGCTATTGTCAACGCCATATTGATTATTATCAAAGTACGGTAGGTCAAGTACTGCTATTTGAACGATATTATAAAATTGCGTTAACTTCGCATGATGTAATGGAAAAATAGAAAGAACTGCAGTAAACAATTGCTGTAACTGCATACATCATATCTAGGATATTTTATTCTTTAATACAACATAACAAAAAACAAATTAAATTCTAAACATTGAAATTATTCCACGTAATATCCTCCTCTTAGTACACATTCTACTATTCGGGTTCTAAATTCTAGGTAGGTCGATGAAAGCGTTTTTTTATTCACACTAGCAACAGCTTCTAAAAATTTTTGTTTTAAATTTTCCAAATCCAAATTTAATTTGTTTTTTGTTATGTTGTATTAAAGAATAAAATATCCTAGATATGATGTATGCAGTTACAGCAATATTGTTTACTGCAGTTCTTTCTATTTTTCCATTACATTATGCGAAGTTAACGAAATTTTATAATATCGTTAAAATAGCAGTACTTGACCTACCGTACTTTGATAATAATCAATATGGCGTCGACAATAGCAGAAAGATCTTTATTATTAATTTTGCGACGAAAATTTACATAACTCAATAACTTTTCGAATTTTATCAAAGTAGGACTATCATCCTGAAAATTTGCATATGGCCATAACTTCTCATTCCGAACAACTTTTCTTAACTTGATTTTGGCATACTGTAAACAGAAAAGGTACTTTACCTAAAATGAAAATAGTTTTTGCTCAACTGTAAAGGCCTACTTGATTTAAAAAAATCTAAAGTAGGCTAAAAATAAGTTTCAGGCCAAGCAAAACTTTTTATGAAAAATAACATTTTGCCGAAAACTCCAAAATAAAAAAGTTTACAAGAGTGCGCAACCCAATCCGGGGACACCCGGATATTATATATTATCATAAACAAATAATCTGAAAATGAAAAATTCATATCGCCTCGACCTGGGATCGAACCAGGGTCCTTCCACTTGCCGGGCGGAAAATCTACCACTGAGCTACCGAAAACATTACAGATCAAGTGAATGAAACCTAATCATTCTCAGTACACATTCTATTTCATAATTTTTTCATAGTCAACAAATACGCAATATCACTAATTTTAATGAAGGAATGCGCATGAACTAAAGTTATGAAAGGTGTTGGTTCGTGCAATGGTGCAATCAAATATAATCCATTAATCTGGTTAGTTGATAGTTACATCAATTATATATAGTTAATATTCAAATATTATCATAAACGAATAATCTGAAAATGAATTGTTCATTTTCAGATTATTCGTTTATGATAATATTTGAATATTAACTGTATATATTTGATGTAACTATCAACTAACCAGATTAATGTAATATATATATATATATATATATATATATATATATATATATATATATATATATATATATATATATATATATATATTAAACTGGATAATAGTAAATTTAAAGTTAAATTTTAGAAATTTTAGTAAGTTATTTCTTGGAAAATAGGCAACCTTGTACGGAAGTAAAATTGTATATTTTTAAAATAAAAATTTGATTAATACAAAAAAATAATATAGCCATAATAAATTTTTAAAAAAAATTTGTAATTTTTTTATGGAAAGTATATAATTATATAATTTATGTGGGCATTAAGAGAATTTTTTGAAAATTTAATTAAATTTAAATACAAAACTATTCAAAATTTATATTAAGCATACTGTTTGTAAAAGAATAGATTCTTTTTTATGCATAATATTTATAAAATTAAATTTTTGAATAATGCTGCCAAATTTTGATAAAACATAAAATTTGTATTCCTATTTCTCAGCATTTATGTGATATAATGTGTATAAGTGTATATGGGTTCACCCATATGTCGTTGTTTGTACAATTCATAAAATTTGTGATGATGTTAGTATAAATATTTTAATAACTTATTATTATGTTTATATTTACTTCAGAATTACTTATGGAATCATATGCTGGTGGTAATTCAAATCATATTAATAAAGTATTTAAAATTATATGTCAGAACCTCATGTATTTAAATTTGCTTTGTTTGTTAAAACTAATGGTAATTATATACTTAACACTGCATAATGATATCAATGATTATTATAGTACTAGACAAAATTATGACGTTGATTTGCCAGTGTTTCGCTTAAAATGTGAAATATATGCCAATAAAAATATATAACCATTTGCCTATTTATTATAAAAAAAAATGTACATCCAATATATTTAAATGTAAGCTTAAACGTATTCTGCAAACATGGTTTTTATTCGTTAGAAGATTACTTCAATTGTAAGTTATAAATTGTTTTAAAAATCATGATTTGTTGTGACATTTCACATTGCATGAATCTTTGTGTTGCGTAAATAAATTCATTATTATTATTAAATTTAATGTTATTTGAAAAAACTTTTATGAATTTAATAAAACAATTTTCAATTTTTTTATTTTTATTTTTTAGTTTTGCATCAACCCACTACATTACAAATATTCGTATCTTCTATATTATAAGTTGCGTTTAGATTTTTGTTAAATTATTTATCTTAACTAAAGTAACTGACAATTGACTTTACAATAATGAATGAGAGTCAAGAGTCATATAAAAGTAGTGGCATAAAAAAAACCTTGCATGGTTCTATTTACCAATTAAAATTATTAATGTTATATGCTATAGAAGCAACGAATGCTGATATAAATTTTCGCTTAGCTACTGAAATGGATGATGCTGAAAAATTTGACGATTTAGTATTGCGTTATAAACGAGATGGACGAATATATTATCGTTTTCTCCAAGCTAAACATCGACAGTTTCCAGATGAAAGCAATACAATTCGTATTAACGAACTTATATCGTCAAATAATAATGACGATTTTAGTTTACAAAAATATTTTATCTCCTACATTAAAGCCATAAGAAATCCAGAATTTGAAGATGGTCAAAAAGAACATTTTATTATTTGTACTAATACAAATTTTGAATTTTTATCAAACTCATCGAAAAACCTCTCCCAGAAGGCAAAGACAGAGAATGAGAAATGGAAAAATTATCTAATTGAAGTGAAAATTGACAATGATGTACTTAATCCAATTAATAATACATTTAAATTTAATGAAGACGAAACTGTTAGAAGCCAAATTATAAATGACTTACAGCCAATTTTCGAAAAGTCGCTGACAAATTTAAAAATAAAATTATCTGTAAAATCTTTAATAGATTTTGCAGATATAAAGGAAGAAATAAATGAATTTCTAAATAAATTGGTATTTGCTGTTGGCCAGCCATATGGAGAAAATTTGGAGGAAGTAATTCAAGAGAAAATTGGTGCTGAATATACTGTAATTAATCATATTACTTACAATAGTTTTTTTCATTATATGCTTGAATGGTTGCAACATCGTATTATAAGTAAAGAAGGTAAAGGACCTGGACGAGCGAATTTTCGCACTCATGATGAATTAAAACAATTCTTTGATGAATCAAAACAAAAAGTTGCCGATTTGGGATTAATCAGTTTGACTTTAGATTATAAATATATTATTGAAAGTTTTAGAATTCAATTCAATGACAATAATGCTGTAATACAGAGGCTTAAAAAATTTTTAGACGACGATAAACCAGTTTTAATTTTACGACAATTTTATAAAAGTCCAGTGTTCAGTAGTATCAAGATATTTCAAACGCTCAACATACTTAACAGAAAAGAAGATTCATATATTGCCTCAAGTTTAAAATATTTAAATCGTCTGGTTAATTCTGCAATAGATCCTGTTATTGCCTTTAAATCAAAAAATAAATTTCTGATAATAATTGAATATAATACAACACCAAACAAAAATGAAAAACAATTACTAAAAAAATTCTGCGATGTTCTTAAAGAAGAAACCAGTAAAAAAATAATTTTAGTTTTTCCAAAAACAGAAAATTATTTAATGGAAATCTTAGAAGACAATTTTGAAGATAAATATGTGGAAGATATAGAAGATGAAAACAATAACTTTAATGATCTTACATCTGAATCACAAGCCGAATTACGTAAAAAAGGAATTATATTTCAAGGACAATCAGTAAATCTTGAAGTATTAATAGACGAGGAATCACAACAGTTTATTGACGGAGAAGTATTATCTTCAATTGTTGAAGATGAGAAAAAGTTAAATATTGGCAAGAAATTAGATTTTAAAGATTACTACATAAAGAGAAATTTTACGCGGTATAATTTTAAAATTGCCAAGAAATATATGAAAATGGATAGACACGCAGAAACAAAAAATTCTTTAATTGTAGAAGAATTAGAAAAATTACAATTATGTGTTGTATATAACAAACAAGCTGACGTAAATGTTCAAAATAATCAAGATATAATTATAGTTACAGAAACATTTAAAGAATTTGAATCGTTGTGCAATAAATACAAGGAAACTAACGTACATTGGTTTAAAATAATAAATAATATATTTGAATGGCAAAAAAGTCGTGGAAGTTTAAAAAAGATACGTGAAATTATAGATGTATCAGAAATTATAACATATCCTGTGGAAACAATTAAAGATATTGACAATGAGATAACGATTTGCACAGCAGAACCTGGAATGGGAAAAACTACTCTACTAAATCATTTAGCATTAAAAACAAAAGAACTAAGTCCTAATTTATGGATTATAAGAATTAATTTAGTAGATTATTCAAGAGAATTTGAAAAGCAACAAAAAGAAGGAACAAAATTGCAACATGAGAATGCCATCAACTTTTTGTACAAGACATTTATTTTTGAAATAAATAATAACGAAAACATGGAAAATATTTTTAATCGCATATCTATTAATGATAAGAAAATTTTTCTAAATTTACCTGATAATAATTTAACTTCAAAAACGTTGCTAGAAATAAATTTATTTAATTATTTCTATAACCAAGGTAAAGTCGTTTTACTCTTTGACGGATTTGATGAAATTAGTCCCGATTATAAGGAAGACGTTACTGACTTATTAAAAGCTTTAAAAAATACTAATAGTAAATCTGTATGGATAAGTACACGTTCATATGGTATACAAAGTGACCTGGAAGATGAATTAAGTACATTTTCATATAGTCTAAAATCGTTTTCTGAAGAAGATCAAGCAGTATTTTTTAAAAACTTTTGGAAAAAACTATTACAAATCGATAAACTAAATAATATAAAATTAAAAAAATTTAGTTCCATACTATTTGAAGAAATTGATCAGTTATTAATTGATAATGAGTTTTTAAGAATTCCATTGCATGCAAGTATGATTGCTGAAATTTTGCAAAATACATTTGAAAAATATTATAACTCAAATGAAACAGAAATATCATTTGATTCAATCTTAGATTTAGCGACACTATATGAAAAATTTATTGATAAAAAATTTAAAATTAGTATTCAAGATAAACATCCTGATATAAACATTTCTATTCCACGTTTACAAAGAATTATTGAAAATGAACGTGATATGTTTGTGAAAGAACACAGAGAACTTGCTCTTTACTCAATTATCAACAAACAAAAACTACCTGATTGGTTAAATGTAGAGAAAATCAATGAGTTGATGAATAAAATTAAATCAGGAAATGAAAAAACAGGCATTGTTGAACGAATAGTTAATAATAAACCGCAATTTGTCCATCGTACATTTGCCGAATATTTTGTTGCAGATTATATGTGGGATAAATTTAAATCGCTTTCTTTCGGGGAATTTAAGAAAAATCTGAATAATTTTATACCTGTACAACATGATAGTGGTTATAACTTACAAATTTATAAAAATTTTGCTTCTATAGCAAAGAAAAACTTTAATACAAGTAGTATACGTGATAGTGTTGATAAAATTACTTACTTATTAGAAAATATAATAATAAATAATATAAAAAAATTAAATTTTAATAAACGGCCAAGAGAAGTAGAACTTAAAGAATCTGTAAAATTTCTCTTTATGCTAGTGGAATATTATTCAATCCAAAAAAAACGATTGTAAAATTATTAAACAGATTATAGTAAACAAAAAATCAGAATATTTACTAAATTTATTTAAAATATCTGCTGAAGCTGGTTGTATAAATTTTATTAAGATATTTATCAAAACAAACATATTTAAAAAGAATGATTATCAAATATTCATAAAACGGAATTCTTGGGAAACAAGTCCATTATGGTTAGCTGCTGAAAATTCTCATTTAGATATTGTAAATTGTATAAAGTCAGAAAAACTTTTTGATTTTAACTGGATTGATGAAGGTGATGATACTTTAAATGAGTGTGCTCAAAGATTAATATACAAAAAAAATTTCAAAATGTATAAAACTTTTTTGAAAGCAGATATTATTTTTGTAGATACACTTTATGATGGGATATTACCGTTATTTGAATTAATGGAATATAGTGCACCATTAGATATAATCGAAATAGTTTTAAAAAAAAGTAATGTTGATTTTATTAATAAATATTTAACAATTGATAATTTACATTATTTTACAAATTACATTCAACTCCTAGATTCTCTTCTAAAAAAAAATGTTGATTTAACTGGATTTGTCAATGTTTTACTTGAGTGGACTACCTTAACTGACAACTTAATAAATTGTTATAATATAATTTCAAAAATACTCGAACATGGCATAGGATACAATTACAATTATGAAGACACAACGACTGTAGAAATTGCTGATAAAATGACTACATTAAAATGTGTTGATTTAATTCAAAAACTTGACAAGTCACATAAGAATCTTATAAAAGTAATGGAAAAAGGAAACTACACAAAAATAAAAAAAGAATTAAGAACAATAGAATCTAAATATGTTCGCGCAGTTATTAATGGTGAAAATAAAACGTATGGTACACTATTGCATTATTCGGTCTGGAAAAATAATACAGAACTTACTAAAATTCTTTTAGAACACGGGGCAAATCCTAATATTAAATTATCGTATGCTATATATAAATTGAATACAACTGTATACAAAATTGATTCTTGTAATATAAAGTATATTGATTGTGCAAATTGTACACCTTTACATTATGCTGTTGTAAAGAATCACATAGATATCATTAAAATACTTTTACAGAATAGCAATGTAGTAAATAGTGACATTGAAAATAGCAAAGGATATACACCATTTCTATTGGCTGTTAGTACTAACAATAAAGTTGTAACCAAGTTATTTCTAGATTATAAAATAAATATTAATGAAAGAAATACAGAATATAAGAAAACCGCATTGCATTACGCTACTGAAAGCAAATATCTAGATATTGTAGAATTATTAATAAAACATCAATCAAATGTAAATATTAAAGATAAAAATAAAAATACACCTTTACATTGTGCTGTTTCAAATAACTGTTCAAAAATTGTCAAGACATTAATAAAGAATGAAACAGATCCAAATATTATAAACACTGATGGAAATACACCTTTACATTTGGCTCTTGAATGCAAAAATCTAGAAATTAACCTATTATTGAAAAAAAATGAAACAGATCTAAATTTTCCAAACAAACATGGATATACATCGTTACATTTGGCTGAATCCGAAAATCTAGAAATCGTCGAATTATTAATAAAGAATGGAACAGATCCAAATATTACAAACGAAGATAAAAACACGCCGTTACATTTAGCTGTTAAATGCAAATTTCTAAAAATTGTGGAGTTATTAATAAAGAATGAAGCAAATCCAAATATTACAAACACTGATGAAAATACACCGTTACATTTGGCTGTTAAATGCGAAAGTGTAGAAATTGCCGAGTTATTAATAAATAATGAAGCAGATCCAAATATTAAAAACGATGATGGAAATACACCGTTACATTTAGCTGTTGAATGCAAAAGTTTAAAAATTGTCGAATTATTAATAGAAAATGAAGCAAATCCAAATATTACAAACAATGATGAAAATACACCGTTACATTTGGCTGTTAAATGCGAAAGTATAGAAATTGCCGAGTTATTAATAAATAATGAAGCAGATCCAAATATTAAAAACGATGATGGAAATACACCGTTACATTTAGCTGTTGAATGCAAAAGCTTAGAAATTGTCGAGTTTTTAATAGAGAATGAAGCAAATCCAAATATTACAAACAATGATGAAAATACACCGTTACATTTGGCTGTTGAATGCAAAAGTATAAAAATTGCCGAGTTATTAATAAATAATGAAGCAGATCCAAATATTAAAAACAATGATGAAAATACACCGTTACATTTGGCTGTTGAATGCGAAAGTATAAAAATTGCCGAGTTATTAATAAATAATGAAGCAGATCCAAATATTAAAAACAATGATGGAAATACACCGTTACATTTGGCTGTTGAATGCAAAAGTTTAGAAATTGTCGAATTATTAATAGAAAATGAAACAAATCCAAATATTACAAACAAAGATCAAAATACTCCGTTACATTTTGCTGTTGAATGCGAAAATCTAAAAATTGTAAAGTTATTAATAAAAAATGAAGCAAATCCAAATATTACAAACAATGATGGAAATACACCGTTACATTTTGCTGTTGAATGCGAAAATCTAAAAATTGTGGAATTATTAATAAAGAATGAAGCAAATCTAAATATTAGAAACAGTGATGAAAATACACCATTACATTTGGCTGTTGAATGCGAAAGTATAGAAATTGCCGAGTTATTAATTAAGAATGAAGCAGATTCAAATATTAAAAACATTGACGAAAATACACCGTTACATTTGGCTGTTGAATGCGAAAATCTAAAAATTATCAACTTACTAATAGAGAACAAAGCAAATCCAAATATTCCAGACAAAAATGGATGTACAGCATTATTTTATGCACGGCACAATCACGAAATTGAAGAGCTATTAATTTAGGCTGAAAAAAAATTTAAAAAAATAAAATTTGATAACTCAAGTAAATAAATTTACGTTCTATCGAACCAGTCATAACATATATTCTAAATCTTTTATACTAATGGGAAATAAAGGGATTATTATAAACATTTTATATTTTTATCAAATTAAATAAAAATGGCACACGTATTACTTTATTATAAAAAGATCAATAATGTAAAAATATGTTATTTAAAAAAAAATAGGATTTTTCATTATTTGAACGTCAATTAAATATTTTTGATCAGAGCTTATTAAACTTTGGCTCTAAAAGGAAAATAAATAAAAATTTTGCTATAAAACTATTCTGCTGAAAAATCTATAATAAAAGGTACAATTCAGTTTCAAAATTTTTCTGTGGACTTTACATTAGGACAAATATCCATGCAATGCTTCCTTGCCGTCATTTGATTTCGATTACAACAATAAGGTACGTCATATACTATTTTATTTAAATATAAAAAGACATAAGTATTTTTAGATCTGATAAGTAATATCAAAATATTTTTCAAATAACAAATTAGTAATTGCAGTTCTTAACGAAAAAATCTATTTTTTAAATTACAGTGCACGCCGCTAATTAGAATCACGGATATTCGGATATTGTTATCACTTTCGCAAAAAAAGGTATGTGGCTACATAGGAAAAACATCGTTTATAGTAATTTTTTCTTAGGATTGTCCTAGTCTACAAGTAATAATTTTACATACATACATACACAATCACGCCATATACCCAAAAGGATGTGGTACAAGCTCTTTCAATTATCCCAAAATCAGCTTCCTCCAAACATTCCTATATCCAGAGAAGCAACTTTAGTTTCATCCATATTCATAATTGCTTTCTCATACAATGCTCTTCTATTCATACTACTTGGAAACTTTTGCACACGAAAAACACTGTCAATCATACCACTCCATCTACTCATCAGACGTCCACTAGCAAACGTATATCTTCAGTAATCTTGTTTGTAATATTTTCAGTTTATTTCAAAATTGAATCAAATGAATCTGTTGGTCTTTTTCAGGAAAACCAATTGCATTTTGGTACACGGTTTCTGAAAGTTTGGTTTACCACTTCAACCGTGTAGGATCGACAGTTTTTCTTGTATTTTAACGCGCGAATTTGAATTTAACATTTGAACATACAAGTATTCGTGAATATTATATTTTAAGATTTTAATTGCTTAGCAAAATAAATAATATTAATATATATATATATATATATATATATATATATATATATATATATATTTATATATATATATATATAATCAAAATCGATATTAGTTCAAGTTCTACAAAAAAGCATTAAAGAAAATCTTATGTACGAGTTTTCCTGAGTTAAAACTAATGAATTATTTAAGTAAGATTTAAAAAAAAATATGTAGTCTTTTTCAAAAATAAGTTGAATACACAAAGTGTACACATAGATATGGACCACGTATAATACGTTATGTATTATTATATATAGTTTGATTATCATAAATTCCGTTGCATGTCAATAAGTTGGTGACAAATCTAATAACACAAAAATATCGGTGTCTAATATATTTTATAAATATATTTGCATATAATTTTATATAAGTTAGTATTTAAGTAGTTCAAAATCAAAATTAAATGTTGTCAATTTGTTTATCAATTATCTTTTGTTATATTCACAAACAAATAAGTACTAATTACATAAAAAATAATATTTTAACATTTGTATTAATTTTTGCTATACTTGGCAACAATTATTATTTTTGTTAAATTGTACGTTTACATTAAAATACCAAAAATCAATTATTTATTTTTGTGTTGTTAAACGTTTGAAAATAAATAGATTTTTCTCGTTTTTTTTTTTGAAATATTTTGAGAAATCAGTTTATTTGAAGACAAATTTGATAATTATTTAATGATTAAATTTGAATTATTTATTATAATCAATTTATTTGAAAATTGGTAAATTTGTTTAAATTTTTTTATTTAAAGCAATGTTAAAGCTAATATTAAAAGTTTGTCAGCAAATTATTGCTAGACTAGATCCAAGTCGAGATGGACTGCACGTCACAAACTCGTGGACTAATAAAACACTAACTTCATATTACCTTTCTCTTTTTTGTTAACTATTAGTAATATATCTATCTCAAAACCGTTAGAGTTTCTTTTCTGTCCGTTATAAATATCGTAAGAGAAATAAGGATAAACTAAAAAAACAAATTCTAAAACATCGCCCCAAAATTATTTCTCGCTCTAACTTATTGCATTTTATGTGTGTAAATCAGCCAATCACCTGTAAGCTGAACCAAAGAATTTGATTTCATTCTTAGTTCCTATGCAAGTAACATCGCTATTTAAAAAGCAAAATTAAATTTTTTGGTATATATTTTTGAAAACAACATCTTATAGGAAATTTTCCGGCCAATCTGATGGTGCGTAGACGCACTTTTTATTTCTTTGCATTATTTCAAAAATACATTTTTTCTAAAAAAATTGAAAAATTTAAATTTAATTATTTTTTAAATTTAACTGATCATATCTCGGTTACAGCTCCACCAAGCAAACAAGTCCATCGGAAAATATGCCAACTAATTTTAAAAATTCGTGGCGGTAAAAGTTTAAGCCAATAAAAACAATTTCTGCCGCCGTTGTACAGGGTGGGCAAATTTAGACGTTTTTATAGGGGAACTCGGAAACTATAAGAGATATGCAAAAATGGACCGCGCATCCTCGATCCCTTTTTTTGAGAGAAACTCAATTATGAAAACAAAAATTAGCTATCGTCTTTTGTTTTCGAGTTATGGCGAAAAGTTCGCTTTTTCCGTATTTTGATAAATGGCGATATCTCGATGGTTTTTTAAATTAGACGAAAATAATTTTCACATTCTTAAGGCACTTTTTTTAGTAGAATGAAATGGTCTTAACGGATATTATAAAATCTCCGTTAATTCTCGGGTTATAACATAAAGTTGTGTTTTTTTAAATACAAGTCATAGTCGGCTCTGACTTAGTTAAATAGAGATTTTTTTTCTCTTTTCAATGATATACAGTGTGTTGACCG
Source organism: Clivina fossor (assembly GCA_963966155.1). Lineage (NCBI taxonomy): Eukaryota > Metazoa > Arthropoda > Insecta > Coleoptera > Carabidae > Clivina > Clivina fossor. Next base: position 320,633 of record OZ014567.1, read on the forward strand.
CGACTCCGGAACATAGGACTTTAACATGTAATTTCGAGAAATTGCGATATACTACTTTTTCGAGTAAAATTCGAAGAAATACTTAGAATACTTTTCGATATGGCATAATAAGTTCTATAATTTGGTTTTAGTTTTAATTTGCTAGCATGTGCCGTGTGGGCTCTAGAATTTTTTTTTGATATTTTGGTTTTTATTTTTTTTCTCAAAAACTATGAGGTGTAGGAAAATAAACATGACATGGAAGAATGAGGAATAATGAGTACTATAATTTGGTAAACAAACAAATTTGGTGAACAAACAAATTTGGTGAACAAACAAATTTGGTAAACAAACCAGGGTACCTCCTTGAGAGATTTTCAAAAATTCAGTTTTTAATTTTTTTTTCTACTAAACGATGCAACTTAGAATAATGGTTTGTTCACCCAATTATAGTACTCATTATTCCTCATTTTTCCATATCATGATTATTTTCTACACCTCATAATTTTTGAGAAAAAAAATAAAAACCAAAAAATCAAAAAAAAATTCTAGAGCCCACACGGCACATGCTAGCAAATTAAAACTACAACCAAATTATAGAACTTATTATGCCCTATCGAAAAGTATTCTAAGTATTTCTTCGAATTTTACTCGAAAAAGTAGTATATCGCAATTTCTCGAAATTACATGTTAAAGTCCTATGTTCCGGAGTCGCGGTCAACACACTGTATATCATTGAAAAGAGAAAAAAATTCTCTATTTAACTAAGTCAGAGCCGACTATGACTTGTATTTAAAAAAACACAACTTTATGTTATAACCCGAGAATTAACGGAAATTTATAATATCCGTTAAGACCATTTCATTCTACCCAAAAAAGTGCCTTAAGAATCTGAAAATTATTTTCATCTAATTTAAAAAACCATTGAGATATCGCCATTTATCAAAATACGGAAAAAGCGAACTTTTCGCCATAACTCGAAAACAAAAGACGATAGCTAATTTTTGTTTTCATAATTGGGTTTCTTTCAAAAAAAGCGATCGAGGATGCGCGGTCCATTTTTCCATATCTCTTATAGTTTCCGAGTTTCCCTATGAAAACGTCCAAATTTGCCCACCCTGTACATTCCGTAACAAAAGTAAAAGTAGCTAGCGAACTGACAGATTATCGCGTGTTTGTTTTTCTTAATTTTCTCTGCTGTTGCTCATCTTTATAAAAAAAAATCAGTCTTTTTTAAGACTTAATCTTATTTGAAATAAGGTAGGCATATATTTTATAGATAATTTAAAGTATTTTTAAAATGAAATTATTGCATAACCTCAAAATATGTATTTTATATGTCAAAGTACTATTGACACTGAGTGTACCTCTAGAATACAGAGACAACAAACCACGGCCTACCCACGAGACTTGTTTGCTTGGCTTGACTATACTAGATAAATTATTAACTTAATTCTTTTTTAATTTTATTTACTAACTATTTTTGTGTATGTTTTTCTTTAAAAAATTAATAATATAATTATTAATTAACATAAAAATAAATAAACAAATTTGTGGGCACAAGTTTTTTCAACGTGAAGGCGAATTTATCTTATATTTACAAACTTTTCGGCCTTAAGAAATAAGTAGATATTATATATGACGAAGTTTTAGAATGATGTTTAAAGAAGTTTAAAATATACTGTAAAATCAGATACAATTATTGTACAGAAACAAAAAGAAAAATATCTTTTATAATATTAGTAACATCTAGTTACTGCGCGTCCACATTTCAAACTCAAAGCGGAATATTTTTTACTTTTTTCGACTAACTTATAATAAAATTTTTAAAAACTTACTAATCTAAACGTTGTATATATATATATATATATATATATATATATATATATATATATATAAAATTCCATGGGCTAAATGTAGTCATTTAGGGCTTTTAAAAAATAAAACTCAATTGAATACTATTCAAACTTTTGATATATCATCTATCATCATCAGGGAAAATTTTCAGAGGCAGTAAAAAAACGAAATTTGTTCAATGAACATAACATTTTGAATAGGCAATCAATATACGAATTAATTATAACAACAATCAAGAAAACTACATAGTTGTAAAAATAATAAAGCCGATATTTGATCGAGATATACAAATTAAAATATTTTACAAAAGCAAGAACAAAAAAGCTACCTACACTGTAAAATATATATCTTTAATTTATGTAATTTTACATAGGTTTTAACAGTAAAAATAACAACATTTTTGTAATTTTACTGTGATAATTTAGGTAATATTATATTTTCTATGAATATTTTTTTGTAAAATTACATAATTTTTTTACAGTGTAGTATGCGTAATAAAAAACTGAAATTTTACATTATTTACTTTTTTACATACGTATTTCACAATTTTTACGCATTCCTACAAGTAAACGTAAAAATGCTAGTTTACGTTTAAATGCCCATCCTTGAGTGTATAATAAGAAATAACTAATGTACTATATTTGGGAATTTGTATGTTTAGATCCAACATTATCCAAAAATCAATGCTGCCAACTTCAAACTGAATTGAATACCTTTTGTCTCTTATTACCTATTATCAGAGTTTTACAAACACCCAGAATCAAAGAAACTTGAAAAGGACAAAATTTAATAATAATTTTCAAGCTTTTACGACCGGTATTTATACAATTTTCAAAATTGGTATGCCGTGGTCGATCTATCTTAGTTACAAACGTGTCCATATATACACAATGTCGCTGATCGAATTGCTAAAGTATTGGTCAAAAAGAGTATAAGAACTTCTTTTGCATCGATGGTCAACGGTTACTGAGAAATTGAAATGACAAGTTTGAATCACTGCATGCTCCTGGTGTGTATACATATAATACCATGTAAAGATTGGACCGAAATCTTTTTAGGTCAAACCAAGCTAACTGTTGTAACGAGGAAGAAAGAACATTTCTGCTGTTGCTAAATATGCTTTAATAGAAAATCATAACACTGCGTTCGGTAGCACAAAAGTATTGGTTATAACTACGGGTTTTTTCAATCTAACCCGCAGAGAAGCATTGGAAATTCTTCAACACTCCCACAAAATTCAACAGAGATAAAAACACAAGGATTAGTACAGCTTCGAAACTATTACTGCGAAATAAACAGTCCAGGTCATCGAAAACGGTGGATGGGATGAACCAATCAGAATTAACCAATGGCGTTGGCAATGCCTATAACGGAAGCTGGGAATAAAGTCTAGCGGAATGGGCAAGCCGTTCAGCCCAACCAGAATCTGCCAATGGCGTAGTCACATTTTCAGAGAATGGAGGGGGGATACAGGTATATATACCAGATTGCAGAGCAAAAACTCTCATTCAGTCACCAAACCTTAGGATGTCATCTACGATGTATGGCAAAATGCCTGTACCGAGAATAGATCGACCACGGCATATTAGCCCAAAAAATTCTATAAATTCAACAAATTTTAATGTTTACAACTCTGCATTAAAAATGAAGAGCTCCAAACAAAAATTATAATAATTAATAATTATTAAATTTGTTATGTTTATCATTTTTTATGTAGTATATATTTTATATATACTAATGTTTTTTTATATTGTATAACAAATTTATGTCCTATATATACGTGTGTAATAATTTAAATAAAATAATATGTTTTTCCTGTTTAATAACGTAATTTTGATTTGATTGTTTTATTCTGGCCTTTCAAAAAAGTAATTAACGCAAATTGTTTTCTTATTTATTTTTTTTATATTTAATTCATTTGTTTCCACTTGTCTGAAAATTATTTTTCCAAAATATTTTTCTCATGTAATCTTCATGTAATTTGTAGATAAATTCAGTGCGGTTTAATACGCTTATAGATTATATGTGATTTATTAATTATATTATTTTCAAATTTTCCGACAATTTTTAAATAGATTTGTAAAACATGGTTATTTTTCTTTAATAATTATGTATGTTTTAATATAAATTCTATGTAAATCTATTTGTAATAAAACAGAAAACATTTTTATTAAATCATTTTAATATTTGCAAAAAAAATTTGATTTGTGTGTGATGGTAAAAATTATAATATAGTTTTGTGATGGTAAGTAGTATACAGTATAGTAAAATATCTTTCAGAACTCTTTATATTGCTTTAGATTGAAGTTCTGTATTAATATTTATTAATAATCGACGAACATACCTATATGTATCCGAATTGAATTGCAAAGATTTCTAATATGTATAAAAACTGCGTAAATTGCTATTTAGTAATAATTTCATTATTCAACTAGTTACTAGTGTAAATACTTTTACACGAGAAATAACCAAATATAATAATTAGAGTTTTACTTCAAAAGTTGGTGTTAGTCAGTTAAGATGGTTCGGACATGTTGAGCGAATGTCTAATGAACGTTTGGTTAAAAAGATTTATTTGAATAATTTTCATGGTATACGTTTGCCCAGTGGATCAGTTCGATGAGTAGTTGGAGTGGTGGTATGATTGAGAGAGTGGCTTGCGTGAGCGAAAGTTTTCAAGTAGTAGGAATAAAAGAGCATGTATGAGAGTGGAATTATGAATGTGGATGAAATTGCAAAAGTTGCTTGTGCTGGATATTAATATGTTTGGAGGCGACTGATTTCGGAATGATGAAAATAGTTTGTGCCACAACTTTTTGGGTACATGGCGTGATTGTGTATGTATGTATGTATGTATGTATGTATGTATGTATGTATCTTTGTAATTTTATCAATGTCCGGAGATTTGACAAGCTTGTTTTATACGCGCAGGCGTAAATTTCTAACAAGATCGTTAAAATATTGTTCCAAAAACAAAGAAACAAGTTTTTTGTGTGTTTATATTATTTTTTACTTGAAAGAGTTACCTGGTTATAAAACTCTTTATCACTCTTTGTTTTTTAAATAGCCCAATCGTTTTTACTAGGAATGTAAATGTTTCCAAAAAAGCCCGTTTGAGTATTTACAATGCAGTTTTGGTGCCTACGTTGATGTATGGTAGTGAATGTTGGATTTGGTTGCAAAAGCATAAACGGAAAATGACTGCTGTGGAAATGAGATTTTTACGTGGGATATGTGGTGTAAATAGAAGAGATCGGGTACGAAATAGATTAGTGTATGATGAGTGTGAAATTGAAAAAAATGTTGTAGCAAAAGTTGGTGTTAGTCAGTTAAGATGGTTCGGACATGTTGAGCGAATGCGTCTAATTAACGTTTGCTGTTCAAAAGATTTTTTTGAATGATTTTGATGGTATACGTTTGCGTGGACGTCCAATGAGTAGTTGGAGTGGTATGACTGAGAGGGTGGCTTGCGTGAGCGAGAGTTTCCAAGTAGTAAAAGAGCATGTATGAGAGGGGAAAGTTGCTTGTTTGGATAGGAATGTTTAGAGGCGACTGATTTCGGAATGATAGAAAGACTTTGTGCCACACCCAAGTAGGTACATGGCGTGATTGTGTATGTATGTATGTAAATCGTTTTTACTATTATTTTTTTAAATTTTACTATGTTTTTCAAATAACTATGTTAGAATATTAAATAAAACACTGCCTTAGTTTTGTATTAATATTTATTTATAATCGATGTATCGACGAACTCAACATACCTACCTAACAATCTAACAATCAGGAAAAACTGATACAAATGATATTCACAGTAAATAAAACAGATCCATAAAAACAAGTTACTAGTTAACAAAATATAAGTAACTTGATCATAAAATTTATAGATTTTTAATTAATGGAAGCCAAAATTTTACTTAACTCCATTAATTAAAAATCTAGTTATTTATTTTTACCTTGTTTCTATGTTTATATTTATTTACTATAAATGTTATTTATATCAGTTTTCCTAATAAAGACACACGTTGAGTTCGTCGAAACGTCGTTTATAAATAAATATTGACACAGAACTTTAACTTAAGGCAGTTTTTCCGAATTATTTATAAGAATACTGCGTAATATATGTTAAATAAATAAAATATGTTATGACATTATTTTTATATAATCTGTCAAATTTTCGCCTTAAAATAGTAAATTTTTAATATTTTTTATAAATAGTTAACAATGTGATCAAGTCATACATTAGTTAATCAATCAATCTACGTTTTATCTAACTAGCTCAAATTATTTCTAAAGTATGTTCAATAAATTATTTTCCGTTATTAGTTTTTTCAGGTGAAATAATACAGCGAACATTTGATGTCAATATTTTGGCACATTTTTGTATAAAAACAGTATTAGTAGGTGCCTACGTTGATGTATGATAGTGAGTGACTGCAGAGAAGCATAAAAGCGAAAAATGACTGCTATAGAAATATAAGTTGAGTGGTGTTAGTAGAAGAGATCGGATATGAAATAAATTGATGTATAAAGATGATTGTTTGCAAAAATTGGTGTTGGTCAATTAAGATAGTTCGGTTATCTTATGCGAATGTATATGTCTCTGCGTGGATGTCTGATGGAGTAGATGGAGTGGTATGATTGAGAGAATGGCTTGCTTGAGCAAATGTTTTCAAATCGTAACAATAAAAGAGCATGTATGAATGTTTGGAGGAAAACAGGGTTGGACTGGAAAAACTAATTAAGGCCGAAAAAAGTTTTAGGATAGGCCCACTTTACATCCCAAAATTGTTCAAATATGTTATGTTTTTATATTTATTTATTCTAATAAAAATGGAAATGACATTACAAAATAATAAAGATAAATTATAAAAATGACACATATAAAATTAAATATAATTCTTTATTTAAATCTAAGTTAAAAGACAATTTAATAAATGATTCTTTTCGGAAATTTTGTTAATGATATCTTCATTATCTAATTTTGTTCAAACTATTCTTCTCGTATGACATGAGCATGAAAGCCTTGAAATTAACCTGACTTAAACAATTTCGCAATCTGTTTGACATGTACTTTTTTAATTTTAAAAATATTCGTTTGCATGATATTTAAATGGAAGATATAATGTTAGAAGTAATTTATAAGTAGCGAATAAATTCGCGTATGTCAATGTATGTGGAGATTAAATATTTGTAAAATTGAAAAACAACAGACAATGCAATTGCTACAACTGTATTACTACAGTTTCTTCGGCATCCGATTCATACATACATACATACATACACAATCACGACATGTACCCAAAAGGGTCTGGCACAAACTTTTTTCATCATTCCGAAATCAGTCGTCTTCAAACATATTCCTATCCAGCACAAGCAACTTTCGCTTCATTCACATTCATAATTCCTCTCATACATGCTCTCAAAATCATCGAAATAAATCTTTTGAACAGTAAACGTTCATTAGACGCATTCGCTCAACATGTCCGAACCATCTTAACTGACTAACACCAACTTTTGCTACAACATTAATTTTCAATTTTACGCACTCATCATACACTAATCGTATTTCGTAGCCCCGATTTTTCCTACAGTTACACCCAGCTACCCCACGTAAAAATCTCATTTCCACAGCAATCATTTTCCGTTTATGCTTTTGCAACCAAACCCAGAACATTCACTACCCTATACATCAACGTATGCAGTTTTGGTGCATTGTATATACTCAAACGGGCTTCTTTGTAAACATTTACATTCCTAGCAAAAGTTCTCAAAGCACCTTACAACCAGCATTTACTCTCCTTTCAATTTCACGATCAAAACATGGCCATCTCTAGACAACATATTTATTGCGTTATTAACTAATTCAAAAAAACAATATGCTTCTTCTAATTTGGTTTTGAATTAATTTTGTGATATTGGAAATTTTTAATATTCTTTTAGTTTAAATTTGCACTAACCTTATTGTATTTTTTGTTTTTTTTTTTCTATAATAATTTCTGAAAGGTTTTTATATTTTGTAGTGTAAGAAAAATTATTTTATTTTATTAACCTTTCGCCACAGTAAGATCACATTTTTACCACTTTGACTGCAAGGAAAAAGTGGTATAGCGATTGGTACGGTGTCTGTAACATTTTCAAAAAAAAAATTATATAAAAATCCTCCATATAGCCTTCAGATGACGAATCTGAACTTAGTTTATATGGGTGTATGGATGCGCGTAGTCAGCTCGCTCGGTCGTAAGTCAAAATTTTGTGGCCGCAACTCCTCCTAGACGATTTTAATAAAGTTTTCTGGATAAATTTGTCTAGTACCCAAGCTAGTCACGTGGTTTTGGTTTTTTCCAGTAATGCCAACTTTCCGAGAAAAAAATTACAAATTTTTTTAAAAATTTATATTGGCTACATTACTTATCTGATGTTGATCCAATTTTTTGAAAAGATATCCCTAATGCTCCCATTAATTATATAATTTTATTAATAACCAGTGTTGCCAACTTCCCGAGAAAAAAAAATACTAAAATTTTTAAAAATTCATTATGATCACTTTATTTAACCGATTTTAATCAAATTTTCATAAAAGATTTTCCTAGTGCCTAAATAAATTATACAATTTTAACAAAATACAGTGTTGCTAACTTATCGAGAAAAAAATTACAAAATTTTTTAAAAATTCATATTGGCTACATTACTTATCTGATTTTGATCCAATTTTCTGAAAAGATATCCCTAATGCTCCCATTAATTATATAATTTTATGCCAACTTTCCGAGAAAAAAATTACTAAAATTTTTAAAAATTCATTATGATCACTTTATTTAACCGATTTTAATCAAATTTTCATAAAAGATTTTCCTAGTGCTTAAATAAATTATACAATTTTAACAAAATACAGTGTTGCCAACTTATCGAGAAAAAAATTATAAAATTTTTTAGAAATTTATTGTGGCTACATTATTTATTCGATTTTGATTAAATTTTCCGTAAAGTTTCTTCTAGTGCTCACATAAATTATAAATATTATTAAAATACAGTGTTGCTAACTTTCCGAGAAATGTTAAAGTTTTTTATATATGGGTTTACCCATATACTTCTAATCTTGTTAATATTTGATTTTGTGAAAATAATAATTATGGGACTTTTCAATGTTTGTCTAAAAACTAAAAATGCACTAGGCAGAAATACCTACTGATATACATAATATTTCTTAAACAAGTACAGTGTGGAAATTAAGTAAGGAATAAATTTAGTAATTCCGTTGATATTAATTTTTTTGGAAAAAAATCTCGAAAGGGTATAGCGAATATTTTCAGCCTATTTTCAGTTTCTTATGTCATTTGTTTTTCAAGTTATGACGTCATCGACTTTTTAAAATTGACAACATATATTTTTTATTATTGATTTTGGAAGTACTTTTTATTCCGTTTCCAACCGCGTATACATTTTCATTATGTTACATTTGAAAAAAAAATAAGAAAAATAGTCAGTTGGATAATATTTACACATATCAGTAATATATAATATCATTTTTATCTTCTGTATGTATATTATATGTATATTAATTAAGATAATTAAGTAAAGAAAACATTTCCTTATTAGCTTTTCTGTAATATGAATGAAAATGCATGATTTTCATAAATTTTTACAATCTACATTACATAAACAAGAAATATTTGACAGTGAGTTTTTTGTAAAATTGTGACAAAACAGGGAACATGCTAAATAGTTAATTTTTTTTATCCTTAAATAGGGATCATATTTTAAATATACTATATAAAATAGATACTTAATACATTCGTCTAATGAAGACGAGTGATTTTTGCGTTGTTTAATTTGTTTTGAAAATAGATAAAAAGATTACAAGTAGAAGATTAAACCATATTTGGTTATTGAAGAAGGTTTTCCTGTTTGTATAGCTCCGATATTTGGGTGTTCTTAACATTTTTTTCTTGTGAACTTTAATATCAAATGCATTAAAAACCAATTACATTTTAACCATTACCAATTTTAAATGTGCTTTAATAGTTTTTTTTTTTCAAAAAAAAAAAAAATTGCGTCAAACGCAACGGGTCTTCACGGGTATTTTGTCCTACGGCGGGATTAAATTTTCCAGTTCTGTTTGTCTGAACCGGAAACAAATTATCTTATTCTACATAAATGTAATTCTGGTTGGAATCTAAAAAATTTATAATTTTTACATTTATTTTTAATATGGCGACCATTTGAAACAAAATGACAAAAACTAACCTGTTTGTTTTTGAAATAATGACAAAATATTACTTTTTAAAGGTTCCAACCATAACTAGATAAATTTCCTTCGCGGAAATGAAAAAATCAGAGAGATCGATTTGAAAGTTTTTTAAAAAAGAATCCCGCCAACTAAAAAAAAATCATTTCGAGAAAAACACGTTTAAAGTTTTCAGATATAATTGGTTCCGAATACTATTCTTATTCTAACTCGTTTTTATGACTTAAAAACTTTTTTGCCAGCAATGGCATTTCAGCCACATATTCTCTAATGTATAACGATTCAAAAAATTCAAAAAAATCGACTTTTTTCAACCTTACAAACACGAAACCCCCTTAAGTAATAATTGTTTTAGTTATTTATTTATTGATACATAAATGTATGTTATGTTAGTTAAAAATAAATTGTGTTTTCACTTACAACCAATTGCACGAACTGTGCAAAATTTTGCCCAATTTACAAATAAAATAATTACACGATTGAAGCAAGCTATTTTGAACCAAAACTACGAGTACTATAGATCTTCAGACAATTTCTATAAACGCTCTGGTATAAGCAAAACCTGTCTTTCCTCTTAATTTAGTCCATGAATTAAATACACTTGACGTTGTAGTTATGTTTGATGCTGCCTCCAGTGATGTATATAGGTAATAATCAACTGCTGCATAACAATGTAATTATTGTACTAATAATATAATGACCTCTTTCTACATTGGTAATATGGTAAAGTAATATTAATGATAAGATACACTTGAAAAAACTATATTTTATTCATATTTCTAAATACAGTTAAACAACTTATGAATACATATTATATAATAATATTGATATATTTATTACTTTAATTTTATTATAAATAACAATTCTTCTTCAGACCTATACATATTTAACACAACAAATTAATCATAAATTTTATAATTTTACAAAATAAGACCTGTACAATCATTTGAAAAATACGAATACGAAACAGAACATTTCGAATCGTATAGAACATAAATATAATTTTGAAAGTTTACACGATGAATTCGCCATCTTCTTTATTTTCGCTAATTTTTCTTCTGATGTGTCTAAACTGAATGTTATTTTATTATATTAAATACGCGTTTTCAAAATAATATTAATTTTATCTTCCAAACTGTTCATTTACATATTATAAATTTAATGTTTCTTTCATAAAACGGATATACAACGCTATCTCATTTTAGTAAAATCTAATTGGCCGTTTTTAAAACAAAAGTAAATTTTAGTTAAGACACTTTAGCCAGGCCAGACTTTAGTTGCGATGAAGCAAAATTTGCTAATGAAACTAAATCCGCGCATGTACAGGATATCCCCATAAGCATACATGTGATTTGGTTCAGAACCACTAGTTCTGCACTAAAACATAACACTGATTTCGCTAGCAAAACAGCAGTCTGAATGGGGCATAAGAATATTTAAAAATTAATCATTAATAAAAAGAGAACTACAAAATCGTTACACTACGAATACGAATATCTTTCTTTTTAATTTCTACTCTGAGGAAAAATTTTCTATTTTGCATTCATCAGGTTTCTCCCTTGCATGAGAACGGATATGTTTCCGTAAGTCTGAATTTTGAATAAAAGTTTTCTCACATATTTCGCATTTATAAGGTTTCTCATTTGTATGAGAACGGATATGTGTTTTCAAGTTTCCTCTTTGAGTAAATGTTTTCTCACATATTTCGCATTTAAAAGGTCTTTCATTTGAATGAGAACGGATATGTCTTTTTAAGTTTCCACTTACAGTAAAAGTTTTCTCACATATTTCGCATTTATAAGGTCTCTCCTGTGTATGAGAACGAATATGCACTTTCAAATGACCATTTTGAGTAAAAGTTTTCGCACATGTTACGCATTTATAAGGTCTTTCATTTGAATGAGAACGGATATGTGTTTTGAAGTTTGCATTTACAGTAAAAGTTTTCTCACATATTTCGCATTTATAAGGTCTCTCATTTGTATGTACACGAATATGCAATTTTAAAGTTTCACTCCAAATAAAAGTTTTCTCACATATTTCGCATTTATACGGTTTCTCCTTTGTATGAGAACGGATATGTCTTTTTAATTGTTCAGTCCAAATAAGAGTTTTCTCACATATTTTGCATTTATAAGGTTTCTCATTTGTATGAGAACGGATATGTGATTTCAAGTTTCCTCTTTTAGTAAAAGTTTTCTCACATATTTCGCATTTATAAGGTCTCTCATTTGTATGTGTACGAAAATGCACTTGCAAATGTTCATTTCTAGTAAAAGTTTTCTCACATATTTCGCATTTATAAGGTCTCTCACTTGTATGTATACGAATATGCTGTTTTAAATAAGCATTTCGAGTAAAAGTTTTTTCACATAATGTACATATATGAGATTTTCCTTTTATTACAGATTCATCATTTTTATTCGAATTTTTAATAGCTTGACAACGTTTTACATCGGTTTCATTCTCAAAATCAGAATATTCTTCCTTAATTATTAATTCTGATTGTAAATCTAAAGATTCTGATTTCAAACTTTCTTCAAATTTAATATTTGTATCATTTTCCAAATCCACTTCAATATTCTCTTCTTTAATAGCTTCTTCTTTCATACAAGCAGCATCAAAATTTGTATTATTTTGTGATTCTAAACTATCTTCGATTTTAATGTTTCTATCAGTTTCCAATTCTAGTTTAATGTATTCTTCATCAATAGTCTCTTCTTTAATTTTGTTTTTCATAACTTCGCTTGAAAATTTCTTGCGATTTAAAAGATTTTTCTACAAATTTATACGTTTCATTTAATCGAACCGAACAACTTGAGCAAATACAATCCGATAACTTCTCAGTACATTCCACCTAAAATGTAAATTAAAAATACTCATTACATATAATAAAAATCTTTAGTTTAAGGGGGCCGTCCCATGATGAGACCTCGAAAAATGGGTAAACTTTGGAATTTTGTTACGGGGAAACTAAATGTCGTAGGAATATGCGGTATCGATTTTCGAGTAGGTTGTTTTTTGACTATAAAACTGTTTTTTATTTCCCAGTCGAAATCGTTGCGAAAACTTTAAAAGCATTTTTCTCAAAACCATTTCTTTTTTACTCTAAAAATGATTCCGGTCGAACGGATCGAGCGATTTATTTCGAACCAAAAAATCGAAAAACTAGACAAAATTTATTGGAGCTTATATCTAACTCTAACAAAAAAAAATGTTAAAATTTAGCAAAATGGCGGCCATTTGACTAATTTTTTGGTGTGCAGCCCGCGATTAAAAATAGTAAATATGACCCAATTTTGCTAGAAATAGGTATAAACATCAATAAATTTTGTCTAGTTTTTTGGTTCAAAGTAAATCGCTCAATCCATTCGACCGGAATCACTTTTATAGTAAAAAAGAAGTGGTTTCGAGAAAAACGCGTTTAAAGTTTTTCACAAAGATTTCGACTGAGAAATAAAAAACATTTTTATAGTCAAAAAAACAACCTACTCGTACATCAAAACCGCATGTTCCTACGACTTTTAGTTTCCCCGCAAAAAAATTCTAAATTTTACCCATTTTTCGAGGTCTCTGCATGAGACGGCGCCCTTAAGGAAAGTTTAATAAATAAATAAATAAATAAATATATACTGGGTGTCCCATTTTAATCCGCCACTTGCAATAACTTTAAAATCGGGCATCGGACAAAAAAATGTTCCGGATAAAAAATAAATGGTTTCGAGGGGGACATCTGATGCAGGGATCCTTGCTCCTCTTAGACCCCCTGGGGGGCGGGAACGGGGGGCAACTTTGAAATCTTAAATGAAACCCTCTATTTTTTATTGCAGATTCGGATAGACTATTAAAAAGTATGTAAATTTTATTTTGTGATTTTTTTTTTATCTTTGATAGATGGCGCTGCAAACAGCATTTTTTTTCTCAGTTTATCAGTCTTCAATTTGAAAAAAAAAGTTCTAACTAAGTGCGATATTCAAATTCTTTTTAGTTCTTTGGGAAGAGGGGGGGGGGGCAAAGGTCACTGAATTAGATATCCTCTCGAAACCATTAACTTAAAGTTGGATAACTTAAAGTTAATGGTTTCGTGGGGGATATCAAATGCAGTGACCCTTGTCCCCCCTCCACCCACAAAACTGAAAAAAACTTGAATATCGTACTTAGTTACAACTTTTTATTCAAATTGAAAACTGATAAACAGAAAAAAAATGTTGATTGCAGCGCCATCTATCAAAGATAAAAAGAAAGTTTCAAAATAAAATTTACTTTTTAATGGTCTATCCGAATCTGCAATAAAAAATAGGGGGTTCCATTTAAGATTTTAAAGTTTTCCCCAGTTCCCGCTCCCCAGGGGGTCCAAGAGGAGCAATGGTCTCTGCATCAAATGTCCCCCTCGAAACCATTTATTTTTTATCCGAAACATTTTTTTGTCCGATGCACGATTTTAAAGTTATTGCAAGTGGCGAATTAAAATGGGACACCCAGTATAATATGTATTTTCTCGACTGTAAAATTGGTAATAAGAAAAAAAAAATAATTACTTGGGCATCAGATTTACTGATGCTCGAGTAGTTGGTTTTTTATTCTTATTAGTAAATTATATATATTCACTATTGCGGTAGTTCTAGTCACATTGAATTGATAATGGAAATAGTTGGATTGTTACAAAGTTCCAATAACTCAATTGAAAACGAAAAATTTGTTGCAGATTCTTTTGGTAAGTCTTTCATAATTTTATTTGAAAGTCGTAATAAGTTGGATTTGACAATCGGATATGTTGCTAGAGAAAGATAGCATGATTATCAGTGGCATATTGAAAATTCCATATCCTAAAAATCAGAGATAAAGACAGCACTTTAATCTACAACTGTAGTTTCTGGAAAAAGTAGTAGATTTAATTTTTTCCAACTACAAGTAAAACTAATATCCAATGTCATTCGATGACTTTATTTCAATCAAATATCGGATGCAGGAACTGGAAATTTGTGTGTTTTGCCCAGACACTCGGATACGAAATTTGTAAATATATTATATATGAAAAAACAAACAAGAATTACAAAAGATTGAAAAATAATAGCATTTGTTGGAACTAGTTTGATATGTCACATAAATAATATTATTATATACTAGATGAGAAAAGACCTGTTCATATTTTCTTGTTATCATTTTTTCCGCTTGTTTCTAATTTGTTTATTTTACTACTTTTTACAGAAGCTATAATTGAAAATTAAAATTTCGTTTCCAGATCTGATTTATTGGTATGGAATTTGCAAGACGTCGCGTCGCCGTCACTGATATTCATCAAACATTTTATCAAATTTGCCTCATCTCTCCAAAAAACTTACTAAAAGAACTACGACGACTTCTTCGTTTTCAAGTGGTTCACCGGAACCTTGTAACAACTCAATTATTTCAATTAGTGAGTCAATGTGACATAGAACTCATAGAACTATCGCGATAATGAATACTATGTACATAACTTACGCTGCAAATATAACTTACTTTAATTTAGTATTTAATATAGCAATGGTTTTATAAGTTATCATATTGATTCAATAATATAAATAGTTAGGATATTACGAGATTTCTTTAAACTACTTGAAAACAAAGAAATTGTCGCAGTTCTTTTAGTAAATCTTTTAGAATCTTATTCGTGGCTTGTTACTGTACTTGAAAGTCGAGATGAGCTGATAAATATTAACGACGCATAGAAAATATCCGGGTTCTGCATTCGGAAGTTGAAAAACATTTAGTTGAAATGTAGTCACCGAGTGACATTAGAAATTAGCTGTACTTATAGATAGTTCATGCTTGAGAACTACTTTACTTATAAAAGTGATTTAAAATTCTTTGAATATGCTGTGCTGAATTATTTGTTTTCTGTGTTCTTCTGTATATTCTACCCCATTTTTATTATATGGGAACTTTACTGTATTGAGCAAATGAGACAGATAATAAAAAATTTCAAATTTTGCAAAACCGGGCAATGCGAATTATTTTCAAATGTAATAGGTTAACTAGTACCTACAAAGGAAATGCTTACAAAATTAAATTGGTTGAAGATAACAGATATCATTGAAATAAATGCATTAATATTCATTCATTCATAAATATAGACTAAATTCGCTACCAAATTAGGTACTTTGAGGGAACAATTAAATTATTTTCTGATATACACGGATATGACACAAGAAATAGACAAAATTTTTGCTTAAAACATAAAAATACAAAACATGGACAAAATACATTATTTTTTAAGACAGCTAGAAAATATAATCATTTACCTGAAAATATAAAGAGTACAAATGTAAATATGTTTAAAAAATTAATTAAAGAATATTACAGTGCAAATAATTAAGTTAAGGTTAAATTAATCTCATGATATATTTAATATTATATATATGTACATTTTATATATCGTATGTTATTCATATTTTGTAGTTCATTTATTCCAAATGCTTCATTTATTTGTTATTTACTTTTATATTTCATTTTTATGTGCTCATTTATTTTATTTTATATTATACATGTAAAAATTTCAATCTATATGTAAGATTTATGTATAGCAAATGCTAAATAAACGCAATTATTATTATTATTATTATTATTATTACTTTTGCACATGAAATTTCTTATGGAGAATATTATTCTTGAGTAGAAAATGAGTTTTCATCGCTGACGACATGACAAAATTAAATTTACTACCTTTTACAGAAGCTACAATTGCTAATTAAAGTGCCGTCTCTCCGTTTCTGATTTATCGGATACGGAATTTTATACAATATTTTTCTAGCAACATTATAAATTATCATATTTGCCTTATCTAGACCTTCAAGTACAATAACAAGCCCCCCGAATATAATTCCGAAAGATTTACTGAAATAAATGCAACAACTTCTTTATTTTCATAAGGCTTACCGGAACCTAGTAATAACCAAATTATTGAATACTAGAAAATATACGACCCAAATATAATCTACTGCCAAAAGTCGAACGCTCACACTTTTTTCTAAGTGATAGTAACATGTCATATGCATCGTTTAAATGCGCAATATTAATTAGGTGATTATCTTCAACACTTCACGTAGGTAATATAAGCCACAGCTTTATTTCAAACGTCAGTCACTATCTCAAGCTTAGGCTAACTGACTACTTTTCACTAGTTATTATTTTACTAATTAGTTATCACACAATGAATAAAATATACCCCAATTTTGTTTGCTAAAACACGAAATTACCGCCGTTAAGTAGTAGAAAATTTATTTTAGGATTATTTTGTGCAATTAAAAAAAAAAACAATAGCACGTTTAATAACCGAAAATTTACAACTAAATTATTAAATATTTCTCAATTATTACAATTTCCACCTAAGCTGAGGCTATAACTTGATGAAATATTTACAAGAGTTTTATATTAGCATACCTTTATTTAAATTTGCAAAGAACAGCGAATACAGGAAAACAACTTTGTTATATTTTTTCTGTGACGGTTACTAACAACAAAAACAATATACAATAAATAGCTATAAAACAAAACACATCATGTACCTAACTAGATTGCAATGAAATAAATAAATTAGAGATACTATAGGGAGAGTTCAGCCGACGCGCCGCCATTAATTTCTGGCGCCAAAATTTAAATCAAAATTTGTTCCATCAAATGAACACAAAATATTTGTTCTTGTGTTCTGCATACAAAAAAACATATGAAACATAAAAATGTAATGTATAATATTGTAATGACGTTTATTATAATAATAAATATACTAATATAAAAAAAAATGTCAAAAATATCAAAAATGTCAAAAAAAAATCGAAGTGGCGCATGAATTTTTCTTCGTTGAAATATTAAAAACTGTCAAATATAAAAATGATAAAAATATCTCTCATACAGTAATCCCGCAGTAAAATAAATTTATTTAGCAGTTAGAATGTACGTTTAGCTACAGTTTAATATGCAATAATATAATATTTCCAAAAAAAAATGTAAATGTAATGAGTCGAACTAGCGCGCGAATTCAAAATCATTTGTTTTAGAGAAAAATGACGCAATCAATGAGAAGCTGAACACTATTTTCAGGCTATCAGCCGAACTCTCCTTATAGTATCTCTATGTTGTTGTTGCTGCTGCTGCCATCTATGCTATGCCATGCCATCCTATGCTATTTATTGCCAAAGTAAACATGAACAAGTAAAGTGAACAAATTTACTACCAAAGAAAATATTTGTGTTGATTTCAAGTGCATAATTTTAAAACGAAATAATATTATTGAATAAGTTGTTTTTCGCTGTATTTTAATAAATATTCGAAAATAAAATGGTTGTACTTTGTTGTGTACCGTGTTGTAAAAATTACTCGGGAAAGAAACCAATTGTCAGTTTCTATCAGTGAGTATTAATTTGTAAATTGATGTAATTATTTTGGTAAGATAATTATTAATTATTTTATTAATATTTTCAGGTTTCCAAGAAAAGATCTAGCATTAAGGAAAAAATGGATTGAGGCTGTTAACCCAAAATTGACTGGAACTAATACAAACTTCTTGCGTGTGTGTGGCGACCATTTCATTGATAGTGATTTTGATCGTTCGATTATGAAATGTGATAGTTTAATTAGAATCTTAAAACGAGATGCTTTTCCCAATCAATATTTACGTAGTCCCGAACCAGTGCATACAGAAGTATGTAAACAATATATATATATATATATATATATATATGTAAGGATTTTTATAATAAAACACGATAATACACTTTATTATTTATTTTA
The DNA here is from genome assembly GCA_963966155.1 of Clivina fossor. Classification (NCBI taxonomy): domain Eukaryota; kingdom Metazoa; phylum Arthropoda; class Insecta; order Coleoptera; family Carabidae; genus Clivina; species Clivina fossor. Next base: position 339,480 of record OZ014567.1, read on the forward strand.
TTAATCGGCTCGCGTTCACATTACAGATCTTGTCCTACTCTACTGCCATCTAGTGTTCCCTCTCTCACTTCACTCTAGTCACTTTCTGGCGCGCATTTCAAAAATCTGTCAGATGTATTTTCGATGCTTACAGCTTCGGCTATTCTGACCGGATCGTCGTCCTCGACATCAGAATTGGTGTTCATAACATCATTTTCTTCACGCGGCCATAGTTTCATATTTTCAGCTGAACAGATACTTGTATAAAAACGTTGAGTATATTGAAATCCAGGTATATCTTCAACTACATATCTGTCGCGTTCTAAGACTTTAGTAACAATATATGGCCCCTTAAATTTTGGTGCAAAGACAGTACTACCCCTTGATAATATTTGTGGTCTTTTTATAACTACGTAATCACCAACTTGATAACTAACAGCAGGTTTCCGCTTTTGATCAAAAACATTTTTATTATAGTTTTGTGATTGTTTCATTTTATCCATAGCAGTCTGTCTCAACATCTCAAAATTCACAGGTTCACAATCATTTACCTGATTGACTAAATATTTTATGTCTTGATCTATTAAGTAATTCAAATCAATCCCTAATAATAACTTACTAGGAGAGGCACCAACAGATTTCTGAACGGTATTGTTAATACTAAGCTGAATTAGTTCTAGAGATTCATTCCAATTTTCCGAAGTCGCGCATTTCGCTAAAGCATTCTTGGTAACTCGAACGTACCGTTCTACCTGACCGTTAGCTCGCGGTGTACTTACGGCTATTTTTACGTGTTTAATTTTTCGTTGCGTACAAAAATCTTCGAATTTAGCTGAGGTGAAGGCCGTGTCTCGATCGCTAATAATAATATTTGGATTTCCGAAAGTCGAAAAGATTTCAGTTAACGACTTTATCACACTGTTACTATCGGTTTGCTTTGCAGTTCGTAAAAATACAAATTTCGAAAACGAGTCTATTATAATTAATATAAATTTGGAACCGGATTTTGTTTTTTCCAATGGCCCTATATGATCGATGTGTAAAATTTTAAATGGTCGATCACCGTGATCTGGTATGTTCATATAACCATCTTTTTTCAATTTATTGTTATATTGAATGCAGATCAAACAATTTTTTATGTATTGTTTAACGTATTTATTCATACCTCTGAACCAATAATAATCGCGAATTGCTGCCAACGTTTTCTCATGACCTACATGCGTGTTATTATCATGGTATTCGTTTACTATATTCCTGCGCATATTTCGCGGAACTACTAGTAGATTTCGCGAAACTTTACGAAACAGTAAACCGTTTAAAATGTCATAATCGTTTCTTTCAGGTAATTTGTCTGCGTTAACTTTATTAATAATATTTTGAATATCGGGATCATTACCTTGTTCTCTTTTAAGTGATTCAAGCAAATCATATTGAATTAATTGAACCGGATACCGACTAAGAGCATCTACATGTTTCATCAATTCGGACTTTCTGTGTTCTAACGTATAACTAAATTCTTGGAGAACTAATGACCAACGATTAATACGCGGACATATTTCTCGCTTTGAAAGTGTCTGTTTTAATGCATTACAGTCAGTGATGATTGTAAAATCAATACCTAGCAAATATGTACGAAATTTATGAAGTGCTTTTACTATTGCCAGAGTTTCGAGTTCGAAACTATGATATTTGGCTTCGTCTTCCGATGTTTTCGCGCTGAAATAATATACTGGATGGTATTTATCAGTTTCATCCGTTTGCATTAAAATCGCTCCGAAACCTTTACTACTCGCGTCTGTAAATAATTGCGTTTTAGCGATTGGATTATAAATAGAAAGAATCGGTTTAGTACTTAACTTCAGCTTTAACAATTCGAAACAATCTCGTTCTATCTTTCCGAATTTAAATCCCGTACTTTTACGTAACAAATCGCTAAGAGGTTTTGCAACTCTTGCGTAATCTTTAATAAATCTACGAAAATACCCGCTCAATCCTAGAAAGCTATGTACATCATGTATCGTCTTTGGCTCTGGATATTTAATTACAGATTTGATTTTGCCTATATTTGGTTGTATACAATTAAAACTAATATCATAACCTAAATATTCTATACGTGTCACACCAAATTGACATTTATCAAGTCTTAATTTTGAACAATTACTTTTGCAAGTATCAAGGACACGTTCCAAGATTTCAAAATTTTCTTTTACACTTTTTGTTGCTATCATTATATCATCAATATAAATTTGAATATTGTTGTTTCTTATAAATTCTGAAAATACGTTATTTATGTATCTTTGGAATGTTCCTGGACCATTGCTCAAACCATATGGCATATATAAATATTCAAACTGACCAAAAGGTGTCACAAAAGATGTAAATTTTACAGAGTTTTCTGCTATGCGTATATGATTAAAACCATTTTTTAAATCTAATAAAGTAAAAAACTTTTTATCTCTTAGTTTATCTATAAAGTCGTCTATTAATGGTAATGGAAATTGATCTTTTACCGTAATAGCATTTAAAGCTCGATAGTCCACACACATTCTAAATTCACCATTTTTCTTTCTTGTTAACACATTTGGACTGCAGTATTCTGACTTGCTTGGACGAATGATACCTCGTTCCTGGAGATCATCGACGATTTCTTGCACTTGCTTCAACTCGTTCTGTGCCAAACGTCTCGGTCGATGAACGATCGGTGTCTCGCTCCTCAGTCGAATCTTCATCTCCACGTCCTCGTTGTCTAGAACAGGTTTAATTAATAAATTTTGTTGGTACTGGCTTACCATATGTTCCAGTTGATGTTTCTGCGCCATACTGAAGTTCGGGTTTACATTATAGTCTGGGCTAGTTTGCTGTACTTCGATTTGCAGAATCTCGTTTACTTCCGATGGTGTTTCGGATTTGACTTTAGAAATATTCATTCCACTTGGACCGAATGTAACACTTGCATCATTAAAGAATGGTTCACCCAAAATAATGTCTTGTGATATTGCGTAATTGGGTATAACGATAAAGTTGATGTCGTATTTATCGTTTCCTATTTTTATTTGTGTTCGTACTTTTCCCTTGCTTTGAACGTCGGTCATTCCAAAACCGGTGTAAATTTGATTACTTTCTTCGTATTTTAATCGACAATCTTCAGCAATCTCTTCTCGCATCACATTCGTAATGCTTCCGCTGTCTACGAGTGCATTATAAGTATTACCGCTTAACTTTATTTGGATATTAGACATATGTTTTGATATTGGTTGAGTTAAATTTATACTTGCGTTTCTCTTCGGACAATCTTTTACTTGATGACCAATGTCGCCGCATTTGAAGCAATTGTTGCCACGTTTAGCTTCCGGACATGTTGACGCGTAATGCCCCGTCTTTTTGCAGTTAAAACACTGTATGTTTGGTTTATTGGTGTTTTTCGGACGGTTGTTTCCACTCTGGAACTGTTTATTTTCACGTCTATTTAAGTGATAAGTACTTGTACTTTGAGGTAATTCATCAGCGTACGATTTCATATTTTCGAGCAGTTCTTCAGGTGTTTGAAGTTTTTGCCCTTTTAATTGAATTCTTAATACCAAATTATCAATCCCACGAATAATGTGTAAGATAGCATCTTCACTAGTCACGTTTAGTTTATTTAACATTTTCATTTTGTCGTAATAATAGTCTTCGATTCGTTCTCCCTGCTTCCACTTTCTAGCTTGCATGTTGTCAAAAAGTGTTAAACGATCGGTATTTGATTTAAAAGTTGCTTTTAATTTAGTTTTCAATTCTTGCCATGGAAGCTGTGCTAAGTTTGCTTGTGAATCGTACCACTCTCTGGCTCTCTTCGTTAGCTTGTTTGTTGCAATTAACAGTACAGTAGTGTCTTCCAATCGATGATTTAGTTGAATGATGTCTACCCTCGACAACCAATTATCTATATCCTCATCATGACTTCCACTAAATGCTGGAATTTGCGTAGAAATTTCTGACAATGGTATTCTTTGTCCACGTTGTTCATCAATGTTTATGTGTGCTAACGCTGCGGTTATAGCACTTGATATTATATTTTGCATTGCTTCTGGTGTTATAAGTATTGCTTGCTCACTGCTAGCATTATTACTTGTATCTTCGTTCGGCATTTTTTCTTGTGCTGTCCGATTACCACAACTTTTGTAACTGGATAACACGTGCTTTTTCACCGAATATTTGTTACACAATTCTAAGTTTTCCGGCTGAAAACTTGCCACTATATATCGATTTCGCAAGGCTCTGACCCTTCAGAAACCCGGTAAATCCCACTTCTGATTTTTCTCTGTAAGGATTTTTATAATAAAACACGATAATACACTTTATTATTTATTTTATTCATCGGCTTGCGTTCACATTACAGATCTCGTTCTACTCTACTACCATCTAGTGTTTCCTCTCTCACTTCACTCTAGTCACTTTCTGGCGCGCATTTCAAAAATCTGTCAGATGTATTTTCGATGCTTACATAAAATACAATAGTAGATAAAGTTGTAATTTGTTTGCATTTTTACAATTTATAACTTTAATAAAAATTAATTAACTAATTAGTTAATTATTAATTAATTAGTATTTAATAAATCTAAACCTCATTATATAGTTAAGTAATAAAACATTAAACAATGTTACATATTGTTTGTTATTGTTTGTTGTTAAGTACATGAAGTAGTTCAAATAAAATTAAAAATTGTGGTACGAGCCGTAACTGAAGATGACCACAGTGTGCTCGAAATGTGCATTTCATTTAAAATAAATAAATGAAGTAAAAATACTTAATGTTACATATACAACATATATATATATATATATATATATATATATATATATATATATATATATATATATATTGGCAGCAAAATATAGAATAAAGAAACTAACTCATCATACTGAAAAAACTTTACATGATAATCTGTTAAAATTGGAGTCATTGTTCATAAATAATGGTTACCCTCGAACATTAGTAAAAACGTCTAATTTTTTCTACACCGGAACCAATGGCTTCAACTGATCCACAACTAAATATACCAGCGTCCACTCAAACACAAGATAATAGGAAGAACTGTGTGCTTCCATACATACCTGAAATCACCAACAAAATTATGAAAATCATACCATCTGATAAGATTCGTATTGTAAAAAAGAATATTCTAACAACAAAATTAATATTTACCAAACTTAAAGATACAAAATCTGATTTAAAAACGCCAGGCTCTGTGTATGCGATTCCATTTTCAGACTGCAACGGCATATACATAGGTAACACTCAAAGACTCTTGAAAGACAGAGTTGTACAGCATAAATCTGACATCCGTCTCAAGCCTAACTCCACGGCACTTTCAATACATGCACATAAGGCAAAACACCGTCCTGATTTTGAGAATAGTAAAATTCTCACTACGGAGAATAATAAATTTAAACGCGGTGTGTTAGAAATGATTTACATCAAATCTGAAGCTAATTCTATCAACAAAAGATCAGATCTGAAAGGATTAAGTATCATTTATGATTATTTATTAAAAATGTGCAAAAATACTTTACATTTGAATGAACCGTCGGATACATAATGTGCTCGGGTTCCGCTGGCCCATTATAAATAAGAATAATATTAAAATAATAGAAATTAATTTATATCGTTAAGTTAGGTTAAATATGTTTTTAAAATTTTGACAATTTCGAACATAGAAACTATTTCAATAAAACAACAGATGTCTCGTACTGTTCATTTTTGCGTTCTTTCAATTAAATTTCATGATAATGTTTGTTTCAGTTGGCTTGACCTTGACAGTGGTATTTTTTCCAATATCAAAATTGGTTGTTTTACATGTTAAAAAATTCTTTTATTTGTATCGACTATTTTTATTTACATGACCAATTATAATTTCTTGTTACATACTTTTACATGTTTAATATGTATAAAATAACTATTATACTAATAATTTTTGATGGAGTATAAACTCTTCCGTTATTGTAAGTTCTATTTTTATGTAATTATTGTTATCTATGTGTTAATTGTAATTCTTGTATCCATTGATATTTGTTTATTTCTTGTTTCAAATTTGTAGAAGGCCTGAGGAAGGAAATATAATTTTTCGAAAGTTTGCCTACGTAATAAAAATTGAGTTTTTGGCTTAAATCCCAACTCCTGGCTGCAATACCATTAGTTTTTGTTACTATATATATATAAAACATAATTAGTTAAATAAATAAATATTTTTTTCAAATATAGACAATTTTAATATTACTAGGACATTGAACATTGGACATTAGGACATTGGGAAAAATTGAAAATCTCAATATTTTTGAGTATTATTAATTTTAATATTATTAATTTAATAGTATTAAAGCCATGTTTGAACTACTCTAGCTCGGTCTTTTCAAATCAAAATTTGGTAAGAACTATTTAGATAATTATACAAAATAAAAAATTAAGTATGTCGTTTGCTTTTATTGCTTTTAGTAAAAAAAAATTAAAATCGTTTCCATTGTTTCAAGTAAATTTTATTGAATATTCAATATTATCGAAAAATAATTACATTTCTATTAAAATTAATATATTTATATATATATATATATATATATATTATTACAATTATTTAATTATTTTTACAAGGTTATGTATTTTTCACAAAAATATGATATATATATATATATATATATAAGAAGGTTTTAATATTATTCACAAGATTGTCACATTTAATTGCATTTTTATATTTTTTACAAAGTTATGACATTCTGCAAGAAGTTTTGTTATTTAACACAAAGTCATAATATTTTAATACAATTTTTAGATAATTTTTACAAATTTATGACATTTTTATTTCAATTTTATGTAAAAGCGTTTGCTTTATATATATATATATATAATTATAAAATAAAAAGTTAATTAATTAATAAATGGTAAACAATCAATTGTCTCATATTAAACACATACATATACATAAAATACATTTACATAATTATATATATATATATATATATATATATATATATATAAACTAAAACAAAACATGAAACATAAGAAAGTCTTTCACTAAATTTATAACCGTTTGAAAGTCTCCGTTAATTTAACGAAATATTTCGAATCGGAATGATAAGGTAGCTGATCCTGATCAATACGAGCATAGTAGTCTTCTTCACCATATGAACGGATTAATGGGATTGGTTGTAATGTTCTTGTGCCACTTTGATTAGATACACGTAAATGTAGTAAAGGAATGTAGGAATCTAATAGCGTTGAAAGCCAATGTGTGATTAAAGTAAATTCATAATGGAAATTAATTTTACGATATTTGAAATACCAATAATCATCATCAAAACATGTCGTCCAAGTATCGGTAAAACTAATTTCAAATTCACTTTCATAACTGAATGTTGAATTAACATGAAGCTCAATTGGACAATGATACTGATTATGTTTGATAATTTTACTAGCAATATCTTCTATTGGACAACCATCTCCCTTTGTACATACTACTTCTTCGGTAGCACATTTACAACACAACCAACCAGCTAAACAAGGATACTTCTTTTCTATAACAACACCTTTTGCACCTCGACACATTACACATTCGTCGTAATCTACATTTTCGAAATCACCAATCACATTTAGTTTAAATTGGGTGCCATTGTAACCACCCAAGACACTTATCAACGAATTTATATCATGCACAACAGACGTATCATGCTGCAAGACACGAACACCTTCATCAGCAACTGTATTTGAACTAATTAATTTATTTTTACCTTTAGTAACAATTAGATCGTAATTTATATCGCCTTGACGAGGTGTTCCCGTCAAATGTCGTACACTATGATAGATCTTCTTCGTTTCTAGACACACTTTCGTGTGAAGGAGAAATAATATACGACATATAACCAGGAGATACGTCTGTTGCGATGAACTTGTAATATTGTGTTTAAAGGTGCAGCCATTTTCCCGTATCTGACTGGGATGTTCTGCTTCGCAATGTGTCAGTAGTTCATCTTTCCTCCCAATCCATTCGCAGTTCACTCCAATCGGGCATATCAACTGACGATAGCCACAGACTGAGTGATGATGTTTGTCGTTAAATGGTATTTGTTGAGTACAACCAGCTGCTAGATTATTACAGGGGAATTTATGAGATTCCGCCAGTAATTCGTAATCTACTTCTCGTACAACTGGTTTATCTTCGGGCACCGTGCATCTGCCGCAAAACTTGTTCCTATCCTCGGCAATGTAAACGGGACCGCATGACAAATAACCCTCGCACTGGCTGCATTTCAGCTGCGTCAATACCTCGATGGAGAGAGACATTTTAGCTGCTTCGGAATGAGCTTACGTTTTTTCCTCAGAGATTTACCTTTCATTAGAAAAACAGAGAAAATAATAAATTAATTTTCGACTATATTTTTATCATTATTTTCTCTAGCCAATACAGTTTTTACTTTAACGTATTAAAATTATTAAATACAAAAAAAAATACAAAATATTTATAGAAAAAAAAAACTAATATTTTATGAAATTTAAAAGTATATATAATTTAAATTGTTTAACAAAAACTAGACAAAAATCCATATACATTAAAACGTATAAATATAAAAGTGATTTATTTAAATCAATAAAAAAAAAATTAATTTCGTTTAATATAGACACAAAGTTTAGTTAATATTAACAGTATATTTTGGCAAATTATCAGCGATTACATCGTACATTTAGCAAGATTATTTACTAAATTTTATTTAATTAAATTTAATTAAAATACGGCCTAATTAAAAAAAAAACATAGTCGTTTGATAACTTTTTTATAAAAAATAAAAATTTTAACAATAATTTGAAAAACATAACAAACCAATCAAGTAATCTATAATTCAAGAATATTATAAATTTATGTCTGCAATTTCGTATAATTATAGATAATATTGGTTGTAAATGCAAATGAGTAGAATAAGAAATTTCTCTATTAAATATTTTTCCATCAACCGTAGCATAATATTGATATTACCACACCATATTTCGGATGTACGAAGAAAGTGGTCATTTTGGGCACTAGTACAATAATGTAAACATGATTATACTAATAGTTAGTTACTATATATACCACAGAGTATGGCAGCAGCACTAAACATAACTATAACGCCAACATAATATTTAATCTGATTAAACTATTTCAGTTAAGTTAAATGAACATTAGTTGCATTACTAATTTCAGCTTGAATTTTTATAATTAATTACTGGAAATACAAGATATAAGCAATATATATATATATATATATATATATATATATATATATATATATATATATATATATATATATACAGTGCGATATTTTTATCTCTGAACATATGAACTGAATTACATACCGGGTGTATACTTGGTTTATGCAATATAGGAAAAACAATGTTATTTTTTTAACATCGTAATTCCTGCCTCCCCGTTAGTTTTAGAGAAAAATTATAAGAGACAAAAATTATTTAAAATTAAAAACTACATTATTTGCGCTTAAAATAATTGTGATATTACGTTTCAGTAATTAATTATTAATTAAATAAATATTATCAGTTTTCAGCAATATCAGACAGCCATGGACAATACGCGAATGTATTTTGTTCACAAATGTCAGTGTATTGTCATTTAAATGCAAAACACTGACAGTTGTAAACAAAATACATTCGCGTTTCGTCCATGGCTGTCTGATATTGCCGAAAACTGTTAATACTTATTTAATTAATAATTAATTACTGAGACGCAATATCGCAATTATTTTAAGCGTAAATAATGTAGTTTTTAATTCTAAATAATTTTTGTCTCTTATAATTTTTTTCTAAAACTAACGGGAAAGCAGGAATTGGGATGTTAAAAAAATAACATTGTTTTTCCTAAACATAAACCAAGTATACACCCGGTATAAATTTCGCATGTTCAATTTAAAAAAAAAAACACATCAAACGCATGGAGACATCCCTGATAGTTATGCAACCAATCTTAAATAATGTGACAGTTATTTGAAAAAAATGAATTACTTTCAACAAAATATTTAGAAAGCATTAAACTATTCGCATTATTTCAAGAAATCTGTTTAAAAATGTATAGTATTATTTATTAACTATAATTTATAAATTTAAGTGTTCAGCAATCTACAATAAATGACCATAATCTGTTAAATATTTTATTTTTTATTCAAATAAACATCATATTACGTAAGATTGGTTGCATAATTGTCAGGGATGCCTCCATACGTTTGACGTGTTTTTTTTTTAAATTGAACATAGGAAATTTGTATGTAGTTCAGTTCATATGTTCAGTGATAAAAATATCGCACTGTATATATATATATATATATATATATATATATATATATATATATATATACATACAGTGTACGAACAAAAGTAATACTCAATATCTCCGATATGTGCAATATTACATATTAGCAAATTAAATTAAATTAATTGACCAATTACATTTATTAATTTCCACTTAAAGTCTAGTTAAAATAATATAGGCAATATGTATAATAAAGTGAAATTTTTCAGAAATTGTATACTTGACCAAGCAAATATTAATTCTTACAAAACAAGTAATATATTATATATATATATATATATATATATATATATATATATATATATATATATATAAATAAAGATGGTCTTATTAAAAAATTTCCAGTAAGGTTACACAAGAAAATTTTCGGAGACCGTGTGTTTTGGAATATATCTCACGTGGAGTAAAAAAATCGATATTAAAAATTATACTTTTGCATTTTTGATGAAAAACTGAACAAAATAATTCCTCTGATATATTTAAGTTGAGTGATTTGAGTAATTCCAGTTATTGCGCGCACCTAATTTGAAATTTTGCAAATAGAAAAAAAAAAACAAATATAACACAAATAATAGCTGCTTACCTTCTCTATTATTGCTGAAGCTGAAAATTTATCGGAAGTACGGTCCTGTGTTTTTGCTCAAATTGGTCTGATTTGTCTGCCTCGAGAGACGAGAAGAATGATTTCTAAAAACAAAACAAACAAAAAAGACATCTATGAATTATTTTTTATTTAATAATTTGTAAAATATATTATATAATTTTATAAAGATATAGAAATAATAAAATACTCTAATATATATATATACCGGGTGTTCGTTCGTCAAATTCGTACGGGCGTTTAAAATGCATTTTCGATAATTTGCGATATACTTCTTTCTCGAGCTCAATTCTTCGCAGAAATACTTTTCGATAGAGCATAAAGAGTTGTATAATTTGGTTTTAGTATTAATTTGCTAGCATGAGCCGTTTGGGCGCTAGAATTTTATTTTGATTTTTTGGTTTTTATTTTTTTTTCTTAAAATTTATGAGGTGTAGGAAAATAAGCATTTTATTTAAAAATGTGGAACATTGAGTACTATAATTAAGTAAAGAAAACATTATTCTAGGTTGCATCGTTTAGTAGAAAAAAAAAAATTAAAAACTGAATTTTTTGAAATCCTCGAAGGGGTACCCTTGGAATTTTTTCAAAATAAGACTTTTTTTAAAAATTTGCTTAAAAAAATCTGAAAAAATTCAGTAAAATAGAGAAAAAAAATTAACTATATAATAGCTAAGTAACTTTTTTCTCAAACTCAATCTGGTTTGACAGAATAGAAAAAATAAATAAAAATGCAAAAAATATTAATTGTCAATAATTTTTCCTGCCAAACCAGATGAGTTAAAGAAAAAAGTTACTTAGCTCTTACGTAGCTAATTTTTTCTCTATTTTAGTGAATTTTTTCAGATTTTTTTGAGCAAATTGACAAATTTTCAAAAATTTAGTGTTACTAAAGGATTCATCCTAGAATAATGGTTTCTTCATTCAATTATCGTACTCATTGTTTTGCATTTTGTCATATCACGCTTATTTTCATACAGCTCATAGTTTTTGAGAAAAAAAATAAAAACCAGAAAATCGACAAAATATTCTACCGCCCAAACGGCACATGCTAGCGAATTAAAACTAAAACCAAATTATAGAACGTTTTATGCTTTATCTAAAAGTATTCTAAGTGTTTCTCCGAATTTAACGCGAGAATAAAGTATATCGCAAATAATCGAAAATGCATGTTAAACGCCCATACGATCTTAACGAATAAACACCCGGTATATTAAAAATTATTAAATACCAGAGTTTAAATCACAAATTTAATCATTTGTTTTTAAAATATTCATCAATAAATATAAATTAATTTCGATTACCAATTTTTATTCTCAAAACCTGAATTTGGTTATTAATAATTATTACGATAAATCTAACAAAAATAAATAACGAAACAAAAAAATTAATAATTCATATCAGAATAATAATATCAAAGTTATGAAATATTGAATAGATCTTATGCGATATATAAATGTTAAAAAAAAAAATAATTTTTCATGTATTCCTACAATAATATTAAAGATATAATAAATTTTGTAAAATTTAATGATAATGTAAACAACAATAATAATGCAAAAGAAGATAATAAACGATAAACATAAAATAGAAAAAATAATAGAAAATTGTGGCTCGCGTTTAATACTATTTCAAAATCGATAAAAAAAAAACATATATTCTTTTATATTTATTGGTAATTTTTTTATATTTCTACTATAAATTACCACTAATTTGTAAGACAAGCATTATTTTAATATAAGTTTCCCTAAGTTTAAAATATTCGAATATCAGATATTTAAAAAAATATATTTATTTTCTTTTTACAAATATTTGTGAGAGTAAATTTATGGTAAAATTACCTTGCTAAAGTTAATTGTTAAATTACGTTAATAAGTAATTTAACAATTAACATGATACAAATATATAATATCTAATTAAATTTTCTTGATGTTTTAGATAATATAACCTAGTTGATTAGAAATTAAAACAAAATTTACGGATTTAAAATTTCACTTCAAAACAGACGATTGTTTTAGATAAAATTTGATATATATATTGTAAAAAAATTATGTAATTTTGCATATTCTATAAAAAAATTTATAATATTACATAAATTATCACAGTGCAATTACAAAAGGTTACAACTTTTACTGCTAAAAGCTGCGTTAAATTACATAAATTATTTAAGTTATATTTTTAGCAATGTATACATATTTAGCAAAACTAAATAATTTTAAAGTAGTATGGAATGACATTTAATTTCAAATTACAATTAAATCTTATTAAAATATTGAAAAAAAAAAATTAAAAAAACATTTTATATAAATTTTTGAAATTTTTTTATTAATATATATTTTGTAACTATTTGTTTTTGAAATTAAAATAAAAAAACACTGTATATACGCATGTTCATTAGCATTTCAGATACAAAACACATTGTTAATTTAAGAAATTGTTTGATTTTAATTAAAATTATTTAGTAATTTAATTCAATAAATATTATACTTTCTGGGAGAAATATTTTATAAAACATTAACGAAAATACATATTGATATTGTATGAAAACATATTAATCTCAGCTTGCTTTGAACAAGTGCCATAATTACGTGAATGATAATATAATATTAAAATTAATTAAAAAATATGAACTTACCTTCTTGTCTTTCAATTGAAGAACAAATGGAAAACCAAATATTATAAAACAGGTAACAACAACAAACAAAACTCGTCCCGTTTAGCTACAAGAACACACCAAAAGAACGTCTGCTTCGTACGAGAAACGAACGAAAACTGATTCTAAAATCACAAGCTGTCTCGAGTTATATAGCAGCACAAACAATACGCGCGCATGCGTACTACATCTCAATTTACATTGCAACATTTTAATGGCAAATTGATGATAATACCAGTGACGTAGCAATAAAGAATTGACTTTCATAAATTTTAATAGTTGGGAACTCAACTTTAAATTAAATTAAATTAAAAAAAATACAATATCTATATTATATTACAAGAAGCGAACAGCGATCTTTATTAAATTGTACTCGAGATAATTGTGGCAGCCAAATGACGAAACATAATAATTTTTTTTTTTTTATACAATCTATATTATCTATAGTTTAGTTAGATTCAATTAACGTATAATCTTTAATTATATAATAATTATTTAAAATGAAACGGCTTTAGGTTGATAGTTCTGTATTAGTATTTATTAATAATCGACATTTCAACAAACTCAATGCATCTACGTTTATATCAAAAAGAAATGATACAAATGATATTTGCAATAATAAAGGCATAACAAATTTTTTTTAAACAAAATAGAAATTTATAAAGAAAAAATAACATCAATCAGTGTATAAAACAATTTAAATAAAATTCTGATTTATTAACTAAAAATATATACAGAATATTATGTTCTAGTTATTTATATTTTGTTATGTTTAATAACTTGTTTCCGTGTTTTTATCTTTTTTTCTTTATTTATTTTAAATATCATTTTTATCAGTTTTTTTTCTTGATAAAGACAGACGTAGAGTTCGTCGAAACATCAATTATTAATATAGACGCAAATATTAATACACAATTATAACGTAAGTCTATTTTATTTTAATAGAATATGTTCTGAAAGATTTTTTACTATGATTAATATTGTAATATCGTAATATTAATAATTCATTACTATATAGAAAGATTATTATGTAACTAGTACAATAATATAAATATAATTATACAGTAATTAATTATAATAAACACCACTGGTGGCAGCACCAAATATTTACGGTATCATTATATTAAAAAATTATATAATAAATGTTTATTTCGTTTTTTCGCTTGAATTTGATGATTGTTTGTAAAATGGCAAAATTTAATAATATATTAATAATTATTAATTAATTAAAATAGTAAATTAAATAAATAATAATATTAATATTAAATATTTAATTACTTTTTTTAATAATTTTTATTTGATATTTATTTATGAAAATAATTACGAACTTATTTGATTAAATCGTTCATATAAATTTAATTATAAATATATATTTATTGTCTAACTAAAATCCTTGCCTCATTGAAATTATTGTATTAGACAAATTTTGTTCATGATTTTTATCTCATTTGGACACAATTCAATATTTTGGCGAAAAAACAAAAACAAAACCTTATTCTCATTATATTAGGTTACAAGATATTGTAATAATCATCGATATTTTTGTATTTAGCATTGTCCATTTTTGTCGTTTAAAACAACTTAGTTTTGTTATGAATTTTATTATTTTCATTGTGCTATATTTGAATTTTTTCTCCATTTCGAATAAAAAATTTTTTTTATATATAAATAACTAGCAATTTAATTGAAATTTGTTTTACAGCACTTTAGTTGTAAGAAATATATATATATATATATATATATTTAGAAAACTATTTTTGTTATATACTAGAAAATAAATAAATAAATTTCAAAGAATCTAATCGTAGAAACATCTTGATAGGCAAATGCTAAAAGTCTTTTGTGCACAAATGGGTATTTTATGGCTCTTCTCCAGCGCGACAGCTAATGCACCATCCAATTTAACCTGTCATTAGCAAATAGCCCTAGAATACCATTTTGAAAAAAATACTCCGAATTGAAAATTCAATATAATGCTTTTATTTATTATATTTTGTGGCTGAACACCGCCGCTCAACTGAAAATACCGTTTTAATTTTGAACAAGAGAACATCCAAATTCAATGTATTTCTACCTTCTTCTCAACGGGAGGTAAAATATTTCGTTACTCGTTAAGTAGGAAAAGATTTATTTAGTTTTGTAATATGTTTGGAAAATCATCGAAATTATCCAGAAAATAAAATACCGTTTATATTTCTCGTAAATACGCAAATAATAGAAACCATATTGAAATATGGTCAGTTATTGCAATCTACATCTGAATAATATACAACAATATTTGTTATTATTTTACAAAGTTATAATTACTTTCAAAAAAACATAAACAAATTCTGCTAATTTTTTTCAAATATTAACATTTCAACTGTTTTAAAAGAATTTTAACAATTTATTTTTATTTTTAAATATTGACATTTTTGAAAAATTTAAGTATTTTTTTTGCAATTTTTAAAGAATTTAAACATATGTAAATTTTTTTAAAAAAATTCAAAAAATTTGAGAAAAATTTTAAAGATATGAGATTTTTGAAGATTTTAAAATATTTCTTTTACAATGTTTTAACAATTTTTATAGACTCTTGATAGATTTCGTATTTAAATTTAAGATTTTGATAATTTTTATAGAAGTTAAACGAATTTCGCAAAAAACTTAAATAATATTGACATTTTCTAAAGGTTTGTTAATTTTATACATTATTTTATTACTTTTAAAAAAATTATAGCAAATTTTATAAATTTTTTCCAATTTTTAACATATTTGTAATATTTTGATCTTTTCACAAGATTTTAATAATTTTTAAATAATTTAAACTAATTTCGTGAAATTTTTTAAATATTGAAATTTTTGAACATTTTGTAATTTTTTAAAACGTTTGGCAATTTTTAAAGAATTTGAAAAATTTTTGTAAAAAAATATTATTTTGGAAATTTTTTAACAATTTTAAAAAAATGTGAAGTTATTTCGTAAGTTCTTTTATCAAATATTAAGATTTTTGAAAAATACTATTAGTTTTTACAATGTTTTAATAATTTTTAAAAAATTTTAATAAATTTCGAAAAAAAATGTTTAATATTGACATTTTGGAAAATTCTGTAATTTGGTAAAAGATTTTTGACAATTTTAAAAGAATTTAAACAAATTTGGCAAAAATTTAAATGTTTTCAATTTTTGAAAAATTTGGTTATTTTATGCAAGGTTTTTAACAATTTTAAAAGAATAATGACGAATTTCGTAAAATTTTTGGAATATTAAAATTTTTAAAAGATATTGTTATTATTTACAAGGTTTTAACAATATCAAAAAAAAAAAAAATTAAGAAATTTCGTAAAATTTAATTAAATATTAACATTTTTAAAAAGTTTTGTAATTTAATATGTTCAATGTTTTAAGAATTTTCAAAAAATAATAATTGTATAATAGGTGAATTTTTATCAATCAAGTGAACATGATTTATCTATATAAACAGTAAAAAATATATGGGTAAACCCATAGATAGACCACTTTGACATTATCACATATAAGTTAAGAAATAAGAATAGATTTTTTTTTATTTTTTCTCCAAAAGACCGGTGTGGCAGCATTATTCAAAAATTGAATTTTATAATAATTAGTATGCGCGCATAGAAAAATGAATCTATCTTGAAAATTTGTTTTAAATCGTGTAAACAAATAGTAATGCATAAAATTAATTTTGAATAATTTTTCTAGAAAATTGGCAACTTTGTATTATGTAAACAATATAAATAATGTAATAATTAATTAGTAAAATCAAAATTAAATTTTAAAAATTTTAATAATTTTTTTTCGGAAAGTTAGCAGTACTGTATTTTGCTAAAATTATGTACGATAATTTATATGAGCACTAGGAGAATTTTTTGTGAAAATTTGATTAAAATCGGGATTAAATATAAAACAAGGCTTAAAACTGTGTTACATATTTTATTTCGGTTTTCGTTCCGGTTCAATTACAAAAAAAATATATCGGTTCGGTTTCGGCTTTCGTGACGGTAAAACTAATGGATTTTTTCGGTTCTGTTCCAAGTGATTAATTTTTAAATTTTTTCAATAATTTTATTTGTATTCAAAATGTATTTTCTAACATAATTTAGAACATTTTATGCCCACTACATAAATTGATACAATAATAATTACTAATTAATTAAGCGTCTAATAATTAGAAGTATATAATATCAATAATAATAATATAATTTATTATTCGAAACTTATATAATTCGTATGTATGTTTTAATTATATAATAATAAAATAATATATGTTAATGTAGCAAATTCTTATATATACGATTTTTATTTAATTATAATTAATAAAAATAATAAGTATAATTATTCAAATATTTTCCAAAGTATTTTTAATGAAACTATTTCAAGAATATTTTAAAAGCAAAGTTATTATCGAACAAATATATCTTCATCAAAGTAACTCCTAGTTTTATTTTCAGTATCAATAACTGAGTATTCATCCACAAAAACTAAAAAATTTTTTTTAACATATATTGAACCGAAATAAACTGATATAATAACGGTTCTTTTCTGTTCTGTTTTGTACCAAAAAATAAAATAGCCATATATTTTTTTTTAAATTTTAATTTTTTTTTTTCGGAAAGTTGGCAACTCTGTATTTTGTTAAAATTATATAATTTATATAGATACTAAGAGAATCTTTTGTGAATATTCGACTAGAATCGGATAAATATTATGGCCATAACGAATTTTCAAAAACTTTACTAATTTTTTCCTGGAAATTTTGCAACACTGTATTTTGCTAAAATTGTATAATTTATATGAGCAATATTGAAATATTTTCTGAAAATTTAATCAAATTCAGATAAATATTGTATTCACATTAAATTTTTTTTCGGAGAGTTGACATTACTGGAAAAAATAAAACTACATGACCGTCTTGTCTACTAAGTAAATCTATCCTGAAAATTTTATGAAAATCGGGTTGAGCCGTCTAGGAAGAGTTGCGATCACAAAATTTTCACGACGACCAAGCGAGCGAGCTAATGACGCACATACATACACCCACATAAACTAAGTTCGGATTCGTCTGATCTAGAGGCTATATGAAGGATTTCTATATAAATTTTTTTTTTTTGAAAATGTTACAGACACCGTACAGCGATCACTATATCACATTTTTTTTGCAGTCAAACTATGTTAAAAACAAATAGTATATAGCACTCGGAGCAGAATGCAATCAATTATTGTGTTTCGCTTGAATTGTGCTTAGTTTTTTTTTTTAATTATTTGTAAACTTTTAAATATTATTTTCGCTTGAATATAGATATGCATCTTATCTTCTATTTATTCAGCTCATATTGATAAATTTTTTGGAAATATATTATGTATTTCTATTAATCAATACAATGATTAATATATATATATATATATATATATATATATATATATATATATATATATATATATATATATATATATGTGTATATACCGGGTGTTTGTTCGTTAAGTTCATATGGGCGTTTAACATGCAAATTCGATAATTTGCGATACACTTTTTTTTCGAGTTAAATACGGAGAAGTATTTGGAATACTTTTTGTTAAACAATAAAAAGTTCTATAATTTGGTTTTAGTTTTAATTTGCTAGCATATGCCGTTTAGGCGCTAGAATTTTTTTTTGATTTTTTTTGCTTTTTAGTTTTTTTCTCAAAAACTATGAGGTCCAGGAATATAAGCGTAATACGGAAAAATGCGGAATAATGAGTACAATAATTGAGTAAAAAAACAATTATTCAAGAATGCATCGTTAAGTAGAAAAAAATTATTGAAAATTCTAAAAAACATAATAATTTTTCCTGCCAAACTAGAATGACTTAGAGAAAAAAGTTACTTATTTATTATGTCGCTAATTTTTTTCTCTATTTTATTAAATTTTTTCAGATTATTTTGAGTAAATTTTGAAAAAATCTTAAGGGTGCAGCTTATGTTTAACTTTAAATATCTTGAAAAATAGTGACTTTATCGTTACGAAGGAAGAGTATGTTTTTTACACAAAAAGTATTGGAGAATCGAAAAATTGTACTAGAGTGACAATTCCGCCAGTGGCGTAAAATTTAGGAAGGATCAACCTCACACTTGCCCCTGTTGTGCGCCACTGGTAGTAGCCAGAAACTTTTATGTAACATAATTTAGTATGGTGTACGGTACCTACGCTTCCTGCCAAATATAATAAAGATACGTCAAATAGTTTTAAAGTACTGGGCAAAAATCGTTTTTAAATTTTTAAATAAAACACCCTGTAGCTCAGTAAGGAGCCATATTTTATCTAAGTTATTTGCGTTAAATCTTCATATTCTGAGCCCAGGATACTCCAGTTAAAATATTTCCATCTACTAATAAATCACCCTGTATATTAAGTGTCTACAGAATGTTTATTTTGTCAAAATAAAAAATGAGATTTGTACATTAAAATAATTCTTTAATTATAATTTAATTTCTGTACATTTAATTAATTATAATTTTTTTTTGTACAATATACATTATTATATTTTGTATTTAAATATATAATTAATAAATACTAATTAAATATTATAATTAAGATATTTTTAAACTATAATAATTTTAATATTTACACTAAAATAAATTATAATTAAATATTTACTAAAAAAAATTGTGAAACAAATAATAAAAATTAAAAACGTTTATAATTAATTTACGATGAAAATATTTTGCCGGGCCTAGCTTGAGAAATTTGACTGGAACCTAGGCGTCGCTGGCCGGGAAATATTTACAAAAAAGTTGGTTAAAAATCTCCAAGAATAATAATTTTTATTTATTTTTTATTTGTAACTATTTAAAATCTGTGTTCTGACAACTTAAACACATAGTTAACTACATGATTAAATATTAACAATGTGTTTATTATTTTTACAATATTACTGTTTAATAAAAGAAGTGTGGTTTGGCATTCGAATAACGTTGTTAATCAAATGATTAAGTTAATAAGATAATTAAATGTGTTTTGAGAACTTAAACGCATAACGCATAGTTAACCATGTGATTTAAATAATAAATATGTATTTTGGAATGTTATTTTTATGAAATTTCAATTAATTTTTTAAGTTTTTTATTGTTTATTAATTAAAGCATACTTTGACAATCTAATTGCATAGTTAAACACATGATTAAGTTATCAAATAATTATCGAACAATATGTAATATCGTTTTCATTTTATCAAGTAAATTTTATTGCATATTCAACATTTTCGAAAAACAATTACATTTCTATTAAAATTAATCAAGCTACAAATATTTATACATACATACATACACAATCACGCCATGTACCCAAAAGGGTGTGGCACAAACTCTTTTCATTATCCCGAAATCAGTCGCCTCCAAACACTCCTATCCAAACAAGCAACTTTCGCTTCATCTACATTTATAATTCGTCTCATACATGCTCTTCTATTCCTACTACTTAGAAACTTTCGCTCACGCAAAACACTCTCAATCATATCACTTAAACTACTCATCGGCCGTCCACGCAAACGTATACCATCAAAATCATTCAAATAAATCTTTTTAACCAAACGTTCATTAGACGCATTTGCTCAAACATGTCCAAACCATCTTAACTGACTAACACCAACTTTTGCTACAACATTTCTTTCAATTTCACACTCATCACACACTAATCTATTTTGTACCCGATCTCTCCTATTAACACCACATACCCCACGTAAAAATTTCATTTCCACAGCAGTAATTTTTATTTTTTTACCACTTTGACTGCAAGGAAAAGTGGTATAGCGTTTGGTACGGTGTCTGTAACATTTTCTAAAAAAAAATTTGTATATAGAAATTTTTCATATAGCCTCTAGATGACGAATCTGAACTTAGTTTATGAGGGTGTATGGATGTGCGTCGTCAGCTCGCTCGCTCGGTCGTAAGTCAAAATTTTGTGGCCGCAACTCCTCCTAGACGGTTGAACCGATTTTAATGAAATTTTCAAGATAAATTTGTCTAGTGCCCAAGATGCTCATGTGGTTTTATTTTTTTTCAGTAATGCCAACTTTTCGAGAAAAAATTTACTAAAATTTTTATAAATATATTATGGCTATGTTATTTAACCGATTTTACTCAGATTTTTACAAAAGATTTTTCTAGTAATCATATAATTTATGTAATTTTAATAAAATACAGTGTTGCCAACTTTCCGAGAAAGAAATTTATTAAAATTTTTAATCGAAAGAAATTTATTAAAATTTTTAACCGATTTTAATCAAATTTTTATAAAAGATTTTCCTAGTGCCTAAATAAATTATGCAATTTTAATAAAACACAGTGTTGCCAACTTATCGAGAAAAAATCACAATTGTTTTTAAAAATTTATTATGGCTACATTATTTATTCGATTTTGATCAAATTTTCAGGAAAGTTTCTTCTAGTGCCTACATAAATTATAATTTTATTAAAAATATTGTGTTGCCAACTTTCCGAGAAATGTCAAAGTGGTCTATATATGGGTTTACCCATATACTTCTAATATTGTTTATATTGTAACTGACTGTTCGGAAAATTACATAATGAATATTGAACTAATAATTCCATAATTAATTTAATATTATTAATTGATTTATAAAAAATAAAAATAGTATATTTTTCAACTGGCTCTATTTTCAACAAAAACGATTATTATTGTACCGAAAAAATACCTGAGATATAATATCCTATATAGAATAATATATATTTTTCTTGATTTTTTTTGTATTATAGAAAATAGAAAAAAAAAAATTTTTTTCCAAGAAAAAACACATCTTTTTGTTTTTTTTGTCAAAATTATAAATACGCTAAAATTAAAAAAAAAATATATATTATTCTACAAAAAATACGTGATTTCAAAAAATTCTAACTGAGCTAGACCTAACGCAAACCCATTATCCGCATGTTTAACTTGTATTATATTCATCTGGGCACAAAATATCACAAGCACGACTTGGTTCGATGCCTGGAAGACAAGTTTTAGGGCGATTATCTGGAAAAAGGGCTAAAAATGGCATTTTTGAAAGCTCGGTGGACCGGTCTAAATATATCTTAAATGGCAAATGGGCTCGTATTTTTCTATTTCAGACCAAAACCTTTAATTTTAGCCCTGAGCCAGTTGTTACGATTTTTTTCGAAACATCCTAATATATATATATATATATATATATATATATATATATATATATATATATATATAAATATATATATAAATAAAATTAGAAGTATATGGGTAAACCCATATATAGACCACTTTGACATTATCACATAAATGACAAGAAATAAGAATAAAAAAAATTTTCACAAAAAGTTGGCATCATTGTATTTTGCTAATATATAATATTATAGGCTTTTCTGTAAAAAAATTTATTAAAATCAGATAAATAATGCAGGCATAACAAATTTTTAGAAAATTATTAATATTATAATTTATGTGGGCGCTAGGAGAAACTTTTTTGAAAATTTGATCAAAATCGGATAAATAATGTAGCCTCAATTATTTTTTTTAAATTTTAGTAATTTTATAAATAAGTTTTCAACACTGTATTTTTTTAAAATTGCATAATTTATGCGGGACCACCAGAATTTTTAGTGAAAATTTGATTAAAATTGGTTAAATAACGTAGTCATAATAAATTTTTAAAAATTTTAGTAATTTTTTTCTCAGAAAGTTGGCAACACTGTATTTTGTTGAAATTATCTAATTTATATGAATACCAGAAGAATCTTTTGTGAAAATTTTAACAAAATCGGTTAAACAACATGGCCGTAATAAAGTTTTAAAATTTTTAGTAATTTTATTCTCGAAAAGTTAGCAACACTGTATTTTATTAAAATTACGAAATTTATATGGGCACTGAAGGAATCTCTCCTGAAAATTTGATCAAAATTGGATAAATAATGTAGCCACAATAAATTTTTAAAAACTTTAGTATTTTTTTCTCGGAAAGTTGGCATTACTGAAAAAAAATAAAATTACTTGACCATCTTGGGCACTAGAAAAATGTATCCTGAAAATTTCAATAAAATCGCTTGAACCATCTAGGAGGAGTTGCGGCCACAAAATTTTGACTTACGACCGAGCGAGCGAGCTAACGACGCACATCCATACATCCACTTGTAAACTAAGTTCAGATTCGTCATCTAGATACTATATGAAAGATTTCTATTTTTTTCTTTGAAAATGTTACAGCCACCGTACCAAACGCTATACCACTTTTTCCTTGCAGTCAAAGTAGTAAAAAGAAATATCCATATCTGTAATTAATTTAATATTTTATTTAAATTTAATATAAAACTACACCTATCTTGTTTTATCGAAAATAAAATTAAAATTTTACTAGCATTCAAAATCTATTTAAAGATGGCATTACCAGTATATTCGAGATTACAGTGACCTTTTTTATTGTCAGTGCCAGTACTTGTATTAATAGGTCATACATTGTAATTATAGATGGCACTACTATTATTAAAAATACAGTTTTCTTTTTTATCGACAGCGCTTTTTAGATTAGATAATAATTCAAGTGTTATCGTATAGATGGCACAACTAGTATTAAAATACAGTTTTCGTTTTTATCGACAGCAGTTTTAGATTCGTTAATAGTGCTAGTGTTAGAATTATAATTATATACAATACGTTTAAAAAAAAATATATAATATATTAGTATATGTATATATGTGTATATACACTGTTCACAATAATAGGGTAAAAGAGTAGAAATTTTCGAGGGTTATTGAATTTGTAGTTTTATTAGTGCAAAAAATTGCCCCGCTCTTGCGTATTTTAAAATATTTGACTTTTTACCTTAATGGAAGGGCAAAAAATACGAAAATTAAGGGTAAATATCTGTCTTTTTACTCTTTTCTGGGATAATAAAGTACTCTTTTAAATTTACCTATTTAGGGTAATCATATTTACCCTTTTTAGGGACGGACTAATATAGGCACTAATAAAGGTATTTTTTTTCGAACAGTGTAGATTCAAATATACAAGGTGTCTAGAGAAACTTATATACAATGTGTCTAAAGAAACAATGTGTCTATAAAATTATATATATTTAGTGTTCACAGAATGTTTATTTTATCAAAATAAAAAATGAGATTTGTACATTAAAATAATTCTTTAATTATAATTTAATTTCTGTACAACTAATTAATTACATTATTTTTTTGTAGAATATTCATTATTATATTTTGTATTTAAATATATAATTAATAAATACTAATTAAATATTATAATTAAGATATTTTTAAACTATAATAATTTTAATATTATAAGAGGCACTCAATTAGGTACACAATATCATATGTGTAGTGAACATTTACACTTAAAATTAAAATAAATTATAATTAAATAATTACTAAAAAAAATAGTTGTAAAAAAATAATAAAAATTAATAACTTTTATAATTAATTTACAGTGAAATTATTTCGTCGGGCCGAGCTTGAGAAATTTGACGGGAACCTATGCGTCGCTTGCCGGGAAAATTTTATAAAAAAAGTCGGTTAAAAACCTTCAAGAATAATAATTTTTATTTATTTTTTTTTATATGCAACTATTTAAAATCTGTGTTTTGACAACTTAAACACATAGTTAACTACATGATTAAATATCAACAATGTGTTTATAATGTTTACAATATTATTGTTTAATAAAAGAAGTGTGGTTTGGCATTCTAATCACGTCCTTAATCAAATGATTAAGTAAATAAGATAATTAAGTGTGTTTTGACAACTTCAACGAATAGTTAACCATGTGATTTAACTAGTAAATATGTATTTTTAAATGTAATTTTAATGAAAATTCAATTAATTTTCACGTTTTTTATTGTTTATTAATTAAAGCGTACTTTGACAATCTAATCGCATAGTTAATCACATTGTTAAGTTATTAAATAATTATCGAACAAAATATAATATCGTTTTCATTTTATCAAGTAAATTTTATTGCATATTCAACATTTTCGAAAACAATTACATTTCTATTAGAATTAATCAAGTTGTATATATATATATAAATACATATATATATATATATATATATATATATATATATATATATATAAATCACTAAATCACTAAATTTATATGCATTATTTATTTTCTTTTGTATGTTAATTTAGCGAAATATTTCGATTCGGAATGATAAGGTAGCTGATCCTGATCAATACGAGCATAGAAGTCTTCTTCACCATATGAACGGATTAATGCGATTGGTTCTAATGTTCTTCTGCCACTTTGATTAGCTACACGTAAATGTAGTGAAGGAATGAGGGAATTTAATTGAGTTGAATGCCGAAATGTGATTAAAGTAAATTCATAATGGAAATTAGTTTTACGATATTTGAAATACCAACCAAGCCCATCGGAACATGTCGTCCAAGTATCGGTAAAACTAATTTCAAATTCACTTCTACAACTGAATGATAAATTTACATTAAGCACAGTTGGACAATGATACTGATTATGTTTGATAATTTTACTAGCAATATCTTTTTTTGTACAACCATCTCCCTTTGTACATACTACTTCTTCGGTAGCACATTTACAACACAACCAACCAGCTAAACAAGGATACTTCTCCTCCTTAACATCACTTTTTGCACCTCGACACATTACACATTTGTCGTGTTTCTCTAAATTCACAAAATCACCAATCACATTTAGTTTAAATTGGGTGCCATTGTAACCACCCAAGATACTTATCAACGAATTTATATCATGCACAACAGACGTATCATGCTGCAGGACACGAACACCTTCATCAGCAACTGTATTTGTGAAAATTAATTTATTATCACCTTTGGTAACAATTAGATCGTATTTTACGTCACCTTGACGAGGTGTTCCCGTCAAATGTCGTACACTATGATAGATCTTCTTCGTTTCTAGACACACCTTCGTGTGAAGAAGAAATAATATACGACATACAACCAGGAGATACGTCTGTTGCGAGGAACTTGAAATATTGTGTTTAAAGGTGCAGCCATTTTCCCGTATCTGACTGGGATGTTCTGCTTCGCAATGTTCTAGTAGTTGATCTTTCCTGCCAATCCATTCGCACTTCACTCCAATCGGGCATATCAACTGACGATAGCCACAGACTGAGTGATGATGTTTGTCGTTGAATGGTATTTCTTGGGTACAACCAGCTGCCAGATTATTACAGGGGAATTGATGAGATTCCGCCAGTAATTCGTAGTCAACTTCTCGTACAACTGATTTGTCTTCGGGCACCGTGCATCTGCCGCAAAACTTACTCCGGTCTTCGGCAATATAAACGGGACCGCATGACAAGTAACCTTCACACTGGCTGCACTTCAGCTGCGTCAATACTTCAATGGAGAGAGACATTTTTGTGGCTTCTTCTGTCTGGCTTCGAAATGAATTTGGCGTTGTTCTAGTAGAAGTTGAACTAGGAACTGAAAATGCCAACTGAACATTGACGTATTATATAGATGGACAATGTGTCGTAGAGATTAGATTGATAAGCTATAAAGGAGTGAGGGGAGGGCGACAAATTATTACAAAGTTCAGCACTTGTAATTAATTCAAGGTGATCACAAAACTATTTCGTGTTTGAAGTGTAGAAAGTTTTGTGTATCACCTGATTCTCTAATAACATTTTTGTTTTTTTTCATACTTCTACCAAATAACTCTTAAGACAATTATTGATATTAACTGATAATATTCAATTAGTTTTGACTTAGAATAACACTTGACAAATGTTGCAATTTTATTTGTAAAAAAAGAATTAGTGATAGACGCGCAATAAATGCAATTATCAAACAGAGATAAATTAAATAAATAATTTTAAAAAAATAACTGTTTGTTTAAATTTTAAAATCTTCTTAGTTTATCATGTGATTAATTATGTGAGTAGATAATCAAAACACACTTTATTGAATAAACAATAAAAACGTAAAAATTAATTAAATTTTCATAAAAATTACATTTAAAAATACATGTTTACTTGTTAAATCACATGGCTAACTATGTGCTTCATTTCTCAAAACACATTTAATTATCTTATTAATTAATTATTTTATTAACAACCTGATTAGAATGCCAAAAAATTATATTTCAGAATTTTTTTAGAATCTTCTAAAAAATACAAAATAACTTTTAAGAATGTTAATTACGTAGTTAAATACGTAGTTTTCCATTTATATACCGTAAAGTTTGACATTTTTAGATGGTTTACGTAGCTAGACCGTTTTGATAGGTATAAGCGCTATTTATGTTACTGTTTAGAGTAATTTGAAAAATTCGGCTAGGTCAAAAAAGAAAAATGCAATTGAATCGTAAACATTTTCGTGCGATTATTTTTGTATAACTTTTGTCGTAGAGTAACTGAACATTTATATTATTATATTTTTTTATTAGGTTATTATGTTGTTTCAAAATGTTGACTTGATGAGTTTTCCTCCCGCCCTATAGTCCTGATTTAGCAACCAATAATTTCTATTTCTTCTCATACATCAAAAATCAAATGCGAGGTCAATTATTTTCGACAGCTGAAAAAGCGGCGGTTAATACGCTTGCAAAATTCATGTTCTCTATGTACTTCAATCGCAAATTGTGGAAAAAGTGCTTCAAATTTCATTCAAACGCATGCGCAAAATTGTATTGATCGTCATGGAGAATATTTTGCACAAAAAAAACAACAATAAAGCCATTTTCGATGATAAATATTTGTTTATTTGTTTTTTATTTTCTAATCCCGAAATATAAATGGCAACCCTCGTGTATAACCGACTCATATAATATTCGATTAAATATACTCATTAATTCAGTCTCTCGGTTTTATTTTATTTTTACTCATTACCCATTTTGGGTTTATTGTTCTTGCACATCCAACCACAAAAATTTTTACAATTTAGGAAAATGAGCTTTAAATTAAAAATTGTGTGGCATCCCATTTTGACATTTCCATTGAAAGAACCATCAAATGGCAGGTTATGTAACGGTTTGTGCCAATCAGGTACAATTTTTTGTTACAGAATTTTATATGCCATGTTTTTGTAGAATGACATATACAATGTGTTAAAAAAAATTTTTGTTTCATATGTTTGTAGAATTACATATGCAATGTGTCTAAAAATTATATTTTTATTATTTATATTTAATAATTGCATTTATTGCGTATTTACACCTAATTATTTTTACGAATAAAACTGCAACATTTGTCAAGTGTTTATAAAAATATTATCAGTTAATATCGATAAGAAAATAGTTTCAAGTGGTTTTTGTTATAAGTATATATAAATTATAATTAAAATGCAAACAAAATACAATTTTATCAAACAAGAATAGAGAAAGATTTTTTGGACAAAAATTTAATAAACTTTTGTTAATTAAATATGTAGTAAAAAATTATATATATATATATATATATATATATTATACTGATCAATTAAAATACGTAATATATTACTAATAAATTTAATGAATAAATACAAGATAAAATAAAATTTATGGAAACGAAATAATAATTTTTAAAAATACCAAATAAATTTTAAGTTTATTTTCGAATTATAATTAATTAAGCAAATCTAAAAAATCTGAGATAATTACGATAAATAGTAAATATTAAATTAATAATGATTAAATTGTAATTTTTTGTTTATGTATATATATATATATATATATATATATATATATATATATATATATATATATATAATACACAAATATAATCATAAAGGAATAATCTGAAAATGAAAAAATCTTATCACCTCAACCTGGGATCGAACCAGGGTCCTTTCGCTTGCCGGGCGAATGCTCTACCACTGACCCTGGTTCGATCCCAGGTTGAGGCGATAAGATTTTTAAAAATACCAAATAAATTTTAAGTTTATTTTTGAATTATAATTAATTAAGCAAATCTAAAAAATCTGAGATAATTACGATAAATAGTAAATATTAAATTAATAATGATTAAATTGTAATTTTTTGTTTATGTATATATATATATATATATATATATATATATATATATATATATATAATACACAAATATAATCATAAAGGAATAATCTGAAAATGAAAAAATCTTATCGCCTCAACCTGGGATCGAACCAGGGTCCTTTCGCTTGCCGGGCGAATGCTCTACCTCTGACCCTGGTTCGATCCCAGGTTGAAGCGATAAGATTTTTTCATTTTCAGATTATTCCTTTATGATTATATTTGAGTATTAACTGTATTTAAATGATATATCTATCAACTAACCAGATTAATGAAATATATATAATACATATATATATATATATATATATATATATATATATATATAATATATATATATATATATATATATACATATATATATAATGCATATATATATATATATATATATATATATATATATATATATATATATATACATAAATTATTGAAAATTAATATTTTTTACATTTCAATTTTTTATTTTCAATAATTTTTCCTGCCAAACTAGAATGAGTTAGAGAAAAAAGTTACTTAGTTATTATGTAGCTAATTTTTTTCTCTATTTTACTGAATTTTTTCAGATTTTTTTGAGCAAATTTTGGAAAAATCCCAATGGTGCGTCTTATGTTTAACTTTAAATATCTCGAAAAACAGTGACTTTATCGTTACGAAGAAAGAATATGTTTTTTACACAGAAAGTATTGGAGAATCGAAAAATTGTGCTAAAATGACAATTCCGCCAGTGGCGTAGAATTTAGGAAGGATCAACCTCTCACTTGCCCCTGTTGTACGCCACTGGCACTAACCAGAATCTTTTGTTTAACATAATTTAGTATGGTGTATGGTACCTACACTTTCTGCCAAGTATGATAAGGATACGTCAAATAGTTTTTAAGTACTGGGCAAAAATCGTTTTTAAATTTTTAAATAAAACACCCTGTAGCTCAGTAAGGAGCCACATTTTATCTAAGTGTTTTGGGTCAAATCTTCATATTCTGAGCCCAGGATACTCCAGTTAAAATATTTCCAATTACTTACAAATCACCCTGTATATATATATATATATATATATATATATATATATATATATATATATATATATATTCAAATATACAAAAAATCTAGAGAAACTTATATACAATGTGTCTATAAAATTATATATATTAAGTGTCTACAAAATGTTTATTTTGGCAAAATAAAAAAGGAGATTTGTACATTAAAATAATTCTTTAATTATTATTTAATTTCTGTACAACTATTATATTTAATTACATTATTTTTTTTGTAATTAATATATAATTGTAATTAAATATATAATTAATATATACTAATTAAATATTATAATTAAGATATTTTTAAACTATAATAATTTTGATATAACATGCACTCAATTAGGTACACAATGTATATGTGTAGTGAACATTTACACTTAAAATTAAAATAAATTATAATTAAATATTTACTAAAAAAATTTTGTGAAAAAAAATAATTAAAATTAATAACTTTTATAACTAATTTACAGTGAAAATATTTCACCGGGCCGAGCTTAAAAAATTTGACGGGAACCTATGCGTCGCTTGCCGGGAAAATTTTACAAAAAAATACTCCAAGAATAATAATTTTTATTTATTTTTTTTATTTGTAACTATTTAAAACCTGTGTTTTGACAACTTAAACACATAGTTAACTACATGATTAAGTATTAACAAATTTTTGCAGATTTTACTCGAGAAAGAATTATATCGCAAATTATCGAAACTGCATGTTAAACGTCTATACGAATTTAACGAACGAACACCCGGTATATGTTTATATAAAATAAATAAACAAATCTATTGACATTTTTAATAAGGTTAATATAAATGTATCCAGACATGGTTGAACTACTACAGCTCAGTTTTTTCCACCCAAATTTGTTAATAATAATTGACATAATTACACAAAATAGAAAAGTTAATTTGTCGGTTGTTCCGATTTTTTTTATTTAAAAAAAAATAAATATGTTTTTATTTTTTTAAGTAAATTTTATTGCACATTCAATATTTTCGAAAAACAATTACATTTACATTTTATAATTAATCACTTTGTACAAGATATTTTTCACAAAGTTATGACATTTTCCAGAATATGTATAGTGGCAATTACTACATGGTCATCTTTTATTACAATTTTTAGATATTTTTTAAAATATATATATATATATATATATATATATATAGATTTGTAATTAATTCTAAAATGCAAAGTTTAAATTAATTAATAAATAAAAATAATTAATTGTCTCACATTATACACAGATAAAAGCACACAGATACATAGATACATTTATATAATTATTATTTACATAAACTAAAACAAATATAAAACTTAAAAAAGTTTTTCACCAAATTTATATGCATTATTTACTTATATCTGGATGTTCATCTAGCAAAATATTTCGAATCGGAATGATAAGGTAGCTGATCCTGATCAATACGAACATAGAAGTCTTCTTCACCATATGAACGGATTAATGCGATTGGTTCTAATGTTCTTGTGCCACTTTTATTAGCTACACGTAATTGTAGTAACAGAAAGTAGGAATTTAAATAAATTGAATGATAATTTGTGATTAAAGTAAATTCATAATGGAAATTAGTTTTACGATATTTGAAATACCAACCAAGCACATCGAAACATGTCGTCCAAGTATCGGTAAAACTAATTTTAAATTCATTCCAAAAACTGAATGATAAATTAACATTAAACTCAGTTGGACAATAATACTGATTATGTTTGATAATTTTACTAGCAATATCTTTTCCTTTACAAGCAGCTTTGTACATACTACTTCTTCGGTAGCACATTTACAACACAACCAACCAGCTAAACAAGGATACTTCTTCTCCTTAACATCACCTTTTGCACCTTGACACATTACACATTCGTCGTCTTTGTTTACATTTACAAAATCACCAATCACATTTAGTTTGAATTGGGTGCCATTATATCCACCCAAGACACTTATCAACGAATTTATATCATGCACAACAGACGTATCATGCTGCAAGACACGAACACCTTCATCAGCAACTGTATTTGAACATTTCAATTCAGTTTTAGCTTTGGAAACAATTAGATCGTAAGTTACATCGCCTTGACGAGGTGTTCCCGTCAAATGTCGTACACTATGATAGATCTTCTTCGTTTCTAGACACACTTTCGTGTGAAGAAGAAATAATATACGACATATAACCAGGAGATACGTCTGTTGCGATGAACTTGTAATATTGTGTTTAAAAGTGCAGCCATTTTCCCGTATCTGACTTTGATGTTTTGCTTTGCAATGTTCCAGTAGTTGATCTTTCCTCCCAAGCCATTCGCACTTCACTCCAATCGGGCATATCAACTGACGATAGCCACAAACTGTGTGATGGTGGCTATCATTGAATGATATTTCTTGGGTACAACCAGCTGCTAGATTATTACAGGGGAATTGATGAGATTCCGCCAGTAATTCGTAATCAACTTCTCGTACTACTGATTTTTCTTCTGGAACCGTGCATCTGCCACAAAACTTACTCCGGTCCTCGGCAATATAAACGGGACCGCATGACAAGTAACCTTCACACTGGCTGCACTTCAACTGCGTCAATACTTCAATGGAGAGAGACATTTTTCTGGCTTTTTCTGTCTGGCTTCGAAATGAATTTAGCGTTGTTCTAGTAGAAGTTGAACTAGGAACTGAAAATGCCAACTGAACATTGGCGTATTATATAGATGGACAATGTGTCGTAGAGATTAGATTGATAAGCTATAAAGGAGAGAGGGGAGGGCGACAAATTATTACAAAGTTCAGCACTTGAAGTTAAGTCAAGGTGATCACAAGACTATTTTGTGTTTGAAGTGTGGAAAGTTTTGTGTATCACCTGATTCTCTGATATCATTTTTGTTTTTTTCGTAATTCTAACAAATAACTCTTGAGACAATTATTGATATTAACTGATAATATTCAATTAGTTTTGACTTAGAATAACACTTGACAAATGTTGCAATTTTATTTGTAAAAAAATAATTAGTGATAGACGCGCAATAAATGCAATTATCAAACAGAGATAAATTAAATAAATAATTTTAAAAGAATAACTGTTTCATTAAATCTTAAAATTTTGTTAGTTTATCATGTGATTAATTATGTGATTAGATAATCAAAACACACTTTATTGAAAAAACAATAAAAAACATCAAAATTAATTGAATTTTCATAAAAATTACATTTAAAAATACATATTTACTAGTTAAATCACATGGCTAACTATGTGCTTAATTTCTCAAAACACACTTAATTACCTTATTAACTTAATTAGTTTATTAACAACGTGATTAGAATGCCAAAGCAAACTTCCTTGATTAATCAATAATATTGTAAAACTAATAAACACAGTGTTAATATTTAATCATGTAGTTAACTATGTGTTTATGTTGTCAAAACTCAGATTTTAAATAGTTACAAATAAAAATAAATAATTAAAAATTATTATTCTTGGAGGTTTTTAACCGACTTCTTTGTAAAATTTTCCCGGCAAGCGACGCATAGGTTCCCGTCAAATTTTTCAAGCTCAGTCCGGCGAAATATTTTCATTGTATATTAATTATAAAAGTTATTAATTTTCATTATTTTTTCACAACAATTTTTTTAGTAAATATTTAATTATAATTTATTTTAATTTTAAGTGTAAATGTTCACAACACATATACATTGTGTACCTAATTGAGTGCCTCTTATAATATTAAAATTATTATAGTTTAAAAATATAATTGCTTGAAATAATTGTTTTCCACATCTAGAATATATGGATTATCATAATCCAGTTTGTGTGACGTACTTCTTGCATGTATTGCCAAAGCACATAGCTTATTGGTCTCTTATGCTGTGTCAATCTGTGCTTTAGGTTCTGCAGAGATGTTATTTATTATATTTATTTTATTTATTATTTTATTAATTGACTAGTTTAAGTGCTAACTTTAGTCAAATTTTGCTGTAAATTATTTGTGTATTTTTAATTTGTTCGTTTTATGTTATTTTTACATTGGAATTAGGATGTTAACAGAAAAATCACAGCATTTTTTATTACGCTTATATTAACTTACTCTGTTGTTGTCACGGTCAAATTTTGTAACCAATTTTTAGACCACTTCCTATCATTTGATCTCACTGAAATTTTGCATTTACTTTTATTCCAGGAAACAACCCAATATTATATATATATATATATATATATATATATATATATATATATATATATATATAAAAACGTATTACAAGATATGACACGCTTATATTTATTTTTCTAATACAACTAATGACATCTGTCACATGAACTATTCTTTTGCTCAATTAACAATTGAATAATGTAAATGACAGAAAAAAATTTCCTCTTTTTAGTGCATTTAAATATAAACGTGGTTTTTAAAAAAGTTTTTTTATATTATACTTATTAAACATTAATTTATTAGCAATAGCAATTAAGTCTCTCATCATACTTGTATGTGTTTACATACATTATTTATAGTAATTTGTATTGTTTCTGGTTTTATACAATTGTTAATTTATAGTAACAATTTTTGTGATTCCCTGAAGAAGCTACAAATTGTCTCAAAATATTGGACCTGCAATAAATTGATAGACATTTAAATGCTTGCATTTTAATAACCTACTCAATCAATTACCGTATCCCGTTTAAATAAATTTTTTTTTTAACTTATATTCACGGTAGTTATTCTAAAATAATATATGTACTTATATATATATATATATATATATATATATATAATAATTATTGTATTGATCAATAGAAATACAAAATATATATCCAAGAAATTTATCAATATGAGCTGAATAAATGCAAGATAAAATGCATATCTATATTCAAGCGAAAATAATATTTAAAAGTTTACAAATAATTAAAAAACAAAAACTAAACAAAAACTAAGCTCATATTAAGCAAAACACAAT
Source organism: Clivina fossor (assembly GCA_963966155.1). Classification (NCBI taxonomy): domain Eukaryota; kingdom Metazoa; phylum Arthropoda; class Insecta; order Coleoptera; family Carabidae; genus Clivina; species Clivina fossor. The sequence continues at coordinate 375,003 of OZ014567.1, forward strand.
AATTAATTGCATTCTGCTCCGAGTGCTATATACTATTTGTTTTTAACACATTTTGACTGCAAAAAAATGTGATATAGTGATCGCGGTACGGAGTCTGTAACATTTTCAAAAAAAAAAAAATTTATATAGAAATCCTTCATATAGCCTCTAGATCAGACGAATCCGAACTTAGTTTATGTGGGTGTATGTATGTGCGTCATTAGCTCGCTCGCTTGGTCGTCGTCAAAATTTTGTGATCGCAAATCCTCCCAGACTGCTCAACCCGATTTTAATAAAATTTTCAGGATAGATTTACTTAGTGGACAACACAGTCATGTAGTTTTATTTTTTCCAGTAATGCCAACTCTCCGAAAAAAAATTTAATGTGAATACATTATTTATCTAAATTTGATTAAATTTTCAGAAAATATTTAAATATTACACATATAAATTATATAATTTTAGCAAAATATAGAGTTGCAAAATTTCCAAGAAAAAATTAGTAAAGTTTTTAAAAATGCATTATACATACATACATACACAATCACGCCATGTACCCAAAAGGGTGTGGCACAAACTCTTTTCAACATCCCGAAATCAGTCGCCTCCAAACATTCTTATCCAAACAAGCATTATGGCCATAATATTTATCCGATTCCAGTCAAATATTCACAAAAGATTCTCTTAGTATCCATATAAATTATATAATTTTACAAAATAGAGAGTTACCAACTTTCCGAAAAAAGACTAAAATTAAAAAAAAAACAAGATTAGAAGTATATGGGTAAACCCATATATAGACTACTTTGACATTTCTCGGAAAGTTGGCAACACTGTATTTTAATAATATTATAATTTATGTGGGCAATAGGAGATACTTTTCTGAAAATTTAATCAAAATCGAATAAACGATGTAATCACAATGAATTTTTTAAAAATTTTGTGATTTTTTTTTTCTCGATAAGTTGGCAACACTGTATTTTGTTAAAATTGCATAATTTATTTAGGCACTAGGAAAAACTTTTATAAATATTTGATTAAAATCGGTTAAATAAAATGGTCAAAATAAATTTTTTTAAATTTTACTAATTTTTTTCTCGGAAAGTTGGCAACACTGTATTTTGTTAAAATTACGTAAATTATATGAATACTAGGAGAATCTTTTGTGAAAATTTGAGTAAAATCGGTTGAATAAAATGGCCATAATAAAATTTTTAAAACTTTAGTAATTTTTTTCTCGGAAAATTGGCAACACTGAAAATTAATAAAATTATGTAATTAATGGGAGCATTAGGGAAATCTTTTCTGAAAATTTGATCAAAATCGGATAAATAACGTAGCCAATATGAATTTTTAAAAACTTTAGTAATTTTTTTCTCGGAAAGTTGGCATCACTGGAAAAAAACAAAACCACATGACCATCTTGGGTACTAGAAAAATTTATCCTGAAAATTTCATTAAAATCGGTTGAACCGTCTAGGAGGAGTTGCGGCCACAAAATTTTGACTTACGACCGAGCGAGCGAGCTGACGACGCACACACATACACCCACATAAACTAAGTTCAGATTCGTCATCTACAGGCTATATGAAGGATTTCTATACAATTTTTTTTTTTTTTTTGAAAATGTTACAGACACCGTACCAAACGCTTTACTACTTTTCCTTGCAGTCAAAGTAGTAATTATGGCTACTTTATTTTTTGGCACAGAACAGAACAGAAAAGAACCGTTATTATATCAGTTTATTTCGGTTTAATATATATATATATATATATATATATATATATGTATATATATATATATATATATATATATATATATATATATATATATTTATATATATATATATATATATATATATATATTTATAAATATATATATGTTGAAACACATTTATTAATTTTTTTTTTTGTAGATAAATACCCAGTTATTGATACTGAAAATTAAACTAGGAGTTACTTTGATGAAGATGTATTTGTTCGATAATAACTTTGCTTTTAAAATAATCTTGAAATAGTTTAATTAAAAATCCTATGGAAAATATTTGAATGATTAGAGGTAATTTTTATTTTTGCAAATTATAATTAAATAAAAATCGTATGTATAAGATTTTGCTACATTAACATATTTATTATTTTATTATTATATAATTAAAACATACATACGAATTATATAAGTTTGGTATAATAAATTATATTATTATTATAGATGTTATATACTTTTAATTATTACACGTTTAATTAATTAGTAATTATTATTGTATCAATTTATGTAGTAGACATAAAATGTTCTAAATTATGTTAGAAAATACATTTTGAATACAAATAAAATCATTGAAAAAATTTAAAAATTAATCACTTGGAACAGAACCGAAAAAATCCATTAGTTTTACCGGCACGAAAGCCGAAACCGAACCGATATAATTTTTTTTGTAATTGAACCGGAACGAAAACTGAAATAAAATATGTAACACAGTTTCAAGCCTTGTTTTATATTTAACCTCGATTTTAATCAAATTTTTACAAAAGATTCTTCTAGTGCCCATATAAATTATTGTACATAATTTTAGCCAAAAATTGCCAAACGTTTTAAAAAATTACGAAATTTTCAAAAATTTCAATATTTAAAAAATTTTACGAAAATAGTTCAAATTATTTAAAAATTATTAAAATATTGTGAAAAAAAAATAAAATATTTGAAGAAATGTGAATATTTGAAAAAATTAGCAGAATTTGTTTATGTTTTTTTGAAAGTAATTAAAACTTTGTAAAATAATAACAAATATCATTCTATATTATTCAGATGTAGATTGCAATAACTGACCATTTCAATATGGTTTCTATTATTTGCGTATTTACGAGAAATATAAACGGTATTTTATTTTCTGGATAATTTCGATGATTTTTCAAACATATTACAAAATTAAATAAATCTTTTCCTACTTAACGAGTAACGAAATATTTTACCTCCCGTTGAGAAGAAGGTAGAAATACATTGAATTTGGATGTTCTCTTGTTCAAAATTAAAACGGTATTTTCAGTTGAGCGGCGGTGTTCAGCCACAAAATATAATAAATAAAAGCATTATATTGAATTTTCAATTCGGAGTATTTTTTTCAAAATGGTATTCTAAGGCTATTTGCTAATGACAGGTTAAATTGGATGGTGCATTAGCTGTCGCGCTGGAGAAGAGCCATAAATACCCATTTGTGCACAAAAGACTTTTAGCATTTGCCTATCAAGATGTTTTTACGATTAGATTCTTTGAAATTTATTTATCTATTTTCTAGTATACAATAAAAATAGTTTTCTAACAAATCCATTCAAATCGCGCAATAAATTTTCGAAAGATTGAAAATTATTTCAAATATATTATAGGATTATTTAATTTATGTAGATATTGAGAAAAATTATTATAGTGAGAATTAGATTAAAATTTGAAAAAATAATGTAGCAATTATAAATTTTTAAAAATTTTACTAATTCGTTTCTCAGAAAGTTGGCAATACCGAAAATAATATTTTTATTTATTAAAATCTGTTCAACCGTTCCTAGCAAGAGTTGCAATTACAAAATTTTGACTGACACTCTCTGATAAACTACGTTCAGATTTGTCCTAATCTATAAGGCTTCATAAAGTATTTATATATATATATATATATATATATATATATATATATATATATATATATATATATATATATGTATTGTCTTAATTTTTGGACAATGTTACAGAAACCGATGTTACCGAGAACTATAATATTTTTTCTTTTAGTCAAAGTGAAATAAAAGCAATTTCAATTAAAATGCTCGTTACTTATGTTTTATATCATTTTAAAAACACATTTAAATATTGTTACAATCATGTAAAAAATTACAAAAATTACCAAAATAACAATATTTGATAAAATTTGACAAAATTTGTTAAAACTCGTTAAAAAACTTTGAAATCCTTGTAAAAATTGACAAAATCTTGCAAAAATGAAAATAATAAATATAGATATTGTTAAATTTTTTGTAAATAATATTAAAAATGTATGCGGGCAAACACATATTATTCAAAAATATTTACATTTCATAATTATTATTTTATTTTGAATTTATTTTTAAAATCGTGCAAAAAAGATTATTGTCTTAAAATAAATTTGGAATATTTTTTTCGGCAAAGTTGACAACATTATATAATAATTGAATTTGTAATTCTTTCAAGCGTATACGTATATATATATATATATATATATATATATATATATATATATATATTCCTTTAAACTAAAATTCTGTAAAACAAATTTCAATTAAATTGTTTGTTATTTATTTGCTATATTTTTAAAAAACGGATTATAGCACAATAAAAATAATAAAATTCATGAAAAAAATTTCAAACGACTAATACTGTATTTTTATAAAACAAATGATAAAAAAATAGTGAATGTTTATAAGTAATTCAATTAAAATGCAGCCTAATATAGAAATCAATGTCAAACGAACTTTGAGCGATGACTAAAAATGCTGACAAACTGACAAAGTTCGATTCATCCCGACAATCGTGTCAATTTACTAACTTGCGGACAATGCTAAATATAAAAATATCGATGATTATTACAATATTATATTGTAACCTAATATAATTTGAATAAGGTTTTGTTTTTGTTTTTTCGCCAAAATATTGAATTGTGTCCAAATGAGATAAAAATGATGAACAAAATTTGTCTAATACAATAATTTCAATGAGGCAAGGATTTTAGTTAGACAATAAATATATATTTTTAATTAAATTTATGTGAACGATTTAATCAAATAAGTTCGTAATTATTTTCATAAATAAATATAAAATTTAAATTATTAAAAAAAGTAATTAAATATTTAATATTATTATTATTATTATTATTTATTTAATTTACTATTTTAATTAATTAATAATTATTAATATATTATTAAATTTTGCCATTTTACAAACAATCATCAAATTCAAGCGAAAAAACGAAATAAACACTCATTATATATTAATTAATAATTTTTAATATAATGATACCGGAAATGTTCGGTGCTGCCACCAGTGGTGTTTATTATAATTAATTACTGTATAATTATATTTATATTATTGTACTAGTTACATAATAATCTTGCTATATAGTAATGTATTATTAATTTTACGATATTACAATATTAATCATAGTAAAAAATCTGTCAGAACATATTCTATTAAAATAAAATAGACTTAGGTTATAATTGTGTATTAATATTTGCGTGTATATTAATAATTAATGTTTCGACGAACTCAACGGCTGTCTTTATCACGAAAAAAAAAACTGATAAAATGATATTTAAAATAAATAAAGAAAAAAATATAAAAACACTTAAACAAGTTATTAAACATAACAAAATATAAATAACTAGAACATAATATTCTGTATATATTTTCAATTAATAAATCAGAATTTTATTTAAATCATTGTTTTATACACTGATTGATGTTATTTTTTCTTTATAAATTTCTATTTTGTTTAAAAAAAATTTGTTATGCCTTTATTATTGCAAATATCATTTGTATCATTTCTTTTTGATATAAACGTAGATGCATTGAGTTTGTTGAAATGTCGATTATTAATAAATATTAATACAGAACTACCAACCTAAAGCCGTTTCATTTTAAATAATTATTATATAATCAAAGATTATATGTTAATTGTATCTAACTAAACTAGAGATAATATAGATTGTAACAAAACTACGCTTGACTAGTTCTAAAGATTATAGAATACTATACAGTATGTCTAAGAAGAATAATTAAAACTGTTGGAATCCTTAAAAAAGTCACTATTTTGGGTTAATTATACACAAAAGTTAATTAATAAAAAAATTAAACAAATTAGATGGCTATAGGTAATTAGGTTAAATTTAGATAAAATATTTGAAATAAATAAAAAAAAAACAAAATTAGAAGTATATGAGTAAACCCATATATAGACCACTTTGACATTTCTCGGAAAGTTGGCAACATAATATCTTTAATAAAATTATAATTTATGTGGGCACTAGAAGAAACTTTCCTAAAAATTTGATAAAAATCGAATAAATAATGTAGCCACAATGAATTTAAAAAAAAAATGTGTTCTTTTTTTCGATAAGTTTGCAACATTGTATTTTGTTAAAATTTCATAATTTATTTAGGCATTAGGAGAATTTTTTTTATGAAAATCTAATTAAAATCGATTAAATAGTGGTCATAATGAATTTTCTAAAATTTTGGTAATTTTTTTCTCGGAAAATTAGCAACGCTGGATATTAATAAAATTATATAATTAACGGGAGCATTAGAAAAATCTTTTCTGAAAATTTGATCAAAATAGGAAAAATACTGTAGTCAATATGAATTTTTAAAAACTTTAGTAATTTTTTTCTCGAAAAGTTAACATCACTAGACAAAAATAAAACCACATGACTATCTGGGGGAGCAGACAAATTTATTTTGAAAATTTCATTAAAATCGGTTGAACCGTCTAAAAGGAGTTGCAACGACAAAATTTTGACTTACGACCGAGCGAGCTAACGACGCACACACATACACCTACATAAACTAAGTTCAGATTCGTCATCTAGGGACTATGTGAAAGATTTATATACACAATTTTTTTTTTTGAAAATGTTACATACACCGTACTTTTCCTTGCAGTCAAAGTGGTGAAAATGGTAGTAAAATAAATAAATGAAAAAACCGCCAGTGCTTTTTTTGTGAAAATTTAGATACTTGTTTGAGAAAGCACTTTTGAAGCAAAAACAAATAGTATATTGCACTCGAAGCAAAATGTAATTAATTATTGTGTTTTGTTTGAATTATGTTTAGCCATTTTGCTGCCACAATTATCTCGAGTACAATTTAATAAAGATCGCTGTTCACTTCTCGTAATATAATATAAATAATGTATTTTTTTTTTTAATTTAATTTAATTTAATTTAAAGTTGAGTTCCCAACTATTAAAATTTATGAAAGTCAAATCTTTATTGCTACGTCACTGATATTATCATCAATTTGCCATTAAAATGTTGCAATGTGAATTGAGATGTAGTACGCATGCGCGCGTATTGTCTGTGCTGCTATATAACTCGAGGCAGCTTGTGATTTTAGAATCAGTATTCGTTCGTTTCTCCTACGAAGCAGATGTACTTTTGGCCTGTTCTTGTAGCTAAATGGGACGAGTTTTGTTTGTTGTTGTTACCTGTTTTATAATATTTGGTTTTCCGTTTGTTCTTCAATTGAAAGACAAGAAGGTAAGTTCATATTTTTTAATTAATTTTAATATTATATTATCATTCACGTAATTATGGCACTTGTTCAAAGCAAGCTGAGATTAATATGTTTTCATACAATATCAATATGTATTTTCGTTAATGTTTTATAAAATATTTCCCCCAGAAAGTATAATATTTATCGAATTAAATTACTAAACAATTTTAATTAAAATCAAACAATTTCTTAAATTAACAATCTGTTTTGTATTTGGATTGCTAATGAACATGCGAATACCGTGTTTTAATTTTAATTTCATAAACAAATACCTACAAAATATATATTAATAAAAATTGTTCAAAAATTTATATAAAATGTTTTTTTAATTTTTTTTTTTTCAATATTTTAATAAGATTTAATTTATTGTAATTAGAAATTAAATGTCATTTCATACTACTTTAAAATTATTTAGTTTTACTAAATATGTATACACTGCTAAAAATATAATTTAAATTATTTATGTAATTTAACGCAGCTTTTAGCAGTAAAACTAGTAACATTTTGTATTTGCACTGTGATAATTTATGTAATATTATAAATTTTTTATAAAACATGCAAAATTACATAATTTTTATATATATATATATATCAAATTTTATCTAAAACAATCGTCTGCTTTGAAATAAAAATTTTCTTCCATAAATTTTGTTTTAATTTCTAATCAACTAGATTATATTATCTAAAACATCAAGAAAATTTCATTAGATATTATATATTTGTATCATGTTAATTGTTAAATTACTTATTAACGTAATTTAACAATTAACTTTAGCAAGGTAATTTTACCATAAATTTACTCCCACAAATATTTGTAAAAAGAAAATAAATATATTTTTTTAAATATCTGATATTCGAATATTTTAAACTTAGGGAAACTTATATTAAAATAATGCTTGTCTTACAAATTAGTGGTAATTTATAGTAGAAATATAGAAAAAATTACCAATAAATATAAACAAATATATGTTTCTTTTTTGTCGATTTTGAAATAGTATCAAACGCGAGCCACAATATTCTATTATTCTTTTTATTTTATGTTTATCGTTTATTATCTTCTTTTGCATTATTATTATTGTTTACATTATCATTAAATTTCACAAAATTTATTATAACTTTAATATTATTGTAGGTATACATGAAAAATTAAATTTTTTTTCAACATTTATATATCACATAAGATATATTCAATATTTCATAACTTTGATATTATTATTCTGATATGAATTATCAATTTTTTTGTTTCGTTATTTATTTTTGTTAAATTTATCGTAATATATTAACTGAACAATTATTAAAAACCAAATTCAGGTTTCGAGAAAAAAATTGGTAATCGAAATTAATTTATATTTATTGATGAATATTTTAAAAACAAATGATTAAATTTGTGATTTAAACTCTGGTATTTTATAATTTTTAATATACCTGGTGTTCATTCGTTAAGATCGTATTGGCGTTTAACATGCATTTTCGATTATTTGCGATATACTTCATTCTCGCGTTAAATTCGGAGAAACACTTAAATATTTTTCGATAGGACATAAAAAGTTCTATAATTTGGTTTTAGCTTTAATTTGCTAGCATGTGCCGTTTGGGCGCTAGAATATTTTTTCGATTTTCTGGTTTTTATTTGTTTTTCTCAAAAACTATGAGCTGTATGAAAATAAGCATGATATGGCAAAATGCGGAACAATGAGTACGATAATTGAATAAAGAAACTATTGTTCTAGGATGAAGAAATCATTATTCTAGGATAAATCGTTTAGTAAAACTAAATTTTTAAAAATTTGTCAATTTGCTCAAAAAAATCTGAAAAATTTCAATAAAATAGAGAAAAAAAAATAGATACATAATAGCTAAGTAACTTTTTTCTCTAACTCATCTGGTTTGGCTGGAAAAATTATTGACAATTAATATTTTTTGCATTTTAATTTATTTTTTTAATCCTGTCAAACCAGATCGAGTTAGAGAAAAAAGTTACTTATCTGTTATGTAGTTAATTTTCTTTCTCTATTTTACTAGATTTTTTCAGATTTTTTAAGCAATTTTTAAAAAAAGTTTTATTTTGAAAAAATCCCAAGGGTATCCCTTCGAGAGATTTCCAAAAATTCAGTTTTTATTTTTTTTTTACTAAACCTAGAATAATGTTTTTTTTAGTCAATTATAGTACTCAATGTTCCGCATTTTTTCATTACCATGGTAATTTTCCTACACCTCATAGTTTTTAAGAAAAAAAAAATAAAAACCATAAAATCAATAAAAAAAAAATGCTAGCGCCCAAACGGCACATGCTAGCAAATTAATACTAAAACCAAATTATACAACTCTTTATGCTCTATCGAAAAGTATTTCTCCGAAGAATTGAGCTCGAGAAAGAAGTATATCGCAAATTATCGAAAATGCATTTTAAACGCCCGTACGAATTTGACGAACGAACACCCGGTATATATATATATATTAGAGTATTTTATTATTTCTATATCTTTATAAAATTATATAATATATTTTACAAATTATTAAATAAAAAATAATTCATGGATGTGTTTTTTGTTTGTTTTGTTTTTAGAAATCATTCTTCTCGTCTCTCGAGGCAGACAAATCAGACCAGTTTGAGCAAAAACACAGGACCGTACCTCCGATAAATTTTCAGCTTCAGCAATAATAGAGAAGGTAAGCAGCTATTATTTGTGTTATATTTGTTTGTTTTTTATTTTTTTGTTTTTTTGCAAATAGAAAAAAAACAAACAAATATTGTTTGTTTTTTTTCTATTTGCAAAATTTCAAATTAGGTGCGCGCAATAACTCGAATTACTCAAATCACTCAACTTAAATATATCAGAGGAATTATTTTGTTCAGTTTTTCATCAAAAATGCAAAAGTATAACCTTTAATATCGATTTTTTTACTCCACGTGAGATATATTCCAAAACACGCGGTCTCCGAAAATTTTTTTGTGTAGCCTTACTGGACCATCTTAATATATATATATATATATATATATATATATATATATATATATATATATATATATATATATATATATATATTACTTGTTTTGTAAGAATTAATATTTGCTTGGTCAAGTATACAATTTCTGAAAAATTTCACATTATTATACATATTGCCTATATTATTTTAACTAAACTTTAAGTGGAAATTAATAAATGTAATTGGTCAATTAATTTAATTTAACTTGTTAATATGTAATATTGCACATATCGGAGATATTGAGTATTACTTTTGTTCGTACAATGTATATATATATATATATATATATATACAGTGCGATATTTTTATCTCTGAACATATGAACTGAACTACATACAAATTTCCTTTGTTCAATTTTAAAAAAAACACGTCAAACGTATGGAGACATCCCTGACAATTATGCAACCAATCTTACGTAATATGATGTTTATTTGAATAAAAAATGAAATATTTAACAGATTATGGTCATTTATTGTAAATTGCTGAACACTTAAATTTATAAATTATAGTTAATAAATAATACTATACATTTTTAAACAGATTTCTTGAAATAATGCGAATAGTTTAATGCTTTCTAAATATTTTGTTGAAAGTAATTCATTTTTTTCAAATAACTGTCACATTATTTAAGATTGGTTGCATAACTATCAGGGATGTCTCCATGCGTTTGATGTGTTTTTTTTTTTTTAAATTAAACATGCGAAATTTATATGTAATTCAGTTCATATGTTCAGAGATAAAAATATCGCACTGTATATATATATGTATATGTATATATATATATATATATATATATATATATATATATTGCTTATATCTTGTATTTCCAGTAATTAATTATAAAAATTCAAGCTGAAATTAGTAATGCAACTAATGTTCATTTAACTTAACTGAAATAGTTTAATCAGATTAAATATTATGTTGGCGTTATAGTTATGTTTAGTGCTGCTGCCATACTCTGTGGTATATATAGTAACTAACTACTAGTATAATAATGTTTACATTATTGTACTAGTGCCCAAAATGACCACTTTCTTCGTACATCCGAAATATGGTGTGGTAATATCAATATTATGCTACGGTTGATGGAAAAATATTTAATAGAGAAATTTCTTATTCTACTCATTTGCATTTACAACCAATATTATCTATAATTATACGAAATTGCAGACATAAATTTATAATATTCTTGAATTATAGATTACTTGATTGGTTTGTTATGTTTTTCTAAATATTGTTAATATTTTTTTTTTATAAAAAAGTTATCAAACGTGTATGTTTTTTTTAATTAGGTCGTATTTTAATTAGATTTAATTAAATAAAATTTAGTAAATAATTTTGCTAAATGTACGAGGTAATCGCTGATAATTTGCCAAAATATACTGTTAATATTAAATAAACTTTGTGTCTATATTAAACGAAATTAATTTTTTTTTTATTGATTTAAATAAATCACTTTTATATTTATACGTTTTAATGTATATGGATTTTTGTCTAGTTTTTGTTAAACAATTTAAATTATATATACTTTTAAATTTCATAAATTATTAGTTTTTTTTTTTCTATAAATATTTTGTATTTTTTTTTGTATTTAATAATTTTAATACGTTAAAGTAAAAACTGTATTGGCTAGAGAAAATAATGATAAAAATATAGTCGAAAATTAATTTATTATTTTCTCTGTTTTTCTAATGAAAGGTAAATCTCTGAGGAAAAAACGTAACTTCATTCCGAAGCAGCTAAAATGTCTCTCTCCATCGAGGTATTGACGCAGTTGAAATGCAGCCAATGCGAGGGGTATTTGTCATGTGGTCCCGTTTATATTGCCGAGGATAGAAGTAAGTTTTGCGGCAGATGCACGGTGCCCGAAGAAAAATCAGTTGTACGAGAAGTAGATTACGAATTACTGGCGGAATCTCATCAATTTCCCTGTAATAATCTAGCAGCTGGTTGTACCCAAGAAATACTATTTAACGACAAACATCATCACTCAGTCTGTGGCTATCGTCAGTTGATATGCCCGATTGGAGTGAAGTGCGTATGGATTGGCAGGAAAGATGAACTACTGGCACATTGTAAAGCAGAACATCCCAGTCAGATTCGGGAAAATGGCTGCACCTTTAAACACAATATTACAAGTTCATCGCAACAGACGTATCTCCTGGTTATTTGTCGTATATTATTTCTTCTTCACACGAAAGTGTGTATAGAAACGAAAAAGATCTATCATAGTGTACGACATTTGACGGGAACACCTCGTCAAGGTGATGTAAAATACGATCTAATTGTTACCAAAGGTGATAATAAATTAATTTGTACAAATACAGTTGCTGATGAAGGTGTTCGTGTCCTGCAGCATGATACGTCTGTTGTGCATGATATAAATTTGTTGATAAGTGTCCTGGGTGGTTACAATGGCACCCAATTTAAACTAAATGTGATTGGTGATTTTGTGAATGTAAACAAAAACGACGACGAATGTGTAATGTGTCGAGGTGCAAAAGGTATTGTTATAGAGAAGAAGTATCCTTGTTTAGCTGGTTGGTTGTGTTGTAAATGTGCTACCGAAGAAGTAGTATGTACAAAGGAAGCTGATTGTACAGAAAAAGATATTGCTAGTAAAATTATCAAACATAATCAGTATCATTGTCCAACTAGGCTTAATGTTAATTTATCATTCAGTTATGGAAGTGAATTTGAAATTAATTTTACCGATACTTGGACGACATGTTCCTATGGGTATTATTGGTATTTCAATTATCGTAAAACTAATTTCCATTATGAATTTACTTTAATCACATTTCGGCATTCAACTCAATTAAATTCCTTCATTCCTTCACTACATTTACGTGTAGCTAATCAAAGTGACACAAGAACATTAGAACCAATCGCATTAATCCGATCATATGGTAAAGAAGACTTCTATGCTCGTATTGATCAGGATCAGCTGCCTCCTTATCATTCCGATTCGAAATATTTCGCTAAATTTACATGATAGGATGAATAATGTATATAAATAATGCAAATAAATAATTCATATAAATTTAGTGAAAGGCTTTCTTTTGTATCATGTTTTATTTTAGTTTATATATATATTCTAAATAATTATGTAATTGTTTTTTATGTATGTGTGTCTTTATAATATATGACAATTGATTGTTTACCATTTATTAATTAATTAACTTTTTATTTTATATATATATATATATATATATATATATATATATATACCGGGTGTCCAAAAAGAATGGAAACTATTAAATATCTCTAAAACGGCACATCGCATTACAAAGTTACAAAACACGTTTTTCTTTATTTTTGAAAATCTATTTAGGGGTGATATGCGAAAACCACCCACATTTTCCCTGGCGGGGGGGCCGGGGGCAAGTTTTAAAATTTAAATAGGAACACCCATTTTTTATTGCACAGTTGCATTTTCCATAAAAAACTGTTTCTGGACTTGCAAATTGAGCCCTTCAGCTCCACCCCCCTCGGAGCAGAAAAGGAAAGAAAATTTGAAAATTTTTGCAGAAACTTTCACTTTTTATTGCAGTTTTGGATTCTCCTTCTAAAACTGGATATAAAATTGAAAAACGCACCTTCACTCTCACTCCCACACATGCGGATGGGTACCAACTTTTCATCTCTAATAATACCTGGTGGTAAATTGTGCTGGATTTAGGTGAATCCCCTCGCCTCTCACTATCGGGGTGCTAAATTTAGGTGAACACCCTACTTAATTATATCCAGTTTTAGAAGGAGAATCCAAAACTGCAATAAAAAGTGAAAGTTTCTGCAAAAAAATTTAAATTTTCTCCCCTTCCCTGCTCTGAGGGGAGGGGTGCTAGGGGGTTTAATTTGTAAATCCAGAAACAGTTTTTTATGAAGAATGCAACTGTGCAATAAATTTTAAAACTTGCCCCCGGCCCCCCCTCTAGGGGAGGTGTGGGTGGTTTTCGCATATCACCCCTAAATAGATTTTTAAAAATAAAGAAAAACGTGTTTTGTAACTTTGTAATCCGATGTGCCGTTCTCGAGATATTTAATAGTTTCCATTCTTTTTGGACACCCGGTATATATATATATATATATATATATATATATATATATATATATATATATATAAAGAGCAAACTCTTGAAAATAAAATTGAAATGAAAATGTCATAAATTTGTGAAAATTATTTAAAAATTGTAATGAAATATTATGAATTCGTGTTAAATATCAAAACTTTCTGCAAAATGTCATAACTCTGTGAAAAATATTAAAACCTACTTAGATGTACATATCATATTTTTGTGAAAAATACAAAATACAAGTTTTATACATCAACATAATAATGTGTTTTTATTTTTTATAACTTATTTCATTTTAAACTGTATCAATCGAAATAATTTCAATTTTAATCTCAAACACCTAATTCCAATTTCATGAATTCTAAACAAAGATAATTATGTGTTTGTTTTCACGAGCTTCAACCATTAACATTAATCTCTTCGAACTTTTCCCTGAAGATGGCCTAAAATAAGGCCGAAAGCTCGGAATTAAATTCAAATAGTGGTTTGAATTATTTAGCCCGAACAATGATGACCGATATCCCAATATCTCCGTTTTTCTAAATATAATCTTACGGTCAAAATTTTATATTTTTATATATATATATATATATATATATATATATATATATATATATATATATATATATATAGTGCACTTGTAACATTGTTTAATGTTTTATTACTCAACTATATAATGAGGTTTAGATTTACTAAATACTAATTAATTATTAATTAACTAATTAGTTAATTAATTTTTATAAAAGTTGTAATTGTAAAAATGCAAACAAATTACAACTTTATCAAACAAAAGTTAAGAAATATTTTTTGAAAAAAAATTATTTTTTTATTTCTCGCTCTTCTTTTAGTATATGTTACAATACATAAAAACATGGCAGTATGCCGGATTTGAGCCAAATCGGTTAACATTTAGAGGTCGGTCAAGTCGAAAACGTGTTATCGTTTTCGACAAATTATCGATTATGGAGACTTTTTAATATTTATTCACGTCTATTTATTATTTATGCAATAAATCATGTTTTAGTATTTGAAAACAGTATTAGAAAGATTGCTGAGCGATTGAAGTCAACGTCGGTTGAGTATTACGGAAGTACCGTAACTATTTGCTTGGCTATCTGAGCTAAAATTTCAGTTTTTTTATAATAATAGCTGAAACAACTATACTTTCATGCATCCTTATCATTCATTTAATGTTTTTCAGTTTATACATGTTATATAAATTGTTTTTAATGTACATGTTCTTAATTGAAACCAACATATATCTACCAAAAAATAATTATTTACATTACTTGAGAAATCGCACCTATGCTTTTCCGAAGTAAAACTAAAAATAATAATAATTAATTGTAAATTGATATTCAATTAGTTAATTAAACTTTATTACAGACAGAGCAATATATGCTTTTTAAGCTTCCCGTATCCGACATGGGTATAATATACCCTTGTCTGTATTACGCGGTGCCGTTCGATGTCGGCTTGTCGAAGGCTAAGCAACATAAGTCGATAGTTCTAAATTATATTGGAGGAATCAGATCTTTTTGTTTATTTAATTATTATAATTAGTAATTTTAAAACATTTTAATGAGCTAATATAAAGTTTTATTTATTCAACATCTTTTGTTAATAGTCCATAATAATATTTACAAATTCGATTTAGCGGAACTTGGTTTCAGCCTTCTATGTTCACTTACAATTTTTAGCAAATATTGCTTTTGTTCTTCATTTTTTGTGAGTGAAGAATTGAATTGTGTGATCAATGCTACTCCTCTTTCAGTTGGACAATGATACTGATTATGTTTGATAATTTTACTACCAATAGCTTTTTCTTTACAACCATCTTTCTTTGTACATACTACTTCTTCGGTAGCACATTTACAACACAACCAACCAGCTAAACAAGGATACTTCTTCTCCTTAACATCACCTTTTGCACCTCGACACATTACACATTCAACGTGTTTATCTACCTTCACAAAATCACCAATCACATTTAGTTTGAATTGGGTGCCATTGTAACCACCCAAGACACTTATTAACGAATTTATATCATGCACAACAGACGTATCATGCTGCAGGACACGAACACCTTCATCAGCAACTGTATTTGTACAAATTAATTTATTATCACCTTTGGTAATTAATAGATCGTATTTTACATCACCATGACGAGGTGTTCCCGTCAAATGTCGTATACTATGATAGATCTTCTTCGTTTCTAGACACACCTTTGTGTGAAGAAGAAATAGTATACGACATATAACCAGGAGATACGTCTGTTGCGATGAACTTGTAATATTGTGTTTAAAAGTGCGGCCATTTTTCCGTATCTGACTTTGATGTTCTGCTTTGCAATGTTCCAGTAGTTGATCTTTCCTCCCAATCCATTCGCACTTCACTCCAATCGGACATATCAACTGACGATAGCCACAAATTGTGTGATGATGTTTGTCGTTGAATGGTATTTGTTGGGTACAACCAGCTGCTAGATTATTTCAGGGGAATTGATGAGATTCCGCCAGTAATTCGTAATCTACTTCTCTTACAACTGATTTTTCTTCGGGCACCGTGCATCTGCCGCAAAACTTACTTCTATCCTCGGCAATATAAACGGGACCGCATGACAAATAGCCCTCGCACTGGCTGCACTTCAACTGCGTCAATACTTTAATGGAGAGAGACATTTTTCTGGTTTCTTCTGTCTGGCTTCGAAATGAATTTGGCGTTGTTCTAGTAGAAGTTGAACCAGCAACTGAAAATGCCAACTGAACAATGGCGTATTATATAGATGGACAATGTGCCGTAGAGATTAGATTGATTAGCTATAAAAGAAAGAGGGGAGGGCGACAAATTATTACAAAATTCAACACTTGAAATTAAGTCAAGACTATTTCGTGTTTGAAGTGTGGAAAGTTTTTTGTTTCAGCTGATTCTCTAACAACAATTTGGTTTTTTCATATTTATTAAGAAAATCACTTGAATCAATTTTCTTATAGATATTAACTGATAATATTCGATTTAGTTTTGACTTAGAATAACACTTGACAAATGTTGCAATTTTATTTGTAAAAAAATAATTAGTAATAGACGCGCAATAAATGCAATTATCAAACAGATAAATTAAATAAATAATTTTAAAAGAATAACTGTTTGATTAAATTTAAAAACCTTGTTAGTTTTTCATGTAATTAATTATGTGATTAGATAATTAAAACACACTTTATTGAATAAACAATAAAAAACGTAAAAATTAATTAAATTTTCATAAAAATTACATTTAACAAGATTAGACGTATATGGACTATATATATAGACTACTTTGACATTATCACATAAATGATAAGAAATAAAAATTAAAAAAATTTTTTACCGAAAGTTGGCACATTGTATTTTGTTAATATATAATATTATAGGCGCAAAGAGTATCTTCTGTAAAAATTTGATTAAAATCGGATAAATAATGCGGGCATAACAAATTTTTAGAAAATTATTAATTTTTTTTCGGAAAGTTGGCAACACCGTATTTTAATAAAATTATAATTTATGCGAGAACAAGGAGAAACTTTTTCGAAAATTTGATTAAAATCGCATAAATAATGTAGCAACAATAAATTTTTTTAAATTTTAGTAATTTTTTCTCGATAAGTTGGCACCACTGTATTTTGTTAAAATTGCATAGTTTATGCGGACACTAGGAGAATCTTTAGTGCAAATTTCATTAAAATCGGTTAAATAACGTGGTCATAATAAATTTTTAAAACTTTAGTAATTTTTTTCTCAGAAACTTGGTAACACTGCATTTTGTTGAAATTATCTAATATATATGGATACCAAAAGAATCTTATGTGAAAATTTGAACAAAATTGGTTAAACAACATGGCCGTAATAAATTTTTAAAAATTTTAGTAATTTTTTTCTCGGAAAGTTGGCTATATTGTATTTTATTAAAATTACGAAAATTTATGTGGGCACTAGGGGATTCTCTCCTGAAAATTTGATCAAAAGCGGACACATAATGTACCCACAATAAAGGTTTAAAAATTTTAGTAATTTTTTTCTCGAAACGTTGGCATTACTGGAAAAAGTCAAAACCACATGACCATCTCGGGCACTAGACAAATTTATCCTGAAAATTTCATTAAAATCGGTTAAACCATCTAGGAGGAGTTGCGATCACAAAATTTTGTCTGACGACCGAGCGAGCGAGCGAGCTGACGACGTACATCTATACACTCACATTAACTAAGTTTAGATTCGTCATCTAGAGGCTATATGAAGAATTTCTATACACAAGTTTTTTTTTGAAAATGTTACAGACACCGTACCAAACGCTATACCTATTCGCTATAATTTTGATTTTAATAATTAATTACATTGTTTATATTGTTATAATACAATGTTGGCAATTTTCTGGAAAAACTATTCAAAATTAATTTTATGCATTACTATTTGTTTACGCGATTTAAAACAAATTTTCAGGAAAGATTCATTTTTCTATGCCCGCATACTAATTATTATAAAAATTAATTTTTGAATAATGCTGCCACACCGGTCTTTTGGTAAAAAAATTAAAAAAATTCTATTCTTATTTCTTAACTTATATGTGATAATGTCAAAGTGGTTTATATACGGGTTTGCCCATTTATTTTATACTATTCATATAGATCATATTCATTTGATTGATAAGAATTCGCCTATTATACAATTATTATTTGTGAAAATTGTTAAAACCTTATATTAAAATACAAAACCTTTTAAAAAAGTCAATATTTAATAAAATCTTACGAAATTTGTTAAATTTTCTTAAAAATTGTTAAAACTTTGTAGATAATAACAATATCTTTCAAAAATTTTAATATTCCAAAAATTTTACGAAATTTTTCATTATTCATTTAAAATTTTTAAACACCTTCCATGAAATAGGTACACAAATTTTTTAAAAATGAGAATATTTAAATTTTTTGCCAAATTTGTTTTTAATTCATTTAAAATTGTCAAAAATCTTTTACCAAATTACAGAATCTTCCAAAATGTCAATATTTGATATTATTTTAAAATTGTTAAAAAAATTTCAAAAATAATAAAATCTACCCAATATTTATTTTTTTTTATAAAAATTGTTCAAATTCTTTAAAAATTGCCAAACCTTTTAAAAAATTACAAAAATTTCAATATTTAAAATTTTTTCGAAATTTGTTCAAATTCTTTAAAAATTATTAAAACTTGTGAAAAAGAACAAAATACATAAACAAACCTTTAAAAAACGTCAGTATTTAATTTTTTTGCAAAATTTATTTAAATTCTATAAAAATTATCAAAACCTTGTATTAAAATACGAAATCTTTCAAAAATTTCAAATTTTTTTCAAAATCTATAAAAATTGTTAAAACATTGTAAAAAACATATTAAAAAACCTTCAAAAATCTCATATTTTTTAATTTTTCTCAAATTTTTAGAATTTTTTTAAAAAAATTTACGACGTGGTTAAATTCTTTAGAAATTGCAAAAAAATACTTAAATTTTTCAAAAATGTCAATATTTGAAAATAAAAAAAAATTATTAAAATTCTTTTAAAACAGTTGAAAGCTTTTAAAAAATAAAAAAAATCTTTCAAAAAATGTTAATATTTGAAAAATTTAGCATAATTTGTTTATGTTTTTTTGAAAGTGATTAAAACTATAAAATAATAATAAATATCATTGTATATTATTCAGATATAGATTGCAATAACTGACCATATTTCAATATGGTTTCTATTATTTGCGTATTTACGAGAAATATAAACGGTATTTCATTGTCTGGATAATTTCGGTGATTTTCCAAACATATTGCAAAATTAAACACATCTTTTTCTACTTAACGAGTAACAAAATACTTTACCTCCCGTTGAGAAAAAGGTAGAAATAAACTCAATTTCGAAGTTCTCTTGTTCAAAAAAAAACGGTATTTTTAGTTGAGCGGCGGTGTTCAACTACAAAATATAATAAATAAAAGCCTTATATTGAATTTTCAATTTGGAGTATTCTTTTCAAAATGGTATTCTAATGCTATTTGCTAATGACTTGTTAAATTAGATGGAGCATTAGCTGTCGTGCTAAAGAGGAGCCATAATATACACATTTGTGCACAAAAGGCTTTTAGCATTTGGCTATCAAGATGGTTTTACGATTAGATTCTTTGAAATTTATTTATTTATTTTCTAGTATATAAAAAAAATAGTTTTCTAACAAATCAATTCAAATCGCGCAATAAATTTTCGAAAGGTAGAAAATTATTTCAAATATATATATATATATATATATATATATATATATATATATATATATATAGAATGTTAAAATGTTAATAATTAAATATAGATAATGTTAAAATTTTTGTAAATAATATTGAAAGTGTATTTGCCCGCATACACTTATTATTCAAAAATATTTACATTTTATTTATAATTCTTTCAAGCGTACCTATATATATATATATATATATATATATATATATATATATATATATATATATATATATATACAGTCGATTCCGCTTAATTGGGACACATCGGGACTAGGGCATTTTGTCCCAATTAAGCGGCTGTCCCAATTAACCGAATTTTACATAAAATTAAGCAATCCATATTTTTCTTTCAATAATTTTATTTTATAAATTCTTGGAAAAAACTATAAACTACATATAACCAAAAAAATATAAACTTTTAAGAAAAAATAATAATAAATTCCAAAATAAAATAATAAATAAATACATACATTTTTAATTCAATTCAAAAATGTGTCAAGTGTAGTCTGTCTTTTGTTTTTGAAACATTTCACTTCTACACTTATCCAGCAAAGCAATTTTACTAGAAACTGTCATATCACTTCTTGGCATCTTGGCAAGAGTCAATTTTTTTTAAATAAAATCGACAAAATGTAAGTTTAACAAACCTTCCACGCGCGAGGTGTAGTGGTAACTGAATCATAACTGAATACGTAACGATTGAGACAGCAGGGTAGACTCTCACAGCTTTAATGACCGGTGCCGCGCCACGCCGACGCGAGGGTAAACATTAACCTTTGAGCGCGCGTGGGTCCGTACTTCATACGTGAATGAATGTGTTGGGAAAAAAGTTCACAGCGCGCGATACTAATGTAATTAATTGATACATATTTGCTAGTTTTTTAAATATAATTTTCCATGTTGTGAATCAAAAAGATATGAAGAGTATCATATTAAATTTTTTGTAAATATTTTTTCTTGTGAATACATATTTGTAACATAATATATACTGTGATCTTAAATTTACTGTCCCAATTAAGCGGAATGTTGTCCCAATTAAACATGTAAATTTACTGTTGGTTCCTTGGTTTGGTTTCTGTTCTTTGAGATTTGTCCCAAATAAGCGGCTGTCCCAATTAAGCGGTGTCCCAATTAAGCGGAATCGACTGTATATATTTACTAAAACTAAATTGATTAATTATATATTTATTTAATGATCCACTATTACCTTCAAACATTCCAAACTCAAATTTAACTACTGGTTGACAAGAAAAAACCAAAAAACCAAAAAACCAAAACTACAAAAGGAACACATAATTTATGTAATTCAATAAATTGTATCTATTTTATATTTTTTATAAAATATGTAACTAAAGATGGCCGTGATTTAATAACCGAAACGTACAAATAATAAACATAAATAAATTAATTCTATATTTATTAAATAACTCATTATTGTCTTCGAAACTTTCAAATTAATATTTTGTTACCTAGTAACTTGTTTCTATGTTTTGTTTTTTGTATCTTTTGTATCTTTTTCCTGATGAAGACTGACATTGAGTTTTGTCGAAACATCGATTTTTAATAAATATTAATACAGAACTTCAATTTAAGCATTTTTATTTTACTAGAAGAATTTTTAACGAAAATTTGATTGAAATCGGTTAAATAACGAATTTTCTAAAACTTTAGTAATTTTTTTCTCGGAAAGTTGGCAACACTGGATATTAATAAAATTATATAATTAATGGGAGCATTAGAAAAATATTTTCTGAAAATCTGATTAAAATCTAATAAATAATGTAGCCAATATGAATTTTTATAAACTTTAGTAAATTTTACATAACTAACTACATAACTACATGACCATCTTGGGCACAAGACAAATTTATCCTGAAAATTTCATTAAAATCGGTTGAACCGTCTAGGAGGAGTTGCGGCCACATAATTTTGACTTACGATCGAGCAAGCTGACGACGCACATCCATACACCCACATAAACTAAGTTCAGATTTGTCATCTAGAGGCTATATGAAAGATTTCTATACAATTTTTTTTGTTTTTTTGAAAATGTTACAAACAGCGTACCAAACGCTATACCACTTTTTCCTTGCAGTCAAAGTGGTAATAAGGCTAAAGTTTTCAATCAGTGATTTAAGGTTACTACTGATGATAGAAGCTTAGCTTTCAAAATATGTATTTAACTTTTTAAAATTTAATATTTGTAGTATAAGAAAATTTATTTCATTTTATTAATTAGTCTAACAAATTTACCGTGTAAATGTATATTCTCACCTTACTTTTAAATGTGATTTTTGTCAAAATTATTTTTCACGTTTACTTAAAATTACTTATTAACGTTAGGCAACACATGTTGCATTTCATATTGAATTTATTCGTTTAAATGACCAGATTTTTGAATATTTTCAATAAAAACCACTGGGGCTAAAATTAGATGAAAAACGAGCATTGTTTCAACCAGACTGGTTGTATCTGCCAACTCTAGCTGCATTCTAAAAAGCACTAATATTTTTTGTAATTTTTAGTTTACCTATATTTGAGTAGGAATTACCACACATAAAAACAAAAACT
The DNA here is from genome assembly GCA_963966155.1 of Clivina fossor. Taxonomy (NCBI): domain Eukaryota; kingdom Metazoa; phylum Arthropoda; class Insecta; order Coleoptera; family Carabidae; genus Clivina; species Clivina fossor. The sequence goes on from OZ014567.1 coordinate 398,187, forward strand.
TCAAGAAATAATAAACACATTTTTACAAAATTTTAATAAATTATATACTAATATTCATATTCTCTAATACATTTTATTAGTTGTTGCCAAATACATAACTATTTTAACATATAATTTAAAGTATAAATATAATAGATTTAATCTTAGATGTGTATAAAAATGTTGTTTTAAGTTGGTACTGTTAGTAAAAGTTTTAATTGCAAATTTCACATTAAAGTTTTCTCTCGTTTATGTGTTTGCATGTGACGTTTTAAATGGTGATTTAGACTAAAACTCTTATTACAAATTTCACATTTATAAGGTTTCTCTTTTGTATGTGTACGGATATGATATTTTAAATGATGATTTTGACTAAAACTTTTATTACAAATTTCACATTTATAAGGTTTCTCCTTTGTATGCGTAAGCATATGATCTTTTAAAGTGGTATTTTGACTAAAACTTTTAATACAAATTTCACATTTATAAGGTTTCTCCTTTGTATGTGTATGCATATGTGTTTTTAAATTGCTCTTTTGACTAAAACTTTTATTACAAATTTCACATTTATAAGGTTTGTCCCGTGTATGTGTATGCATATGTGTTTTTAAATTGCTCTTTTGACTAAAATTTTTATTACAAATTTCACATTTATAAGGTTTGTCCCGTGCATGTATACGCATATGGGTTTTTAAATTGCACTTATGACTAAAACTTATATTACAAATTTCACATTTATAAGGTTTCTCCTTTGTATGTGTATGCATATGTGTTTTTAAATTGCTCTTATGACTAAATTTTTTATTACAAATTTCACATTTATAAGGTCTCTCCTTTGTGTGTGTACGCATATGTACTTTCAAATGTGATTTCCTTAGCCAAACTTTTTCACATATTTTACATTCAAACCGTTTTTTTTCTGTGTGTGTCTGACTGTTTCTTTTTAAATTCGGAACATCACTGACAGATGCTGAACAACTGCCACTGTTCTCAGAAGATGTTCCAGGTTGTAAACAATCTTTACTATTAGCAGTTTGTTTATTAATTTCCGAATTTTCCATATCAGCCTTAAGTGTTTTATTGTCTAGCAAGCGTTCCAATTCTAAATTATATTTCATTTTAATCTTGTTTGCCAATCTACATTCAGCAGCATTAAAACCACAAAATTTAAAACCATTAATTTCATGCTCTTCAGTTTTAATTTCGTGTTCAACATCTACTTCGGTAAAATAATCATTGTTAATATTATTTTCACTGCGATTTTCTTCAGTAATTTCTTGTTTTATTTCAGTTAGTAATGCGATTACGTCTTCACTCGGACATTCCAATTCTTTTTTTACTTTCATATCAAATTCTATATCAATAGTGTCAGCGAAACATTCTTCAATGACTTCTGTCTTGACATTTGGAAGATAATGGTTCATATCCGTTTTTTCTACATTACTATCATCTTCAAAATTTACGTGAATAGATTCGGAACCACCAACAATATTTTCTTGTTCCATAATAACCTCTTCTTCCTCATAATTCGCAAATGTATTATGGAATTCTTCATTAGTTTGTTCTATATTCAAATCATTCATGTAGTTGATTGCATTATTTTGTTCCAATTTTATTGCATTTATTACAATTTCATAATTTTCACTTTGTTCTGTATTTAGTCCATTTTGTAATTGCTCTAAATACTTTTCTAGAATTTTTTGCGAACATAAACAGCTCTGAAGAAATTTGTAACTTTGGTTTAACTGAACAATACAGGTCTTGCATATGCCATTCGGTAAATTATTATTTACTTTTAGCTAAAAACACATAAATTTAATATAAAATATTAGATACTAAAATATAATACTTACAAGTCCTGGCGCAATTTGATTTAGTTTGTCGAATAAAGTAAGGTTAGGTGAATCGTAATTGATCAAAGCTGACGAGATATCTTTGTTAGTAATACATAAGCGACAGACCTTTGTAAACATAAACATGTTTATCTCCTTGTATTTTCAAGAGTTTATATAGTTTTATTATAAGTAAATATCAATATTAAATACACAAATAACCAATAAACCAGTTAACATGTGACAAGTTTCTTTAGGAATTGTCTCTAGTGACTACACGTCAGTGGTACCCAAACTTTTTTTGTAAAACAGTACAGAGTTTATAATATATATTTGTTTGTTATATTATTTGCTAGTTGCTTAAATATATTTGCTTAATATTCTTTAATTATATGATTAGTAGTATTTAATTATTAAAAAAATACTCAAAATAATAGTATTTATTTATTGATGAATTTTATGTAATATTTCTAGTATAAGAAAAAGAAGAATAAATGACAACGTATTTTATTGAACGCACCCACAGATATAATGGTGGGGAGGGACCAATTGATATTGTAATAAATTTTGAAAGCAACCGCTGCGCTAATAGTGCGTTTGCACACTCAATATTTAGCTATACATACATAAACAATCTATTTTACTATCACAATATGAAATGAATAGTTTAGGAACAATGACATTCTCATTTTTAATTTTGATTTATACTAAACTCTAAGTAACACATATGCATTGTATAATTAATATATCATTTTATATTTAAGTAATAATTTTTAATATTTATTTTATATAACAGTATTTTATATAACAGTTTTTACAATATTTTATATTTATAAGCAGTAATACTATTATTATAGCTATTTTATAAATCTAATTGACTTAATGCTACCTAATATCTGACCAATGACGTCAGTGTCATCTCAGTAGTTGCTCAGTTAAATTTTGCATTATAAATATTAGCTAATGTTCACTATACGGGTCTAAATTATATTTTGATGATATCTATTTTAATCATTCTGATTCTTAAAATAACAAAATTTAAATGATATCTGGAATATTGTTTTTTAATTTCTATAAAATCAATATATATTTGAAACTATATAATCAATTCTTTTTCTTATACATCAAACATTACCCAAAATTTTGCTGGCCAACTGTATTTGTAACATATTTCTGTTAAGTCAACCTCGATCTCGAATACTATCAAATATAATATTTTTATATTTTACTTATAGTAGAAAGCTTTCTTTGGTAGAAAATTTATTTTTAATCATAAATAGTTTTTTGCAACATTGTCATTTATGTACAAATGATATAAATATATTGGGTATAGTTATAGAACAGCCTCCCGTTTTTGCGGTAGGTACGCGAGTTGAAAAACCAGTGACTCCCAAACTATTCGACAAGACAAAATATGATTTTAAATGTGTTTTAACGGTCTTTAAACAACAAACTCCTACCTGAAACCTACCTACCTAACCTACCCTAACCTACCGGATTTCTTAATATAACATAACATAAGGAACAATCACACTTCTTAACATGATATAAGTTTTAACGGACAAAATTGTCAAAATTACTAATGAAACTTTTTGAGATTCACTGGTTTTTACACATGGGGCATGCGCATTCCGATGTTCACGCATGCGCAAATTTGGCTTTTTTAAAATTTGTGAAACGGGAGGCTATTCTGAAGTCCAGCCATATATTGTCCATTATTTCTGTGGGTGCGTTCAACTAAAATAGGATGCTTTTTATTCTTCTTTGTATACTAGAAATATTACACAAAATTCATCTGGCCAACTGGATTTCTGTCAGATTTTCCTAAGTTAACCTCTAATACTATCAAATAAAATATTTTTATGTTTTACTTATTGTATGAAGTTTGTTTGGTAGAAAATTTATTTTTAATCATGAGTGGTTTTATGCAACTTTGTCAATTATGTACGAGTGATGGAAATGTATTATTCACTATAATTAAACTGGATTCAGATGGCAAACGTTTCGTAGATAAATTGGAAGCAATTATGCCAGAAATTGTAAGAATGAAATAATTTGTTTTGATTGTAATATACATTATTATTTTTGAATTTTTTACTTTTCTTATTTTAGGTAGATTGCAGAATCAAATTACCGAATGGTATTTTTACAATTAGCGCTGTTCGGCTGAATGATGCTTATACATTTATAAAACAATGTTTTGATTCTCAAATAATATTAAAACAACATTTAAATGAAGAAGGTTGTCGATTATGTGCTGGTGGTGATAATATAACATTTACTTTAAGTACAATGGATTCGGATAACATATTGTTATCATATAAATTGGAAACTATTGCATCGGAAATTGAAATTAATTTTTATTGCTCTTTATTTTTTATACAAATTATAGTATTATCTTTATTGGCTAATATTATATCATTTGTTTGCTAGGAATGTTAATATTTCCAAAAAAGCCCGTTTGTGTATATACAATGGAGTTTAGGTGCCTACGTTGATGTATAGTAGTGAATGTTGGGTTTGGTTGTAAAAGTATAAACGGAAAATGACTGCTGTGAAAATGAGATTTTTACGTGGGGTATGTGGTGTAAATAGGAGAGATCGAGTACGAAATAGATGAGTGTGAAATTCGAGAAAAATGTTGTAGCAAAAGTTGATGTTAGTCAGTTAAGATGGTTCGGAGACATGTTGAGCGAATGCGTCTAATAAACGTTTGCTGTTAAAAAGATTTATTTGAATGATTTTGATGGTATACGTTTGCCCAGTGGATCAGTCCGATGAGTAGTTGGAGTGGTATGATTGAGAGGGTGGCTTGCGTGTGCGAAAATTTTCAAGTAGCAGAAATAGAAGTGAGCATGTATGAGAGAGGAATTATGAATGTGGATGAAGCGAAAGTTGCTTGTGCTGGATAGGAATGTTTGGAGACGACTGATTTCGGGATGATGAAAAGAGTTTGTGCTACACCCTTTTGGTTACATGGCGTAATTGTGTATGTATATATGTATGTATGTATGTTTCTGGCAAGTTTCTGGCTGCGCCACTGTTTTTAAAAGCTATTGAGAAATTTAATCAAAAGTCATATATTATATAAATTATAGATTTATAAATAAACAAATTTATAATAAATTAAAATATGAACTAACTGTCGCGAAAATTTAATAAAATAAATAAATTTTTCTAAAAACTACAAACAATAACATTTATAAAAGAGCACATATACATATTTCGAATGCTAGGCTTTCATCATCAGTAGCAAAAGATAAAGTCATAATGAGTCATGTAAAGTTACACAAATACTCAACGTACCGACTGGTCAAAAATCACTAATTAACACCGATTAGAAATCACGTAAGTAGTAAATGTTGAAAACATTTTGTTTTATTTTTTTGCAGTGTAGCCAGCTCATTAAGAATTGGCCAATGGCGTACTCACACCTATAGCGAATGGTGGAGGTAGATGTATATATACCAGATTGCGGGGCAAAAACTGTCATTCAGTCACCAAGCCCTGAGAATGACATCTACGATGTATGGCAAAACGTCTGCAACGAAAATAGATCAACCACGGTATATCAGCCCAGAAATTTCTACAAATTCAAGATTTAACGTTTAAAAATTTCCATCAAAAATAAAGATCGCAAAAAATTAATTATAATAATTAATAAATAATATTTGTTATGTTTATCATATATTATATAATATATATTGTATATTTACCAATGTTCTTTATATTGTATAATAAATTTATTTTTTATGTACATGTGTGTGTGTGTAAAAATTTAAATATAATATATTTTTCCTGTTTAATAACGTAATTTTGATTTAATTGACTTCCTTATTGCAGCATTTTATAAAAGTAATTAAAGCAAATTATATTCTTAATTATTTTTTTTGTATTCAATTTATTTATTTCTACTTGTCTGAAGATTATTTTTCCAAAATATTTTTCTCATATAATCTTTATTTAGTCTGTAGATAAATGCAGTGCGGTTTAATACGCTTATAAAATTATATGTGATTTATTAATTAAAAATTTTCAGACTATTTACAAATAGAAGTGTAAAATATAGTTAGATTTCTTTAATACTTATGTATGTGTTTAATTATAAATTCTATACAAACCTATTTGTGATAAAACAGAAAGCATTTTTACCACTTTGAATGCAAGGAAAAAGTGGTATAGCGTTTGGTACGGTGTCTGTAACATTTTCAAAAAAAAAATTGTGTATAGAAATTTTTCATATAGCCTCTAGAGTCTAGATGACGAATCTGAACTTAGTTTTTGTGGGTGAATGGATGTGCGTCGTCAGCTCGCTCGCTCGCTCGGTCCTCAGACAAAATTTTGTGATCGCAACTCCTCCTAGACGGTTCAACCGATTTTAATGAAATTTTCAGGATAAATTTGTCTAGTGCCCAAGATGATCATGTGGTTTTGGTTTTAACCAGTGATGCCAACTTTCCGAGAAAAAAATTACTAAACTTTTTAAAAATTCATATTGGCTACGTTATTTATCCGATTTTGATAAAATTTTCAGAAAAGATTTCCCTAATGCTTCCATTAATTACATAATTTTATTAATATCCAGTGTTGCCAACTTTTCGAGAAAAAAATTACTAAAGTTTTAAAAATTTTATTATGGCCATGTTATTCAACCTATTTTACTCAAATTTTCACGAAAGTTTCTCCTAGTATTCGTATAATTTATGTAATTTTAACAAAATACAGTATTGCCAACTTATCGAGAAAAAAATCACAAAATTTTTAAAAAATTCATTGTGGCTACATTATTTATTCGATTTTGATCAAATTTTCAGAAAAGTATCTCCTAGTGCCCACATAAATTATAATATTATTAAAATACAATGTTGCCAACTTTCCGAGAAATGTCAAAGTGGTCTATATATGGGTTTACCCATATACTTCTAATCTTGTTTTCATAATTATTACTCTGAGGTCTAGTTGCATAAAACATTGTAAAACTATATTAATAGTTAACAATGTGATCAAGTCATACATTACTTAATCAATCAATCTACGTTTTATGCAACTAGCTCAAATTATTTTTAAAGTATATGTTCAATAAATAATTTTCCGTTATTATTTTTTTCAGGTGACATACATACACATACATACATACACAATCACGCCGTGTACCCAAAAGGGTGTGGCACAAACTCTTTTCATTATTCCGAAATCAGTCGTCTCCAAACACTCCTATCCAGCACAAGTAACTTTCGCTTTATCTACATTCATAATTCTTCTCATACATGCTCTTCTATTCCTACTTGGAAACTTTTGCTCACGCAACTATTCATCGGACGTCCACCTGCAAACGTATACTATCAAAATCATTCAAATAAATCTTTTTACCAGCAAACGTTCATTAGACATTCGCTCAACATGTCCGAACCATCTTAACTGAGTAACACCAACTTTTGCTACAATCTTAATTAATAACGCTGGCGTTGTGTCGGATCAATTATTTTTGGACATCCCGGATGAAATGATACAGCGAACATTTGATGTCAATATTTTGGCACATTTTTTGGATAAAAACAGTATTAGTAGGTGCCTACGTTGATGTATGGTAGTGAGTAACTGCAGAGCAGCATAAAAGCGGAAAATGACTGCTATAGAAATATAAGTTGTGTGGTGTTAGTAGACGAGATCGGATACGAAATAAATTGATGTATAAAGATAATTGTTTGCAAAAATTGGTGTTAGTCAGTTAAGATGGTTAGGTTATCTTATGCGAATGTATATGTCCGTGCGTGGATGTCTCATGGAGTAGATGGAGTGGTATGATTGAGAGAATGGCTTGCTTGAGCGAATGTTTTCAAATCGTAACAATAAAAGAGCATGTATGAGAGGTATAATAAACGTGAATAAAGTTAAAATTACTTGTCTGAATAAGAATGTTTGGAGGAAAATAGGGTTGGACTGGATAAAAAATTAGGGCCGAAGAAAGTTTTAGGATAGGCTCACCTTACATCCCAAAATTGTTCAAATATGTTATGTTTTTATAATTTTTTTATTCTAATAAACATGGAAATGACATTACAAACAAAATTAGAAGTACATGGGTAAACCCACATATATAGACCACTTTGACATTTCTTGGAAAATTGACAACATTGTATTTTAATAATATTATAATTTATTTGGGCACTAGGAAAAATTTTTCTGAAAATTTGATAAAAATCGAGTAAATAATGTTGCCAAAATGAATTTTTTTTAAAATTTTGTAATTTTTTTTCTCGATAAGTTGGCAACACTGTATTTTGTTAAAATTGCATAATTTATTTAGGCACTAGGAGAAACTTTTATAAAAATTTGATTAAAATCGGTTAAATAAAATGGTCATAATAAATTTTTGAAAATTTTAGTAATATTTTTCTCGGAAAGTTGACAACACTGTATTTTGATAAAATTACATAAATTATATGAATACTAAAGGAATCTTTTGTGAAAATTTGAGTAAAATCGGTTAAATAACATGGCCATAATAAATTTTTTTAAATTTTAGTAATTTTTTTCTCTGAAAGTTGGCATCACTGGAAAAAATAAAACCACATGACCATTTTGGGCACTAGAAAAATTTATATTGAAAATTTCATTAAAATCTGTTAAACCGTCTAGGAGGAGTTGCGATCACAAAATTTTGTCTGAGGACCGAGTGAGCGAGCGAGCTGACGACGCACATCCATACACCCACATAAACTAAGTTCAGATTCGTCATCTAGACTAGATATTATATGAAGGATTTCTTTACACAAATTTTTTTTTTGACTTTTTCCTTGCTGTCAAAGTGGTAAAAATGACACATATATAAAATTAAATATAATTCTTTATTTAAATCTAAGTTAAAAGACAATTTAATAAATGATTCTTTTCGGAAATTTTGTTAATGATATCTTCATTATCTAATTTTGTCCAAACTATTCTTCTCGTATGACATGAGCATGAAAGCCTTGAATTTATTATGAATTAAACAATTTCGCAATCTGTTTAACATGTACTTTTTTAATTTTGAAAATATTCGTTTGCATGATAATTAAGTGGAAGATATAATGTTAGTAGTAATTTATAAGTAGCGAATAAATTCGCGTTTGTCAATATATGTGGAGATTAAATTTTTGTAAAAATTGAAAAACAACAGACAATGCAATTTCTACAACTGTATTACTACAGTTTGTTCGTCATCGGATTCATACATATATACATACATACACAATCACGCCATGTACCCAAAAGGGTATGGCACAAACTCTTTTCATCATCCCGAGAAATCAGGCGTCTATACAAACATATTCCTATCCAGCACAAGCAACTTTCGCAATTTCATCCACATTCCACAATTCCACTCACATACATGCTCTTTTATTCCTACTACTTGGAAACTTTCTCTCACGCAAGCCACTTTCAATCATACCACTCAAACTACTCATCTGAAGTCCACGTAAACGTATACCATCAAAATCATTTAAATAAATCTTTTTAACAGCAAACGTTTATTAGACGCATTCGCTCAACATGTCCGAACCATCTTAACTGACTAACATCAACTTTTGTTAAAGAAATTTTCCAATTTCATACTCATCATACACTAATCGTATTTCGTACCCGATCTCTCCTATAGTTACACCCAGCTACCCCACGTAAAAATCTCATTTCGCACAGCAGTCATTTTCCGTTTATGCTTTTGCAACCAAACTTAACATTCACTACCATACATCAACGTAGGCACTAAAACTGCATTAGAAATAAAATATTCATTTTCATTATTTAATAAATGAATTCCAGCTAATAGGTAATTCAGAATTTAAATTATTCTATTTAATATTTATTGTTTAATTTTCTATTAATTAAATTTGTCATTAATAAAAAAGTTTTAACGAAAATCTACCAAATAAAATCTTATTATATATACCATCATTCCAATACATATCGATTTGTTTGGGATAATCTGTTCTTAAATTTTTGTAAAACTCAGAAATTGGTTTTAATTTTTGGATGAGGATATTTATACATACGGTATGTATAGCAATTGGCTATTTATACATACTAAAAAGAAAAAAAAACCTAAACCAACCTACTAATCTATCCTAACCTAACCTAACCTAACCTATCTTAAATAGCCAATTGTGTAAACATACTGTATGTATAAATAGCCAATTGCATATACATACCGTATGTATAAATAGCCACTTTCTTAATTTTTTGACAATCGCCGGTTACGGCTTATAATTATGACGGTTCGTTCACCAGGGAAAGCCCGGTGGCCCGGTAGGCCAGTCCAACCCTGGAGGAAACAAACTAACTTCGGGATAGTGAAATTAGAGTTTGTGCCACACTGTTTTTGGTACGAATGGCGTGATTGTGTATGTATGAATGTATATATATTTAATGCTCTTTAAAAAGTGATTAATTGAAATTTTTATTATTACCAGTTTGATTGCAAGGAAAAAGTGGTATAGCGTTTGGTACGGTGTGTGTAGCATTAGCAAAAAAAAAACCAATTGTGTATAGAAATTTTTCATATAGCCTTTAGATGACGAATCTGAATTTAGTTTATAAGTGGGTGTATGGATGTGCGTCGTCAGCTCGCTCGCTCGGTCGTCAGACAAAATTTTGTGATCGCAACTCCTCCTAGATGGTTCAACCGATTTTAATGAAATTTTTAGGATAAATTTGCCTAGTGCCTAAGATGGTCATGTGATTTTGGTTTTTTCCAGTAATGCTAACTTTCCGAGAAAAAAATTACTAAAATTTTTAAAAATTCATTGTGGCTATATTTTTCACCCGATTTTGATCAAATTTTCAGGAAAGATTTTCCTAGTATCCACATAAATTACGTAATTCTTATATAATACAGTGTTGCCAATTTTCCAAGAAAAAAATTACTAAAGTTTTTAAACATTCATTGTTGCTACATTATTTATCCGATTTTGATCAAATTTTCAGGAAAGATTCACCTAGTGCCTACATACATTTCGTAATTTTAATAAAATACAGTGTTGCCAACTTTCTGAGACAAAAATTACTAAAATTTTTAAAAATTTATTTTCCCATGTTGTATAACCGATTTTGTTCAAATTTTCACAAAGGATTCTTTTGATATCCAAATAAATTAGATAATTACAACAAAGTACACTGTTGCCAACTTTTGGTGAAAAATGTTTTTATTCCAATTTCTTATCATTTATGTGATAATGTCAAAATGGTCTATATATGGGTTTACCCATATACTTCTAATCTTTTTTTTTGTGGTATATTTTTTGTCGTTCTAGACAACTCTAGCTTTCCTACCCGTTATGATCGCAAAGGACCACGGTCATATTGTGAACATTGCTTCACTTCCAAATATATTCCTATCCGCAAACAAGCAACTTTCGCTTCATCCACATTCATAATTCCACTCTCATACATGCTCACTTCTATTTCTACTACTTGGAAACTTTTGCTCACGCAAGCCACTCTTTCAATCATACCACTCCAACTACTCATCGGACTGATCCACTGGGCAAACGTATACCATAAAAATCATTCAAATAAATCTTTTGAACAGCAAACGTTCATTAGACGCATTCGCTCAACATGTCTCCGAACCATCTTAACTGACTAACACCAACTTTTGTTACAACATTAGTTTTTCAATTTTACGCACTCATCCTACACTAATCGTATTTCGTAGCCCCGATTTTTCCTACAGTTACACCCAGCTACGCCACTGGTAAATATCTCATTTCGCACAGCAGTCATTTTCCGTTTATGCTGTTGTGCAACCAAACCCAGAACATTTACTACTCTATTATACATCAACGTATGCAGTTTTGGTGCATTGTATATACTCAAACGGGCTTCTTTGGAAACATTTACATCTCCTAGCAAAAGTTCCCAAAGCACCCAAAGCACCTTACAACAGCAGCATTTACTCTCCTTTCAATTTCACGATCAAAACATGGCCATCTATCTCTAGACAACATATTTAATGCGTTATTAACTAATTCAACAAAAACAATATGCTTCTTCTAATTTGGTTTTCAATTAATTTTGTGATATTGGAAATTTTTAATATTCTTTTAGTTTAAATTTGCACTAACCATACTGTATTTTTTGTTTTTTAATTCTATAATAATTTCTGAAAGGTTTTTATATTTTGTAGTGTAAGGAAAATTATTTTATTTTATTAACCTTTCGCCACAGTAAGATCACATTTTTACCACTTTGACTGCAAGGAAAAAGTGGTATAGCGATTGGTACGGTGTCTGTAACATTTTCAAAAATAAAAAAATTATATAAAAATCCTCCATATAGCCTTCAGATGACGAATCTGAACTTAGTTTATATGGGTGTATGGATGCGCGTAGTCAACTCGCTCGGTCGTAAGTCAAAATTTTGTGGCCGCAACTCCTCCTAGACGATTTTAATGAAGTTTTCTCGATAAATTTGTCTAGTACCCAAGATAGTCACGTGGTTTTTGTTTTTTCCGGTAATGCCAACTTTCCGAGAAAAAAATTACAAAATTTTTAAAAAATTCATATTGGCTACATTACTTATCTGATTTTGATCCAATTTTCTGAAAAGATATCCCTAATGCTTCCATTAATTATATAATTTTATGCCAACTTTCCGAGAAAAAAAAATACTAAAATTTTTAAAAATTCATTATGATCACTTTATTTAACCGATTTTAATCAAATTTTCATAAAATATTTTCCTAATGCCTAAATAAATTATACAATTTTAACAAAATACAGTGTTGCCAACTTATCGAGAAAAAAATTACAAAATTTTTTAAAATTCATATTGGCTACATTACTTATCTGATTTTGATCCAATTTTCTGAAAAGATATCCCTAATGCTTCCATTAATTATATAATTTTATGCCAACTTTCCGAGAAAAAAAATTACTAAAATTTTTAAAAATTCATTATGATCACTTTATTTAACCGATTTTAATCAAATTTTCATAAAAGATTTTCCTAATGCCTAAATAAATTATACAATTTTAACAAAATACAGTGTTGCCAACTTATCGAGAAAAAAATTACAAAATTTTTTAGAAATTTATTGTGGCGACATTATTTATTCGATTTTGATTAAATTTTCCGTAAAGTTTCTTCTAGTGCTCAGATAAATTATAAATATTATTAAAATACAGTGTTGCCAACTTTCCGAGAAATGTTATATGGGTTTACCCATATACTTAATATTTGATTTTGTGAAAATAATGATTATGGGACTTTTCAATGTTTGTCTAAAAACTAAAAATGCACTAGGCAGAAATACCTACTGATATACATAATATTTCTTAAACAAGTACAGTGTGGAAATTAAGTAAGGAATAAATTTAGTAATTCCGTTGATATTAATTTTTTTGGAAAAAATCTCGAAGGGGTATAGCGAATATTTTCAGCCTATTTTCAGTTTCTTATGTCATTTGTTTTTCAAGTTATGACGTCATCGACTTTTTTAAAATCGACAACATATATTTTTTATTATTGATTTTGGAAGTATTTTTTATTCCGTTTCCAACCGCGTATAACATTTTCATTACGATACATTTGAAAAAAAAATAAGAAAAATAGTCAGTTGGATATTATTACACTAATCAGTAATATATAATATCATTTTTATCTTCTGTATGTATATATATTATATGTATATTAATTAAGATAATTAAGTAAAAAAAACATTTCCTTATTTGCTTTCTGTAATATGTATGAAAATGCATGATTTTCATAAATTTTTACAATCAACATTACATAAACAAGAAATATTTGACAGTGAGTTTTTAGTCGAGGTTGTAAAATTGTGACAAAACAGGGAACAAGCTAAATAGTTAATTTTTTTATCCTTAAATAGGGATCATATTTTAAATATACTATGTAAAATAGATACTTAATACATTCGTCTAATGAAGACGAGTAATTTTTGCGTTGTTTAATTTGTTTTGAAAATAGATAAAAAAATTACAAGTAGAAGACAAAACCATATTTGGTTATTGAAGAAGGTTTTCCTGTTTGTATAGCTCCGATTTTTCGGTGTTCTTAACATTTTTTTCTTGTGAACTTTAATATCAAATGCATTAAAAACCAATTACATTTTAACCATTACCAATTTTAAATGGGCTTTAACACAGTTGTTTTTTTTCTTCAAAAAAGTAATTTTTTATTTAAAAAAAAATGGCGTCAAACGCAATGGGTCTTCACGGGTATTTTGTCCTACGGCGGGATTAAAATTTCCAGTTCTGCTTGTCTGAACCAGAAACAAATTATCTTATTCTACATAAATGTAATTCTGGTTGGAATCTAAGAAATTCATAATTTTTATATTTATTTTCAATATGGCAACCATTTGAAACAAAATGACAAAAACTGACCTGTTTTTACCACTTTGACTGCAAGGAAAAGTGGTATAGCGTTTGGTACGGTGTCTGTAACATTTTCAAAAAAGAAAATTGTGTATAGAAATTCTTCATATATAGTCCCTAGATGACGAATCTGAACTTAGTTTATGTAGGTGTGAGCGTCGTCAGCTCGCTCGGTCGTAAGTCAAAATTTTGTGGCCGCAACTCCTCCTAGGCGAATCAACCGATTTTAATAAAATTTTCAGGATAAATTTGTCTAGTACCGAAGATGGTCATGTGGTTTTATTTTTTTCCAGTGATGCCAACCTGCCGAGAAAAAATTACTATTTTTTAAAAATTCATTGTGGCTACATTATTTATCCGATTTTGATCAAATTTTCAGAAAAGATTTCCCAAATGCTCCCATTAATTATACAATTTTATTAATATCCAGTGTTGCCAACTTTCCGAGAAAAAAATTACTAGTCTTTAAAAATTACTATGGCCATGTTATTTAACCGATTTTACTCAAATTTTCACAAAAGATTTTCCTAGTATTCATATAATTTACAAAATTTTAACAAAATACAGTGTTGCCAACATATCAAATAAAAATCAAAATTTTTTTTAAAAAATTCATCGTGGTTACATTATTTATTCGATTTTGATCAAATTTTCAGAAAAGAAAGAGAAAGAGAAAAAAATTACTAAATTTTAAAAAAATTCATTATGACCACGATTTAACCGATTTTAATCAAATTTTCATTCAAAATTCTCCTAGTGCCTAAATAAATTATGCAATTTTAACAAAATAAAGTGTTGTCAACTTATCGAGAAAAAAATCACAATTTTTTTTTAAAATTCATTGTGGCTACATTATTTTTTCGATTTTGATCAAATTTTCAGGAAAGTTTCTCCTAGTGCCCACATAAATTATAATTTTATTAAAGATATTGTGTTGTCAACTTTCCTAGAAATGTCAAAGTGGTCTATATATAAATTTACCCATATACTTCTAATCTTTTTTTTTTTTTGAAATAATGACAAAATATTACTTTTTAGAAGTTCCAACCATAGCTCGATAAATTTCTTTCGCGGAAATGAAAAAATCAGAGAGATCGATTTGAAAGTTTTTTAAAAATGATCCCGCCAACTAAAAAAATTTTATTTTGAGAAAGGTCAGTTGCTGACTGCAGAGCCGCACGGACGTGTCAGTGCATTCTGCAATCGAGCAAAATGAGTGAGGAAAAATGTCCTATATGTACTAATGTATGCAAAAGAACAGAAAGTTGTATAGGGTGTAATGGTTTGTGTTCGGAGGTATTCCATACTACGTGTGTCAGATTGCCAGCAGATGTAATGCATATTTTGTTAAACTACAAACAAATGAAATGGTTTTGTAGTGGCTGTATAAATAGTGTAAATTTTAGTGCTAAAGTTTGGATGAAGAAACAGGAAGAAAAATATGTACAGCAGGAAAAGAATGTTAAAAACATGCAGAAACAGTTAGATAAATTGACAGCGATAAATGAAGAAATTAAAAAAAATATTCAAGATGTTCATGTAGAAGAAAAAAAATCGTATGCTAGTGCAGTGGTAACGCAACGAAATGTTATAATTAAGCCAAAAACGATAGAACAAACATCGAGGGAAACAAAAAACGAAGTGAAAAAAAGAATTGATCCTGCTGCAGTAAAAGCGGAAATAGTTAGTGTGAAAAATATAAAAAAGGGTGGAATTTTAGTAGGATGCCACGATGATGCATCATCAGAAAATTTAAAAAAGTCGGTTGAAGAAAAATTTGGTGATAAATATGAGGTAACAATAGCAACAAAAAGCAAACCAAGAGTGAAAATAATGGGAATTGAAAGAGACGAGCAACTTGAGGAAATAATATTAAAATTGAAAAGTCAAAATGAAAAATTAGCAAATGCTGAAATAAAACTATTACATTTAATCAGGCCAAAAAATTTAAGAACTAATATAGCTATTGTGGAAACAGATGAGAAATCTTTTGAAATTATGATAAAACTTGAAAAAGTAAATATTGGTTGGAAAAAATGTTTTGTTAAAGAAGATTTACATTTATTCAGATGTTATAATTGCTCTGGTTACAATCACAAGGCAGAAAATTGTAAAAATAAAATAGCATGTTCTAAATGCGGAGGTGATCACAAGAGATCTGAATGCCAAAATACCGTCCCGAATTGTGTTAATTGTTCAGTAATTAATGAAAAATTAAAGCTAAAATTGAACACATCTCATGAAGCCTGGAGTGAAAATTGTAGCGCTCATAAAAGAAAGATAGAAGAATGTAAAAAAAGAGTGAATTACGTTGTAAATGAATAGCAACCACAGGAAAGCCGGGTAACAAATAATAAATGCAATGAAATATTGTACTTAAATATTCAAAGTTTTCTAGCACATAAAGATGAAATACAGGAATTGATAGTGGACCATAATCCTTTAATAATTTGTTTGAGTGAAAGCAGAATAACAAATGAAATTGAAGACAGTGAAATAAAAATATGTAATTACAGTGCCGTGCGTTGTAATTCTATTTCGAGACAAACAGGTGGTGTTTTAGTGCTTATTAAAAATTATGTGAAATATGAAGTAATAGAAAATTATGCTTTAAATTTGGATTTGTGGTATTTAAACTTAAAAATATACGTGAATAATGAACAAATCATGTTGTGCACATTATATAGATCTCCAAGTTCATCGCAAGTGGAATTTATAAACCATATTGAAGATTGGTTGGACAATTGTGATTTAAATAATAAAATAATTATTGTTGGTGATTTTAATATAGACTGGAAAAGTAGCTCTACTTATGAAAAAAAGTTGAAAACTGTTGTAAATCAATCGGGTATGAAACAACTAGTGACTGAAGAAACACGTATAACTGCAACTTCCAGAACTCTTATAGATTTAGTAATAAGTAATGATTTTTATTTAAATGTAAATGTATTAAGAACTCCAAAAATTACCGATCATGACATTTTAAAAATTGAACTTGACAATATAAAATTAGATTCTAATAAAAAAATTAAGATTAAAAACATAAATTACAATGTATTAGAAAATAAATTATTAGGTAAAAATTGGTTATATAATTGCTGTGACGTAAATATATTATATAATAACTTTGTCAATAATGCTTTAAATTCATTGCATTCTGCAGTTACTGTAAAGCTTAAAGATAGAAAAAATATGAATAAATCTTGGTTTTATGTAAATTCTATAAAAGAAGCAAGAAAAAATAGAGACAATTCTTATAAAAAGTATTTGATCACTAAAAGTAACAAAGATTGGAATGAACATAAAATATTTAGAAACAAATACATATCATTAGTAAGAATAGAAAAAAAATATTATTTACATAATAAATTAGATAAATGTAGAGGTAATTCAATAGTAATGTGGAAAACAATGAAAGAAATTATAACAACAAAAGTAAAGTGTTTAGAAAAAGAAATTATTTTTGAAAATAGAATATTAAATAGTAATTCCACCATAGCAGAAAATTTTAACAATTATTTTATATCAAGTGTAAAAGATATTATAAGTTCAATACCCTTTACCAATGCACAATTTGATATGCAAAGGTATACAACAGAAAAATTTGATGAATTTACTAAAATAAATTTAATGCAATTAAAAAATGTTATTTTTAGTCAAGCGCAGCATAAAAGTAATGTCGATGAACTAAACTGGATATTTTTGCGAAATTCATTTGACGTCATTGGTTATCCGCTGTTAAATTTTATTAATTTGTCGTTGGAAAAGGGTATTGTACCTGATAACTTAAAAATTTCGACAGTTTGTCCGATACCAAAAATTACTGGTACCAAAAAAGCAAATGAGTTTAGGCCAATAAATATGTTACCTGCGATTGATAAAATTTTAGAAATAGTAGTAAAAAATCAATTATTAGAATATTTTAATAAATATAGCTTATTTTCAACGGAACAATCTGGATTTAGAACTAAACACAACTGTGAAACTGTTATTCAATTTATAATAACAGAATGGAAAGAAGCAGTGGATAATGGAGAAACAGTTGTAGGTGTTTTTCTAGATTTAAAAAGAGCATTTGAGACAATTGATCGCAATATTTTGTTAAAAAAATTAAATAATTATGGAATAACAGGTACAGTTTACAAGTGGTTTCAAAATTACTTAACTAACAGAAAACAGGTAACAAAATATGGTGATTACGTATCAAATGTACTGGATTGTAACGTTGGTGTGCCTCAAGGTAGTGTTTTAGGACCAATATTGTTCATAATATATATCAATGAAATGCCAAAAATATTAAAAAACTGTAATATTCAATTATTTGCTGACGATACATTAATTTATTTTAATCACAAAGATCACAATAAGATAATAGAAATAATTAATTTAGAATTAAAAATAATTTACAACTGGCTTGCAGTAAATAAATTAAAATTAAACGAACTAAAAACAAAAAGTATTATTATAGGCAAGCAAGGAATTTCAAATAAAATTTTAAATGAAGGATTAGTTATAAAAATAGGTAATTCTACTATTGAATACGTAAATGAAATTAAATATCTTGGTATAATTATGGACAGTAAATTGAAATTTAAAGAGCACGTAAATTATTTATGTAAAAAAATTGCAAAAAAAATTAGTTTTCTTGCGAGAATAACCAAAAACATGAGTGTAGCTTCAAAATTACTAGTATATAACACAATTGTTTTACCACATTTTAACTATTGTTGTAGTATATTACTTTTAGTGAGCAAAGAATGTTTAGAAAAATTGCAGAAACTACAGAATAGAGCAATGAGAATCATTTTAAGATGTAACAGATACACAAAAGTAAGTACAATGTTACAAACTTTAAATTGGTTCAACATTGAAGATTTTATTTATATAAATGCAATGACATTTATTTACAAAATTTTAAATAATTTAATGCCGGAGTATTTATGCAACAAAATTTGTCTCAGTAGTCACTCATATGATACCAGAAATTGTAACAATATATGCAAAAAAAGAAAATATACAACTTTTGGCCAAAATGTTATTTTTGATAAAGGCATAACCATGTTCAATAAATTAAATTCTGAAATAAAAAATTCTAAAAATGTCATTGCATTTAAAAAGAAATTAAAGTCATCCATGCGATCCAATGTTTTGTAATATGATATATTATGTCATATAAGTATAGTACATATGTATAATATTATCTGTGTAATTGTAAACTAATTAGAAAAAATGTAATAGCAATAGCTAAATAAAGACTTATTTACATTTAAAAAAAAAAAAAAAAAAACGCGTTTAAAGTTTTCAGATATAATTTGTTGGTTCCGAATACTATTCTCATTCTAACCCGTTTTTATGACTTAAAAAGTTTTTTGCCAGCAATGGCATTTCAGCCACATATTCTCTAATGTATAACGATGCAAAAAATGCAAAAAAATCGATTTTTTTCAACCTTACAAACACGAAAACCCCTTAAGTAATAATTGTTTAAGTTAATTATTTATTGATACATAAATGTATGTTATGTTAGTTAAAAATAAATTGTGTTTTCACGTTCAAAATTTTGCTCAATTTACAAATAAAATAATTACACGATTGAAGCAAGCTATTTTAAACCGAAACTACGAGTACTAAAGATCTTCAGACAATTTCTAGAAACACTCTGGTATAAGCAAAACCTGTCTTTCCTCTTAATTTAGTCCATGGATTAAATACACTTGACGTTGTAGTTATGTTTGATGCTGCCTCAAGTGATGTATATAGGTAATAATCAACAGCTGCATAACAATGTCATTATTGTACTAATAATATAATGACCTCTTTCTACATTGATAATACGGTAAAGTAATATTAATGATAAGATACACTTGAAAAAACTATATTTTATTCATATTACTAAATACAGTTAAACAACTTATGAATACATATTATATAATAATATTGAAATATTTATTACTTTAATTTTATTATAAATAACAATTCTTCTTCAGACCTATACATTTTAACACAACAAATTAATCATATATTTTATGATTATACAAAATAAGACCTGTACAATCATTTGAAAAATACGAATACGAAACAGAACATTTCGAATCGTATAGAACATAAATATAATTTTGCAAGTTTACACGATGAATTCGCCATCTTCTATATTTTCGCTAATTTTTCTTCTGATGTGTTTAAACTGAATGTTATTTTATTACATTAAATACACGTTTTCAAAATAATATTAATTTTATCTTCCAAACTGTTAATTTACATATTATAAATTTAATGTTTATTTCATAAAAACAGATATACAACGCTATCTCATTTTACTATAATCTAATTGGCCGTTTTTAAAACATAAGTAAATTTTAGTTAAGGAACTTTAGCCAGGCCAGACTTTGGTTGCGATGAAACAAAATTTGCTAATGAAACTAAATCCGCGCATGTGCAGGATATCCCCATAATCTTACAAGTGATTTGGTTCAGAACCACTAGTTCTGCGCTAAAACATAACACTGATTTCGCTAGCGAAACAGCTGTCTGAATGGGACATAAGAATACGTTTGCAGGTGGACGTCCGATGAGTAGTTGGAGTGGTGGTATGATTGAGAAGGTGGCTTGCGGGAGCAAAAGCTTTCAAGTACTAGGAATAAAAGAGCATGCTATGAGAGAGGTATTATGAATGTGGACGAAGCAAAAGTTGCTTGTCTCTGGATATAGGAATGTTTGGAAGCGACTCATTTCGGAATGATGAAAAGAGTTTGTGCCACACCCTTATTTGGGTACATGGCCTGATTGTGTATGTATATATGTTTAAATTTTATCAATTTATATTTTCTTTTTAATTATTTATTTATTTATGGGTTTAAAGAGTATTATAACTAGAATTTCTTTTTCAATAATTTTTCCTGCCAAACCAGAATGAGGTAGAGAAAAAAGTTACTTAGCTATTATGTAAATAAATTTTTTCTTTATATTACTAAATTTTTCCAGTTTTTTTTGAGCAAATTTTTTAAAAAGTCTTATTTTGAAAAAATCCCAAGGGTACCCCTTGAGAGATTTTAAAAAATTCAGTTTTTAATTTTTTTTTCTACTAAACGATGCATCGTAAAATAATGGTTTCTTCACTCAATTATCGTACTCATTATTCCGCATTTTTCCATATCATGCTTATTTTCCTACACCTCATAGTTTTTGAGAAAAAAAATAAAAACCAAAAAATCTAGCGCCCAAACGGCACATGCTAGCAAATTAAAACTAAAATCAAATTATAGAACTTTTTATTTTCTATCGAAAAGTATTCTTAGTATTTCTCCGAATTTTACTTCAGAAAGAAGTATTTTGCATATTTTCTAAACACCCTGTATATATATATATATATATATATATATATATATATATATATATATATGTAAGCATCGAAAATACATCTGACAGATTTTTGAAATGCGCGCCAGAAAGTGACTAGAGTGAAGTGAGAGAGGGAACACTAGATGGCAGTAGAGTAGGAGAATATCTGTAATGTGAACGCAAGCCGATGAATAAAATAAATAATAAAGTGTATTATCCTGTTTTATTATAAAAATCCTTACAGAGAAAAATCAGAAGTGAGATTTACCGGGTTTCTGAAGGGTCAGAGCCTTGCGAAATCGATATATAGTGGCAAGTTTTCAGCCGGAAAACTTAGAATTGTGTAACGAATATTCGGTGAAAAAGCACGTGTTATCCAGTTACAAAAGTTGTGGTAATCGGAAAGCACAAGAAAAAATGCCGAACGAAAATACAAGTAATAACGCTAGCAGTGAGCAAGCAATACTTATAACACCAGAAGCAATGCAAAATATAATATCAAGTGCTATAACCGCAGCATTAGCACACATAAACATTAATGAACAACGTGGACAAAGAATGCCATTGTCAGAAATTTCTACGCAAATTCCAGCATTTAGTGGAAGTCATGATGAGGATATAGATAATTGGTTGTCGAGGGTAGACATCATTCAACTAAATCATCGATTGGAAGACACTACTGTACTGTTAATTGCAACAAACAAGCTAACGAAGAGAGCCAGAGAGTGGTACGATTCACAAGCAAACTTAGCACAGCTTCCATGGCAAGAATTGAAAACTAAATTAAAAGCAACTTTTAAATCAAATACCGATCGTTTAACACTTTTTGACAACATGCAAGCTAGAAAGTGGAAGCAGGGAGAACGAATCGAAGACTATTATTACGACAAAATGAAAATGTTAAATAAACTAAACGTGACCAGTGAAGATGCTATCTTACACATTATTCGTGGGATTGATAATTTGGTATTAAGAATTCAATTAAAAGGGCAAAAACTTCAAACACCTGAAGAACTGCTCGAAAATATGAAATCGTACGCTGATGAATTACCTCAAAGTACAAGTACTTATCACTTAAATAGACGTGAAAATAAACAGTTCCAGAGTGGAAACAATCGTCCGAAAAATACCAATAAACCAAACATACAGTGTTTTAACTGCAAAAAAACGGGGCATTACGCGTCAACATGTCCGGAAGCTAAACGTAGCAACAATTGCTTCAAATGCGGCGACATTGGTCATCAAGTAAAAGATTGTCCGAAGAGAAACGCAAGTATAAATTTAACTCAACCAATATCAAAACATATGTCTAATATCCAAATAAAGTTAAGCGGTAATACTTATAATGCACTCGTAGACAGCGGAAGCATTACGAATGTGATGCGAGAAGAGATTGCTGAAGATTGTCGATTAAAATACGAAGAAAGTAATCAAATTTACACCGGTTTTGGAATGACCGACGTTCAAAGCAAGGGAAAAGTACGAACACAAATAAAAATAGGAAACGATAAATACGACATCAACTTTATCGTTATACCCAATTACGCAATATCACAAGACATTATTTTGGGTGAACCATTCTTTAATGATGCAAGTGTTACATTCGGTCCAAGTGGAATGAATATTTCTAAAGTCAAATCCGAAACACCATCGGAAGTAAACGAGATTCTGCAAATCGAAGTACAGCAAACTAGCCCAGACTATAATGTAAACCCGAACTTCAGTATGGCGCAGAAACATCAACTGGAACATATGGTAAGCCAGTACCAACAAAATTTATTAATTAAACCTGTTCTAGACAACGAGGACGTGGAGATGAAAATTCGACTGAGGAGCGAGACACCGATCGTTCATCGACCGAGACGTTTGGCACAGAACGAGTTGAAGCAAGTGCAAGAAATCGTCGATGATCTCCAGGAACGAGGTATCATTCGTCCAAGCAAGTCAGAATACTGCAGTCCAATTGTGTTAACAAGAAAGAAAAATGGTGAAGTTAGAATGTGTGTGGACTATCGAGCTTTAAATGCTATTACGGTAAAAGATCAATTTCCATTACCATTAATAGACGACTTTATAGATAAACTAAGAGATAAAAAGTTTTTTACTTTATTAGATTTAAAAAATGGTTTTAATTATATACGCACAACAAAAAGCGTAAAAGAAAATTTTGAAATCTTGGAACGTGTCCTTGATACTTGCAAAAGTAATTGTTTAAAATTAAGACTTGATAAATGTCAATTTGGTGTGACACGTATAGAATATTTAGGTTATGATATTAGTTTTAATTGTATACAACCAAATATAGGTAAAATCAAATCTGTAATTAAATATCCAGAGCCAAAGACGATACATGATGTACATAGCTTTCTAGGATTGAGCGGGTATTTTCGTAGATTTATTAAAGATTACGCAAGAGTTGCAAAACCTCTTAGCGATTTGTTACGTAAAAGTACGGGATTTAAATTCGGAAAGATAGAACGAGATTGTTTCGAATTGTTAAAGCTGAAGTTAAGTACTAAACCGATTCTTTCTATTTATAATCCAATCGCTAAAACGCAATTATTTACAGACGCGAGTAGTAAAGGTTTCGGAGCGATTTTAATGCAAACGGATGAAACTGATAAATACCATCCAGTATATTATTTCAGCGCGAAAACATCGGAAGACGAACCCAAATATCATAGTTTCGAACTCGAAACTCTGGCAATAGTAAAAGCACTTCATAAATTTCGTACATATTTGCTAGGTATTGATTTTACAATCATCACTGACTGTAATGCATTAAAACAGACACTTTCAAAGCGAGAAATATGTCCGCGTATTAATCGTTGGTCATTAGTTCTCCAAGAATTTAGTTATACGTTAGAACACAGAAAGTCCGAATTGATGAAACATGTAGATGCTCTTAGTCGGTATCCGGTTCAATTAATTCAATATGATTTGCTTGAATCACTTAAAAGAGAACAAGGTAATGATCCCGATATACAAAATATTATTAATAAAGTTAACGCAGACAAATTACCTGAAAGAAATGATTATGACATTTTAAACGGTTTACTGTTTCGTAAAGTTTCGCGAAATCTACTAGTAGTTCCGCGAAATATGCGCAGGAATATAGTAAACGAATACCATGATAATAACACGCATGTAGGCCATGAGAAAACGTTGGCAGCAATTCGCGATTATTATTGGTTCAGAGGTATGAATAAATACGTTAAACAATACATCAAAAATTGTTTGATCTGCATTCAATATAACAATAAATTGAAAAAAGATGGTTATATGAACATACCAGATCACGGTGATCGACCATTTAAAATTTTACACATCGATCATATAGGGCCATTGGAAAAAACAAAATCCGGTTCCAAATTTATATTAATTATAATAGACTCGTTTTCGAAATTTGTATTTTTACGAACTGCAAAGCAAACCGATAGTAACAGTGTGATAAAGTCGTTAACTGAAATCTTTTCGACTTTCGGAAATCCAAATATTATTATTAGCGATCGAGACACGGCCTTCACCTCAGCTAAATTCGAAGATTTTTGTACGCAACGAAAAATTAAACACGTAAAAATAGCCGTAAGTACACCGCGAGCTAACGGTCAGGTAGAACGGTACGTTCGAGTTACCAAGAATGCTTTAGCGAAATGCGCGACTTCGGAAAATTGGAATGAATCTTTAGAACTGATTCAGCTTAGTATTAACAATACCGTTCAGAAATCTGTTGGTGCCTCTCCTAGTAAGTTATTATTAGGGATTGATTTGAATTACTTAATAGATCAAGACATAAAATATTTAGTCAATCAGGTAAATGATTGTGAACCTGTGAATTTTGAGATGTTGAGACAGACTGCTATGGATAAAATGAAACAATCACAAAACTATAATAAAAATGTTTTTGATCAAAAGCGGAAACCTGCTGTTAGTTATCAAGTTGGCGATTACGTAGTTATAAAAAGACCACGAATATTATCAAGGGGTAGTACTGTCTTTGCACCAAAATTTAAGGGGCCATATATTGTTACTAAAGTCTTAGAACGCGACAGATATGTAGTTGAAGATATACCTGGATTTCAATATACTCAACGTTTTTATACAAGTATCTGTTCAGCTGAAAATATGAAACTATGGCCGCGTGAAGAAAATGATGTTATGAACACCAATTCTGATGTCGAGGACGACGATCCGGTCAGAATAGCCGAAGCTGTAAGCATCGAAAATACATCTGACAGATTTTTGAAATGCGCGCCAGAAAGTGACTAGAGTGAAGTGAGAGAGGGAACACTAGATGGCAGTAGAGTAGGAGAATATCTGTAATGTGAACGCAAGCCGATGAATAAAATAAATAATAAAGTGTATTATCCTGTTTTATTATAAAAATCCTTACATATATATATATAAATAATGTATTTTTCTCTCCTCTCCTTACATAAACTGCATTATTTCACGGAGGAACATTGTGTATGAAAGACAATTATATATATATATATATATATATATATATATATATATATATATATACGATGTGTCTAACAAAAATTATATACAATGTTATTTATTGTATAAAATGTGTCTAAGAATTATATAAGCAATGTATTTGACAAATTTTATATACAATGTGTTATCAATTATTACCACTTTGACTTCAAGGAAAAAGTGGTATAGCGTTTGGTACGGTGTCTGTAACATTAGCAAAAAAAAAAAAAAAATTTGTATAGAAATCCTTCATATAGCCTCTAGATGACGAATCTGAACTTAGTTTATGTGGGTGTATGGTTGTGCGTCGTCAGGTCGCTCGCTCGCTCGGTCGTAAGTCAAAATTTTGTGGCCGCAACTCCTCCTAGACGGTTAAACCGATTGTAATGAAATTTTCAGGATAAATTTGTCTAGTGCCCAAGATGGTCATGTGGTTTTGGTTTTTTCCAGTGATGCCAACTTTCCGAGAAAAAAATTACTAAATTATTTAAAAATTCATATTGGCTACGTTATTTATCCGATTTTGATCAAATTTTCAGAAAATATTTCTTCAATGCTTCTATTAATTACATAATTTTATTATTATTCAGTGCTGCCAACTTTCCGAGAAAAAAATTACTAGTTTTAAAAATTTTATTATGGCCATGTTATTCAACCGATTTTACTCAAATTTTCACAAAAGATTCTCCTAGTATTCATATAATTTATGTAATTTTAACACAATACATTCTTGCCAACTTTCCGAGAAAAAAATTAGTAAAATTTTTAAAAATTTATTATGACCATTTTATTTAACCGATTTTGATAAAATTTTCAGAAAAGTATTTCCTAGTGCCCACATAAATTATAATATTATTAAAATACAGTGTCAATGTCAAAGTAGTCTATATATGGGTTTACCCATATATTTCTAATATTGTTTATTTAAATCTAAGTTAAAAGACGATTTAATAAATGATTCTTTTCGGAAATTTTGTTCAAAATATCTATCTCGTATGACATAAGCATGAAAGCCTTCATGTTTGCAGTTCAAAAGATTTATTTGAATGATTTTGATGGTATACGTTTGCCCAGTGGATCAGTCCGATGAGTAGTTGGAGTGGTGGTATGATTGAGAGAGTGGCTTGCGTGAGCGAAAGTTTCCAAGTAGTAGCGAATAGAAGTGAGCATGCGATGAGAGTGGAATTATGAATGTGGATGAAGCGAAAGTTGCTTGTGCTGGATAGGAATATGTTTGGAGGCGACTGATTACGGGATGATGAAAAGAGTTTGTGCCACACCCTTTTGGGGTACATAGCGTGATTGTGTATGCATGTATGTATGTATGCTTTGAAAAAAATAAATAATGTTTTTAAGCCTGAAAGCCTCGAAATTATCCTTACTTAAACAATCAATTCTAGCAATTTGTTTTAAATGTACTTTAATTTTCAAAATATTCGTTCACATGATACTTGAATGGAAGATTTTGCTAGGAATGTAAATGTTTCCAAAGAAGCTACGGTGCACGTTTAGAGCAGGTAGATGAATTTGTGTAGTTGGGTAGTTTGTTGTCTAGAGATCGTGAAATTGAAAGGAAAGTAAATGCTGCTGTTGTAAGATGTTTTGGGTGCTCCTAGTGCCCAAATAAATTATAATATTATTAAAATACAATGTTGCCAACTTTCCGAGAAATATCAAAGTGGTCTATATATGGGTTTACCCATATACTTTTATAATCTTGTAAATGTAAATATTGAAATTATTGTAGAAATAATTTGTATTAATTTATAATATTATTAAAATACAGTGTTGCCAATTTTCCGAAAAATGTCAAAGCGGTCTATATATGGGTTTACCCACATATGTACTTCTAATCTTGTTGTATTTTGTATTGAATTGTATTTTTGCTGCTTATGTAATTGCGTTTATTTCTGTTTGGCAATAAATTATTATTATTATTAATAAAATATTTTTTTTTTAAGGATACAATGCATATTAATCATCTTGTATATATATTAATAACGAGGCTAGCAATCATTTAATGATTTAATGATTTATGTACCTGAGATGTTTCTAGTCTAATGTACCTAAGATTTATGACGTATGTGTATTATTAGAAATTATTTAGTATGGAATTTATGAATATTTATCTATTGATGAGTGCAAAGAATTTATTACAGAATTATTATATATTATTATTATATTATTTATATATTATTGTACCTATTATATATAATAGGTACAATATACTGTACAATATATTGTACTATATATTATTATATACTATTATATATGTATATATTTATTACCACTTTGACTGCAAGGAAAAAGTGGTATAGCGTTTGGTACGCTGTCTGTAACATTTTCAAAAAAAACAAATTTGTGTATAGAAATCTTTCATATAGTCAATAGATGACGAATCTGAACTTAGTTTATGTGGGTGTATGGATGTGCGTCGTCAGCTCGCTCGCTCGGTCGTAAGTCAAAATTTTGTGGCCGCAACTCCTCCTAGACGGTTCAACCGATTTTAATGAAATTTTCAGGAAAAATTTGTCTAGTGCCCAAGATGGTCATGTAGTTTTGGTATTTTCCAGTAATGCCAACTTTCCGAGAAAAATAATAATAAAATTTTTAAAAATTCATAATGGCTACATCATTTACCCGATTTTGATCAAATTTTCAGAAAAGATTTCTCTAATGCTTTCATTAATTATATAATTTTATTAATATTCAATGTAGCCAACTTTCCGAGAAAAAAATTACTAAAGTTTTTAAAAATATATCATGACCACGTTATTTAACCGATTTTACTCAAATTTTTACAAAAGATTCTCGTAGTAACCATATAATTTACGTAATTTTAACAAAATACAGTGTTGCCAACTTATCGAGAAAAAAAAATCACATTTTTTTTTTAAATTCATTGTGGCTACATTATTTATTCGATTTTCATCAAATTTTCAGAAAAGTTTCTTCTATAGTGCCCACATAAATTATAATTTTATTAAAAATATTGAGTTGGCAATTTTCCGAGAAATGTCAAAGTGGTATAGCGTATATGGGTAAATCCAAATATATATATATATATATATATATATATATATATATATATATATATATGGGTTTACCCATATACTTCTAATCTTGTTTAATTATAATTTACATGGAAATGACATTACAGATAAAGATCAATAAATTGTATGACACATATAAAATTAAATATAATTCTTTATTTACATCTAAATTAAAAGACGATTTAACAAAAAATTCCTTTCGGATTTTTTTTTAATGATGTCTCTCCATTATCTATTTTGTACCAAAATATCCATTTCGCAAACCATTAGCATGAAAGCGTCGAAATTATCCCGATTTAAACAATTTCGCAATCTATTACATTTAAAATGTAGTTTAATTTTAACAAGATTAGAAGTATATGGGTAAACCCATATATATAGACTACTTTGACATTTCTCGGAAAATTGGCAATAAACTGTATTTTAATAATATTATAATTTATGTGGGCACTAGGAGAAACTTTTCTGGAAATTTAATCAAAATCGAATAAATAATAACCAAAATAAACTTTTTAAAAAATTTATGTTTTTTTTTTCTCGATAAGTTGGCAACACTGTATTTTGTTAAAATTGCATAATTTATTTAGACACTAGGAGAATCTTCTATGAAAATTTGATTAAAATCGGTTAAATAAAGTGATCATAATAAATTATTAAAAAATTTAGTAAATTTTTTTCTCGGAAAATTGGCAACACTGTATTTTGTTAAAATTACATAAATTATATGAATACTAGGAGAATCTTTTGTGAAAATTTGAGTAAAATCGGTTAAATAACATGACTATAATAAATTTTTTTTAAATTCCGTAAATTTGTTCTCGAAAAGTTGGTAACACTAGATATTAATAAAATTATATAATTAATGGGAGCATTAAAAAATTTTTTTCTGAAATTTTGATCAAAATCGGTTAAATAATGTAGCCAGTATGAATTTTTAAAAACTTTAGTAATTTTTTTTCTCGGAAAGTTGGCATTACTGGAAAAAACCAAAACCACATGACCATTTTGGGCACTAGACAAATTTATGAAAATTTCATTAAAATTGGTAGAACCGTCTAGGAGGAGTTGCGGCCACAAAACTTTGACTTACGACTGAGCGAGCGAGCTGACGACGCACATCTATACACCCACATAAACTAAGTTCAGATTCGTCATGTAGAGGCTATATGAAGGATTTCTATACACAATTTTTTTTTGAAAATGTTACAGACACCGTACATTTAGTTATTTTCAATTTTATTCATGTGTTCCTAAAACCAAGTAGACTTCGCAGACTTCGTTGTGATCAGAAGAATGTAAGAATGGCAATACTTGTTTAAAAATAGTCCATAGATTGCACTACTAGTATTTAAATTACAGTTTTCTTTTTTATCGACAGCACAATTCGATTTGTAAATAGTTCAAACATATAGATGACACTGTAAGATCATTGTTCGAAATAGTTGGCCACTTGAATGTTGTGTTATAAATTTTCAAATACATATTGATTTTAATAGTAAGTAAAATACATTATTCTACATACAACATTTAGATTTGATTTTAAATAATAATCATGTAAAAAAAAGTGACAAATTATATTTAAAGTAATTGTCTACATTGACGGTCCTGTAGGTAAAGTTCATTCAACTTTATTGACTTTAGCTGCAGAATGATTACTTATCTTTCTATTTTTTTTCTTTTATTTAAATTTTATTTAAACAAATCGCTTGAACCTGGATCAAGTAGCAATTAAGGAAAAAATTGTAAAATTAAATACGCAGGTATTTATTCTTCTTCTTATACTAGTAATTTTACACAAAATTCATCTGGCCAACTGGATTCGTGTCAGATATTTATAAGTTAACCTCTAATATTATCAATTACAATATTTTTATATTTTACTTTTTATAAGAAGCTTTTTTTGGTAGAAAATTTAATTTTAATCATGAATAAGTTTATGCACCATTGTCAATTATGTATAAGTGACAAAAATGTATTGTTCACAATACTTGATCTGGATTCAGATGGCAAACGTTTCATGGACAAATTGGAAGCAATTATGCCAGAACTTGTAAGAATAAAATAATTTGTTTTGATTGTAATATACTTTATTATTTCTGAATCTTTTACTTTCCTCATTTTAGGTTGATTGCAAGACCAAATTACCGAATGGTATTTGTACGATTTGCGCTGTTCGGTTGAATGATGCTTATACATTTATAAAACAATGTTTCGATTCTCAAATAGTATTAAAACAGCATTTAAATGAAGAACGTTGCAGATTATGTGCTAGTGGTGATAATATAACATTGAGTTTAACTACAATGGATACGGATAACGTATTGTTATCATACAAATTGGAAATCATTGCATCGGAAATTGTAAGTAAAATACTAGCTTTAATCAGGTCCACGAAAACAATTATATGCTTATTAATTGATAAGTAATTATTTATTATCAATTCCATAAGTTTTGAGAACAGTCCACGTTCAACCTAATCTAATTTAGAGTATTATACATTTTAATGCAATTTTTGGTTTTGTTTAATTGAAATTTATATAAAACAAGTTGTAATTTGAATACATGTACATTTACAATAAAAATTACATAAAACAATTGTTTTATTAGATTTACTTATAATAAGTTTATTAGTTATTACAATTATGTTTTTGCTAAACTAAAATTTATTTCTGCAAGAGTCGTTGGAATAGTTATTATGAGAAAAATGTTGTCTGTTGTGCGTGGGTTATTTTTAATCATTTGTTACCCTATAGCCAAGTAACGTACTCACCCAGCTTATAATAGGTTTACTAGAATTTAGATCATTCAAATATTAATTAAATATCATAGGGATTTGGTGTTATTAGTATAGGGTGTTTTTTTTTAGAGGCGGAGAACTTTAAATTGAAATAAAACACAGAAAAATGATTTTAATATCTATGAAATTGGCTTTATTTTAAAGATAATTTATGTTTAAATATAAATTTGGGCATGTGGACGCCGCGGCATGGCATAATCTGGAGGTTCAATTTTCTCACACTCTTCGCAGTAAATCAGGCTGTATTACGGCAATAACGCGTCGAATGTTGGCTTCCAAGTGCTCAATTGTTTCTGGTTTATCGGCGTAGACATGCGACTTTACATATCCCCAAAGA
The DNA here is from genome assembly GCA_963966155.1 of Clivina fossor. NCBI lineage: Eukaryota > Metazoa > Arthropoda > Insecta > Coleoptera > Carabidae > Clivina > Clivina fossor. Next base: position 430,382 of record OZ014567.1, read on the forward strand.
AAATAATCTAATGGCGTCAAATCGCACTTGGAAGTCAACATTCGACGCGTTATTGCCGTAATACGGTTTGATTTACTGCGAAGAGTTTGTGAAATTTGGACCAGATTACGCAATGTACGCGCCAGCCGCGCGGCGTCCACATGCCCAAATTTATATTTAAACATAAATTATCTTTAAAATAAAGTCAATTTCATAGATATTAAAAACATTTTTCTGTGTTTTATTTCAATTTAAAGATCTCCGCCTCTAAAAAAAAAACCCTTTAGAAACAGTTTGCTCCCTTTATAATCCGGAGATTTTTATTATATAGTATGTTTAATATGTAATATTAATTTATATTTTTAGCTGAAATGTACTGAGAAGTTATCGGATTGTATTTGCTCAATTTGTTCGGTTCGATTAAATGAAACGTATAAATTTGTAGAAAAATGTTTTAAATCGCAAGAAATTTTCAAGCGATATGCAAAACAACAATCGCAAAATAGTGAAGTTATGAAAAACGAAATTAAAGAAGAGACTATTGATGAAGAATACATTAAAGTAGAATTGGAAACTGATAGAAACATTAAAGTTGAAGATAGTTTAGAATCACAAAATAATACAATTTTTGATGTTGTTTGTATGAAAGAAGAAGTGATTAATGAAGAATACATTCAGGATTTGGAAAATGATACAAATATTAAATTTGAAGAAAGTTTGAAATCAGAATCTTTAGATTTACATTCAGAATTAATAATTAAGGAAGAATATTCTGATATTGAAAATGATACCGATATAAATCAATTTCGAGCTAGTAGAAATACGAAAGAAAATAATATTTTCAGCTCAGAAGAAAAAGATAAATCTGTAAAGAAAAGAAAATCTCATAAATGTACATTTTGTGAGAAAACTTTTACTCGGAGTGGAATTTTAAAATCGCATATTCGTGTACATACAAATGGGAGACCTTACAAATGCGAAATATGTGAGAAAACTTTTACTCTGAATCATGTTTTAAAAAGGCATATTCGTATACATACAAATGAGAGACCTTATAAATGCGAAATATGTGAGAAAACTTTTATTCAAAATGAATATTTGAAAGTGCATTCTCGTACACATACAAATGAGAAACCTTATAAATGTGAAATATGTGAGAGAACTTTTACTCAAAGTGGACACTTAAAAAGACATATCAATTCTCATACAAAGGAGAGATCTTATAAATGCGAATTATGTGAGAAAACTTTTACGCTAAGAGGAAACTTAAATAGACATATCCGTTCTCATTCAAATGAAAGATCTTATAAATGCCAAATATGTGAGAAAACTTTTATTAGAAGTGAACATTTAATTCGGCATGTTCGTTCTCATACAAAGGAGAAACCGTATAAATGCGAAATATGTGAGAAAACTTTTATGTGGAGGGGTCAATTAAAGCAGCATGTCCGTTCTCATATGAAGGAGTAACCTGATGAATGCGAAATAGAAAACTTTTCCTCAAAGTAGAAATTAAAAAGAAAGATATTCATATTTATAGTGTTACGATTTAATTTTTGTAGTTCTCTTTTAATTAATGATTAATTTTGAAATATTGTTAAGTTTCATTCGGACTGCTCTTTCGCTAGCGAAGTCAGTATTTTGTTTTAGCGAAGACCTAGTGGTTCTGAACCGAACTACATGTGAGTCTATATGAATACATTGCAAAAGCACGGATTTAGTTTCATTAGCAAAATGGTCAAGGTTTCTAACGAAAATTTACTTATGTTTTAAGAACGGCAAATCACATTTTACTCAAATGAGATAGCGATGTGTATATGTTTACATTAAAAGAAATGTCAAATTATAATATGTAAATGATCAGTTTGGAAGATAAAATTAATATTATTTGGAAAACCCGTATTTCATATAATCAAATAACATTCATTTTAGACACTTCAGAAAAAAAATTAACAAAACAGATGGCGAATTTATCCCATAAACCTATAAAATTATATTTATTTCATTTACTTTTCTGAGTGTTCTGTTTTGCATTCGTATTTTTCAAATGATTGTACAGGTCTTATTTTGTATAATCATAAATTCTTCATCAGACATATTTAACACAACAAAACAACTTAAACTGTAAAAAGAAAACTGTACTGAACGTAACCAAAAACTGTTTATAATGTTTACAATGTAAACAGTATAGTAAAAAATAATTTTTAACAACATTTTTCAAGTTTTTGCACTGTGTTACGTCGTGAAACTAAAACTAAATCGTAAAACTGTTCTGGCAGTCGGAATGAGGTTTTATTCTAAATGTAATTTGTCAGTATCTTTTTTTTACATGATTATTATTTTAAATAAAATTAAAATGTTAAGTTTCATTCAGACTGCTGTTTTAGTTTTATGCAGAAGCACAACAATTTGACCAATCCAAACACTTGACACATTTTTAGTTTTTTACGTTAAATATTTGCGAGTACATATTTTCATTAATCAGCTCTTGTGTTTGTGCGTAAAACTAAAACGGTAGTCTGAATTAGATTTTATGTACAATAATATTTTCGAATTTCTATAAAAATCAACATGTATTTGAATATTTATAACACAACATGAAATGACAATAAACTTTGTTTATGCGTTCCTGATACAAATTGAAATTTACAGTCTTTATTGTGACAAGAAGATAACAATTTTTTTATTATTCTATTGTAAAGATGACCGCATTTGCCCAAATCAATTTTATATATTTTATCAATTTATATTAATATTATTTTTAAAAAATATGTAAAATATATTAAATGTTATTTATAATAAAATTCAAATCAATAAATAAATCAATACTATTATGTAATATGTATTAATGAGTTGTTTTTACCTAATTTAATAATATGAATAATTTTTTTTTTATTTCTTTAAATTTGTTTTAATCATGTAAGTAAAGTCAATAAATATTGAATGAAGTTTATTGACTTTAGCTGCAGAATTAATACTAAACTTAATTTTTCTATTTTTTTTTGTTTTTTATTTGAATTTCGTTTAATGTATGGACGGCCTTGTTTACACAACGACCTGTTATGCAATACCAGTTTGAGCAATTTGTTTGTAAGTGTATGGGGTTTTTTAGACAAACAGCTAGATTAATTAACAATTGATAAAACATTTTCAAATTTAAATTTGATGCGTTCAGCAATCCTGTAACGAGGATTGTATGTGTTTTAAAATTTTCCGTAATTTCATTTAGTGCTGAGTTCAATTTATGTAGAAATGCGTCTACATCTTCTGATCGTGACCGGTATACTACAATTATTAATATATTTTTTTTGTGGTGTGAGAGTGTTTTGCTTGAGCGAAAGTTTCCAAGTGTCAGGAATAAAAGAGCATGTATGAGAGAAATTATGAATGTGGATGAAGCGAAAATTGTTTGTGCTCGATTGGAATGTTTGGAGGCGACTGATTTCGGGATGTTGAAAAGAGTTTATGCTACATCCTTTTGGGTACGTGGCGTGATTATGTATGTATGTATGTATGTATACCTGTAATTTCGATAACTTACCTATTTTTTCGTTAGTAGATCGCTCTACTTTGTTATTTTGTTGTTCTTTAATCTTTAATAATGTTATTATCAATAATGACATTATTATACAGCAGCTAGTTACTATACACCGCTGGTGTGGCAGTGATATATCTTCGGCGACCATATTACGAAAACTATTACATCAAGTTAAATTAATTGACAATTGCATTGTTTATTTTCGCTTGAAATCTAATTTGATTGTTAAAAACATGTAAACAAGTGCAACAAATGCAATGTGCACCGCCAAAGATGGTCAGAAATTATATATTCAACCAAAGAATTATTAATTCTCACAAATCATCTAACAAATATAAATTGCGTATGTTGAGTTCGTCGAAACATCGATTATAAATAAATAATAATACAGAACTGAGGTAGTGTTTTATTTAATATTCGAACATAGTTATTTGAAAAATAATATTCTCGCAAAGCGAGAATGGAGCTAGTCGAATGTGGTTTGATTTTATAAGCTAGTTTTGCGATTAGCCAAAATACAAGATTAGAAGTATATGGGTAAACCCATATATAGACCACTTTGACATTATCACATAAATGATAAGATAGAGGGATAAAATTTTTTTTTATCGAAAGTTGGCAACATTGTATTTTGCTAATATATAATATTATAGGCGCTAAGGGTATCTTCTGTAAAAATTTCATTAAAATCGGATAAATAATGCGGGCATAACAAATTTTTAGAAAATTATATTTTTTTTCCGGAAAGTTGGCAACATCGTAGTTTAATAAAATTATAATTTATGTGGGCACTAGAAGAAACTTTTCTGAAAATTTGATTAAAATCGGTTAAATAATGTAGCCACAATAAATTTTTAATATTTTAGTAATTTTTTTCTTAATATGTTGGCAACACTGTATTTTGTTAAAATTGCATAATTTATGCGGGCACCAGAAGAATCTTTAGTGAAAATTTGATTAAAATTGGTTAAATAACGTGGTCATAATAAATTTTTAAAAATTTTAGTAATTTTTTTCTCAGAAAGTTGGCAGCACTGTACTTTGTTGAAATTATCTAATTTATATGGATACCAGAAGAATCTTTAGTGAAAATTTGATTAAAATTGGTTAAATAACGTGGTCATAATAAATTTTTAAAAATTTTAGTAATTTTTTTCTCAGAAAGTTGGCAGCACTGTACTTTGTTGAAATTATCTAATTTATATGGATACCAGAAGAATCTTTAGTGAAAATTTGATTAAAATTGGTTAAATAACGTGGTCATAATAAATTTTTAAAAATTTTAGTAATTTTTTTCTCAGAAAGTTGGCAGCACTGTACTTTGTTTAAATTATATAATTTATATGGATACTAGAAGAATCTTTTGTGAAAATTTGAACAAAATCGGTTAAACAACATGGCCGTAATACATTTTTAAAAATTTTAGTAATTTTTTTCTCAGAAAGTTGGCAGCTCTGTACTTTGTTGAAATTATCTAATTTATATGGATACCAGAAGAATCTTTAGTGAAAATTTGATTAAAATTGGTTAAATAACGTGGTCATAATAAATTTTTAAAAATTTTAGTAATTTTTTTCTCAGAAAGTTGGCAGCACTGTACTTTGTTGAAATTATCTAATTTATATGGATACCAGAAGAATCTTTAGTGAAAATTTGATTAAAATTGGTTAAATAACGTGGTCATAATAAATTTTTAAAAATTTTAGTAATTTTTTTCTCAGAAAGTTGGCAGCACTGTACTTTGTTTAAATTATATAATTTATATGGATACTAGAAGAATCTTTTGTGAAAATTTGAACAAAATCGGTTAAACAACATGGCCGTAATAAATTTTTAAAAATTTTAGTAATTTTTTTCTCAGAAAGTTGGCAGCAGTGTACTTTGTTGAAATTATCTAATTTATATGGATACCAGAAAAATCTTTTGTGAAAATTTGAACAAAATCGGTTAAACAACATGGCCGTAATAAATTTTTAAAAATTTTAGTAATTTTTTTCTCAGAAAGTTGGCAGCACTGTACTTTGTTGAAATTATCTAATTTATATGGATACCAGAAGAATCTTTTGTGTAAATTTGAACAAAATCGGTTAAACAACATGGTCGTAATAAATTTTTAAAAATTTTAGTAATTTTTTCTCGGAAAGTTGGCAACACTGCGGTCTGAAAATTAAACTCAATTTTTTATTTGGTATGAACTATCTAATTGCCAAGTTTCAGCTTTCTACGAGCTTTCCTTTATACTTATAATTAACACTCGTATTAAAAACTTTAGTAATTTTTCTCTCGGAAAGTTGGCAACACTGCGGTCTGAAAATTGAACTTAATTTTTTATTTGGTATGAACTATCTAATTGCCAAGTTTCAGCTTTCTACGAGCTCTCCTTTATACTTATAATTAACACTCGTATTAAAAACTTTAGTAATTTTTGTCTCGGAAAGTTGGCAACACTGCGGTCTGAAAATTGAACTTAATTTTTTATTTGGTATGAACTATCTAATTGCCAAGTTTCAGCTTTCTACGAGCTTTCCTTCATACTTATAATTAACACTGGTATTTATCGTATTTTTTGGACACGGCCGGCCAGCCGGCAAGCCAGCCAGCCAGCCGGCAAGCCAGCCAGCCAGCCGGCAAGCCAGCCAGCCAGCCGTATTGACGATTTTATAAGCTAGTCTTTTCGACTAGCTAATATAGTATAATTCAAAAAAATAATAGTAAAAAAACGATTTGGTTAGTTGAATGACATAGAGTGGTAAAGAGTTTTATAACCAGGTAACTCTTTCAAGTAAAAAATAATATAAACACATAAAAAACTTGTTTCTTTATTTTTGGAACAATATTTTTACGTCTTGTTAGAAATTTGCGCCTGCGCGTATGAGACAAGCTTGTCAAATCCGGACACTAATGAAATTACAAAAATTATTGAAGTGAAACTCTAATTATTATTATATTTTGTTATTTCTTGTGTAAAAGTATTTACACTAGTAACTAGTTGAATAATGAAATTATTTCTAAATAGCAATTTACGCAGTTTTGAAACATATTAGAAATCTTCGCAATTCAATACATACATATACGTATGTACGAATGTACGTCGATTATTAATAAATATTAATACAGAACTTTAATCTAAATCCGTTTTATTTTAATATAATGAGTTGTGAAAGATTTTTTACTATACCTACTGTATACTACTAACCATCACAAAACTAAATTTTTATTTTTACAATCAAATACAAATGAATTTTATTTGCAAATATTAAAATGATTTAATAACAGGATTAGAAGCATATGGGTAAATCCATATATAGACCACTTTGACATTTTCCGGAAAGTTGGCAACACTGTATTTTAATAATATTATAATTTATGTGGGCACTAGGAGAAACTTTTCTGAATATTTAATCAAAATGGAATAAATAATGTAGCCAAAATATATTTTTAAAAAAATTTGTGATTTATTTTCTCGATAAGTTGGCAACACTGTATTTTGTTAAAATTGCATAATTTATTTAGGCATTAGGAAAATCTTTTATTAAAATTTGATTAAAATCGGTTTAATAAAGTGATCAAAATAAAAAATTTTAAATTTTACTAATTTTTTTCTCGGAAAGTTAGCAACACTGTATTTTGTTAAAATTACATAAATTATATGATTGCTAAAAGAATCTTTGGTAAAAATTTGAGTACAATCGGTTAAATAACATGGCCATAATATATTTTTAAAGATTTTAGTAATTTTTTTCTCGGAAAGTTGGCAACACTGGATATTAATAAAATTATATAATTAATGGAAGCATTAGGGATATCTTTTCTGAAAATTTGATCAAAATTGGATAAGCAGTGTAGCCAATATAAATTTTTAAAAACTTTAGTAATTTTTTTGTCGGAAAGTTGGTATCACTGGAAAAAACCAAAACCACCATCTTGGGCACTAGGCAAATTTATCCTGAAAATTTCATTAAAATCGGTTGAACCGTCTAGGAGGAGTTGCGGCCACAAAATTTTGACTTACGACCGAGCGAGTGAGCAAGCTGACGACGCACATCCATACACTCACATAAACTAAGTTCAGATTCGTCATCTAGAGGCTATATGAAGGATTTCTATATACAATTTTTTTTTGAAAATGTTACAAACACCGTACCAAACGCTATATCACTTTTTCTTTGCATTCAAAGTGGTAAAAATGCTTTCTGTTTTATCACAAATAGGTTTGTGTAGAATTTATATTAAACACATACATACGTATTAAAGAAATCTAACTGTATTTTACACATCTAATTAAAAATAGTCTGAAATTTTTTAATTAATATAATTAATAAATCGCATATAATTTTATAAGCGTATTAAACCGCACTGCATTTATCTACAAACTAAATAAAGATTATAAGAGAAAAATATTTTGGAAAAATAATCTTCAGACAAGTAGAAATAAATGAATTAAATATAAAAAAAAATTAAGAATATAATTTGCTTTAATTACTTTTTCAAAATGCTGCAATAAGGAAGTCAATCAAATCAAAATTACGTTATTAAACAGGAAAAATATATTATATTTAAATTTTTACACACACACACATGTATATAAAAAATAAATTTGTTATACAATATAAAGAACATTGGTAAATATAAAATATATATTATATAAAATACGATAAACATAACAAATTTAATAATTATTAATTATTATAATTTCTTTTTTGGGACCTATATTTTTGATGCAGATTTGTAAACATTAACATTTGTTGAATTTATAGAATTTTCTGGGCTGATATGCCGTGGTTGGTCTATCCTCGTTGCAGACGTTTCGCCATACATCATAGATGACATCCTCAGTGCTTGGTGACTGAATGACAGTTTCTGCCCCGCAATCTGGTATATATATACAGTGCGAGTGTAAAGTCTGGAACTATCGCAATAAATCTTTTATTAAACTTTTTTGAAAAAATCCTCGAACACGTCAATTTTTATCTTATGTGAGACATATTTTACTGTAATCGTCACTTAAAGATCGTCTTTTGTTTCTGAGTTATGACGTAAGCGATAATTTTTTTAAATAGAAACCTGTATTTTTTATTATAGATTTTGGTAGTACTTTTTATTCCGTTTCCAACCATATAAAATTTTAAATATGTTACATTTGAAAAAAATTGAGAAAAATAATCTTAAAGTTTAAATATTAAAAACTAATTATATTGACAAAATGAATCTAGTTATTAGTGTATAAAACAAAACAAATTAGCTACAACTGTCAGAATAAGATTGTTTTTTTCAAATATAACATATTTAAAATTTTATATGGTTGGAAACGGAATAAAAAGTACTACCAAAATCAATAATAGAAAATATAGGTTTCTATTTAAAAAAATTATCGCTTACGTCGTAACTCAAAAACAAAAGACGATCTTTAAGTGACGATTACAGTAAAATATGTCTCACATAAGATAAAAATTGACGTATTCGAGGATTTTTTCAAAAACGTTTAATAAAAGATTTATTGCGATAGTTCCAGACTTTACACTCGCACTGTATATAATATACCTGTACACCCACCATTTTCTACATGTGTGAGTACGCCTTTGGCCAATTCTGAATGAACTGGCTACACTGCAAAAAAAAAACAAAAGGTTTTAACATTTACAACTTACATGATTTGTAATCGGTGTTAATTAGTGATCTTTGACAACACGTTACGTTAAGTATTTGTGTAACCTTACATGACTCATTATGACTTTATCAATTGCTACTGTTGATAAAAACTTAGCATTCGAAATTCGTATATGAGCTCTTTTATAAATATTATTGTTTGTGGTTTTAGAAAAATTATTATATTTTATTAACTTTTCGCGACAGTTAGTTCATATTTTAATTTATTATAAATTTGTTTATTTATAAATCTATAATTTATATAATATATGACTTTTGATTAAATTTCTCAATAGCTTTTAAAAACAGTGGCGCAGCCAGAAACTTGCCAAAAACATACATACATACATACATACATACACAATCACGCCATGTACCCAAAAGGGTGTAGCACAAACTCTTTTTATCATCCCGAAATCAGTCGTCTCCAAACATTCCTATCCAGCACAAGCAACTTTCGCTTCATCCACATTCATAATTCCTCTCTCATACATGCTCACTTCTATTCCTGCTACTTGAAAATTTTCGCACGCGCAAGCCACCCTCTCAATCATACTACTCCAACTACTCATCGGACTGATCCACTGGGCAAACGTATACCATCAAAATCATTCAAATAAATCTTTTTAACAGCAAACGTTTATTAGACGCATTCGCTCAACATGTCTCCGAACCATCTTAACTGACTAACACCAACTTTTGCTACAACATTTTTCTCGAATTTCACACTCATCTATTTCGTACTCGATCTCTCCTATTTACACCACATACCCCACGTAAAAATCTCATTTTCACAGCAGTCATTTTCCGTTTATACTTTTACAACCAAACCCAACATTCACTACTATACATCAACGTAGGCACCTAAACTCCATTGTATATACACAAACGGGCTTTTTTGGAAATATTTACATTCCTAGCAAACAAATGATATAATATTAATCAATAAAGATAATACTATAATTTGTATAAAAAATAAAGAGCAATAAAAATTAATTTCAATTTCCGATGCAATAGTTTCCAATTTATATGATAACAATATGTTATCCGAATCCATTGTACTTGATAGAGGGATATTGGTACACGCCACAAAAATAACGACACACTTTTATTTAAACCTTCGAAAGCAAAATATATTGTAATAAATAATAGAAAGAAATACAATGCGTTGTTTATACGTTCATTTGACAAGACTACTCTAGTCGGACTGACCCGCTACCAACCTCATACCCGTTGTCCCGCCAAAATTCCCTATTTGAATATATTTGAATAAATGAAATATTGTTTGACAGGCAATTCCATCAAATCCCCCCTTTGCCTTGCAAACATTAAACTTGAATCAAACCGACTTTGGCAATATGCTTCCTGAGTACTGGTTCACTCAGGTCTTTGGTCATCATGTCAGCTTCCAACTGCGATGATTGAATATGTTGAAACTTGAACTCGCCTGAGTCCACCTCATCCTTTACAAAATGATATCTTCGGTTGATGTGTTTGTTTCTCTGATTGACCTTGTCAGTCGAAACCCAATCAATTACTGCACGGCTGTCTGTGTTAATGATAATTGGCCTCTCCACGATCCCGAGCTGTCCCAGTTCTTCAAGTAGTCCCATCAGCCATCGCCCCTCGCGTACTGCTTCACACGTTCCGACCAGCTCTGCCTCCATTGTAGACAACGTCACCAGTTTCTGCTTCCCTGTCTTCCAGCTGACAGACGAATTCCCAATTCTCAGGTTGTATCCGGAAAACGATTTGGAATCTGGCGTAGTAGACCAACTTGCATCAGTATTAACGTACAATTTTCCTTTGTTACCTTCAATTTTCAATTTCAACTGTTTCGATCCTTGAAGATATCTGAGTACCCGTTTGAGAGCTTGAAGATGGATCTCTCGGGGGTCCTTTGCATACTGAGACAGTTTACTGTACGTGAACGCCAGATCTGGTCTCGTTCCAACTACTAAATAACCGATACATCCCAGAATTTCTTGATAATAAACAGGATCAACCTTTTCCGATTCCTCGACTTCATCTAATTTTGATCCTATCACTCCAGGAGTCTTGACCGCATTACATTCCGTCATGCCGAATCGTTCCATGATTTCCTTGATGTACTCCTCCTGGCCAAGCAAGAAATCATTCCCCTTCCTCTTGATTGATATTCCAAGGAAAATGACATCTCCCTGTGACTCCTTGATTCGCAGTTCTTTCTTCATCTTCTTCAGTAGTTCATCAACCCTCTGTTTGTCCTGTGCCACGATGATAAAATCGTCAACATAGAATCCAACAGCCAGAAACTCCTTACTCGCATCCCCAATAAACACACAAGGGTCGGCTTTGGTAGGATTCAGACCTGCGTCTTTCAAGATTCCTCTCAACTTGTTGTACCAACATCTTCCAGCTTCAGGTAAGCCATACAGACTTTTCTTAAGGTGTAGTGCCTTCCCCCCTTCAACATTAACTCCAGGAGGAGGATACATGAAGACATCTCGGTCCACCTCGCTGTTTAGGTACGCAGTTTCCACATCGAAGAACCTTGCCTCATAATCATTGATTGCTGTGATCGCGAGCAGCGTACGAAAAGATTCCTTTTTCATCACAGGATTGTAAGAATCATCGTAGTCGAGCCCTCGTCGTTGTCTTGAGCCATCAGCTACCAGACGCGCTTTGTATCTGACTTCTTCGCCATTGTTCTTTTTCGTGAAGACCCATTTGCTCCGAATCATTTTCTTATCTTCAGTTCGATTCACTACTTCCCAAGTACCATACTCCTGATGAGTCCTCAATTCCTTGTCTATCGCCCTCATCCATCTCCGACTATCAATCGAGTGAGTTGCATACTCGTACGACTTCGGAACCTCTTCACGAACCATGTTCGCAGAATACTTTGGGTTAGGCCGCCTGATCCTGGTTGATCTTCTAACCTCTTGTTCCTGGTGACCATCCTGTTCAGCTTGCTCGACACCAACTTCGTCTTCCTCTTCCTGAACTCTAACTTGGACGTCATTTTGATCCTCGACTCGCTGGACCCTAACCTGATCCTCATCGATGATCTGTTCCTCTCGATGATCTTCTGCTCCTGAAACGTCTTGACCTACTTCCCTCTCTCGAATAGTCTCATCTTCTTGGACGGCATTGTTACCCTGATCGAGTAAGACGTAGTCTAGACCATGTTCAGTAGTCTGTGGGCTCTGTCGCTTCGAATATCCCATCTCATTCTCCTTGAAGACGACATCTCTGCTCTCGCGAATTCTTCGTTCTTCCAAGTCGTACACACGATACGCTTTCCTATCTTTAGAATACCCCATGAACACAGCTGGCTTGGATCTCACGTCAAACTTCTTCTTGTTCACGTCATCGTTTCTGTAAAAAACTTTGCACCCAAATATTCGTAAATGCTTTACCGAGGGTTTTCTGCCACTCCATATTTCTAAAGGAACTCTGTCTCTCTTTTTGGTTGGGATGACATTGTGAATATATGCCGACGCCCACACAGCTTCTGCCCAAAATTCATTCGGTAATCCTGCATCTATCATAACGGTTCTTGCCATGTTAATGAGAGTCTTATTCGCCCTTTCAGCTATTCCGTTACTCTGAGGTGTGTGAATCGTCGTTCTTTCGCTCTTAATGCCCTTATCACTGTAATACTCCAATAGTGGATTATTTATGAATTCAGTCCCGTTATCTGAGCGTACGTATTTTACTTTGAAACCAGTTTCAGTTTCACGTCTCGTAATGAACTTTTTAATTTGAATTGCTGTTTCATTTTTAGTTTTCAAAAATTCAACGAAATACCTCCTGCTGTATTCGTCTACTATTACCAGCATATATTTACTACCACGCAACGATTCTACAGGCATAGGTCCACAAAGATCAACGTGTATGCGCTCCAAAATAGCAGTTGCTCTTTCGACAGTAACTTCTGGAAAAGAAAGTCTGCTCATTTTTCCCATAATGCATGAATCACATACCTCGTCTCCATCCTGTATCACTGGCAGCCCATCCACTAGATTGTCTGCGAACATCTGTCTCATATATCTGAAATTACAATGACCTAGTCTTCGATGCCATACATTTCGAACCGACTCTTTTGCGCTGTAACAAGTCTTCTCAGCCTTCAATGGTGTGTCGACGTTGACCCGTACGAGAAACGCGTCCCCCTCGAATGTCCCCTCGGCTATCAATTCTCCCGTTGTCGCTTCATAGATGCCAGCACCGGATTCGTCCAGAATGATTCTCTTGCCTCTCTTTACCAGACTTGGAACGGACATCAGATTGCTATCGATGGTTGGAACGTACAATACATTTTCCATCTTCAGACGGATTTCTCGTGACTCCTCCACCACGCTCGATCCTAAGACTGCTCCACGACTTTCGGCATAAATATTGCGCCCGTTCTCCGCTGTGGCTATTCCCACCTTTTCTGGTCTCCCTCCTACGACAATTTCATTCTGAAAACTCATGTGTGAACTACAAGCGGAGTCCAGCATCCAAACTGTCTCTCTTTCATTCACCAATTTGACTTTATTGATTTCATCAATTTCTGAGACCTTCATTGCGTGTTCTTCGTTACTTTCTCTTGAGCTTTTGGCTTTATTACCTCTATAATTCCCTTTGCCTTTGAAAGCGGAATTATTATATTTAGAGGTGCCCGGGTGCTGCCCTCTGTTGTGATTCTTGGAAACCGATCCATTCTTTGCGCCGCCTTGGGATTTTGCTTTACTCCAACAATCCCGAGCGTAGTGGCCATGCTTGCCACAATTAAAACAGCAATCTTTTCGCTGTTCTTTAACCTTAAATGCCTTTGCATTTTCAACATTGTCACCTTTATCGTATTTCCTTTCGAATCTCAACAGGGTATCTCTCATAACTTCATACGACATGTCAGGATTTGACGAAATCGCAGTTGCCACCTCACTGTATTTATTTGGCAGCCCTTCTGTAATGTAGCTAACCAATTCACCTTCATCGACATTTGTACCTAATTCTGCGATTTCGGTTGCAAATGATTGCGCTCTAGTCAGATATTCATCAATACTTTCTTTTTCTTGTTTTTCAATTCGGGCTAACTTTATCTTTAACTGTATCTTCCTTTGTCGCTCGGCTCCCTCATGCCGACGTTTCAACAGTCCCCACAACTCTTTTGCTTTCGTGATTCCGCGACAAGTCATCGCTTGCTCTGCTGACAAAGTTAAAATAATCATGGCACATACCTCGTCATTCTTCTTGGGCCAATCATTCCAGCTTGCGATCGATTGCGCGTTACCTTCAACTTTCACGGGTTCGTTTCCAACAATAATATCTTCATACACATGCTTCGCTTTTATCAATGCGGCCAGTCGCATGCTCCACAAAGCATAGTTGTTGTTGGTTAAAGGCTCTATTCTTGAAACCGAGAAAGATGACGCCTCAGCCATGATTTATTTTTTCGTCCTAACCTCACTTGGTGAACCTCGTGGCGTGTTGATTTTTAGTCCGTCCGATCTAACTACGCTCTGCTACCAGTTGATAGAGGGATATTGGTACACGCCACAAAAATAACGACACACTTTTATTTAAACCTTCGAAAGCAAAATATATTGTAATAAATAATAGAAAGAAATACAATGCGTTGTTTATACGTTCATTTGACAAGACTACTCTAGTCGGACTGACCCGCTACCAACCTCATACCCGTTGTCCCGCCAAAATTCCCTATTTGAATATATTTGAATAAATGAAATATTGTTTGACAGGCAATTCCATCAGTACTTAAAGTAAATGTTATATTATCACCACCAGCACATAATCGACAACCTTCTTCATTTAAATGTTGTTTTAATATTATTTGAGAATCAAAACATTGTTTTAAATAAATTTATAAGCATCATTCACCCGAACAGCGCAAATTGTACAAATACCATTCGGTAATTTGATTCTGTAATCTACCTAAAATAAGAAAAGTAAAAGATTCAAAAATAATAATGTATATTACAATCAAAACAAATTATTTCATTCTTACAATTTCTGGCATAATTACTTCCAATTTATCTACGAAACGTTTGCCATCTGAATCCAGTTTAATTATAGTGAATAAATACATTTCCATCACTCGTACATAATTGACAAAGTTGCATAAAACCACTCATGATTAAAAATAAATTTTCTACCAAACAAACTTCATACAATAAGTAAAACATAAAAATATTTTATTTGATAGTATTAGAGGTTAACTTAGGAAAATCTGACAGAAATCCAGTTGGCCAGATAAATTTTGTGTAATATTTCTAGTATACGAAGAAGAATAAAAAGCATCCTATTTTAGTTGAACGCACCCACAGAAATAATGGACAATATATTTATATCATTTGTACATAAATGACAATGTTGCAAAAAACTATTTATGATTTGTAGTAAGTGATGGCCAAGAAATAAAACACTAGACATAAGATATTAGTTGATTTATTGTTGTAGTGAAATTTAACATGTCGCGCCATTAAACGCACACCTCGCCAGCTTGCTTCACTCTGACACACACACTGTATTACCGACCAGGAACCACCATCATGCCACCTAGCACGCAACTATAACATCGCGGTAAATTCAAATTTAAATGTTTAGCACTATAGTTCGGCCTTCCTGACACAATGATTGCCCCTAATCATCTGTAGGTTAACAACAAAATTCGTATATCATTGGAACACTTAACATAAATGGTTCACACATAACTAATACATGAATTCGGTTGTTAAGACATAAGTACATAAATAATCTAAGTATACATAAATACATAAATTTGTTGATAAAGACATAAGTTCATAAATGATTCATAAAATCTTAAAATACATAAGGTTGGTCATAATTTTTTTCTTAACCATAAGTTATACATAAGATAATAAGTAACATAACTAAAGTAAAATATATTCATAACAATTTGAATTCGATTAAATATGTTCCTTCCAAAGTTTCATGTTTTCCGGAGAACATATTCCTTCGAATGGTTTTTGAGTCAACTGATGTTCTTCAGGATCCGTAATTACATAACGATCATTGTCTAGAACTTTTCTAATTACATAAGGACCACGGTATTTCGGCAATAATTTTTTATTCACTCCTGGAGTAACATCGACATTTTTGATCATAACATAATCTCCAATTTTATATTCATACGGCTGTTTGTGATGTTGATCATAATAATTTTTATTACGATTAGCAGTATATTGTATTTGTTTAGAAGCATCATCCCGCATTTGAATTAAATCACGATCAACGTCTTGTTGGTCTAATAAAGCTTGGCTTAAATCATCTTTAATTTTACCGATCTGGTTTATTCCGAATAAGAGTTGTGCGGGGGTTGTTCCAATCGAACGGTTTATAGTGTTATTTAACGCGTACTCTATATCGCTTAAAGTGGTATTCCATGTGGATAAACTGTTAGATAATTTACTTAACATTGGCGTCAGACTTCGATTTATTCTTTCGATTTGACCATTAGCATGTGGGGTTGCACTAGCAATAGCAATATGCTGAATATTTTCATTGTTTAAGAATTCTTTAAATTTGTCGGACATAAACGAACTACCTCTATCCGAAATAATTTTCCTCGGTCTACTATAATGGTTAAAATAACTTTTTAAATGCGTAATTACTTCATCGACTTTAGTACTAGTTGTGGCATAAAGTTTAACAAATTTAGTAAAAGAATCTATAACCTCAAAAATGTATTTATAACGATGATTCGTTTCTTCTAAGGGACCATAATGATCTACATGAAGACAATAAAATGGTTGTTTTCCTTTATCATGACAATGTAATCTACCTTCACCTTTATTAGCTATTGTAGAATAAGTAATGCATTTCAAACATTGAGAAATATAATTTTGCACTTTTCTCTTAATATCAGGGAACCAATAAACACGCATGAGATATTCTACGGTTTTATTTGTTCCTTGATGAGCGATCTCGTCATGGGCAACATTAATAACATTATTTATCATTGATTTCGGTACATAAAATAATAATTTGTTTTTTGTTTTCCGATAAACTAATCCGTTTTGCAATTCAAAATTTTTATCTTCTCGATGTTCTAAATCGTTCTTAATTTTGACAATATCAAGATCCAAATTCTGTAAGATAGCTAAATTTCGCTCAAAGCTATTTTCCGTAATAACAAGTACTGCAAATTGTCTACTTAACGCATCCGCATGTTGCATACGTTCCGCCGATCTATGTTCCAAAGTATAATTGTAATTCCTCAAAACTAACGACCAACGTAAAATTCGCGGATTGATTTCCTTGCGTTCTAACGTTAGTTTAAGGCTATTACAATCAGTTACGATTTTAAATGGAATTCCTTGTAGATAAATTCTAAAACGTTCTAAAGAATAAATTATTGCTAAAGTTTCTAGCTCAAAACTATGATAGTTTGCTTCAGCTTTTGAAGTACGTTTACTGAAATAACAAACAGGATGAAATTTACCATCGGTTTGTTTTTGCATCAGAACAGATCCATAACCGTGCTTACTCGCGTCACAATGTAACTCGGTATCGGTCGTATGAGAATAAACAGCTAAAACTGGCTCATTAATCAAAATGCGTTTTAGATATTCAAAGCAATTTGAACATTCATTATTCCACTGAAAGTCGGTTTTAGAGTTTAATAAATCATATAACGGTTTGGCTAAAGTTGCGAAATTTTTTATAAATTTACGGAAATACGATATTAATCCTAAAAAACTATGCAATTCGCGAAAACTTCTAGGAATTGAATACTGTGTCACGGCTTCAATGTTTTCTGGATTTGGACGAATTCCGCTGGCATCAATACGATACCCCAAATAATCAACTTGCGTTAACAGAAATGCACATTTAACCCATTTTAGTTCTAAATGATTTCGCGTCAAAGTTAATAATACTTCTTTTAAAATGTTTAAATTATCATCTATAGTTTCAGTCGCTATTAAAATGTCATCTAAATAAATTAATATTTTTTCTTCGTCTAACAATTTACGAAATGCAGCATAAATATAGCGAGTGAAGAATGAAGGACCGTTAGACAATCCGAAAGGTAATCTTACGTATTCATATTGTCCTAAATGCGTGGAGAAAGAAGTAAAAGGTATTGAATTCTCTTTTATTCGAACGTGATAAAACGCGTCTTTTAAATCTAAACGAGTGTAGTATATTTTATCTTTTAATCTATCTATATGATCATCGATTCTTGGCAACGGAAATATGTCGCGTTGTGTCATTTTATTTAGTTCTCGGTAATCGACTGCCATTCTATATTCACCTGATTTCTTAGAAACCAACACAATCGGACTAGCAAACTGTGATTTACTCGGTCGAATTATTTTCCTAGCTAAAAGATCATTTATAATTTCTTTAAGAGCTTCCTTTTCTTGATATGACAAGCGTCTAGGATTGAAATAAAAAGGTTTGAAGTTATTTTTTAAAATTAATTCCATTTCTAAACTCGTTTGTGGTTCGTTTGGTCTTTCAACATCAAAATAATATTTTTTAACTATCTCACAAACTTTACCACCTGATTGAACATCAATTTTCTCATTAATGTTTAAATTTACTGTGTTATTATTTTCTGTCGCAATATGTAGAATCTCATTATCCCACGAATTATCAATAATGTTAACAACAGGTTTTTTGATTATTTCAACAGTATTACTAAAATTTATTTGAATGTCGTTTCGGATAATAAAATCTCTACCTAATAGACAGGAACAACTCATAGTACAATCTGGTACAACATAGAAATTTACTAATAATTCTATATCATTAATCATTACAGTTAACTTTAATTGACCTAATATAATAATTTTGCTACTGTTGACACCTTCAAAATTATGAGATTTTACATTTGTATTCAAATTCACATTTTTGGGCACCTTACTTTCTAATAAAAGGGATATGGGGCTACCTGTATCTAGCGTTGCACATATCTCACTTTGTTCCAGTTGAAGTAACACCGTATAACTCGGAACTGGTAACACAACAGTTGGAGCAGATTCTATAAGATGGAAGGCATTACTTGTTTCACCGGTTTGACGACCATCATTGTCAGCAGGTGCGGAGCCACGTGCTTCTCTGCCATTTTGTTTACAGTCTCTTTTCAAATGTGCGGTGGATCCACAACCATAACAGGATCCTCTGGGCCTTCGTGGTCGGGGACAAGAAGCTGCAACATGACCTAAATTATTACAGTTAAAACATCTTACATGGTTAGTGTCGGTCTTCGATTTTTCTTCGGCAGGCATCTGCTTCTTACTTGTTTCATTTCGATCAATTCCTTGCGATCGACTAATGCTTGGAACGGACGAAGTTCGTTTCCATGAAGAATGGAATGATGCGCGAATCTTTGTATAGATTTCTAACTTGTCCTTAAATTCTCTGAAGTTACGTGCACCATACAAAATACTTTTTCGATTCGGGTCGTCGGTTATACCGTCAATAACATATTGTATAACAGCATCCGTTTCAATACTTCCCCTTGAAGCTAATTCTCGCATATGTAAGAAATATTCTTGCACCGACTCATCGCGTTTCATTTTTCTATCTTGTAACATTTTATGTAATTGTGCGCTAGTTGTTTTTGACGAGAATTCTTCAATAAGTTTTTGTTGTAAGAGTTTCCACGATCGGATGTCCCGTTCACTCTGAATAAATAGTTTAGCTAATCCACTTAGGCGTTTCTTTGCAAAAATAAATTTCTGTAGCTCATTCCAGCCCATCAAAATTGCATTATCCTCAAATTCGGTCACCCATAATTTAACAGGATAGTTATTACCATCGAACAATCGAATTGTGTCTTCAATATCTCTAAAACTTATAGTGGCATTAGTATTGACAAGTTGTTGACTTACGGAACTTCGTATTTCATCTTGATCCTCGTCGATTTCGTCATCGGGGTCTTCAGTGTCGACGTCTTCGTCACTGGGGCGACCTTGTAATAAATCTAAATTGGTCAGATGTTCACACAATCTTTGCGCGATTTCCTTAGGAGTACCCGTATAGTCTATTCGTAAAAGATTACAACTGGCTGTTAAATCACCGACAGAGCAATTTTGAACTGTCCACTCAACCTTCTGTGTGAATTCTTCAGAATCCGAAGCGAATTCAAATCCCGAAAACTTACGTAACCGGCTTCGATTTAAACGATCGCCAGTCACTCCGAATATAAACTTATGTAATGCTTTAATTACCGATGCTGGAGAAGTTTTAATATTATTCGCGATCTCGGGTATATCGATCAATGTTACTGTATTCTGTTCATCCCCCATAATAAATAATCAGAAATAAAACTTATAAAATCGTTGGCAAAACAGCGCGTCACTATCGTGCTCTCTCGCACTCACTAGTATTTATATCTCACTATCCTTTTCTACCACGTGTTTAATCCACAGTTCTAAGGTTCGAGTTAATTTCACTATTTCCCCTAATACACACAAATAAACGTGGTGATTGAATTCTTATAATCCCACTTCTGAAGCTGTAGTAAGTGATGGCCAAGAAATAAAACACTAGACATAAGATATTAGTTGATTTATTGTTGTAGTGAAATTTAACATGTCGCGCCATTAAACGCACACCTCGCCAGCTTGCTTCACTCTGACACACACACTGTATTACCGACCAGGAACCACCATCATGCCACCTAGCACGCAACTATAACATCGCGGTAAATTCAAATTTAAATGTTTAGCACTATAGATTAAAAATAAATTTTCTACCAAAGAAAGCTTTCTACTATAAGTAAAATATAAAAATATTATATTTGATAGTATTCGAGATCGAGGTTGACTTAACAGAAATATGTTACAAATACAGTTGGCCAGCAAAATTTTGAGTAATGTTTGATGTATAAGAAAAAGAATTGATTATATAGTTTCAAATATATATTGATTTTATAGAAATTAAAAAACAATATTCCAGATATCATTTAAATTTTGTTATTTTAAGAATCAGAATGATTAAAATAGATATCATCAAAATATAATTTAGACCCGTATAGTGAACATTAGCTAATATTTATAATGCAAAATTTAACTGAGCAACTACTGAGATGACACTGACGTCATTGGTCAGATATTAGGTAGCATTAAGTCAATTAGATTTATAAAATAGCTATAATAATAGTATTACTGCTTATAAATATAAAATATTGTAAAAACATTAATTACTGTTATATAAAATAAATATTAAAAATTATTACTTAAATATAAAATGATATATTAATTATACAATGCATATGTGTTACTTAGAGTTTAGTATAAAACAAAATTAAAAATGAGAATGTCATTGTTCCTAAACTATTCATTTCATATTGTGACACTGAACTATATATATAACGGGAATGACGAACACATATAAAATCACATTGCATTATGTGTCCCTACATGGTGCCCGCCATATTGATGGGTTGGCAAGCTTGCAAAACACAATTCTAGTGATATTACAATTGATTTGTTGGTATCAATCTGTAATTTATTCTTGTTTATGATTTTGGTATACATTTTTATTGTTGGTTAACAGCTTTTGTTGCTTTAAATTAGATTACCGACATAAACGAGTAGATATTTCATTGACAGCATAAAACATAGTGACAGCCAGGTTGTGCAACATACCGGCTATAGATAGAACCAAAAAGAACTTAATGTTAGTTACAAATAGTAGAGCCAGATGGCGACACCTGACACGATTTAGCTAGATTAGATATTGTACAGTTTATATAATTTTAACAAGTTTAAACTAAACAATTTTGTTACTTTAATTTAATCAATTTGCTACTGTTTAAGTTTTACATTTTAAATTCTTCAAATATTTATTATAATTCAAAATAAATAAAATATTATTTTCAAATTTACGCGCTAATAGTATAGAAATGTGTTTCGCAATGATACCAACTTAATCTCCATGGTGGGGTAACATTTATTTTAGTATAATCTTTCCCGTTATATGTATAGTTCAGTGTATTGTGATAGTAAAATAGATTGTTTATGTATGTATAGCTAAATATTGAGTGTGCAAACGCAAAAATTATTACTTTCAAAATTTATTACTTTTCTAGGCGCAGGCAATATCAATTGGTCCCTCCCCTCCATTATTTCTGTGGGTGCATTCAATAAAATACGTTGTCATTTATTGTTCTTTTTCTTATACTAGAAATATTACATAAAATTCATCAATAAATAAATACTATTATTTTGAGTATTTTTTTAATAATTAAATACTACTAATCATATAATTAAAGAATATTAAGCAAATATATTTAAGCAACTAGCAAATAATATAACAAACAAATATATATTATAAACTCTGTACTGTTTTACAAAAAAAGTTTGGGTACCACTGACGTGTAGTCACTAGAGACAATTCCTAAAGAAACTTGTCACATGTTAACTGGTTTATTGGTTATTTGTGTATTTAATATTGATATTTACTTATAATAAAACTATATAAACTCTTGAAAATACAAGGAGATAAACATGTTTATGTTTACAAAGGTCTGTCGCTTATGTATTACTAACAAAGATATCTCGTCAGCTTTGATCAATTACGATTCACCTAACCTTACTTTATTCGACAAACTAAATCAAATTGCGCCAGGACTTGTAAGTATTATATTTTAGTATCTAATATTTTATATTAAATTTATGTGTTTTTAGCTAAAAGTAAATAATAATTTACCGAATGGCATATGCAAGACCTGTATTGTTCAGTTAAACCAAAGTTACAAATTTCTTCAGAGCTGTTTATGTTCGCAAAAAATTCTAGAAAAGTATTTAGAGCAATTACAAAATGGACTAAATACAGAACAAAGTGAAAATTATGAAATTGTAATAAATGCAATAAAATTGGAACAAAATAATGCAATCAACTACATGAATGATTTGAATATAGAACAAACTGATGAAGAATTCCATAATACATTTGCGAATTATGAGGAAGAAGAGGTTATTATGGAACAAGAAAATATTGTTGGTTGTTCCGAATCTATTCACGTAAATTTTGAAGATGATGGTAAAGTAGAAGAAACGGATATTAACCATTATCTTCCAAATGTCAAGACAGAAGTCATTGAAGAATGTTACGCTGACACAATTGATATAGAAATTGATATGAACGTAAAAAAAGAATTGGAATGTCCGAGTGAAGACGTAATCGCATTACAAACTGATATTAAACAAGAAATTACTGAAGAAAATGTTAGTGAAAATTATATTAACGATGATAATTTTACCGAAGTGGATGTTGAACACGAAATTAAAACTGAAGAGCATGAAATTAAAGGTTTTAAATTTTGTGGTTTTAATTTTGCCGAATGTAGATTGGCAAACAATATTAAAATGAAATATAATTTAAAATTGGAACGCTTGCGAGACAATACAATACTTAAGGCTGATGTCGAAAATACTGAAATTAACAAACAAACTTCTAATAGTAACGATTGTTTACAACCTGGAACATCTTCTGAGAACAGTGGCAGTTGTTCAGCATCTGTCAGTGATGTTCCGAATTTAAAAAGAAACAGTCAGACACACACAGAAAAGAAACGGTTCGAATGTAAAATATGTGAAAAAGTTTGGCTAAGTAAATCACATTTGAAAGTACATATGCGTACACATACAAAGGAGAGACCTTATAAATGTGAAATTTGTAATAAAAGTTTTAGTCAAAAGATCAATTTAAAAACACATATGCATACACATACAAAGGAGAAACCTTATAAATGTGAAATTTGTAATAAAAGTTTTAGTCAAAACACAACTTTAAAAGATCATATGCGAACGCATACAAAGGAGAAACCTTATAAATGTGAAATTTGTAATGTAAGTTTCAGTCATAAATTCAGTTTAAAATTACATATGCGTTCTCATACACAGGAGAAACCTTATAAATGTGAAATTTGTAATAAGAGTTTTAGTCAAAAGAGCAATTTAAAAAATCATATGCTTACACATTCACAGAAGAAACCTTATAAATGTGAAATTTGTAATAAAAGTTTCAGTCAAAATGGCAATTTAAAAGTACATATGCGTACACATACACGGGACAAACATTATAAATGTGAAATTTGTAATAAAAGTTTTAGTCAAAAGGGCAATCTAAAAGTACATATACGTACACATACAAATGACAAACTTTATAAATGTGAAATTTGTAATAAGAGTTTTAGTCTAAATCACCATTTAAAAGCTCACATGCGAACACATACACGAGAGAAACCTTTAATGTGAAATTTGCAATTAAAACTTTTACTAACAGTACCAACTTAAAACAACATTTTTATACACATCTAAGATTAAATCTATTATATTTATACTTTTATGTTATATGTTAAAATAGTTATGACAAAAAATAATTGTATTTAGCAACAACTAATAAAATGTATTAGAGAATATAAATATTACTAAAAAATTTATTAAAATTTTGTAAAAAAAATGTTTATAAGTTTATTATTTCTTGACGTTTTTGTTTTATGTGTGGTATTTCTACTCAAATATACATAAACTAAAAATTACTAAAAATATTAGTGCTTTTTAGAGTACAGCTAGAGTTGGCAGATGCAACCAGTCTGGTTGAAACAATGCTCGTTTTTCATCTAATTTTAGCCCCAGTGGTTTTTATTGAAAATATTCAAAAATCATGATCATTTAAGAAATATTATCAAAAAGTATTATTATTAAATAAAAATTAAACATTATATACCAATTATCAGTTTATATACATGCATTTTTATAAATATATCACAAAATAATTAAAAAAAAAATTCAAGTATGTCTGGTCTAAAGATAAATAATTATATCTTTTATCAACAGCACTCTAATAGCACTGTGAATAAATTGTTTAGTAAATTCAATTTACGTGATCTGTCAATAATGGCTGTAAGTACGTATGACAAAATGATTGTGAGAAAAATAATTTTAATTTCACATCGGTTCTTAACGTAGTTATCTATTTTTAGAAGCAAAATATGAACTAATTTCTAACCGACCTATGTGTAACTGATAAATTTTGTCAATAAAATAATGAAACATATTATGGAGTTTTTCTAATATTTTCTACAATAATAAATCAGATTTTGTTTGAATTTTGTTTGAAATTAATCACTTTGAATTTCTGTAATGTTGTTTTGTAGTAAATATTTTTTCGTAAGTTTGACGAATAATCATTTACGTAACTTATACCTATGACGCAATAATTGTAAGTCAATACTAAGTTTCTAAATCAGGTTTTATTTTGTAAAATTACTATATTTAATGATATAATTATAAATGTGAACAAAATAATTACCGATTTATTTGCTCTAAAAAATTATTTTAGTATTTTTTTAATTTTAAACAAAAAATTTAGTATTGTTTTACGTAATATTTGTAAGAGTAAGTTTAAATAAAACAAAACAAAAAAAGTATTAAAATTTAATATATGTATGTATTCTAAATTAGGTTAGCTTAAATGTGGTCGGTTCTCAAAACTTATGGAATAGGCAATTAAAAAAAAAAAAATGTTTTCTTAACAATTTCTAAGCATATAATTTTTTTCGTGCACCTGGTTAAAAATAGTATTTTACTTACAATTTTCGATGCAATGATTTCCAATTGGTATGATAACAATACATTATCCGAATAGTACATTGCATTTTAAATTAATATTATATTTATTACGACCGGCATATAATCAAGAAATTTCTTCATTTAATTTTTTTAAATATAATTTGAGAATCTAAACTCTTTTATAAATTTTTCAAGCATCATTTAATTGGACAGCGCAGGCTGTGCAAATACCATTCGGTATCTTAATTCTACAATTCACCAAAAGAGTAAAATATTTAAAAATACCAATGTACATTACAATCAAAACAAATTAGTTCATTCTTATAATTTCTGGAACTATTGCTTCCAATTTATCAATGATAAGTTTGCCATCTGAATCCAGATTAAGTTATAGTTAAAGATACATTTTATTAATTGTACATAATTGGAAATGTTGCATAAAACAATCTATGCATAAAAATAAATTTTCTACCAAAAAAGTCTTCTTGTAATAAGTGAAACACAATAATATTTTATTTGTTTATATTAGAGACTTACCTATAAAACCTCTCATGATGTCAATTGGCCATCTGAATTTTCTGTAATGTTTCTAGTATAAGATCAGTACCTCAAATTGTCTAATTTATAATTAATTATTTTTACGTATTTAACAAAATTAGAAATATATGGGTAAACCCATATATAGACCACTTTGTCATTATCCTATAAATACTACAAAATAGGAATAAAAACTTTAAACCTTTTCAACAAAAATTGGCAGCACTGTTCCAAAATTTAATTTTGTAATTATTTTACATATAAAAAAAAACTATCCTGAAAATTTGTTTTAAATCGTACAAATAGTATGCATTAAATAAATTTTTAATAGTTTTTCCAGAAAATTGGCAACATTGTATAATAATTAAATTATTTAATCCTTTCAAACATACATGTATGTATGCTAAAATAAAATACTAATATTATTTTATAAGTATATTATTGAAATTAGGAGAATCTAGTCTGAAAATGTAAGTAAAATTTTAGACACAGGGATATTGCTAAGTACATTTATTTCTTAGACATATTTCATATTCATATACAAAAAAACACATTTTTAGACACTTTGTATATAGTTGAGTTTTTTCAATTCTTAGACACACTGCATATTTATCATAGACTAAGATTAGATATAAGAGGATTGCTTATTATATTTCGAGTTTAGAAAACAAATATTTATAAACGGAAATGGCTTTAATGTTTTTCAAAATATTCTCCATGAAGATCAATGCATTTTTTGCGTGCGTTTGAACGAATTTTCGAAGCACTTTTTCCACTCCGATTTAGGTACCTTTCGAACATGCATTTTGAGCAGATCTACCGCTTCTTCAGGTGTCGAAAAATGTTGAGCTCGCAATTTACTTTCGATGTGCGAGAATAAAAAGAAGTCATTGGATGCCAAAAAGGAGTATAGGGCGAATGACCCATCACATTGACGTTTTGAGTGCTCAAAAAGTCACTTGTTCGAGCCGAGATGTGATATTGTCGTGGTGGAGAATGATTTGTCGTCGGCGATTGATTTTTCTTATTTCTCCGAAGACTTCTGGCAAACAAATGGTGGTATACCAATCAGAATTAATCGTTTTAGGTTACACCGATAATACGTTTGCGACATGTGCAGTTTTTCCTAAAAAAACAGGCGACCACTTGCTTCAAAATGCTTCGTGCGCAAAAAACTTTTGTTGGATGTAATTCATCTTGAAAAACCCACACAATCGACTGCTGTTTATTTTCATACTCATCACTCATACGTGTAGATCAACGATCTAAATCACCTGTCACGATGTCATAGACATGTTTTAAAGCACCGCGGTCGTATTTTTTGAGCATTTCTTTTGACCAATTGACACGAGTCGTTTTTTATAAGTTTATTATTTGAATAATAAATAAACTTATCAAATCTAAATATAATTTACAAAATATCATTATTTTTACTGAAATTACTACAAAAATAATAAAAATATATGATTGCATTTAGTATTTAGTACTGTAAGCAAATTTT
The DNA here is from genome assembly GCA_963966155.1 of Clivina fossor. Classification (NCBI taxonomy): domain Eukaryota; kingdom Metazoa; phylum Arthropoda; class Insecta; order Coleoptera; family Carabidae; genus Clivina; species Clivina fossor. Next base: position 458,127 of record OZ014567.1, read on the forward strand.
AATGGAAAAACATATTTCAAGTAATACTGGTACTTGTAGTTTATGTTATGTTATGTTATGTTATTTAAATAATTTTTAAAACTATTTAATATTTAAATACTTTTTTAGTTCTGAGCCCCGCTATGCATATGCATATTGCACAAAGTAATAATTTGTTGTAAGTAAAACTGTCCGTAAATTAATCCGAATCATTATTATCATTGTCTTTATCATCATCATCATCAAGTTTTATATTCCAGTGTTTTAACTTAGCACTCTTTGTGTATTTTCCTTCTTAATCTCATCAACATCTTCATCATTTCGTTCCTCTTCTTTCACTTCACCGTCAATTGCTTGCGATTTCGTCTGCATGAGAATATCAAGAGGAAAGCGCGTTTACGATATTATTCATAACACTTTCCTGTTTCCGGACCAGCATCCTGATGATCGATGTTTTTCTGCTGCATATGCACCACGCCACGCCACGTGTAGCAATTGTCGTTAAACTTCCTTCACGATTCTTGTCCAAGATATCGGGCTTGATACGAATGCTTGCTTGTTCTTTCCTCGAAAATATCAAACACATTGGGTTATAGTATTTGTTTTTTTTGCTTAAATCGCCATTAATTTATTTTGATGAACTAATTAAATCATTGGTTAATTTCTTGAATAAAGAAAAATGCATTGACCTTGCAAGGGGATTTGAACTCGGGACATTTTGCTTTCGCAGCAACAAGATCACAACGACAAGATAATGCATTTTTATAAAATTTGAATTTAATCCAGTCGAGTACATCAAAATAAATTAATGGCGATTTAAGCAAAAACAAAATACTATAACCTAATATATGTATAATACGCCATGTGTAATTAAAAATATAATATATCAAACAGATATTAATTGAAAAAAAAAACCATTATATTTCTTGAACATGAACCGAACCATAATATTTCAAGACTATAGAACCAAAACTTAAAACCGAATCAATCTGAACCTTTTACAATTAATTATATATTATTAACAAGTTCGGAGAATTATTGTATATTTAACATTTTAAATTTATTATTTCATTTTATATTTAGAAGTTTTAATATTTTTTTATAATTTATTTTAAATAAAACACTATTTTTAACATAGTAAAACATCTTTCAGAACTTATTATATTAAAATAAAACTGCTTTTGATTATATTGTTTTATATTAATATTCAACGTGCTTAACGTACGTCTTCATCAGAAACAAAAGATACAGAGGACATTTATAGTAAATTAATAGAACATGGGAACAAGTTACCAGGTAACAAAATACAAATAACTAGATCATAAAATTTATATATTTTTAATTAAGGCAACGATTTAAATAAAATTTGACTTGCTTTAATTAAAATTTATAAATTTTATAAACTACTTACTTGTATTTTGTTACCTAGTAACTTGTTATCATGTTCTGTTTATTTTCTATAAATGTTATAAATGTTTGTCGAAACGTCAACTATTAATAAATATTAATAAAACCGTTTCAGTTTAATCTATTTCTGTTTAAATATGACATTTATTATATATTTTTTTAATTTTATTTTGTATATTATACATATTATCAGTAATCAATCAACACAAATGTTTCATTTCTTTAATTTATTTCTGATTTGTTAATTAGTCATTATTTCGACATTTCTAAGATGAAATATTTAAAAGCTAAAATAATTTTGTTATTTAAAAAATAGCAAAAAATGTGGTTTTTTTTTTAACAAAATAATAAAAAGAAGAAAGAAAAATGTTTGTTTATGATTAATAATGTTTAAATAATAAATAATAAAATATTATTAATTTAATTAATTAAAATAATTATAAAAAAAATAAATATTTATTTTCTATTTATAAATTGAAGTAATTTGATACTTAAATAATATTTCAATTTTCCGCTATTACATTGCATTACATCCATAATACATTGCAATACGTCTTATAATTACTAAAATTATTATTTAAATTTTATCAAACATTCTATTTATTTTCAAAATATAATTTATTAAATTAAATTAATTTATAATTGTATTTAAAAACTAGATTTAATAAAATAAATTTTATATAAAATAAAATGTAATTTTACTGTAACATATGATTTGGAACTATATTTTGTGAGACAATATAAGCGTAGTAACATCCGTTAAGTATATATATATATATAAATTGTGAAACTTCCGTTCTTTGCCTCATCCTCATAACCTCATAACTTTGTTTGTTAGTGAAAAATAGTATTGTTATCTTAGTTTTTAAGAAAATATGGCGCTAAATCCAGCATACGAAGCAATCGGCAAAGGCTTTGTACAACAGTACTATGCTTTATTTGACGATCCAACTCAAAGACCAAATTTAGTGAATATGTACAATGTAAGTAAAAGATGAATTATTCATTAATCCGTTACTTTATTAATGTTATTTTAATTTTTCTCAACAGACAGAAAGTTCGTTAATGACTTTTGAAGGCTTACAACTACAGGGATCGTTGAAAATAATGGAAAAATTAAATGTAAGTTGATACCATGCTTGTGATCAAATAACAAATATTTCATTATGATAAGTGCATTTAAGTATTTGTAGATTATTAAATACAAGTCGATTGCATTGTAATAGGCTTGTAACCTTTAATTGCCTTAGGTTAATTCAACTTCTCGACTTTGCAGAATCTATCGTTTCAAAAAATAAAAAGGATTATAACGGCAGTGGATTCACAGCCTATGTTCGATGGTGGTGTTCTGATAAACGTTTTCGGTAGATTACAGGTGTGTGTTCATTATTAAGATATCATTTATTTATTTTTTTAATTTATATGTTATTTCTTGTCGGATCGTGTTAAACTTTACATACTGTGATGGATGGTTTCTTGTCCGTAGAAGTTTTGTTAAATTCTTTTCAGACGGGTGCCATATTATAGTGCGTTATTTTCTGTTTTTTTTTCAATTCTTGTAACAAAATATGTTTACAATTTAAATTACAATCAATTTAAATTATCTATTAACAATTTTATCCATCATGGTCATGAAAAGGGTAAACAGTATTTTATTAAATTTTAAATTAACTAGTTATTTTAGCGATACACAGTATATTTATGTTATTTTTGTTTGTTGAAAATTTAAAATATCATTTTGTATATGTAGATTTACATGTGCATGTGAACTATTTATTAAAATATATTGTGTATCTGATACAAAACAATTTGAATTCATATAAGACTGATGTTGTTATCAAATGGGACTGTTTCACAAAAACAAATTTGGATTATTATTAAGTATATTTTACAAATATAGCCTTTGTTTTAAATAAAATTTGTGAAACAATCCAATTGTGCGACAAAAATGTATAAAATTTTGTTTTTAGTTAAAATATTTTTATAACGCTAACAAATGGAAGCATCTACAATTCAAAATTTAATATTCACTTCTTAAGTAACTCAGAGAAAAATTGATTATCTAAATTAGTTAATTTTAAGTATTAAGTATTAAGTATTAAGTATTCGCTGTGAAACGGACTACTTTGAACTTTACTGTAAGTGAGATAGTAAAATAAATTATTAAAATATTGAAAAATTTTTCATGACTTACAATAATCAGAACAACTTTTAGTTTAATGTTCTGTATAAATTTAAACAGAACGTTAAACTAAAAATGTTTTAATTAAAATAAATTATTGTTAAAAGATTGTGACAAACTAAAATTCAAAAATCGTCTAAATTTTATCAAAAGAAATTACTGAGTTCCCTAAAGCCTGGCGCACACTAGGCCGGGCCGCACCGCATGCAATTATCCGCCCGGATCGTTTTTATATATTTTATATGGACTATAGCAACGGTGGGCAACCCCCGGCCCCCGAGATTTTCAGAAGAAATTATAAATAAATATTTTTTTTATGTAATTCGTGTAGTTTATGCTAACAAAATTTTTGCTGCACCAGTTGTCACATTAAATAAATACTTTTTTCATTTATACATGTATATGTTTATTGTTTTATGATTAATAAGTTATTTTTTTATGATTAATAAGTTTTTTTTTTCTAATCCTCTGTAATTTTTCGAAGAAGATAAGAAAAATAAATGTAGTAATTAACTTCTTTTCTGCAGACTAAAAAATTACAGGTCACAGGAAGGTGTCGTCAATTAACTACTACGGCCCGCGGAAAAAACGTAAAATTTATTCTGGCCCGTGTTATAAAAAAGGTTGCCCACTCTTGGACTATAGCATGAACTAAATGCGATAGTTCATTGAAAACGATCCGGGCGGATAATTGCATGCGCGATGAGTCCCGGCCTTGTGTGCGCCAGGCTTAATAAAATAATAAGAGATAAGATGTAATAATTAAAGTAATTTGAATTATTATTTTTCCAAATTATAGTAACTCTTATAAATATTATTCTTTTAAATATTACTTCTATATGAGTTCAAATTAATTGTAAAATATGTCATCTTATGACTTTCAAAAACTCTAGGCATATTTTTCTTGTGAGACTCTTGGAAATTTACAATAAAGAAAAAAAAACCTCAAAAATATTTTTTTTATATTTATTACAAACAACATTTGTTTACTTTAAATAAATAAGGGAATAAAACAAAAACTCTCGTTACTAAAATTTACATATTCATTTTTCGTTTATGTAAATATTTTGCTCAAAAATTTGTGGTCCCTAGATACTGTGCCTATAGTCTCTCTTGCAAGAGCTGGACAAACTACATGTATGAATCATTATATAAGAAGTTTCATTCATTCACGCTATTATTTTGGAGGAAGCCGTAACAAGGAAAAAAATTCGGAAACGTTTGAAAATTTGACTAATTATTATATTTAAATATAATAGAGTATGTGCCTTTTGAATAATAATAATAAGTATATAAAAAAGTATTGATAATAATCTTTTATAATTATCATTTAAAGTATGTTTATATGTTATGACGTTTTTCTGAGTATTATTTTATTTATTATTTATTTTATTTTTGGCTCCTACCTGAATCCGCCATACGGCTCCGGCTACAGTTGGTTTGGTAGGCAATAGGGGTGGGTTTCAGAGGCGCCACTGAGATATAAAAAATTTACAAGTATCGCAGAAACTCGAAGGCCAAAGGTTTGGACAATTACACAAGGAAACACAAATTTATTGGATAATGGTTTCAGTTTTGTTTATGGAATTATTTATTATGTATTTATTTATTTTTTTTTTTTTTTGAAATGAAACTCAATTTGATGCAGCAGAATTGAATTTAAATAAATTTTATTTAGTTTAGTAATTTTTCTCACAGAGTTTTAAATTATTATATTGACTACAAATTGTTTAATTGATTTTTGGGCAACAAAGATATGATTGATAGATCTTACGCTTATGGAAGTTACCGAGCAAGGTCCTAGCTAAGTCCTCTTCTTGTTGGAGTAGAAGGCTGAAGGCATCCAGCCAGGACTGTGAGTTGGTACAGCTCGTGGACGACAAAGATAAGCTCAAGTGGACGACAAATATAAGCTCAAGTGGTCGGGCTGATTTTCGTGACACGAGCGATTTAAATCCTCAGTGATCTAGTCACCTAATATTTGGAACTGGAACGATTTTCCTGAGCCGTGTTTCGGATAGATCGATTTTTTATCAGCGTACTTTGTCTTAACTGACTGAGGCTGGTTCCACCTGGAGACGACGACCAAACGACACAGCCCTAAACTGAATCCTCCAGCAACAACTACACCAACCCTGAAAAATCATATACAAACAACAGTATCCTTGCTACGACTGACAAAATTTTACACAAGATATAAATTAAGTTGCCCAATAAAAATCACTGCTCGTGAGCTTACAATGTTTTCTAACTTGAACAGAATAATAATGTAACTAAGCGAGAATGTCATACACAAACTATTTAAAATATTTAGCAAAAATCTTAGTACAATTCAAATACAAAAAAATTACAATAATTGAAACAATAGTAAATCGCAAATAAAACAAATTGAGCAGAATAATTAATACAATTTAAATACCAAAATGTTAATAATTTCATCAATATCAAACAATAAATAATTACCAAATATAATTTAACATTAGGGCAGATATCAAATAAATACAAAAATCGTTACAAAAACCAATGCTACTTACATTTGCTCTTATTGTGTGAAAATGCTACCACGGAATGCTCCAACTCGAACTTCGCAGAATCTTATTAATTTTTTAGATTGAAGCCAACAGCAAAAAATCGACAACAAGAAAGCTGGCTTCAACAATCTAAATACTCGAACATCAACTACAATAAATACAAATTAATAAGAAATGACGAGATTTCAACTAGCGCTGCGCCAACAGCGAAGTTCGGCCACAAGCTCCTTCACACAAAAAGGAATGACTCCACACCGCACAAAATGATATGTTTGACCGCACTAAGCAAGGCCAACCATTATAAATTTAAAAACCCAAGGGTGCCCCAAAGACACCAATCTAAACAGAGTATTACGAATCTAAAGAGAAAACAAAACTGGAGTATTTAAAACAAAATTGAAGGACCCAGGTCCAATGGAAAGGAATAGCTATATGGTTCAAAAAAACAAACAAACAAAAGAACTAAATTAAGTAACATATACTATAATCCTGAACCACGAAAGGATGATTCTATTCCGGGCCGTACAAAAGCCACTACGCCAAAAAAAAAAATCGTCGAACACGTGTTCTTAATTGAAAGCAAAAAAATTTAAATTAACAGAAATTTATAAAAAATAATGATTCTAAACGATAGCCGAGATAATAATATACAATAATTTAACACTACTTTCAAAAATTTAAATCGGATGATTGAGATAAAAGCAGAAAAAAATATTACCAAAAATTGCAGTTACTACGATGTGGACTCTCGCACGACCGGGAACAGAATGCCTCAGTCAGCGCGTCAGCTTGGCCAAGACAGGTTAGGAGCCGGAAAAAGATAGTTCGCGCGAAGTTTGAGTTTGAATTCAATGCAATTTATTAGCCAGTAACAATAAAATTGTTACACGTCCCCGTTTCCTCCAAAAAAAAAAAAAATATAATAGTTACGTAATCGCGAAGATAAGGGTAAAGCGCGAAGAAAAGAAACACACGGATGAAACGTCTATTCAACATCCTCTACGTCAACAGGTGAGGCCTTTAGGTCTTTTACGTGCCAAACGCCGATATCGACACCGAGCGAATCCGATAACCGGTAGGTTAAAGGAGAGATCTTGGTAGTAACCTGACATTCGGTATAACGCGGCGCAAGCTTAGAAGAAAAGTGACGAGCACCATCCGACAGAACGTAATTCTTCTTCCAAACCACGTCACCGACGTTAAACTCTAGATTTCGACGACGAGCATTATAGTACCGCGCATTTCGTTCGTAGGCGCGATGAATTCGGTCTTGAGTCGTTTTGAAAACGTCGGACAGAGACTGCAACCGATTTGCATACTCCAACGGCTCGCTAGAACAGATATTATCCGGCAGCTTATCATAAAATTTACCCGAAGTCGGTACATGACGTCCGAACATTAAAAAAGCAGGCGCAAAACCGGTAACCTCATGTACGGAGGTACGAATGGCTTGAGCGATGGCCGGAAGGTGCTTATCCCATTCCCGATGGTTGTTGGAAAGATAGGATCGGAGAGCCGTCTTAATTACGCGGTTAGATCGTTCAACGAAGTTGACTTGAGGGTGGTATTTTGCATTATACCAAACCTTCGGCACTTGATATTTTGCCATACATTCTGTAAAAACAGCACTCGTAAACTGTGTACCGTTATCGACCATCACAATTTGCGGCACACCGAATAAGAGAAACACATCGCGTTCTAAAATTTCGCAAATTTTGGGCGCGCTGGCCTGTTTAAGCGGAAACAAAAGAATGTATTTGGAAAACCAATCCGAAATCACGAGGATGTATTGATAGCGGTGGGGATGGGTAGTAGGAGGGAGGGGGCCCATCAAGTCAATCGAGATGGCTTGCCACGGAAAGTAAATTTGCTTTGCCTTACCCATTTGGCCGGCAGGGGGTAGCTGTTCTACCTTGTTCGCAAGGCAGGTCCGACAACGACGCACGTAGCGGATGACAGAACTGAGCATCCGCGGCCAGTAGTAACGCTCCGCGATGCGTCGCATGGTCTTAAAAATGCCGAAATGACCAGCAGTCGGTTCGTCATGATGCTGCCGGACAATATTCTGTTCCTCCGAACGCGGCACAACGAGTTTCCACGCAGAGAGATTGACCGGTATTTCCCCGTGATGCGACACAAGCTTAAAGATAACTCGATTTTCTACCCGCCAATCAGGATACCGTTCAGGAGTAGCGAGAATACGTTCGCGCATATGAATATACCACGTATCGTTGGTATCTTCGAACTTATCAACGGCAGCTATTTCTAAAGGAGCGCGCGAAAGTGCGTCTGGCAGTTCATGTTCCTTACCAGGACGATGAACGAGCGTAAAATCAAATTGTTGTAGTTTAACGGCCCACCGAGCAAGCTTCCCGGCAGGTTCAGACATTCGCATCAACCAAAGTAGAGAATGATGGTCTGTAACTACAGTGAACGGTAAGCCTTCGACATATGGCCGAAACTTATCAATTGCAAAAACCACGGCTAAACATTCACGTTCGGTTACAGAATAATTTCGTTCGGAGCGATTCAACGTACGACTGATAAAGGATATGGCATGTTCGACGCCATCGGTATCCTCTTGCGTCAACACGGCGCCGATACCGAAGTTAGAAGCGTCCGTATATATTCGGAAAGGGCGTACCGGCCGAGAGTAATCAGGACTAACGAGAATAGGCGTGGTGGTTAGAGCAGATTTTAATTTCTCAAAAGCGGAAACCGCAGCAGGAGTCCAGGAGACTGGCATCTTTTTCTTTCTACCTTTCGTAAGCTCCGAGATAGGTGCAGAAATAGAGGCAAAATTAGGAACAAAACGCCTATACCACGAACATAGTCCGAGAAACCGTTTAATCTCCGTTACGTTAGTAGGACGCGGAAAGTTAGCGATGGCGCTGACTTTATCCGGGTTAGTACGCAGGCCGAACTGATCGATCACAAAGCCGAGATAATTTAATGAATGACAGCAAAATTTACATTTTTCGCGATTTATCGACAAACCAGCCGTCTTTAAGCGACGGTAAACATCTTTCAAAGTATCTACATGATCATCAAAAGACGACGAAACAATAATAAGATCATCTAAATATACAAAAACTTTAGGTTCTAATTCAGGACCAATAATACGATCCATTAAACGTTGAAGTGTCTGAGGCGCATTACACAAACCGAAGGGCATACGAACGAATTCAAACAGTCCGCGGCCAGGCACCGAAAACGCGGTTTTTTCGCAGGAGGTAGGGGAAAGAGGAACTTGCCAAAACGCGCTCTTCAAGTCGATAGAGGTGAGATATCTAGCACTACGCAATTGATTGAGTATATAATCGACTCGCGGCAGGGGGTAAGAATCTTTTTTTGTGACAGCATTTAATTTGCGACCATCAAAACAAAAGCGGTATTCACCCGACGATTTCTTTACCATCAATATGGGTGATGACCAAGGACTAAAAGAAGGACGAATTACTCCCGATTTTAACATATCGTTAAGTTCGACATTCAAGTGCTCACGAACTACTTCGGACAACGGATATTGGCGTTGCTTAACTGGTAAAGCGTCACCGGTATCAATGATATGCTCAACTAAATGAGTTTTACCCAAACCGCTTGTATTGAGAGATTCGAAATCAGATATCACGGAGTTTAAAGAACAACGTTGTGTGGCATTAAGATCATCATAACTAGACACGCCTCGGCACGTAGCAATTTCGGAAGCAGCCGACCACGAGTTATTCGAAAAATTTAACGACAGACCGAAGGCACGACAAAAATCCATACCCAGTATCAGAGGATGCCGAATAGACGGTACCACCGTAAAGGTACACTTCTTAGTCACGTCATTAACCGTAATCGGTAAAGTTACATTTCCTAGAGTGGCTTGTAACTGGCCATCCGCGGTAGTAATAGCAGAACGCGACGAAGTAAAAGGAACATTGCCTAAAAGAGACAGGCCACGACCGCCAATGATAGAAATATTCGCGCCGGAATCGAGCAGCGCAGTAACACATTTATTACGCAACATAACAGAGATAAAGGGACGATTATCACCATAAGTTTCATTAAAAACCGGAGAAACGTCAGGTGTACGACAAAATTCAAAGATAGTGTTTAACCAGGCAGTCCATTCGCGTTTGTCAGCTCGGAACGGGGCATGTTTTCGAGGGCTGACGCGTCGGAAACAGCGCACTCGTTTTTTGACAGATTTGACTGATTACAAACACGGCATTTAGGGCGCGTAACGTTCTTTCGTCCACAACCATAACAGAAAATATTTTTCGGCTTTGTACATGACAAGGACAAGTGACCGACAGCATGACAATTCCAGCATGACCTGGTTTCCGGAGTAGGTGAATTGACGATTGAAACTTGTGGTTTAGCAGGACGTGGATACGCGAGATCAGGTTCCAATAATAATGGATTGCGAGTTGGGGGAGCTTTTAATGACGATACGTTACATTCGGAATCCTCAATCCGTTTACAACTATTAATTAAATCCGATAGCGAGCTAATAGATTGCAGCGCGCATAACCGTTGAAAGTGCGGAAGCAAGTTCTTTTGAATAGTAATAACGCGAGTGTTCTCAGGCGGTAAAGTAGGTAACCGAGAGAATAAATTCTCCATAACCGCGATATAAATTTCAACGCGTTCATTGGAACCTTGCGTTCGTTGACGGATTTCGTCCCAAAGAGATAATTCGTAGTTAGCAGGCAGGAATGTTTGTCTCAAACGCGATACTAACTCAGACCAAGTATTTACAGTAGAACGAATCATGCGAAACCAGACTAACGCGTCACCAGTAAATAATAAAGTCGCTTGTCGAAACAGTGTGTCCGGAGAAACGTTATGAGCATGAGCAGCTTCAAGAATGCGCTCCAAAAACTGATTGATCCCGGAAGAACCGTTAAAAGAAATGTTCCATTTTGGAATGATGTTAGAATTATCGGACTGATAAGCGGGTGTTCGTTCACATGGCGTTATTTCACGAAAGGTAACAGCCGGTCGCGCAGGCGAAGATTCGGAGTATGAATGTGAAACTTGTCCCGAACGATTCGGAAACGTATTACTGTTTACTGTACTATCAAAATTCAGGCGATTTATAAGCGTGGAAAATCCGTCTGAGGGAGGATGGATAGAGGCGGGATTAGCGGTATTGTTACTCAACTCAGAGTCAGTTGCAACATTCAAATTTATCAAATTTGGAGTAGTTTCAAGTGACTCTTTATTTTTCACATGCAGTTGCTTAACAACCGACAACAACGAGATGAGTTCGCGCTGACAATCAATATGAATTCTTAAAATTCTCGAATGTAAATACGCAATACGAGCAGCCGATTTCTCATCAAGTTGGCGTTGTTCAGCACCCGATAAATAAGCAAAAGTGTGTATCATACCCAAAAGATCATGCAACTTAGATTTACAGCACCGTGCATCCAATTCAGCAGGCAAACATAAAGCGGTTTGAACAAGCGAGGCACCCTCCAACTCCAACTGCAATAACCCCGTCAAGACTGTCCTCAAATCTGCGATCGTACCAGTGTTATCAGCATTCCGGATAGACAATTCATATATAATTTCCTCATCGGAAAGATGCTCAAGACAGAACGGTAAATTGGCCATAATAACAGAAAAATATAATATTAATACAAGAAAATATACGGTGTGTAGCAATGGTTTTACAACAGAATATAACAATAATTTTCTTATACACTAAAATCAAATAATAAGTAACAACTATACTGAATAATTAGTAGCACTGATTTTTATAAAGCAATACAACTCAAAACAAAACCATTAACCAATCTAAGGAAGGAATGATAGGATTTTTTACCACAGCTAATGAATAATTGTATGTCACGATTAAGTATAACCAAAATAAAATATCAAATATCAATTACAAAAGACGCTAATCAGAAAATCAACAAAGGCCCCAAGTTGGGAGGCGCCAAAATATGTATGACGTTTTTCTGAGTATTATTTTATTTATTATTTATTTTATTTTTGGCTCCTACCTGAATCCGCCATACGGCTCCGGCTACAGTTGGTTTGGTAGGCAATAGGGGTGGGTTTCAGAGGCGCCACTGAGATATAAAAAATTTACAAGTATCGCAGAAACTCGAAGGCCAAAGGTTTGGACAATTACACAAGGAAACACAAATTTATTGGATAATGGTTTCAGTTTTGTTTATGGAATTATTTATTATGTATTTATTTTTTTTTTTTTTTGAAATGAAACTCAATTTGATGCAGCAGAATTGAATTTAAATAAATTTTATTTAGTTTAGTAATTTTTCTCACAGAGTTTTAAATTATTATATTGACTACAAATTGTTTAATTGATTTTTGGGCAACAAAGATATGATTGATAGATCTTACGCTTATGGAAGTTACCGAGCAAGGTCCTAGCTAAGTCCTCTTCTTGTTGGAGTAGAAGGCTGAAGGCATCCAGCCAGGACTGTGAGTTGGTACAGCTCGTGGACGACAAAGATAAGCTCAAGTGGACGACAAATATAAGCTCAAGTGGTCGGGCTGATTTTCGTGACACGAGCGATTTAAATCCTCAGTGATCTAGTCACCTAATATTTGGAACTGGAACGATTTTCCTGAGCCGTGTTTCGGATAGATCGATTTTTTATCAGCGTACTTTGTCTTAACTGACTGAGGCTGGTTCCACCTGGAGACGACGACCAAACGACACAGCCCTAAACTGAATCCTCCAGCAACAACTACACCAACCCTGAAAAATCATATACAAACAACAGTATCCTTGCTACGACTGACAAAATTTTACACAAGATATAAATTAAGTTGCCCAATAAAAATCACTGCTCGTGAGCTTACAATGTTTTCTAACTTGAACAGAATAATAATGTAACTAAGCGAGAATGTCATACACAAACTATTTAAAATATTTAGCAAAAATCTTAGTACAATTCAAATACAAAAAAATTACAATAATTGAAACAATAGTAAATCACAAATAAAACAAATTGAGCAGAATAATTAATACAATTTAAATACCAAAATGTTAATAATTTCATCAATATCAAACAATAAATAATTACCAAATATAATTTAACATTAGGGCAGATATCAAATAAATACAAAAATCGTTACAAAAACCAATGCTACTTACATTTGCTCTTATTGTGTGAAAATGCTACCACGGAATGCTCCAACTCGAACTTCGCAGAATCTTATTAATTTTTTAGATTGAAGCCAACAGCAAAAAATCGACAACAAGAAAGCTGGCTTCAACAATCTAAATACTCGAACATCAACTACAATAAATACAAATTAATAAGAAATGACGAGATTTCAACTAGCGCTGCGCCAACAGCGAAGTTCGGCCACAAGCTCCTTCACACAAAAAGGAATGACTCCACACCGCACAAAATGATATGTTTGACCGCACTAAGCAAGGCCAACCATTATAAATTTAAAAACCCAAGGGTGCCCCAAAGACACCAATCTAAACAGAGTATTACGAATCTAAAGAGAAAACAAAACTGGAGTATTTAAAACAAAATTGAAGGACCCAGGTCCAATGGAAAGGAATAGCTATATGGTTCAAAAAAACAAACAAACAAAAGAACTAAATTAAGTAACATATACTATAATCCTGAACCACGAAAGGATGATTCTATTCCGGGCCGTACAAAAGCCACTACGCCAAAAAAAAAAATCGTCGAACACGTGTTCTTAATTGAAAGCAAAAAAATTTAAATTAACAGAAATTTATAAAAAATAATGATTCTAAACGATAGCCGAGATAATAATATACAATAATTTAACACTACTTTCAAAAATTTAAATCGGATGATTGAGATAAAAGCAGAAAAAAATATTACCAAAAATTGCAGTTACTACGATGTGGACTCTCGCACGACCGGGAACAGAATGCCTCAGTCAGCGCGTCAGCTTGGCCAAGACAGGTTAGGAGCCGGAAAAAGATAGTTCGCGCGAAGTTTGAGTTTGAATTCAATGCAATTTATTAGCCAGTAACAATAAAATTGTTACAATGTTTCATTGACAATATGACATTGACAGTTTAATACTATGTTTATATATAGTTAGCAATGTTTTTGAATTAATTTATGATTTTATTTTATACTAGTTTTACCGTCGCGCTTTGTTGCGCAGCAAAAATTCAGTATTTGAAAGATAGCTTCCCCGTCGTGCGTTCAGTTTTCGAAAGATTACGAGGGCTTCAAAAACTGTCGCGGGAGTGTACTGAACAACTTCACAAAATTTCATGGCGATCGGATGAATGGTGTAGTAATGCATAAAGAATAAACAGGCATACACTCGTTTTTATATAAATAGAAGATTACAAATAACAAGTTTTGAAAAATTAATTATTCAGTACTAATATAATTTGTTTTGTTATCGAATTACGGTGTTTTTTGTTGAATGTTTAAACAATACAGTAACGTAGTAAATATAATGTCAGTGATTTTAGTAATTTTTTTTTTTGTGATGACGTGAATACAATTAATGAGCCTATACTATAGCAACTGTCCAGCTCTAGTTAGTGAATAAGACGGCCCTAAAATTGATCGCACTGATTTGGTGGTAACGTGTATATTGTTTGATTGAATTGGGGAACTAGACGGATGAGGATCAGCCGCATTCGTACGTGCAAACATTCGTCTTGAAACCGATTGAAACTAGCTTCTTTAAGTATACAACATGATATTTTTCGTCTGGTACTACACGATACTCTGTAGCCGGCAACAACATCGAATCTCCAGAACGCCTTATACTACCTCCTTGTTCCTTTATTCATTGTTCCGTCATCCCCCGAAATCCTAGCATTATTCGTCGCCATCTTTATTATAACAGGTGTCAGCGATTATGCTGTACGTAAAATTTAGAGATATGCAGAAAACAAATATGGATGCTTGTGTTTGTTGCTAATTTTCGTTTGATTTGTTTTAATTTTTCCGCTTGATTTTTTTTATGCTTATTGACACTCACGATGCAATAGAACTTAACTTTTTAACTGCGGGCAATTGCTTTAGAAATAAAATACTTTTGGCATATACAAAATTATTTATTTGCAATACCCGTCGTAGTTAAAGGGTTAAAGTATATCAATTGATAAAAGTTTGGCCATATTTTAGTTTGTACCTATTTAATATATAGAATGCTCCAAAATTTAAAGTACTAAACAAAAAAATCTAATTCTTTGAATATTTTTTTATTTACTATCTTTGTTCTTGCATTTCTGATAATCTTTTTTAAGGGAAATCACTTATACTTTTCAAAAAATTGTTAAATATATTTATTGATTTTTTGATAAATAATCGATCTTGAATTTTCTAAAAACTCATTAAAACAAAATAAACTATTTTTTTATGATGGTACAGAAAAATATTTTGTTTTAATGATAGCAATTTTTATTAAGTATTATAGATGAATTAATATGTAAATTTTTTTTAATTAAGTTTCAAACAAAATAAAATAGATTTCTCTTATCGTTAAAAATTGTTTATCTTTTTAATACAATAATTATATTTGTGATTGTTTATAAATAATTATAATAGTTATTATTATACAAGATGTTTCATAAAAGTTTATAATCATAATTTTATAGATTATAATAATTGATAAATTGCTATAATCTACAACAGATTCAAATAATAATGTTTAAATGTTGCAGATGATAGTTCAACAGATAATTAATTGTACACGGTAGTCATTCAAAATAAATTTGAATTAAAATTCAATATTATCGATTTTAAATTAAAGTTTTTTACGTTACCACGAAAAGTAAGTAATCATATGTCCGAGAGAGAGAGAGAGAGAGAGAGAGAGAGACTTTCATTTACACGATAATAATAACATAATGGCCGTGTAAAATGTTATAGTCGTTCATCACCTAACTGACACTTGTGAACAATTTAAAATACACCGACATACGTATACCGTGATTATTAAATAGAAAAAAAAATATTAATGTTACTATCCTTAACAATTTTTTTGAAATTTCAAATTTAATTACTAAATTGATACTGTCCAAAACAGGTTTACTATATGATAATCGCTAGATGGCCATCTTTGTTAATCAAAACTAAAATGAACTTTATTGACAACTGTCGCATCAAATTCTAAATAGTTTTATTTAAATCTGTGGTAATTAAATTTTAATATCTAAAGCAGTATTGTGCACTTACATTAAATTCAAAACAGGTTTATTTAAATCTGTACAGTAGTGCCATACTAACGCAATAAATTTTACTATTTTTTTAGATAAAAAATAAGTAGATATTTAACATTAATCTACTATTTTCATCAAACAAGCAAGCCAAGTTTGCTCTTATAATTTTTATGAAACATTTTGACTTTTCTTGACAATACATATTTTATATAAAAATTATTGATAAATAAAATTTGATTTGTGTTTTAGGCCAATGAAGATCCGCCCCGTGGGTTTTCTCAAGTTTTCGACTTGAAACCGCTCGGCAATTCTTTCTTCCTGCAGCATGACATCTTTCGACTGAGCATTCACGATTCTGCCTAGTTATTCAAAATAAAGACACAAACTTCTAGTTTTTATGATCAATTGTCTGAAATCGCAATTATGTCTTTCAATTTCTTTTCAATCATTTTTTATGTTTACGAATTATTCTTTATGATCCTTTAGGAGTTTTGGTTGAGTAAATTGATAGTCGATTAAATTTATTAAAATTTAACATAAATTGAATTTAAAATTGTTTTTCATTTTGTATAACTTATTTTTGATTAGCAGCTTAATTTTTAATTAATTGCACCATTTTCTGAAGAGGGCTAAATGAAAGCCGAAAATTTAAACAATATTTTAATAAATTTAATTGCCGGTCGGCATGGCCGAGCGATTTTAAAGTCTTTGTATCATCCAAATACACTTTAAAAAATGATATCCTAACATATGTGGTTTCGCTACCAAAGCCATTTGTGTAAATATATAAAAAAAAATTGGACTATGAATTTATACATCCAAAATTTCGTTATAATCTGTAATTACTCTTATAAAATATGCGCGTCAACGGCACCATTTTTAAAATCTAGAATTTTTGGAATATAACAACAAAAAGAAATTAATTATTATAGACGTTGAATATTTGCAGTTTTTGTATCTTTTATTACATTATCTTGAATGGTATACAGGCTGTAACAGAATAACTATTCCTAATTTTCAGAAATGATAGAGGGTACATAAAGAAACATTTTTTATTAATAAACTAGTGTCTGGAATTTTTTTTTTTTTTCGGCAGTCGATTGTAAAAAACAAAACTTTATGTTATAACCCGATAATTAACGGAGATTTATAATATCCGTTAAGACCATTTCATTCTACTGAAAAAAGTGCCTTAAGAATGTGGAAATTATTTTCATCTAATTTAAAAAACCATCGAGATATCGCCATTTATCAAAATACGGAAAAAGCGAACTTTTCGCCATAACTCGAAAACAAAAGACGATAGCTAATTTTTGTTTTCATAATTGAGTTTCTCTCAAAAAAATGCGGTTAAGGATGCGCGGTCCATTTTTCCATATCTCATAGTTTCCGAGTTCCCCCTATGAAAACGTCCAAATTTGCCCACCCTGTACATCGTTACAACTTGTGTATCGAAGATGGTGGTCGTAACTTCGAACAATGTTTATAAAGTTTAATGCACTATTATTTCTAATAAACTGTTCCTTAACTTAACTACTCTTTGACGTAATAATTAAAATTATTTTTAACGATATCTAGTGTATCTTGACACCGAGAAATTTTCGGACACTAGTTTATTAATAAAAAATGTTTCTCTAAGTGCACTCTATCATTTCTGAAAATGAGGAATAGTTATTCAGTTACACCCTGTATACCTATTCAATAAAAATTGACGACACGACAAATATCGCAATGTACACGGTAAATTTTACAATTTCCTGTTGGAAAAAGCCGCACTTGAGCAAAAATTTACATCTCAGAACGTGATGGAAATTTGAACGCCTTATTCTTCCTAGAAAATCAAAATTGATTAAAATCTGCATGAGCACGGCTCTTGTCGGATAAACACAATTATTCGAACCGCTGCTGCTTTGACGTTCAATCAAGACGTTCATCAAGACCGCAAAGATTCTATCAGATTATGCAAATGTTAGTGCAGATATCGTACATATATTGTACATATACGAATTTTTTTTATTGAACGCTACACAGAAAAATTGAGTATTTTTTATGATGAATTGATTTTGAATTTCGTGAAAACAAATGTGTCAAATATATTTTGTAGAGCAATTCCGCAGTAAAATTTAAAAAATTTAAAATACAGCATAATATTCCCGTATTTTTGCCGCATGAAAACTCAATTTGAATTTCAAATGGCGACGGCTGAATTTCGATCACTAGTTTAAATAAAGATCCTAACAGATGATATAACACATTTTTATGTTGAAATTGGTAATAAAAAATAAAACAGGACATGTTTCAATAACGAAAATAAAGTTTCTTTTAGCTTGAAAACATATTCCAACAAAATTTCAAGTTAAAATTTTCCCTGTACGAGATTTCTTTATCAATACATTTATTATCAATTATCACGACTTCAGACGAATAAATAAAGATATTTATTGATTGATTGATGAATGTTTGTGAATATTCCAACAAAATTTCCGATTATCATTTGTCCTTTATCAATAAATTTATTATCCAGTATTCGTTGCATCAATAATTAAAATCTATTAGGGTAAGGTGATGATAAAATAAAAAATTGACAATTTAAGACGAGTGAATATTAAATAAAGATATTTATTGATTTGATAGATGAATGTATTTGTTTTTTTGCACAATAATAATTACGCAATACAATTAGTTGATTTTGACAGCAGTGCGATCTCGGTGCACTTTCAAATGCCTCTTGCAGTCTCCCGAGTGGACAAAAGTTTTCGAACAGTGTTCGCATTTATAAGGTCGTTCCCCTGTGTGAAGGCGAGTGTGAAATAAAAGTGCTGAACTATCACGGAATTTCTTCTCGCAGAACTTGCACTGAAATGGACGCTCACCTAAACACCAACAAACATTATACATTTTATACTAGGTTATGACTGTTTTATACAAGGTTATGACTGTTTTATACAAGTTTATGACTGTTTTATACAAGGTTATGACTGTTTTATACAAGCTTATGACTGTTTTATACAAGGTTATAACTGTTTTTACAAGGTTATGACTGTTTTTTACAAGGTTATGACTGTTTTATACAAGGTTACATAAACAACCTAACCAACCATAACAACTAAATAACCAACCTGTATGCGTCCTCACATGACGCTTATAGTCACTGATCGATGCGAATGCCTTATCGCAATGCTCGCATTTATGCGGTCGCTCGCCGTTGTGTCGACGCATATGGTCATTAAAATTGAACTTGTTGTAGTAGCTTTTCGTGCAGATTGGACACTTGTATCGCATATCGCTCGGATTATGCGATTTTATATGCTTAGACAGACTGTCTTCCGATGCATAGAGTTTCTTACAAATCGGACAAGGAACTTGACGCTTGTCTAAGTTGTCGCTGTGACGATTCCGAATGTATTGTGTTAGATTCATTTCGGATTTGCCACGATAACCTATAATACAGTTACAACAACAACAATATACAAACAAACAACAAACTATAACCCAATAGAAACAAAATATAAGCAACTGTTATTTTAATTTTTACTACTTTAACTGCAAGGAAAAGTCGTATAGCGTTTGGTATGGTGTCTGTAACATTTAAAAAATTTTTTTTTTGTATAGAAATCCTACATATGACCAATCTGAACCTAGTTTATGTAGGTGTATGGATGTGCGTCGTCAGCTCGCTCGCTCAGTCAAAATTTTGTGATGACAACTTCTCCTAGACGGTTCAACCGATTTTAATGAAATTTTCAGGATAAATTTGTCTATTACCCAAGATAGGGTCATGTGGTTTTATTTTTTTCCAGTGATGCCAACTTTCCGAAAAAAAAATTACTAAAGTTTTTAAAAATTCATATTGGCTACATTATTTATCCGATTTTGATCAAATTTTCACAAAAGATTCTCCTAGTATTCATATAATTTATGCAATTTTAACAAAAAACAGAGTTGCCAACTTTCTGAGAAAAAAATTACTAAAATTTTTAAAAATTCATTATGACCACTTTATTTACCAGATTTTAATCAAATTTTTATAAAAGATTCTCCTAGTGCCTAAATAAATTATCAAATTTTAACGAAACTTATCGAGAAAGAAAATCACAAATTTTTTTAAAAATTCATTGTGGCTACATTATTTATTCGATTTTGATCAAATTTTCAGAAAACTTTCTCCTAGTGCCCATAAAAATTATAATTTTAATAAAAATATTATGTTACCAACTTTCCGAGAAAAGTCAAAACTTAGCAATTTTGTAACACGAATTAGCGTGATTATCTTCTAGTTAAAATAATTCATTCATTTCGTGATTGATAAGGAATTAATCCGTTCTTTACCCGAATCTCAATATTATTTGAAGAAAGCGCTGTTAAAATTAAATTAATTTAAAAGTACAAGTTTGCTTTTGGTTGATTGCTGTTGATTAAAATATTACAAAATTAAAATAATTTACATGATAGAGTCTAGAAATTATTTATATTTAAGGAGGTATATTTCCATTTGTAGTACCGATTTTTTTTTTTTTGGTATTTTTCAACATTTATTTTGGGAACTTTTACAACAAATACAGAACACAATACATAATTGTACCGTTCAAAAGTTTTCAACTGTATTTTTTTAACTTGAAAATAGTTAAATTTTTACTGAAAAAAATGGCATCAAAGTGATCAGGTCAAAATTCAGATTTTCAATAAATTCCCGTAAAGGAATAACTAGTTTAAAATTACATAACATAATTACATTTGGTAATCTTGTGTATTAATTAACTTTGATTGACAAATTATTCAAGTTTATAATCTATGTTTTGATAAATTAATTCAATTAGCAATAATTCTGTATAAATATTCTAGAAAATACTGGCTTTATTAGGTTAGGTTGGTATCCGATGCTATATCGCGGTTTAACTAATTCTATATGTAATTACAGTTAGATAATAATCTAACGTATAGTCTAAACGATTTAGTCATTTAGTTGTGATGAGTAAATCGTTTAGAAACGTTAGATTATTTAACTGTTATTATTTATAACGTCGTCACCGAGTGTTTAAATATTAATAATTCTATATATGAATGTAGGTAGGATGACGACTCGTACTTAAATCGAGGAATCCGAAAATCTAATGGAATCGATGAAATATTTCTCGTAACTGTATTCTTTTTACCTAAAATTTACTGAGATCTCACCTCACTTCAGATAATTCTTATTCTTTTTAATTTTAACGTTCATTAAAATGAAACAGTTCGTTTTGTAATGAAGCATTTTACGAAGTTTTATGAATACGGCCATTACGAGTCAATGTAACAAGTTATTACAAAATCAAGGCTGATTCGTTGATATTTTATTTCTGTTTAGTTTTGTTTGTAAAATAAATTTAAAATAATGTTGATATATGTTTAACATTTAATACAAAATCATTTTAAAAATAAATTATTATTTACCAAAATATTGAAAACGTTTGAGTTATAAGATTTTACGATTTATTACTTAAAAATATGTATGAAACTCCAGGGTTAATAATACATTGATGTTTCTAATAAAAATTATTTGAAATGCATTATTTCAAATTGATGAGAGAGAAAAATAATACTTCAATATAATTATAAAAAATATAACATATTATTTATTTTAATTCAATAGAATATATTTAAATAACCAAATATGCACATTTTTATTTTGTATATAATATAATTGAGCAAAAATACTAATTGAATTTTTTTTTACAAATATTCAAGATGGCGATTATCAAATCTAGGTATAAAAAAATTATTATATAAAATAGATTCAACTTTGCTTTTCTATTTAATAACAACTAGTTACATGTATGTACTTAAAATTACGTATATCATAAAGCTAGTACTTATTCTATATTCAAAATACTTACAATATTGAAAAATCATCGAATATTTGTCAAACATAACGAATGTTCGCTCCGGCATCAGACAGTAGTTGACAGGGTGACACTTGTTAACGTTATGAAATTAGTAACGAATGTGTAACCGCTCTGATATTAGCGTAAGCCTATCTGTTGATTAATTGGAAAGATATATATATATATATATATATATATATATATATATATATATATATATATATATATATTAAACATAAAAAAATTTATAATTTTAATTCTCATGTTTTAAATAAGTTATGCTTATTTTGAATCGCTTATTGTGAACATGTGAAAATTATGTATATATTACAAACATTCTATTTCTGAGTAAAACTATTAAAACACAGGAAACATTACGAATAAAAATTATTTTTGTATTAAAAATATGATTGCCACCACTTAACTATAGCACGAGTCACGTAAGTTGAGACAGTTGACAGATACGCAGAAGACGAGAATTCGTTCGGACGAGTTCACATTTAAAAAATAGGGGAGGCTACATTGCCTTGATAGTTGCTGTTGACAGCAGTTCATCACAAGTTGACTTAACGGCATCGACTAAGTTAGTTGTTGACGGTTGTGTTCGTTGTGTTTATTATAATTGTTTTCGTTTGAAAGTATATAAAATATTAAAATTATTTTAAGTTCAAACTTATATAAAATAAGGTAAGATTGGAAAATTAATTTAAAATAGAAAATTCATTAATTGTAGGAATTGTAGTGTCAGATATAGATGTTATATACATATTTAGTATTCATTTTTTTCTTTATTTCATATAGTTGAAGATGTCTGACGTACCATCAACTAGTAAATCCGGTAAAAAGGGTCAAATTTTACATAGCCAAAGTCGTGAAATCATGGCCAATGTTATAAAATTTATGGAAAAAGAAGCTGAAGGCGAAAATAATATTCCCACAGATTTGGTGATGGAAAGAGTCGCAGCCGCTATTGGAATTAGTAGAGCTACTTGCTGCAGAATAAAAAAAGACTGTAGATCTATTGAATAAGGTAATGTATATAATATAATAAGAACATGTAAGTATGCAATGAATTCACAAATTTAAATTAATTTTTCAAAAAGTTGTTCGAAATTTTCCCATAAGTTTAACTTTAAACCTTTTGGTTTTGTTTTTGTTTTGAAACGGTTTTTTCGTTAAATATAAATAAATATTGTGAAACATAACCAAGTGTGTTTTAATTTTAATATTAATTTGTTAAAATGTTTTATCATGTGCCAACCATATCATCTATTCAATTTATATATTTGCAGGACTATTAGCCGGACACACATCACCAAAAAAGACACCGTGTCCACCACACACAAAAGAAGTAAATGATTTTACTGAACAAGCAATCCGAAGGATTATTTATAACTTTCACATTATAGAAAAAGAATGTGTAACTCTAAACAAGTTACGCCAAAGAATCTATTAGATGTCTAAGGATAAAATATCTTCGGGCAATTACGAAATATCGCAATGAAAATAGGCCTATTATATATGTGGATGAAACTCATATAAATTCATCGCATACGAAACCTTACCAATGG
Source organism: Clivina fossor (assembly GCA_963966155.1). Classification (NCBI taxonomy): domain Eukaryota; kingdom Metazoa; phylum Arthropoda; class Insecta; order Coleoptera; family Carabidae; genus Clivina; species Clivina fossor. The sequence continues at coordinate 481,811 of OZ014567.1, forward strand.
CAAGACGACAGCAATGAAGGATTGAAATCTCCTATTGGTAAAGGTTCTAGATTGATAATTGTTCATGGTGGAGGAGAAATGGGCTTCATAAACAATTCCCTTCTCATATTTCAATCGGGATCGAAAACAGGCGACTACCACGACGATATGAATTTATCAAATTTTTCAAAGTGGCTGAAACAAATTTTTTTACCAAATCTACCACCTAATTCGGTTATAATATTGGATAATGCTTCTTATCATAATGCTTTATTAATCAAACATCCCACTTCAGGATCAAAAAAAGAAGAAATGGCAAAATGGTTAAACGAAAAAAAATTTTTTTTTTTATTCCACGCTAACAAAAGTGGAGTTATATGAAATAATTAAAACAGAAAAACCTGTAAATGAAATATACATAATTGACCAAATTGTGGCTGAATATGGTCACACTATTTTGCGATTAGCACCATATCATCCAGAATTAAACCCAATCGAAAAAATTTGGGCTTTAGTGAAAAATTGGGTAGCGTCAAAGAATGTCACCTTTAAAATGTCCGACAAAAAAATTAGCAGAAGAGAAATTTGCATCTATTACCGTAGAAGACTGGACAAAATTATGTGAAGGCACAAAAAAAATAGAAACAGAATTAATTTAAAAAGAACACATAATGGATTCAGAAGAATTCTTAATATCGTTAGAAGATTCTGATGAAAATTCTGAATCTGAATTTGACTACTATGATTAATAAATTTCTGTTTTGTATAATGTATTTTTTTATAGTTTTTATATTTTATATGTAAATAAAGATCATATTTTCAATATAAATAAATTTCTTATGCCATCTATATACTATATAAACCACATAAAAATCTAATATTAATTTTTAAATAAAATAAATCTCATTTAACGTATATATCAATGAAATTTTAATACTAAATATTAAATAAACAAGATTAAAAGTATATGGATAAACCCATATATAGACTACTTTGACATTATCACATAAATCGGTTAAATAAAGTGGTCATAATAAATTTTTAAAAATTTTAGTAATTTTTTTCTCAGAAAGTTGGCAACACAGTACTTTTTTGAAATTATCTAATTTATATGGATACCAAAAGAATCCTTTGTGAAAATTTGAACAAAATTGGTTAAACAACATGGCCGTAATAAATTTTTAAAAATTTTAGTAATTTTTTTCTCAGAAAGTTGGCAACACTGTACTTTGTTAAAATTATCTAATTTATATGGATACCAGAAGAATCTTTTGTGAAAATTTGAACAAAATCGGTTAAACAACATGGCCGCAATAAATTTTTTAAAATTTTAGTAATTTTTTTCTCAGAAAGTTGGCAACACTGTACTTCGTTGAAATTATCTAATTTATATGGATACCAGAAAAATCTTTTGTGAAAATTTGAACAAAATCGGTTAAACAACATGGCCGTAATAAATTTTTAAAAACTTTAGTAATTTTTTTCTCGGAAAGTTGGCAACACTGTATTATATTAAAATTACGTAATATATGTGGGTACTAGGGGAATCTTTCCTGAAAATTTGATCAAAATCGGATAAATAATGTAGCCACAATGAATTTTTAAAAACTTTAGTAATTTTTTTCTCGGAAAGTTGGCATCACTGGAAAAAACCAAAACCACATGACCATCTTGGGCACTAGACAAATTTATCCTGAAAATTTCATTAAAATCGGTTGAACCGTCTAGGAGGAGTTGCGATCACAAAATTTTGTCTGAGGACCGAGCGAGCGAGCGGCGAGCTGACGACGCACATCCATACACCCACATAAACTAAGTTCAGATTCGTCATCTAGAGGCTATATGAAGGATTTCTATACAATTTTTTTTTTTTTTTGAAAATGTTACAGACACCGTACCAAACGCTTTACTACTTTTCCTTGCAGTCAAAGTAGTAATAATGCACGAGTTTTTATAAAATTACAAATATACTCAATGTTTTTTATTTGTGTAATATAAAACAAAAACACGTGTTACCGAATGTTTTTTAGTCTGTCTATACAGTAGTATTCGCGCATCATGCAACTGTCAACTGTCTCTATAGTTGTCATAATTTTATATTTAACATTTAAGTGATTTTAAAAAAATGTGTTAACTATAAATGCATTAAAATATCTAGCGTGGTTTATGTTACTATTTCGAAATATAAATATAAGGCCCGTATTCTCACCTCATTTGAAAAAGTGCTTTTTCAAAAAAGTGAAATATAGTAGCAATTTTAGAAGCGATCTAATTCTCACCTCCTTTTTTTACTGGAAAATTCACTTTTTCCTATTCAGATAAAAGTGAATTTAAAAAGTGGGTATACCACTTTTTATTTTGCTACTAAAAAATAAAACAATTGAATCAGTGTTATTGTCAAACATTAAAATTATGCACGTCACTAACAATAAAATGGCGCAGAAATGTAACTGACAGCTATGACTGATAGCTAAAATTATCAATTTGCAACGTTGCCACATGCATTAAATACAAAAAATTACTTTTTAAAAAATTAATAAAAAAGTGAGGTGAGAATTAGAAGCAATGAAAAAGTACTTTTTAGTAAAAAATTACTTTTATAAAAATTGACAGTAAAAGTGCTTTTTCCTATGAGGTGGGAATACGGGCCATAGGCCCGTATTCTCACCTCATATGAAAAAGTGCTTTTTCAAAAAAGTGAAATATAGTAGCAATTTTAGAAGCGATCTAATTCTCACCTCCATTTTTTACTGAAAAATTCACTTTTTCCTATTCAGATAAAAGTGAATTTAAAAAGTGGGTATACCACTTTTTATTTTGCTACTAAAAAATGAAACAATTGAATCAGTGTTATTGTCAAACATTAAAATTATGCACGTCACTAACAATAAAATGGCGCAGAAATGTAACTGACAGCTATGACTGATAGCTAAAATTATCAATTTGCAACGTTGCCACATGCATTAAATACAAAAAATTACTTTTTAAAAAATTAATAAAAAAGTGAGGTGAGAATTAGAAGCAATGAAAAAGTACTTTTTAGTAAAAAATTACTTTTATAAAAATTGAAAGTAAAAGTACTTTTTTTATGAGGTGGGAATACGGGCCAAAATATTTTTTAAAAAAATTTTAACAATTTTTTTAAAAATCTTATTTTACATTTTTGTTATATTATTTTTATATATGTATATATAAATATTTATCAGAAATTATATTATAATTTTTAACATTATATTGAAATATAATTACTTTTATAGTAATTAAATAACATAATAGAAATAATATTTATCGCGTCTCGATTTGCAGAAAAAATTGCGCATTATAGACGTGTTATGTTATACTATACCTACTATAAGGAGAGTTTGGCCATCTCTAGGTGTACAAATAAACTAAATTTTTAACACGAAATTTGGATCAAAGTTAGCACAAATAAACAAAAACAAAAAATTGTAAATTTTTTTTTATAACAAATAGTTATTCACAACGTCCATACAACGTCGTTTTTTGAAATCGTTTGGTATGTATTCTTCCTATACTTACTCTACTTGTCGTTACTTTCTTTATTTCAATTTCATACTCTACAATCTCGCAGAATTATTTCATCTTTGACTTTCCTTTTTAAGTTAATTAGTAACTTTATCGATGACTTTATCTAATCTTCTAACAAAGTCTCCCATTTATCATATGTGTCACTCATTTAATAAATTAGAATTAACTATAGATATTTTTTCATGTTCTCTTCATATTTTTATTAATCATTTACGCATTGTACACACTTAATGTAATTAAATAAATAAAAGTGCACCGTTTTTTCTCAACTGTTGACCTTCAAATTTAATATTTTTACAGAATCAACAAAATGGCTCAAAATATGCAAACATTCAAATGTCTTTTAGTCGGTGACGGCGGAACGGGCAAAACCACATTTGCTATAAGGCACTTAACCGGTGCCTTTGAAAAGGAGTACGTGGCTACCATTGGCGTAGAAGTCCATCCTCTAGTGTTCCATACAAATAGGGGGCCCATCAAATTTAATTTGTGGGATACACCCGGACAAGAAAGATTTGGGTTACGTGGTGGCTGTTACATGGAAGGACAGTGTGCCATTATGATGTTCGATGTAACTTCCCGAGTCACGTACAAAAATATATCTAATTGGCATAGAGAGTTGTTGAGTGTATGTAAAAACATTCCTATTGTACTTTGCGGAAACAAAGTCGATATTAAAGAACGAAAAGTCCAAGGAAAGAGCATCTTATACCCTCGCAAAAACAATATTCAAGTAAGCTTTAGATAATTTAGATCTTTACTTGTAATCTTTTTATTATTTTAAAGTGAAAATTTCGAATTAAAAGTAGAAGTTTGAAGTGCCGCCAATTTCTTCTATGTAACAAAATTATGTATTTAAATCAAAAATATCAATTTTGTTTTTATAATTCTGTATCTACAAGTAAAAAATTTGTTTAAAATATTCATTGTTTAATTATTTATATAATTTACATTCTCATTTATTGGTTCTTCATATGAACACAATAAAAATATCTCCTTAAATTAGTTTCAAAAATTTCAAAATAAGATTCTAATATAATAACTTGTTTCTAAAATTGTTTTAAATTTAAACCTAAATCTTTTTTATGTTAATATAATGAGTTCCGAAGAATTTTTTACTATGTTTATGTAATAATTTGTTTCTAGTATTTTGATATTTCCGTCAAAACAATGTACAACTACGAAATGCCGTTCCTGTATTTGGCGCGGCAATTGCTCAACGATTCGAACTTGGAGTTCGTCGCAAATTTAGCCCTGATTCCGCCCGAGCCCGAGTTCACAGTGAACCAGCCGCCGCCGTCGCCGCTGCAACGGCAACAACAGATTCTCAAGATTGCTCTGAAAACTGCATTGCCCGAAGACGAAGACGACGATGACCTATAAATATAGTTTAAGTAAAGATAAAATATCCTTATATATATATTATTTATTTTCCACAAGTTATATGGATCTGACTGCTAAAACAAAATAATTAATTAGTTATTGATCCCTTCAACATTACTTTTATTTAATTAAATAAAAGTAATATTAATTATTGTTGCGTGCTTGGATCGAATGCCTGAACTTTTCATATTTTTATATTATCCCATCATCTTGTTATTAAGCAGAAATATTTTTGTTTTGTGTTTTGTAATAAAATAAAAATAAATTCACCATAAAATATCTTGTATTTTCCTCTTAAACCTTATACGTCAAAACAAATAGGAAAGATTCTATTGCATTAAATTTATTATTTAAATCTTAGTGAATATTTATCAGTAACAATAAGTATAAATTATATTGTTTCCAAATGTCATTTCTAGAATGTTCTAAATGCAATAACGTTGGACAATATGCGACATAATAGATTAAAATTTAAATAAACAAGCATTATGAAAATTTTGGATTAAAACATTTAAAAAAAATTAAGTATAAATAAAACAATTTTTGAAAATTGGAATAGTAAGACGTGAAATATAAATTTGCGCTACCAAGTTGTTGTCCCATAAAGAGGTGAGCACTATTCAAGTATTTTAATATTCGAATAATTAATACTTGAATTTCAAATACTTATGCTTAGGTATTTGTTAAAGTAATTAGGTATTATATTCGTTAACAAAATACAAACAATTAAACGTTAGCAAAATATAACTGATAATATAATAGTGACATATTATATATCATCATTAGGAAATACAGTACAAATTTGTATTTATTTTTCTCATGATATATGTGTAGTATATTGAAGTGTCGAATTTTAATTTAAAATAGAATAGAATATCAATCTAAAGCTTTTTCATTTTAATGAGTTCTAAAATAACTTCACTACGTTATTATGATATATTGAATATATTTTTCAAGTTTTAGGTTCAGTAGTTTAGACTGGGAGATGACGATACTTGATGAAATATTAACAAAGTAGCAGTAGTAAAAACAATTTTTTTTTTAATTAGTTTGTTGCTATAACAACAATTTAAAAACATAAATAGTATAAACAAATTTTTAAAAATCGTTCTATAGTAGAATTTGTGTCATCAAAATAATTTTTCAAATTTGTATAAAATTTGGTATTAGACTTCCGTGTTAATAAAATTCGGTTAGAATTGTTAAATAGCTATACGGTATTGTTTTATTGTTAATTAAACTAAAAATTACTTATTATTAAAAAACAGTATTATTATTTGTCATTTAACAAACAAAAATTAATTTACTACAGGAGGCAGAATATGGAATCATCACCATCATCATCGATTAAAATTAAAACCGAATTACAAAAAAATACTGAATTGCTACAAGTCAAAGACGATCGTGCCAGTAAATTAAAACGCTGGCAATTGGAGAATAACATGAAAAAAGAAGAAGAAATGACAACAAAAAAACCAGCATTTAAAAATGTTTTGCCGCAAAATGTCGGCTTTCCGAATGTTTCTGTAGCGAAACCCAGTATCCGGTCACAGAAACCGATATTAGCTTCTCCGATTTCTGCGACACGAAGAAAACAGAAAATTACCGGCGAAGCAAATAAAAAAAATAATAAAACAGATGGTAAACGAATGAGAAAATTACTAATACAACTAAATACAGTTGCCGAATTTTCCGGTACAGAAAATGCGAATCAATTCGAGGAGAAAATAGTGCAACCAGATGCAGACTCGAGAGAAAATAATATTTGTATCTTAATTTGTTCGATTTTTATTTTATTATTGACATTATTTATTTTGAAATTTTTGGTATTGTAATTTATTTATAAAAATAATCGAAAACTGAATAAAAAATTAATTTGCAATTTAATTTATTTATTTAATTGATAATTATGTAACAAAAACAGAAACAGCTAATTTATGAGGCAAGTTATTTTTATATACATTATATATATATATATAGTATATTTATTATCAATGATAATACAATATATATATTGTAGTATGACGGTGTCGGTGGCACTAAATAACACTCGATTGTTTAGATAAGAAACTACATTTATTCATTAACACAAAAGATAATTTACATGAACTAATACACTCGAATTGAACATAAATGGTATTCACCAACAATATAGTAATATGTATGTAAGTTGTCGCCGCTTCGCGTATGGTTGAGCGGCAGCTGTTTGTACGTAAGTAGCCGCCCGTGCGTGTGTGTGTGTGTATACGGGGGCTTGTAGATGTGTGTGTACGTGTGCTCGCTGTCGCCAGAAGTACGTGTGCTTGTCTTGGCGAGCGTAGCGTAACTGCCCGCAAACCCTCGCGCGCTGTGCTGTCGAGAATATGGATGATGCAATATTCCCACCCTTAAGACGTATGAAAGCAGTGTTACCACATTCCTCCCCTACAACAATAAAAAAGAATAAAAAAAAAACATTATTAATACATGTATCGTTTGGGGGGGTTCCTCTTTCGAGCAGGATTTCTTCGCGGAGTGACGGTTTCGGTTAGCGTTGACGACTCTGCCAGAACCTCTGCTGTCTCCGATCTTGTACTTTCCGACAAATCGTTTTCTTCATAATGGCTTTCCAACACCAATGATCCCGCATTGTTCACCGGCTCTGGGTCTTCAGGCTGTCTCTCTTGTTCCTGGTAAGACTGACTCGGAGTATCCTCATAGGTGATGTCTGTATCTGTATCTAGTGTACGTCTTCGCATTTGGTCAGCATGCTTACGTCGAAGTGTGCCATTTACTTCGACGATGAAAGATAGGGGTCCAGTTTGTCTAATTATTAGGCCAGGAGTAGATCCCTTATCCAAAGGATTATTTACCCAAACCGGGTCGCCCTCACTGAAGAAATTTGTTTTAGCTGAGCGGTCATGGAGTTGTATTTGAATTAGCTGTTCATGTTCTATGTTTTTAATCACGTCAGGCTTCAAAAGGTCAAAACGTGATCTGAGGTGGCGTCCCAACATTAGGTTGCTAGGCGTTCGATTCGTTGATCGTCTGATGGTGTTCCTATATGAGAATAAGAAATTGTAAAGCCTCTCCAACTGATCAATGGACTGATCACTTCCACGCATTCTGTTCTTGAATGTCCGCACAGCGCGTTCAGCAAGCCCATTTGATTTAGGGTGATATGGCGTTGTTTTTACGTGCGTTATACCATTTTCAGTGCAGTAGCTTTCAAATTCTTCGGAGGTTAGTTGGGGTCCGTTATCGGTGACAATGAACTTTGGGAGGCCAAAACGAGCAAATATTTCTCGTAGGGAGTTTATAGTACACGTTGAGGTAATATTTTTCATTGGCACCACCTCCAACCAACGAGTGTAGGCATCCACAAGGATCATCCACATACTTCCTTCGAAAGGCCCTGCAAAATCTAAATGAAGACGACACCATGGCTCAGGAGATACTCCCCACGGATGAAGTGGAGCTTTCCTTTCATTTGCTTTAGCCTGTTGACAAAAATGGCATTTTTCAACTTTCCGCACAATATCGGTGTTTATGCTTGGCCAGTAAATATGCAGTTTCGCCAACGACTGCATTGCGGTGATTCCTGGATGGCCATCATGTAGCATTTCTAATATATCGCCCTGTAATGCCGCAGGGATGCAAATTCGACCTTTCCATAAAACGGTATCCTCTTCAAACGACAACTCTGTGCGTTTTTCGTAATAAGGTATAACATTGTTTTCAAGCTTCTTTTTGTCGGGCCAATGAAATTGTATAAAACGGATGATTTTCGAAAGTGTTTCGTCTTTGAGTGTTTCATACTTAAGGTCCTCCTTCTTAATTGGGAGCTTGCGTATTCTTAAATGTAATAATTGAGCATGATTTGGCAAGCCTGATCGTTCAATTTTGAATTGCGGAAGCCTGGACAGAAGATCCGCAGGACAATTTTCTTTCCCTGGGCGATATTGTACATCAAAATTATAGCTATTTAATGTCATTGCCCAACGCAATAACCTATTGCTTGCAACTTTAGGTGTTTGGCGATTTTCCCCAAAAATGCGTTCTAAAGGTTTGTGATCAGTTGTTAAGATAAATCTCCTTCCATACAAGTATTGATGGAACTTAGTCACTGCGTATACAAGACCAAGAGCTTCCTTGTCTATAGTGGAGTATCGTTTCTCTACTTCGCTAAAAGAACGAGACGCAAAAGCGATTGGTTTCAAACTTCCATCTGGGGATTTATGCGATAGCACTGCCCCGGTGCCAACGTTGCTAGCGTCACTGGAAACTATCAGGGGCTTCTCCGGATCATAGTGGACCAGTGTGTCATTGGAGGTCAAACATGACTTTAGCTTCTCGAAAATTTCTGTATCCTCAACAGTCCAGTTCCACTTTGCACCTTTTTTAAGGTGGCGATGTAGAGGAACACAGTTGACATGTAAATTATCGATAAATCTTCCGTAGTACGTTATGGTGCCCAGGAATGACCTCAGTTGTGTTGTGTTTTCCGGCCTTGGCATCTGTTTAATGGCTTCAATGTGGTCTTCTGTTGGATGTAATCCATTTTCATCAATCCTGTGACCTAGGTATGTGATGTTGTTTTTGAGCCAGTCGCATTTGGACTTTTGAGTTTTGAGTCCCGCAGCTTGTAAACGGCGCAGGACTTCTCTCAGACGTTGTGAGTGTAATGTAAGATTTGGTGCCGTTATCAGAATGTCATCAAGATAGCAGGCTACACCTTCTATTCCTGAAAGAATTTGGTCCATGGTTCGCTGAAACAGCGCCGGTGCAAAACTGATACCAAAAGGCAATCTTTTATACGTAAAGTATCCTTTGTGGGTTGCGATCACCAGATAATTTCGGGAATCGGGATGAACTTCCATTTGTAGATACGCGTCTTTGAGGTCAATTTTTGAAAAATGTTTTCCCCCAGTAAGCTTTGCTGTTATGTCCTCGAAACGCGGTAGTGGATAATTGTCGATTTGTACATGTTTATTTATGGTCACTTTAAAATCGGCACAGATTCTCAGTTTTCCATTTGACTTCATGGCGACCACGATAGGGGAGGCCCATTCAATAGGAGTGTTAGTTGTGTCGATTGGTTCTAGTACTCCTTCATGAACTAATCTGTCGAGTTCTGTAGCTACTTGATCCTGTAGTGCCAGTGGGACATTTCTCGGTCTGAAACTTTTTGGTGTGATATCGTCATTAATGTGTATCTTGGCTTGATGTCCTTTGATGATACCCAATTTATCTTCGAAAAGTTCGCCAAAATCTTCCAAAACTGTTTCTATCAAGTTTTCCGATGCTACTTCCTCCTCCCCCCGTTTTGTGGGAAAGCCAATTTTATTTTCACATGCAGGCGTGTTTACTTTGTCATTTCGACTCAAATGACAAATTTTTGCGCCTGGAGGTAATGGTAATTTAAAAGCTAAAACCCAGTCTAAACCAAAAAGTGGTATATCATCTGTTTCAGTCACATATAAAGGCAAAAACATTTTCTTGCCAAAGGCTTTAACGTTCACCATTGATTTTCCCATAGTTTCAATTGGTTGATCACCGTAAGCTATCAAATTGTCTGTTTTTGTTAGCCGTGGTTTTCCGATGTTTTGCCAAGTTGTTTTACCTACGACGGCATGTACAGAGCCTGGATCGTAAAGCATATCAGTACTGTTGTTATTAATAAATGCTGATAGCATTATTTTGCTAGATGAACTGACATTTCGTACGTTTGATACCTTCCGATCACAGCTTGTATCTTCGTTGTCGGTTGTACTGTCGTCCGAAAAATCTTCGTTTTCTAAATTGTTTTGATTTTGTATACAGCGCGTAGAACGTTTCGATCGCTCTCCGTTTTTCGTTACTCGAGAGTTTTGTTTGATTAACGCGTTTCCGGAAATAATGCACACGCGAGAAAAATGATTTTTTTCACCACAACTGCTGCAAACTTTCTCGAAAGCTGGACAGTTCCTTTGACGATGTTTAAGTTCGCCACAATACAGACAATCCGTATCTGGGTGTAACTCACGAATTTGTGTTTTTGAATTACTCGACGAAACGCGTTTTTCATGTTTACTCGATTTATTTACGCGGTTTAAATATTTATCTGTATACGGCACTGATGGTGTCAAACACGTAATCTGTTTTGTTTGTATTGAAGCTTGCTCTAATACTGTAGCTGCAGCTTCAACATCTTTAAAAGTTGTTGTATTAGAAAAGTGTTTTTGAATAATCTTTTCTTGCCATTCACGATTATTTATACCGAAAATGAGTTGGTCACGCATTCTTTCATCTAATCCGTTTCCGAAACTACAGTCACCTGCTAATGCACGTAATCGATTTACATATTCAGTCACAGTTTCATTTTCTTTACGACAACAACCGGCAAAGTTTATTCGTTCCACGAAAATATACACTTTTTTGCAGTAAAATTGGTTTAATACACTGACAAGTTCGATATAAGTCTTTGTTGTAAGTTTTTCTGGTTTAAAGTGATCTGCTAATAATTTGAAAACCTGCGGGCCTACCTTTGAAAGAAGTAAATTTCGTCTTTCACTTTCACTTTCATTTGTTAACAATCCATGCATTTCTAACTCTAATTCAAATCTTTGCAAATAATAGTCCCATTGTTCGATATCAGGTTGAAATTTGTCGAAATGAAAATGTTTATACGGATTTTCGTTTGTATCTGCCATTTTTAATATGTATTACAATGTTACAAACTTGCACAGAGAACCGTTAATACACTTAATACACTTGTTTTTCACTTAAATCCTCGTCGCCAAAAATGTAGTATGACGGTGTCGGTGGCACTAAATAACACTCGATTGTTTAGATAAGAAACTACATTTATTCATTAACACAAAAGATAATTTACATGAACTAATACACTCGAATTGAACATAAATGGTATTCACCAACAATATAGTAATATGTATGTAAGTTGTCGCCGCTTCGCGTATGGTTGAGCGGCAGCTGTTTGTACGTAAGTAGCCGCCCGTGCGTGTGTGTGTGTGTATACGGGGGCTTGTAGATGTGTGTGTACGTGTGCTCGCTGTCGCCAGAAGTACGTGTGCTTGTCTTGGCGAGCGTAGCGTAACTGCCCGCAAACCCTCGCGCGCTGTGCTGTCGAGAATATGGATGATGCAATATTCCCACCCTTAAGACGTATGAAAGCAGTGTTACCACATATATTATTAATAAGAGACATTCAAATGATTTTAACCATTATAGCTGTAACATTATATGCGACATTTTTTAAATAAATATTGATTTTTTTCGTTTTATTCCGAATTTGATCTATATCCTTTATACCAAATATAATAATTAACCTCTTCGAGGCCCTAAGCAAATTCTATTTCAGGAGTCCCTTTTTCTAAAAATTATTATATACATATTATATATTTATTATTTATAATATTATATGAGTAAAAATTCGTAAAAGATAATAGTAAAAATGGACTTTTTTATATGGAATGATATTATATGAAATAGATAGCTTTGATAACGAATGATACGAAACTATTTTTCTGAAAAAGTTGTTATTTGTGGAGTAAAAAAATGTAGTTTAATTGAAAAATTAATAACTCCGAGTGAAATTAACCAATTCAAACAAATCTTTCGCCTATCTTTTAAGGAATTAGTTATGCTTTTTTTCGAAAAATGAGAAATTGTTTTTAAACCATGGTGTAACTTATTTTTAATGCAAAATTATCATGTAAAATAAAAAAAAGTACTTATAATATAGTTTATGTTTTACAGGTAGGCAAATAATATTGCACCTCACTGCAAAAAGTAAGTATCTAATTCTTAGATAATTTGTTAGAAAGAACAACAGAATTGTATTGAACTTAGGCATTTTTCAATAAAATAAACAACATATGTCTAAAAAAAATAGACATAGAAAAGGTACTCTTTTTTTTATGGTGCTCTCCTCATCAATTTTAAGCTACTAACGTCTCAAATTTGTCATAAAAATTGAACTTAAAAAAAATGTCTTTTATCAGAGGGCTTTAAGCACATGCTTAGTTAGCTTATATCTTAATCCGTCACTGCTTATTAGTAATTTATTATTTTTAGTTTATTTGCAATAATAAAAATATTACAAACACGAGCATAATTTTGTTGCATTAAAATTATCATGTGAACAATTTTATTGTATTCGAAATTTTATCGCTCTAGTGAATGTGCACCTCATTTCAATTGAACGTATGACAGTTGTCAGTCCTAACCATAAATTTTCTATTTACAAATTTTGTAAGTAATATTCTATTTACCTTCAGTATAAAATATTTCTCTATTTTAAATTATGTGCAATTTCAAATTCGATTTCAGTTTACAATGGATATACAATGGACAGAAGAATTAAGAGGGAAAAGAATCAGCGCTTGGAAGTTTTTTTTTACAAAAACACTTCGGCTGGCAGGGAATATTCAATCTTTTAATGTTAAATGTTATAAAATTGGAGTTAGAAAATATATCACACGTGCTTTACCTTTACATAAGAAAACAAGAATCAAGCAATACACTATTAAACAACTATTAAAAAACAAATATGAAAAGCTTCGTTTAAGAATGAAAAAAAGAAATGCGAAAAATTATAATGATGAAGAGAACGTTTTAAATTTGAACAAAGAATGTAATAAGCAAAATACAAATTTTCAAACAGAAATTGATTTTACATATTCTGATAATTTAAAGTCAGATAAAGAAGAAGTAATTAATGAAATCGGAGACAAACTATTAGATAAAACGAAAAATTATATTGATAAAGAGAACGTTTTAAATTTGAACGAAGAATGTAATAAACAAAATACATATTTTCAAACAGAAATTGATTTTACATGTTCTGATAATTTAAAGACAGATGAAGAAAAAGTAATTAATGAAACCGGAGACAAATTATTATTAAATAAAATGAAAAATTATAATGATGAAGAAATTGACGTTCAGACGAAAAATACAGAACGAAACGAGAATCACAAACGAACTAAGGTTAAACAAAAAGATTTATATAATTATGACACAAATAATCCTGTAAAAAATTCTTATAAATTTTCTGAAGAAATACGAAGTATAAATGAAAGCAATTTGAATGAATTTACAAAAGATATAAATAGAGAAAATAAATTAGTAGATAAGATTAAAAATGAGAACCGCAAGAAAAATACAATATTTAACGGAAACGAACTCATTACAGATAAGGATAATAAAAATGATTTAGGTGATAACGAAATAGAAATTTTTGTTAATAAGAAAATTGAAATTAAAACCAATAATATTATAGAGAATATTGAAATAAATTCGTCATCGAAGAAAAGAAAAGCATCTGAAATTGATAAAATTGAATCAATTGCGAAGAAAAGTCGATTAAATGATAGTTGCAATAATCGAAAGATAATACACATTGATGATATTAGACGTAAAAGGAACAGTGACCAATATATTTATTTTAAATCGAAAAATTGCAAAGATACCGATTTCGGTAATTTGGGAAATTTAGTTGTTTTAACATTGGATGATTTAAAAGATTAGAAAATGATCTACTGTGGCGAAATTTAAATAAAAATAATATTATAAAAATAATTTTATAAAAAATCCCAAAACCACACTTAAATTAAAATAAAGCTAAATACGTATTTCGGAAGCTAAGCTTCCATCTTCAGTAGCAAATAAAATCTACAAAAATCTTACCTGTGATTCAAAGTACATAATCACTTAAGCATTTGTCGAATATCACTCTCTGAGTGATTATTTTAATTTAAGTGTGGTTTTGGGATTTTTTATAAAATTATTTTTATAATATTATTTTTATTGGATGATTTGTAAAATTTTTCTAACGCGAATTATTCTTATTACATTCTTATAAATAATGTAAATTCAATAATAAATATTAATTGTTTTACATTATTATATTATATTATTCTTTATATTATTATTATATTTTTATAAATAATGTAAATTCAATAATGAATATTAATTGTTTTAACATTGGATGATTGTAAATTTTTTTTTGTATGAACTATTGTTATATTCTTATAAATAATGTAAATTCAATAATAAATATTTTTCGAAATATATTTTATGTATCTATTTATTATTAGAAAAATAAAATGGATCAAAAAATTTGGCGTATATGAATTATTATTATTGGATAAGATCACTTGCAATAAATGTAAAATTTATCTAAAAATATTTTAATTAGATGAGGGAAAACAATGCGTGAATTATTTAATCTAATTAGTAATATGTATATAGAAATAAAAAAGATTTTGGTGAACGTTTTGATTTACTATACGTGTATAATTATCAGGAAAATAAATTACATTAATATAGTTAATTAATTAACGTACGTCTTTATTAGGGTTAAAAAAAAACGGATTAATAAATACAAAATAAAGAAAAAAATCGGTTTTAATTTCATTAAATTTTATTTTAAATTTAAAATAAACAGTAATTAATTTATTATGACCACTTCATTTAATCGGTTTTAGTCAAATTTTTATAAAAGTTTCTCTTAGTGTTTAAATAAATTATGCAATTTTGACAAAATACAGTGTTGCCAACTTATCAAAATTTTTAAAAATTTATTGTGGCTACATTATGCATGTTATTTAACAGATTTTACTCAAATTTTCACAAAAGATTCTTCTAGTATTCATATAATTTATATAATTTTTAACAAAAAACAGTGTTGCCAACTTTCCGAGAAAAAATTTACTAAAATTTTAAAAAATTCATTATGACCACTTTATTTGACTGATTTTAATCAAATTTTCATAAAAGATTCTCCTAGTGCCTAAATAAATTATACAATTTTAACAAAATACAGGGTTGCCAACTTATCGAGAAAAAAATCACAAAATTTTTAAAAAATTCGTTGTGGCTACATTATTTATTCGATTTTGATCAAATTTTTAGAGAAGTTTTTCCTAGTGCCCACATAAATTATAATATTATTAAAATACAGTGTTGCCAACTTTCCGAAAAATGTCAAAGTGGTCTATATATGGGTTTACCCATATACTTCTAATCTTGTTTTAGTCTTATTTTAATAAAATGCGATAATTCTTGCACTTTGATTTAATATTATAAATTGTATTAATAGCATTATATTTAACAGGAATCTATTTAGCAGGAATCACCCGGCTAGCTCAGTCGGTAGAGCATGAGAATCTTAATTTCAGGGTCGTGGCTTCAAGCCTCACGTTGGGCGAATACATATTTTTAAATATTATAATTAAAAATTCCAACATTTTATATGCGAAAAAAAAAGATACAAGTCAAATGAGGCCCCGGAGGGATTCGAACCCTCGATCTCCTGTTTACTAGACAGGCGCTTTAACCCACCCGGGGGCACAATCTATTTTTTACGTTTCTATTCATAAAATTGACAGTATTAAATGTTTTTGATTCAAATATTTTTAAATGCATTACATTTTTTATATACAATTTTTAGCATCATCGAATTACTTATCTTGAAGTAACATTTTTAAAATAGTATCACAAATGGATTAGATTTTTTTTGTTAGCATTTTAAAAAGGTGTAGCAAAATAAAATAATATATACATACATACATACAGAATCACGCCATGTATCCAAGCAGGATATGGCACAAACTCTTTTTATCATCTCGAAATCAGTCTCCTAAAAACATTCCTATCCAGGACAAGCAACTTTCGCTTCATCCACATTTATAATTCCTCTCATACATGCTCTTTTATTTCTACTATTTAGAAACTGTCGCTCACGCAAGCCAGTCTCTCAATCATACCACCACTCCAACTACTCATCGGACGTCTACTAGCAAACGTATACCATCAAAATCATTCATATAAATCTTTTTAACAGCAAACGTTCATTAATATATAAACATTAAAATGCTACTGTTAACTTATGGTTTTGAGCGCAGAATTTGTTCTTTCCTTAAGAAATTGAAAATGCAATTTTTGCTAACTGAGCTACTCAGGCTGAATATAAAACAAGATTAGAAGTATATGGGTTTACCCAGTTTAGCCAGATATCTTAGCCACTAGACCATATCGGATTGTATCTATTATACATATACATATAACACATTTATACTAGATTATGACAGTTAACTAAACAAGTATATGGGTAAACCCATATATAGACCACTTTAACATTTCTCGGAAAGTTGGCAACACTGTATTTTAATAATATTAAAATTTATGTGGGCACTAGGAGAAACTTTTCTGAAAATTAAATCAAAATCGAATAAATAATGTTGCCACAATAAATTTTTATTTTTTTTTCTCTCGATAAGTTGGCAACACTGTATTTTGTTAAAATTGCATAATTTATTTAGGCACTAAAATAATCTTTTATGAAAATTTGATTAAAATTTGACCATAATAAATATTTACAAATTTTGGTAATTTTTTTTTCGGAAAGTTAGCAACACTGTATTTTGTTAAAATTACATAAATTATATGATTAGTAGTAGAATCTTTTTTGAAAATTTGAGTAAAATCGGTTAAATAACATGGCCATAATATATTTTTAAAAACTTTAGTAATTTTTTTCTCGGAAAGTTGGCAACACTGGATATTAATAAAATTATATAATTAGTGAGAGCATTAGGGATATCTTTTCTGTAAATTTGATCAAAATCGGATAAATAATGTAGCCAATATAAATTTTTAAATATTTTAGTAATTTTTTCCTCGAAAAGTTGGCATTACTAGAAAAAACCAAAATCACATGACCATCTTGGGCACTAGACAAATTTATCTTGAAAATTTTATTAAAATCGGTCATAGCTATTAAAAATTTATAATCAGAAATTTTCAAAACAATCTCTATGGGGTCAGGAATCTGTATGGAATTATAATCCGTTTTAAAAACGTGCTATATTAATTTTTTTTTTTTTTTTAATTTAAATAATTATTTTCTGTTTTTTAGTCTCGTGTGTGTGTTCTGTGTTTTCTGTAGTTTCTATATTTTTAAAAATAAAAAAATTGTTAAATATACAATAGTACGGAATTCGTAAATATGACATAAAATAAAAATTAATATTTTGAATATTATTAATTGATTAATATTGTATACCCTGACGAAAATAATAAAATTACTGAAAGCTTAGTTATGAAACTACAAATGAGTTTTATTTAACAACTGTCCTGCTGACTGCTACACTGTAAGAAATTTCTGTAATATTACATAAATTATTACAATAAAATTATGAGCTCGGCTGTATTTGATAAAAATAACATAATTGTTATTGATTAGAAATATGTAAAAATATGTAAAATATGTAGAAATATATTAAAATTGAACATAACATTCTTTTAATAAAATGTGAAAATAAATATGTAAATATTTTACTTATACAGGGTGTAACAGAATAACTATTCCTAATTTTAACTGGAGTATCCTGGGCTCAGAATATGAAGATTTAATGCAAATCACTGAGATAAAATGTGGCTCCTTACTGAGCTACAGGGTGTTTTATATAAAAATTTAAAAACGATTTTTGCCCAGTATTTTAAAACTATTTGACGTATCCTTATCATACTTGGCAAGAAATGTAGGTACCGTACACCATACTAAATTATGTTAAATAAAAGTTTCTGGCTACTGCCAGTGGCGTACAACAAGGGCAAGTGAGAGGTTGATCCTTCCTAAATTCTACGCCACTGGCGGAATTGTCATTTTAGCACAATTTTTCGATTCTCCAATACTTGCTGTGTAAAAAACATACTCTTTCTTTGTAACGATAAAGTCACTGTTTCTCGAGATATTTAAAGTTAAACATAAGCTGCACCCTTGGGATTTTTTCAAAATTTGCTCAAAAAAATCTGAAAAAAATCAGTAAAATAGAGAAAAAAATTAGCTACATAATAACTAAGTAACTTTTTCTCTAACTCATTCTGATTTGGCTGTAAAAATTATTGAAAATAAAAAAAATAAAATGCAAAAAATATTAATTTTCAATAATTTTTTCCAGCCAAACCAAAATGAGTTAGAGAAAAAGTTACTTAGATATTATGTAGCTAATTTTTTTCTCTATTTTACTAAATTTTTTCAGATTTTTTTTAGCAAATTTTGAAAAAATCCCAAGGGTGCAGCTTATGTTTAACTTTAAATATCTCGAAAAACAGTGACTTTATCGTTACAAAGGAAGAGTATATTTTTTACACAGCTAGTATTGGAGAATCGAAAAATTGTGCTAAAATGACAATTCCGCCAGTGGCGTAGAATTTAGGAAGGATCAACCTCTCACTTGCCCCTGTTGTACGCCACTGGCAGTAGCCAGAAACTTTTATTTAACATAATTTAGTATGGTGTACGGTACCTACATTTCCTGTCAAGTATGATAAGGATACGTCAAATAGTTTTAAAGTACTGGG
Source organism: Clivina fossor (assembly GCA_963966155.1). NCBI lineage: Eukaryota > Metazoa > Arthropoda > Insecta > Coleoptera > Carabidae > Clivina > Clivina fossor. The sequence continues at coordinate 501,071 of OZ014567.1, forward strand.
CAAAAATCGTTTTTAAATTTTTATATAAAACACCCTGTAGCTCAGTAAGGAGCCACATTTTATCTCAGTGATTTACATTAAATCTTCATATTCTGAGCCCAGGATACTCCAGTTAAAATTAGGAATAGTTATTCTGTTACACCCTGTATACGCATATTTTAAAAATTACAACAATGTTGCAAGAAGTTGGTTTTTGTACAATTGCTGTAAAAAAATTAATTAGCAGTAGATATTAATAACTTTAATTTTGTAAAAAAATAATATCTTGTAGTCCATGTAATGTCTACAAATTTTTGTATGTGCGTATTTATTTACGAACATAAAATTAAAATATGTTTTCTATTTGAAATAAAAAATTGATATTTCTGTGAAATTTTTTAAATTAAACAAAAATTTAACCAGTAATTTATCTAAATATTTTAATAAGATATTTAAGTAGAAAACAAAATGTTATAACAATCTAATGTTTTAATAAAATTAAAAACAAAGTTACATATGATAAAAAAAAATGTTCAGTTATTTTTAGCATTTCATTTATTATATCAGAAATCCAAATTTGTTAGATGTGTAGATATTTTGTTAGATTTTTCTATCTACATGTTTAATTTATGTATTCTATGGTGTTGGTTATAATTTTTATTTATTTTTTTTTTATCAAAATAGCTGTCTGTATATTGTACAAATAAAGAATGGCTAATCTGCCACCATTTGACAGACATTCTTCATCATGCAGGTATTTTACAATTTCAAAATTTTGACTATATAGTAGCAATAATAATTATGCTTGCATTTTCAGTATATATATGTATATATATATATATATATATATATATATATATATATCTATATATTAAATTTATAATGCAACATATTCTATAACTAATAATTTGTTACAGAAAATTTTCTGATAAAAATAAGTCTGCTTATTCAAATAAATCTTCTACTGCTTCAACATCTTCAAATGTAGAACCCTTGAACATTTTTTTTGTGTGGTATGCTGAACTATGTCATCGTCAAAATACAAATCCTATCTGTGTTGTACGATCACAAAATCAAAAAAATGTTCAAGTTCTCGAATTTGTTGCTGATCGCATCAAAATTGAAGATTGGCAGCCAGTCATAAATGCTTTACGGCTTGACACTTCACTCCATGTTATATCAATTCAAAGCCGTTTAGCAACTCACAAAGTTATTGAAGAAGCTGATACCGTGGAAAAAGTCAAACGCATTAAAAAATGTTTTGGAGCTATTTGTACAAAATATATTCTGAAAAATCTGTTACAAGCTATTGGAAACTGTTTAAAATTACGAGTATCAACAGTTTTAACGTGTTTAGAATTAGATGGATTACACATTATGGGAGAATATTTGCAAATGGTATTAAAATCGTTAACAACAAATAAAAGCTTAAAGTATCTTTCTTTCAAATCTTGTCCAGTTGAAGATGATGGCTGTTTCAAAATATGCGATACGTTGCATTTCTTGCCCAATATAGAAGTGCTTAATTTGTCAGATTGTAAACTAGGGCCGAAAAGCGGAGAACATTTAGCAAAGTTAATAAAATTTCAGCAAATTAATAGATACCGCGAGAGTTGGCAAAGTTCTCTTCGCTATGAGGATCCGAATGTAAGCAATATGGCTGGATTAAAAAGAATTACCATTAATAATAATCCTAATATGAGTGACGAAGGTTTAGAGTACATTTTAATTTAAATGAACTTGTAGATGATCTGTGGATTAATGCCATTGATATGCAGCGATGTAATATCTCAGAAGCTCTAGGAGGAAAAATCATTGACGTTATAGAGTGTAGTAAATCTTTAGAAATTGCAGATTTTCGAAGTAACAACCTTGATCCAAGCACTATTGAACAGATTTTAAATATTTTAAAATGCAAGCAAACTGATGAAACTAACACACAATACCAATGGTGCGACTCTTCGACAACTTTAAATACGTCAACATATGGTACTTACACGTCATTACTCGACTGCAAACTTGTACCAAAATCGAAGAAAATCTTAAAAAATAACAAAATTACATATAAACGACAAACTGTATTACCACAGATTCAAAACAAAATCGCGAATAATCACCGAAAAGTAAAAGAAATTAAAAAGAACGTTAGCAAAATGGCTGAATCAGATAATACATCTAACATTAAAACAAAAGATCAGTTATTACAACTTTACGAAAGACTGAAAGAGGAAATAGCTAAACGTCAAGAAGCAGAGATAGAATGTGAGGAATTAGAAAAACAAGTTGATGAATTAAATAATCAACAACATATATGTAAATTGATTTCTTTACTAACAGCAAACTTCGATGCTGAAGAACACTTAACATTTATTAAAGACTTGCAGGACGCGTTAAATAAAGTAAATATTTTATTTGAACCCTATGAAACGACTCACCAATTTATTGAAGATATTAATTTAACAAAACACAGCTTAGAATCTCTCACTCATAATACACCAAAAGTACAAATCGAAGAGCTTTGTAGTAAAAGCGAACAAAAAGTACAAAACTATTTTCAAAGTATCAGATGATGAATGCACTGAAAACGTGCCAGATTCTGCCTTAGAGTTGAATTTGGCTTCTCTGGATTGTAATCAAGAACTTATATTGGTTGAAAATATTTCTGATCGATCAACTGAATCAGCAGGTGAAGAAAAATTTTCACGTTTATTGGAAGAATTATCACATTGTGATATGTCTGAAAATAATCCACGCCAATAATTTATTTAACACTGACCGTCAAATTTACTAGAAAAACTAAAAGAATACACATATATTTTTTGAAAACAAATTTTTCATTCTAAATGATACAAAAAAAATCATTTGATATAAAAAAATTTATTTGCAATGTAATTTCTTATATATGACTTGTTTTTGTACTTGTAAAATTTTTGTTACATAAATATATATTTATATAATCATAATAATTTATTTTTGTATTTTAAAGTTTTTAAAAAATTATTAACATTTTGAAATTATAACTTAATTCAGTACCTTAGTGTCAAATAATAAATTTATTGAGCTTAATAAAAAAATTAATTAATTGTGTTCTTAATTGAAAATAAATTTTAATTTATAAATTATGTATAGTACTTATACCCGCACTGTACGAAAGAATAATACATTTTTACATAAACAGCAATTTGACTACAGAAGCATAAAAGAAAAATGATTGCTGTGGAAATAAGATTTTTATGACACAAAATAAAAATTAATATTTTTAATATTATTAATTGATTAATATTGTATACTTTAACGAAAATAATAAAATTACTGAAAGCGTGTGTTCAATTTCTTTTTAAATATTAAATATTGTATTAAATATTATAAATGATTGTATGCATAGTGAAATACAGTATATTATGTAAATTCATTTTTGTTAGTATATAATATAAGAAAATAAATAAAAGTCACAAAAATGTTTGTACATTTATTTTATATATTTTTTAGTTACGCGTTAATGTAACAGGGTTGCTAACGTTAACGCCATCTCTGAACCAAAAAGACAAGCTGTTTGTAACCTGACGTCACAAACAGAAAGCAACACATTCACGATTGTTGTTTTACATGGTGCAGTGATTGAATAGTTTTTTAAAACGGTAGTGTATTTTTATTGTGTTTAGTGAAATATACGTCCTTAGCAGTGACTAAGAGTATATTTGGATAAAATGGAAACGAAAACTAAACCAGCAACAAAAGAGAAACGAAGGTAAATCTTCATTTATGTATTAAAATGGCCACTGGAGTTCATTTCACATTTAAGCAGGTCAATCTTGTACTCATTTTACCGTCTGGCATTCGACCAATATATAACAACATCGATGTTTTTTATATTCTGTTTGATTACATATAAATTTTATATATTATATTGTTTCATTTCAATTTGGATATTGTAATCATGACGTAACCCCCAACGTTTCTTAAGTTTGACATACTTTTAAATTGTTTAACACATTTCTTCGTTAGCATGCAATGTTAATTTAAGAATAAGGTAAATATATATTCCACCATAAAATCACCGTAAGACTTTAACTGATAAAGTTACAAAGATTATTCTGCTAGCAAAGTTATCAGTATGACATTCAAAGGTACCTTATGCCATGCCGTCATATGCCTTGCAAATTACAATTAATTATTTGTCAATTGTTTTAATTATGTAATTGTTATGAATTAAATTTTGATCTGACTATGTCAGTTTTACTATTTTTTTAGTATCTAAATAGATATTTATTCTACGTTAGTTTTGCAGGTTAAATTAATTTTAATATTAAAAAATTTTTAATTCATTGTTTTAATACATAAATGTATATATCCATTGTCAGTCGCTTATTTCAATTATTTGTTCGATATTTTGTTTTTTGAGAATATGTAAATGCAAATTTTAGTTTTGACGTATATATTTATTATTCATTGCAGGATTTATTAATTATATTTTTTGCAAATTTGTACGCAGTTACATCAAATAGATATACTAAATATTTGACCTTAAAAATAAGTATATATTAATCATATATTTTTTTTATCTAGTGCAATTATAAATTACTTTTTGTGTAGAAGAAAAATTTTCAATTATAGTGAAACACGATACAAGAGAAATTGTTCTAATATATATTTTTCGTGACAATTACGAGAAAACATGCACAGTATACTATAATTTTTTATATTAAATGACGTTTTTTCTGTAATTTTAGAATGTTTACAAGAAGTTTTTGTTAGTAAAAAACATTCTTTAGGCTATTTCATTTTAATATCTTGTTTATAAGATTAAATCAATCTAGTAAACAGACATAGTAATATTGATTTTTTTTTTAAATATATTTTTTTTTATGAGATTTTTAATATTGTTTACTTTTTATCTAGAAAAATATGTAGTAATTATTATTGTAGATGAATATTTGAGTTGGACAATTTTTTTTAAATTTTGTAATGATTTATTGCTGCCTTGGCATTATGTATAATAAAAATTTACAATATGTTGCTTAATTTTTAATTCCATATGTGTATTATAATAAAAATGTTTTTTTTAAATAAATATTGGTATCACAATAAAAAATATGTATGTTTTAAGTAAATTGTGAAAAATTTATAGCATCTACGTAAGTGATATATACATATATATATGTTTGCTGATGTAATATATTGTTTATAGAATGAGCAAAAAGGACAGAAACTCACCCGAACCTACTCCAGAAGCATCAGAGACCGAAGAATTTTCCGTGGAAAAAATATTTGATAAAAGAATAAAAAATGGTGTCGTAGAATACTTTTTAAAATGGAAAGGTTTGGATTAATTGACTGTAATTACATTTAAGCTTGTGATATTATATTTAGGGTCGGTATTTCCAAATCGTTAATTCTAGAATAAATTTTAATTTCGGGTTAAACATAATGAGTGTTTTAGTACATTTGTTTAAGTCCTGCTTTTATAATATAGTTACGTTCTTTTAAAACCGGTATTAGGTTAAAACCGATTTTAAAGCCGAGAATTTGGTACCAGCTAATAGCTCGTACCACAAACTCGGTTTTTCAGTGTTTTAGTTCATTTTTTTTAGTTTTGCTCTTATAATTATTTTACATTGTCTTAAAACTGGAATTAATTAAAACCGAGCTTGTACTGCAAGCCATTGATTGGTATTACAAGATCGGTTTTTACCAATATTGCTTTTATTTTCGAGTGAAATAGAAAGAAGCGTTTGATTTGTCAGCGAATAAATTAATATTTTGATTAAATCATTATTTATTATCATGAGCAATAATTTTTAAAAAAATTTAAAATCACATGATTTAATAGTATTTATATTACAACTATCTTTAGTTTGGCGTTATCATAACTTTAGCGGAGGTTTGCTAATGACGAGTAAATTACTTATGTTTCTTATCATGATTTCATGTTAAATATAATAAACAATAGGAATATAAAATTCGATATTTTAGAATTGATATCAATTGAATAAAAACATGGAAATACAAATTTGAATTTTTTCCAAAATGCGTTCTGTTTTTACTACATTGTAAAAAATATATCGTAAATTTATGTAATTTTACATAGCTTTTAACAGTACAAATAATAACATTTTCTAAATTTACTGTGATAATTAACGTAATATTAAATGCAATTTATGAAAAATTGCATTCACAAAACATGCAGAAATAATATAAATTACATGTAATATTACGTGAATTATCACAGTAAAATTATAAAATGTTGCTATTATTATTACATACATTTAAAATATATTTTTTACAGAACACATAAATTACATAAATTTTTTAATAAAAACATTGAACAAAAAAATTTATAATTTTTTTCGTGAAATTAATATAATAATCTAAATAAGAGATTTGTAATTTTAAAATTTTTTGTCATTGAATCGGTATGCTAGGCTATGCATCAATGACGATAACATCTGTATCAGTCGTTTTCGGACATTGATCAAATCATCGTACTGACGATCTCCTAAACTGCGAACATGTGTCTAGGATTAACTGGCCAGTCATTGATGCATAGCCTAACAAACCGATTCAATGATTGAGTAACTTGTGAAATTTTTAAATAAAAGTAAAATTTCTTATTTAGATTATAAATTTTAAACGGTGTACATTTGATCGGGCGTTGGAAATACTGGTTCTTAATATAATATGAATTTCAACTAGTAATAACAGCTATTGTAAGCTTTATTGTGTTGTTTTAACATTTAGGCTATCCAGAATCGGGAAATACTTGGGAGCCTGAATCGAATCTTGATTGTCCCGTTCTAATATCGGCATTTGAAGAAACACGTAAGAAAAAGGAGGCGCTCAAGAAAGAGGAAATTGCCAAAAAACGTAAAAGTCAAGGTACACCAATACCCGAGTCCGAACCGAAGAAAAAACCGCAAGAGAAAGAGAAAAAGACGCATGGCTTTGATCGCGGTTTGGAACCGGACCGAATTATCGGAGCAAGCGACAGTTCCGGCGAGTTAATGTTTCTACTGAAGTGGAAAGGTTTGTTTCTTTTCATTTTTATTAAATTATTAAATTGGAAAAATAGTCGATTGTTTAATATTTAAATAATTGACAAAATTCAGTATTTTATATTTTGTTTTATTAACTACTAAGCCAACGTTTTGGCAATCACTATTGCCTTCTTCAGGGCTAGCAGAATATGTATTTCTAATGAAGGCGAAATAAAAATGCGAAGGAAAAATAATAGACTATTTAATAAATAATTAGTAATTGATGGAATTTAGTTTTTTATATATTTCCTTATTAATTACTAAGATAACGTTCGGTAATCACTATTGCCTTCTTCAGGGCTAGCAGAATATTTCAGTTGATTTTACATGCAACGCAAATATACATTATTGGATCAGTAATTTTAAAAATACAAATATTATTACTTATGTGATATTTATTATTAAAATTTATTATAAATTATTCATAAAATTTTTTTGTAGAGTATCTTATTTGTATGAAAAGTGTCTCAACTTATAAAATAATGTGAAATATTTTGTTGCGACCTTTTTCTCAAAATTTTACAAGTTACTCAGTCAATCGGTGAATCGGCTTACAACTGGCAAGTTTAACCATAGACACGTGTTTCGATTTTTAGAATCTCGTCGGTATGGTGATTTGATCACTGTCCGTAAGATAATGCAGATGCAGATGTTGTTCTGGCTGGCTAATTACTTGGTTTAAATAGCTAGCCAGCCAGAACCTAACATCTGCATCATTGTTTTCGGACAGTAATTAAATCACCATACTGACGGGATCCTGAAGATCGAAATACGTATCTAATGGTTAAACTGGCCAGTTGTAAGCCGAGTCAATGTCTGAGTAACTTGAGAAATTTTGAGAAAAACTGCCAACTTTAGAATATTATATTAATTTCACAAAGTAACACTCATGCACGAATAATTTTTGTTCGATGTTATTTTTAAAATAATTTTTAATTTGCTCAATTTAGGAATCGATGGAGCAGATTTTGTTCAAGCCAAACAAGCAAATATAAACTGCCCACAAGTTGTTATCCAATTTTACGAAAAACGACTCACCTGGTCTAATCCGAACACAGACGATGAAAAAATTGGCGCGTAGAATATCATTCTTTACAACATATAAATATTAATTTTGTATTATTATTTTCAAATTAACCTATTCGAATGATTTTTCTTTTTCATTTTGGCTATTCAAATTTTAGTAATTTTTAAAATCGATTTCATGCAGATGCATTCAATCTAAAGTTTACATGTTTAATTTTGTTTCTGAAAATCAAATTGTGATAATTTTCCAGTGAAATGTAGACTATATTATTAGAAAAGATTTTCTTTTGTAAGATCACAAATTAAATATGGAATTCACTGAAAGGTCTGTTAGAGGCAGGTGATTTTCAATTTTATGATAGTTATATATATATATTTTAAAATAACGGCTTATTAAAATTATCTTGAACATTTTATAATTATATGTATACAAAAAAATATTGAAAATTATTTGTTTCAAATTATTTTATAATTATAAGTTTAATGTGACTGTTTTTATTTTATAAATTAAAAATTTTCAATCATAACAAAATTTGTTTGTTCTTTAATTTTCCTGGTGTTCAAAAAAATTTTCAGGATACTATTAGCGCTGCCAAACAGAATTTTATTTAAGTTTAATACTACTGGCGACATCTATTGTTCATTCAGAAAAACAATTATATTTTTTGATTTATTTTATCACAGTATTGGGGGTTGGTTTAATTGATAAATTGCTGCTGGCAATTTTAGTTTTTGCTTCGGCACTAAAGGAATCTTTTGTGAAAATTTGAGTAAAATCGGATAAATAGTATAGCCGCAATTAATTATTTAAAAATTTATAAATTTTTTTCCCGGAAAGTTGGCAACCCTCTTATTGTATAAAATTACATAATTTATGAGGACACCAGAAGAATCTTCTGTGAAAATTTGATCAAAATCAGATAATTAGTATAGGCACAATTAATTATTGAAAATTTTATTAATTTTTTTTTGGAAAGTTTGCAACTCTGAAAATTTGAGTAAAATCGGATCAATAGTATAGGCACAATTAATTATTAAAAACATTTTTTTCGGAAATTTTATCAGGAAAGCTAGTGTGAATTGAAAACATTATGTTATCCTGAATATTTTTAGATTTTTTTTAGCAAGAAATGAAACAGTAAGGATAAGGATTACAAAGGATAACAACACATCATCTGTTTTTAAGAACATTATTGAACAATAAAAAATACATTTCACAAAAAATTTCTAGCAATTTAAATATATATTTATATATATATATATATATATATATATATATATATATATATATATATATAAATATTTAAAAAAATCTCAATTTTATATATATATATATATATATATATATATATATAAAATTGGGATTTTTTAAAATATTTTTATCACAGTTTTGGGGATTGGCGTAATTAATAAGAGGGTGTCCCAGGTTGTTAATTTTTACTACTTTGACTGCAAGAACAAAGTAGTATAGTGTTTGGTACGGTGTCTGTAACATTTTCAAAAAAAAAAAAAACTTGTATAGAAATCCTTCATATAGCCTCTAGATGACGAATCGGAACTTAGTTTATGTGGGTGTATGGATGTGCGTCGTCAGCTCGCTCGCTCGCTCACTCGCTCGGTCGTCAGACAAAATTTTGTGATTGCAACTCCTCCTAGACGGTTCAACCGATTATAATGAAATTTTCAGGATAAATTTGCCTAGTGCCCAAGATGGTCATGTGGTTTTGGTTTTTTCCAGTGATGCCAACTTTCCGAGAAAAAAATTACTAAAGTTTTTAAAAATTCGTTGTGGCTACATTATTTATCCGATTTTGATCAAGTTTTCAGAAAAGATTTCCCTAATGCTCCTATTAATTACATAATTTTATTAATATTCAGTGTTGCCAACTTTCCGAGAAAAAAATTACTAAAGTTTTAAAATTTTTATTATGGCCATGTTATTCAACCGATTTTACTCAAATTTTCACAAAAGATTCTCCTAGTATTCATATAATTTATGTAATTTTAACAAAATACAGTGTTGCCAACTTTCCGAGAATAAAATTAGTAAAATTTTAAAAAATTTATTATGACCATTTTATTTAACCGATTTTAATCAAATTTTCATAAAAGTTTTTTTTAGTGCTTAAATAAATTATGCAATTTTAACAAAATACAGTGTTGCCAACTTATCGAGAAAAAAATCACTAAATTTTTTAAAAATTCATTGTGGCTACATTATTTATTCGATTTTGATCAAATTTTCAGAAAAGTATCTCCTAATGCCCACATAAATTATAATATTATTAAAATACAGTGTTGCCAACTTTCCGAGAAATGTCAAAGTAGTCTATATATGGGTTTATCCATATACTTCTAATCTTGTTGGATATGTTGTAGTACGTATCTGGATTATCTAGGAGTTTGTAAGGGGACGGCAAATTTTGTTATTTTTGCGAAATTCCCAGCCGTTTTCGAGATTAAAGATTTTTTTGAATTTATACACACAAATTTATTAACTTTTTATAATAGTTTTGCACTTAATTAATAAAAGGGGCTAATTTTTGAATATGTTGTAGTACGGCCATAATTGTATAGTATTTGTAAAACGCGGAAAATTTAAATTTTTGCGAATTATCTAATCGTTTCCGAGATATTTGCAATTAAAGATTTTTTTTTGCAAAAATGTAATTTTAGACTGAACTATAAGAGATAGATAAAAAATGAATTATAACTTTGCAAAATAGATTTTTTTCAATTTTCTATGTTATTATTTAAAATAAAGTAGGACTATGTTATATCACTGGAAAGCAAAAAAAAAAGATCTTTTTAATGACACTACATTGAAATACTGGTTACATAAGAAAAATGAAAGTTGCATCATAAATCTCGAAAACAGTACATGGCACAAAAATTCTGGTAACTTCTGGAAATTCTGTGTAAAAAAGTGTCTTAAGAAAGTGCAAACCAAAATAATGTATCGTTTTGCATACGAAAGTTATAAGCAAAAATATAAAACAGCAAAATTTGCATTTTTGTCTATATCTAGTAACCTATAGAATTTTTTGGAAAAAACAAAAGATGACTAAACTCGCCTACTAATAAGGCAACTTTCATCTAATTTAACCGAGGTCGTATCTCTAACAGTTCCGGAGATCCCCATGCATACGGAGTTATCTTGGACCCTCTGTATACCGAGTGTATATTTTTGCTTAAATATTATTTTATAAGCTAATATATTACTTAAAAAATAAAGTAATTATTATTCTTTAATTATATTAAATAAAACAAAGTTAGCAGATGTTAATTATTGTTTCTAGGTTTTTTTTTTTTTTTAATTAAATATTAAAGCAAAATTAATCACAAATCACATATATAAATAAAGTGTAATAATATGGTAAAAAATATTTACCTGCTTTTTTTTTTCAATTTTTTATTTAATTATATTTTCTTAAACGAAATTTAAAAATTTTACTAAACACGGAGGCGTCTCTGCACATTTATAGTAAATAATTTTAAAGTAGGTAGATAAAATTGTATTTTGTATTTCTAAATTAAGAAAAGAATATTTTATAATATTCGTCATTTGATTTTTCGGTTAACCTACTATTTATCACATTACTCATTATTAGTAAATATTACAAGTAGGTACCTATATTAACATAATAATTTTAAACTTTCTTTAAGCAATTTAGACTCCATAGATTTTATAAAACTAATATTTTAAACTTCTCTTCATTAAAATTTAGTAATAAATTTGTAATTGTTTCATAAACAATTACAAATAAAAAATAATTTCAAAAATAAAATTTAAATTAGATAGAATAATTAATTTTAAAATAATAAATCGCAAAATTTAATTATTTAATTTGTTTGCCGGTATGGCCGAGAGAATTAAGACGTGTGTCTGACACCGCTCGTACGTATGCGGGTCCGGGTTCGAATCTCGCTTGAATTTTGTATCGTCCAAATACACTTTGAATAGTAATATTCTAGCATCTAATGGTTGATAATCTTCGCTATCGAATCCACTTGTGTAACAAAAAAAAATTATTTAATTTTTATTTTCTAATACATATTTTATAATTCATTAATAAAGTCAAAATAAAACTGATTTAGGTTAAAGTTTTGTATTAGCATTTATTTATAATCGACGTTTCAACGAACTCAACGTCCGTCTTAATCAGGATAAATGATACAAATGACATTACAGTAAATAACCGAACATAGTTGCTAAGTAACAAATAAGTAACTAGATCATAAAATTTTTATAGATTTTTAATTAATTGAAACCAAATGTTATTTAACGCATTGCTTAAAAGAAACCATTTTCTTCCACTTCCATGGTAAACTAAATATTTACGTGAACATTATTTATATAACTTGTTCGTATGTTCTGTTTATTTAGTGTAACGTTGTTTGTGTAATTTTTTCTTGATGATGACGTACGTGGAGTACTTAGAAACGTTGATTATTAATAAAAATTAATACAGAACTTATCCTAAAGTCGTTTTATTTTGATAAAAATCAATCTAATGTTAATTATTTATGAGAGAACATATTTCTTGCAAAAATAAACTGCCCTATATATATTTTTATATATTGTAAATTAGTTTTGTCGGTAATGTTTACAAAAGTTCAGAAAATATCGGTATATAAATTACATCTTGACAGAATTACATTAAAATACAATTGGATGATAAAATAAATGGGGAAACATTCGAAATAATTTTATTTTACGGTACAGTAAGTTTCAGAAGAATGAAAACCTAGATTATTATTTATAATTTTTAATATAACTTTCTTTAACATGCAGTTATATTTAATTTAAAATATATACCTAATATTAGGTTAGATTAGGTTTCGTTTCTTAGGTTGTTGAATTTTATCTATTGATGTTCAAAATCCTATTTTAATGTGTACATATCAAATAACAGTTGTGAATTTCAATTAATGGTTGTTACATGATGTCCTATTCTGGTCGTAATTTACCTTTATTTTTTTATTGTGCATAAAAATTTTATCCAAAATATATAAAAGACTTGTACAATATTTTTAAACGCCTGGGCTGGTATGCAATATGCGCTGCACGTGCGTTATCAGTGTTGTCTATATTAAGGATAAATATGATAAAAATATTATTCAAATATACTTCAAGGTTTTTATTCTTTAATTTGTTCAAATACGGTAAAAAATATATAAGAATTTAACGAAATTTTAGTTATAACAATTAGAAAATTGAATAACGTAATATGAAATCCAACCTACTTTATTTACAATATAAAATTAAAATAAAACTGTTTTTTGTACTCTAGTTCTGTATTAATATTTATTAATAATAGACGTACTCTCAACGTACTACGGCTTCATCAATTGTTTTAAAGATATAAATGAAATATACCGTATTTGCCCGAATATAACGCCATATTTTTTGACTTAACTATTTCCCTTAAAAAATTGTCGCGCTAAATTCTTGGTCTAGGTCAGGGGTCAACAACCTTTCGGTGACAAAGAGCCAAATCTATATTGAAAAAAAAAATTAAACAAGGAAGAGTCGCTAAAAAATAAATATTATATTTAAGAAAAAAATCATTAAATTTTTTTATTTATTTCAAAATAAATAAGTTTTCCAATAAATTATCATTATTTACTTATAAATTAGTTTGTGATCCCTATTACACTTACCAGTGTATTACAATATAATATTTTTTAATGGGATGGCTGCTCTTGCATATTGTTCGATAAGATTTCAATATTTGGTAAATACTCTGTAATCTTTAACTTAAGGCAGGTCTCAAGTTTTAGGTCCGTAAGATTACTTTTTAGGTCACGTCACTCTTTATTAATTTCATATGTGAAAAGATTTGCTCAAAATAATATGTGGATCCGAAAATTGTCAATAGTCCAAAAGCATAATTTTTTAAATGATTGAACGATTCTGGAAGACGGTTCCAAGCTTCAAAAATAATTTTATCTACATTTTGAAGATTGTGAATTTTCTCTTTCTAAACTTTCTAGTTCAGAATTTAGTTTTAAAAATATGTTATTCTATAAATCTTTGGATTTTGAATTCAATAATTGAAGTTCAAATTGTGCCTGATTAATCAATGGGAATGGTGTTAAATGTAATTGCTGCATATCTGCTTCAATTGGTTTTGTCAAAAAGGCTAATGTAGTTTTATATTTTCTAAATTCTTTAAATCTTTCTCCAAAAGCTTCTTGCATGTCAACAATAGTTTGTGCAAAAAAAATTACATTAATAACGTTGTTATTGTCCTTATGTTTTTGTAAATTAATAAAATGTAAAAATGTTCCTGTACGTAAATCATTCACAAATACGGATAACTTTTTTTCGAAACAAATTACTTCTTCTAAAAGGGAGAATGCAGTATTCCATTTTCCTTGCAGTGTCATATTCAACTGATTTAAGGGGTTATACCTACCTGCAAGGCCGAAAAATACACGAAAGTTTGGGATTTTTTTAAACAAAAACTACACAACATTTTTCAAAACGACTTTCTCCACTTTATTCGGCATGTCTTCCTCTACAAAATGCGATTTTTTAAATTACAAAAATCCGTCCTGGTGCCCCGCACGGCTGCTCCCCGTGGATGATGTTTTTGGGAAACCCTTTTGCGGTGCCAAGTCCCATTCGCGCTAGAATTATTTGAAATCAATAAAACCAAGCGGGTTTTGTTAAGCATGAGTAAAACTAGTACTTAATCGATGGATTTTCAAAAAAAATCATTTTTGACAAAATGGCGGCCTTGTAAAGTTGAAGTATCGATTTTGACCCATAAAAATTTGTCTCTGATCGGCTATAAAAAATCGAAATTTAATCAGAGACAAAATCCGAACGATTAAGTACTAGAAAAAATAGTTCTTAACAAAATGCACACACAGCCATCTGAATCGAACGAATAGTTTTCGAGAAATTTTTGGCACCGATTTTGAAGACATGGTTTCGAGATAATTGCGTTTAAAGTTTCAAGTTGTGTTCAGTCCTCTGTAAGTGAATATTTTTGGGAACTTACATAGAATCATCAAATCATCACTTTTTACACTGACATGCAGCCTCGTATTGTGCACGTTCGTTTCAGATTATGGCATTCAACGTAAACACGCTCTTGCGCATGTCCACGCGCACAGGAATGACGGAGAGCGTTTCCAATGGGTCTCGACCCGGTACTCTTGTACCGCGCATAACTTTGTCAATTTTAATCGGATTAACTTGCGCTTTTGAGAAAATATTCTTGAATATGTATACTTTCGATTTATGCAATAAAAAAAAATCGATTTTTTAAAAGTTTGCAGGTAGGTATCACCCCTTAAGTGCGTTGTTATATCTACCATAAAATAAAAATTTTACAGCCAATCATCGTTTGTTAGTTCATTATAATATACAGTATATTTTTTTCATTCAGAAATATTTTAATTTCTTCAAAACATTGAGAAAATCTCTGAAGCACTTTACCTTTTGAGAGCCATCGAACCTTATTATGCAAAATTATATCAGTGTATTGGCAGTCCAATTCATGAAGAAATTCTTGAAACTGTCGATGGTGGAGTCCTTTTGCTACTATTGTATTCACAATTTTCACTACTAAATCCATCATTTTACACAATTCTGTGGGATATGTTTGAGCACATAAGGCCTCCTGATGAATTATACAATGGAATACGAATATATCATGGTCAAGGTTTTTTTAAAATAGGGAAACAAATATTTTATGTTTTTCTACCATGCTTGGTGCTCCATCTGTGGCAATTGAAACTAATTTATTGAGATCAGTTTTCTTTTCTTTTAAACACTGCATAACAGAGTATGTGATGTCTTCACCGCGCGTTTTTCCTTTGAGCGATAACAAGCCTAGCAATTCTTCTTTAAGTCCTTCAGTGGTTATATACCTGCCAAGAAGACATATTTGTGCGGTATCACTTACATCACATGACTCATCTAGCGCAACAGAAAACGACGATGCTGCCCTGATGTCACTAACTTGTTGATTAGATACATCTGAAGCCATTTTAATGATTCGATCTCCAATAGTTTTAGAAGATAATGGCATATTTTTAATTTTTTTAATGATTTCATTTTAGCTAGTCGAAAAGACTAGCTTATAAAATCGTCAATACGGCTTGCTGGCTGGCCGGCCGTGTCCAAAAAATACGATAAATATGAGTGTTAATTATAAGTATAAAGGAGAGCTCGTAGAAAGCTGAAACTTGGCAATTAGATAGTTCATACCAAATAAAAAATTAAGTTCAATTTTCAGACCGCAGTGTTGCCAACTTTCCGAGAAAAAAATTACTAAAATTTTTAAAAATTTATTACGGCCATGTTGTTTAACCGATTTTGTTCAAATTTTCACAAAAGATTTTTCTGGTATCCATATAAATTAGATAATTTCAACAAAGTACAGTGCTGCCAACTTTCTGAGACAAAAATTACTAAAATTTTTAAAAATTTATTACGGCCATGTTGTTTAACCGATTTTGTTTAAATTTTCACAAAAGATTTTTCTGGTATCCATATAAATTAGATAATTTCAACAAAGTACAGTGCTGCCAACTTTCTGAGAAAAAAATTACTGAAATTTTTAAAAATTTATTATGACCACGTTATTTAACCAATTTTAATCAAATTTTCACTAAAGATTCTTCTGGTGCCCGCGTAAATTATGCAATTTTAACAAAATACAGTGTTGCCAACATATTAAGAAAAAAATTACTAAAATATTAAAAATTTATTGTGGCTACATTATTTATCCGATTTTAATCAAATTTTCCGAAAAGTTTCTCCTAGTGCCCACATAAATTATAATTTTATTAAACTACGATGTTGCTAACTTTCCGAAAAAAAAATAATAATTTTCTAAAAATTTGTTATGCCCGCATTATTTATCCTATTTTAATGAAATTTTTACAGAAGATACCCTTAGCGCCTATAATATTATATATTAGCAAAATACAATGTTGCCAACTTTCGATAAAAAATTTTTTTATCCTTCTATCTTATCATTTATGTGATAATGTCAAAGTGGTCTATATATGGGTTTACCCATATACTTCTAATCTTGTATTTTGGCTAGTCGAAAAACTAGCTTATAAAATCAAACCACATTCGACTAGCTCCATTCTCGCTTTGCGAGAATATTATTTATTTTTTAAATCATTGAAGAGTACTTCAGATGTATTTATAAAACATTCCTTGATATATACTCCATTTGTAAATGGTTTGCCACGTTTTGCAATTTTATAAGCTAACAAAACTAGCATGCGTTGTCATGTTTGATAATTTAATCCATTTACTGAAAGTCGACTTACATTGCTTCATTCTTTTTTCAAGCTCTTGGACAGCTTTATTTTTTGATTCGCCAGCCGGATAGTCTTCAGAAAACTTTTTATATTTCACCATAAAATGTCTTTCAAGATTTGATTTTTTATTATTAGAAAAATTTTCATTTCAAATAAGACAGCATAGTAATCCATCAGCATTTTGAATAAATGCAAACGAACTGGTCCACTCAGCATTAAATTGTCTGTGGTCATTTTCTATTTTTCTTTGTTTTCTCTTTGTTGCCATTGTAAACCTCTAAAATTAAATAAAATTAAATTATTTTATTATTTTTTTTTTTTTAAATAACTAAAATTTTTACAAATTATTATTTTGTACAATAGTATACATATGTATTGAAATTGAGTTAAAGTCCCAAGAAATACGTGAACTAAAACTTATTTACTTACTAGAAAAATTTAATTGATTACATTAAGGAAAAGAGTAACCTATCACAAAAGTTAGATTATAATATAACCGATTTTAAAATAATATAACCGTTATATCATTTTAAAATCGGTGGTGAAAATAAAAAGCAATACAATTTCACTATGTTAATTTAACAAGTAAAGACTAATTGTAAAACTTGGTAAAAGATTATGAATTTGGCCCATTAATTATTTAGATAATACTTACGTATTATAAAAGAATATTCCCTGATCGAAATAACGTATACTCAGCAGCACTTACAACACTGACAGTACTTAGTAGGTACTTATTTTCTGTGCATACATTCATATATACAGAACACGCACCACAAGCATTACAATACGCATACGTATAACGGACTGAAAATAAGTCGGGACTAACCGGCCGTAAATTGCGGCGTAAAATATTTAATATTCAGAAAGCCACAAATTTTTTTGAAAGAGCCACATGCGGCTTCGGAGCCACAGGTTGCCGACCCCTGGTCTAGGTCATGGAATGTAACAACTCTTGAATTTCAATTTGTTTTTAAATTTTTTGGAAAATTAATGAATCGTAATAAATTTAGATTACATTTTTGCAAAATATTTATAATTTATTAATTTATAATAAATGTGAAGATAGATGGATGTTTTGGATGTACACAGAAACAAATATACGGACGGAATAACAAAATACCTGAAAAACGCAATTTTTGGGTACTTTGAGGATTTTTTCTTCGCCTTTAGAAAAGGATGAAACCAATGTTGATTACATGGACTTATTCGGTATTGATCTGGGAATACCAGAAAAAAAATTCAGCTAATTGAAGCAAATTGAAAAAAGTTATTAACCTCAATCTAAAAAAAGTGCAAAAAACGGCGTTTTGAGGTGCTCGGTGATGCCTGGGTTTTCATCAGAAAAATGTTTCAGCACATCTCCACAACTTTTTGGATGGAACTCTTTCATGACCCTAGAGAACGAAATCTATTTTTTTCGACCCACCCTAATATATATGTATATTATATATATATATATATATATATATATATATATATATATATATATATATATATATATACAGTGTGTTGACTTGGACCGTCGTACATAGGGATTTAGCATGTAAAATCAGACATGTGCGATTTTCTGCTTCCCAAATTATTTTACAAAAAAAACCTTATGATAAATGTTTTAGGGCATACTTTTCTGTATGTAATTCAATTACTAAATTTTTTTGGAACCTTTCTAACGTCAAGAATTAGGTCTAAAGTTGTTAAGAAATTGACTGGAAAAATGGCAGTAGCCGTGAAATTGGAACAAAAAATCAAACAAATGCTAATTGAATTGACATTCTTATGTGAAATATATTTTTATATTCATGATTAATTCCAATACTGTAAAATAAAATGTTTGTTTTCCTAGGAGAGTGAAATAAAATTGCATTGTTATTTATTTTAAGTAAGAAAAAAATATTAGAATATATAAAATAAAAATGGTTATTAATTATTGTGACGTTCAACTAGCATTTGTTTTATTTTTGTTCCAATTTTCACGGCTAATGCCATTTTCAGTCAATTTCTTGAGAACTTTAAGGCTAATTCCTGAAGCTGGGATGGTTCCAAAAAAAATTTTGCTGATTGATTTACATGTAAAAATGTGTTTCCTAAAACATTTATTCCAAAGTTTTTTTGTAAAATAATTTGGAAAGCAGGAAATAGCACATGTCTGATTTTACATGTTAAATCCCTATGTACGACGGTCCAAGTCAACACACGGTATATATATAACTGAATAAATAATTTTTTTCTCGGAAAATTGACAACCCTGTATGGAAGTAAAATTATATAATTTTTGTGGACACTAGGAAAATATATTGTATAAATTTGATTAATTTTTTGACAACACTGTACTTTATTAAAATTATATACTTTATGTGAGCACCAGAGAAATCATATCTGAAAATTTGATCAAAATCGGATAAATAATGTGGCCCTAATAAATTTTTTTAAAAATTAGTAATTTTTTCTCGAAAAGTTGGCATCACTGAAACAAAATAAAATCACATTACCATCTTGAGCACGAAGTAAACCTATCCTGAAAATTTCATTATAACGGTTGAATCGTCTAAGTTAGTTCGGGTATGTTGAGCGAATGTCTAATGAACGTTTGGTTAAAAAGATATATTTGAATGATTTTGATGGTATACATTTGCGTGGACGTCCGATGAGTAGTTGGAGTGGTATGATTGAGAGAGTGGCTTGCATGAGCGAAAGTATTTAATATTATAATAAAAATAATAATAAAACATTATAATAAATAATAAATTTGATTGTATATAATGTACCCAATTACATTTTAGCAATAGACTTTTTTTTTAATTCTTCTTTTATTAAATTGCCGATATAACCCAAACTGCACCCAAATATGACCAACAAATAATAATTCGCTCATAGTTTCCTTCCTACGAAAATATAGAGTGTGAAAATGATGAAAAAAGTTGGGTTGAGCATTCACCCCACGCTGTATTAGGAGTTTTGAAAATCACCCGGTAGTAGGAAGGTTAAATAATTTCATTGACTTTAAAAATTGTCAAACTATGACAACATGTACAGCATAAAAAAAAATTTTTTGAGTCAATTCACCAAGCGGGTGTAAAAGTTCAAACATTTCTACGTAAATTGTTTTAAATTTCAAAGATCTGCCATGTTTTGGCGCAAAGTTAGAATTTTTCGAAATTTACCCTGCATTTTGCGAGTTTTTGGGCCATAACTTGATTAATTTTGGATGAAAATGGATAAATTTTTGAAAAAATAATTTAAAGCCACTTCTTTTAGGCCGTGCAAAATAACACAACGTTTAAGCCATTCTGCTCCCCACCTCACCCCGCAGGAAAAATCTTTTTGATTTTAAAAAATTGACAAATTTTGACAACATGTCTTGTCAAACTTTGACAATATGTTTGATATACAAAAAAAAAATTTCGACACAGTCTACCAAGAGGGCGTAAAATTTAAAACATTTCTACGTAAAATTCACTTAATTTCAAGGACTTACGATGCTTTGGCGCAAAGTTAAATTTTTTTAATTTACCCTGTATTTTGCAAATTTTTTTTTATGTTGATTCTGTAAAATGCTTTACAATTTTGAACTTTTCTTTTAATCGAAGAATGTTTTACAATTGAAAACATTTGTTTCGTCGTTAAAATGGTCTAAATGTTCAAAACTTGTCAGAACTTTAAACTCACATAATGCAGGTTAAATTTAAAAAAAATCGTAACTTTGCGCCAAAGTATCGCAAGTCCTAGAAATTAAGCGGAATTTACGTAGAAATGTTTGACGTTTTAAGCCCGCTTGGTAAATTAAATCGAAAATTTTGTTGTTGTCAAAGTTCGACAATTTTTAAAGTCAAAATATGGTTTTTTCTCACTGGCGAATCCACAGTGCCCCCCCGGGCATGCCCACCCCCCTTGGGCCTAAGAACATAATTCAAAAACATACAAATATATATTCCACACAACAATTATTATTAACCCACATTGCATACAGCTATGCATATAAGTGTGATAATAATTTTTTTGTAGGCTTAAAACTATTATTAATAATTATTTACCTTTATCCTAAAAAAAAAATCAAAATGGCCCCCCCTTGACAGTTTTCTAGATCCGCCCCTGATTTTTCTGCGGGGTGTGGTGGGGAACGGAATAGTTCAAATGGGACATGTCTTGCATAACCTTAAAGACGAGACGTCAGACTTTGTTGTACAAAAAATTTCATTTAATTTTGTTCAAAATTGGCCGAGTTACACCTATTTTAAATTCGGTAATTTTTCTAATTTTTCAAGTAGCGGTTTTTTTTGTGCCGATTCTATATTTAATTTGTTAAAATATTTTGTGATGTATATTTTATTTAATAATTCTTTTTATTCAATTAAGTATTTATTATTATTATTATATAATATAAATATTACAATAACAAAAAGTTACAGATTTAATAAACCGGAACTAGTTAACTAGATAGTTCGTAAAGACGATTTTTGTTAAAATTCATTGACAGGATAACTATACCACTCTAACTGAATGTAAAGCGCTTAAGAAACTTTCTGCTTTACCTTGCAATTTAATTTAATAGATACGTATGTTTAGCATTTCACGTGCATCATTACTATGAACAGATCGCATAACATGTTTTTGTATCTGTGAAAGAAACAATTTAAAATTGTCGCTTATTTTTTGTAACTTATTTTTGTACGTATAGCAAATTAATTTTCAACTATAAGTAACATAATATAAAATTAATATTTATTTAATTAGCAAAAAAATATTTTAATAAATTGACTCAAGCGTTGATTATTAATTTATTAAACAAAAATTCCCATCGGGGTAAAAAATAATACAAAAACAACAATTGTATATTTTTATTTAATTATATTATTTCATATACATATATTATTATTATTGTTTTTTATTTGAATGAATACGAATATGTCGTTTCAGAGTGGAAGATAGAGTAAAAGCTTTACTACACGTTTCACACTTGAATGCTTTTTCATTTGTATGAACACGCATATGTTGTTTCAGATTGAAAGATTTAGTAAAAGATTTATTACACGTTACACACTTGAATGGTTTTTCATTTGTATGAACACGCACATGTTGTTTCAGAGTGGAAGATTGTGTAAAAGATTTATTACACGTTTCACATTTGAATGGTTTTTCATTTGTATGAACACGCACATGTTGATTCAGAGTGGAAGATTGTTTAAAGAATTTATTACACGTTTCACACTTAAATGGTTTTTCATTTGTATGAACACGCACATGTTCTTTCAGATGGGAAGATTGTGTAAAAGATTTATTACACGTTTTACACGTGAATGGTTTTTCATTTGTATGAACACGCACATGTTGTTTCAGATTGGAAGAGTTTGTAAAGGATTTATTACACGTTTCACACGTGAATGGTTTTTCATTTGTATGAATACGCATATGTATCTTTAAGTGTGATTTGCAAAGAGTAGCTCTGCCACATATCGCACATTTATACGGTTTGTCCAGCTTTTTATCGGTGCGAGTATGCTTATGTCTCGTTAAATTTAATCTACGTTTGCAATCTTTCTCACATTTCTTGTATATGCTAGGCATTTGAATGACAGTGTTTACATTCAACGAATTTTCCATTATTTCCCGTCTTTCTAATACTTTATTAACATTTTTCATAAGTTCATTATTTATTACTTTAGCTAGACGTTCTAGTTTCAAATCATATTTCACTTTGTAACGGTTTGCTACATCACATTCAGCCAAATCAAAGCCAGTAAAATTCTCTAAATTTTTAGATATATCTTCGACAACGTCATTTTCAAATTCATCCTCCTCAATTTTAATATCTTTCACATCGGTAATCTCATATTCGTTATTTATATTAATTGAGTCATTGTTAACTTCTATTTTAGTAAATTCACTTGCGTCTTCATCATAATAATTGTTTTCTAATTTTATCGCTTCACCTCTTCGACCGGTTTGTATATCATCAATTGAATCATTGCAAATTTCTGCAATGTCTTCGTTTTTAAGATTTGCAAGACAATTTCTAATTTCTTCTTCAACTTTTATATCATTTTTAAAATCTGCTTGATTAGATGCGGAATTATCATTAGCATAAACACTAACATTATATTTTTCATTAGTTTCTTTATTTAAAAATCCACTTTCTTTCTCATCTTTCACCGTTATATAATTACTCGAATTCACTTCACTATTATTACAATTTGTTTCTTCTAATTTTATTACTTCGATTAAAATTTCTTGATGATTAGCTGGTTGTGCCTGTTGTCCATTTCGTAATTGTTCTAAATATCGTTGAAATATGGTTTGAGATTCGGAACATTTGTTTATAAATTTGTATGCGATGTTCAATTCTCTGATGCAATTTATGCATATGCCATTTGGTAAATTAGCATTGCATTCCAGCTAAGAAATAAGTATAAACAAATTAAAATATATAAATACGTAATTAACAACTACATAACCTTATTTATATCATACTTACAATTCCCGGTGCAATTTTATTTAATTTCTGGAATAATGATAAATTATCTGAATCAATATGATGCAATGTTGTGTTGATATTCTCATAGCTTCTACATAAGCGGCACGAGTTGATTAATTTAAACATGTTTTACAGCAAATACTATTTTGCAGAAAAAGAGGTCAGACAGTATGACACAGTAGCCTAGTAGAGCAAAATACCAGTCATAATGGCCGACCTACTACCATTGTTTCTTGCGATTACAAAAATAGTTCATATATGTACAGTATATAAGGTTCAAAATAGGTTCATATGTTTTATATTTATTAAATTTTTAAATTATATTAAATCGAAGTTTGAAATCAATTTTAGATAAATTTATAAATTGTTACTAAATTAATTCTTTATTTCTAAATTAGAGAAAGAATATTATATAATCTATAATATTTTTATTATTCAAATTACAGTTTCGTTTTTTATCGGCAGCACATTTAGATTTGTAAATGATCCAAGTTTATTCGTAGAGATGGCACTAATGATATGTGGAATATTTATGACAGTTCAGAAAATAAGTTATTTTCGTTTTAAACTTAATTAAATTAATTAAACATTGATTAAATTAAACAAATGTTTGTTTTATTGCGTAATTACAGGTGTAAAATGTGTAGTAATACTGTTAAATTGAAATCGACTTTATTAATATACAAATATTCAGAGGTTATTTATACTCATAATATATAAATTTTACTCAAAGTATAAAATGTACAGTTTTCTTGAATATATTTACAATAACTTGAATGTGTAGGAAAGTGTTTGGATCCTACCACGTGTCCAATAACTCCTGGAAGAGAAACAAACATTGAAATCTCAACTGACAATAAAAATTTTGGCGTAGCTTTTGTTGGTGGAAAAGATTCGCTGATTTCGGTATGAAAAAATTTAGATTAAAAATTCGTTTGTTATTGTTAATTTCCAATGAAAATAATTATAATATTTTGAAATTTCAGGGAGGTATTGTTATTCTGGAAATTTATCCAGACGGTGCAGCAAAACGTGATGGCCGTCTTCAGCCTGGAGATCAGCTGATTGAGGTCAATGGAACATCATTGTTAGATGTAACACAAACTAATGCAAGTGCTGCGATTAGACAAATACTGCCAAAGGTTAGATAAATAATTAATGTAAATTTATATATTCTATTCATGCAATTTTGACATAAAAGTGTAATATTAGGTAAATAATCACAGTAGAAATGAGAAAATATTGCCATTTTACTTACCATAATGAATTTAAAGTTTCAACAAGAGCAGAAATTATAGAAGAAATTATGTAATATTACATAAATTGAAATTACATTTTTTATAGTTTATTATTAATTAATTAATCAATAAATATAACATTAATTTAATATTTGATATGAATTATTACAATACATGAGAATTTTGTTTTAGTTTAATTTAAGGGGATTATATACCTTTCTTAACCTAAAAAAATTGACAAACTTTAAGAATTTTTTTCTGCGAAACTGTAAAAGATATCAAATCGCAGTTTTTCTCAGAGTGAAAGTATAGACTTTGAACTTCTTTCACGAATTTTTATTACTACTTTTGTTTGAAATAGTGTCGAGTTCTAACCATTTCTTCGAAGCATTTGCAAAACCTGGACGGCTGCGGCTGTGCGGTAATAATAATAACTCCTGCTCCTGTTTCATCTGAAACAAAAATCAAAAGACATTTTTGAAGTATGATATATTATCTAGTTTTTGACCGATTTTTTTCCAGAAATATTCATTCGGAGACAAAATGGCGAACTTTTGGAAAAAAGTTTTTTTTTTTTTAAAGCTAGCCATTTTGTCTCGAATGAATATTTGTGGAAAAAAATCGGTCAAAAGCTAGATAATATATCATACTTCAAAAATGTCTTTTGATTTTTGTTTCAGATGAAACAGGAGCAGGAGTTATCATTGCTATCACAGTCCGGTTTTGCAAAGCTTTGAAGAAAGGCTTAGAACTCGGACAATTTCCAACAAAAGTAGAAATAGAAATTCGTGAAAGACGTTCAAAGTCTATTCTTTCACCCCTAGAAAACTGGAGTTTGATATCTTTTGTAATTTCGCTGTAAAAAATTTGTCGATTTTTTAGGTCAAAAAAAGTATATACCTCCTTAACTTTTAATTTTACCCTTTCAGCCCTGAATTTTTTATATTGAAAGTATTTTTTTGTTATTAATTATTGATTGGAAATTTTACAACAACTTTAAAACTAAATTTGAACTGGTAGCAAATGTTACCGGCAGGACCGAAAGGATTAATATTGATATGAATTATTACAGTACATTAGAATTTTTGTTTTAGTTAACAAATAATAATTATTACCAGAAAACATCAATATGGCATTCGTTGAAGTTGATTTAGTGAAAAAACCTGGCAAAGGTTTGGGATTAAGTCTCTTGGATAAAAAAGACGGCGAGGGACTCTATATTTCCGAAATTGTAAGTTCATTATTTTGCTTTATTATTTCAAATAATCCGATGCAATTTAATATAGAAGGAAAATTAATGAATGAATTTTACAGTTAAATAGTAGCAATGCAGATATAGACGGTCGTCTAATGCGTGGCGATTTAATAACAAATTTAAACGATCAACAAGTCGCAACTATGACGTCCGAACAAGTTGCAACAATTTTGAAAACAGCTGTTGGTAAAGTTACGATAAAATTGCAAAGACAAAAACCACTTATACGATAAATTAACTAAATAAAAACTCTATTTAGTAAATGGAGATTTATTAAAATACTAATTTACAAAATAAATTTAAGGTTATTAAATTTTCAATTTTTCCTATTATCTTTAGATGAATTGGAAAATATTTTGTTCGTTATTTTATTAGTTTTAAATTTTATCTACGTTATTTATTAATTATTGATATATATTATATTAGCGATTTTATTTTTAAAACATTTGACATTTCTCAGTAAATTTTTATTCTATTTGGAAAAAATTAACCGTCTTAAGAAAATATTAAATAAGGTCAAACTACAAAATGAAACACAAGCAAACCGATTAAATGGAAACTTAAAAAACGAATAATTTTATTTAAAACGTTGATTCTTAGAATGAGGTTGTTTTTATTCTTTTAGAAAAAGTTGTCCGTCTATTTTAAGAGATTAAGAAAATATTAAATAAGTCAAACTACAAAATTAAACACAAGATAATAGAGACGTCTTCTTCAAGCAAGAAAATATTCGAAAAAACGTTGTTGCTAGCAAAAATTATTGTGTAATTAAAATATGTAATTATTATAAAATATTTTATAAAAAGTTTACATGAGTTACTAAATACTTGAAGAAAAAAGTTTAGAATTTAATTTCTTTATAAATATAAATAAATATCATAAGAGAAAAACTTTATACCTACATTATACATATTATAAATAAAATTCGCACACACATTCATAGTTACAGCGCGTGTCTCGGAATTATTTTGGGCCAGTCTGTATACATAATTATTACCTAAGCTTAGAAAAAGATTTAAAAAAATAATAAAAAAACTTGTACTCTGTGATTCTTAAAACTAGTCAAATTGTAAATGAAAGAAAATCTTAAGCAATTAAAAAAAAACTTGCATTAAAAAGTTACCTGTATTCTGTATGTGAAATAAAGTGCCATAATTTTAAAAGTTGACAAGAAACTTTCAAATGAAATGCGAAATTTTTGAGTAAAAAAGGACATTATTAAAGAGAGATCCAATAAATTATAAAGAATACTAGAATATTTCGATAGATATTATTTTTATCCACACTAATTTAAATAAAATCTATTTCCTGCTCACAAAAGTATTGAATGAGAGAATTTAAAAATATATTAATTATAATTTTGTCAGCTGCTTAGAGATGTGATACTGTTAGCTAATTAATTAATTAATTTATTCAATCAATAATAATAATAAACTTTTAAGATGTTTATTCGAAGTAAATAAAAATTATTATTATTATTAATTTATTTGTTAATGCACATTAGAAAAATTTGAAAATGTGCAGTATTGTTCACTTTTCTCAAGTATTATAAATCAAATAATTGAAAACATATTTACCTTTGGTATTTGATCCTTCTATTATAATTTTTTATTTTAATCTCTAAAGTTTTTTATTTATTTCCAACTAAATATTAGAAATATTTCATGATTTTTGCTGCCAAATAAAGACAATCAAAGGATCTGGTTTTTATGGATGCTTAAAAAAGGTAAATTAACGCTAGAATAGCAATCCTTATTTGATATGCACATTAAAATAGCATATGAAACATCAATTTATAAAATAAAAACTAACGCTTCCTTTTACTAACCGTGTTTTTATTACATCTGGCATTAATTAGAATTGCAATTTTTATTAACTAGCGTGCATTGATATAAAAAAAACTTGCCTCATAAATTAGCTGTTGTTGTTTTCGTTACATAATTATCAATTAAATAAATAAATTAAATTACAAATTGAATTTTTATTAAAGTTTTAGATTATTTACATAATACATTGTACATTTTTTATCAATAATTACAACACACAATGAGATAGATATTCAAATTATGAAATAATCAAAACAAATGATAATTTTATTATGAAAGAAAAACATTGAAAAATCAAGAGAAAAAGAAAAGATTGAAAAGAAATTGAACCAATTTATTTGTTATCGCCCTCATCGGCTTCTTCCTCTTCATCAAACTCGCCCTCTTCTTCAGCGGTTGCATCCTGATACTGCTGATACTCAGACACCAAATCATTCATATTGGATTCGGCTCTTTAAATTGCATCTCGTCCATACCTTCACCAGTATACCAATGCAAGAAGGCCTTACGTCGAAACATCGCCGTGAATTGTTCGCTGATGCGTTTAAACAGTTCCTGGATACAAGTCGAATTGCCGATAAAAGTCGAGGACATTTTCAAGCCACGTGGTGGTATATCGCAGACGGCTGTTTTGACATTATTTGGTATCCATTCCACGAAATAACTGCTGTTTTTGTTCTGAATGTTTAGCATTTGCTCGTCGACTTCTTTCATCGACATTCGGCCACGGAAGATGGCCGCAACGGTTAAGTAGCGGCCATGACGTGGATCGCATGCGGCCATCATGTTCTTTGCGTCAAACATTTGCAGGACGAGTTCGGGTACGGTAAGTGCACGGTATTGTTGACTGCCGCGACTTGTCAGTGGGGCAAAGCCCGGCATAAAGAAGTGTAATCTGCAACGTTAAATGTTTGGTTATAATTCAGGAGGCTTTGGAAGAATTGAAGTTTGGAGCTGTGAGCTGCACCACTGTTCCATTTTTAGTAATGTCATTGGATTTTTTAAATTTAATTAAATATTTTATAGTAATATAGTATTTTTTGTTTATTAAAGTTTCATAATTATTTTCAGACACACATAATTTTCGTTGAAAAATAATAGATTTTTTTGTACAATTTAAATTGCTTATATCTTTGTTGACCTAAAAGAATCGGACTAACTTTATGAATTTTTTACTGCAAAACTATAAAAGATTTCAAACCGCGGTTTTCTGGACGAGAAAGAATATACTTTGAACTTCTTTCAAGAATTTTTATTTCTACTTTTGTTTGGAAATTGTCCGAGTTGTAACCCTTTCTTCGAAGCATCTGCAAAACCGGATGGTTGTGCGATAACAATTATAATTTCTTCCCTGTTTCATATGAAACTAAAGTCAAAAAGCACCCCTTTAGGTATGATATATTTTCAACAAATATTAATTCGGGATAAAATTGGTCAAAAACCAGATAATATATCATACTTCAATAGTGCCTTTTGATTTTTTTTTTTTTTCAGATGAAACAGAGCAGGAATTGTTACCGCACAGACGTCCAGTTTTGCAGAGCTTTGAAGAAAGGGTTAGAACTCGGGACGATTTCCAACAAAAGTAAAAATAAAAATTCCTGAAATAAGTTTAAAGTCTATTCTTTTATCCCCAGAAAACCATGGTTTGATATCATTTATAGTTTCACAGAAAAAAATATACCTCCTTAAAAACGGAGCAGTTAATAATTTGGACTGTCCCAAAGTCCCGATTATAATTACCAGTATAATAAAGTAAATTTCAGAAATAATTTTGCATTTTTTCTAATTATAAATAAATAAAAATCTTGTATACAAGAATTTGTTACGTTAAAATAGTGTTATCTTATTATTATATATAATTAAAACATACATACGAATTATATAAGTTTCGAATCATAAATTAAATTTTATAATCTTTTATAATTATTAAAAACAATATTTACTTACAATATATATATATATATATATATATATATATATATATATATATATATATATATATATATATTAATCTGGTTAGTTGATAGATATATCATTTAAATACAGTTAATACTCAAATATAATCATAAAGGAATAATCTGAAAATGAAAAATTCATATCGCATCGACCTGGGATCGAACCAGGGTCCTTCCGCTTTTGCCGGGCGAATGCTCTACCACTGAGCTATCGAGGACATTACAGATCAAGCGAATGAAACCTAATCATTTTCAGTACACATTCTATTCATAATTTTTCATAGTCAACAAATACGCAATATCATTAATTTTTAATGTCTAAATGCATATAAGAACTATACTTATGAAAGGTGTTGGTTCGTGCAATAGTGCAATCATATATAAAAATTATGAATAGAATGTGTACTGAAAATGATTAGGTTTCATTCGCTTGATCTGTAATGTCCTCGATAGCTCAGTGGTAGAGCATTCGCCCGGCAAGCGGAAGGACCCTGGTTCGATCCCAGGTCGATGCGATATGAATTTTTCATTTTCAGATTATTCCTTTATGATTATATTTGAGTATATATATATATATATATATATATATATATATATATATATATATATATATATATAGTAAAATATTAAAGTATAAAGTAAAATATTAGCCAATTGAATAAAAAAAAACAAACCTGGGGAATGGCACCATATTTACAGCCAATTTTCTCAAATCCGAGTTCAATTGTCCGGGAAATCGCAAACAAGTTGTAACACCAGACATTGTTGCCGAGACCAAATGATTCAAATCGCCATAGGTAGGTGTGGTAAGTTTCAGTGTTCGGAAACAAATATCGTACAAAGCTTCGTTATCAATACAATAGGTTTCATCGGTATTTTCAACCAGCTGATGCACCGATAGTGTAGCATTGTATGGTTCAACAACTGTGTCCGATACTTTTGGCGATGGCACCACCGAAAATGTATTCATAATACGATCGGGATATTCTTCGCGAATTTTTGAGATCAATAAGGTGCCGAGACCTGATCCTGTACCGCCTGGAATAAAGTTGTATATTTATTAATATGGACTCTAGTATTTAATCGTCTGAAAATAGAATGTTTGGAGGAGAAACTGATACTGAGGAATAATGGAAAGAGTTTGTGCCACATCCTTTTGGATATATGGCGTGATTGTGTATTATATTTTTAGGTTGTGCAGCATTTACATGTATATTTATCAAATGGTTTGTTTCAGGTAGGTAATTAAATTTACGACAATCAATAATTACATATTTTTTTGTCAAAATATTAAAAAGTAAGTACATTAAAATAAAATCGTATTTTCACTGCATCTCCGTGAAATAATACAGTTTAGTTGGAGATAGAGAGAGGAAAAAATACGCTACTTGTATATAAAATGCCTAAAAATATCGCATTAATAAATATAAATAGTAGATAGCTTTGAAAAAAATGAATAATGTCATAATATTAAAAAGCAAATACATTGAAATAATTGTATATAATTCACTGCATCTCCGTGAAATAATACAGGTTAGTTAGAGAGAGAGAGAGAGAGAGGAAAATAAATATTTAAATTTAAAAAAATCCAATTACGTTAAAAATGAAGCAGTGAAGCAGTTAATAATTTCACTGCTCCGAACTCCGATTCCAAAATCCCCTGATTATAAAAAAATAAGTATATAAAATGCCTAAAAATACCGCATTAATAAATAGTAGATAGCTTTGTTAAAATTTTGTTGCCTGTTAAAAACTCAAATATGATTTTTAAGCCACATTCAGAATCTCTGAATTCACCTTTAGTCAAAATTTCGCTCCGTAATAATAGATTTAAATCTGCTGATCACAAAACTTAATTACTCTGAAATATTTGAAAGTGTTTTATTCCATACGTAAATAAATAAATTTGAATTACCTCCTAGAGAATGTGTCAGCTGAAATCCTTGCACGCAATCGCATCCTTCAGCTTCTTTTCGGACAACATCTAGTACAGAATCAACCAATTCGGCACCTTCTGTATAATGACCTTTCGCCCAATTATTACCAGCACCGCTCTGACCAAAAACAAAATTGTCCGGACGAAAAATTTGACCAAATGGTCCCGATCGTACCGAATCCATTGTACCCGGTTCCAAATCGACCATAATGGCCCGTGGTACATATTTACCACCGGTAGCTTCATTATAATAAACGTTAATTCGTTCCAATTGCAAATCGGAATCGCCGTGGTAGGTTCCTGTCGGGTCTATGCCGTGTTCGTCGGATATTACCTCCCAGAACTGTAAAATCATTTACGCGATTTTATTCATTACTTTTCCAATAATAATTAAAATAATCATCAATATTTTAAAAGAAATTCTGCTAGCAATCACTTAATTTTATATATATCTCATCGTTAATCAATTAAAAATATAATTTTGATGTTGAATTACTATTTTAGTATTGAAAGTTACTGGCCGAATATTTGAAAAAAAAAATTGATCGACGAATCTAGTAGAAATTAGAAAATACGTTAATTTATTAATAATTTAATATACAGGGTGATTTGTAATTAATTGGAAATATTTTAACTGGAGTATCCTGGGCTCAGAATATGAAGATTTGACCCAAAACACTTAGATAAAATGTGGCTCCTTACTGAGCTACAGGGTGTTTTATTTAAAAATTTAAAAACGATTTTTGCCCAGTACTTAAAAACTATTTGACGTATCCTTATCATACTTGGCAGAAAGTGTAGGTACCGTACACCATACTAAATTATGTTAAACAAAAGTTTTTGGCTAGTGCCAGTGGCGTACAACAGGGGCAAGTGAGAGGTTGATCCTTCCTAAATTCTACGCCACTGGCGGAATTGTCATTTTAGCACAATTTTTCGATTCTCCAATACTTTCTGTGTAAAAAACATGCTCTTCCTTCGTAACGATAAAGTCACTATTTTTTGAGATATTTAAAGTTAAACATAAGCTGCACCCTTGGGATTGTTTCAAAATGTGCTCAAAAAAATCTGAAAAAATTCAGTAATCAATTCAAAAATCAATTAGCTACATAATAAATAAGTCACTTTTTTTTCTAACTCATTCTGGTTTGGCAGGAAAAATTATTGAAAATTAATATTTTTTACATTTTAATTTTTTATTTTCAATAATTTTTCCTACCAAACCAGAATGAGTTAGAAAAAAAGTGACTTAGTTATTATGTAGCTAATTTTTTTCTCTATTTTACTGAATTTTTTCAGATTTTTTTGAGCAAATTTTGAAAAAATCCCAAGGATGCAGCTTATGTTTAACTTTAAATATCTCGAAAAATAGTGACTTTATCGTTACAAAGGAAGAGCATGTTTTTTACACAGAAAGTATTGGAGAATCGAAAAATTGTGCTAAAATGACAATTCCGCCAGTGGCGTAGAATTTAGGAACGATCAACTTCTCACTTGCCCCTGTTGTACGCCACTGACAGTAGCCAGAAACTTTAATTTAACATAATTTAGTATGGTGTACGGTACCAACACTTCCTGCCAAGTATGATAAGAATACGTCAAATAGTTTTTAAATACTGTGCAAAAATCGTTTTTAAATTTTGAAATAAAACACCCTGTAGCTCAGTAAGGAGCCACATTTTATCTAAGTGATTTGCGTTAAATCTTCATATTCTGAGCCCAGGATACTCCAGTTAAAATATTTCTAATTACTAATAAATCACCCTGTATATATATATCATCGCTAAACAATTTAAAATATAATTTTAATGTTAAAATATTAAAGTACTATTTTAGCATTGTAAGTTACTGACAAATATTTAAAAAACAAAATTAGAAGTATATGGGTAAACCCATATATAGACCACTTTGACATTTCTCGGAAAGTTGGCAACACTGTATTTTAATATTATAATTTATGTGGGCACTATAGGAGAAACTTTTCTGAAAATTTAATCAAAATCGAATAAATGATGTAGCCACAATAAATTTTTAAAAAAATTTGTGATTTTTTCTCTCTCGATAAGTTGGCAACACTGTATTTTGTTAAAATTGCGTAATTTATTTAGGCACTAGCACTAGGAGAATCTTTTATGAAAATTTGATTGAAATCGGTTAAATAAAGTGATCATAATAAATTTTTATAAATTTTAGTACATTTTTTCTCGGAAAGTTGGCAATACTGTATTTTGTTAAAATTACATAAATTATATGATTGCTAAGAGAATCTTTTGTAAAAATTTGAGTAAAATCGGTTAAATAACATGGCCATAATATATTTTTAAAAACTTTAGTAATTTTTTTCTCGGAAAGTTGGCAACACTAAATATTAATAATTAATGGGAGCATTAGGGATATCTTTTCTGAAAATTTGATCAAAATCGGATAAGTAATGTAGCCAATATGAATTTTTAAAAACTTTAGTAATTTTTTTCTCGGAAAGTTGGCATTACTGGAAAAAACCAAAACCACATGACCATCTTGGGCACTAGACAAATTTATCCTGAAAATTTCATTAAAATCGGTTGAACTGTCTAGGAGGAGTTGCGGCTACAAAATTTTGACTTACGACCGAGCGAGTGAGCGAGCGAGCTGACGACGCACACACATGCACCCACATAAACTAAGTTCAGATTCGTTATCTAGAGGCTATATGAAGGATTTCTATACACAATTTTTTTTTTAATGTTACAGACACCGTACCAAACGCTATACCACTTTTTCCTTGCAGTCAAAGTGGTAATAATTGCAACAGAACCCTATCTTATGTTATTTAAAAACTTATTACTGAATATGATAAAATATACATACCAAATAGCTGATGCATCCTAGTACCTTGAATACTATTTAATGAAATATATTGAATAAAAAAAAATGTAATGTTTACAGTTGATAACAACACTAAATTAATGTATTTTTATTCATTTCTCCACACACATTATCATATAACTTTCATTAGCAATCAAAGCATCAACAATATGCACTTGTTGTACCACTACTGAGAACATAACATGTACATTGATAACAAACAAATGTTACTTGAAATTTTAATAGTCAACAGTTTTAAATCATTTCTTTATGCAAATTAATAAAAGTAAACTCATAAGTCATAAAAACTTAACCATTTAGCGTTGTTCAGATGGTCAGTTGTTTCGCGCGACAGTGGTTGGTTATTGGCACCTTTAGTTAGTACCAACTGTTCAGAAGTTACTAACATTAGCAAGAAAATAATAAATGTATTAAAACATCTCAAATGCTTCAAGTTGTAATAGTAAATAAAAAGATAATTTGTAATACTTATTTAGTTAACTAAAATTTATTATGTAATAATAATAAAAATAATAATACATAAATTGCCATCTATGAGCACATGTATAAACTAATGTTTGTGTCAGAAATATCTATATAATTTTTATATTGTACATTTTATTAAATATTTAATAGGATGTAAGATAATGGTTAAATTAATAAATATAAATCCGCATATTTACAAGAAAATCTTAGAGAAAACAAATATTTTATTTTACTTTATACATATGTCGCCATCTATGAGCGCATGTGCAAAGTACTCTACATGTCAAAAATATTTAACCTTAACAACTTGACATAATGGATAAATTGGAAAATATAAATCTGCATTTTTACTACTTTGACTGCAAGGAAAAAGTAGTATAGCGTTTGGTACGGTGTCTGTAACATTTTCAAAAAAAAAAAAATTGTATAGAAATCCTTCATATAGCCTGTAGATGACGAATCTGAACTTAGTTTATGTGGGTGTATGGATGTGCGTCGTCAGCTCGCTCGGTCCTCAGACAAAATTTTGTGATCGCAACTCCTCCTAGACGGTTCAACCGATTTTAATGAAATTTTCAGGATAAATTTGTTTAGTGTCCAAGATGGTCATGTGGTTTTGGTTTTTTCCAGTGATGCCAACTTTCCGAGAAAAAAATTACTAAAGTTTTTAAAAATTCATTGTGGCTACATTATTTATCCGATTTTGATCAAATTTTCAAGAAAGATTCCCCTAGTACCCACATACATTACATAATTTTAATATAATACATTGTTGCCAACTTTCCGAGAAAAAAATTACTAAAGTTTTTAAAAAATTATTACGGCCATGTTGTTTAACCGATTTTGTTCAAATTTTCACAAACGATTCTTCTAGTATCCATATAAATTAGATAATTTCAACAAAGTACAGTGTTGCCAACTTTCTGAGAAAAAAATTACTAAAATATTTAAAAATTTATTACGGCCATGTTGTTTAATCGATTTTGTTCAAATTTTCACAAAAGATTCTTCTGGTATCCATATAAATTAGATAATTACAACAAAGTACAGTGTTGCCAACTTTCTGAGAAAAAAATTACTAAAATTTTTAAAAATTTATTACGGCCATGTTGTTTAACCGATTTTGTTCAAATTTTCACAAAAGATTCTTCTGGTATCCATATAAATTAGGTAATTTCAAAAAAGTACAGTGTTGCCAACTTTCTGAGAAAAAAATTACTAAAATTTTTAAAAATTTATTATGACCACTTTATTTAACCGATTTATGTGATAATGTCAAAGTAGTCTATATATGGGTTTACCCTTATACTTTTAATCTTGTTAATTTATATTTGTGGCGAAAATGCAAATAAATATTTTCAAAAACAATTCGTTTCTGTTAATTGTTCTTGTGCAGTAAATAATTACGTTAAAAATGGTCTTTGTATTTAAAATTACAATTTTGCATGTCAATTACAAATCAAAAAATGTCGCGTAAGTTTGTAGCGTTTTTATCCTCATCATAATATATTTTCTTCTCTAGTAAATAAAATTTATCACAAAAATAAAGGTTCGTCAAAATATAAATTCCGAGTTTTTTTATGAAATCTTGCTATATAGCAACGAGATTTTTTACGAAATCTCAAAATTTTTATTTTAACAGACCGTTAGTTTTAACAGACTACCACTCCCCCCCCCGTGTGCATAAACATTTTCGTTAAAAATAATGGTTCGTTAAAATGAAAATTCTTGGAGTCCGTGAGAAATTTCGTTGCAATATATATATAGAAACATTTCTTACGGAATACAAGAATTTTCATTTTAACGAATCGTTAATTTGAACGAAAATACATATTTCAGTATACGGACATGAATATACGTTTAGAATACGGTCGTAAAAAAAGATAGAAAATTTAATTTTTCTACAGGTCTTATGAGATTGTTCAAAAATCTCACCAATATTTGTAGTACGACGTATAGTTTTAATAATTTTGTATATCGAATGGTTTATGTGGTAGATTTTTTTGAAAATTTTGTAATAATAATAATTAATATAATTAAACTAATAATTAACATCTAATTACTAATATTTTTTTTTAAATTTTTTGCATGTGCAGATTTTGAACGTGGCTTGCCTTCTGGTCTAACATTATAATATCTTCTTCAATTCTAAGGTAAGTTTTTTTTTTAATATTGAATTTTTTTTCTCAACAGTATATTTAAAATAATAAATAACCAGAACGAGTACAATATATATGTAATTTTATTTATTACACATTTTTTTTTAATACAAACGTGAAACACGTCAAACCGAAAGTTCTATTCTATTTGTTTGTCTTATAAATGGTAGGAATAATGTTTTTGCAATCATCGCATTTAAAATCTTCCTCTTTGAATTGCGTTTCCGTGTGGACAACATTTGGAGACCTTTTCATTCTTTCAGGATTTATCAGTCCTGCTGGTGTTGTAAACTCAATATTCAGTTCATCGTCTGTAGAACTGTCCTGGTCTGCTTCTAGTAATTTTAAATCTTCATCACCATTTTTAACACTTCGAGTCTGCTTCATGATGAGAAACTGCATAGGTTTGCATTCCATATAAGGATTTTCATTGTCAGCTACTGTTTTCTGATCTTCTTTTAAGGGATTCATTGTGATTAGATAGTTGCCTTTTTTCTTCTGAATGGTTAGAGTTGGTTTTGGTAAGACTTCTTCATCTTCTTCATCGGAAGAAGAATCTAGTAGATATTTCGTCGATCTAAACTCTTTTTTCTTGGTTGACGTTGATAGAACTGGCGGATCGGGTATGCCGAGTTGTCTGCGACGTTCAATAATTCGATCATTGATTGTTTTATTCAGATAGCCCGGTCGCCAGTTTTTTGAGCGCTAGAAAATTTCAAACAAAAAACATTAAAAAAGAAACATAATTAGTTTGGAAATTTACTCCGTGTTAAAGATCTTTTATCAATTGAGTAAACTTAAGATTTTTAAGTCGACCAAAAAAACAAAACATCGATTTTAAATTCGACAAATATAATTATTATTGCTGTCAATAAAACGATTCTTTGTTGTTTTTCTTGATTTTAACTAAAGCGTGTAAGTAATATAAAAAGAAAATAATTATTTAAATAAAAAATAATTTAATATATCACGTTTAAAAAGTATAAAAAATTAATTAGAATTTTTAATAATTTTTCCTGCCAAACCAACGTGAGTTTGAGAAAAAAGTTATTAGCTATTATGTAGCTAATTTTTTTCTCTATTTTACTGAATTTTTTCAGATTTTTTTGAGTAAATTTTGAAAAAAGTTTTATTTTGAAAAAATCTAAATACTAAACGATGCATCCTAGAATAATGGTTTATTCACTCAATTATAGTACTTATTATTCCGCGCATTTTTCCATATCATGCTACACCTTATAGTTTTTGAGAAAAAAAAAAAACCAAAAAATTCAAAAAAAATTCTAGCGTCCAAATGGCACATGCTAGCAAATTAAAACTAAAGCCAAATTATAGAACTTTTTAATGTCCTATCAAAAAGTGTTCTAAGTATTTCTCCGAATTTAACTCGAGAAAGTAGTATATCGCAAATTATCGAAATTGCATGTTAAACGCCCATACGAACTTATCGAACGAACACCCGGTATATATATATATATATATACAGCAATTATTTTGTTTTCATAAAGTCGGCAATTTTTCTCAAATTTATAATATACATACATACATACATACATACACAATCACGCCATGTACCCAAAAGTGTGTGGCACAAACTCTTTTTATCATTCCGAAATCAGTCGCCTCCAAACATTCCTATCCAAACAAGCAACTTTCGCTTCATTCACATTCATAATTCCTCTCTCATACATGCTCATTTATTTCTACTACTTGGAAAATATAATATATATATATATATATATATATATATATATATATATAAATTACCTTAAGACCTTCTGGCTTAATATTTCATTGCGAACCCATATTAGCTGGGA
Source organism: Clivina fossor (assembly GCA_963966155.1). Taxonomy (NCBI): domain Eukaryota; kingdom Metazoa; phylum Arthropoda; class Insecta; order Coleoptera; family Carabidae; genus Clivina; species Clivina fossor. Next base: position 540,401 of record OZ014567.1, read on the forward strand.
CATTTTTCGCTGGTGTCGCACAAATTTTATGTCCCACTTCATGACCCGGATAATCACGTCCAGCGTAATAAACAAATCGCAAACGTCTACCGCGTTTCTTTTTCTTGGTTTTCTTCGATGATTTAACGATTTGTTTCTCACTATCATCGCCATTTTTCAAACCATCTTTTACGGCCGTTTTATCCTCTTGACCACCGAAATCCGCCATTTTTTTTATTGACACCCCCTGGTGACGTATCCGCGTAACTATTGCACGATATAGTTGAGAAAGGAACATTTGTATTACCGCATGTAGCACCTGATTTTGAAATACCATTGCATTCACTACAAATGGTTTTATATTTAGATGTTTTAGGAACGTCACTCAAGCATGGTTTAGTTCCATCAGCTTCATAATCATTCATGCTGTAGCCTTTTGGATGAGTATCCGCGAAACGACTTAGCAGGAAATACAGATCAGTTTCTTCTTCTTTGGGGGATTTAGGCGTTTTAGCGCTACTTACGACTACGTTCTTGCCTTTATCGGTTAGTAGTAGTGGTGATAAACGTTTACCAGCAGCTCCTGGTAGAGATTTACCACTACCAAGCTGGCAAAGCTCGTCCTTACATTTAAACTCGCTGATATTATCAAACATTGAATCAATCGAGTATCGTTCGTCGGGTGATAAAGAAAATGAACAGTTTGGATTTTTGCATCTAGTTGTATCGAATTTACTATTCTTGTTCTTTCGCGGACAGTCTGGTTCGATTTTGGAATGGGTTTTTTTCGATTTTTGATCGTCGAATAGGTTTGGTGTGGTTTGAAATGTAGTTCTACGCTGCGATGGTTTGTTGAAGCTATCGGAGTAGTTAAAAGGGCATGGTTGACCACCGTATACGGTTGATGCGTGATTTGATTGATAGTTTGTGCCAAATTGAGGATATGATAGCGAACTAAACGTATTTGCTTGGGAATTTTTTAATGTTTCGCATGGACATGACGTTAGACCGCCGTATCTTCTTTTTGCATTAAATGATGATTGATTATAGTAAGATGGTTTTGCTGGACCACAGTCATCTGAAAATGTAAATTTAATAAAAATATTAATCCTTTTGCGGTCTCGCTAAGTGATATATGTATAGGTACAATAAATTATAGCTAAGCGTATACAGTAATAGAATTTGTGGGGTGATATTAAGCCATAAACTTATAAATATTTGTAAAATTCGTTGAATAATTTATTAAAAATATGTTTAAACAATATATTATAAACAAATTGTAATAACCGAAATATGTGTACAAACTTCACAGAGGCGGTAATAAGCTATAAACTTATGAATTACTTATAAAATTCGCTGATTCATTTACTAAAATATGTTTAAACAATAGTAAACCATGTTGTATCTTCCTGAATTTTTATACACATATAATTAAATAATTAAATATTAAATTAAAATTAACTAGTTTAACATCGCTGCAATGCGAGGGCAATGTATAAACAAATTTTTTTATTATAAATTCTAATCGATATTTATTGATTAATTATTTAATAATAGATTCGTATATTATTTATTATTTAACTAATTTTTCATTTCTTATTATTATAATTTAAACATATTTTAGTAAATTATTCAACGAATTTTACAAGTATTTATAAGTTTATAGCTTATTGCCGTGCCCACAAATTTTATCATTTATTTTTGACAATTGAAAATTGTTTATAATATATTTCTGTGTGTGTATGCAAAAAAATTGGGACCCTACATGTAAATTTGTATAGTAATAGCCATTATAAGAAAATTTATTTTACTCACGACTGTGACATCCTGCAACGCTGCTTCCTGCAGCAGAACTATAAACGCCATTAGTATTATAATAATTACTAGACCATGTTTTTACTACTTTGACTGCAAGGAAAAAGTAGTATAGCGTTTGGTACGGTGTCTGTAACATTTTCAAAAAAAAAAAAAAATTGTATAGAAATCCTTCATATAGCCTGTAGATGACGAATCTGAACTTAGTTTATGTGGGTGTATGGATGTGCGTCGTCAGCTCGCTCGGTCCTCAGACAAAATTTTGTGATCGCAACTCCTCCTAGACGGTTCAACCGATTTTAATGAAATTTTCAGGATAAATTTGTCTAGTGTCCAAGATGGTCATGTGGTTTTGGTTTTTTCCAGTGATGCCAACTTTCCGAGAAAAAAATTACTAAAGTTTTTAAAAATTCATTGTGGCTACATTATTTATCCGATTTTGATCAAATTTTCAAGAAAGATTCCCCTAGTATCCGGATACATTACATAATTTTAATATAATACAGCGTTGCCAACTTTCCGAGAAAAAAATTACTAAAGTTTTTAAAAAATTATTACGGCCATGTTGTTTAACCGATTTTGTTCAAATTTTCACAAACGATTCTTCTAGTATCCATATAAATTAGATAATTTCAACAAAGTACAGTGTTGCCAACTTTCTGAGAAAAAAATTACTGAAGTTTTTAAAAATTTATTACGGCCATGTTGTTTAATCGATTTTGTTCAAATTTTCACAAAAGATTCTTCTGGTATCCATATAAATTATATAATTTCAACAAAGTACAGTGTTGCCAACTTTCTGAGAAAAAAATTACTAAAATTTTTAAAAATTTATTACGGCCATGTTGTTTAACCGATTTTGTTCAAATTTTCACAAAAGATTCTTCTGGTATCCATATAAATTAGGTAATTTCAAAAAAGTACAGTGTTGCCAACTTTCTGAGAAAAAAATTACTAAAATTTTTAAAAATTTATTATGACCACTTTATTTAACCGATTTATGTGATAATGTCAAAGTAGTCTATATATGGGTTTACCCATATACTTTTAATCTTGTTACAAGAAAATCTCGGAGAGAAATATAACAGAAGAGGATGAAGATGATAATGTTGTTGAAAAATTTGATGCACGTGAAATTTTTGGTACGTAAATTGCATATATACATTTAATAATTGTATTTTCATATTCAGAAATTAATTTACAGATTTAATTCGTGAAATAAATGATCCAGAACATCCGCTAACATTAGAAGAATTACATGTTTTGGAAGAAAGTTTAATAACTGTTGACAATGAAAACAACAGAATTAAGGTTTTATTTACACCAACAATTCCACACTGTAGCATGGCTACCTTGACCGGACTGTCAGTTCGAGTAAAATTGTTACGTTCATTGCTAACTCGTTTTAAAGTAAATATCGAAGTTACGCCAGGAACGCACGCCTCCGAACATTCGGTTAATAAACAATTAGCTGATAAGGAACGGGTTGCTGCTGCATTGGAAAATGAGCATTTAATGAATGTGATTAATCAGTGTATAGCTATTCGTTAAGGTTATGTTGTAATCGTTTTATTGTAAATAAACTTTATTTTTATTAATTAAATACATAATATTACAACAAAAAAAAACAAAAATGATTTATTTATTTGAATTTTTCTCATTGTTTTTTCTTCATAGACATTGCAGACGTAGTTTGTTTGGTAGGATCAAATTTATATATTTTGAGTCCATTCTCAAAATATATAAATCCCTTGCCCGCTCGCTAAAATTGCATTTCATCGTAACGTTTTCTACCTTCTAATTCGTTGGTGATTTTCATATTTGTCCATGCTAACACAAAAAATACTTTACTTTTAACGACACTAATTTTTTTTTGCTTAAATTAATAGCTTATACAGGGTGATTTATGACGTCGGGGGAAAACTATACCGGATGATTCCTATGTGTAATCTAAATAAAACAATTCAAATAAACATACGTCCGAAAATGCTTTCTAACGGAACTGTAGCCGTTAGAAGTTTATTACATGTAACATCAATTGCGTTAGTCTTATTTATTATATCAGAAAAAAAAAAAAACAAGTCATAAACTTCTGAATAATTGTAAAATTACTGATTGATTTTCTAACATTTTGTTTAAACACTAGTAAACCAATTTACTAGTTTATAAATTTTTGTTCACACATAAATAAATATTTAATAAACAACTTACAATAATTAAAAATCGAAGACAATTTTTGCCGGGACCCAGTAAGTCATAACTAGTAAATTGGTTTACTAGTGTTTAAATAAAATGTAAAAAAATGAATCAGTAATTTTACAATTATTCAGAAGTTTATGACTTGTTTTTTTTTTCCTGATATAAAAAAAATTCTAAAAAACCTCGATTTTTGTAGGTAATTGCATGTATTTCTCCCCTTAATATAACAAACCTTGTGTTTTGTTCCCCCATCTATATTATGGTTGTTTTTGTTAAAGACAGGGCCGAATTTAAAATTGATGAGTTAATAATTAATTAAAATAAAAATAATATTATAAAAAATCCCAAAACCACACTTAAATTAAAATAAAGGTAAATACGTATTTCGGAAGCTAAGCTTGCATCTTCAGTAGCTAAATAAAATTTACAAAAAATCTTACCTGTGATCCGAAGTACATAAACACTTAAGCACTTGTCAAGTCAGTGATCAGTGATCTTTGACAAGTGCTTAAGTGTTTATGTAATTCGGAATTCGGATCACAGGTAAAAATTTTTGTAAATTTTATTTAGCTACTGAAGATGGAAACTTAGCTTCCGAAATATGTATCTAGCTTCATTTTAATTTAAGTGTGGTTTTGGGATTTTTTATAATATTATTTTTATTTAAATTTCGCCACAGTAGATCATTTTCTAATCTTATATTAATAATTAATGTTGATATTTATAAGTTGTATGAATCGCATGTATTTATTTTATGACAAGTTTTTAATTTTTTATCATATTTATTATTGTTATTTGATTTTTTGACTGGAATTTAAAAATATGATTGCTGCTGAGAATGTTATTACTTCAATATTTTCAATTGTTTTTTTATAAGCAATCACCTGACGAAGATACACAATTAGTATCAAAACATGTTGTGCAGCTTATGAAGTAGTTGTGTTTTATTTTTCGAGACCTATATTTCCCTGTGAAAATAACCTAGTAAATAAATAAAAGTTACTTACATTCTTTCATGCCAGAAACAAATCCTTTACTTTTAATCGGCAGATTTTCCGGATTATGCGTTACAAGTGGTTCGATTTTAAAATATTCTCGAACGGTCGGTATCCGCAACATACCAACCTGACAGAGAGAAATGAAATTCGTGCATACTCAGTAACATAAAATGGCGCCCCGAAAATTCACGGTAAACGGTAAAACTATAACGGGCATTGCACGTAATACGTATTTCATCAGCTGCATATTTTGCGCTGATAGACGCGCTGTAGGTATCTGTTCCAACCTAATTCGGAATAAATACATTTTATAGTATTTTCATTAATATGAATTGGCAATTGGGGATCCTAGAATGACGTATTCAGTTGGTGATATTCGGAACAGTGATAACTCAGTTTTATCAAACAGGCATTCTTATTAGATTTATAGAATTTTCTGGGATGATATGCCCCGTCGTCAATCTATCCCCTCGTCGCAGACGTTTCGCCATACATCGTAAATGGCATTCTCACATCTTGGAAATAATAGCTGTTTTATTTATCGTCTCGTAACTGAGTTCGAAGTGAGTGAATTGCTTCCCCCCTTACCGATACTGAGTTGCGTATTTAGCTAGTGCTTAGCTGAGATTCAAGTGAACGCACTTTGCGCAATTCAAATTTTCCTAGTTTAAGATTTGATAATGTGTTTGATACGTTGACATTTATATTTGAATATTTTATTTTGAAATCAAACAATAGATATCCGGCGAGTTGGAATAAGTTATCAACGCAAACAATCTAAATACATCTAATATTTTAGGTTATATCATATGCGGAACTTAGATTTTAAACGTCACTTTCAAATAAACTGTTTTATTTATCAATACAACTCACTCAGCAAAACTCAGTTCAGCTCAGCTCATTTACAAGATTTACTGATCTGAGTGGAATGTAAAAAAAAACACAGCTATTATTATTAAGCCATCTACGGTGCAAGGCGAAAAATATGCGACGAGGATATATCGATCACGGCATATCAGCACAGAAACTTCTGTAAATTGAAAACCTGAAGATTACTATAGGCATTCTAATGTATGATGATATCTTTCAATAAAACTAGAAAAATTTTCTAGTCCATGACATTTTTTTATTACATAAGTATATATTTACCACCAAATCAAATTAATAGTATTGAATAGATGCAAATGTCAAATGAACTACAACAGTCACATACATGGCTCCGTTTCAATTGCGCAGTTAGAAAATCTATCGTAGATTTTACTCAGTCGGAAATTTTGGACTAAACGTCACTCCGGTTTCCACTGTATAGAATATCACCAAATACAATGCTCGGTTCCATAATAAACGCTAAACATACTAACGTACTCAAGTTGATATTATATTGGCAATAACAAATAATTATGCCTCATTAGAAGTTTGAAAAAACAAAAATTATGCTAGTGAAATTTAAAATTACCGATTTAACAGGAAAGATTATACTAATAAATTATTCGTCTCTCTCTCTGTTCTGTCATATTTCTTAAATATTGTGTTTGTAATTGTTTTATATGTCTGTTAATTTTACTGAATATTACTAACTTTCCGGTAAGTAAAAGTACGATAGATCTTTTATCTTTTCAATGGTACCAAAACTGATATAAATATATTAATTTTTGCAAGTAAGTTAAAACAATCATTCCTATTAAAGTAATGCATAAATATTATGAAACCGGCCGTAATTGATAATAAAAAAATGAAAGAAAATATTCCTTACCTCAATTGTTGCCCACATAGTTACACTGGTTATAATAGGTAGAATAAAATATTGATCCGGTAATGTTAAATCAGCGAACCAAAATAAACCGCCTTCTCTCATACTTTCCACCGGACAATTTGCCATTTGACGTAAACCGATAAAAAACGAAATAAATAAAGGCATCTAAAACAGAAGGCTACTATTTCAAAGGTGAACACACATTTGTAAATATATAATAGTTTTGTTCACAGAAAAGTTTGAAATCGTTGGAAACGGTTATGAGCATGCGCAATTTGATTTAAGTGTTCACGAAAGCTCAAAATCGCAGGCTGAAAACAAACTGCGCATGCTTCTGACAGTTTCCAACGGTTTCAAGCTATTCTATGAACAAAGCTATTAACATTTATAATTACTACATTTTTAAATCATTTATATACTTTTTGAAATACTTACTACTTGAATTACAAGTACCTACTCATACTAATACTTACAAATTGTGCTTAAGTATTATAGAAAATATTTAAGTATAACAAAAAATATTTCAATATTTATTGAAGTACTTAAGTATTGTACTAATTATTTTTTAATAATATAGTAGAATAAAGTTGAAAGTTTCAGCTGTAGGCACTTGGTGAAACATTTTAATAAAAATAAACAATAAAACACTTGGTGTAAGTTTCACTATATTTATTTGACTTAATCGATTTCGGCTTTCTAGGCCCTCATCAGAAGTTTATACAGAATGAAATATTAAGATTATTTGTAGTTCTTATATACTAAAATTACAGACATATTACAATATTATAACGGTACAAGGATACAGACATTTAACAATAATATAACAGTACAAGAAATATTAAAATCGGGTAAAACCTTTTATAAGTACTTCTAATGAATTTGAGTTGAACAAATCTGTTTGGTCATTAAGTACATTTAAACCCATAGCTATTGCTTTTTGGATTTCATATGCTTCTAAGAAGTTCATTTTCGAACCTTTGTTGATTGTATGTAAAATATCCAAGTCTTTGATGTCACAAGTGTGACCTGCCTCTATTAAATGTAGTGCTAAATGAGAATCATGTTTTTTGTATTTGAAGGAACGCATATGTTCATAAAATCTAATTCTAAAGGATCTACCTGTTTGGCCAATGTAGACCGCATCACAATTATTGCAATTTATTTTATAAATACCACATTTACTATATTTGTCTTTGAAAGTTAATTTGTTATTAATTAAAATATTTTTAAAATTAAGATTGTTATAGTAGGCGGCTGTAATGTTATTTTCTTTCAATTCATTGCCTATTTTTGTACTGGTGTTACCGATATAACATAATCTGCGATAATTTTTTGTTTCAGGCTGTTCAGGTATTTTATTAAAAATTTTGTTTAAAATAATCTGTTTATTTTTCTTAAATACTAATTTGTCTACTACTTTAGGATCATACCCATTATTGTTAGCAATTTGTTTAATAGTATTTAATTCTAATTGAAAATTTTCTTTGTTTAGAGGTATAGTTAGAAGTCTGTGAACATAACTATTAAAAGCAGCCATTTTTATATTGTTTGGATGGTTAGAGTGTGCTGGTATTACGGTATCTGTATATGTAGGTTTTCTATAAATTTTGAAAATAAATTCGGAATTAATATTTTGTATACTGATGTCTAAAAAGTTTATTTGATTATTATTTTCTTTTTCTATGGTGAATTGAATTGATGGATTTTGGTTGTTTATAAACTGCAATAATTGATCTAATTGTCTGTCGGAACCTGTGAATAAACATATGATATCATCAACGTATCTGTACCAGAAAATTATAGAATTGATTAGAGGATTTCTAGAATTAAATATTTGATCTTCTATGTTATTCATAAATATTTCCGCTAATAAAGGACTTAAAGGTGATCCCATAGGAAGGCCATCTTGTTGTGTGTAAAAATGATCATTGAATTGAAAATAATTTTGTTCTAAACAAATCTCCAGTAACGACATAATTTCTAGTTGCAAAACTATATTAACATTATTTGAGTGTAATAATTCTTCTAAAATATTTTTGAGTTCGTTGATTGGGATTGATGTAAATAAACTATTGACATCAAATGACACTAATTTTGCATTTTTTGGTATAGATACATCTTTGATTTTGTCTATTAACTCTAATGTGTTTTTTACACTGTGTATTGGTTTGAAATTTAACATTTTTGGTAGAATAATATTTAAAAATTTACATAATTTATATGTAGGTGCTTTGGTATATGAGACGACAGGCCGGATTGGGTTATTGAGTTTATGTAACTTAGGTAAACCATACAGTATTGGTGCTGTGGGGTTCATTGTTAAATATTTAAACTTTGAGTTTTCGTTAATTAATGAATTAATATTTTTGAGAGTGGATTTTAATTTTTCCTGATATTTCGGAGTAGGATCTTTCCGTAGTTCATTAATATTACTTTTATTAATAAATTCTTCTACTTTGTTAATGTAATCTATTTTATTAAGTATAGTAATTCTAAAGGTAATTCTAAATTCAAAGGTAATTCTATTACTATACTTAATAAAATAGATTACATTAACAAAGTAGAAGAATTTATTAATAAAAGTAATATTAATGAACTACGGAAAGATCCTACTCCGAAATATCAGGAAAAATTAAAATCCACTCTCAAAAATATTAATTCATTAATTAACGAAAACTCAAAGTTTAAATATTTAACAATGAACCCCACAGCACCAATACTGTATGGTTTACCTAAGTTACATAAACTCAATAACCCAATCCGGCCTGTCGTCTCATATACCAAAGCACCTACATATAAATTATGTAAATTTTTAAATATTATTCTACCAAAAATGTTAAATTTCAAACCAATACACAGTGTAAAAAACACATTAGAGTTAATAGACAAAATCAAAGATGTATCTATACCAAAAAATGCAAAATTAGTGTCATTTGATGTCAATAGTTTATTTACATCAATCCCAATCAACGAACTCAAAAATATTTTAGAAGAATTATTACACTCAAATAATGTTAATATAGTTTTGCAACTAGAAATTATGTCGTTACTGGAGATTTGTTTAGAACAAAATTATTTTCAATTCAATGATCATTTTTACACACAACAAGATGGCCTTCCTATGGGATCACCTTTAAGTCCTTTATTAGCGGAAATATTTATGAATAACATAGAAGATCAAATATTTAATTCTAGAAATCCTCTAATCAATTCTATAATTTTCTGGTACAGATACGTTGATGATATCATATGTTTATTCACAGGTTCCGACAGACAATTAGATCAATTATTGCAGTTTATAAACAACCAAAATCCATCAATTCAATTCACCATAGAAAAAGAAAATAATAATCAAATAAACTTTTTAGACATCAGTATACAAAATATTAATTCCGAATTTATTTTCAAAATTTATAGAAAACCTACATATACAGATACCGTAATACCAGCACACTCTAACCATCCAAACAATATAAAAATGGCTGCTTTTAATAGTTATGTTCACAGACTTCTAACTATACCTCTAAACAAAGAAAATTTTCAATTAGAATTAAATACTATTAAACAAATTGCTAACAATAATGGGTATGATCCTAAAGTAGTAGACAAATTAGTATTTAAGAAAAATAAACAGATTATTTTAAACAAAATTTTTAATAAAATACCTGAACAGCCTGAAACAAAAAATTATCGCAGATTATGTTATATCGGTAACACCAGTACAAAAATAGGCAATGAATTGAAAGAAAATAACATTACAGCCGCCTACTATAACAATCTTAATTTTAAAAATATTTTAATTAATAACAAATTAACTTTCAAAGACAAATATAGTAAATGTGGTATTTATAAAATAAATTGCAATAATTGTGATGCGGTCTACATTGGCCAAACAGGTAGATCCTTTAGAATTAGATTTTATGAACATATGCGTTCCTTCAAATACAAAAAACATGATTCTCATTTAGCACTACATTTAATAGAGGCAGGTCACACTTGTGACATCAAAGACTTGGATATTTTACATACAATCAACAAAGGTTCGAAAATGAACTTCTTAGAAGCATATGAAATCCAAAAAGCAATAGCTATGGGTTTAAATGTACTTAATGACCAAACAGATTTGTTCAACTCAAATTCATTAGAAGTACTTATAAAAGGTTTTACCCGATTTTAATATTTCTTGTACTGTTATATTATTGTTAAATGTCTGTATCCTTGTACCGTTATAATATTGTAATATGTCTGTAATTTTAGTATATAAGAACTACAAATAATCTTAATATTTCATTCTGTATAAACTTCTGATGAGGGCCTAGAAAGCCGAAATCGATTAAGTCAAATAAATATAGTGAAACTTACACCAAGTGTTTTATTGTTTATTTTTAATATAGTAGAATTTTTATTATTGCGCATCAAAGCATAATCATCAAATTTGAACGTATGTTATACTTATTACACTGTCCGACACGGTTTTTGTAACTCGGTTCTCTCTTTCTATGTGTAGTAGCTTTGTTTTGTTCTAAAATGACGAAAAACCAATGTCCTAATGATTCTGATTTGTTTTTGGAAACCTACGTAAAGTATAAAATCGAAAAAGATAAAAAAACCTGCCCTGATAGCAAAAACAAATCAGGATCATTAGGACATTGGTTTTCCTTCGTTTTTGAGCAAAACAAAGCTGTTAAACATACAGAGAACCGAGTTAGAAAAAGAAAAAGTTAAAATTTTTCGGACTGTGTTATTTGTTTTAAATTGCCATTTTAACTAAATTTTCTAAATAACATTGTTTAATATTTCCACAATTAAGTAGATAAATCAAATTTTATATGATATTAATTGAAAAGTACAGTGGGTGATCGGTTAACGAACAGTTCGGATTGCGAACAATTCCGACAACGAATACATTCACGAAAGATTTTTGTGTTCGGACAACAAATATATGTTCCGGAAAACAAACTGAACTGAACCTTTTATAAAACAAGATTAGAAGTATATGGGTAAACCCATATATAGACTACTTTGACATTTCTCGGAAAGTTGGCAACACTGTATTTTAATAATATTATAATTTATGTGGGCAATAGGAGATACTTTTCTGAAAATTTGATCAAAATCGAATAAATAATGTAGCCACAATGAATTTTTTTAAAATTTTGTGATTTTTTTTCTCGATAAGTTGGCAACACTGTATTTTGTTAAAATTGCATAATTTATTTAGGCACTAGGAAAAACTTTTATAAATATTTGATTAAAATCGGTTAAATAAAATGGTCAAAATAAATTTTTTTAAATTTTACTAATTTTTTTTTCGGAAAGTTGGCAACACTGTATTTTGTTAAAATTACATAAATTACATGAATACTAGGAGAATCTTTTGTGAAAATTTGAGTAAAATCGGTTGAATAACATGGCCATAATAAAATTTTTAAAACTTTAGTAATTTTTTTCTCGGAAAGTTGGCAACACTGAAAATTAATAAAATTATGTAATTAATGGGAGCATTAGGGAAATCTTTTCTGAAAATTTGATCAAAATCGGATAAATAACGTAGCCAATATGAATTTTTAAAAACTTTAGTAATTTTTTTCTCGGAAAGTTGGCATCACTGGAAAAAAACAAAACCACATGACCATCTTGGGTACTAGACAAATTTATCCTGAAAATTTCATTAAAATCGGTTGAACCGTCTAGGAGGAGTTGCGGCCACAAAATTTTGACCTACGACCGAGCGAGCGAGCGAGCGAGCTGACGACGCACACACATACACCCTCATAAACTAAGTTCAGATTCGTCATCTACAGGCTATATGAAGGATTTCTATACAATTTTTTTTTTTTTTTGAAAATGTTACAGACACCGTACCAAACGCTTTACTACTTTTCCTTGCAGTCAAAGTAGTAAAAAAATAAAATAAAAATATTAAAAAATCTGGCAATATTATGAGGATGATCGGTTAATGAACATTTCGGTTTACGAACATAGTCTTGGAACGGATTATGTTCGTAAACCAATCACCCACTGTACTTAATTATTTTTATATGTACTTGTACAGTAATACTTAAGTATTTTACAAAATATTATAAATACTTGTACTTCAAGTATTTACTGTCTGGTACTTAGTACTTAATATTTTCTGATAGTACTTGCTCAGCTGCATATATGTATATCTAAAATATAAAATTGCAATAAATGTTAACCTGTGCAAGATGAACAATCATATTTTTCAACGGATTCAATTGTTTCTCCTTCATAAACGCCATCATTTCTTGTCCATACCGTGCGGCATCTAACTGATTTCCAGTTTGACGTGCTTCCGACATTTTTAATTGTAATACTTGTAATTGCGGTAAGTAATTATTCATTTTTGCACCATTTCGTTGGGCTATTATTACTAATGGGAACATTAATAAAAGTACTATTACTGTACCTAGAATAATTTAGAAATAAATCGATAATTTATTATAACACAACCAAAAAAATATGAAGAAAAACTTTTATACCTATTGCAATGGCGCCCCACCATGGTATATCGGCTGTGAAATGTAAATATTCTAAACCATTTTGTACAATACTGGGCCAAGGATTTTATCTTGGAGAAGCAAAAAAAAAAAAGCAAATACTAACCAGATTTTCACTTTATCTTACATGAATCGAATAATTAATAGTTTAAAATAATGAATTTTGGCTCAATATTTTGGGGTAAATAATTGTAGCGTTAGAAGTGACTGCTGAATATATGACTAAACGAATAAAAATTGTGCTAATTCTGCTAGCCTTGGCAACCAAGCGCAACCAAGGGGGGCGTCGCCCCCCCCCCTTGGTTGCGCCACTGCTGGAGACCGACCCCCTAGCTTCAAAAGATTGTTCTCCAGTTGTTGCTACACTATGTCTAATATTTCTGGAGTTGGTCGCGGAGCTTCCGGAATAGGATCTATTACATTAGCATTTGTTTGTAGGGCCTCATTTTGAACCGCTGTCACACCTAACGCTGATATTAATAATTTATTTTTCGTTATATTTACATTTTCTGTCAATTTCTTGATACTAAATTTGTATTTTAAGTCTAAAACATCTCGCTTTTTATCCTTCAAGAAAAACTTAACCTCATTAATTACTACGTAATTATATTTTTATACTAATACTTACTGTAACTGTATTTGTAATATTATTTAAATAATTTTGTGTAGAATTTGCAATTGCCGGTAAAAACTCTTTATGTGTTTGTCGTTTTAATATCCATTTTCCCTGTAATAAAAATATACTAACCTAATATTTTGTATCTAAATTTTACGTTACAGTACAAGATAATTGAGTTTATACCATTAACGAATTAAAAGATCTTAAATATTTTTCAACATTTTTTGGTAAACTATGCCGTGAAAACATTTTATTACATCCAATAAGATCTTCGTTAGGTTACATGTGTTTCTAGTATCTAATGTCAAATATCAGTTTCACCAACTTATAAATTTGCTATAAATATCGAACTGAAAAAAGTATACGAAAAATTTATAATATGTTTATTCAATAAAAATATTAAATAAATTTGATATAAATTATTTTTAAAATTTATATAATTATTACAGTAGTAGTATAACATAATTTTCTATTTATTGTTGCAATTTTTCATTCGCATTGTTGTATTACTTAAATAAATTAAATAAATGAATATATAAATATATAATTATCAAATTATTTATAATAAAAAAAAAGTTATGAATATATTTTTTAAGTATAATTTATTTATATTTGTAAAATAAATGAAAATAAAATATAATATAAATATCAAGTAATGTGGTCAGGAAATAAATCACCTAGGAAACAAATTTACAATGATATTAATAAATTTTTTGTTTTAAATTCGTTCAGTTTGACATAAATTTTCGGTTCCAAATTTAAGTTTATTTTTCAAAATTTTAACGTATATATAATCATTTACATTCACTAATATATATTTTCATCTATTTGAAATAACATAATGTGTTCGTTAGTAAAATGTTTTCAGAAACTTACAACACACACACTACAAGTATGTGCACAACGTTCTATGTGCCAAGCCACGTGTGGAGATAATCGTCGAAAAAGCTTAGTTATTGGTATCTATGAAATGCCCGATATGCCTGGAGAACAAGCTTCCCCAGACAAATTAACACCTAGTGGCGAAAAATACAATCGACATGTCAAAGGAAGAATAAGACACCACATGTTTATGATGATGCCACCGCCAAAGAAAGGCCAAGTTAGAATCTTTTACGATTTGGAACCAGAATATGCCGCCGTAGCACTGGTCGGTCTCGGCAAGGAATGTCAAGGATACGACAGCTTTGAGCAGATCGACGAAGGAAAAGAAGCTATACGAATTGCAGCAGGAACTGGTGTTAGAGCCCTACAAGAACTACCCTTGCAGAAAATCTGGGTGGAAAGTTTTGGCCATGCAGAATCTGCAGCTGAGGGTGCTGCTCTCGGAGTTTGGCTCTATCAAGAGAAAAAAGAGAAAAAGAAACAAGTTTTTATTCCGCAATTAGACCTCTATGATGACTGTGATTGGACGGGCTGGCAAATTGGTTTGCAAAAAGCTGCCGCACAGAATCTAGCTAGACAGTTAATGGACACGCCCGCTAATTTAATGACGCCAACTTCATTTTCACAGAATGCCGTTGAGGTGTTGTGTAAATCTGGTGTGAATGTTTAAGTTAAAGTTAAAGGCTGGGCGGAAACACAGAATATGAATGCTTTTCTTGCTGTTGGTAAAGGTTCGTGCGAACCACCGATCTTTCTAGAACTCAGCTACTATGGAGCATCGAAAGATGAACGACCAATTATACTTATAGGTAATATTTTTATATAATTTTATAAAATATGTACACACTGATGTACTTATGAAAAAAATAGTAGTTGAAGAAGGAACTACTAAAAGAATTAAAACAGAGTCAATGGGAATACAAAAAAGAATAATTTTACATTCGATTTATTCGTTTAATACTACATATTTATGGTAACTAATTATTAGAAAAATTAGCTAGTTTATCTACAATTAATAATTTAATAACAATTTTTAGATATTTACAGAATTAGCATATAAAAAAATTAATCAAATATTTAATTGTCAATATTTTCATTGTTTATTATTATTTTGATTTCCAAAAAATATATATGTTGTTAATTGTTATTATGGTACTTATGTATTAATTTCAGAATTTAATTATGTGTAGTTTATTTGTAAAAAAATAATTTTCAACATTTTTCTTGAAAAATGCAATTTTCTCTTATTTCACACATGTTTTTTATTTGAAAAAAATATGATTAATCTTTATTACAATTATTTTTGCGGGAGGTACATTATCATGTTAAATTAACAAAATTTAATGTGAAATTTATATGTGTACATTGTAGTATTATTATGTAGTAGTATCAGTAGTGACATCTAGTGTCAACATAGTGAGTTACAGTTAGTAACAGCTCTCATGTATGTTCATTTTCATCATCTTAAATATATTATCTTAAACCTAATTAAACCAGTTATTATTAAATAATAACCCCAGATAATATTACATGGCGCAGTCGTTAATAAACAATAAAAAAGTACAATAAAAATAGAGTACAACAGTGGATGATGGAAGATTAAAAATAAAAGTAAGGTTAACCTCGTGAAAAGAAAATAAAAGTGAGAGCAATGGAAACGTTTAAACCACCTAAAAATTTGAGTTTAAGTGACAATGTCAGTGAAAATTGGAGAAGATTTAAACAAAATTTTGAAATCTTCATGATAGCATCAGATTTTAAAAATAAAACTTCAGACATAAAAGTTGCCATGCTGTTAAATGTGATAGGCGAAGATGCAGTGGAAGTTTATAACACATTTAACCTAACAACGGAAGAAAGAAAAGAGTACGAAACAGTGATAAAAGCGTTTGAAGAATATTGTGTTCCGAAGAAAAATATTGTTTATGAAAGATATCTGTTTTATAGTAGATCACAGAAAGAAGGTGAATGTTTCGATCACTTCTACACTGATATTAGAAGATTAGTAAAATCCTGTGAATTTAGAGAACAAGAAGAATCTCTACTTCGTGACAGAATTGTCTTGGGAATAAGAGACACCGACTTACAAGAAAGATTGCTGAGAATGAAAGATCTAGATTTAAACAAAGCAGTATTAGCATGTAAAAGCTATGAAGTAACAAAGACACAAACAAAAGAAGTACAAGAAAAATTAAATGTGGACGCTGTAGTACTAAACAAACAAGGCAAAAATAATAGTGGTGTGAAAAGTGAAATAAAAAGCTCACAAAAGTATGGTAACAGTGAAAGTGAATATTTGTGTTTTAAGTGCAATCACAAGCATCAAAGAGGAAAATGTCCTGCATATGGAAAAATCTGTAACAACTGTGGAAGATTTAATCACTTTGCAGTTGGATGTAAAAATAAAAATAAGAAGAAACAGAAGAAAAGGGTTAACAACATCGAGCAGTCGAATGATGAAGAAAGCTCTGCTGAAGAATTTGTAATAAACACTGTTATTGCTAAGAAAATAAATACAATTTGTTGGTCACAAAATATACAAGTTGAAAACAAAACAATTAAATTTAAGTTAGACACAGGTGCTAGTATAAACATACTTCCAAGTAATGTATTAAAACAAATTAATTATACAAATAAAATAAGGTCTACCTCAGTGGTATTGGAAGCCTTTGGAGGATTTAAGTTGAATCCAGTAGGTATAATTACATTACATTGTACACATAATGATAATGAATTCAAAGATGACTTTGTAATTGTTAGTAATAAATCACAACCAATTTTAGGGTTAGATTCATGTATTAAGCTAAATTTGATAAAAAGACGTGAAATTAATAGTATAGAAAGTAATAAAACTGAATTTATAAATATTAATAAAGACGTGTTTGAAGGTATTGGAAAGCTAAAAGATAAATGTACTATTAGATTAAAAGAGAATAGTAAATCAATAGCTAGGCCTCCGCGTAGAGTACCTGTAAGTTTAAAAGATAGGTTAAAAAATACATTAATAGAATTAGAAAAAAAAGAAATAATAACTAAAGTAGATAATCCTTTGGAATGGGTTAGTAATCTTGTAATTGTTGAAAAATCAAATGGAACTCTTAGAATTTGTTTAGATCCACAAGATCTGAATGCATGTATAAAAAGGGAAAATACTTTAATTCCCACATTAGATGAATTAACAACACAATTATGTAATAAAAAGTACTATACTGTCCTTGATCTAAAAGATGGATTTTGGCAAATTGAACTAGATTCTGAATCTAGTAAACTGTGTACATTTAATAGTCCTTTTGGTTGCTATAAATTTAACAGATTACCTTTTGGTTTAAATATGGCACCCGAGTATTTTCAAAAAATTAATTCAAAGAATTTTTCAAATTTACCCGGAGTATTTGTATACTTTGACGATATTTTAGTATTTGGTGAGACAGCTGAAGAACATGATAATAATCTAAAAAGAGTAATAGAACAAGCTAGGAATTTAGGTGTTAAATTTAATAAAAATAAATTACAATATAGGGTTAATGAAGTAAGATATTTAGGTCATGTATTTACTAAAGAAGGTATTAGACCTGATGATAATAGAGTAAAAGCAATAATGGAAATGGAAAATCCAAAATCTAAAAAAGAATTGCAAAGGTTTTTGGGTATTATTAATTATGTGAGACAGTACATACCAAATCTTTCAAGCTTAACAACACCGTTAAGAGAACTATTAAAAGAAAAAGTTGACTTCCAGTGGCTGCCAATACACGCTGATAGAATAAATAAATTAAAATACGCTATTAGCCATGCGCCTGTGCTGGCTACATTTGATGTTACAAAACAAATCACAATTCAAACAGACGCCTCGTCTAGTGGTTTAGGTTGTTGTTTAATACAAGAGGGAAAACCTGTATGCTATGCTTCTCGAAGTTTAAATGATGCTGAACTAAACTATGCTATGATTGAAAAAGAATATTTGGCATTAGTCTTTGCAACAAAAAAGTTTCATAATTTTATTTATGGACAAACTGTAAATATTATAACTGATCATAAACCGTTAGTTGGAATCACAAATAAAAATGTAGCTGATGTTGCATCATCTAGACTTCAGAGAATGAAAATTAAATTGTTAAAATACGACCTTAAAGTTAATTATAGTCCAGGAAAATATATGTATATAGCAGACGCATTATCGAGAGCGTACCTTTGTAATGAAAACAACTCTGAGGATAAGTGGATATCAGAAACAGTTCATACCTTAAGTTTAAATTTAAATATGTCAGATAAAAAGAAAACTGAGTTCCGAAATGCCACAGAGTTGGATTCAGTACTACAACAAGTTAAAAAATATCATTACAATGGTTGGCCCAAAAATGCTTCAAATGTTGCTGATAATTTAAAACGTTATTATATAATAAGAGATGAAATATCTGTGGAGGATGGCTTTGTCTTTTTTCAAAACAGAATAGTCGTTCCGATGTCATTAAGAAAGTACATTCTAGAATTATTGCATGAATCTCATTTAGGGATTACCAAAACTAGATCAAGAGCAAAAGAGCTAGTTTATTGGCCAGGTATCAACAATGATATTGAATGCATGATAAATAAATGTTCCACTTGTGAAAAATTTAGATGCAGTAATATTAAAGAACCGTTGATACCGCATAAAATACCAGAACTACCATTTAATAAAATCGCGTCAGATATATTAGAATTTAAAAGTAAAAATTACTTAATAATACAAGATTATTTCAGTAAGTGGCTTGAAATAATCCCACTAAAAAAGAAAGACACAGCTGAACTCATACAGAGATTTAAGCACATTTTTTCAATACATGGAATTCCAAAATTATTAATTGCTGATAATATGCCATATAATTCATTTGAATTTCGAAACTTTGCAAAAAATTGGAATTTTGAAATAATAACTAGCTCGCCGCACTATCCGCGTAGTAATGGGTTAGCAGAACGGGCTGTACAAACAGCCAAACAAATGTTGAAAAAGTGTGACTTGGAAAATAAAGAATTAGAATTGTTTTTATTAGAATTTAGAAACACACCAATAACGGGCCTTAATGTATCACCTACTCAACTGTTAATGTCAAGAAAAACACGAACCAAAGTTCCTACAAGTGAAAAACTGTTAGAACCAAGAGTTGAAAATAATGTCTATGAAAAGTTAGTTAACAAACAGAACACTTACAAAAAATATTATGATCAACATACAAAACAGAGAGATTGTTTTCAACCTGGTGATGAGGCAATGGTCAATAAAAGTAAACATTGGGAGCCTGCTAAAATAATTAAACCAGCAGACACTCCTCGATCATATGTTATTAGGGATGAAAGAGGAAGGGAACTAAGGAGAAATTCATTACATTTGCGAAAATCATTAAATACGTATGTAAAAAAACCAGAAAATAACAATGAAAATATAGCAGAAGAAAATAATATTGGTGTTGAAGAAAATAATGCTAATTCTCCTTGTATCGTTCCTCTTATAGGTGATAAAACAAAAGAAAATATAATTGTAACCAGGAGTGGTAGAACTGTGAAACCACCACCCAGGTATTCTGATTTCGTGTAACACTCTCTGGGAGGGGAGATGTAGTATTATTATGTAGTAGTATCAGTAGTGACATCTAGTGTCAACATAGTGAGTTACAGTTAGTAACAGCTCTCATGTATGTTCATTTTCATCATCTTAAATATATTATCTTAAACCTAATTAAACCAGTTATTATTAAATAATAACCCCAGATAATATTACATACATATAAGCAGTTAACATGGAAAAACAGATTTTCCGTGCACATTGCTTCCGAAATTATTTTAGAGAAAAGTGTTTTAAATAAATGTTGTAGAGCATAAAATTCTGCATTTAAATCAATAAACAAGATTTACTTCGCAAGCTATATAACTGCAGAAATTAGATTTGAAAATTTACAAAATTATATTGTACTAGTAGCCATGAAGTTAAATCAAAAGACAAATTTTAAATTGGAAATAGTTCACGTAGAGATTAAAACTTATTTTTTATTACAATTTAATTTTTAAACACATGTGTTATTGAGGCACTTGTCTTTATGATCTTTGCTAAATTATCCCGAAGATTTAATATACTTTTAGTAGTTTCCTTATGGCATGTTCTAACTCCGTTTTGATTTCTATTTAGGCAAAGGAATAACCTACAACAGCGGTGGTTTATGTTTGAAATCAGCTGAAAAACAGAAATATATGCGAGGTAATATGGGAGGAGCAGCTATCGTAGTAGCTGCTTGCCGAGCGGTAGCGGGTCTCCAGCTGCCACTAAACGTTCGCGGTTTAATTCCTCTTTGCGAGAACATGCCTGGCTGCGCGGCTGTCAAACCTGGTGCCATTATCAAAGCCATGAATGGTAAAACAATCGAGATACAATCTTCGGACGTCGCTGGACGTTTGATACTAGCAGACACTTTGGTATAGGTACGCCCAAAGTTTCTGGCCACGATTTATCATCGATGTGAGAGAGGCTTTAGGAGAAGCTGCCAGTGGAGTGTTTACAAACTCAGAAGCGTTGTGGGAGTACATGTTGGCAGCTAGCATACATACTGGGGATTGAGTCTGGCGCTTTCCCCTCTGGGATCATTTTACCTTTTTACTGACGGACAATCGTACGGTTGATGTTAAAACTCACGGGCATGGTCCTCATAGAGGTATTGGTGGTTCATGTAGAATTGCAGCATTCTTGAACGAGTTTGTTCCATGTGGTGATTGGCTACATATGGATTGTAAAAGTGAAAACACTTTTACAATCTTTATGTAGGCAATTTCAAAAGAAAACAGATGGACTTGATTACGAGTATTTACAGAAGGGAATGGCTGGTAGACCTACTCGTACAGTTGTTGAATTTCTGTCACAGCTTGTATGCCATAAAGATGAAGAATATTGATAATAATTTATTAATTTTCTATTTAAATATATTTTATTATACAATGCCAATAAAAATCAAAAGACATGACGTAACACAGGTCGTACAAAATCAAATTTATTAATTCAGTTAGCAATGTAAGTTGTAGATGATTTCATTTATGTTACACAAATATTTTTACAGTTATATAAACTTCTACATAAAATTTACGCACAACTTTGTATTTGGACTGATTGTTCACCGAAAATATTCAGCTAAACTTAGGAGCCCGAAATGGACCAAACTATTCAGAAATAAGATCTACAAATACCTGTATTAATTCCAAGTAAACCGTATAATGACGACTTTATTATGTTTTGGAGCAAGATTCTCTTATAAGACATACAAAGTTAGAAATAATGATTCGTAAAGTGTGTTCACAGAACGCAAACCATTCAATATAACTTAGAGTTATGTGAAAGTGTTTTTAAATATGTATTTACAAAATAGTTTAGGTACAAATTTCCTTCATTTGTTTAGTCTTGCTCTTATGACAGTTGCGTTGTTTAAAAATCTCTTTTAAAACTGAACTTGTAGTACCAGGCAATGATTGAATCTATAAAAGTGCGTTCTAGCATTGATTAAAAAAGTATATATACTTTTACAATATTAAAAACAGGAAATTCAAGTGTGAAAAACAAGAAGATTTAAGATGTTTTGAATATGCTTTGGAAAGTATTTTGAATCCAGCTAAGGATAATGTAACTAGATATTATAGTTATAATATTGAAAAATACGAAGTTTTGAAGATGGTTTATCCAGTTACAATTACAGAAGAAAATGTAATAAAATATGAAAGATTTCTAGCTGCCGCAATAAATATTTATCAGGTATCTGAAAATGATGAGAAATTTACTATTGATCTTTACCGAAGAAGCAATTATTTACAATGTTGGCCAATAATAAATTTATTAATATATGAGGATCATGTGGTAGGAATTAAAAATTTAAGCGCATTATTAAAAGGACAAATAACTAAAAGAGACCGAAAAAGATATATATGTGGAAAATGTCAAGATTCATTTGAAGAAGAAGAAAAATATGAAGAGCATTTTCAAACTTGTGTATACAAAAAAGTTATGATAAAGATGCCAAATAAAGATGCTGAAAGCAGTCACAGAGCATACCATACACTTGGAGCTGAGATATACCACCCCTTTGCAACATCTTTAGATTTTGAATGTACATTATTAAAATGTGAAAAATATCTTCAAGAGCATCGGCCAAATAGTTTTTGTTTTAATACACCAGACAGTTTATTGCTAATTAATAAAGAAGATGTGGGAGAATTAATGGAAGAATTCAACAAAATACTTATTGGCATTGCTGAAAAATACAACGAGATGATAAAGATATATGAACCTATAAAAATGACAAAAAAAAATAAAAAAAATTATAAAAATGCTGAAGTTTGTCATGTTTGCAATGAACCGTTTTTAGATCGTAGTATGTTAGAAAAAATCAGAGATCATAATTATGATACTGGCGATTATCTTGGAGCTGCGCACAATAAATGCAATTTAGATAAAGATTTTGGAAACTTAGAAGTAGCTCTTAAAATGACAAAAAAAGATAAAGAAAATTATAAAAATGCCGAAGTTTGTCATATTTGCAAAAAAAGTTTTGTGTATTCTAATCTATACGAAAAAGTGAGAGATCACGACCATATTTCTGGTAATTATCGCGGAGCTGCGCACAATAAATGCAATTTAAAGCTTAAGTATTGTAAATTTGTTCCAATATTTATCCACAATTTAAAATACGATTCTAAATTATTTTTAAGATGGTTATTGAAATTGAGAAAATTATATAGGAAAAAGCCTTTCAAAATAATTCCAAATACAAAAGAAAATTATATGACTTTATCAGTAAACGTTATTGCAAATCAAATAATTCGAGAGGCAGATTTATATAAATGTAAAATAGATAAGACGTTTTATAATACTGAGCATTGCAAAAAATGTAAATGTATTTATAAAAAAGGTGATAAATTTAATGAAATAATAGAATTAAGATTCATTGATACATATAGATTTATGGATAGTTCATTAGAATCATTAACTGTAGATTTACTTGATATTAATACTTGTTTCTGTGAAAAATGTAAATGTAATCAAGCAATAATTAATACAGAATTTTTACCAATAGATGAAAATGATGTAATGTCTATGAATGCAAATTGTAAAAAATGTAAAAGCAAAGTGTCTAAAACTATTGATTATTCAAAATTTGCGTCAGCCGTAAAACAATTTAATAAGGCAGATTTACACCTAGTTTTGCAAAAAGGTATTTATCCATATGATTGGATGGATTCTTACTCAAAAATGAATGAAAATAATTTACCTGAACACGAGGAATGGTATTCGATATTAAAAGGAAAAAATATAAGTGAAAAAGATTATAAATATGCTTTAAAAGTTTTTGAGCACTTTAATTGTAAAAATTTTAAAGATTATCATAATTTGTATTTAAAAATTGATACTGTGCTGTTACAAGATATATTTACAAATTTTAGAAAAAAATGCTATTCAGTATATGGTTTGGATCCAGCATATTATATCAGTGTTCCTCAATTATCTGATGCGGCATCACTGAAAAATTTTGGTTCTGAATTAGATTTAATAACTGAACAAGAACTATATGAAATATATGAAAAGGGCATAAGAGGTGGTATATCAATGATTCCACATAGATACGCAAAAGCAAATAACTGTTACTTTTACAATAAGAGTAAAACTGTTAAATTATCAGAAAAAGAAGCAATCGAAAAAGGAATATTTAATAAAGAAAAACCTACAAGTTATATATTATATTTAGATTGTAATAACTTATACGGTCATTCTTTAAGTCAACCATTACCAATTGGAAATTTTAAATATGAAAATCCAGAAGATTTTACAATTGATAAAATTAAAGAACTAGACCCTAAAGGAAAAAAAGGATACACTTTCATTGTAGATTTAGATATTCCTAAAAACTTGCATGACAAATTTGCTGATTATTCAATGTTACCGAATCATTATATTCCAACTACAAACGAATTATCTAACTACCAAAAAGAATTATTATCAAAAAAGATTGGAAAGATTTCAAAAACAAATAAATTAATGTGCACATTAAAGCCAAAAGAAGATTATATAATTGATTATAGAATGCTACAAGAATGTATTAAACAAGGAATTGAAGTAAAAAATATCAAAAAAGTTATATCATTTAAACAAAAAGCATGGCTAAAATCGTATATTGATAAAAATACTGAGTTAAGAAAAAAAGCAACTAATGATTTCGAGAAAGGTTTTTTCAAATTGATGAATAATTCTGTGTACGGAAAACAGATGGAAAATGTAAGAAATAGGTGTGATGTAGCATTATATAGTTATTATAGTCATTTTAAAAATTGCAAAAAATATGAAACAAGAGATATAATTGATGAAAAGCACGTAATAGTTTATAGAAACAAACCAGAAGTTTTTCTAAATAAACCAATTTATGGAGGATTTACAGTGCTTGAATTATCGAAATTACTAATGTATCAATTTTATTATAATGTATTAAAGAAAAAATACGGAAAGAAGATAAAACTACTGGGAACTGATACGGATTCGTTAATTGTACATATAGAAACTGAAGACGTGTATAAAGATATTGAAACAATGAGTGACCATTTTGATACTTCAGACTATACAATAGACTTTATAACACAAAAAAATAAGAAAGTACCAGGCCTATTTAAAGACGAATATTTAGGAATTCCAATAAAGGAATTTGTAGGATTAAGATCAAAAATGTACGCTTTTAGATACGATGAAAACAAAGAAAAAAATTGTTTGTAAGGGGATTAAAAGACAAAATATAGAAAAAATAAGATTTTTAATGTATAAAAATTGCTTATTTAATGACGAAACTACTACTGAAACTATTATTAATATAATATCTAAAGGATTACACCTATTTACCGCAAAGAATGAAAAAATTGGATTATCTCCATATGATGATAAGGTATATTTAGTTGATAAAATTGATGGATTACCCTTTGGGCATCATCTATGTGAATGATTATATAATGAGATGATGTAAATAAATTTTTTCATTGAATTAATATATGTACATATATTCACTTTCCCGTGGGAAAGAATTAATATATTTTTCTAATTCTTTATGCCACTCCTGATTATAATGTCTTTTCCTGTGTTGCGCTTGAATCATTCTAAAGCATATTTCGCATTTAATTTTTATTTGTTGCATTTTTCTTTGACATTCATAGCATGTATAAGTAATTCCATATTTACAGTTTTTATTTTTAACAAAATCAGAATGTGATTTTATATTGCTACAAAAAGTGCATTTTCTTTCTGCCATTTATTACACATTATTTTTATTATAAATGAGCAAGCAATCTGCCAAGCAACGAATAAATACAATAATTAAAAAAGATTCATATCTAACAGAGGCCAGTTTACCATCAGTTCAAACTTTTAAAGATATGAGGTTAAGACAATTAACATTGGATTTTCTAGCACAGGTAGGTTCTAAAAAGATTTCATTAAAAGAATTTGCTAAAGAAAACAAAGTTAGCGAAAATAGAATTAGAAATCAAATAAAATATCTTACTGGTGAAACATTAATTAATTATAATAAAAAGTCTGACAATATTAGCAACTATAATAAAAAACAAAAGTCTGATAATATTAGCAAATATAATAAAAAACAAAAACAAATTGGCGCGGGACAGATCTCAGACAGAAAAAAATCTAGTGTAGAAAGATTTGAAGAGAATTTTATCTCATCAATAGAATCATTAAGCGTAAAAAATATTCCTAATAAATAATGTCATTAATTGAATTAGCAGATAAAAAAGACTTAAATTTGATAAAAGATAAAATTAAGCAAGATTGTTTAGAATTTTATAATTTACCTTCTGGCACTAAAGCGAAAGCAGCAGAAAAATTATATAGTGATAATAGAATTTTTCAAGAAATAGGCGAAGTTGTTATTGAAACAATTAACAATATGGATGAGCAAATTGAATTAAAAGATAATACAATTAATATTCTTGAAAAAGAATTACAAGATTTAAGCAAATACGATCAAGTAAAAATTGATAAGCTTCTAAATAAAAAACCAGTTGTTAGATGCAAAAATAGAGATCGAGTAAAGAAAAGATTAGCTCAGGCTCTTTCTTCTGTTATAAATGAATACTCAGAATCTAATGAAATGCGCAACAATAAACATAACAAAATATAAAAAAATTAAATGGGTTGTTGTAATACTCTGTTATATCCAGATTATATTTTATTTATTTTATTTATTTAATAATGACTGTATATTAAGTCACATATTAGATTCGATTCAATTAATAATTAATATTTTCATAATATTTATACTTTCAAATTAAACAATATCATTAACATCCACCCAAGAATTATGGCTGCTGTCAAAACCTAGATACTTTACTAAGGCCTTTTTTCCTTTTTTTCTTAGTATTTTCTCAACTAAATAATAATCCGGGTATTTAGTTTTTTGCAATTCTTCTTTATAAAATGTACCTTTAATTTCTTCATCATTCAGATCTTTGAGATGATAATAAGGAGGATTATTTTTAAAAACTTTATCAATTTTATAAATTTCTGTAGACCAATTCGCTGTATACCCTTTTTCAAATATATTGTAACAAAACTGTGATTGCATAAGTAATTATGTTTGCGTGTGTGTATGCGTGCTTACATGTGTGTGTGTGTGCATGCGGTGAGTCACGCGTAAAGAATGTGTTGACACATTGTGTTTACGTGATGACGTAATGTCGGTGTGCGCTCTGTGTGTATGTATGTGTCGAAGATTCTACGGAGACTCTAGATTGTTGTAGAAGGATTGGTTGCAGCCTATATAGGCGCTACGAAGTACAAGCAGGATCAGTCATCGTCAGACAAGCGAACTGTTTGTATCGTTGGACTCGGTCTAGTTGGCCGAACGATGATGGCTCGCTTAAATATAAATAGTGAGATAAATAATGTGTGCAGTCATCATAAGTTAGTCGATCTGGTGAGATCGTGTAGTCGGTCCGGGGGGCCGAAAGGTGATGGCTCAGTGAGTTATCGTCAGAGAGCGATCCTAGTTGGGTTAATTGGCGATAGCTCGGTTAAATAAATAAATAGTGTGATATAAATATGTGGAAATAAATGTGCGCAAGTATAAGTGAATATGGTGTTAGTTTATAAGTTGTGTTAATGTCAGTCTGATAATTGTAAGATTAATTATAAGTAATGTAAATAGTGTAATTGTTTGTTTAGCTTCGCTCGGCTAACCATTGTTGTTGTATAGTATTGTTATTTAGTGTTTAAGTGTTGTATATAAATGCTAGTCAAAATACAATCGCAAATATGGTGGTGATTATTTTAATACATTTCCGATACTGTTCGAACAGCCCCGACACGAATTCAAATTCACGTTACACTGGTGTCAGGTGTGGGGTGTATGTTTTGAGCAGTGTTGGAATGAAGGCGAGTATTTGCGATTGTTGAACAATGTAAGCTCGATTTACTGATGAGATCTGATTGTTGTAAATGATTTTTGTTAGTAAGTCGAGTATTTTGTTATATGTGAATATAGTTTTAAGTTAGTATCTATCTACACTGTGATAGGAATGATCGGACTGGCATTGTTGTGTGTGTGCTTGCAACTGGTATTGTTGCAAAAGTGTTAGTGACAGTGATAATTATGCCAAGAAAGATGAAGAATGAAAACATCAGAAAGACAGTGCTACGGTTGAAACAAGTTCCAATGATGGCTGAGTACAGTGGTTCCACAACTTGGAATGAAGTGGGGCTGATGGGCAACGAGGCGATGACATGGTCGTTCATGGAACACAACAGACTGGATGGATCGGAGTGGAGGGTGGTCGATGTATGCTTGGGGCATGCGGTGTAGACATCCTCACTCAAATTCTTCGATCTATACACAACGAAAGTGTTCTGGTTGTTAGAGGATTGATGGGTCATCGGTCGTTGAAGATCTGGATGCTGGTCAGATAGTTGTAGAAGATTGTGGAAAAGAGAGGCACTGTAGTCATTGGAAGCAAGTAGATGTTTCGGTTGAAATATCTGAAGCAGCAGCTGTGATTTCTTGGGCAAGATGCTGTCACTACGCGATCAGAATGTTATGATCGCGGCGTATGAATGAAGATAGTATTCTGGGTTCTTGCCGGCATCTAACATCACGCCGGTCGGCAAGTGGATGTCCGTAGTTGGCTGTCACTAGCCAACGAAGAACTTGGCGGTGAAGATTGCATGCAGTAGAAGATGAGCACTATGAGAGTAGTCAGGACGGATTCTCGAGAAAGGATTGTGTCATGATGCGACGGAGTCCGAGGCAGGTTACGGGCTGAGAGGACTGAAGTGGAGCAGGTTGAGGGTATGCTGGGCGCATGCCGGGTGTAGATCTGCTCAGGAAAATTCTTCAGTCAGTAATTGTTCGTAACGGAAAGGCCAGGGAGTACCACTCTCGATAAAGGACGGCATCATGGTACTGATAGTCCGAGGCAAGGTTGCGGATCGGATTGGTCAACTGGAGAACGTCAAATACATGCTGGGGCATGTCGGGATTGGCGAGTTGAGATCCGACCGCACGGTTGAAGCCAGAGAAGCCGCTGGACTGGTGGCTGGTCCTGAAGATAGTGCTGCAGGAGAACCAGCATGCGGAGATTTTCGCGGACACCCAAAATACCCTCCTATGGTGGAGCAAGCGTGTTCCGGGACGGAACACTCTTAAGAAGGAGGCAGTGTAACAAAACTGTGATTGCATAAGTAATTATGTTTGCGTGTGTGTATGCGTGCTTACATGTGTGTGTGTGTGCATGCGGTGAGTCACGCGTAAAGAATGTGTTGACACATTGTGTTTACGTGATGACGTAATGTCGGTGTGCGCTCTGTGTGTATGTATGTGTCGAAGATTCTACGGAGACTCTAGATTGTTGTAGAAGGATTGGTTGCAGCCTATATAGGCGCTACGAAGTACAAGCAGGATCAGTCATCGTCAGACAAGCGAACTGTTTGTATCGTTGGACTCGGTCTAGTTGGCCGAACGATGATGGCTCGCTTAAATATAAATAGTGAGATAAATAATGTGTGCAGTCATCATAAGTTAGTCGATCTGGTGAGATCGTGTAGTCGGTCCGGGGGGCCGAAAGGTGATGGCTCAGTGAGTTATCGTCAGAGAGCGATCCTAGTTGGGTTAATTGGCGATAGCTCGGTTAAATAAATAAATAGTGTGATATAAATATGTGGAAATAAATGTGCGCAAGTATAAGTGAATATGGTGTTAGTTTATAAGTTGTGTTAATGTCAGTCTGATAATTGTAAGATTAATTATAAGTAATGTAAATAGTGTAATTGTTTGTTTAGCTTCGCTCGGCTAACCATTGTTGTTGTATAGTATTGTTATTTAGTGTTTAAGTGTTGTATATAAATGCTAGTCAAAATACAATCGCAAATATGGTGGTGATTATTTTAATACATTTCCGATACTGTTCGAACAGCCCCGACACGAATTCAAATTCACGTTACAATATCTTTCGAATTACTGACTCTTACGTAATCACCAACATTAAACTTGTTAGTTAGACGTAGCTTAATAACTGGTTGCCTATATACTGTTTCATATATCGCTTTCTCGTTTTCCTTATTAACATTAATCGGTTTTGTACCTATTGTACTGTGGGCTGTATTATTGTAATCGTATACAACTTTCTCAAGTATTTTTTTATCTGATAATTTAGGATTTTTTTGTTTTTTTTTTTCAAATTTTTCTTTTATTGTTCTAATTACTCTCTCAACTATTGCAGCCTTTATTTTTCTATCGTACGTGTGATAGTGATTTATATTATTTTCTTTACAATATTTATGAAATTCTCCAGTAAATTCTTTACCTTCATCTGTTTGTAAATTCTGAGGTTTTCTTTGTGAAGTTTTAATAATATTTTCAAATACATTTTTAGTAATTTGAGATGTTTTATTTTTAATATTTGCAACCCAAACGAATTTTGAGAAGACGTCGATATTAATAAACACAATTAATTTGCCTACATATGCTAAATCTGCTTGCCATAGATCGTCGATGCCGTATACTATAATTTGTCTTCTTTGATAATTTCTTCTAGCGGGTTTATGAATTTCATCTATTATTTCTTCCCTTATACCTACGCCAATGGTTTTTTTGAATATGTGCTTTTATTTGACTTACATATAGAACAATTTGATGCTACGTAAATTTTACCATTTTTATCTTTTTTACGAGATATATTAGTATTTCCAGTTTTAGATTTGCATACAAGACAATATGTCTTCATTTATTATAATTAAATTTTTATTATATATATAGCTAGTTGAGATTAAATTTTATTAGCATATTAATAAATACAGCAGAATTCAAAATATATTTATCATCATCAAACCCGTACTCATATGTATCAGATTTTATTTTATCTTTAGATAACTGAAATAATAGTTGATTTCCTTGTTTAATCTTAATAGGTGTTTTAACTTCATTATAATGATCATTAAGAGTAATAATTAAATCATTTTCCCTGATATTTGAATATATTTTTATAATATCAATGTCCATTTCACTTTGATAGTACGATAAAGAATCAAACTTAATAAAATACACATCTACATCTAATATGCTTAGTTTACTAATTACCCCCTTAAGAGCAATAACAGAATAGTGAATGCTTTTATAGCAATTATTATCTAAATATTTTCCGTATATATCCATTTATTTATAATTATTTATTATTTATTATTTATAATTATTTATTATTTATAATTTGTATAGAATGTTAATAATATCCTCAAATTTATATCCTTCAGAAAATAATTTTAATACTCTGACACACAAATGCCCACAATTAGCTGTATCAAAGTCTTGAATTTTGGTGTTATTATATAATATTTTACAATTCTCTAAATATTTTGCCAATTCAGGTGGCACTGGGCCTCCGAATGAATCAAATACATAAGCATTTTTGTGTTTTTTCCAATAGCAAATCCAATGAGTTCCAAGATTCTTTTCAATATCAAGATTGACAACTCCACATTCCAATGAATTAGGTTTCTTTTTAATAGTATCAATCATAAATACACCTTTAAAATTAGGTATTTTTAATTGTTTTACCAATTTTGAAATATCGAAATTGCTCATTGGTGTAACCAATTCGGAAAACTTTGTCTTGTTCAAAGGTACAATGGCTTCTTGGGGGATTTTCTTTTTTTTTTGTTCTTAATAATTTTCCACCCTCCATCACTTTATCGTGTCGCTTTAATTCCTCTAATTCTGCTTGATTTTTCTTATTGTCCAACACTGTTTTAGCAATCGCAGCGCCTCCACCTGCTAATGAGCCAATAGCGCCTAAAGCAGCTAATAACATAGGTATTGAAAATATAAATCCGCCATAATGAAGCTCAATTCCGCGTCCAACTTTCACGTTTTTTAAAATTTTTATTAAATTCTTAATTAAATTGCTAATGTTCGATTCAGTGATCATTTATTATAGAAAAAATTTATTTCAGCAATTAAATCTCTTCCAGATCGCAATTCATTATAGCATGCATTACGATAAATAATGTAGTAAAATCTGATTCATATTTTTTAGACTCTTTTGTTCGAAACGTAATATCTTCTTCGCCTTTATCATAAGCCGATTTTATCTTTTCTATTACAGATTTTTTCAAATTAAATTTAGTAATATATTTGCTTTCTCCTATTACATCATAATCAGTTATAATCTCTTCCATTGTATGCCTGTCAAAATATACTTCAAGTTCTTTTCTAATGTTTATATCTTTTATTTGTTGATCAGACATAGCTATTTTACATATTATAACTTTTTTTGTTTGTATACATTTACATTCACATTCACATTCACAGTCACATATGCAATCGCCTTCATCTATCAATATTTTCATTTTGTTAGCAAGAGCCTTAATTACGATAAATAATGAAAACAAATCTAAATGCTCAGGTTTTTCGAGTTGTAAAGTAAAATCTTTTCCATTATTAAAAGCAGTTTTAATCTTTTTTGTTTGAAATTCGTTCAAATATATTCCATCTGCATTAAGAGTGGTTATAATATTTTCTAATGTATATTTACTTAAATTTATAACAAGAAATTTGTCAACCGTTACATCAGATATTTTTTGATCGATTATAACTATTTCATATTTTATAATTTCTTTTGTTTGTAAAGTAACGTCACATTTATTATCATCCATTTATTAAGGCATTTTTTTTATTCATTTAACCGATTTCATAAACTAGACATTTTCTTATTTACATAATATAACAAGTATTTGCAATCAATAGATAGGAATTTCCGCACATTACATCACAAATCCCTTACGTCACAAATATAAATTCATTACGTCACAAATATAAATTCATTACGTCACAAAATGTGTAGTAAATACAAAATATCCCCCGAATCCCCCGAACTACATTTCATCTCAGCAAGTAGTATCTGCACTCTAACGACAATCACTACCGTTTATAGGCAGATGTCCTGTGCAGCCCACATGTTTACTACTATTAACTGAGACGAAAGAGTCAGGAATTGGTGAATATTTTGGCTAAATATGGCACGCACTAATCAAATCCATCCCTCATTGCTGTCTTATGTTCCTATGGCCAACTCGGAACAACAACAAATCAGAATAGAAAAAGTCTATTTATCCAACAAGAAATGAAAAAATGTTCTATATATACTAATTAGATTTCGTTTAAGCACTCATGAGAGCTAATATTATATGAATTATTTGAGAGTTGCTGTATTGAATTTTTAAATAATTATAATTTTAAATAAAAGTAAACACTATTTTGAGACTTATTGTAAAAGCATTTGTTATTAATTATAGTAATAATTTATATTTAAGCAATTTATATGTAACCATTATATGAAGAGTTATAAACAAATGCAGTATACGTTCGCTAAAAATAGATTTCGTTACTCATTGGTGTAACCAATTCGGAAGGCTGTGCCTTGCTCATTGATGTAACCAATTCGGAAGGCTGTGCCTTGCTCATTGATGTAACCAATTCGGAAGGTGTTGCCTTACTTAATGGTGTAAACATTTCGAAAAACTTTGTTTTACTCATTGGTGTAATCATACTCAACGAAAGTGATGTCATGCATTTGTTTATTCTCGCCTAACTCTTTCACGCCTTTATATATTATATTTAGTGGAGTCCTATTCATTTTTGAAATTTCGGGAATACACTTGCTAAACCTGTTTGGTAAGCTATATTTATTTCCTTCAATATTAACAATAAGTTGATCTCCAAACTGGCTTTTACCTTTTTCAAAATAATCAATTTTATAAACTTTATTAATTTCTAAATCTGATAATTTCTTGAATTGTGGCTTATTTATATTATTTAACATATTAGCGATTCCAGTTGCCATTTATGTTACAGATTTTTTTTCAATATATTCAATAAATTAAATTTTTAAGTTTTTAAGCGCAAATTGGCGATTTCTTGCTTTTTTGCTTCGCTGGTTTAGTGAGAAATTGGGTTTTATAAATATTAATTTTCAATATATTAATTTTCAATATAAGTATTAATTTTCAATATAAGTATTAATTTTCAATATAAATATTAATTTTCAATATAAATATTAATTTTCAATATAAATATTAAATAAAAATACTCATTCCAAATTTTCTCTTAAAATACATAGTTCCAGCTGTTAATGCTGACACAGCTCTTTCTCCTAATGACGCATCTTTACTAATTATTCTTTGTGTAGCTTGTTTTTGTAAAATTTTATCTGCAACGTGCCTATTTTCTTTATCTTTATGTTCACTGTATGCATAATCGTGATCTCTGCAATGCTCATCAAGTTTATTTACAGGCGGGCCATTATCTAGTGGATTTCCAGGCCCACAATAATTATAACCAGGAACAGTTTTAGAGCCAGGTATCAGCTTATTTATCCAATCAACAATATCGCCACCTTCCCATGATTTTTTGGGTAAAGAATTAATAATTCTAATGCTAGCTATAGGATTTTTTTTAATTAAATTTTCTACATTATTACCTAACATCCGCGCAATACTTTCTATTTCATTTTCTATTTCGGAGCTATTGTTTCCAGCATTTTTTTCACCAATTAAAATTTTAATTCGCTCTATTACTTTTTGAATATTATCTACCCATATATATTCTTTTGGAATATTATTGTAAATTTTTACTCCACCGCCAACTTTTGCATTTTGCATTTCTTGCCAAATTGGTTTAATATATTTATTATATTTATTACCACGACTTGATTTAGGTCTGCTTTTATTATTATCTTTATATATTGCTTTAGATTCTTTAAGTATTTCTGCGTAATTATTAAAATCATCTTGTGTCACTAAATCACCATTAACTTCTTTTTTAGTCATTAATTCTCTTAAACCTGGTGTTGCATTATATGATTTGCCCTTAATAACAAAAAAATTACCCTCATATGACACTTCGGATTCACCTATAAATCTTTTTTCATCTACGGGTCTAAGGCCGAATACATAATCATCAGAATTATTTAAAGATCTGGCCATTTCTGGTGTTAATCTTATTGTATTATACTCTGTAATTGGCTGCTTTATTATATTAGGGTCTGTAATTGGCTGTTTGATTGGAGTTCTTAAAATTAGTGGCGGATTAACTGGTACTAGTTCTTTAATAATTTCTTGATTTTTTTGTGACACTTCTTTCATGTCTGTGCTCAACTGATTAACAGCATCAATCAACGGCTTTTCTCTCTCTTTATTTTGTTCATATTTTGCTCTAGGTTGTGATTTCCATTCTTTAAATCGACTTTTTAATGATTTTCTGAATTCAAGTCTTTCACGTGGTGTTTTTTTCATTTATATTTATAAATTTTTATTAATATTTACGTTTTTTTGTGTTTAAAATGTATTTATAAATTTTTATTAATATTTATGTTTTGTTTACGTTTTTTGTGTTTATGTTTACGTTTTTGTGTTTAAAAAATGCTCGATTTTATATCTGTATTTACCGTCATCTAATTTACGAGTCTTATCAATCGTTATAAAGTCATGGTTTTCCTTCCAACATTCCCGACATAGATCTTTAAATTCTTTAAATGACATATCGCCTAATACAAATTCATCATATACATATCTTAAATTATTGTCATCAGTCTCATATAAACATAAAAAGTTTGCATTGTCTCTAATAAGCTGCTTTGGAATTTTTGTATATGTTTGAGCTAAATTGAATATATTTAGCCCTTTATGTCTTCCTTTTGTGTAATAATCTCTTACTATATCTTGATTTTCAAGAATCCAATCATCAATTATAACATCTGAGTCTGGCTGACATTGGTCTAATGGAATAACATTTTCTGTAGTATCAATAAAATCTGCCAGTGAGGAATCAACACTGTCAATATCGTCTTTTAAGTCCTTATATATTTGTTGGTATAGAGTTTTTGAATAAAAATAATAATGCTTGGGAAAAAGCCAGCCTTCTTTATATACAAAATTGTCAATTACTAAGACTGTTTTTCCACAGCCGCTGCGTCCAACCACTAAACCGTTTATATGATCTGGAAGCAATTTGCCATTTCGTTTGTTGGCATTTCTATCGGCTCTTGGTATTACAGTAACATTCCAATTTACCATATTTATTATAAAAATAAATATTTATTAAATAAAAGTATTATATAAATAAATATTTTATTAAATAAATGTATTATATTAAGATAGAAGGAACGACATCAACACTAACCTTTGAGTTAAAAAACAATATATTATTAAACACTGGATATGTTTCATTACTAGGATTTTATACAACATATCTAACACCTAATATTACAGAGAATAATAATTCTTTTATACTTGGTAAGGAAACTATAAAATTAGAAAAAGGCCAGTATAATATAGATGATTTAGTGAAAAAATTTTCTTTATATGATATTAAAATTTTAAGGAAAGCACGCACTAACAAAATTAGTATTGAAAATAAAAGTGATAAAATTTTAACTGTTACGAAAGATAATTCTATAGCAAAAATACTAGGTTTTGGTAAACTAAGTATTCTTCCGAAGGAAACATATACAGCATTAAGACCTCCAAAAATTATACCGTTTGATCATATAAATATTGAATGTAATTTAGCAAAACCATATGGAATAATTACAAATAAAAATAGCAGTACTATTGCGTCATTTAAAACTAATGCAAGATTTAAAGAATCAATTATATACGAACCAAAAAATATTATGAAAATACCGCTGCATCATCAAGATGTCAAATATATTGAAATAAATATTAAAGATGAAAATGGAGATTTAATTGACTTTGGTAAGTCTAATATTGTAATTATACTATCAGTAAATGAATATTATTAACATTAAATAGTAAATAATTTTTTTATAAATAAATAATGGAATATATTGAAAAATACGAAAAAAGGTCTTATGGTCCTAATGATTTAACAAAGGATCACCTTAAAGAGCGAAATAGTTGGATTGAGTTTGAAATTGCTGTTGGAGATGGCTATGTTCATCCTCACAATGCAATGGTATATGCTGAATTTCATGTATCAAAAAAGGATACTAAAGGAGATTTTGGCGAACACGACAATATTAAATTTGTAGATAATTATTTTCCACGATTATGGTCGAGAGCAGAATTACACATATTTGGCCAATCTATTGAAAATGTTGATAACCCTGCCATTTTTTCAGATTTATTAATTGGAAAATTCCTGTCAGAATCAGAAATTAATTCGTATAAGGGCGCAGGTTTTATAACGGATACTAAACTAAATTACAAGAAAAATCGTGTATATGAAATACTTTTTCCTTTAAAATATTTATTTGGTTACCTATATTCGGGTAAAGAAATTAAATGGAACATGCCTATAACATTTAGATTTGAGAGATCTCCGTCTGATAACCAAATATTTTATATATGGGAAACTAAAGACAATCCTAGCGATTTAGCTCATGAAGGATTGTTAGAAATAACAAGAATGGAAATAAGAATTCCTATTGTAAGCTATGAAATTAATTATGCTATTGAATTGAAAGAAAAAATTCTTCAAAACCCTATAAAGGAATATTCATTTTTAACGGGTAGTATTTATAAAGATAAACTAAAAGAAGGCGAAAATAATTTACCTATAGATTTAACAACGTCTTTTAAAAGTTTGGCTTGTGATATGCCTGATTATTTGTTTATAAGATTTCAGAATAACGAAAATAAACAAACAATAGATTCAAGCAAATATAGCCATTGCAATTTGAGCAGCTGGTATTTACTTGTGCGAGATGAGCAATATCCATTAGAAAAACAAAGATTAGAGATTGCTAAAGGTAGATTTGAAATTGGGTATGATAGCTATAGGTCGTTAATTCAAACTTTAACAAACAGAAAAGAATTGCGTTGGGATAGGGAAAAATTTTGTAATAATCAATTTATGGGAGTAATTAATATGCTAATGAGAAAAAATATAGAAAATACGGATAAGCCCTTGCTTAAATGTATATTAGAATTTACAGATTCAACACCGAAAAATGCAAATATATTTGTAGTCATGTTTTATGAGAAGACAATTATAGTTAATTATAAGAATAAGAATATAAGTGTAAAATTTTAATTCACATAAGTAATTGATGGCAATAAATCTTTAATTCGTTGCAATATTTTAACTTTTTAGTATTGTATATTATTTGACAGTTTAATTAATAATAATCGAAATAATCGCTCGTAGATGGCGTGAAAATGCACTAATTCAATTAAAATTACTAATTACAAATATAGGCAACTGGTAGTACGGCGAAGCGCGCGGCAAAACGAGTGACATTTCGTGCCAATTGACCTACTCTGTCAGGGGAGCTAAATGTTGCACGCTCAAAATCATTCAAAAAAGCTGACAAATTGGTGGATTTTAGCACTTTTTTTGCTCATTTTTGATGGTTTTTTTTTCAAAAATATTTTCAACACGATCCAGAACATAACATGCCAATTGACTAACTCTGGCAGGGGAGCAAATGTTGCACGTCCTTGGAGTGACCTTGGGAAAAAATGTTGCACGCTCGAAATCATTCAAAAAAAGCTGACAAATTGGCCGATTCCGACTCTTTTTTGCTCATTTTTTGATGGTTCTTTTTCAGTGATCTTGCGAACCCGATCCAGAACATAACATTTTATATACTACTGGCTCCGATTCTAAAAATGTCCTTTCAATAGATATTGTTTATGAAGAAAAATTTGTTATTTTTACATTGTGCATTGATGCTTTTATTACATACATACATACTGTGACGATACGCTTCGCGTACGACACATATATTTAAATTTATTTAGATTAGCATGTAATCTGGGTTGTATAATTGTACAAAATTGTAAAACTCACTATGAGATAATAACGGTCAAAATTTCATTTTTCTATATTTTAAGTTCGTCAATTAAACGTTCTTCGATAAATTAAAATTTGAATTATTTTGTTATAATATAATAAAAAGAACGAAATTATCTCATAGCGATGTTCAGTCATGTCCGATGTTTTTAATGTTTTTGTGCGAAGGCCAGCTGTTAGTAAATATTATTTTTTTCTCCATACGGTATGAGTAGAGACATCTGTTTGCGCGTATAGTTACGACCGGCCGAGTTTTGTTTTTTTAACAATATTAAGAAGAACTGACGCGCTCTCTCGCAATACGAGTGAGACAGCGCGCTGCAAGCGGTTATAACTAGTTTTAACGAATTGTCGCCTATAAAAGGGAAGATTCGTAGCTTAAAAAAACATTCGGTTTCGCGTCGAGACCGACAAACCTTCCCTGGTTGACCGGTGTCCGGACCCAGGGGAAGGGGAGTTTGCTTAGCATCTGAGCGAACTCACTCGGTGGCTGATTCCCGGCCCCAGATTTACGATTTTACGGACTTAGAGAATTCAGCCGTCAGTTTTAAATTTTTTTGAAACTTAAGAAAAAATTTTGAATTAATTTTTCGGACTTAGAAAAATTCGGTCGTCAGTTTTAAATTTTTTTTGGAACTTAGAAAATTTTTGAATTAATTTTTCGGACTTAGAAAAATTCAGCAGTCAGTATAAAATTTAATTTTTCGGACAGTCAGATTGTATCTAGTTTCGTGGACAGATAGAACGGCGTTGATTTATATTTCTGGTTTTAAAAAATATATATCAGTCGGTCAGCACGGAACTGTAGTTTATAAAAATCTTTGTTGGAAATTTCTTGATTGTTACTGTTGTAATTAGATTAATTTATAATTTATAATTTATAATTTATAATTTATAATTTAATAATTTCTTTTGATAAAATTTTTTTTAAATAAAATTTGTGTTGTTAGTATTTCAAACTGTGTTCTTTTAATTACGTATACAATTGTGTATCTTCCATTAAACGTGTGTATGAACCCCGGACAAACGCGACTGAGCTATCTGCAATCCGTTCCCTTTTTCCCGTATTACAGGTTGCAGGAAGTACGAGATTGGCGCCCGATATCCGGAAATAAAAAGGAGAACTAAAATAACGCACCGATGCCGAGGTGGCGTTACAAAATGGCGCCCGAACAGGGACCTTGCCTTTTAATGGAAGAGCAGAGACGTGGAGGACATTGACTTGCCAGGACCTTGACTTGGAAACAGACAGACTGAGGGAGAAGTGGAATACGAGCACCGCAATTGCCAAGCGCAGATTCCGCCGCCGTTTTGTTACCAGATTCCGAATGGTAACGCCGTCCGCATCGCTGCTGGCGAGTGTGGAACCCGCCGTTTTCGTTACCAAATTCCGTTGGTAACGCCGTCCGCATCGCCGCTGGCGAGTGTGGAACCCGCCGTTTTCGTTACCAAATTCCGTTGGTAACTCCGTCCGCATCGCCGCTGGCGAGTGTGGAACCCGCCGTTTTCGTTACCAAATTCCGTTGGTAACTCAGTCCGCATCGCCGCTGGCGAGTGTGGAACCCGCCGTTTTCTTTACCAAATTCCGTTGGTAACTCCGTCCGCATTGCCGCTGGCGAGTGTGGAACCCGCCGTTTTGTTACCAAATACCGCTGGTAACTCCGAGTACCGTGCCGCTGCCGTCATCGCCGCCGCTGCCGTCATCGCTGCCGCCGTCGTCGCTGCGGCCATTGCTGCTGCCGTCATCGCTGCTGCTGCCGTTATCACCGCTGCTGCCGTCATCGCCGCTGCGGCCGTTACTGGCCGTCATCACCAGGTGTCGCCGTCGTCTTCGTCATGCCTACTCAACTCACACTCATAATGCCGGAATACGGCCAACGCCTAATCAGCGTTCTGTGCCACAATCCGGAGGTGGAGCGAGAAAGCCACAATATGACCACTTGAGACGAACCGCGAATACCGGGAAACAGCAGACCCAAACCCCCCCGCGATCTAGCGAATAGCCGTTAGAATGCAAAGTGTGTGTAGTGTTGTGTTTAGTGTTGTGCGCGTGTGCTTCACAATACCGAGAAAAATATAGATAACAAAGTTATCTCAACATATTTTTCTTCTCGGAAGAAACCGGAGTCTGTGACGATACGCTTCGCGTACGACACATATATTTAAATTTATTTAGATTAGCATGTAATCTGGGTTGTATAATTGTACAAAATTGTAAAACTCACTATGAGATAATAACGGTCAAAATTTCATTTTTCTATATTTTAAGTTCGTCAATTAAACGTTCTTCGATAAATTAAAATTTGAATTATTTTGTTATAATATAATAAAAAGAACGAAATTATCTCATAGCGATGTTCAGTCATGTCCGATGTTTTTAATGTTTTTGTGCGAAGGCCAGCTGTTAGTAAATATTATTTTTTTCTCCATACGGTATGAGTAGAGACATCTGTTTGCGCGTATAGTTACGACCGGCCGAGTTTTGTTTTTTTAACAATATTAAGAAGAACTGACGCGCTCTCTCGCAATACGAGTGAGACAGCGCGCTGCAAGCGGTTATAACTAGTTTTAACGAATTGTCGCCTATAAAAGGGAAGATTCGTAGCTTAAAAAGACATTCGGTTTCGCGTCGAGACCGACAAACCTTCCCTGGTTGACCGGTGTCCGGACCCAGGGGAAGGGGAGTTTGCTTAGCATCTGAGCGAACTCACTCGGTGGCTGATTCCCGGCCCCAGATTTACGATTTTACGGACTTAGAGAATTCAGCCGTCAGTTTTAAATTTTTTTGAAACTTAAGAAAAAATTTTGAATTAATTTTTCGGACTTAGAAAAATTCGGTCGTCAGTTTTAAATTTTTTTTGGAACTTAGAAAATTTTTGAATTAATTTTTCGGACTTAGAAAAATTCAGCAGTCAGTATAAAATTTAATTTTTCGGACAGTCAGATTGTATCTAGTTTCGTGGACAGATAGAACGGCGTTGATTTATATTTCTGGTTTTAAAAAATATATATCAGTCGGTCAGCACGGAACTGTAGTTTATAAAAATCTTTGTTGGAAATTTCTTGATTGTTACTGTTGTAATTAGATTAATTTATAATTTATAATTTATAATTTATAATTTATAATTTAATAATTTCTTTTGATAAAATTTTTTTTAAATAAAATTTGTGTTGTTAGTATTTCAAACTGTGTTCTTTTAATTACGTATACAATTGTGTATCTTCCATTAAACGTGTGTATGAACCCCGGACAAACGCGACTGAGCTATCTGCAATCCGTTCCCTTTTTCCCGTATTACAGGTTGCAGGAAGTACGAGATTGGCGCCCGATATCCGGAAATAAAAAGGAGAACTAAAATAACGCACCGAAGCCGAGGTGGCGTTACAATACATACACAATCACGCCATATACCCAAAAGGGTGTGGCACAAACTCTTTTCATTATCCCGAAATCAGTCGCCTCCAAACACTCCTATCCAAACAAGCAACTTTCGCTTCATCCACATTCATAATTCCTCTCATACATGCTCTTCTATTCCTACTACTTGGAAACTTTCGCTCACGCAAAACACTCTCAATCATATCACTCCAACTACTCATTGGACGTCCACGCAAACGTAAACCATCAAAATCATTCAAATAAATCTTTTTAACCAAACGTTCATTATACATTCGCTCAACATGTCCGAACCATCTTAGCTGACTAACACCAACTTTTGCTACAACATTTTTTTCAATTTCACACTCATCATACACTAGTCTATTTCGTACCCGATCTCTCCTAGTTACACCACATACCCCACGTAAAAATCTCATTTCCACAGCAGTCATTTTCCGTTTATGCTTTTGCAACCAAACCCAACATTCACTACCATACATCACCGTAGGCACCAAAACTGCATTGTATATACTTAAACGGGCTTCTTTTGAAACATTTACATTCCTAACAAAAGTTCCCAAAGCACCCAAAACCTTACAGATGCTTTTATTAATAGTATGTAATAATTATTAATGTACATTTTTAATAAAAATGTTCTTGAAAGTTAAATATTGAATAAAGTTGAAAACGTGACAAATATATATTGTTTTTATTTACTAGTACGAGAGAAAATATATTATTAAGAATCGAATTTGTAAAAATATTGATTTATGCTAAAGAGAAAAGTGCTTTTAAATTTAAATACAGGACAAAATGTCATTTGAAAATGTTGATAGGAATTAAAAATTATGATCAAATTTAGATTCATGGCCTTCTGATAATTAATTAATAAATTCAAAGTAAAAAAATAAAAAACTACTAAGTGTGCAACATTTGACAAAAGTTTTGCTTGCGAGTCGACTCTGAATATACATATTCGTTCCCATTCCAATTGAAGAACATGAAAGTGTAATATATATATATATACAGGATGTAACAGAATAACTATTCCTAATTTTCAGAAATGATAGAGGGCACATAAAGAAACATTTTTTATTAATAAATTAGTGTCCGGAAATTTTTTTTTTTATTTTTTTGGCAGTCGATTGTAAAAAACACAACTTTATGTTATAACCCGAGAATTAACGGAGATTTATAATATCCGTTAAGACCATTTCATTCTACTCAAGAAAGTGCCTTAAAAATGTGAAAATTATTTTCATCTAATTTAAAAAACCATCGAGATATCGCCATTTATCAAAATACGGAAAAAGCGAACTTTTTGCCATAACTCGAAAACAAAAGACAATAGCTAATTATTGTTTTCATAATTGAGTTTCTCTCAAAAAAAGCGATCGAGGATGCGCGGTCCATTTTTCCATATCTCTTATAGTTTTCGAGTTCCCCTATGAAAACGTCCAAATTTGCCCACCCTGTACATCGTTACAACTTGTGTATCGAAGATGGTGGTCGTAACTTCGAACAATGTTTATAAAGTTTAATGCACTATTATTTCTAATAAAATGTTCCTTAACTTAACTACTCTTTGACGTTGTAATAATTAAAATTATTTTTAACGATATCTAGTGTATCTTGACACCGAGAAATTTTCGGACACTAGTTTATTAATAAAAAATGTTTCTCTAAGTGCACTCATTTCTGAAAATTAGGAATAGTTATTCTGTTACACCCTGTATACCTATTCAATAAAAATTGACAACACGACAAATATCGCAATGTACACGGTAAATTTTACAATTTCCTGTTGGAAAAAGCCGCACTTGAGCAAAAATATACATCTCAGAACGTGATGGAAATTTGAACGCCTTATTCTTCATAGAAAATGAAAATTGATTAAATTCTGCATGAGCACGGCTCTTGTCGGATAAACACAATTATTAGAACCGCTGCTGCTTTGACATTCAATCAAGACGTTCATCAAGACCGCAAAGATTCTATCAGATTATGCAAATGTTAGTGCAGATATCGTACATATACTGTACATATACGAATTTTTTTTATTGAACGCTACACAGAAAAATTGAGTATTTTTTATGATGAATTGATTTTGAATTGAAATATATTTTGTAGAGCAATTCCGCAGTAAAATCTCTTTATTCATCGGTTAAGCGGGGGGGGGGGGGGGGGTGCGTTTAACTTCAATTTAAAATGCAGCAGCATAATATTCCCGTATTTTTGCCGCATGAAAACT
The DNA here is from genome assembly GCA_963966155.1 of Clivina fossor. Taxonomy (NCBI): domain Eukaryota; kingdom Metazoa; phylum Arthropoda; class Insecta; order Coleoptera; family Carabidae; genus Clivina; species Clivina fossor. The sequence goes on from OZ014567.1 coordinate 585,159, forward strand.
CAATTTGAATTTCAAACGCGACGGCTGAATTTCGATCACTAGTTTAAATAAAGATCCTAACAGATGATATAACACATTTTTTTGTTGAAATTGGTAATAAAAAATAAAACCGGACATGTTTCAATAACGAAAATAAAGTTTCTTTTAGCTTCAAAAAATATTCCAACAAAATTTCAAGTTAAAATTTTCCCTTTACGAGATTTCTTTATCAATAAATTTATTATCAATTATCACGACTTCAGACGAATAAATAAAGATATTTATTGATTGATTGATGAATGTTTGTGAATATTCCAACAAAATTTGCGATTATCATTTGTCCTTTATCAATTAATTTATTATCTAGTATTCGTTGCATCAATAATTAAAAACTATTAGAGTAAGGTGATGATAAAATAAAAAAATGGACGATTTAAGACGAGTGAATATTAAATAAAGATATTTATTAATTTGATTGATGAATGTATTTGTTTTTTTTTTTTCACAATAATAATTAAGCAATACAATTAGTTGATTTTGCCAGCAGTGCGATCTCGGTGCACTTTCAAATGCCTCTTGCAGTCTCCCGAGTGGATAAAAGTTTTCGAACAGTATTCGCATTTATAAGGTCGTTCTCCTGTGTGAATGCGAGTGTGGTATAAAAATGCTGAATGATCACGGAATTTCTTCTCGCAGAACTTGCACTGAAATGGACGCTCACCTAAACACCAACAAACATTATACATTTTATACAAGGTTATCACTGTTTTTTACAAGGTTATGTCTGTTTTTCACAAAGTTATGACTGTTTTTTTACAAGGTTATGACTGTTTTTTACAAGGTTATGACTGTTTTTTACAAGGTTATGGCTGTTTTTTACAAGGTTATGACTCTTTTTTACAAGGTTATGACTGTTTTATACAAGGTTTTTTTTACAAGGTTACATAAACAATTTAACCAACCATAACAACCAAATAACGAACCTGTGTGCGTCCTCACATGATACTTATAGTGACTGATCGATGCGAATGCCTTATCGCAATGCTCGCATTTATGCGGTCGCTCGTCGGTGTGTAGAAGCATATGCCGATTGAAATCGCACTTGTACACGAAGCTTTTCGTGCAGATCGAACACTTGTATCGCATATCGCTCGCATTATGCAATTTCATATGCTTAGACAGACTGTCTTTCGATGCATAGAGTTTCTTACAAATCGGACAAGGAACTTGACGCGTGTCTAAGTTGTCGCAGTGACGATTCCGAATGGGTTGTTTCAGATTCGTTTCGGATTTGCCAGGATAACCTATAATACAGTTACAATAACAACAATATACAAACAACAAATTATAACCCAATAGAAACAAAATATAAGCAACTGTTATTTTAATTTTTACCACTTTAACTGCAAGGAAAAGTCGTATAGCGTTTGGTATGGTGTCTGTAACATTTAAAATTTTTTTTTTATAGAAATCCTTTATATAGCCTCTAGATGACTAATCTGAACCTAGTTTATGTAGGTGTATGGATGTGCGTCGTCAGCTCACTCGCTCAGTCAAAATTTTGTGATGACAACTTCTCCTAGACGGTTCAACCGATTTTAATGAAATGTAGGGTCATGTGGTTTTATTTTTTTCCAGTGATGCCAACTTTCCGAAAGAAAAATTACTAAAGTTTATAAAAATTCATATTGGCTACATTATTTATCCGATTTTGATCAAATTTTCACAAAATATTCTCCTAGTATTCATATAATTTATGCAATTTTAACAAAAAAACAGTGTTGCCAACTTTCCGAGAAAAAAATTACTAAAATTTTTAAAAATTCATTATGACCACTTTATTTACCCGATTTTAATTAAATTTTTATAAAAGATTCTCCTAGTGCCTAAATAAATTATAAAATTTTAACGAAACTTATCGAGAAAAAAAAATCACAAAATTTTTTAAAAATTCATTGTGGCTACATTATTTATTCGATTTTGATCAAATTTTCAGAAAACTTTCTCCTAGTGCCCACAAAAATTATAATTTTAATAAAAATATTATGTTACCAACTTTCAGAGAAAAGTCAAAACTTAGCAATTTTGTAACACGAATTAGCGTGATTATCTTCTAGTTAGAATAATTCATTCATTTCGTGATTGATAAGGAATTAATCCGTTCTTTACCCGAATCTCAATAATATTTGAAGAAAGCGCTGTTAAAATTAAATTAATTTAAAAGTACAAGTTTGCTTTTGGTTGATTGCTGTTGATTAAAATATTACAAAATTAAAATAATTCACATGATAGAGTCTAGAAATTATTTATATTTAAACAGTCCTGGTTTTTACATCTAATTTTGGCCAGTGGTGTTTACTTAAGATATTCAAAATCATAGTTATTTAAAAAATATAGTCGAATTTTTATTAAATAAAAATTAAACTTTATATATAATTATCAGTTTATATACATAAATTTTTATGAACATATCATACAATAATTATTTAAAAAAAATTGAAGTAAGTATGTCTGGTTAAAGATAAATATTTATTTCTTTTAGGACTGTAAATTGTCTAGTAAATTTAATTTAGCTGATCTGTCAACAATGGCCACAAGTAAGTATAACAATATGATTGTACGAGAAATAGTTTTAATATTATATGTTTTTAACGTAGTTAATTATTCTTAAAAGCAAGACGGAAACTAACTGTAACTGATATATTTTGACAATAAAACATGAAACAAATTAAGAATTTTTTTCTAACATTTCATATAATAATAAATCAGTTTCTTTTTTAATGTTAAACTAATAACTTTGTATTTCTGTAATTTTGTTTCGTAGTAATTATTTTTGCTTAAGTTTAACGAATAATCGTTTATTTAACTTTTATCTACGATGCAATAATCGTTAGTCGATATACTAAGTTTCTAAACCTGGTTTTATTTTGTAAAATTACTAGGTATATTTAATTATATAATTATAAATTTGAACAAAATAAATATTAATTTATTTGCTTTAAAAAATTACTTTTGTGTTTTTAATTTTAACAAAAAATTTATAATCGTTTTTTGTAATCTTTATAGGCCTGGTAACTTCCTCGCCGCGCGACGCGAGCGCCGCCCTAGCGGCAGCGCCGCTAAGCTGCTGACTGATGCCGTTTAAATGTCGTGATTATACCTGTTACGGTAGACCTTGGTTTTTTAACATTACATACCGTTTTGATGGCACAACATGCCGATATATGTAAATAAAATAAAGAAAATATATTTTTCATAAAAAACTTTTCCTTATATTTAATATCGGACACACCTAGCATGATTTTTTTAATAAACATATGTTTTATTGTGTTTTAATTGTTTATCATATTAATTTCAACTATACGAATCGTAAAAAAAGGGAAAAAAAATACTGTTACATAAAATTTTTATTAAATCACTTCACTGATTAAATAAATGTGGCATATCACAACAAAATATTTACATTTTTGTCATACAATTAAAACAATTGTCTTCTACTAAAAAACATTCTAAATATTCTTAAAATTAGTTTATTATCAAATCATTTATTTATAAAAAAAAATTGGAAATAAGTTTTATTACACAATTTTTATTATTTGAACATTTTAGTAATTTTGTCTTTCTTCAATAATGAATTAATCGTGAACTAAAAAGTATTTTTTATAAATACATTTGTTTTACATTATGTAATATATATATATATATATATATATATATATATATATATATATATATATATATATATATAAAATATAAAGTCTTGAATAAATTCAGAATCGGACATGCGCTTTGCATTGATCCTAAAGACGTTCCGAACAGGTTCCGAATTAATTCGGAATTACTACCGCGAACAAAGCTACATGTCGTTGTTTTGTTAATCGGTTGTAAATAATAACGTGTAATTTTTATGTATAAAACTTGTATTGTGATTGTAGAATAAATCTATTGTGATACAGATGGTTCATGTTCCTGAATAAGAGGCTCCTTATTATTCGCGATTACACATGCAATATACATTATTTTGTCGACGTACGGTAATGATGTTACAGGGATAAAATCTAACACCTTGAATAATCTAATTCGTTGTATGCATCTTTCAACATGGATTCTGACCGATGCTATTTTATAACCCTCCAAAACTTCATCGCGAGAATATTGCGGATTCGTAGCAAAAGGAGGCACAATCAGTACGGTGTTGTGTTTTAGAAGCTCTGATCGTATTTGCGGAAACCTCTTGTCGGGGCCATAATTTCAAGTTTGTGTCCCAGCATCGTTTGTAGCCGAGTTCTGCCAGCAGTACAAAATTGTCTCGTTCTGATCAGACTCTCCAAATAAGCTCTCGTCAGTCTGCACCGATATCTCACGATTCCCCCTCCATTAAGGCAGGTGATTCGGCAAGTTCTATAAAAAATTTAAATTTATGTCACTTTTTACCCTCAAAAAAATAAAACTGAAATACTAAATGCAAGGTTATGCTATAATTACTGATAAACAAATTCATTTAAAAATGTACCTTCAGGATTACGGGCCGAGTTCACATTTTTGTTGCGCAGGGCGACTCTCTGTCTGCGAGATTCAGAGGATTTCTTTGCCGGTTTCCATGGGAAGATTTTCCTCTGTGGGATTAATTAATTTGACACCGCCAACAAAGTGGTCCGCACAAATTCTTGTGTGCTTTGTTAGCACCCAGGGTCCATTTTCATCTCTGAAATGAAAACATTTCAAAGAAAAGATGATTTTATATTTACGTCAAATTATTTTTGTCGAAGCACTATCACTGTTACTTTTATAGGTTAGGCATGCTGCTGACAACGTGAGGTTTATTTTCATTTTAATATTGCAGATTGATTGACAAGTTCTATTCAGATTAAATGTTAAAATTAATACTTACCCTTTTCGTCGTACACGTGCGATCCACAACTTCTTGCGCATTATTTCATAATCACGATTGGGAAACGTATAAAATGTCAAACCGACATTTTTCTTCTGCGTGTTTAGACAGCTGGGTACGCAACACACTGTTTCCTGCGATTTCCAGCTCATTTCGTCAATTATTAGTAACAAAAACCCGCGTTTGACAGCTGTAAAGTATGCGAACCCATTGCGCCTGTCAACGTGATATTTAGTCAACAACTTACAACTTTGGCCGCACGAGAGCGCGTCGGGCGTTACCGACCAGGCGTATTGTAAAAGAAAGTTTAAATAAAACAAAAGAAAAAATTATTAAAATTTAATATATTCTAAATTAGGTTAGATTAAATGTGGTCTTTTCTCAAAACTTATGGAAAAGACAATAAAAAAAATTGATTGATTGAGCTAAATTTTCTTTTCGGAAATTTTTACCGCATCCCTCGATTAGACATTTGTAGCTATCGTTCTCGTGAATTATTTTTAAACTTGCACTTTTATCGTATGGACGTTTAACATGCAATTTCGATAATTTTTCGATATACTTTTTTCTCGAGTTAAATTCGGAGAAATACTTAGAATACTTTTTGATAGACAATAAAAAGTTCTATAATTTGGTTTTACTTTTAATTTGCTAGCATGTACCGTTTGGGCACTTGATTTTTTGGTATTTATTTTTTTTTCTCAAAAACTATGAGGTCTAGGAAAATAAACGTGGTATGAAAAAATGCGGAATAATGAGTACAATAATTGAGTGAAGAAATCATTATTCTACGATGTATCGTTTAGTAGAAAAAAAACTGAATTTTTGAAAATCTCTCAAAGGTACCCCCTTGTCAAATTTTCAAAAATTCAATTTTTAATTTTTTTCTACTAAACGATGCAACCTAAAATGGTTTCTTCACTCAATTATCGTACTCATTATTCCGCATTTTTTCATATCATGTTTATTTTAATAGACCTCATAGTTTTTGAGAAAAAAAAAATAAAAACCAAAAAATCAAAAAAAAAATTTTAGCGCCCAACCGGCACATGCTAGCAAATCGAAACTAAAACCAAATTCTAGAACTTTTTATGCCCTATCGAAAAGTATTCTAAGTATTTCTCCGAATTTAACTCGAGAAAGAAGTATATCGCAAATTATCGAAATTGCATGTTAAACGCCCATACGAACTTAACGAACGAACACCCGGTATATTAAATAGACCTATCTATTATATTTCTTTTTTTTTATTTAAATACATTTTAACTTACCATCTTCTTCATCTTCTTCAACTTTCACATCGGATGCAACCTCTGGCGGTTGTACAACAATCGGAACAGTTTTCGGTGTAGATGACTTAGTATGTGATTTTGATGTTGCCTTGGATTTCGACATAGGCGGAGGTTTAATTGGTATTGGTTTAGTGGTAGCAGCTAATGCTTCCGGATCGGTAACCTCATATAAACCGAGATTTCTCGCTCGATTTAAATGCAAACAGAAATCAAATCGATCAATCAAATGTTCCGATTTCGTTTCTTCCAGCCATGTTTTCAACGAATGACGTGTATGGAACTTTTTCCCATCCGAACTAAAAATCAATTCATATAGGTTATAATAATAATAATATTACAGAATTAATACAAATTATTATTGTTAAATACAAAAAGAAAAGTGGTTTCAATTAATCGAAATTACTAAATTAGAAGGTAATTACTTTTTCAAAACAATGTCCCACTTCCCGGTTGAATTAGCAAAAGGTCTCTGCGTCAAATGCTTCTCCCATCCGAGCGGTAAACGGTGATCGGGTACAATAACAGATCTACGTGGTCCTTCTGCACATTCAACAACCGATTCAATGCCAATTGGTTCACCATTCAACCATCGGCAAGTCCATTCTTCACCTTCAGCTACAAATAACAGAAATCATTGGGTTAAGATGATTTATATGAATGATTTGGAGGATATACGAGTGGTATGATTGAAAGAGTCCAAGCAGTAGAAATAGAAGAGCATGTACAAGAGGAATTATGTATGTAGATGAAGCTGATGAAGAAACTGATTTCGGAATATTGGAAAGTATATGGCGTGATTGTGTATGTATTTTCATTACTTTAGAAAAAAACTATAATTTATATTAACTAGTATTTGTTTATAATATGAATAATATATCATTTATTATATTTTCTGTATTTACATAATTGCAATTGTCCTATTGAGCAAGGATCAACAAAAATAAAGATTATTATTATTATATTACTTGTAATAACTTCTTCTGGTGGCGGTTTTTCATCTTCTTGTACTGATTCTTGTTTAATCGCTTTTTCTTCTTCCGTTTTCGGTTTCTTTCTCATGCCAAATAATTCGGCGACATTTATTTTTTGTTTTCTTTCGCGTCGTTCCTCTTTCGATCCGACAACGGGATCAAACAAGGACGATGCATGCGCCACTGGTGGAGGTTTCATAATTGGAATTGGATCAGTAGTTGTCAGTTTCGATATTTTCGATGCTTTTAAAACTTTAGAAAAACCATCGTCGAACAAGACATCATACATATCTGTAATTAAATTACTTGCTCAATAATAATATACAGTAATTAATTCTACTGTTAGTAACAATGACGGGTGCCGACTTTTCAGTCATCTTCAGATTTTCTGTGTTTATCGAACCACAAATACGGTCCAAATTCAGAAAATCTAAAGATGACCGAAAAGTTAAAACAATAACAAACCTGATAGGGAATTTAATAACGCAGGTTTGGAACCCAAGAATAACATTTAATCTTTTGACATTAATATATATACAATAGCAATGAATTTACATGATAGATAAATTTTGCAAAATCAGTTGCGAGGCGTGGCATTTAAACTAACGTAAATGAATATAATAATAATATAATATAAATTTATTTTGTATAGAAAATAAGAATACATTTTCGTACAAAAGATAATAGGTAACATTAGAGTAAGTTATAAGTACAGTTATTCATATTAAATACATATTGATCTGTTTTTATTCATTTAAGATAAATGCTCGAAGTTTTAAAGCATTTGTGATGTAACGATTAATATTAAACATCTTTTCTTTGGTAGGTACACTCACTAGAATGGTAATAGCTGAATCATCTGTAATGATATAATTATTTAAGTAAATGAAGAATTACGAATTCTTAAAAATTAACCAATAAATTATTAGTTTCATGATCAATATAATAGTAATTTTACTTTATTTATAATAAAGTAGTAAGAGAAGATAAATTTTAAGATGTAATTTTTAATTATTAATAGAAAATGGAACAAATTTATTTAATGTTTATCATTATCAATTGATTTAAGTATACTAACGCATAATACTCTTATTTATAATAATTTCGCAACCTATTTTAAAGATTTATATTTTTGACAGAAGTTTTATCGTGTACATATAAAAAATAGGAGTATAGCATTAAAATTATATAATTTATAATATAAATATAGGTTATGTTCATAAAATTTTGTAACAAAAATTTTCTATTGTGTAAAATAAATTCTTATCTTACCAAATTTGTACAATTTTAGTAAAATAAGTAAAAATTGTATGTGTTAAACACTCACCGATATCAAGAACTTGCCGAATTGTGCCAGGATATTTATTATAACTGTCAACCCAAGTAGCCATACACGTTTCACCAACAATAAATGTTTCTACATGTGGTCGCAGTTGATAAGGCCGTAATCGCGAACTATCCATCGGAATCCATTTATTCGCCCGATTCAAATGTTTATCAAACTCGACAAATACTTCGTTTTCATCGTAATCAACTTCTAAAATCGTTGCCGGATACCATTTCTCATTGAAATCATTCGCTTCGATTCTGGTACCGGGAAAAAAGTTAATAGCAACCGATGTTTCAGTTTTTATCTCCGGCAAGACTTCATTAATCTCCGGTTCACTTTTAATTGTTGTTGCAAGCTCATCCAATGTTTTCTCGGCAGGTTTTCCTATCTCTTCATCCGATTCACAGACTTCTTTTTTAATTTTCAAAACAACTGCTTCAATTTGACTGTTTGTAAATTTAGTTTCAGTTGTATCTGGTTCGGATTTAACTTCAACGTCACCATTTTCACTTGGTGGTGCTGATAATTTAGCAAGGCTCTTAGTCCATGGAAATACGGAAGGTAAAGCGCCTTGTCTCAACATATATTTCGTACCTTTAAAATTACAAAAATCCGTTCGACGAAAATGTCTAGAGCATACGTATAACACTTTGTTGACTTGTCTCTCTTCTCGAATGCGACATAATTCTATCCACTTTGGTCGCAAATCCGAGTGAAATGGCATTTTGTGAAATGTAACCCCATTGTCTTCACGACGTACGGAGTCCGATGGACAATCCAATACGTTGCATTTACGTCCCATTGCTCCTTGTTATATCCTATTATATTAAACAATTATACTTCTGCCTTAAACAGTAAAAGAATAAAAGCACTTATGACACAAACTTGCATGTTTGATGCAAGCCTTCTTTGCAAACTTCAACAACAAAAACAACGCACATAACCTTTGTTTCGGGCACGTTCTGAATTGTTATAATTTGTTATTGTTACATAATTAATTAAAAAAGTTAATTATACGTTACGAAATAAATATGTACATATTTAAATTTATTTCTATTCTATTATTTTTACAATATTTCTAGATTAATAAGTTGCTGACAATGTACAAATGATTACGGTGCTGTCATCTATAAACTAACAACTGAAGTAATAAAAGATTAGAAAATGATCTACTGTGGCGAAATTTAAATAAAAATAATATTATAAAAATAATATTATAAAAAATCCCAAAACCACACTTAAACCACACTTAAACCACAGTGGTTTTGGGATTTTTTATATTATTATTTTTATAATATTATTTTTATTTTAACTGAAGTAATGTTTTGAATTGGTATTAGAATTTATTAATAGAGGGCACTGTAATATAAAATTTAAAAAAATTAAAATATTCAATTAATAAATAATAGAAGTATTTTTTTGCATAACATTTTCACTTAGTGTTGAAATATAAAATGATTAGCATAGATAATTAGCATGTATTTTAATAAACAATTCTGGCTCATTTTATAACATGCACGTGATTTATTTAAATGTTTCAATAAAACCCATAGATAAATAACTATAGATATATATTCTTTGATAAAACCAAACAGATCTACAGAAAAATATAAAATTCATGGAAACCTAATGAAATATAAATAAAAAGTATAATTAACTGTATGTAAAGGATGATTCATTTAGAGATACTTTTTTCAAAAATGAAAACAAATAGAAAAATTCGATTTTATCGGGTAATCTTTATTATCATACAAAAGAACCATTATTTACATTTATTTTTTAAAGATTATTTCTTTCAAATGTTGGCCGTAACTGCGGCTAATATACTCCATTCTTAAGTTCCAATATTTGATCACACGTTCGATCATTTCGAGCGGTATTTGGCGAATGACGCGAGTAATGTTGGCTTCCAATTCCTCAATCGTAGCCGGCTTATCCCTGTAGATTTTTGACTTTACGTAGCCCCAAAGGAAAAAGTTTAGAGGTGTGATATCACACGATCTAGACGGCCAATTCACCTGTTCGAAGCGTGAAATTAACTGTTCACCAAATTGTCCTCGCAATAAAGCCATAAAGCAATAAAGGAAGGTCGGCCGGCATCAGTTTTTGCACGAGTTGAATTTTGTATGCTTTTAAACCAAGATCTTTACGTAAAATACGCCAAGTTGTTGCATATGACAAGCCAAGTTGTTGAGAACGGCGCCGAATTGATTCATCACGTTCAACGCGGACACTCTCAGCTACTACCACTATACTTTTTTCACTATGTGCTGGATGTGGTCTATTTGGTCGCGTATTATCCAATAATGAAAATTGGGTTTCAAATTTTTCGATGGCACGACGAATTGTGAGTTCAGTAGGCCGATTATGTGGAATATAAGTTGCTCTAAGCGCTCGAAACACATTCTTCGTAGAACGTTAATTTTCGTAATACAGCTGAATAATTTGTAGTCGCTGTGCCGGGCTAAGTCTTTCCATAATAAAATGTCAAACAATACTGAACAAAAATACAATGACAGGTTGACACGACTCGGGCGTCAACTGTCATAAAATCAGCTGTGAAAAAAGTACCTCTAAATGAATCACCCATTATATATATATATATATATATATATATATGGGTTTACCAATATGCTTTTAATCTTGTTCAGTTTAATATCAAACTCGCAATCCTGGTTAAACTTCTTGAAATCCGCCTGGAGTATTGCATCGACACCCAGCTCGATAAATCTCTGATTCTGATAACGACTACGCGATACCATATTTCGGATTGCCCAAATCGCTGACTTGTGCACGTTTACATCGTTCGGATGCAATTGCATGGCGGTAATTATTATTTCCGGCCCTGCCTGCATCGAATAACGCCTTGCTATTGGATGGTGAACGTAGTGTTACGGCAGCAATGCAGTTTAAGCCTATGGTGACGGCTTGAGCGTTACACTGATGTAGTGATAGAGCATTTACGGTTGCTGGGGCACCACCACGTTCGATTATACGCGCTTTACAATCGTCGTTGCCTGCTAATACTTTCAGTAGCTTCAAACTTTCTCGATTAATATTCTGGAAAAGAAAAAGAAAAGATTTTCTGAGGATACAAATATTAGTATGGATTAAACTAATAATATGAATGTGAAAAACTATTAATTTTTAATGCTAGTTTAACATCATCAGTTCCCGTAATTCCTAGATGGAATATGGGACTATATGCTCAAAAAGCTGAACACATACGCCCGTATTTCCACCTCTTGTTTATAAATTATCATTTAATTTAAAAAAAAATATTTAAAATAATTTCTCCTAGCCCATACAGATTGTCTTAAAAATTTGTGAATGTAAATTTTCGTTCTAAATCTTACAAGTATTGTCAAATTCACAAATCACTAATTTTCAGGACAATCTGTATGTGACTAGGAGAAATTATTTTATACTTTTTAGTCCGTTTTAGTCCGTTTAGTCCGTTAAATAATTGTTTTAACTGTTTTTTTAGTCTTGTATATATATATATATATATATATATAAGTTAATTCAGTTTAAAGTTTCAATTCTCTAGTTCGTCGGAAAGTTAGTTTAAAATCAATTGCTTAAAAATTTGTGCTGAACAAACAAACAAGATAGCAAGTTAATAAAAACGTGTTCAAGTAAAACGGCTTTAGGTTTAAGTTCTGCATTAATACTGGGTGTCCCATTTTAATCCGCCACCTGCAATAACTTTAAAATCGTGCATCGGACAAAAAAATGTTTCGGATAAAAAGTAAATGGTTTCGAGGGGGACATCTGATGCAGAGACTCTTGCCCCATCCGGACCCCCTCAGGGGCGGGAAAGGGGGGCAACTTTGAAATCTTAAATAGAACACCCTATTTTTTATTGTAGATTCTGATAGGCCATTAAAAAGTATGTAAATTTTATTTTATGACTTTTTTTTTATCTTTGATGCAAACAGCATTTTTTTTCTCAGTTTATCAATCTTCAATTTGAAAAAAAAAGTGTAACTAAGTACGATATTCAAGATTTTTTCAGTTCTTTGGAAAGAGGGGGGGCAAGGGTCACTGCATCAAATATCTTCCTCGAAACCATTAACTTTAAGTTAATGGTTTCGAGGGGTATAACTATAAGTTAATGGCTTCGAGGGGATATCTGATTCGGTGACCCTTGCCCCCCCCCTCTTCCCAAAGAACTGAAAAAAACTTGAATATCGTACTTAGTTACACCTTTTTTTTCAAATTGAAAACTGATAAACTCAGAAAAAAAATGCTGTTTGCAGCGCCATCTATCAAAGATAAACAAAAAGTCTTAAAATGAAATTTACATACTTTTTAATGGCCTATCAGAATCTACAATAAAAAATAGGGTGTTCCATTTAAGATTTCAAAGTTGCCCCCCTTTCCCGCCCCCCAGGGTGTCCGGAGGGGGCAAGGGTCTCTGCATCAGATGTCCCCCTCGAAACCATTTACTTTTTATCCGAAACATTTTTTTGTCCGATGCACGATTTTAAAGTTATTGCAGGTGGCGGATTAAAATGGGACACCCAGTATTTATTAATAATCGATGTACTCAACGAACTCAAATAAATATCAGTAATTTTTATTTTTTGATTACGTGAATCTCATATTGGAAATATTTACCTCATTCATTTGGAAATTATTTAGTGCTTCTATTACAAAATCTAGTCCACCAGCATCGTCCACTTGCTTGCAGAATTCATTACGTACTATGATAGCCGATAATGTCAACAGTAAATCGCTAACTACAGCTTCATCATTTTTGTATCCTAGAAAAATTCAATTTTTAATGAAGAATTTTCATCTTCAGAATAATGCTGTCGTGTGTGTTTGCGTTATTTTGTGGAGGAGAGTAAATATTGTGTATTAATAGAGTACTTTCAATTAAAAATTAGTCAAGATTTCAACATAAATTTTCGTTTATATTATGTATCAAATTTTATTTATTTAATATTTTAAAACAGTTGAAATATTTTTTAAATAAATACTTTATCTAAATGTACTCTAACAAATGTACGAAAGTTAAACCGTGTTCGGAGCTTGGTTTGCTTGATCGGAAACCAAAACGCTATGTGACGTCATGGTTTGCAAGCCGAAAGCGTTTGGTTACGTTTTTGACAAACCAAAACAAAAAACCAAAGCCAATCAAAAACGCCTATAGACTTTTTAAGTTGAATAGTTTTGAATTTTTAACAATGAAATTACTAACTTGTTAATTGGTCGACTAGATGACATAAGGTGTCGCCAGCAATAACTCTTGCATAATCAGGAGCTTTACCGAATTCCACCCGGACATCATCATCCAGAACTAATGCACGTAGTACAGCGCAAATATCTCTTAATATCTGCGCGTTCACATTATGTAAGATATCTTTCAATTCATTTAAAATCGATGCGTTGAATATGTTTTGCCTGCAAATGTAACAAAAATGTATTAGTTAAATTTTATAAAAAAGTATTCCGTACATCAGATCAAATTTTTAACTATTCCACTACGATATTTATACAACTGTTTCGGCTCCGATTTTAATTGTAAAAAATTCGATAAAACTCAATGCTCGTCTTCATAAATTGTATTCGTTTTTCCTGACGAAGACAAGCGTTGAGTTTCGTCGAAACGTCGATTATAAATAAAAAATTTAATACAGAACTTGAACCTAAAGCAGTTTTATTTTAAATACTAATTGTATATTGAATTGTAAAATGTAGATGATTAAATGGTTCATGATTAACAACCGAAACGTCCAAAATAAAAAGAAATTATAAAATTTAATTAATGATCCATTATTGCCTATTAATAAAATCGAGGATAAAAAAAATGTCAAAATCGAAATGATAATATGTGATGATAATAGTAAATTTTTCGGAAGATCCAATTAAAGTGATTTGGGTCAAAATTTTACATTATTGCATTAAACACTACTCTACAATCTTTCTCTACAACTAAAACCTATTTTGTTTTAATTTTTTCAAAACTAAAACAGCAATACATTGCGTTTTTCGGAATATTTAAAAAAATTTTCTACCAAATTATTGACAATTTTGTGCTCTTTCCAATAAAAATAATAACTAAATATTGAACTTACCTGTTCATCTCATGTTTAATACAGCATTCTCGAACCCATTTTAAAATTAAATGCAACACTTCCAAATCGCGTTCTTCGAGTTTTAAATATTTCATTATCACTGCAATGCCATTTTCTTGTAGTAAATCCGGCTGGCCTGTCATTAGCGAAACTAACGTTTTAAAACATCCAACTATAACGTTACGTTCGGTTTCGTACGAGTTTAAAATCGATAAAATACTATCGTAAGCGCGTTCTTTTCCAGCAACTATCCGATGTGGTATACCTTTATCACATTGCTTAGTTAATTTGTCTAGTTCTGTTCGAATATTCGAAATATCGGTTGTCGTCTTTGATTTGACAAGTTTATCTAAAATTTTCACACTAGTTGAGATTTCTTGGCGATCTACATCGTTTACCATTGCTAGATCTTTTATAATATTTGTTAAATCAACGCCCTAAAAATAAAATGTCAAAAAAATATTAGAAAACAATAGAAATTCCCAAAGATCTATAGATCTTTTACCAAATGTATCAGATTGTTATTAGCTTGTTTTTACTTCTATTTACTTTAATGACATTGATAAATTTAGACATGATGAAAACGAGCATTGAAACGTCGTTTTTATACAAATAATTAAACAGAGTCTAATCCTAAAACAGTTATTTTATGAATATACAACACAAAACTTTAGTTTACAATATTAAAAACTGATCTAGAAACTTCGTTTTTAACATGTTGATTGAAAAATTGCTTATATTTTGTCCATATTTACATAACTACTAGCGGATACTGTTTTTTTTTTAAATTTTTTACGTTAAATACAACTAAAAATTCTTTACGTAGCTTTAATTTTTCCAAACATAATCTAACCTAACCTCTTCACCTAACCCATTTTTCTTAGGTATTTTAGGAGTTTTCCAAACAAGTTTTAACATTGTAAATATCATTTCCGGACAAAAATTTAGCGATTTATATTCATAAAATATGCAAAAGTAACAGTATGTAAAGTTTGAAGTAAATACATTTGGTAACCGTAAAGCTATTTTTTTAAACTATATAAAGTAAAATTTATATATATACCTGAGCTTGAAATTGTTTAACAGCATCTTGTATAGCCTCTTCAGCATTCATATCAAATTCTTCTAGATTTTCTCGAACAACTTCATCGTAAGTATCTTGCGATATAGTTCGAACCATTTTTTTTTTTTAACAAATATACACAAATTTATTTCTACGTTAAAATGAACTTTAAATAATACGTATTTATTTTAGAGTTACCACAAAGAGTTGCGAGAAATGTATTATGATAAATTATCAATCTTAAAATGCAGATGTTTACGGAGAATTTTTGTAATTCCAAAATACATAACCCAACAATAACATGTTTATTGTTCGTAACGGAAATTGCCGCTGGCGGCGCCACCATGTTGAATATTCCGAAAATTTTCAGCAAATTTTAAAAATAATTAAAATTGAATATTTAAAAATAAATAAATAATAACGTAAAACAAATTATAAAACTACTAATTCTCTTACATTTTTTTAAATCTATATTCTATAAATAAAAAATCTTATTTGAATTTTATTTTATTATTTAACAACACAACAATTTATAACAAAAACTCTTTTACAAATAATAAATATAACATTTGAACAAAACAAATATCTCTAGATATTATTTAAAGAAATGAACAAGAACAAAATTTTTTTAAAGATAATGTTATAAAAAATGAATATTTTTTAGTATTAACCCTATTTTTAAATAAACATTTCAATTTATGTTCAATTTTAAACAATAAACTTTTAAACAATAACTCATGAAAATTATAATATTAAAGAAAACAAATATTTTTTTAAGTATTTAAGTATTAACATTTCTTTTGTAAATAACAAAAAAAAACTTAAATAGTTGAAAATGATTTAAAAGACCTTTCTTCGCCCACCACGCTTAGACGTTTTTGCTGGTTTTGGAAGTGACGGAGCGTCTTCATCACGAAGTGAATTGAAGATTTGATCTAAACTCTGTTTTAAAAGATTATTAATTTAATTTAAGATTAATAACAGGGCATAAAAACCGTAACGGTAACTCTAGATATATCAATAACTATTTCAACTTACAGTTAGTAAAAAATGTTTCCGAACTAATTATATTAAAATAAAACGGCTTTAGGTTGTAGTTCTGTATTAATATTTATTAATAATCGATATACTCAGCGTACATAAACAATATTTACAATAAATAAACAGAAAAGAAATAAGAAATAAGTTACTAGTTAACAAAATAAGTTATTAGATCATAAAATTTATAAATTTGGTTTCCTTTAATTAAAAATTTATAGTTACTTATTTCTGTATTCTGTTTATATACTGTAAATATCATTTGTATCATTTTTTCCGATGAAAACGTACGTTTAGTTCGTCGAAACATTGATTATTAATAAATATTAAAACAGAACTAGAACCTAAACCTAAAGCCTTTTTATTTTAACAACTATTTTGTTAGTAAAACAATGTATTAAGAAAACACATATTAACGAATTTATAACTCAAAAACTTAGCATAAAATAAAAATATTACCTGTTGAGTTGGTACTGGCGGAGAGGGAGAACGGTTAGAAAGGCTAGATTTTTTCGAAATTGATAGAGGCTAAAACAAAATATAGATACAAAAAAATACAATTATCTTGACTTGATCTAGAAACAACAAAATATTTTTCTCACAACAAAAAATGTTTATTAAACATATACATAAAATAATAGTTGAGTAACATAGTTCAAAAATCTTTCAGAACTTATTACATTAAAATAAATCTGCTGTAGGTTAAAGTTCTGTATTAATATTTATTTAAAATCGACGTTTCGACCAAACTCAACAAATGATAGCATTTATCCTGATGAAGACGATTTTAAATAAACTTTAACATAACACAGTTTCATTTTGTCGACGGTTGTAAATAAAATATTTTAATAATAAACTTACGTATTTATTGCGCGGTTCCAACATTCGTTTCCGTTTCAATAAATATTCTTTGCGTGTTTGTAGCAAAGCTTTCTTATCAATGCTGCTATCACTTTCGATACTCGATGACGAATATTTCGAAAATGGAATCTTATTTTCGGGCAATTTAAACTCCGATTTCTTGCTGTTGCTCGCTTCCAATTGTTGTTTTTCCAGTTGTTGTTGTAGTATCTTTAATTCGCGCGAAATATTATCGATACTGCTTTCCAGTTCGGAATTTCGTAGTTCTTTTGTCGTATTTTCATTCGCTAACTTCTTCAGTTCTTCATCGTTTTGTTTCTTTTTAATCTTTCTCTCAGTTTCTAGCATCTTTATTTCTTCCTCGAGTTCTTTAGCCTTTTCCTCGAGAGTAGTTTTTTGTTTTCTTAACGCGGCTTCTTTCTTCTTTTTCGATTCGCTTTCAATCTTTTTCAACGCTTTCTTATTCGCGGTTAGTTGCGATTTTAGCAATTGTTTCACCTGTTTTAATTTATCTAAATGTATATTCATTTCGATTTCTTCATCGGTGAACTGTTTTTCGAGTGTATCATAGTTCGTTTCAAGTGTGCCGATTTCTTTTTCAAACGCTTCCATATCGGATTTTAATTTATTTTGTTGTTCCATAATTTCATTTTGAAGCAATTCTTCTTCTTGTAGCTTGGTTTTTAATTCGGTTTTTATCGTTTCAAATTTAATTTCGCCGTCTTGCCTATTTTCACGCAGTTTATTCAGTTCAGATTCCAATTCTCCGAAATAAGATTTATCTTTTTCGAATTGATTTTTTGAATCCTCGATCATAATTTCCCACGCAGCAATATTCTATAATAAATTAATGAATCATGTAACCAAATAATTATTTATTATTATAAAACTGAATATTACCTTTATGTAACTTTGGACATCTTCTGTAAGAACAACATTTTCATCCTCTAAACTTTGGTAATTATTTTCTTCAATTTCATTCTTAAAGTTTTCATTTTCGTTTTGAATCTGTATTTCCAATTTCTCTATATCAATTTTTCTGTTATTAAAATAAATATCCAAATTATCGGATGTTTCTTTTAGTTTGATATTTTCCATTTCAATACTTTTTAGAAGTGCATTATGTTCTTCTAATCCAGTTTTAAGTGTTTCTTTTTCTGCTTTAAGTTTATTTAACCTATTTTACAAAGAAACAAAAATATATTAATGTTGATTACAATTTCATATATTAATAAATTATAAAAACAGGACGTAAAACGATAAAACATAGATTTCTCGACCTAAAAATCCACCAACTTTATGAATTTTTTTCTGCGAAACTGTAAAAGATGAAAGAATAGATTTTGAACTTCTTTCAGAAATTTTTATTTTTATTTTTGTTGGAAATCGTCCAAGTCCCTTTCTTCAAAGCTCTGCAAAAACTGGACGGCTGCACAATGAAAACTCCTGCCCCGTTTATCTGAAACATAAATCAAAATGCACTCTTAAAGTATGATATATTATCTGGTTTTTGACTGATTTTTTTCCACAAATATTTATTCGGGACAAAACCCAGATAATATATCATATTTTAAGAGTGCATTTTGATTTATGTTTCAGATAAACAGGGCAGGAGTTTTCATTGTGCAGCCGTCCAGTTTTTGCAGAGCTTTGAAGAAAGGGTTAGAACTCGAGACGATTTCCAACAAAAATAAAAATTCTTGAAGGAAGTTCTCAAAGTCTATACTTTCATCCACAGAAAACCGCGGTTTGATATTTTTTATAGTTTCACAGAAAAAAATTCCTAAAGTTAGTCGAGAAAGGGTTGATATCTTTAGAAACATTTATCTTCTAGATTATACATTACCCAAATACACAAATTCATCTACCTGCTTTAAACGTGCACCATCAGCAGATACATTACATTCATTCGTCAAGTCATCCATCTCAAAAACTAATACTATTTCCAACACAAGATTCATATCCTTACCAATAACATAACATCTATATCAATCATCCTTCTCAGTTGTTCTTCAGATTCAGCTCAAAACAACTACGTCATCAACATCATACGCTAAAGCAGATATATTAAAAAGAAAGAATAAAAATATATTTACAAATGTTTGTCGTTTCTATCTGTGACAGTCAAAGCCGACAGTTCGATATTTAATTCGGTTAAATCATTCTCGTTCTTTGCAAACATTTCTTTAGAGTTCATTTCTAGTTGCGAAAGTTCGGAAACCAATGATTCTTTTTTTTTAACAATTGCAGCTTTCTTCTCCGTAAGCGATTTAGTTATATTTTCCTCATCTCGTAATATATCCTTTAGTTCATTTATGTGTTTTGCTTTTGCATCGATTTTATCCCTTTTCTCTTTCAAAGTTTCCTCAAATCGTTTCGCGTTATCTTCGGATTCTTGTTTCAAACGTTCTATTTCTTTCATATAACAATCGAGCTGACGCAAATGTTCCTGTCGTTCAAGTTCGGTTTCGTTGTTATACTTGATAAGATTTTCTTCAAGTTCCTTGTTTATCGATTCTAAATCTTTTAAGCTACTTAAACGCAGTTGCATAATGGCGCTTGTATCATTGAAAACTTTAGTTAGTTTTTGAACAGTGCCATATGTTTTTTGGGTCCGATTAAATATTTTCGTATTAGCAGAAGTACTTTGTTCGTGTAGACGCATTAGAGACGCATTTTCAGCTTGCAGATTATACAATTTCAAACGTTTTACCTCATACAATTGCATTGTTTCAGATAATTGTTGTTGTGAGGTTTTTACAGATTCTTCTATCTTGATCTACACAAAAATATAAACACACATATATAAATAAATTTTAAATAATATAATAAAACAAAGATTGGTACTATAAGCTCGGTTTTTGGATGTTTTAGTTCATTTGTTTAATACTGCCCATATAACAGTTATGTTGTTTTAAAACTGGAATTAATTAAAATCGATTTTAAAAATAGAGCTTATAATACCAGCCAAAGAATTTAATTTAATGATAAACGGAATAATAAAATATAGTTTTAATTCTGAATATATTTGGTTTGAAAACTATTATGCATAGGGAATCTAATGTTACTAGATTAAAACATTTGCTATATGTATTTACAAACAAAACTAAAACTTTTTATAACTATTTTTGTTTGGTTATTATCAAATACTAATCAGTTATTATTAATAATAACCGATTAAATTACTTTAATCGTAACATAATTAATCAAATTGACCACCTAGTATTGGATATTATAGTTACCGGCAAATATAATAAAGTTACATATGTAATATATATACAGGATGTAACAGAATAACTATTCCTAATTTTAACTGGAGTATCTTGGGCTCAGAATATGAAGATTTAATGCAAATCACTTAGATAAAATATGGCTCCTTACTGAGCTACAGGGTGTTTTATATAAAAATTTAAAAACGATTTTTGCCCAGTACTTTAAAACTATTTGACGTATCCTCATCATACTTGGCAGGAAATGTAGGTACCGTACACCATACTAAATTATGTTAAATAAAAGTTTCTGGCTACTGCCAGTGGCGTACAACAGGGGCAAGTGAGAGGTTGATCCTTCCTAAATTCTACGCCACTGGCGGAATTGTCATTTTAGCACAATTTTTCGATTCTCCAATACTTGCTGTGTAAAAAACATACTCTTCCTTTGTAACGATAAAGTCACTGTTTTTCGAGATATTTAAAGTTAAACATAAGCTGCACCCTTGGGATTTTTTCAAAATTTGCTCAAAAAAATCTCAAAAAATTTAGTAAAATATAGAAAAAAATTAGCTACATAATATCTAAGTAACTTTTTCTCTAACTCATTCTGGTTTGGATGGAAAAATTATTGAAAATTAATATTTTTTGCATTTTATTTTTTTTATTTTCAATAATTTTTACAGCCAAATCAGAATGAGTTAGAGAAAAAAGTTACTTATTTATTATGTAGCTAATTTTTTTCTCTATTTTACTGAATTATTTCAGATTTTTTTGAGCAAATTTTGAAAAAATTCCAAGGGTGCAGCTTATGTTTAACTTTAAATATCTCGAAAAACAGTGACTTAATCGTTACAAAGAAAGAGTATGTTTTTTACACAGCAAGTATTGGAAAATCGAAAAATTGTGCTAAAATGACAATTCCGACAGTGGCGTAGAATTTAGGAAGGATCAACCTCTTACTTGCCCCTGTTGTACGCCACTGGCAGTAGCCAGAAACTTTTATTTAACATAATTTAGTATGGTGTACGGTACCTACATTTCCTGCCAAGTATGATGAGGATACGTCAAATAGTTTTAAAGTACTGGGCAAAAATCGTTTTTAAATTTTTATATAAAACACCCTGTAGCTCAGTAAGGAGCCACATTTTATCTCAGTGATTTGCATTAAATCTTCATATTCTGAGCCCAGGATACTCCAGTTAAAATTAGGAATAGTTATTCTGTTACACCCTGTATATGGGTTTACCCATATTTTTCTAATCTTGTTTTATATACTTTTTAGTCGACGTTTTAAAAACGTGGTATATTAAATAAAAATTAATGTAAATTTACATATCCTATTATTGTAATTTTAACATTAAATATGTAATATTACGTAAATAATCACAGTAAAAATGAGAAAATATTACTATTTTACCGTAAAAAAATCATGTAAAAATTACATAAATTAAAATTAAGTATTTTTATAGTGTATATTAAAAATTTGTTTTTACCACTTTGACTGCAAGGAAAAAGTGGTATAGCGTGCGCGTACGGTGTCTGTAACATTAACAAAAAACATAAATTGTATAGAAATCCTTCATATAGCCTCTATATGACGAATCTGAACTTAGTTTATGTGGGGTGTATGGATTTATGTCATCAGCTCGCTCGCTCGGTCGTAAGTCAAAATTTTGTGGCCGCAACTCCTCCTAGACGGTTTAACCGATTTTAATGAAATTTTCAGGATAAATTTATCTAGTGCCCAAGATGGTCATGTGGTTTTGGTTTTCTCCAGTGATGCCAACTTTTCGAGAAAAACATTACTAAAATTTTTAAAAATTCATTGTGGCTACATTATTTATCCGATTTTGATCAAATTTTCAGGAAAGATTGCCCTAGTGCCCGCATACATTTCGTAATTTTAATAAAATACAGTGTTGCCAACTTTCCGAGAAAAAAATTAATAAAATTTTTAAAAATTTATTACGGCTATGTTGTTTAACCAATTTAAATCAAATTTTTACTAAAGATTCTTCTAATGCCCGCATAAATTATGTAATTTTAACAAAATACAGTGTTGCCAACTTATACAGAAAAAAATAAATAAAATTTAAAAAATTCGTTGTGGCTACATTATTTATCTAACTTTGATCAAATTTTCAGAAAAGTCTCTCCTAATGCCCACATAAATTTTATTAAAATACGATGTTGCCAACTTTCCGAAAAAAAAAAATTAATAATTTTTCAAAAATTTGTTATGCCCGCACTATTTATCCGATTTTAATGAAATTTTTACAGAAGATACCCTTAGCGCCTATAATATTATATATTAGCAAAATACAATGTTGCCAACATTCGGTAAATTTTTTTATTATTCCTATTAATATAATATAGTACAGTATTGCCAACTTTCCGACAAAAAAATTACAAAATTTTTTAATAATAATTTATTATAGCCATGTCATTTAACCGATTTTACTCAAATTTTCACAATAGATTTTCCTAGTATCCATAGAAATTATATAATTTTATCAAAATACAGTGTTGCCAACTTTCCGAGAAAAAAATTACAAAATTTTTAATAATTCATTATGACCATGTTATGTTATGTTATGTGTTCACATAAATTATGTATTTTAACAAAATACAATGTTGCCAATTTGCCGACAAAAAATTACTAAATTTTTAAAAATTCATTATGACCACTTTATTTAACCGATTTTACTCAAATTTTTACAAAAAATTCTCTTAGCACTGACATGAACTACATTATTTTAGTAAAATACAGTGTTGCCACTTTTCCGGGCATCTATTTTCTATTTCTCAGCATTTATGTGATAATGTCAAAATGGTCTATATATGGGTTTATCCATATACTTTTAATTTTGTTTTTATTAGTTATATGTTTGGGCATTTATTTTTCTCTACACTGTAAAAAAATATAGGTAATTTTACTATAAAAAAAAAATGTCTTGTCATATTGTGTAATTTTACATAAAATGTAATTTTACAGATGTTGTAATATTACTGAATATTATCTGTAATATTACAACATACATAAAAATTAAATTAATTTTATATGATTTTTACCACATTGACTGCAAGGAAAAATGTTATAGCGTTTGGTATGTTTAGTATAGTGTCAAAAACATATCAAAATTTGTATAGAAATTTTTCATATAGTCTCTAGATGACGAATCTGAACTTAGTTTATAATTTTTAACACCTTGATTGCAAGGAAAAGTGTTATAGCGTTTGGTATGTTTGGTATGGTGTCAAAAACAAATAAAAATTTGTATAAAAATTTTTCATGCGATTGACTTAGGGATGATGAAATGAGTTTGTGCCACACTATAATTTGGGTACATGGTGTGATTGTGTATGTATGTATGTATGCATGTATAAATTTCTATTGTTTTTTTTATTAATCTGCTGTTAATATTGATTGATCATGCAATAATTACAGTATCTTCGAATTTTTTTATAATAAAGATTCACTAGGGCATTAAGGTTTAAATAAAATTTAGTAATAATTTATAAAATTTTATGATGTAGTTACTTATTTCGTTAACTAAATTATAATTTCAATTTTGAAGGTTTGAGGGCAATAATTAACATACATACATACATAGACAATCACGCCATGTACCGAAATAAGGGTGTGGCACAAACTCTTTCCACTCATCACGAAATCAATCGCCTCCAAACATTCCTATATCCAGAGACAAGCAACTTTCGCTTCATCCACATTCCACAATTCCTCCTCTCATACATGCTTTTTTATTCCTACTACTTAGAAACTTTCGCTCACACAAGCCACTCTGTCAATCATACCACCACTCCAACTACTCATCGGACGTCCACCTGCAAACGTATACCATCAAAATCATTCAAATAAATTTTTTTAACAGCAAACGTTCATTAGACGCATTCGCTCAACATGTCTCCGAACCATCTTAACTGACTAACACCAACTTTTCCTACAACATTTTTTTTACTGAATTTCACACTCATCATACACTAATCGTATTTCGTACCCGATCTCTTCTATTTACACCACATATCCCACGTAAAAATCTCATTTCGCACAGCAGTCATATTCCGTTTATGCTGTTGCAACCAAACCCAACATTCACTACCATACATCAACGTAGGCACCAAAACTGCGTTGTATATATATATATATATATATATATATATATATATATATATAGTAAAATCTGAGTTGCTACCGTGATAATATGTTGTAGAATTTTATTAACGGGAATTACGGTATGTCAGGTAATTTAAGAATTAGCGAACATTACAATTAATTCTATTTATTCTATTTATTATTAGACCAATATTTCGCGAAATAATAATAAATAGAATTAATTGTAATGTTCGCTAATTCTTAAATTACCTGACATACCGTAATTCCCGTTAATAAAATTCTACAATATATATATATATATATATATATATACCTATATATATATATATATATATATATATATATATATATATATATATATTTACTAAAACTAAATTGATTAATTATATATTTATTTAATAATCCACTATTACCTTCAAACCTTCCAAACTCAAATTTAACTACTGGTTGACAAGAAAAAACCAAAAAACAAAACTACAAAAGGAACACATAATTTATGTAATTCAATTGTATTTATTTTATATTTTTTATAAAATATGTAACTAAAGATGGCCGTGATTTAATAACCGAAACGTACAAATAATAAACATAAATAAATTAATTATATATTTATTAAATAACTCATTATTGTCTTCGAAACTTTCAAATTAATATTTTGTTACCTAGTAACTTGTTTCTATGTTTTGTTTTTTGTATCTTTTGAATCTTTTTCCTGATGAAGACGGACATTGAGTTTTGTCGAAACATCGATTTTTAATAAATATTAATACAGAACTTCAATTTAAGCATTTTTATTTTACTAGAAGAATTTTTAACGAAAATTTGATTGAAATCGGTTAAATAACGAATTTTCTAAAACTTTAGTAATTTTTTTCTCGGAAAGTTGGCAACACTGGATATTAATAAAATTATATAATTAATGGGAGCATTAGGGAAATCTTTTCCGAAAATCTGATTAAAATCGAATAAATAATGTAGCCAATATTAATTTTTATAAACTTTAGTAATTTTTACATAACTAACTACATAACTACATGATCATCTTGGGCACAAGACAAATTTATCCTGAAAATTTCATTAAAATCGGTTGAACCGTCTAGGAGGAGTTGCGGCCACATAATTTTGACTTACGACCGAGCGAGCTGACGACGCACATCCATACACCCACATAAACTAAGTTCAGATTTGTCATCTAGAGGCTATATGAAAGATTTCTATACAATTTTTTTGTTTTTTTGAAAATGTTACAGACAGTGTACCAAACGCTATACCACTTTTTCCTTGCAGTGAAAGTGGTAATAAAGCCAAAGTTTTCAATCAGTGATTTAAGGTTACTACTGATAATAGAAGCTTAGCTTTCAAAATATGTATTTAACTTTTTACTACTTTGAAAAAGTAAACATTTTCAAAAAAAAAAAAAAATTGTATAGAAATTCTTCATATAGCCTGTAGATGACGAATCTGAACTTAGTTTATGTGGGTGTATAGATGTGCGTCGTCAGCTCGCTCGCTCGCTTGGTCGTCAGAGAAAATTTTGTAATCGCAACTCCTCCTAGACAGTTTAACCGATTTTAATGAAATTTTCAGGATAAATTTGTCTAATACTCAAGATGGTTATGTGATTTTGTTTTTTCCAGTGATGCCAACTTTCCGAGAAAAAAATTACTAAAGTTTTTAAAAATTCATATTGGCTACGTTATTTATCCGATATTGATCAAATTTTCAGAAAAGATTTCCCTAATGCTTTCTTTAATTATATAATTTAATTAATATACAGTGTTGCCAACTTTCCGAGAAAAAAATTACTAATATTTTAAAAATTTTATTATGGCCATGTTATTCAACCGATTTTACTCAAACTTTCACAAAAGATTTTCCTAGTATTTATATAATTTATGTAATTTTAACAAAATACAGTGTTGCCAACTTTCCGAGAAAAAAATTAGTGAAATATTTAAAAATTTATTATGACCATTTTATTTAACCGATTTTAATCAAATTTTTATAAAAGTTTTTCCTAGTGCCTAAAAAAATTATGCAATTTTAACAAAAAACAGTGTTGCCAACTTATCAAAAAAAATCACAAAATTTAAAAAAAATTCATTGTGGCTACATTATTTATTCGATTTTGGTCAAATTTTCAGAAAAGTAAGTCCTAGTGCCCACATAAATTATAATATTATTAAAATACAGTGTTGCCAACTTTCCGAGAAATGTTAAAGTAGTCTATATATGTGTTTACCCATATACCTCTAATTTTGTTAAAAATTAATATTTGTAGTATAAGAGAATTTATTTCATTTTATTAATTAGTCTAACAAATTTACCGTGTAAATGTATATTCTCACCTTACTTTTAAATGTGATTTTTGTCAAAATTACTTTTTCACGTTTACTTAAAATTACTTATTAACGTTAGGCAACGCGTGTTACGTGACACGTAACGCATATACAAAACATGTTGCATTTCATATTGAATTTATTCGTTTAAATGACCATGATTTTTGAATATTTTTAATAAAAACCACTGGCGCTAAAAATCAGATAAAAAACGAGCATTGCTTCAACCAGACTGGTTGTATCTGCCAACTCTAGCTGTATTCTAAAAAGCACTAATATTTTTGTAATTTTTTGTGTTACAGTGGACAGTACAATAGGCCACTAGGCCGCAGTGCTCTGGGACTTTATGACACCAACCTTTCGAATAATAATAATAATAATAATACATATATTTGAGTAGGAATACCACACATAAAACAAAAACGTCAAGAAATAATAAACTTATAAACATTTTTTTTACAAAATTTTAATAAATTTTTTACTAATATTTATATTCTCTAATACATTTTATTAGTTGTTGCCAAATACAATTATTTTTTGTCATAATTATTTTAACATATAAAATAAAAGTATAACTATAATAGATTTATTCTTAGATGTGTATAAAAATGTTGTTTTAAGTTGGTATTGTTAGTAAAAGTTTTAATTGCAAATTTCACATTAAAGGTTACTCTCGTGTATGTGTTCGCATGTGACATTTTAAATGGTGATTTTGACTAAAACTCTTATTACAAGTTTCACATTTATAAGGTTTGTCCTTTGTATTTGTACGTATATGTACTTTTAAATTGCTGTTATCAGTAAAAGTGTTATTACAAATTTCACATTTATAAGGTTTCTCCTTTGTATGTGTATGCATATGTGTTTTTAAATTGCTCTTTTGACTAAAACTTTTATTACAAATTTCACATTTATAAGGTTTGTCCCGTGTATGTGTATGCAAATGTGTTTTTAAATTGATCTTTTGACTAAAACTTTTATTACAAATTTCACATTTATAAGGTTTGTCCCGTGCATGTATACGCATATGGGTTTTTAAATTGCACTTATGACTAAAACTTTTATTACAAATTTCACATTTATAAGGTTTGTCCCGTGTATGTATACGCATATGAGTTTTTAAATTGCTCTTATGACTGATATTTTTATTACAAATTTCACATTTATAAGGTCTCTCCTTTGTGTGTGTACGCATATGTACTTTCAAATGTGATTTACTTAGCCAAACTTTTCCACATATTTTACATTGGAACCGTTTTTTTTCTATGCATGTCTGAGTGTTTGTTTTTAAGTTCAAATCATCCCTGATAGATTCTACACAACTGCGACTGTTCTCAAAAGATGTTCCAGGTTGTAAACAATCTTTACTATTAGCAGTTTGTTTATTAATTTCCGAATTTTCCATATCAGCCTTAAGTGTTTTATTGTCTAGCAAGCGTTCCAATTCTAAATTATATTTCATTTTAATCTTGTTTGCCAATCTACATTCAGCAGCATTAAAACCACAAAATTTAAAACCATTAATTTCATGCTCTTCAGTTTTAATTTCGTGTTCAATATCCACTTCGGTAAAATTATCATCGTTAATATAATTTTCACTAACATTTTCTTCAGTAATTTCTTGTTTAATATCAGTTAGTAATGCGATTACGTCTTCACTCGGACATTCCAATTCTTTTTTTACTTTCATATCAAATTCTATATCAATAGTGTCAGCGTAACATTCTTCAATGACTTCTGTCTTGACATTTGGAAGATAATGGTTAATATCCGTTTCTTCTACTTTACTATCATCTTCAAAATTTACGTGAGTAGATTCGGAACCACCAACAATATTTTCTTCTTCCTCATAATTCGCAAATGTATTATGGAATTCGTCATCAGTTTGTTCAATATTCATATCATTCATGTAGTTGATTGTATTATTTTGTTCCAATTTTATTGCATTTATTACAATTTCATAATTTTCACTTTGTTCTGTATTTAGTCCATTTTGTAATTGCTCTAAATACTTTTCTAGAATTTTTTGCGAACATAAACAGCTCTGTAGAAATTTGTAACTTTGGTTTAACTGAACAATACAGGTCTTGCATATGCCATTCGGTAAATTATTATTTACTTTTAGCTAAAAACACATAAATTTAATATAAAATATTAGATACTAAAATATAATACTTACAAGTCCTGGCGCAATTTGATTTAGTTTGTCGAATAAAGTAAGGTTAGGTGAATCGTAATTGATCAAAGCTGACGAGATATCTTTGTTAGTAATACATAAGCGACAGACCTTTGTAAACATAAACATGTTTATCTCTTTGTATTTTCAAGAGTTTATATAGTTTTATTATAAGTAAATATCAATATTAAATACACAAATAACCAATAAACCAGTTAACATGTGACAAGTTTCTTTAGGAATTGTCTCTAGTGACTACACGTCAGTGGTGCCCAAACTTTTTTTGTAAAACAGTACAGAGTTTATAATATATATTTGTTTGTTATATTATTTGCTAGTTGCTTAAATATATTTGCTTAATATTCTTTAATTATATGATTAGTAGTATTTAATTATTAAAAAAATACTCAAAATAATAGTATTTATTTATTGATGAATTTTATGTAATATTTCTAGTATAAGAAAAAGAAGAATAAATGACAAGGTATTTTATTGAACGCACCCACAGAAATAATGGTGGGGGAGGGACCAATTGATATCGCCTGCGCCTAGAAAAGTAATAAATTTTGAAAGCAACCGCTACGCTAATGGTGCGTTTGCACCATAGATCATATAATGATCATATATATGATCTATGGTTTGCACACTCAATATTTAGCAATATTAACATACATAAACAATCTATTTTACTATCACAATGTGGAATGAATAGTTCAGGAACAAAGACGTTCTCGTTTTTAATTTTGTTTTGTATTAAACTCAAGTAAAACATATGCATTGTATAATTAATATATCATTTTATAATTAAGTAATAATTTTTAATATTTATTTTATAATTATAATTATATTATTATAATTATAATTACAGTAATTAATGTTTTTACAATATTTTATATGTATAAGCAGTAATACTAACAATATATAGCTATTTTATATATCTAATTGACTAAACGCCTCCTAATATCTGACTAATGACGTCACTGTCAGATCAGTAGTTGATTAGTTAAATTTTGTATTATAAATATTAGCTAATGTTCACTATACGGGTTTTTATTATATTTTGATGAAATCTATTTCAATCATTCTGATTTTCAAAATAACAAAATTTAAATGGTATCTGAAATATTGTTTTCTAATTTCAACATGTATTTGAAAATATACATATAATCAATTCTTCTTTTTCTTATACATCAAACATTACCCAAAATTTTGCTGGCCAACTGTATTTGTAACATATTTTTGTAAGTCAACCTGGAATACTGTCAAATATAATATTTTTAGATTTTACTTATAGTGAAAATCTTTCTTTGCTAGAATATTTATTTGTAATCATAAATAGTTTTTTTGCAACATTATCATTTATGTACAAATAATAAAAATATATTGTCCACTATTTCTGTGGGTGCGTTCAACTAAAATAGGGTGCTTTTTATTCTTCTTCGTATACTAGAAATATTGCACAAAATTCATCTGGCCAACTGGATTTCTGTCAGATTTTCCTAAGTTAACCTCTAATACTATCAAATAAAATATTTTAATGTTTTACTTATTGTAAGAAGCTTGTTTGGTAGAGAATTTATTTTTATTCATGAGTGGTTTTATGCAACTTTGTCAATTATGTACGAGTGATGGAAATGCATTATTCACTATACTTAATCTGGATTCAGATGGCAAACGTTTCGTAGATAAATTCGAAGCAATTATGCCAGAAATTGTAAGATTGAAATAATTTGTTTTGGTTGTAATATACATTATTATTTCTGAATCTTTTACTTCTTTTTATGTAGATTGCAAGATCCAATTACCGAATGGTATTTGCACAGTTTGCGCTGTTCGGTTGAATGATGCTTATAAATTTATAAAACAATGTTTCGATTCTCAAATAATATTCATACAACATTTAAATGAAGAACGTTGTCGATTATGTGCTGGTCGTAGTAATATAACGTTTAGTTTAAATACAATGGATTCGGATAATGTATTATTATGCAAAACAACAATCGCAAAATAGTGAAGTTACGAAAAATGAAATTAAAAATGAAAGCGAAAGAAGAGAATATTGATGATGAATACATTGAACTAGATTTGGAATCTGATATAAACATTAAAGTTGAAGAAAGTCTAGAATCACAAAATAATACAAATTTTGAGTTTGTTTGTGTGAAAGAAGAAGCAATTAATGAAGAAATCACAGAAGTAGATTTGGAAAATGACACAAATATTAAATTTGAAGAATCAGAATCTTTACAGTCAGAATTAATAATTACGGAAGAATATTCGGATTTTGAGAATAAAACTGATATAAAACGTTGTGAAGTTATTAAAAATTTGAATGGAAATGATAAATTTGTAATGAAAAGAAAATCTCATAAATGTACATTATGTGAGAAAACTTTTACTCGAGGTTATAATTTAATACAGCATATTCGTTCACATACAAATGAGAGACCTTATAAATGCGAAATATGTGAGAAAACTTTTACTCAAAATGGATACTTACGAAAGCATATTCGTTTTCATACAAAGGAGAGACCATATAAATGCGAATTATTTGAAAGAACTTTTACTGATAGTGGAGACTTAAGAAAACATATCCGTACTCATACAAATGAAATGCGAAATATGTGAGAGGACTTTTACTGTAAGTGGAAGGCTTAAGTAGACATATCCGTTCTCATACAAATGAGAGACCTTATAAATGCGAAATATGCGAGACAACTCTTATTCAAAGTGCACACTTAAGAACACATATTCGTTCTCATGCAATGGATGCAACCTGATGAATACGAAATAAATTTTTTTTTGTCAGAGTCGAAATTAAAAAGAAACATATTCGTATCCATAGTGTAACGATTTAATTTTTGTAGTTTTTTATAATTAGTTTTTAAATATTGTTAAGCCTCATTCAGACTGCTCTTTGGCTATTAGTGTTATGTTTTAGCGTAGAATTAGTAGTTCTGAACCAAACTATATGTGAACTGTTAGAAATACTGTGCAAATACATGGATTTAGTTTCATTAGCAAATTTTGTTTCATTGCAGCCAAAGTCTTGCCTGGCCAAGGTTTCTAACTAAATTTCACTTATATACAGGGTCCGCCAAGGGAACCTGATGTTTTTAACATGTATAGTACGAAGCCACTGTACTTCGTTGAATAGCGGTTAGTGGGGGAATAACATCGTTAGTAGTTGCCATTGCAGTAATCATGGAAGCGTGGCGTAGTGAACATCGCGCATTCGTTATCGAAACGTATTTTAAAAATAGTGATTCGGTGATCGCGACACAGCGTTTATTTCGCACGCATTTCAACATTGGACGTCATGGTAGTGTTCCATGCCGTAACACAATTAAATTATGGGTTCAAAATTTTCGTCAACGTGCGTCTGCAATGAAGGTTAAGCCACCAGGAATGCGACGCACTGTTCGAACACCAGCAAATGTTGAGAGGGTGAGAATAGCCATCCAACGAAGTCCACGTCGTTCAGTTAATCGACAAGCAAGCGCTTTAAGAATTTCCGAAACAACAGTACGGCGTATTTTGCATAAGGATTTAAATTTCCACCCATATAAGTTAGCAACTGTTCAAGAACTGACTGCCCAAGACTTTGTAAATCGTGTGAATTGTTGCAATCGACTTCTAGACCTTTTTGCTGACAATGACTTTAATGGCTTAATTATGTCCGATGAAGCGCATTTTGAGTTATCTGGATGTGTAAACAAACAAAATTTTCGTTATTGGAGTTCCGAAAATCCCAGACAGCTCCATCAACGACCTCTGCATAGCCGCAAGGTAACTGTATGGTGCGGAGTGGCGCGATTCGGTATAATTGGTCCGTATTTTTTTGAAGATGGTCTCGGAAATGCAGTCACGGTCAATTCGCAACGATATGTGGAACTGTTGAATAACTTTTTGGAACCAGAGCTTCGTCGACGAAACATTGATATGGATACTGTATGGTTCCAACAGGATGGAGCAACAGCTCACACAGCACGAGTGTCAATAGCTCGATTACAAGAATTGTTTCCAGCAGCAGTAATTTCGCGGAATGGGGATGTTCCTTGGCCGGCACGGTCTCCCGACCTGACCGTTTGTGATTTTTGGCTATGGGGTTACCTGAAGAGCAAGGTGTATTTAAATAGACCGCACACAATTCAGGAATTAAAAGAAAACATTCGCAATGAAATTCATGCAATTCCTATGAATATGCTAGACCGAGTAATGAACAATTTGCAAAACCGCTTGGAACAGTGTGTACGCGGTGAAGGACGTCACTTAAGCGACATTGTTTTCCATAAATAAAATGGCATGTAATATACTATCGATTACTTGTATGTGAAAATAAATATCTTGTTACATAACCGTGTAGTTTAATACCAAAACTCGTCAGATTCCCTTGGCGGACCCTGTATTAAGAACGGCCAATCAGATTTTACTAAAATAAGATAGCGATGTATATATGTTTTTTTTGAAAGAAACATCAAATTTATAATATGTAAATGAGCAGTTTGGAAGATAAAATTAATATTATTTTGAAAACGCATATATTAAAATAACACTTATTTTAGACACATCAGAAGAAAAATTAGCGAAAACAAAGAAGATGGTGAATTCATTATACTTGCAAAATTATATGTCCTATACAATTATTCTAAATGTTCTGTTTCGCATTCGTATTTTTCAAATGATTCTACAGGTCGTATTTTGTGTAATCATAAACTCTTTTTCAGACATATTTAACACAAGAAACAACTTAAACTGTAATAAAAAAACTATACTAATGTTAACCAAAAACTGTTTGGAATGTATACAATGTAAACAGAAATGTCAAAAATTATTTTTAACAGTATCTAAATTGTTATCACTGCGCAGGCGTAACTGAATATTAATCAAGGCATACAGGAAATGTGAATCGCCTATTTTTTGCGCTGTGTTAAATCCTGAAACTAAAACTAAATCGTAAAGCTGTTTTGGCAATGTGAATGAGGTTTTATTCAAAATATAATTTGCAAGTACTCGTATCTTCTTTTACATGATTATTATTTTGAACAAAATTTAAATGTTAAATCTTTTTCAGACTGCCGTTTTAGTTTTACTTTATTTAATAATATGAATAAAATATTTTTTCTTCAAGCGTATCATAAGATCTATAGTAGGTAATAGATGATGGAACACAATGAAATAATTTAAATTTTTGCATATTTTAAAACTATTTAGTTTAAAAAATGTTTATGTAAATCATAATTTTCCCGGAAACAGTTTGCGGACTAAAATGTGATGTATACTTGGTGTATTTATAATTATTTATAATAGGACATCTGTAAAACACTTTAGTTATAAATGCGCAGATATGAAAGGAATTTTGAGGTAGAATTTTATTTCGCAAAATTAGATATTGCTTTAATAGCAATTTTTTAAAAAAAAGTTTTAAAAAAAGTTTAAATGAATGAATAATTTGTCTAGCTTTTCTAGAAATTTTAAAATGTATCAGAAGAGAGATGAAAGGAAGCTTATTTTGATTTAAAACTTACTTGTACGCACTTTAGTAAGGCGACAGAATCGGCCCTATGTCAAGCAGTTGTTGTTTTTTTTTTCCTGAAATAATATATATTATTTATAACAATAGACAACACATATATATTTAGAAAGTGGCTATTTATACATACAGTATGTATACGCAATTGGCTATTTATACATACAGTATTTTTACATAATTGGCTATTTAGGGTAGGTTAGGTTAGAAGGTTGGTTTAGGTTTTTTTTTTTAGTATGTATAAATAGCCAATTTCGTATACATACCATATGTATAAATAACCTCATCTATATTTTTATAAAACCAAAATAATAATAAATATAGAAAATATTGTAAATTAAATATTTAATTAATTTTAATTGCATATGTAAAATCATAATAATTATTATTGAATAATTAATTGCACATATTATTATCTAATTTTTATAATAATCAGTTCTATAAATCACTCTATAATCAGTATTTTGTTAAAATTACATAAATTATATGAATACTAGGAGAATCTTTTGTGAAAATTTGAGTAAAATCGGTTAAATAACATGACTATAATAAATTTTTGAAAAATTCCGTAATTTTGTTCTCGGAAAGTTTTTAACACTAGATATTAATAAAATTATATAATTAATGGGAGCACTAAGGAAATCTTTTCAGAAAATTTGATCAAAATCGGATAAATAATGTAGCCAGTATAAATTTTTAAAAACTTTAGTAATTTTTTTTCTCGGAAAGTTGGCATTACTGGAAAAAATTAAAACCACATGACCATCTTGGGCACTAGACAAATTTATAAAAATTTCATTAAAATCGGATGAACCGTCTAGGAGGAGTTGCGGCCACAAAATTTTGACTTACGACCGAGCGAGCGAGCTGACGACGCACATCCATACACCCACATAAACTAAGTTCAGATTCGTCATCTAGAGGCTATATGAATGATTTCTATACACAATTTTTGTTTGAAAATGTTACAGACACCGTACCAAACCCTATACTACTTTTTCCTTGCAGTCAAAGTGGTAAAAATAAATTTTCAACATTAAGTGACATTTAGTTATTTTCAACTTTATTCATGTGTTCTTAATACCAAGTGGAATTCTCAGACTTCATTGTGATCAGAAGAATGTAAAAATGGAAATATTTTGTTTAAAAATAGTCCATAGATTGCACTACTAGTATTTAAATTACAGGTTTCTTTTTTATCGACAGCAAAATTTGATTTGCAAATAGTTCAAACATTACCATATAGATGACACTGTAAGATCATTGTTCGAAATAGTTGGCCAGTTGAATGTTGTGTTATAAATTTTCAAATACATATTGATTTTTATAGTAAGTAAAAAACATTATTCTACATACAACATTTAGATTTGATTTTAAATAATAAACATGTAAAAAAAAAGTGACAAATTATATTTAAAGTAATTGTTTACATTTACGGTCCTGTAGGTAAAGTTCATTCAACTTTATTGACTTTAGCTGCAGAATGATTAATTATCTTTCTATTTTTTTTTTATTTAAATTTTATTTAAACAAATAGCTAGAACCTAGATCAAGTAGCAATTAAGGAAAAAATTGTAAAATTAAATACGCAGCTATTTATTCTTCTTCTTATACTAGTAATTTTACACAAAATTTATCTGGCCAACTGGATTCGTGTCAGATTTTTATAAGTTAACCCCTAATACTATCAATTACAATATTTTTATATTTTAATTTTTATAAGAAGCTTTTTTTGGTAGAACATTTAATTTTAATCATGAATAGTTTTATGCAACAGTGCCGATTATGTACAAGTGATAAAAATGTATTGTTCACTATACTTAATCTGGATTCAGATGGCAAACGTTTCGTAGATAAATTGGAAGCAATTATGCCAGAAATTGTAAGAATGAAATAATTTGTTTTGATTGTAATATACATTATTGTTTCTGAATCTTTTATTTTTCTTATTGTAGGTGGATTGCAAGATCAAATTACCGAATGGTATTTGTACAATTTGTGCTGTTCGATTGAATGAAACGTATAAATTTGTAGAAAAATGTTTTAAATCGCACGAAATTTTCAAGCGCTATGCAAAACAACAATCGCAAAATAGTGAAGTTATGGGAAACGAAATTAAAGAAGAGACTATTGATGAAGAATACATTAAACTAGAATTGGAAACTGATAGAAACATTAAAAAAGATAGTTTAGAATCACAAAATAATACAAATTTTGATGCTGCTTGTATGAAAGAAGAAGCTATTAAAGAAGAGAATATTGAAGTGGATTTGGAAAATGATACAAATATTAAATTTGACGAAAGTTTGAAACCAGAATCTTTAGATTTACATTCAGAATTAATAATTAAGGAAGAATATTCTGATTTTGAGAATGAAACCGATATAAAACATTGTCAAGCTAGTAGAAATTCGAATGAAATTGATGAATCGATAATGAAAAGAAAATCTCATAAATGTACATTTTGTGAGAAAACTTTTACTCATAAGGGAAGTTTTAAAAGGCATATTCGTATACATACAAAGGAGAAACCTTATAAATGCGAAATATGTGAGAAAACTTTTACTCAAAGTGGACACTTAAAAAAACATACCAGTTCTCATTCAAATGAGAGACCTTATAAATGCGAAATATGTGAGAAAACTTTTACTGAAAGTAGTAACTTAAAAAGACATATCCGTTCTCATACAAATGAGAGACCTTATAAATGTGAAATATGTGAGAAAACTTTTACTGAAAGTGGAAACTTACAAAAACATATCCGTTGTCATACAAAGGAGAAACCCTATAAATGCGAAATATGTGAGAAAACTTTTATTTGGAGTGAACAATTAAAAAGACATATCCGTTCTCATGCAAAAGAGAAACTTGATGAATGCAAAATAGAAAACTTTTCCTCAGAGTAGAAATTAAAAAGAAACATATTCGTATTCATAGTGTAACGATTTAATTTTTGTAGTTCCCTTTTTATTAATGATTTTAGTTTTTAAATATAGTTAAGCTTTATTCGGACTGCTCTTTTGCTAGCAAAATCAGTGTTATGTTTTTGCGCAGAACTAGTGGTTCTGAACCGAACTACATGTGAGCTTATATGAATACATTGCGAATGGACGGATTTATGTAGTTTAATTAGCAAATTTTGTTTCATCGTAGCCAAAGTCTGACCTGGCGAAGGTTTCTTAACTAAGCTTTATGATAATGCAGCGGTAGTTGATTTAATATGTAATTATCTAATAATAAATATAAATGAATACATATATTAAGTAATAATATTTTCTTAACCTAGTACTTCATTGCTAAATCCCAAATTGCAAAATTCTAAATTCTTGTTCTCCAGCTTTACGTAATGCGATTAACCGTCCTCTTTTTTCCTTTCCAATAATTTTGAATTTGTACTGTTATAGTTTTCTAGAACGCTCAAACAGATGGAGTACATATCTGAAAGGTAAGTTGTTAAATGCCATACATTACTATAATTATGTTCCGCTAGTGCTTCAATAAAATACTTCGTCGTGTTGATTTAAAGAATATATCTTTTTTTTATTCATAAAATATGTGGTATCATAAAAATGTATGAGTATGTCTTTGTTTGTTTTTCTATTGATTTCTGTTCATAAACAGTGCTACAAGAATCTGTTAGATATTTAGAAAAATACTTTTTAAAGCATTTCCAACGGATAATATACTATTAATTCATACACAGAGAAAAACAGAGTGCTATGCACGTATTGGCAAGATTTTTTATAATAGCAACATTTTATTATGCAATAATATCAGTTTTGTCAATATGAAAATATTAGATATTCGATGCAATTATATATATTTTATATTTTACCATTAAATCATAGATTAAATTAAGCTATGTGTATGTTTATAATAGCGAAATAGATATTGACAGAAAATATGAATACATAATTTTAAATGCTATACCTATATATTCATGATAAATATTTACAACACATTTTAAAATACAATATTGCTACGAATGTTATGTATGTATATACCTTAATTTGTATTGAAGAAAATTATTGCAATAGTTGATATTTAGACCGTAATATTTTCAAATACGCGTCAACTTACATTTTGATACAAGTCAGTTCTTATGCATCATTCGACATAAACAGAGAGTAAGTAAAAAAATATCTATTAAATATTCAATGAAAGTGGCAGACGAAGAAAGTGAAAATGTTTTAAAACTGTTTTTAAAATTTGTATTATTTGCTCTGATGCAAAACGTAACACTAAAATTGAATAAGTGCAATGATTATCACTTATTTTATTTGCACTTTATCTTTATTAAAAGCAAATGCTATCATAAATTTTAACAATAATCAGAAGTTATCTATGTGCAAAAAAATTGATTTTATTATTTGATCTACAAGATACTTAAAAATATCAGTAATCATCTAGATATTTAAATTTTATTTTCATATTTTTAAATAAAATAGACACGCAGTATAAATAAAAATAATAAAATATTAACATAGTAAAGAATCTTTCAGAACTCATTAAATTAAAATAAAACGGCTTAGGTTGTTTACTTTTTATTTTTTAATTTGATTTCTTCTAATTATAAATTTATAAAAAATTGTCATACAATGAAGTTACATCATACAAAACGTCATCAATTAATCGTGAAATGATAATTATATTTATTTTACTATTTCAAGTTATTTTATACAATCATACAAAATATACTTATACTATAATTACAATTTAATATAATAACAATGTAACTAATATCAATTTTTACAGAAATAATCGAAGAATAATAACTAACTTACAGTGCTTTTAATAAATTTAATGTTTTTTTTTTTTAACAAATTGAAATTTTAGCTCTATTTTCTGCATCAGTATCTAATTTAGGCAGAATTCACACCAAAGCAATAGGCGATACGCAACATGTATTACTTTTGAACATTGCACTGTTTTGGCATAGTTTGTTCACACTGAAACGATGACGATATCGTTTCAAAAAATATCTGTTTGCAACAGGCAACATCAGTTGCAAGAAACATTCTTGTCGGTTGCTAGCGATATATCGCCCTACAACAAAAAGCAAATATTGCGTTTATGCAAATAATTGAAAAATATCCGTGTTTATATGATTATACAACTGCAGAATATTGAAAACGTGAGATTAATGAAAAAGCGTGGAATTTAGTTTCAAAGGAAGCAAGCAAATATACCGGCAAGCAACATAAAAAGTCGTTCCAGTGTGAATACGAATGAGATGCGATATCGCTTGTTGCCTGCCGGTATCTAGTTGCTTGTTGCATATTTTCATCTTCAACCTCGGCGCTAGGACAAATCGTAACACAGACGTCATCATCTGTGTGGCTAACCTCGTTACTGTCGTTTTCGTGCCGAGCTAAAGCAAGAATACGATCTTCTTCAGCAACAGCTACCTGACATCCAGCCTGACCGACGATATCGTACGTGCAACTTTTTGCTTTATCGTTGCAATCGTGCTGATTACTCTCATAGTAAACTGCGGCTAGATTCGGTATACTACGACCACCATATTCCTCTTCGTACAGCGCTGACGGAATCAGATGATGTTTGTCAATTGCGATTGGTTTTACGTGGTACGTTGTGTTCTTGAGCCACGGAATTACGGATAGCGATACCGGTCCATATATTGTCATATAATCTCCATTCAACATTTTTACACATTAGCGCGATTTTAACTAAACTTCAAAAAAAAAACAACCAAATCGTGGTTCATTGTGACTGATAGTACAACTATCCATATGTTACGATTCTTCGGCTGCACCAATGTAACAATCTATATGTTTTTACTTAAACAATTTCGGCATGGCCGAGCGAAAATATAGATTGCACATACGTGGTTGATTTCTTGAAGTTTTTAATAAAAAGAACACGAGAACAATTTAAACGATAATTTTATTAATTAATAAATAAAATTAATTAACAAATGATTTTACAAAATAACTAAAAATTATAACAATATATGGACAGTGTCTGTAGCTTACAATTTAATGTTTTACTCTTGGATGTCTATTCGTAACTTAAATAATTTGATGTTCTTCTCTTGGATATCTATCCGTAGTTAAATTGTTTAATGTGCTTCTCTTGGATATCTATCGGTAACTAAATTAAACTCATTTAATTTTCGACTAAAGTGGATTCATAAAAATGCAGCTTAAAAAAAATCGAATGCAATCGAACTTTGAACGACGACTAAAAATGCTGACAAAATGACAAAGTTCGATGCACTCAACAGTCATGGATATGTCAACGTACTAACTTCCTAAATTCTTAAATATCAAATATCCATGACTGTTACACCTGCCTAACACCAAGTGGGGTGAATTCTCACCCTCCCACGTTGAACTTTTTCGCCTGAATTTTTTGTAATAGCCGTTTTATCCTGTTTGTATCTCGTCACATTGTTCTTTGTACTTTTAGGTACTTGTTAAATCAGAAAATAATCGAATCCAGTTAAGGAATTTTCAGATTTATTTGAAAAATTGAAGTGATGCGCTGACGGGGTGAGAATTCACCCCACGTGGTACTATGTGCGATATACCTATCGGATGCTGTTTCGTTAACTTTTTCAGATATAAAAAAATAATTTGATAAATAAAAATAAATATATAAATATATAAATAATAAATAAAAAAATAATAAATAATAATAATTAATAAAAATTAATAAAATAGAATATAAAATAATAATATTGAAGATTATAAAATAAAAAAAGAATATAATAAAAATAATAATAATAAAATAATAATATAATAAAAACAATAATAAAATAATAATAATAAATAATAAATTTGATTGTATACAATGTACCCAATTACATTTTAGCAAAAGACTTTTTTATTAATTCTTCTTTTATTAAATTGCCGAAATAATCCAAACTGCACCCAAATATGACCAACAAATAATAGTTCATAGTTTCCTTCCTACGAAAATATAGAGTGTGAAAATGATGAAAAAATTTGGGGTGAGCATTCACCCCTCGCTGTATTAGGAGTTTTGAAAATCACCCGGTAGTAGGAAGGTTAAATAATTTCAGATTAATTACCGCCTGGAGTCGTTGCAGTACTGTCCGGCGTCTGTGTGCAAAACTTTATTGAACGCCCTTTAACAACACCCTGCCCCCCCCCCCCTTTATAAAAATCACTATAAAAACGTATCCATGAGTAAAAATGAAATACGAAATATAGTAATTATTATAAGCTCATTGATGAAAAAGCAGAAATTACAAAAAAAAATTAAAAAAAAAAACAATAAACATACAAAAGTACAGAAACAAGTATATAAAATAAGAACATATTAAACATTATTGGATAAATAATAGGTTAGGTAAATAATTATTTAAACAGGAAGAAAAAATCACTTAGTGATTTGAACTTTTCCACTTTTTACATGATTGAAAATTCCCAAATAATATCTGACTCTATTGATATAATAGCAAGATATGAAAGTCTGTCTTGTGCCATTGTGGAGCGCAAGTAGTTTCTTAATAATTTTAAGTTTAGAAAAGGTCCGTTCCGCTGATGCTACAGATACCCGGTAATGACAAAAGTACCCGAAGAGCAATTGTGAAATTGGGATAAACTGTGATTAAGTCGTTTGAATAAATATACTGAATTATTTGATAGATATCGGTTTTGCAATTAGAAATAAATGGTTGACAGTGTAAAATTTCTTCGCATAAATCGTCTGCGTCAATTTCTGAATGATGATATAAGATTATTTTTATTTTCTTGAAATTATTATGAAAATATATAAATAGTGCCAATAAATAGTATCATAATAAAATTGTAAATTTAAAACAGCGAAAAATTATAATACATACATACATACATACACAATCACGCCATGTACCCAAAAGGGTGTGGCACAAACTCTTTTCATCATTCCGAAATCAGTCGCCTATACAAACATTTCTATCCAAACATGCAACTTTCGCTTCATCCACATACATAATTCCTTTCATA
Source organism: Clivina fossor (assembly GCA_963966155.1). Lineage (NCBI taxonomy): Eukaryota > Metazoa > Arthropoda > Insecta > Coleoptera > Carabidae > Clivina > Clivina fossor. Next base: position 628,038 of record OZ014567.1, read on the forward strand.
CATGCTCTTTTATTCCTACTACTTTGAAACTTTCGCTCACCCAAAACACTCTCAATCATACCACTCCAACTATTCACCGGACGTCCACGCAAAACGTATACCATCAAAATCATTCAAATAAATCTTTTTAACCAGACGTTCATTAGACATTCGCTCAACATGTCCGAACCATTTTAACTGACTAACTCCAACTTTTGCTACAACATTTTTTTCAATTTTACACTCATCATACACTAATTTATTTCGTACCCGATCTCTCCTATTTACACCACATACCCCATGTAAAAATTTCATTTCCACAGCAGTCATTTTCCATTTATACTTTTGCAACCAAACCTAACATTCACTACCATACATCAACGTAGGCACCAAAACTGCATTGTATATACTCAATCGGGCTTCTTTGGAAACATTTACATTTCTAGCAAAAGTTCCCAGTGCTCACCCTGACGAGTAAACTCTCCCAGATTCAACTTTTTACTTGTAAGTATATGCAGCATACATTTTTCTAAGCTACTTGTTAGCACTAGAATTAGCATAAAATAATTTGAACAAAAACGTAATTCATTTTATTTAATAATGAAAATGATAATAATAATATTCTTTATTTCCACAAAATCACATAGATATGGACAACGTCGCAGATAAGTACATATAGATTGTAAAAAGTAGAAAAATAAATATATTATATATTCAACTATAGGCACGAAAAATTTGAAATATTATTATTATTATTATAGTAATAATATTACTAGTTATGGTTGTATGATAACTATCGCTAAATGATCGCGTTAAATAATTTAGATTTAATCACCGTATGCAAATCGAAAAAAAATTAAAGAATATTTCAAACTAAAGTTTTTCTTTTGTTTTTAAGATATACAAAGTAAAACTATTTCCAATTATACAACGTGTTTCATATAAGTTAAGATGGTTCGGACATGTTGAGCTAATGCGTCTAATGAACGTTTGCTGTTAAAAAGATTTATTTGAATGATTTTGATGGTATACGTTTGCGTGGACGTCCGATGAGTAGTTGGAGTGGTACGATTGAGAGTGTTTTGCGTGAGCAAAAGTTTTCAAGTAGTTGGAATAAAAGAGCATGTATAAGAAGAATTATGAATGTGGATGAAGCGAAAGTTGCTTGTTTGGATAGGAATGTTTGGAGGCGACTTATTTTGAAATGATGAAAAAAGTTTGTGCCACACACTTTTGGGTACATGGCGTGATTGTGTATGTATGTATATATGTATGTATGTATTTTTAAATCGAATACCATATGAATTTGAACCGTGTTTCATTTGAATATAATTATTTAAATTTTCAATAAAAAAAGCGACAGTTGATTGTCTGGTTATTAGAATAATTGATGAAAACTAATTTCTGTTTAAATATAAGATATTGAACCTTTCAGCCGTCTTCGTGAAGTAACAGTTTGCTTGTGGTTAACCAAACTGCTTATAACGCGCCACTCGAAAAATCAAAAAAATTACCGATTTTCAAATAGGTGTTACTCGGCTAATTTTGAACGAAATTAAATAAAAAATTTAGTACAACAAAGTGTAAAGTCTCGTCTTTAAGGTCATGTAAGACATGTTACATTTGGACCATTCCGCTCCCTACCACACCCCGTAGAAAAAAAAACATGTTTTGACTTTAAAAATTGTCAAACTATGACAACATGTACAGCATACAAAAAAAAAAATTGAGTCAATTTACCAAGCGGGCGTAAAAGTTCAAACATTTCTACGTAAATTGTCTTAAATTTCAAGGATCTGCCATGTTTAGACGCAAAGTGATAATTATTCGAAATTTACCCTGCATTTTGCGAGTTTTTGGAGCATAACTTGATTAATTTTGGATAAAAATGGATGAATTTTTGAAAAAATAATTTGAAGCCATCTTTTTTAGGCCGTGCAAAATAACACAACGTTTAAGCTATTCCGCTCCCCACCTCATCCCGCAGGAAAAAATCTTTTTGATTTAAAAAATTGACAAATTTTGACATGTGTAGTCAAACTTTGACATGTTTGATATACAAAAAAAAATTTTCGGCACAGTCTACCAAGAGGGCGTAAAATTTAAAACATTTCTACGTAAAATTCACTTAATTTCAAGGATTTACGATGCTTTCGCGCAAAGTTGTATTTTTTTTAATTTACCCTGTATTTTGCAAATTTTTTGTTAGGTTGATTCTGCAAAATGCTTCACAATTTTGAACTTTTCTTTTAACCGAAGAATGTTTTACTATTGAAAACATTTGTTTAAAATGGTCTAAATGTTCAAAATTTGTCAGAACTATAAACTCGCATAATGCAGGTTAAATTTAAAAAAAAAATCATAACTTTGAGCCAAAGCATTGCAAATCCTTGAAATTAAGCGGAATTTACGCATAAATGTTTGAGTTTTTCAGCCCGCTTGGTAAATTAAATCGAAATTTTTTGTTGTTGTCAAAGTTTGACAATTTTAAAAGTCAAAACATGTTTTTTCTGCAGGGTGTGGCGGGGAACGGAATAGTTCAAATGGAACATGTCTTGCATGACCTTAAAGGCGAGACTTCAGACTTTGTTGTACAAGAAATTTCATTTAATTTCGTTCAAAATTGGCCGAGTTACACCTATTTGAAATTCGGTAATTTTTCTGATTTTTCAAGTGGCGGGTTTTTTTTGCCGATTGTATATTTATTTTGTTAAAATATTTTGTGATGTATATTGTATCTAATAATTCTTTTTATTCAATTAAGTATTTATTATTATTATTATATAATATAAATATTACAATAACAAAAAGTTTCAAATTTAATAAACCAGAACTAGTTAACTAGATAGTTCGTAAAGACGATTTTCGTTAAAATTCATTGACAGGATAACAATACCACTCACTTTAACTGAATGTAAAGCGCTTAAAAAAGTTTCTGTTTTACCTTGCAATTTAATTTAATAGATACGTATGTTTAGCATTTCACGTGCATCATTACCATGAACAGATCGCATAACATGCTTTTGTATCTGTGATAGAAACCTAATTTAAAATTGTCGTTCATTTTCTGTAACATATTTTGGTACGTATAGCAAATTAATTTTCAACTAAACGTAACATAATATAAAATTATTATTTATTTAATTAAAAAAAAAATATTTTAATAAATTGACTCAAGCATTGATTATTAATTTATTAAACAAAAATTTCCATCGGGGTAAAAAAATAATACAAAAACAACAATTGTATTTAATATACTTTTATTTAATTATAATATTCCATATACATATATTATTATTATTGTTTTTTATTTGAATGAATACGAATATGTCGTTTCAGACTGGAAGATTGATTAAACGCTTTATTACATCTTTCACATTTAAATGGTTTTTCATTCGTATGAATACGAATATGTCGTTTCAGATTAGCAAGAGAATTAAGGAGCTTATTACACGTTTCGCACTTGAATGGTTTTTCATTTGTATGAACACGCACATGTTGTTTCAGATGGGAAGATTGTGTAAAAGATTTTTTACACGTTTCACACTTCAATGGTTTTTCATTTGTATGAACACGCAGCACATGTTGTTTCAGATTGGAAGATTGTGTAAAAGATTTTTTACACGTTTTACACTTGAATGGTTTATCATTAGTATGAACACGCACATGTACTTTCAGATGGGAAGATTGTGTAAAAGATTTATAACACGTTTCACACTTGAATGGTTTTTCATTTGTATGAACACGCAGCACATGTTGTTTCAGATTGAAAGATCGATTAAAAGATTTAATACACGTTTCACACGTGAATGGTTTTTCATTTGTATGAATACGCATATGTATCTTTAAGTGTGATTTGTAAAGAGTAGCTCTGCCACATATCGCACATTTATACGGTTTGTCCAGCTTTTTATCGATGCGAGTATGCTTTTGTCTCGTTAAATTTAATCTACGTTTGCAATCTTTCTCACATATCTTGTATTTGTTAGACATTTGAATAACAGTGTTTACTTTCAACGAATTTTCCTCTATTTCATGACTTTCTAATACTTTATTAACATTTTTCATAAGTTCATTATTTATTACTTTAGCTAGACGTTCTAGTTTCAAATCATATATCACTTTGTAACGGTTGGCTACATGACATTCAACCAAATCAAAGCCAGTAAAATTCTCTAAATTTTTAGGTATATCTTCGACAACGTCATTTTCAAATTCATCCTCCTCAATTTTAATATCTTTCACATCGGTAATCTCATATTCATTATTTATATTAATTGAATCATTGTTATCTTCTATTTTAGTAAATTCACTTGCGTCTTCATCATAATAATTATTTTCAAATTTTATCTCTTCACCTCTTTGACCGGTTTGTATATCATCAGTTGAATCATTGCAAATTTCTTTAATGTCTTCGTTTTTAAGATTTGCAAGATTTCTAATTTCTTCTTCTACTTTTATATCATTTTTAAAATCTGCTTGATTAGATGCGGAATTATCACTAACATTATATTTTTCATTAGTTTCTTTATTTAAAAATCCACTTTCTTTTTCATCTTTCACCGTTATATAATTATTCGAATTCACTTCACAATTATTATAATTTGTTTCTTCTAATTTTATTACTTTGATTAGTATTTCTTGATGATTAGCTGGTTGTGCCTGTTGTCCATTTCGTAATTGTTCTAAATATTGTTGAAATATGGTTTGAGATTCGGAACATTTGTTTATAAATTTGTATGCGATGTTCAATTCTCTGATGCAATTTAGGCATATGCCATTTGGTAAATTAGCATTGCATTCCAGCTAAGAAATAAGTATAAACAAATTAAAATATATAAATACGTAATTAACAACTACATAACCTTATTTATATCATACTTACAATTCCCGGTGCAATTTTATTTAATTTCTGGAATAATGATAAATTATCTGAATCAATATGATTCAATGTTGTGTTGATATTCTCATAGCTTCTACATAAGCGGCACGAGTTGATTAATTTAAACATGTTTTACAGCAAATACTATTTTGCAGAAAAAGAGGTCAGACAGTATGACACAGTAGCCTAGTAAAGCAAAATACCAGTCATAATGGCCGACCTACTACCATTGTTTCTTGCGATTACAAAAATAGTTCATATATGTACAGTATATAAGGTTCAAAATAGGTTCATGTTTTATATTTATTAAATTTTTAAATTATATTAAATCGAAGTTTGAAATCAATTTTAGATAAATTTATAAATTGTTACTAAATTAATTCTTTATTTCTAAATTAGAGAAAGAATATTATATAATCTATAATATTTTTATTATTTAAATTACAGTTTCGTTTTTTATCGGCAGCATATTAAGATTTGTAAATGGTCCAAGTTTATTCGTAGAGATGGCACTAATGATATGTGGAATATTTATGACAGTTCAGAAAATAAGTTATTTTCGTTTTAAACTTAATTAAGTTAATTAAACATTGATTAAATTAAACAAATGTTTGTTTTATTGCGTAATTACAGGTGTAAAATGTGTAGTAATACCGTTAAATTGAAATCGACTTTATTAATATACAAATATTCAGAGGTTATTTATACTCATAATATATAAATTTTACTCAAAGTATAAAATGTACAGTTTTCTTGAATATATTTACAATAACTTGAATGTGTAGGAAAGTGTTTGGATCCTACCACGTGTCCGATAACTCCTGGAAGAGAAACAAACATTGAAATCTCAACTGACAATAAAAATTCGGCGTAGCTTTTGTTGGTGGAAAAGATTCGCTGATTTCGGTATGAAAAAATTTAGATTAAAAATTCGTTTGTTATTGTTAATTTCCAATGAAAATAATTATAATATTTTGCAATTTCAGGGAGGTATTGTTATTCTGGAAATTTATCCAGACGGTGCAGCAAAACGTGATGGCCGTCTTCAGCCTGGAGATCAGCTGATTGAGGTCAATGGAACATCATTGTTAGATGTAACACAAACTAATGCAAGTGCTGCGATTAGACAAATACTGCCAAAGGTTAGATAAATAATTAATGTAAATTTATATATTCTATTCATGCAATTTTGACATAAAAGTGTAATATTAGGTAAATAATCACAGTAGAAATGAGAAAATACTGCCATTTTACTTACCATAATGAATTTAAAATTTCAACAAGAGCAGAAATTATAGAAGAAATTATGTAATATTACATCAATTGAAATTACACTTTTTATAGTTTATTATTAATTAATTAATCAATAAATATAACATTAATTTAATATTTGATATGAATTATTACAATACATGAGAATTTTGTTTTAGTTTAATTTAAGGGGATTAGTATATACCTTTCTTAACCTAAAAAAATTGACAAACTTTATGAATTTTTTTCTGCGAAATTGTAAAAGATATCAAATCGTAGTTTTCTCAGAGTGAAAGTATTGACTTTGAACTTCTTTCACAAATTTTTATTACTACTTTTGTTTGAAATAGTGTCGAGTTCTAACCATTTCTTCGAAGCATTTGCAAAACCTGGACGGCTGCGGCTGTGCGGTAATAATAATAACTCCTGCTCCTGTTTCATCTGAAACAAAAATTAAAAGACATTTTTGAAGTATGATATATTATCTAGTTTTTGACCGATTTTTTTCCAGAAATATTCATTCGGAGACAAAATGGCGAACTTTTGGAAAAAAGTTTATTTTTTCCAAAGCTAGCCATTTTGTCTCAAATGAATATTTGTGGAAAAAAATGTGTAAAGAACCAGATAATGTATCATACTTTAAAGATGCCTTTCGATTTTTGTTTCAGATGAAATAGGAAAGGAGTTATCATTGCTATCACAGTCCGCTTTTGCAAAGCTTTGAAGAAAGGCTTAGAACTCGGACAATTTCCAACAAAAGTAGAAATAGAAATTCGTGAAAGACGTTCAAAGTCTATTCTTTCACCCCTAGAAAACTGGAGTTTGATATCTTTTGTAATTTCGCTGTAAAAAATTTGTCGATTTTTTAGGTCAAAAAAAGTATATACCTCCTTAACTTTTAATTTTACCCTTTCAGCCCTGAATTTTTTATATTGAAAGTATTTTTTGTTATTAATTATTGATTGGAAACTTTACAACAACTTTGAAACCAAATTTGAACTGGTAGCAAATGTTACCGGCAGGACCGAAAGGATTAATATTGATATGAATTATTACAGTACATTAGAATTTTTGTTTTAGTTAACAAATAATAATTATTATTTATTATATTACAGTTTCGAATTACTGTATTCCGACCAGAAAACATCAATATGACATCCGTTGAAGTTGATTTAGTGAAAAAACCTGGCAAAGGTTTGGGATTAAGTCTCTTGGCTAAAAAAGACGACGAGAGACTCTATATTTCCGAAATTGTAAGTTCATTATTTTGCTTTATTATGTCAAATAATCCGATGCAATATAATATAGAAGGAAAATTAATGAATGAATTTTACAGTTAAATAGTAGCAATGCAGATATAGACGCTCGTCTAATGCGTGGCGATTTAATAACAAATATAAACGATCAACAAGTCGCAACTATGACGTCTGAACAAGTTGCAACAATTTTGAAAACAGCTGTTGGTAAAGTTACGATAAAGTTGCAAAGACATAAACCACTGATACGATAAATTAACTAAATAAAAACTTTATTTAGTAAATGGAGATTTATTAAAATACTAATTTACAAAATAAAAAGGTTATTAAATTTTCAATTTTTCCTATTATCTTTAGATGAATTGGAAAATATTTTGCTCGTTATTTTATTAGTTTTAAATTTTATCTATGTTATTTATTAATTATCGATATATATATTAGCGATTTTATTTTTAAAACATTTGACATTTCTTAGTAAATTTTTATTGTATTTGAAAAAAATTATCCGTCTCAAGAAAATATTAAATAAGGTCAAACTACAAAATTAAACACAAGCAAATCGATTAAATGGAAACTTAAAAAACGGATAATTTTATTTAAAACGTTGATTCTTAGAATGAGGTTGTTTTTATTCTTTTGGAAAAAAGTTGTCCGTCTATTTTAAGAGATTAAGAAAATATTAAATAAGTCAAACTACAAAATTAAACACAAGAAAATAGAGACGTCTTCTTCAAGCAAGAAAATATTCGAAAAAACGTTGTTGCTAGCAAAATCATTGTGTAATTAAAATATGTAATTATTATAAAATATTTTATAAAAAGTTTACATGAGTTACTAAATATTTGAAGAAAAAAGTTTAGAATTTAATTTCTTTATAAATATAAATAAATATCATAAGAGAAAAACTTTATACATTATACATATTATAAATAAAATTCACACACACATTCATAGTTACAGTGCGTGTCTCGGAATTATTTTGGGCCAGTCTGTATACATAATTATTACCTAAGCTTAGAAAAAGATTTAAAAAAAAAATAAGAAAAACTTGTACTCTGTGATTCTTAAAAACTAGTCAAATTGTAAATGAAAAAATCTTAAGCAATTAAAAAAAAAACTTGCATTAAAAAGTTACCTGTATTCTGTATATCAAATAAAGTGCCAGAATTTTAAAAGTTGACAAGAAACTTTCAAATGAAAAGCGAAATTTTTGAGTAAAAAAGGACATTATTAAAGAGATCCAATAAATTATAAAGAATACTAGAATATTTCGATAGATATTATTTTTATCTACACTAATTTAAATAAAATCTATTTCCTGCTCACAAAAGTATTGAATGAGAGAATTTAAAAATATATTAATTATAATTTAGTCAGCTGCTTAGAGATGTGATACTGTTAGCTAATTAATTAATTAATTTATTCAATCAATGATAATAATAAACTTTTAAGATGTTTATTCGAAGTAAATAAAAATTATTATTATTATTAATTTATTTGTTAATGCACATTAGAAAAATTTGAAAATGTGCAGTATTGTTCACTTTTCTCAAGTATTATAAATAAAATAATTGAAAATATATTTACCCCTGGTATTTGATCCTTCTATTATAATTTTTTATTTTTATCTCCAAAGTTTTTTATTTATTTCCAACTAAATATTAGAAATATTTCATGATTTTTGCTGCCAAATAAAGACAATCAAAGGATCTGGTTTTTATGGATGCTTAAAAAAGGTAAATTAACGCTAGAATAGCTATCCTTATTTGATATGCACATTAAAATATCATATGAAACATCATTTTATAAAATAAAAACTAACGCTTCCTTTTACTAACCGCGTTTTTATTACATCTGGCATTAATTAAATTGCAATTTTTATTAGCTAGCGTGCATTGATATAAAAAGAACTTGCCTCATAAATTAGCTGTTGTTGTTTTCGTTACATAATTATCAATTAAATAAATATATTAAATTAGAAATTGAATTTTTATTAAAGTTTTAGATTATTTACATAATACATTGTAAATTTTTTATCAATAATTACAACACATAGTGAGCTATTCAAATTATGAAATAATCAAAACAAGATAATTTTATTATAAAAGAAAAACATTGAAAAATCAAGAGAAAAACAAAAGATTGAAAAGAAATTGAACCAATTTATTTGTTATCGGCCTCATCGGCTTCTTCCTCTTCATCAAACTCGCCCTCTTCTTCAGCGGTTGCATCCTGATATTGCTGATACTCCGAAACCAGATCATTCATATTGGATTCGGCTTCAGTAAATTCCATTTCGTCCATACCTTCACCAGTATACCAATGCAAGAAGGCCTTACGTCGAAACATCGCCGTAAATTGTTCACTGATGCGTTTAAACAATTCCTGGATACAAGTCGAATTGCCGATAAAAGTCGATGACATTTTCAAACCACGTGGTGGTATATCACAGACGGCTGTTTTGACATTATTCGGGATCCATTCCACGAAATAACTGCTGTTTTTGTTCTGAATGTTTAGCATTTGCTCGTCGACTTCTTTCATCGACATTCGGCCACGGAAGATGGCCGCAACGGTTAAGTAGCGGCCATGACGTGGATCGCATGCGGCCATCATGTTCTTTGCGTCAAACATTTGCAGGACGAGTTCGGGTACGGTAAGTGCACGGTATTGTTGACTGCCGCGACTTGTCAGTGGAGCAAAGCCCGGCATAAAGAAGTGTAATCTGCAACGTTAAATGTTTGGTTATAATTCAGGAGGCTTTGGAAGAATTGATGTTTGGAGCTGAGAGCTGCACCACTGTTCCATTTTTAGTAATGTCATTGGATTTTTTAAATTTAATTAAATATTTTATAGTAATATAGTATTTTTTGTTTATTAAAGTTTCATAATTATTTTCACACACACAAAATTTTCGTTGAAAAATAATAGATTTTTTTGTACAATTTAAATTTTTTATATCTTTGTTGACCTAAAAAAATCGGACTAACTTTATGAATTTTTTACTGCGAAACTATAAAAGATTTCAAACCGCGGTTTTCTGGGCGAGAAAGAATATACTTTGAACTTCTTTCAAGAATTTTTATTTCTACTTTTGTTTGGAAATTGTCCGAGTTGTAACCCTTTCTTCGAAGCATCTGCAAAACCGGATGGTTGTGCGATAACAATGATAATTTCTTCCCTGTTTCATATGAAACTAAAGTCAAAAAGCACCCCTTTAGGTATGATATACCTATTTTCAACAAATATTAATTCGGGATAAAATTGGTTAAAAACCAGATAATATATTATACTTCAATAGTGCCTTTTGATTTTTTTTTTTTTAGATGAAACAGAGCAGGAATTGTTACCGCACAGACGTCCAGTTTTGCAGAGCTTTGAAGAACGGGTTAGATGGGTTAGCATGTTTTTATGATTTCAAAGAATTTTCACGCTCCTACACCTGACGCCAACCCATTATCCGCAGGTCTAACTTGTTCAGTATTGTTCTGGTCCCAAAATATCAAAAGCACGACTTGATCCGATGCTTTTAAGACAAGATTTTGGGCGATTATCTAAAAAAAGTCTAAAAATTGGCATTTTTGCAGCTCGGTGCACCCTCTAAACATTTTTTAAATCGCGAATGGACTTGTATGGGTATATTGTAGACCCGAATCTTTGATTTGAGCCCAGGGCCAGCTGGTTCGATTTTTTTCGAAACACCCTAATATATATATATATATAAATATATATATATATATATAAAAGTAAAATATTAGCCAATTGAATAAGAAACAAACCTGGGGAATGGCACCATATTTACAGCCAATTTTCTCAAATCCGAGTTCAATAATTGATATAAATAACTGATATAAATATATTAATTTTGCAAGTAAGTTAAAACAATCATTCCTATTAAAGTAATGCATAAATATTATGAAACCGGCCGTAATTGATAAAAAAATGAAAGAAAATATTCCTTACCTCAATTGTTGCCCACATAGTTACACTGGTTATAATAGGTAGAATAAAATATTGATCCGGTAATGTTAAATCAGCGAACCAAAATAAACCGCCTTCGCTCATACTTTCCACCGGACATTTTGCCATTTGACGTAAACCGATAAAAAACGAAATAAATAAAGGCATCTAAAACAGAAGGCTACTATTTCAAAGGTGAACACACATTTGTAAATATATAATAGTTTTGTTCACAGAAAAGTTTGAAATCGTTGGAAACGGTTATGAGCATGCGCAATTTGATTTAAGTGTTCACGAAAGCTCAAAATCGAAGGCTGAAAACAAACTGCGCATGCTTCTGACAGTTTCCAACGGTTTCAAGCTATTCTATGAAGAAGCTATTAACATTTATAATTACTATATTTTTAAATAATTTATATACTTTTTGAAATACTTACTACTTGAATTACAAGTACCTACTCATACTAATACTTACAAATTGTGTATTATAGAAAATATTTAAGTAAAGCAAAAAATATTTCAATATTTATTGAAGTACTTAAGTATTGTACTAAATATTTTTTAATAATATAGTAGAATTTTTATTATTGCGCATCAAAGCATAATCATCAAATTTGAACGTGTTATACTTATTACACTGTCCGACACGGTTTTTGTAACTCGGTTCTCTCTTTCTATGTGTAGTAGCTTTGTTTTGTTCTAAAACGACGAAAAACCAATGTCCTAATGATTCTGATTTGTTTTTGAAAACCTACGTAAAGTATAAAATCGAAAAAGAAAAAAAACCCTGCCCTGATGGCAAAAACAAATCAGGATCATTAGGACATTGGTTTTCCTTCGTTTTAGAGCAAAACAAAGCTGTTAAACATACAGAGAACCGAGTTAGAAAAAGAAAAAGTTAAAATTTTTCGGACTGTGTTATTTGTTTTAAATTGCCATTTTAACTAAATTTTCTAAATAACATTGTTTAATATTTCCACAATTAAGTAGATAAATCAAATTTTATATATTAATTAAAAAGTACAGTGGGTGATCGGTTAACGAACAGTTCGGATTGCGAACAATTCGGATAACGAATACATTCACGAAAGATTTTTGTGTTCGGACAACAAATATATGTTCCGGAAAACAAACTTTTCTGAACCTTTTATAAAAAAATCAAATAAAAATATTAAAAAATCTGGCAATATTATGAGGATGATTGGTTAATGAACATTTCGGTTTACAAACATAGTCTTGGAACGGATTATGTTCGTAAACCAATCACCCACTGTACTTAATTATTTTTATATGTACTTGTACAGTAATACTTAAGTATTTTACAAAATATTATAAATACTTGTACTTCAAGTATTTACTGTCTGGTACTTAGTACTTAATATTTTTTGACAGTACTTGCTCAGCTGCATATATGTATATCTAAAACATAAAATTGCAATAAATGTTAACCTGTGCAAGAGGAACAATCATATTTTTCAACGGATTCAATTGTTTCTCCTTCATAAACGCCGTCATTTCTTGTCCATACCGTGCGGCATCTAACTGATTTCCAGTTTGACGTGCTTCCGTCATTTTTAATTGTAATACATACTTGTAATTGCGGTAAGTAATTATTCATTTTTGCACCATTTCGTTGGGCTATTATTACTAATGGAAACATTAATAAACGTACTATTACTGTACCTAGAATAATTTAGAAATAAATCGATAATTTATTATAACACAACCAAAAAAATATGAAGAAAAACTTTTATACCTATTGCAATGACGCCCCACCATGGTATATCGGCTGTGAAATGTAAATATTCTAAACCATTTTGTACAATACCTACTGGCGACCAACCACCTAGCTTCAAAAGATTGTTCTCCAGTTGTTGCTACTGTGTCTAATATTTCTGGAGTTGGTAGCGGAGCTTCCGGAATAGGATCTATTACATTAGCATTTGTTTGTAGGGCCTCATTTTGAACCGCTGTCACACCTAACGCTGATATTAATCATTTATTTTTCGTTATATTTACATTTTCTGTCAATTTCTTGATACTAAATTTGTATTTTAAGTCTAAAACATCTCGCTTTTTATCCTACAAGAAAAATTTAACCTCATTAATTACTACGTAATTATATTTTTATACTAATACTTACTGTAACTGTATTTGTAATATTATTTAAATAATTTTGTGTAGAATTTGCAATTGCCGGTAAAAACTCTTTATGTGTTTGTCGTTTTAATATCCATTTTCCCTGTAATAAAAATATACTAACCTAATATTTTGTATCTAAATTTTACGTTAGCAGTACAAGATAATTGAGTTTATACCTTTAACGAATTAAAAGATCTTAAATATTTTTCAACATTTTTTGGTAAACTATGCCGGGAAAACATTTTATTACATCCAATAAGATCTTCGTTAGGTTACATGTGTTTCTAGTATCTAATGTCAAATATCAGTTTCACCAACTTAAAAATTTGCTATAAATATCGAACTGAAAAAAGTATACGAACAATTTATAATATGTTTATTCAATAAAAATATTAAATAAATTTGATATAAATTATTTTTAAAATTTATATAATTATTACAGTAGTAGTATAACATAATTTTCTATTTATTGTTGCAATTTTTCATTCGCATTGTTGTATTACTTAAATAAAATAAATAAATGAATATATAAATATATAATTATTAAATTATTTATAATAAAAAAAAAGTTATGAATATATTTTTTAAGTATAATTTATTTATATTTGTAAAATAAATGAAAATAAAATATAATATAAATATCAAGTAATGTGGTCAGGAAATAAATCACCTAGGAAACAAATTTACAATGATATTAATAAATTTTTTGTTTTAAATTCGTTCAGTTTGACATAAATTTTCGGTTCCAAATTTAAGTTTATTTTTCAAAATTTTAACGTATTGTAACGCGGCGAAATTTAGAATTAAATATCAAATTAATTAAACGACAATTAATAATTTAAATTTTAGAAAAACTTTAATTATTCCGTGATTTTAGGACCCAACTACGTTATGTAAATGAATAACAAAATTTAAGTAACCCCAGTGAACTTTAAAAGTCGCCGAACTGCAAACATGGAAGTACATAAAATGATTTGAAATAAAAGTCACATTTGGTTTAACTATGTCGATTTATTGTGCATGAGAAATTTGTAAAATTATATAAATATTTAAATATTTCAATATTTTTAGTGTTTGTCTGTATTTTGTTTACAATTTCATTGAAAGATTTTGAATAAATGGTTAGTGGCGGCTCGTCAGTGCATCTTGTGCGCAAATAATAACTTCGATATAAAAACTCTAATAACAACGTAACTCAAAGAATCCTTTATTATACTTCGGAAGGTGTAGTGTATTCTGTGGGTGACCACAATTCAAAAGAACGGGTCGGACACATACTCAAAGAGATATGCTGTCACTCATGAGGGTACGGATCACTGCCGACCAAGAGCTCGTGTATTAGTAATCATGTGAGAAGTATGTATAAAGTACTCGCATCTAAATGCCCGAGAAATTCTATATTTTAATCCGACGAGGTACCAAAACCAATGTACAATAATTATTAGTTATTTGCCAAATAATATGTCTTTTATACGTGTAAGTGTAAGTGTATTTGGGGAATATGGGAGTGTGAATACATTACGTAATTGGTGCGTGATCGTCTAGTGAAATCATGGTCGAATCGGTGTCTCTCATGGCTTCTTGCTACCCCCAACCAGACGCGAGTCGCCCGGCGTTGCAACGCTGGCCCGGCGCGTAAAGTGCTGGCGTATCGGTTACTGACGGCGACGATTGCCCGCTGACTGGGTACGCTCTGGTCATGGTTTGAGTTATCTTCGTGAAACTTTTGTACAAGTATACTATGTTTTCTGAGAGATGACAAGGTTACCTAGTATAATGAACTATACCATGGGCCAAGCTTCCCTGATTCTGATTCAAGACCAGAATGTCTCTCCCTGAGATCGGTCAGCCCTCATATACTCCTAGTCCACGTTGACTTGCAACAAAGTTCGCATATACAAAACCATTAGTAAGAGTAGGACATAATAACAAGATATAATATTTTACCAATCAAATTACACTTCTAATATCCTTGTTAAAGAGTACTGGCTGAAAATGACATCATAATTTTCTACACCCAATAATATTAACTTATCAAACCTGTCTTACAAATAATCGCTTTGCATTGGCTAGGATAGGAGATATAGGATGTGCCCAAAATCAGAAAAACAAATTCTTAAAAACAAAATTGTTTTCTAAATAAAGAACCCCAAACATAAAAGAATTGGGTCAACCTTTCATGTACGCACGTGTTTATACCTAAACATAACAAAACCATAAATGACCCTTAAAGAAATGTATTTCTCAATAAGCAAAACAACACCATAAACCAGTAACGTCCGGCGTACCAGATGTTGGTTTTTTAAAATACGTAAACAAGTACAGTTGACATAATTATTATCGAAACACATTCTTACAAAAATATTAATAGTAAGATAAATTAATAACATAAAAAATTAAAAAATTAGGTACAGATATTTGCCTCGTTTCATTCGCCCCCTTTGTTATTCACTGAAATGAAATTGAATGTTAATAACAAATCTAACTGGAAAAGAAAACCAAATAAAGAGCTGAAAAATAGAGATGGAAGAAAAAATTATAAAGTACAATTAGTATTCTTAATTCTAAACCACATATGTACTAGACGCATTATTGAAATGATATCACAATTAAACCCAACTCATTAGACACAATTTTTTTCCAAACTTTATATTATTAAACATAGCCCAAAGCCTACCTATCACATTTAGCATTTTTCCTCTTATATTCTTTGACGGAAATAGAATATCTCTTATAATATTTAAATAAAATAACCACCGGCGAAAATAACAACCAAATTCTTAATAACTAATAATAGAATGTCAAACATAAGAACACAAAACCCTTTATATCTTATAATCTAGCCTGCCTGTCAAATATTAAACTTTAAAATTTATCAAAAATTTTTTTCTTATATGAATTAAAGCTTCAATTCATACCATAAATACCCTTACAATTAGTCTAACTAAAATATCTCTTACATTATCTAAACGAAATACACACAAGACGAAAGTATTAATAGCCAAAATCTTAACAACTAACGATAGAATGTTAACCATAATAAAAAAAAAAAAACTTTTATAACTTAAGATCTAGCCTACCTATCACATATTAAATGCAGATACCTTTTGTTTTCTGATATAACTTATATAAAGTCATAATCAATATTAAAATACAATAAATACTTTTAATTTAAACATTTTATATTTTATACTATTCACATAAACAAACAAATCCAAACCATCGGTAATCAAATTCCTAAACAGAGCAAAATATCATAAAAAAAAGTACATGTAATACACTTTCGATTTCTACCAAAATATGTGTAAAGTTTAAATATCTGAAAGAAATATTAATCTTTACGTACTTGCTACCATAACCCTCTGACCATTGTCGGTGCCAGTGGTCGCAAATTGGTGGCACGTAACCATATTTGAACAATAATTCAAAAAGCAAAAAACCAAAATTCAATTAAAATAACTTTCTTGCATCGTTCTCCAGTCACTAAACTTAGTATAAGCAAAACCATTACAAATATTTAATTCTAGCATGATATACATAACATTAAAATATATGCCTGCTTTTTTTTGCAATTTCCTACAAATCTCTGTCAATACCTAATAGTAACTAATATAACTAAATATAATACGCACATACACACATCATTGTAATTTTTTTTTAGATATAATTAATTATAATATTAAAATGTTGCTAGCCTATTAGTAAAATTCAGAAAATTTCAGTTAATATGTAATATGAGTTTGGTATCCCCTGGTCTATACTATGCGTTGTCTTTTGTAAGTTGCAAAGAACCATAAAATAATAAACCGCACAAGGGTAGATGGGGCTATGACCTATGAAACAAAATTCTATAGCAACATACCATTGAAAATGAAAGTGAAATTCATTTCTTATACACACAAAATAAATATTACTATCTCTGTAATATTAAAGTCAAAATTAAATACGTATTTTTCTTCAATTAAAATAAATATCCACGCCCCCAGTACGTTGGAACCTATCTCTGTAATTTTTTCTAAATAAATCACATAAATTATAACATTTGTTGATCTATTGGCCTGTCTGTCAAATAAACAAAATATAAATTAATATTAGTGTTGTATTAGTTTGTTCGTTCTACGCCCCCATATATTCAAACTACTGGACCCAAACGTGGCCGTGTGTCTACAAATAAACAGTTTATAAATAATAAAATTATTTCCTAATAAAATTTCAAATCATTCTTTAGTACTCAAAATGCTTGCATTCGGGCTTCAAAAAACTTTCAATCCTGGTCTCCGGTGCCAATTGTAACGCGGCGAAATTTAGAATTAAATATCAAATTAATTAAACGACAATTAATAATTTAAATTTTAGAAAAACTTTAATTATTCCGTGATTTTAGGACCCAACTACGTTATGTAAATGAATAACAAAATTTAAGTAACCCCAGTGAACTTTAAAAGTCGCCGAACTGCAAACATGGAAGTACATAAAATGATTTGAAATAAAAGTCACATTTGGTTTAACTATGTCGATTTATTGTGCATGAGAAATTTGTAAAATTATATAAATATTTAAATATTTCAATATTTTTAGTGTTTGTCTGTATTTTGTTTACAATTTCATTGAAAGATTTTGAATAAATGGTTAGTGGCGGCTCGTCAGTGCATCTTGTGCGCAAATAATAACTTCGATATAAAAACTCTAATAACAACGTAACTCAAAGAATCCTTTATTATACTTCGGAAGGTGTAGTGTATTCTGTGGGTGACCACAATTCAAAAGAACGGGTCGGACACATACTCAAAGAGATATGCTGTCACTCATGAGGGTACAGATCACTGCCGACCAAGAGCTCGTGTATTAGTAATCATGTGAGAAGTATGTATAAAGTACTCGCATCTAAATGCCCGAGAAATTCTATATTTTAATCCGACGAGGTACCAAAACCAATGTACAATAATTATTAGTTATTTGCCAAATAATATGTCTTTTATACGTGTAAGTGTAAGTGTATTTGGGGAATATGGGAGTGTGAATACATTACGTAATTGGTGCGTGATCGTCTAGTGAAATCATGGTCGAATCGGTGTCTCTCATGGCTTCTTGCTACCCCCAACCAGACGCGAGTCGCCCGGCGTTGCAACGCTGGCCCGGCGCGTAAAGTGCTGGCGTATCGGTTACTGACGGCGACGATTGCCCGCTGACTGGGTACGCTCTGGTCATGGTTTGAGTTATCTTCGTGAAACTTTTGTACAAGTATACTATGTTTTCTGAGAGATGACAAGGTTACCTAGTATAATGAACTATACCATGGGCCAAGCTTCCCTGATTCTGATTCAAGACCAGAATGTCTCTCCCTGAGATCGGTCAGCCCTCATATACTCCTAGTCCACGTTGACTTGCAACAAAGTTCGCATATACAAAACCATTAGTAAGAGTAGGACATAATAACAAGATATAATATTTTACCAATCAAATTACACTTCTAATATCCTTGTTAAAGAGTACTGGCTGAAAATGACATCATAATTTTCTACACCCAATAATATTAACTTATCAAACCTGTCTTACAAATAATCGCTTTGCATTGGCTAGGATAGGAGATATAGGATGTGCCCAAAATCAGAAAAACAAATTCTTAAAAACAAAATTGTTTTCTAAATAAAGAACCCCAAACATAAAAGAATTGGGTCAACCTTTCATGTACGCACGTGTTTATACCTAAACATAACAAAACCATAAATGACCCTTAAAGAAATGTATTTCTCAATAAGCAAAACAACACCATAAACCAGTAACGTCCGGCGTACCAGATGTTGGTTTTTTAAAATACGTAAACAAGTACAGTTGACATAATTATTATCGAAACACATTCTTACAAAAATATTAATAGTAAGATAAATTAATAACATAAAAAATTAAAAAATTAGGTACAGATATTTGCCTCGTTTCAGTATATATAATCATTTACATTCACTAATATATATTTTCATCTATTTGAAATAACATAATGTGTTCGTTAGTAAAATGTTTTCAGAAACTTACAACACACACACTACAAGTATGTGCACAACGTTCTATGTGCCAAGCCACGTGTGGAGATAATCGTCGAAAAGGCTTAGTTATTGGTATCTATGAAATGCCCGATATGCCTGGAGAACAAGCTTCCCCAGGCAAATTAACACCTAGTGGCGAAAAATACAATCGACATGTCAAAGGAAGAATAAGACACCTCATGTTTATGATGATGCCACCGCCAAAGAAAGGCCAAGTTAGAATCTTTTACGATTTGGAACCAGAATATGCCGCCGTAGCACTGGTCGGTCTCGGCAAGGAATGTCAAGGATACGACAGCTTTGAGCAGATCGACGAAGGAAAAGAAGCTATACGAATTGCAGCAGGAACTGGTGTTAGAGCCCTACAAGAACTACCCTTGCAGAAAATCTGGGTGGAAAGTTTTGGCCATGCAGAATCTGCAGCTGAGGGTGCTGCTCTCGGAGTTTGGCTCTATCAAGAGAAAAAAGAGAAAAAGAAACAAGTTTTTATTCCGCAATTAGACCTCTATGATGACTGTGATTGGACGGGCTGGCAAATTGGTTTGCAAAAAGCTGCCGCACAGAATCTAGCTAGACAGTTAATGGACACGCCCGCTAATTTAATGACGCCAACTTCATTTGCACAGAATGCCGTTGAGGTGTTGTGTATTGTGTAAATCTGGTGTGAATGTTGAGGTTAAAGTTAAAGGCTGGGCGGAAACACAGAATATGAATGCTTTTCTTGCTGTTGGTAAAGGTTCGTGCGAACCACCGATCTTTCTAGAACTCAGCTACTATGGAGCATTGAAAGATGAACGACCAATTATACTTATAGACAGTGGCGCAACCAAGGGGGGGCCGACGGGCCTCGGCCCCCCCCAAGGCTAGCAGAATTACCACAATTTTTATTCGTTTAGTCATATATTCAGCAGTCACTTCTAACGCTACAATTATTTACCCCAAAATATTGAGCCAAAATTCATTATTTTAAACTATTAATTATTCGATTCATGTAAGATAAAGTGAAAATCTGGTTAGTATTTGCTTTTTTTTTTGCTTCTCCAAGATAAAATCCTTGGGCCCCCCCCAAGACAAAATCCTGGCTGCGCTACTGCTTATAGGTAATATTTTTTTATATAATTTTATAAAATATGTACACACTGATGTACTTATGAAAAAATTAGTAGTTGAAGAAGGAACTACTTAAAAGAATTAAAACGGAGTCAAAGGGAATACAAAAAAGAATAATTTATTTTGATAATAATTTTAATACTACATATTTATGGTAACTAATTATTAGAAAAAATAGCTAGTTTATGTCAATTAATAATTTAATAACAATTTTTATATATTTACAAAATTAGCATATAAAAAAAATTAATCAAATATTTAATTGTCAATATTTTCATTGTTTGTTTATATTTTGATTTCCAAAAAATATATATGTTGTTAATTGTTATTATAGTACTTATGTATTAATTTCAGAATTTATTTATGTGTAGTTTATTTGTAAAAAAATAATTTTCAACATTTTTCTTGAAAAATGCAATTTTCTCTTATTTCACACATGTTTTTTATTTGAAAAAAATATGATTAATCTTTATTACAATTATTTTTGCGGGAAGTACATTATCATGTTAAATTAACAAAATTTAATGTGAAATTTATATGTGTACATATAAGCAGTTAACATGGAAAAACAGATTTTCCGTGCACATTGCTTCCGAAATTATTTTAGAGAAAAGTGTTTTAAATAAATGTTGTAGAGCATAAAATTCTGCATTTAAATCAATAAACAAGATTTACTTCGCAAGCTATATAACTGCAGAAATTAGATTTAAAAATTTACAAAATTATATTGTACTAGTAGCCATGAAGTTAAATCAAAAGACAAATTTTAAATTGGAAATAGTTCACGTAGAGATTAAAACTTATTTTTTATTACAATTTAATTTTTAAACACATGTGTTATTGAGGCACTTGTCTTTATAATCTTTGCTAAATTATTCCGAAGATTTAATATACTTTTAGTAGTTTCCTTATGGCATGTTCTAACTCCGTTTTGATTTCTATTTAGGCAAAGGAATAACCTACAACAGCGGTGGTTTATGTTTGAAATCAGCTGAAAAACAGAAATATATGCGAGGTGATATGAGAGGAGCAGCTATCGTAGTAGCTGCTTGCCGAGCGGTAGCGGGTCTCCAGCTGCCACTAAACGTTCGCGGTTTAATTCCTCTTTGCGAGAACATGCCTGGCTGCGCGGCTGTCAAACCTGGTGCCATTATCAAAGCCATGAATGGTAAAACAATCGAGATACAATCTTCGGACGTCGCTGGACGTTTGATACTAGCAGACACTTTGGTATAGGTACGCCCAAAGTTTCTGGCCACGATTTATCATCGATGTGAGAGAGGCTTTAGGAGAAGCTGCCAGTGGAGTGTTTACAAACTCAGAAGCGTTGTGGGAGTACATGTTGGCAGCTAGCATACATACTGGGGATTGAGTCTGGCGCTTTCCCCTCTGGGATCATTTTACCTTTTTACTGACGGACAATCGTACGGTTGATGTTAAAACTCACGGGCATGGTCCTCATAGAGGTATTGGTGGTTCATGTAGAATTGCAGCATTCTTGAACGAGTTTGTTCCATGTGGTGATTGGCTACATATGGATTGTAAAAGTGAAAACACTTTTACAATCTTTATGTAGGCAATTTCAAAAGAAAACAGATGGACTTGATTACGAGTATTTACAGAAGGGAATGGCTGGTAGACCTACTCGTACAGTTGTTGAATTTCTGTCACAGCTTGTATGCCATAAAGATGAAGAATATTGATAATAATTTATTAATTTTCTATTTAAATATATTTTATTATACAATGCCAATAAAAATCAAAAGACATGACGTAACACAGGTCGTACAAAATCAAATTTATTAATTCAGTTAGCAATGTAAGTTGTAGATGATTTCATTTATGTTACACAAATATTTTTACAGTTATATAAACTTCTACATAAAATTTACGCACAACTTTGTATTTGGACTGATTGTTCACCGAAAATATTCAGCTAAACTTAGGAGCCCGAAATGGACCAAACTATTCAGAAATAAGATCTACAAATACCTGTATTAATTCCAAGTAAACCGTTTAATGACGACTTTATTATGTTTTGGAGCAAGATTCTCTTATAAGACATACAAAGTTAGAAATAATGATTCGTAAAGTGTGTTCACAGAACGCAAACCATTCAATATAACTTAGAGTTATGTGAAAGTGTTTTTAAATATGTATTTACAAAATAGTTTAGGTACAAATTTCCTTCATTTGTTTAGTCTTGCTCTTATGACAGTTGCGTTGTTTAAAAATCTCTTTTAAAACTGAACTTGTAGTACCAGGCAATGATTGAATCTATAAAAGTGCGTTCTAGCATTGATTAAAAAAGTATATATACTTTTTTAATCAATGGTTCTAGACAAATTTCATTAATTCCGAATTTATTTTAATACAAAACAACCGACTATTTAGTAAATTTAATTTAAAATATTCACAAAAGTTCCTGCAACATAATTTTTAAAATATTTGATTGTTTTATAAAAATATATAAATTCAATTAAGTAGTGCGCGCTAATTTTGTGTAGGAGTTTATTATAATGGATCTTATGTATTGAAGCAGCAATACTGTCATTATTACGTCAATAAAAATGTTATTATTTGTTAAAAATTGTACCGTTATAACATGTGTGTAAAGCTAGAATTACTCTAATTATGTAAAAAATTGAACAACGGATAAATAAAGAAAACAATAAAAAATTATTAAATGTCAAAAATTTATTAAACCCCACCATAAAGACAAGAGACATAAAGACAAAATAGACAAGACAATGAATCCAAAAGCATGAAATATAAATAAAACTATTAAGGACATTGATCTTTATGACAAACGAGCTGCGAAAGAAACTCGACAATCGTACGAGTAGGTCGTCCAGCCATTCCTTGTCGCAAATATTCATAAGTTTTCCCCTTTGTTCGCATAACGCTTTTGCAATCCATATGTAGCCAATCTCCACACGGCACAAACTCGTTCAAAAACGCTGCGGCTCTACATCCTCCACCAATACCTCTCGTAGGACCATGCCCGTGAGTTTTAACATCAACCGTACGATTTTCTGTCAGTAAATAGGTAAAATGATCCCAGAGGGGAAAGCGTCAGACTCGATCACCGGTATGCATGCTAGCTGCCAACATATACTCCCACAACGCTTCTGAATTTGTAAACTCTCCACTGGCAGCTTCTCCTAAAGCCTCTCTCATATCGGTGGTCATTGTACCGACATCGACGATAAATCGTGGCCAGAAACTTTGAGCGTATACCAGAGCGTCAGCTAGTACCAAACGACCAGTGGTATCTGAAGATTGGATCTTGATTGTTTTACCGTTCATGGCTTTGACAACATCTCCAGGTTTAACAGCCGCGCAGCCAGGCATATTCTCGCAAAGAGGTATTAAGGCGCGAACATTTAGTGGTAGTTGAAGAGCTGCTACTGCTCGGCAAGCAGCTACTACGACAGCAGCACCTCCCATATCACCTCGCATATATTTCTGTTTTTTACATGATTTTAAACATAAACCACCGCTGTTGTAGGTGATACCTTTGCCTAGAAAAGAAAATACATTGTTAGATACATCAGTGTACCGAACACTTGTGTACAATACACAATTTGTTTTTTGTAAAAATTGGCTTAGACAAACGAAAACCGAACCGAAAACAAAACAAAAATCGTTATTTTTGGTGGAACGTTAAACGGAATTGAACTGAAATATTTTATTATGTCTGAATTAGAACGAAAACCGGATTGATTTTTGATTGATTGATTTTTGTGGCAAATCGAAATATGTATTGTTTTATTTTTGTTAATTAAGGCTACTTTCTACGATAAAATTCTATTCATATTTTGTTATATTTTCTTGTTATGCCAAGGAAATACAGAAAAGTAAAGTTGGTCACATAAATTCAGCGTAAATAAACAAATTCCATCAGAAAAAGTATAAAATAAAAATTTTTGGAATAAAGCTGCAATTTTAATAGCCAACCAAGACAATAAATTTTTTTATTGTTATTATCCAAAGTTTTGCTGAAAATTTCTGAACAATAAAAAAGAGAAAACGCTCTAATAAAACAATATTTCTTCTCTTCATAATTTGATGTTTTAATATGTAGTTCTTTTTAATAAATTTAAAAATTACAACTGTAAGTTATAAACGTAGTAACTATTATATAATTAATATTAGTTGAAAAATTGCGTTACTGGTAATGAAAAAATGCCTTAATACGTCACGAAAAAATTCGATTTTTTTTGTTTTTTTTTTGTTTCTCGGTCGCAAACAATAAAAATATTTCTAAATGCATTTGGAACATGTAATAGTTTTACTTAAAAAAAAAACAAACTATAAATGTAAAATATTTGTGTTCTTATATTATTATTATTGTACAGTGCGCTCATAAAGTATATGGGACTGATTTGGTTCGTTTAGTATTTTGTAAGATTTGAACGTAAAGTTAATGGGACTGATGAGAAATTTTGATCAAGTTTGTTCGTAAAGTATATGGGACTCATAATTTTAAGAGTATCTTGTAAAAACCAGTCTTAACCTTGTGAAAAACAGTCATAATCTTGTAAATAACTTTATAATCTTAACCGTAGATTGATAAGAGAAGCAATAGAAACTTATTAAAAAAAAAATATATCAATCAATGTGAACGGGCACTGATTTAAATAAAATTTGACTTTCTTTAATTAATAATATATAAATTTCAGTATTAAATTATTTATTTTGCTATCTAGTAACTTATTTCTATGTTCTGACTATTTACTGTGAATGTCAGTTGTATGTTTTCTTGATGAAGATGTAAGTTGAGTAGGTACGTCGAAACGTTGATTGTCAATAAATATTAATACATAACTATAATCAAAAGCCGTTTTATTTTTAATAACAAAAATAAATGCGCTATTTTGGCAATAATTTATTTCTTTTATCTTCAAAAAATATTTCAACAAGATTTACTGTTAAAACTTGCCATTTATGATTTCTTTATTAATGAGTTTATTATCCGGTTTTTAAATTTAGCCAAATATCCGTTATCCGGAAAACCTTGTGAAAAATGTCTTAACCTAGTCATAATCTTATAAAAAACAGTCATAACCTTGTGAAAAACAGTCATAACCTTGTGAAAAACAGTCATAACCTTGTGAAAAACAGTCACAATCTTGTGAAAAACTGTTATAACTTTGTAAAAAAACTTCATAATCTTGTTAAAAACAGTCACAACCTTATGAAAAACAGTCATAACCTTGTGAAAAATAGACATAATCTTGTGAAAAACAGTCATAATTTTTTGAAAAACTGTCATAACCTTGTGAAAAACTTTATAATCTTGTAAAAAACAGTCATAACCTTGTGAAAAACAGTCATAATCTTGTGAAAAACTTTATAATCTTGTACAAAACAGTCATAACATTGTGAAAAACAGTCAAAATTTTGTGGCCGCAACTCCTCCTAGACGGTTCAACCGATTTTAATGAAATTTTCAGGATAAATTTGTCTAATACCCAAGATGGTCATGTCATAATTTTTTCCAGTGTTGCCAATTTTCCGAGATAAAAATTACTAAAATTTTTAAAAATTTATATTGGCTACATTATTTATCCGATTTTGATCAAAATTTCAGAAAACATATTTCTAGTGCCCACATAAATTTCGTAATTTTAATATAATACAGTGTTGCCAACTTTCCAAGAAAAAAATTACTAAAGTTTTTAAAAATTCATTGTGGCTACATTGTTTATCCGATTTTGATCAAATTTTTAGGAAAGATTTCCCTAGTGCCCACATACATCTCGTAATTTTAATAAAATACAGTGTTGCCAACTTTCTGAGAAAAAATTTAGTAAAATTTATTACGGCCATGTTGTTTAACCGATTTTGTTCAAATTTTCACAATAGATTTTTCTGGTATCCATATAAATTAGATAATTACAACAAAGTACAGTGTTGGGAACTTTCTAAAAAAAAATTACTAAAATTTTTAAAAATTTATGTTGACCACGTTATTTAACCGACTTTAATCAAATTTTCACTAAAGATTCTCCTGGTGCCCGCAGAAATTATGCAATTTTAACAAAATACAGTGTTGCTAACTTATCGAGAAAAAAATTACTAAAATTTAAAAAAATTCATTGTGGCTGCATTATTTATCTGATTTTGATCAAATTTTCAGAAAAGTTTCTCCTAGTGCCCACATAAATTATAATTTTATTAAAATACGGTGTTGCCAACTTTCCGAAAAAAAATTAATAATTTTCTAAAAATTTGTTATGCCCGCATTATTTATTCGATTTTAATGAAATTTTTACAGAAAATACCCTTAGCGTTTATAATATTATATATTAGCAAAATACAATGTTGCCAACTTTCGGTGAAAAATTTTTTTATTCCTATTTATTATCATTTATGTGATAATGTCAAAGTGGTCTATATATGTTTACCCACATATACTTCTAATCTTGTTATTATAATATTTGGTTATTAGAAAATGCATTCAAATATCTTGTATGTAAAATGTTGCAATTGTGATACCATCTAGCGGTTTTAATACGAATATAACGTGACACGTTCCTATCGCGTCATTCGAATGATAATTTGATTATGATATTCATTCGATTACCGAGCATTCGATTATTGAAATCAATCGTTTATGCCAAAATCACGAATTTACATGATATTGTATTATTATTGGCTTGGTGCATAATTATCAGGCGTTTTTTTAGGCGGGTTTTTGTTAATAAAAATAATCATTTAAAAATGTTATTGCTGAATTTTTATTTTTCTTTTTTCATAATAAATATTACGAGCCCTCGGCTATTAATGATTAATGTTTGCAAAAAAAATCTTTATTCGCGAATATCTCGCAAAAATAATATGATAATATTAATTTAATATATAATTATTTTATTTTGTAATTAAACTCGCTTAAAACGTCTATAAATGCGAAAAACACAATAAAAACACAATTTAAAATTTATAGGAGGGTGAATGGATTAAAAATAAATAATATATTATTAACATAAAATAAATATACATATGCTAGAAAGTAACAAACGAAAATAACCCTTAATGTGTATTAACATAAGGACGAGTATTGTATGAAAATATAATATAGATTGTTCTAAATAGTTGGCCAGTTGAATGTTGTGTTATAAATTTTCAAATACATATTGATTTTTATAATAATTAAAAAACATTATTCTACATACAACATTTAGATTTGATTTTAAATAATAATCATGAAAAAAAGGTGACAAATCATATTTAAAGTAATTGTTTACATTGACGGTCCTGTAGCTGCAAACTGTACATAAAATTCATTTGGCCAACTGGATTCGTGGCAGATTTTTTTTGAGTTAATCTCTAATACTGACAAGTGACTGTCAAATACAATATTGCTATGTCTTACCTATTGTAAGCTTTTTTTTTTGGTAGAAAATTTAATTTTCATCATGAGTAATTTTATGCAATATTGTCAATTATGTACAAGTGATGAAAATGTATTGTTTACTGTACTTGACTTGGATTCAGATGGCAAAAGTTTCGCGAATAAATTGGAAGCAATTGTTCCTAAAATTGTAAGAATAAAATAATTTCTTTTGATTGTAATATACATTATTGTTTCTGAATCTTTTACTTTTCTCATTTTAGGTTGATTGCAAGATCAAATTACCGAATGGTATTTGTTCGATTTGCGCTGTTCGGTTGAATGATGCTTATACATTTATAAAACAATGTTTCGATTCCCAAATCATATTAAAACGACATTTAAAAGAAAAACTTTGTCGATTATGTGCTGGTGGTGATAATATAACCTATATTTTAACTACAATGGATTCGGATAACTTATTGTTGTCATACAAATTGGAAACCATTGCATCGGAAATTGTAAGTAAAATACTAGCTTTAATTAGGTCCACGAACAAAATTATATGCTTATTAATTGATAAGTAATTATTTATTATCAATTCCATAAGTTTTGAGAACAGTCCACGTTCAACCTAACCTAATTTAGAGTATTTTAAATTTTAATGCCATTTTTGGTTTTGTTTAATTGAAATTTATATAAAACAAGTTGTAATTTGAATACATGTACATTTACAATAAAAATTACATAAAACAATATTGTTTTATTAGATTTACTTATAATAAGTTTATTAGTTAATACAATTATGTTTTTGCTAAACTAAAATCTATTTCTGCAAGAGTCGTGGGGAATAGTTATTATGAGAAAAATGTTGTTGTCTGTTGTGCGTGGGTTATTTTTAATTATTTGTTACCCTATAGCCAAGTAATGTACCCACTCAGCTTATAGTAGGATTACTAGGATTTAGATCATTCAATATTAGTTAAATATCATAGGGATTTGGTGTTATTAGTATAGGGTGTTTTTTTTAGAGGCGGAGAACTTTAAATTGAAATAAAACACAGAAAAATGTTTTTAATATCTATGAAATTGGCTTTATTTTAAAGATAATTTATGTTTAAATCACTGAAATATAGTAATAACTGGATTGTGCACTGCCTATGTGTTCCAGTAGCGCCAATGCGAGCCGAGAGAGATAGGAAATACGTGGTATCTCTATCACTGTCTTACACTTCTGCGTATTTAAAATTCAAATGCAATTTCTTGCGGTAAAAATGCGACAATCTTATGTTGTTGCATATTAAATTGTAGCTAAATGCACCGGCTAAACGATACGTAATGAGATTTTATTGGGGAATTCCTCTATAAAAGGTATTTTTATCATTTTTGATATATTAATTTGACATTTGACAGTTAAATTCTTTTTTTTTTCATAGCTATCTAAGTTATCATGTAGTAGCAATGCTACGCCATTAGAAAGACAAAGACGCGAATACCACGTATCTCCTATCTCTTTCGGCTCGCATTTGAGCGGCCAGTGCGCGTTCTAGTTATTACTATATTTCAGTGGTTTAAATATAAATTTGGGCATGTGGCCGCCGCGCGGCTGGCGCGTACATGGCGTAATCTGGTGCAAATTTCACAAACTCTTCGCAGTAAATCAAACTGTATTACGGCAATAACGCGTCGAATGTTGGCTTCCAAGTGCTCAATTGTTTCTAGTTTATCGGCGTAGACATGCGGCTTTGCATATCTCCAAAGAAAATAATCTAATGGCGTCAAATCGCACTTGGAAGTCAACATTCGACGCGTTATTGCCGTAATACAGTTTGATTTACTACGAAGAGTTTGTGAAATTTGGACCAGATTACGCCATGTACGCGCCAGCCGCGCGGCGGCCACATGCCCAAATTTATATTTAAACATAAATTAGCTTTAAAATAAAGCCAATTTCATAGATATTAAAAACGTTTTTTTGTGTTTTATTTCAATTTAAAGATCTCCGCCTCTAAAAAAAACCTTTTAGAAACAGTTTGCTCCCTTTATAATACGTAGATTTTTATTAAATAGTATGTTTATTATGCAATATTAATTTATATTTTTAGCTGAAATGTACTGAGAAGTTATCGGATTGTATTTGCTCAATTTGTTCGGTTCGATTAAATGAAACGTATAAATTTGTAGAAAAATGTTTTAAATCGCAAGAAATTTTCGAGCGATATGCAAAACAACAATCGCAAAATAGTGAAGTTATGAAAAACAAAATTAAAGAAGAAACTATTGATGAAGAATATATTAAACTAGAATTGGAAACTGATAGAAACATTAAAGTTGAAGAAAGTTTAAAATCACAAAATAATACAATTTTTGATTCTGCTTGTATGAAAGAAGAAGCTATTAAAGAAGAGAACATTGAAGTGGATTTGGAAAATGATACAAATATTAAATTTGAAGAAAGTTTGAAATCAGAATCTTTAGACTTACATTCAGAATTAATAATTAAGGAAGAATATTCTGATTTTGAGAATGAAACCGATATAAAACGTAGTCAAGCTAGTAGAACATCAAATACAAATATTATTTTTAGCTCGAAAAAAAATGATAAATTTGTAAGGAAAAGTGAATCTCATAAATGTACATTATGTGAGAAAACTTTTACTCGGAGGGGACATTTAATAATACATAATCGTACACATACAAATGAGAGACCTTATAAATGCGAAATATGTGAGAAAACTTTTACTCAAAGAGGAAACTTAAACACACATATCCGTTCTCATTCAAATGAAAGACCTTATAAATGCGAAATATGTGAGAAAACTTTTACTGAACGTGGAAGCTTGAAAATACATATAGGTTCTCATTCAAATGAGAGACCTTATAAATGCGAAATATGTGAGAAAACATTTACTCACAGTGGAAATTTAAAATCGCATATTCTTATACATACAAATGAGAGACCTTATAAATGCGAAATATGTGAGAAAACTTTTACTCAAAGAGGAAACTTAAACACACATATCCATTCTCATTCAAATGAAAGACCTTATAAATGCGAAATATGTGAGAAAACTTTTACTGCACGTGGAAGCTTGAAAAAACATATACGTTCTCATTCAAATGAGAGACCTTATAAATGCGAAATATGTGAGAAAACATTTACTCACAGTGGAAATTTAAAATCGCATATTCTTATACATACAAATGAGAGACCTTATAAATGCGAAATATGTGAGAAAACTTTTACTCAAAGAGGAAGCTTAAAAACACATATCCGTTCTCATTCAAATGAAAGACCTTATAAATGCGAAATATGTGAGAAAACTTTTACTCAAAGAGGAAGCTTGAAAAGACATATCCATTCTCATTGAAATGAAAGACTTTATAAATGCGAAATATGTGAGAAAACTTTTATTCAAAGTTCAGACTTACGGAAACATATCCGTTCTCATGCAAGGGAGAAACCTGGTGAATGCAAAATAGAAAACTTTTCCACAAAGTAGAAATTAAAAAGATATTCGTATTCATAGTGTAACGATTTTGTAGTTCTCTTTTTATTAATTTTTAAATCTTGTTATGCCCCATTCAGACTGCTATTTATGTTTATGATTTAGCGCAGACCTAGTGGTTCTGAACCAAATCACATGTAAGCTTATGGGGATGTCCTGCACATGTGCGGATTTAGTTTCATTAGCAAATTTTATTTGATCACTGCCAAAGTCTGGCCTGGTTAATGTTGCTTAACTAAAATTTACTTATGTTTTAAAAACGGCCAATTAGATTTTACTTAAATGAGATAGCGTTGTATATCTGTTTTTATGAAATAAACATTAAATTTATAATATGTAAATGAACAGTTTGGAAGATAAAATTAATATTATTTTGAAAACGCGTATTTAATATAATAAAATAACATTTAGTTTAGACACATCAGAAGAAAAATTAGCGAAAATAAAGAAGATGGCGAATTTATCGTGTAAACTTGCAAAATTATATTTTTGTTCTATAGGATTCGAAATGTTCTGTTTCGTATTCGTATTTTTCAAATGATTGTACTTGTATTTTGTATAATCATAAAATTTATGATTAATTTGTTTGTTAAATATGTATAGGTCTGAAAAAGAATTGTTATTTATAATAAAATTAAAGTAATAAATATATCAATATTATTATATAATATGTATTCATAAGTTGTTTGTATGTATTTAGTAATATGAATAAAATATAGTTTTTTCAAGTGTATCTTAATATTAATATTACTTTTCCATATTACCAATGTAGAAATAGGTCATTATATTATTAGTACAATAATGACATTGTTATGCAGCAGTTGATTATTACCTATATACATCACTGGAGGCAGCATAGAGGGAAGGTAGGTTTTGCTTATACCAGAGCGTTTATAGAAATTGTCTCAAGATCTTTAGTACTCGTAGTTAAGGTTCAAAATAGCTTGCTTCAATCGTGTAATTGTTTTATTTGTAAATTGGGTAAAATTTTGCACAGTTCGTTGCAATTGAAAACACAATTTATTTTTAACTAACATAACATACATTTATGTATCAATAAATAATTAACTTAAACAATTATTACTTAAGGGGTTTTCGTGTTTGTAAGGTTGAAAAAAATCGATATTTTTTGCATCGTTATACATTAGAGAATATGTGGTTGAAATGCCATTGCTCGCAAAAAACTTTTTAAGTCATAAAAACGGGTTAGAATGAGAATAGTATTCGGAACCAATTATATCTGAAAACTTTAAACATGTTTTTCTCAATATAAATTTTTTTTAGTTGGCGGGATAATTTTTAAAAAAATTTTCGAATCAATCTCTCTGATTTTTTCATTTCCGCGAAAGAAATTTATCGAGCTATGGTTGGAACTTTTAAAAAGTAATATTTTGTCATTATTTCAAGAAAAAAACAGGTCAGTTTTTGTCATTCTGTTTCAAATGGTCGCCATATTGAAAATAAATATAAAAATTATAAATTTTTTAGATTCCAACCAGAATTACATTTATGTAGAATAAGATAATTTGTTTCTGGTTCAGACAAGCAGAACTGGAAATTTTAATCCCGCCGTAGGACAAAATACCCGTGAAGACCCGTTGCGTTTGACGCCATTTTTTTTGAAGAAAAAACAACTGTGTTAAAGCTTATATAAAATTGGTAATGGTTAAAA
Source organism: Clivina fossor (assembly GCA_963966155.1). Taxonomy (NCBI): domain Eukaryota; kingdom Metazoa; phylum Arthropoda; class Insecta; order Coleoptera; family Carabidae; genus Clivina; species Clivina fossor. The sequence continues at coordinate 661,179 of OZ014567.1, forward strand.
TGTAATTGGTTTTTATTGCATTTGATATTAAAGTTCACAAGAAAAAAATGTTAAGAATACCGAAAAATCGGAGCTATACAAACAGGAAAACCTTCTTCAATAACCAAATATGGTTTAATCTTTTACTTGTAATCTTTTTATCTATTTTCAAAACAAATTAAACAACGCAAAAATCACTCGTCTTCATTAGACGAATGTATTAAGTATCTATTTTACATAGTATATTTAAAATATGATCCCTATTTAAGGATAAAAAAAATTAACTATTTAGCTTCTTCTCTGTTTCGTCACAATTTTACAACCTAGACTCACTGTCAAATATTTCTTGTTTATGTAATGTAGATTGTAAAAATTTATGAAAATCATACATTTTCATACATATTACATATTACAGAAAAGCAAATAAGGAAATGTTTTCTTTACTTAATTATCTTAATTAATATACATATAATATAATTATATATTACATGTACTAATGTGACATGACAACAGTTATGTTTATTTAAAATGATAATTTGTGTTTGAACGTCTACTTTCTGTCAAACAGTAAATATTAAAGTGTAGCAACAAAGCTGAATAGAAAATTGAACATATTTCAAAATATATGTATCTGTAAGAGGCGCTCTGTACAATTTACGCGGCAAGTCCAGGTTACTTGAACGAATGTCACGAGACATTCGCCCATTTGCATGCTTCAATTAGTGCTCCGGTTGGAGGGAAAGCAAAAAACATACAACACAAATAATGTTCATATAATGTATCATATATAAATAAGTACCTAGCATATTCATTAGGTAGAAAATATATAATTACTCAAATTTTAACGCACATAACAATTACAATTATTTTACAAAGAACATAAACAAGAACTTCTAATCAAATAAAATGACATTTATATAATGCGTCCACTGCGCAGGACAATAAACTGCGCAAGTTCAGAGCTACTAACATTAATAAATTTTACATTCTTGTTACAATATTTACATCGAGAAAATTTTAGTTAAAATTAATCAAATATTTATTAAACAATCAATATATATTTATTTTATTTAATTTAAAAAAATGTATAATGCATATACTGCGCATGACAATAAACGGCACAAGATCAGAGCTACCAACATTAATAAATTTTACATTCTTGTGACAATATTTACATCGAGAAAATTATAGTTAAAAATAAAAAAATATTTATTAATTAAACAATCAATATATATATTTATTTTATTTAATTTTAACAAATATATAATGCGTCTACTGCACATGACAATAAACGTCTCAGGTTCAGAGCTACCAACATTAATAAATTTTACATTCCTGTGACAATATTTACATCAAGAAATTTTGGTTAAAATTAATCAAATATTTATTAAACAATCAATATATATTTATTTTATTTAATTTAAAAAATGGGTAGTTACGATTCGGCCGTAATGACTGGATTTATATGTCGATTATGTAAGGAATTAAATAGAAATGTAGTTCATATATACAGCGATACAGGCAGAGATTTACATTTAGCGGAAAAAATGAATCGAATGTTTAAATTTGTAAGTTAAACTGTTAATTAAACTTAAACATATATTAATATCGTAATATAATTAATTAGTTTGAACCACAAGATAATCTTCCGAAAACAATTTGTCGAGCATGTATAACTCAATTGGATTCACAATATAGGTTAATACAACAGCTGATAAATGTAAGTTGTTTAGTTTAGTAAAATATATATATATATATATATATATATATATATATATATATATATATATATATATATATATATATATAATTGGTTTTATTTACAGCAAGTAAGGGTGCATAATGCACGCAGACAAGCCACCGAAGTGATGTCAGAAAGTTGTGAAAATAGTTCAGTAACTTCGGATTCTTGTGATGAGAGCACAACATCGAATAATAATCCAGAACTCAAATAAATCAATTGATTTAGGCCTCGCTCAGTATTTTCAAAATTTTCCGAATAATTGTATCCGTGGAATAAATTAATCACAGTAAAATATCTTTTGCAGAACTTATATTAAAATAAAAAGGCTTTAGGATTTTTCAATAATTTTGTCCGTGAAATAAATTAGTGAAATATCGTTTCAGAACTCATATTAAAATAAAAAGGCTTTAGGATTTAATTCTGTATTAATTTTAATTTAAGAAAATTGACGCGTCTACGTTTCAGAACTAAATCCTTTTTATTTTAATTTAAAAGTTAGCCAATTAACATAGTAAAATATTTTTTGCAGAACTCATTATATTAAAATAATAAAAAAGCTTTAAGATTAAAGTCCAGTTTCATAATAAACACTTTAACTAAAGTCGACTTTAAGCCGATAAAAAAGCATCGATTTTAAATTCAACTGACAAAATTTTTATTGATATCCAATAAAACTATGCTTTTTTGTCAACTTTTCGAATTGCTAATGAAGAATTTATTTGCTGCTATTAATTAAACAATGCTTTTTGACGAGTTAAAGTTGGTTTTCATTAAAATATTTATTATGAAATTAGTTCTGTACTTTAATTAAAAAAATCGACATTTTTATATCGGAACTAAATGTTGGATTATTGCGTGTTTATGTTAATAATAACGCGTGGAATTAGCGATAATTAAAGTAATATATTTGGTAATGAATAATCCAATGATAGTACAAAACAAAAATGTAACGTATACAACTTTCTAAACGTAACTGTCAAAACTTATTATCAGAGTGCATTTAGAGAAACTTGGTTCTACACACAATACATAGAGAGCGTTCTGATAACCTTAACACTAAATTCTAAAGCCTTTTTATTTTAGTAATAAATCTTGAACAAATAAGTGTTCATATTGTCATTGTGAAATTTATTATAATAATACTCAAAAATATTGAGACTTTATATTTTTTCCAAAATGTCTTTTTATTTTAATTTAAAAATTTGCCAATGAAATATTTTTATTTATTTTTAGGATGCAATTTTTTTTTTCAAATTACATACGATTTTTTACAAATATTGACCCTAAATGGTTTTTTTTATTATTATTATGTGATAATTTAAGTTTAATTTATGTTGATATAATAATTTCATTACGCAATTGATGTGTTTAAATACTTAATAAACAACTGTAGAAAATGTTTTGGTATTTATTTTAAATTTTCCATTCAAAATTTATCCTTTTCTCTTTTTTTATCCTTGGAATAAATTACCATAGTAAAATACTTTTCCAGAACTCATTACATTAAAATTAAACGGATTTACGATTTAATTAGATTAATTTTAATTTAAAAAAAATTGACGTTTCTATATCATCAACGCCTTTTTATTTCAATTTAAGAATTAGCCAATGAAATCTTATTATTTATTTTTAAGATACAATTTTTTTTTCAAATTACATACGATCTTTTTTAATATAAAAGTAAATAAAAATTAGAGATACGGATTATTAATCGTTTCGTGATAATTTAAGATTAATTTATGTTGGTTTAATAATTTCATTACGCAATTGATGTGTTTAAAAATACTTAATAAACAATTTTACGAAAAGTTTTGGTATTCATCCGTTTCACTTGAACATATTTCAATTAGTTGAATGTAAAATTAATAATATTTGTACTTAATTTAAAATTCAGTACAAATGATATAAATTGAATGTTTTTCGAATTTTTTAATCAAGAAAATAATTAATGATTTATAATCAATAAATGATAGAAATAAAATAAAATTTTGAATGTACTTGAAAAATATGTGTCCATTTTCTATTCAGATTTATAAATTACTTGTCATTCAGAGGGTTCTGTGATGATCCTTCTAAATTTTTTCCGTCTATTTGTGTATGAGAATGTTCAATAAACCAAAATGTCTTCGATAGACGCGTACGTCAAAAAATGCGATGATATTGAAAATGGGGACGACGCAGATGGTTTAAGAGAAGTGGAAAAATTGCTCTAGAGACATTTTGAGCACTTTGCAGGCAATAAGCCTTTTCTTTTATGTAACTTAACTTTATTCTTGTATATTGTGACATGTTTTTATCCTTTTTTCAGTAGCGTCGCAGGAAAAAACATTTCTTTTTCTTAGATTTACGGGTTATATACTAAGGTGGCCGCTATTCTATTCATTGTTTATTTTATAAACGAATAAATATAAATGTTTTTGAGTTTTCAAATAAAAATTTCAGTATAATTATCTATAATTTATTTACATAAATATTCCTTTTTACATCATTAAATATATTTGCATATAATTTTATATAAAATATTATTGTCTATTTACTATAAATTTGTGGAACTTGTTAGTTACTATTTCGAATTTTATTTTGTGCATCGCTTTTTTGAATAATTATTACCGAAATTGAAAATTTTAAAAATTACATTTTGTATGTTTTGTTAAAAGAAAAAAAATTATGAATTTAGAATAGAAATAATTCGAAATAGGTTAAGCCTTGCTACCTCATCAAGGTCCTGTTCCACCTAGGCAAGGTTCTGAAACAAAACACACAATTAACGCCTAAAAAGCCCTACCTAAACAACGCATTTAAGAGACTCCAATTACAACGACATTTTTTGCATTACGAAAGCAGTCTTAATAAATGCACGATCTAGAGTACCTGAAAAGCAAAAGCCGATTCTGTAGAGTAGAAATAAACCTGAAATAGAGAAAATGCATTATTTGTGAGTACAAACCCCTTTTTTCTTCTATTTGCAAGAAAACAACAAAATATTAGTACATACGAAAAAAACGCTACAGAATGCGGCCCCTGAAAACAATTGCACAGATTTCACTGCAAAAATAATCTTTATTCGATTATAATCACGGCTAATTTCTGCACGATTAGCCTGCCTACCCCGAACAGAAACGGAACTTGAAACTAACACATAAATTTCCTGAAAGAAAACACAATATGATTAGCCTGCCTAATTTCCAGGCATTTCATACTAAATGCGTAATATTTCATTCCTAACAACCTGAAACCTCCCCTGCAGATATCCTGGAATTTGGGAAAAGAGAACGACAAAATTCGCGGCTGAAAAAAACAACATACCTAAATATACATAAAAATATACATAAAAATATACACAACAAATAAAAAAATTGATGATTGCGGCGGCGCGGCGGCGGGCTGTAGAACAACCAGCCTAGTGAAATACTTGTGAATCCGGAACTGGTGGAGTCCATATACATATTCCGATATTCTGATATCGAAGATGATTTAATAAAACAGATTCGCTGGTCACTAGACATCGATGTACGACGTTAGTACTTGCAGCAATCGGGACACAGAAACGTATCCGAAGTGTGGTAACTGAAGAAGAAGATTTCCGAAATGAATACTATTGAATTTTGTATGTGTATTTGGTTGTGAAAACAGTTACACACACATATAGTTTAATCTTGTATTTATTACGGATATAAAATTACAAAATATTAGCACAGAAAACGTCACTTTTATATCGTGAACAACGTAAGCAACAACTTGTATCACCAACATATAAACAAAGTGAAAAGTACATTTACATGGCGCCAAATTCAAACTACTGAATTGCATTTCTCAACAAATACAAAACCAAACCAAACACAAAAATGTTTCACCAGACGTACCAAATCGGTCGCTGGTCCTTCACAATCGAGTTGAGATTAATTAAGCAACTAATTCAACCCTTAAACAAAATGAAACAAACAAAAACTTTTTCAACTCTGTTTGAAATTGTTGAATATATCAATTTATGATTTTGCCCAAGCCAAACCGCGTAAGCGATATAGTTAATCGATGGTTGCAATTTATTGAAAGCTTTTTCAACTCTGTTTAAAATCGTTGTATACTTTCTCCTTCTTGCTGTATTCGTAAAGCAAATTTGTGTTATTCAGCTATTGCACCGGGTACCAGTTTTAGGTAAATTCGGCGCTGTTAAACTTGTTAACTTGCTCCAAGACAGTTTATTAATAATTGTTCAATTTTCATTTTTATTGTTAATAATTAAAGTTTTGCATGTAATCCGTCTTCCAAGCCCAAGCCAAACCAAGTTTACAAAACACATGTGAGGGAAGCGCAGGGACAGATTCTATGAGTGTCTGTTTGCGTCCACAAGCACAAATCAATGTGACCTGATTCAACTTTTCGTTGTAGCCGACGATCACTTGCAAAGTTGCGATTTATTGAAAGCTTTTTCAACTCTGTTTGAAATCGTTGTATACTTTCTCCTTCTTGCTTGTATTCTTTTGTTTTAGGTAAATTCGGCGCTGTTAAACTTGTTAACGTATGGTACATTTTTGCTTCGAGACAGTTTATTAATAATTGTACACGTATTTTATCCTTTTCCGGTGTATCTCCCGTCAGGTTTCTCAATTCCAAATGGTTTTCGAATCGTTGTAAATAATTTTCGAAAGATTCATTTGTATCATCATATGGTTGTAAAGATATTATACGTATATTCATTTGATGTTTGAGCCGCTTTGCGAACTGTAAGTATTTTACTGTGTTGTTCTAATGTTTTCGACATTTGTTTTATTAATACTGAAACCATTTGTAACATTGATTATTCTATTTGTTTTTTTTTTTGTATAGAAAGGTTGGTATGGATTTTTAGGAATCGCCTAGAGGGCTATCAAGGCTTTGGGTTAAGAAAGAAGCCCCTGAATCATGGAATTCGAGGTGCGGAACACGTAGGAACATTTTCAATTTAATCCACTTAAATCAGATGAACAAGAACAAAATCGAAAAAGTCAGAAAAACGAGTAAAAAACGATAAAAGAAAATGATATAGAAAATAATTTAATAAAACAGATTTTGCTGGTCACTAGACACCGATGCGCTAGTTCTTACAGCGATCTGTTGTTTATAGAATAAATTCTAGTAACCGAAGGACAAGATTTATCAGATGCTGGAATTCTGGTAAAATTGGACACATCCGAAACCAAACCAAATCGCAAAAATCAGAACAACCAACACTTGATGAATTGAAAACGCCGTTGATCGAAGAACAGGACTACAATTTGTAGTCCCTTCAAGGAGCATTCAAATTTAAAATAAAATTTTGAATTATAATTTTTTTAAAAAAACTTTAAAATATTTGCTTACTGAACTATAAATTTGGAATCTTATCTTTGAATATTTTAATTTTCATATTAACAAATTTTTAAATAATAATGTAACATTTATCAAATTTTAAATAAATATTGTCAAATACTTAAGAAAAAAAAATTTAGAAAACATACGTTTAAGTTAATAAAATTCTCATTATAAAATTTTGAAAAATATTATAAATAAATGTATAAACTATCATATATTATTAATAAAAATTATTTAAAATAAATTTGGAAAAGAATATTTATATAATATATATTATATGCTCCTTGGTCCGAAGAGGTTGTTCGGAAGTGGTACTGTATTATTTTACACAATTTTATTATTAAATGTTTTCTTTGACGTGAGCGGAAGTTTCCAAGTAGTAGGAATAGTATGAGAGAAATTATTAATGTGTATGAAACGAAAGTTGCTTGTTTGGATAGAAATGTTTGGAGGAGACTGATTTTGGGTTAATGAAAAGAGTTTGTGCCACACCCGTTTGAGTACATGGCGTGATTGTGTATGTATGTATGTTTTCTTTGACGAATTCTTCTTCAACTTCCTTGAAAATCTCTCCGGTTCACTAAGCTCTGATGCAGGAAACACTCGAAAACTGCTGCTACGGCTGCTGCTAGATATTGCTCCTTCAGGTCTCTCGATCTGCACCAGGTTCCTCGTTGAAGATGATGTGATAAATTCACTACGAATTCTACCATACTGGTCTAATTACGATTAGACAAATATGGTATCGTAAGCAGCAAATTTCTTCGGACGTGTAACTTTGTAAACCAACTATACTTATTTAATAATAAAATTAAATAAATATAATTAGTTATAACCGATTTAATTTCGGATTGTGTTAATTTTTAATTTTAATCTCGCGAGCAAGGTACCACTTCCGATAACTTAAAACTAACGAATACAAGATTAGAAGTATATGGGTAAACCCATAAATAGACCACTTTGACATTATCACATAAATGATAAGAAATAGGAATAAAAAAATTTTTCACCAAAAGTTGCCAACATTGTATTTTGATAATGTATAATATTATAGGCCCTAAAGGTATCTTCTGTAAAAATTTGATTAAAATCGGATAAATAATGCGGGCATAAGAAATTTTTAGAAAATTATTAATTTTTTTTCGGAAAGTTGGCAACACCGTATTTTAATAAAATTATAATTTATGTAACCACTAGGAAAAACTTTTCTGAAAATTTTATCAAAATCGGATAAATAATGTAGCCACAGTGAATTTTTTTAAATTTTAGTAATTTTTTTCTCGATAAGTTGGCAACACTGTAATTTGTTAAAATTGCATAATCTTTAGTAAAAATTTGATTAAAATCGGTTAAATAACGTGGTCATAATAAATTTTTAAAAATTTTAGTAATTTTATTCTCAGAAAGTTGGCAACACTGTATTTTATTAAAATTACGAAATGTATGTGGGCACTAGGTAAATCTTTCCTGAAAATTTGATCAAAATCGGACAAATAATGTAGCCACAATAATTTTTTTTAAAATTTAATAATTTTTTTCTTGTAAAGTTAGCAACACTGTATTATATTAAAATTACGTAATTTATGTGGGCATTAGAATAATCTTTCCTGAAAATTTGATCAAAATCGGAAAAATAATGTAGCCATAATGAATTTCTAAAACCTTTAGTAATTTTTTTCTCGGAAAGTTGGCATCACTGGAAACAACCAAAACCACGTGACCATCTTGGGCACTAGGCAAATTTAACCTGAAAATTTCAATAAAATCGGTTGAACCGTCTAGGAGGAGTTGCGATCACAAAATTTTGTCTGACGACCGAGCGAGCGAGCTGACGACGCACATCCATACACCCACAAAAACTAAGTTCAGATTCGTCATCTAGAGGCTATATAAAGGATTTCTATACATCTTTTTTTTGCTAATGTTACAGACACCGTACCAAACGCTATACCACTTTTTCCTTGCAGTCAAAGTCGTAAAAGCAGAAGACTGCGTTGTAAGCAGAAACGTGTTAGAACGAAACCGTGTTGGCAATTATTTAAATATCACAATAAAGCATAGATCGTGTCTTAAAATAGTTTTATAAATAATGTAATGTAGAAATAGTTTAATATATGCAGCAAGTAGTATAAACTTACAAATAAATTACATGTATATTTAGGTTTGTCAAAACATAGTAACACAAAAAAATATTAAACAAAAACATATACCATATTCTACTGCTTTGAAGCAGTAGAATTCGAAATCCGCACCTTAGGAAGAGTGGGCAAAACCTGAAATCGTAGAAATTAAGTTATAAAACTAAGGCCCAGTACACATACAAAAAAATAAAAATCACAATATAATTTAAAAATTATTGTATCATGCTATATATTAAATTATTTTGGTATATAAATTTGATATAAACAAAAATCTCTAAATACCTACCTATTTTTTTTTTTAAATACCAAATTTAGATAAAAATATATTTCTCTTTATAGGTTTTATTATGAAATACATTAGATAATAAAAATACATATTATTCTCTTACAAAATATAAATAAATATATACGAAAAAACAAGCATATTATTAATAAAGATAACTTAATATTTCAATTCTTAATGTTATCAGAAAATCGTATATTTGAATATCTTAAAAAATTTTGGAATCAAAATATCTAACTTCCAAGTTCTTTTTCTAATATTGACATTAATAATACAAAATTATTGTGAATTAGGGTTAGCAGGTTTTAAAATATTCAAAATACGGCAATGCAGAGAAACAGTTCGGATTCTCACGCGGTAATTTTGATAAAATTTATTGTCATTTATCAGCAAATGTATAATATTTTTGTCAGTCAAGTGTGCTTGCAAGAATTTTTAAATTATTATCATTGACGAACACAATTTCGTAAAAAGTTTATTCATACTTAAATTGAAAATGTTTAATTATAGCCACAGGATAAAACAAATTTTTCATGCCAATTAATTTCAGTGATTTGGGTCAAAATTTTACATATACTTGTATCACATTAAACGCTAAGTACATTGTTTCTGTACAATTAAAACCTATTTTAATTGCTATTTTTTACCGCTAAATAGTGTTTTTACAACTTCTAATAAATGTGATTTGAAAATTATTAAAAATGCAAAACTTTAACGCATGTTTTGCTCAAGACACACCTTCACAATCTAACGAATTCAAACAGCTAAAACTTGAAACAACAAAGATCGTTTAAATGTAAAATGTGCGAAAAAACTTTTTATTGTACTAGTAACTTAACGAGACACACTCGCATTCACACGAAGGAGAAACCGTATAAGTGGGAAATATGTGGTAAAGATTTTGCACAAAATATACATTTAAAGGTACATATTCGATCACATACAAATGAAAGATTATGTACCAAATAGGATTACCAGGCGTCTTACTTTTAGTATGAGAGTCTTATAATTACATTGTTCTACATTTACGCTAAAATGTTCTAAATTATAAGTATATTACAATATAAGGTAGGTAAGGGCACTATAATAGAATCAAGAAATGGTGTGAAAAAGCGAGATGAAGTTGAGCTAATTCATTTACCGAATTTTTTATTATTAATACTCAACAACCATGTATCTCGGTTACTATATTTCGCTCAACTGATTTAGACATATAATAATAGAATAAATAATTGTATTTAGTTTTTTAGGCTTGGGGAATGAGCTATAATTATACATTTTCAATTTAAGTATGAACAAACTTTTTGACGAAATTGTTTTCGTCAATGATAATAATTTGCAAGCACACTTGCCTGACAAAAATATTATACATTTGCTGATAAATGACAATGTATTTTACGAAAATTACGGACTGTTTGTCTGCATTGTATTGTTTTGAATATTTTAAAATCCGGTAATCGAAATCCCCATTAGAATAATGTTAATATTAGGAAAAGAACTTGGAAGCTGGTTATTTATATTCCAAAAGTATTTAAGATATTCAAATATACGATTCTCTGATAACATTAAGATTTTAAATATTAATTTATCTTTATTAATATGCTTGTCTTTTTGTATATGGATATGTATTTCTATTATTTAATGTAATTTTTATAATAAAACGAATAAAAAAAAAATATATTTTTTCTAAATTTGGTATTTTTGAAAAAAAAAGTTATTAAATTTTTAAAGGTATTTGTAGGTAGGTATTTAGAGATTTTTGTTTATATCAAATTTATATACCAAAATGATTTAATATATAGGGATGGCATGATACAACAATTTTTGAATTTTATTGTGTTTCTAATTTTTTTTTGTATGTGTACTGGGGCCTCAGTTTTATAACTTAATTTCTACGATTTCAGTTTTTGTCCGCTCTTCTGATGGTGTAAATTTCGAATTCTACTGCTTCAAATATTTTTTTGTGTACCTACGATATTTTGACAAACCTAAATATACATGTAATTTATTTGTAAGTTTATACTACTTGTTTAGATTATTTATAAATTTTAAGACACGGTCTATGCTTTATTGTGATATTTAAATAATTGCCGTAATAGAAGAAGAATTAAAGATCATATCATTGATTTACGGAAGGAAAGACTTCTTCGTGATTCATTGAATCCTTTTTCCTGGAAACATTTGAAATTTCCGATTAGAATTTATAAAATAGCTTAAGTGAACAAAATTCGATATGTCTATAGGAACGAAGGCAAAAAACTGAATTTTTCTAGAAATTAAAGTTATACAATCTAGGCTGTGTACGCCCAAATGTTTTTTGGATTTGATTTATTTTTCTTATTTATATAAAAAAAAAATGTAGTCAAAAAATAGCATTTATTTATCAAAGTTTATACAAATTTTATATTTATAATTACATTGTAAAAAATATTATGAATAACAGTTACTATCTATATAATGCTAGTTTTTTCCTGATGAAATCTAAAAATCTTTAAATTTCAAAGTTTTACAGATAGTAATTTCATTTTTATTGACATTTTCAAAGTAATATAATAAAAGAAACATTTTACAAACAAAATAAATGTAAGACAATAATCATAAATATCTTAAATATTAACAAATTTAAAGACAATCAAATAATAACAAAAAATATTTATGCCCGGTTATACAAAACATTGTTTATTTAATCAATGAATTAACTAGATTGCAAATTCTTCAAACCGTTTCATTGGCTGGTGGCAAGTTAACGAATTGGTTAACTTACAAAGCATTTAACAACACTTTGCGCAACCGAGCCCTCCGATTTAAATTGTAAAAATCTTTTTTTAACAAAGCTTTAACTTATATAATACAAAAAAATTAAATCTATCGATTTTTTCCAATGACAAATGAGCCGTTTTCTTTGAAAGTGGTGTAAGTACATTTTTGATAAAAAGTTAGACAATGAATGCAAAATCTGTTATGAGCTTTTTATCTACAATCAGTTCCCAAAAGAATCCTTCAAAATTTTCATCATTTTGTCAATATTAATTTACGTAGTTAATGATATAATGATAATAATATAATATAATGATCGCATTATAAACTTAAATCAATGTAATATTTAAAAAAAACATAAAATGAGCGTCATTATTTTTCAAACCATTCAAATGCAAACCCTTAAATATCTCCATATAATATAAAATAAACTTAGACCACTTTCAAATGTTCAAATGTTGCTAAAAATAAAGCAGTGGAGCAGTCAATATTTTCACACAAAATTATGCTGCTCCACTGTTCTGGCTCCAAACCTCTACTTAGAATTTTATCTAGTTATTTTATCTTCCAAACTGTTCATTTACATATTATAAATATGACGTTTCTTTCATGAAAACAAATATACAACGCTATCTCATTTTAGTAAGATATGACTGGCTGTTTTTAAAACATAAGTAAATTTTAGTTAAGAAACTTTTGTAAGATCAGATTTTGGCAGCGATGAAACAAAATTTGCTAATGAAACTAAATCCGCGCATGTACAGAATATCCCCATAAGCTTACATGTGATTTGGTTCAGAACCACTAGATCTGCGCTAAAACATAAACATAAATAGCAGTCTGAATGGGGCATAACAATATTTAAAAATTAATGAAAAGAGAACTACAAAATCGTTACACTATGAATACGAATATCATTCTTTTTAATTTCTACTTTGTGGAAAAGGTTTCTATTTTGCATTCATTAGGTTTCTCCCTTGCATGCGAACGGATATGTTTCCGTAAGTCTGAATTTTGAATAAAAGTTTTCTCACATATTTCGCATTTATAAGGTCTTTGATTTGAATGAGAACGGATGTGTCTTTTTAAGTTTCCACTTTCAGTGAAAGTTTTCTCACATATTTCGCATTTATAAGGTTTCTCATTTGTATGTGTACGAAAATGCACTTTCAAATGTTCATTTCGAATAAAAGTTTTCTCACATATTTCGCATTTATAAGGTCTCTCATTTGTATGTATACGAATATGCCTTTTTAAATTATGATTCAGAGTAAAAGATTTCTCACATATTTCGCATTTATAAGGTCTTTCATTTGAATGAGAACGGATATGTGTTCTTAAGTATCCACTTTGAATATAAGTTTTCTCACATATTTCGCATTTATAAGGTCTCTCATTTGTATGTACACGAATATGCAATTTTAAATTTCCACTCTGAGTAAAAGTTTTCTCACAAAATGTACATTTATGAGATTTTCTTTTCTTTACAGATTTACCTTTTTCTTCCGAGCTGAAAATATTATTTTCTTTCGTATTTCTACTAGCTTGACATTGATTTATATCGGTATCATTTTCAATATCAGAATATTCTTCCTTAATTATTAATTCTGAATGTAAATCTAAAGATTCTGATTTCAAACTTTCTTCAAATTTAATATTTGTATCATTTTCCAAATCCTCAATGTATTCTTCATTAATCACTTCTTCTTTCATACAAAGAATATCAAAAATTGTATTATTTTGTGATTCTAAACTATCTTCAACTTTAATGTTTCTATCAGTTTCCAATTCTAGTTTAATGTATTCTTCATCAATAGTCTCTTCTTTAATTTTGTTTTTCATAACTTCACAATTTTGCGATTGTTGATTTGCATAGCGCTTGAAAATTTCTTGCGTTTTAAAACATTTTTCTACAAATTTATACGTTTCATTTAATCGAACCGAACAAATTGAGCAAATACTATCCGATAACTTCTCAGTACATTCCAGCTAAAAATATAAATTAATATTACATATTAAACATACTATATAATAAAAATCTGCGAATTATTAAGGGAGCTTAATAAAAACTGTTTCTATTAATACCACCAAATCCCTATGATATTTAACTAATATTTGAATCCACGGGGGGGGGGGGGCAAAGGGGCCATGGTGCCTAAGAACATAATACAAAATACATACAAATGTATATTCCACACAACAATTATTATTAATCCACCTTGCATACAGCTATGCATATAAGGTGGGATAATAATTTTTTATATAGGCTTAAAACTTCTTAATAATTATTTACCTTTATTCTAAAAAAAAAGGGCAAAATTCCCCCCCCCCCTTGAAAATTTTATAGATCCACCCCTGAATCCTTTTATATAAATTTCAATTATACAAAATCAACAAAGGTATTGAAATTTAAAATATTCTAAATTAGGTTAGATTAATTGTTGTCTGTTCTCAAAACTTATAGAAGAAACAATAAATAAATGATTACTTATCAATTTATAAGCATATAATTTTATTCATAGACCTGATTAAAATCGCTAATATATATTTTACTTACAATTTTCGATGCAACAGTTTCCAATTGGTATGATAACAATACGTTATCGGAATCCATTGTAGTTAAACTAAATGTTATATTATCACCACCAGCACATAATCGACATCGTTCTTCATTTAAATGTTGTTTTAATATTATTTGAGATTCGAAACATTGTTTTATAAATACATAAGCATCATTCAACCGAACAGCGCAAATTATACAAATACCATTGGGTAATTTGATCTTGCAATCTACCTAAAATAAGAAAAGTAAAAGATTCAGATACAATAATGTATATTACAATCAAAACAAATTATTTCATTCTTACAAGTTCTGGCATAATTGCTTCCAATTTGTCCATGAAACGTTTGCCATCTGAATCCAGATCAAGTATAGTGAACGATACATTTTTGTCACTTATACATAATTGACAATGGTGCATAAACTTATTCATGATTAAAATTAAATTTTCTACCAAAAAAGCTTCTTATAAAAAGTAAAATATAAAAATATTTTAATTGATAGTATTAGAGGTTAACTTATAAAAATCTGACACGAATCCAGTTGGCCAGATGAATTTTGTGTAAAATTACTAGTATAAGAAAAAGAATAAATAGCTGCGTATTTAATTTTACAATTTTTTCTTTAATTGCTACTTGATCCAGGTTCTAGCGATTTGTCTAAATAAAATTTAAATAAAAGACAAAAAAACAGAAAGATAAGTAATCAATCTGCAGCTAAAGTCAATAAAGTTGAATGAACTTTACCTACAGGACCGTCAATCATTGAACTATACATATATATAAATTATATATATATATATATATATATATATATATATATATATATATATATATATATATATACTGGGTGTCCTATTTTAATCCGCCACCTGCAATAACTTTAAAATCGTGCATCGGACAAAAAAATGTTTCGGATAAAAAGTAAATGGTGTCGAGGGGGACATCTGATGCAGAGACCCTTGCCCCCTCTGGACCCCCTGAGGGGCGGGAAAGGGGGGCAACTTTGAAATCTTAAATGGAACACCCTATTTTTTATTGTAGATTCTGATAGGCCATTAAAAAGTATGTAAATTTTATTTCAAGACTTTTTTTTTATCTTCCTCGAAATCATTAACTTTAAGTTAATGGTTTAGAGGGGTATAACTTTAAGTTAATGGCTTCGAGGGGATATCTGATTCAGTGACCCTTGCCCCCCCCTCTTCCCAAAGAACTGAAAAAAACTTGAATATCGTACTTAGTTACACCTTTTTTTTTCAAATTGAAAACTGATAAACTGAGAAAAAAAATGCTGTTTGCAGCGCCATCTATCAAAGATAAACAAAAAGTCTTAAAATAAAATTTACATACTTTTTAATGGCCTATCAGAATCTACAATAAAAAATAGGGTGTTCCATTTAAGATTTCAAAGTTGCCCCCTTTCCCGCCCCCCAGGGGGTCCGGAAGGGACAAGGGTCTCTGCATCAGATGTCCCCCTCGAAACCATTTACTTTTTATCCGAAACATTTTTTTGTCCGGTGCACGATTTTAAAGTTATTGCAGGTGGCGGATTAAAATGGGACACCCAGTATATATATATATATATATATATATATATATATATATATAGTTCAGTGCCGTCAATGCAAACAATTACTTTAAATATAATTCTTAATTACTATAAAAATTTACATATATATGAAAATTGATAATACAACATTTAACTGGCCGAATATAATTTTACACTGTCATCTATACGGTAATGTTTGAATTATTTGCAAATCGAATTGTGCTGTCGATAAAAAAGAAACCTGTAATTTGTATACTAGTAGTGCTATCTATGAATTATTTTTAAACAAGTATTGCCATTTTTACATTCTTCTGATCACAACGAAGTCTGAGAATTCCACTTGGTATTAGAAACACATGAATAAAGTTGAAAATAACTAAATGTCACTTCTTGTTGAAGAATTATTTTTACCACTTTGACTGCAAGGAAAAAGTGGTATAGGGTTTGGTACGGTGTCTGTAACATTAGCAAAAAAAAAATTGTGTATAGAAATCCTTCATATAGCCTCTAGATGACGAATCTGAACTTAGTATATGTGGGTGTTTGGATGTGCGTCGTCAGCTAGCTGGCTCGCTCATTCGGTCGTCAGACAAAATATTGTGATCGCAACTCCTCCTAGACGGTTCAACCGATTTTAATGAAATTTTCAGGATAAATTTGTCTAGTGCCCAAGATGGTCATGTGGTTTTGCTTTTTTCCAGTGATATCAACTTTACGAGAAAAAAATTACTAAAGTTTATAAAAATTTATTGTGGCTACATTATCTATCCGATTTTGATCAAATTTTCACTAAAAAATCTCGCGGTGCCCGCATAAATTATGCAATTTTAACAAAATACAGTGTTGCCAACTTACCCAGAAAAAATTACTAAAATTTAAAAAAATTTATTGTGGCTACATTATTTATCCGATTTTGATCAAATTTTCAGAAAAGTTTCTCCTAGTGCTCACATAAATTATAATTTTATTAAAATACGGTGTTGCCAACTTTCCGAAAAAAAATTAATAATTTTCTAAAAATTTGTTATGCCTGCATTATATATCCGATTTTAATGAAATTTTTACAGAAGATACCTTTAACGCCTATAATATTTATTATATATTATCAAAATACAATGTTGCCAACTTTCGGTGAAAAATTTCTTTATTCCTATTTTTTATCATTTATGTAATAATGTCAAAGTGGTCTATATATGGGTTTACCCTTATACTGTTAATCTTGTTTATTTATGCATTGTTATATATTATATAAATTAGTGCTAATTCAAGTATCTCAGGTGAACAAACATTTTAAAAATTAAAGTACGTTTTAAATGTAATTAGTTTGCAAAATTGTTTAAATCGGGATAATTTCGACGCTTTCATGCTCATGGTATGCGAAAAGGATATGCAATAAAATGTATCGTCTAGGATATTTGAAAGGAGAGTAAATGCTGCTGTTGTAAGGTGCTTTGGGTGCTTTCGGAAACTTTTGCTAGGAATGTAAATGTTTCCAAAGAAGCCACCACCCCGTTTGAGTATATACAATGCAGTTATGGTGTGCCTACGTTGATGTATGGTAGTGAATGTTCTGGGTTTGGTTGCAAAAGCATAAACGGAAAATGACTGTTGTGCGAAATGAGATATTAACGTATGGGTGGTATGTGGTGTAACTACAGGAGAGATCGGGGCTACGAAATACGATTAGTGTATGATGAGTGTGGAATTGCGAAGAAAATGTTGTAGCAAAAGTTGGTGTTAGTTAGTTAAGATGGTTCGGACATGTTGAGCGAATGCGTCTAATGAACGTTTGTAGTTATAAAGAATTATTTGAATAATTTTGATGATATACGTTTGCCCTGTGGATTATTCCGATGAGTAGTTGGAGTGGTGGTATAATTAAGAGAGTGGCTTGCATGAGCGAAAGATTCCAAGTAGTAGAAATAAAAGAGCATCCTATGAGAGCGAAATTATGAATGTGGATGAAGCAAAAGTTGCTTGTTTGGAGGCGACTGATTTCAGGATGATGAACAGAGTTTGTGCCATACACATTTTGGGTACATGGTGTGATTGTGTATGTATGTAAAAAAAAATATTAAAAATTTATTATTATTTATATTTTTATTTTTCAAAAAAACAACAATTTGAAATAGAAAAAAATTTACAAAATTTTTTTTTTATAAATAGATATTATTTATACCGTGATGTTATATAAAAAGTAATATTTTAATTACAAAATCTAATCAGTTACCTAATTAATTATACTACAAGTATTGCATAATGAAAATCAGAAAAATGATTTCCCCAAAGATACAATTCAAGAATTTACAATACATAATTTATTAAACCTTTTTTTCAAATTTTGTATTAATTGAAAAATGATTATAAAATGTCAATATAAAAATATTATAAATTTAATTTTACATTAAAAATAAAAAACAAAATGAAAGCATCATTTTCGTTTTTTATGAACAAAATAAACAATTTTGAATTAAAAAATATTTCAATTCTAAATCAAATCTACACTGTAAAAAATTTTTACAATGAAAATCATTGAACACTTTGTTGCCAACGATAATCGTTGTAAATTTACAAAAAAATGTATTTTTACAAAAATTATTTTTATATGTAAAATTACAATTAAAATATGTAACATTACATTTGCTAAGTAAATTTACATAACTACTTGTAATATTTCCACTTTTTAAAGTAATTATTACATTTGTGAATGTAAATATTACATTTATGCGTACATATTTACATTAATAAATGTAACAATTACATTTACTGTTGTAAATATTACATTTATTAATATAAATATTACATTTATTAATGTAATTATTACATTTACTAATGTCATTATTACATTTATAATTTTTTACATTTTTATATAAAATATTCGTATAATTACATAAAATAAGTATTCAAATGTAAAAATACATAAAAATTGTAAAATTCAAATAATATTATAAAATTTCTGTAATATTTACAGATTTTAGTAAATTTACAAAAAAAAAATGAAAATTACAGTAAAATTCATTGTAAAATTACCAAGATTATAATTGTAAATTTACACCAATTTTTTATAGTGTAGTCACTGTGTGTTCTGTGCGATTTATAAAACCCCCAACTGATTTTTGATATGCGCTGTGATGTGCTAAATTATTTCTTGTGCGCTGTGCGAGTTATAAATCCAGCTTTAAAATCTACTCGATCTATTTGCACGGTCAAATTGTAATAAAAATGCATCGTCGGTCTTACAGACCCACCAGGAAATTTTAATCCACGGTCTCATAGACCGAGATGGCCCCTTGTAATTTTTTTTTACTAACGTAAGAGACTAAAAAGCCGGATAACAAATATTCGACTATATCAGAAAGCCGAATACCGGATAAATGATATCAAATTTTGTTGAAATATTTGTTTAAGATACAAGAAACAAATGATTGCTAGGCAAGGAGAGATGCTAACATTATTACATCGCAATTTACTTTTAGTTAAATTTCGTTATTAAAAAATTAACGTGTATCGTGTATCTACTAGTTTTCAATTTAAAAGTATTTTTCAAAATATATAACGTCCGCCGAAAAGTCTGCATCATATGGAAAATATTTATATTATTTGTTTTTGTGAAAATTATGATTACATGATTTTTTGGTGCTTGTCTGTAAAGTAACAAGATTAGAAGTATATGAGTAATAATCAACTGCTGCATAATAATGTCATTATTGTACTAGTAACATAATGACTTTTTTCTACATAGGTAATATGGTAACGTAATATTAATATTAAGATAGCATTGAAGAAAAAATATTTTATTCATATTACTAAATACAGTTTAAACAACTTATGAATACTTATTACATAATAATACTGATTTATTCATTACTTTGAATTTTATTATAAATAACATTTAATATATTTTACATGTTTAATAATAATAAAATTAAAAACATATATAAAATTGATTTGGGAAAATGCCGTCATCTTTACATTTGAATATCAACAAACTGTCATCTTGTCACAATAAACAATTTAGAATTTCATTTTGTATTAGGAATGCATAACCAAAGTTTCTGACCAGGTCAGACTTTACCTGCGGTGAAACAAAATTTGCTAAAAAAACTAAATACAAGTTCATATGTAGTTTGGTTCAGAACTATTAGTTTGTGCTAAAACAAAACACTGATTTCGTTCGCGAAAGAACAGTCTGAATGAAGTTTAACAATATTTAAAAATTAATGATTAATAAAAAGAGAACTACAACAATTAAATCGTTATATTACGAATACGAAAATGTTATTTTTTTAAATTTCTACTATAAAGAAAAGTTTTTCGTTTCGCATTCATCAGGTTTCTTCTTTGCATTCTTCTTAACTTACACTTACAGTAAAAGTTCTCTCACATATTTCGCATTTATAAGGTCTTCAATTTGAATGAGAACGGATATGTCTTTTTAAGCTTCTATTTTCGGTAAAAGATCTCTCACATATTTCGCATTTATAGGGCTTCTCCTTTGTATGTGTACGAATATGCACTTTCAAATGTCCACTGGTAATAAAAGTCTTCTCACATATTTCACATTTATAAGATTTCTCATTTGTATGAGAACGGATATGTCTTTTTAAGCTTCCTCTTTGAGTAAAAGTTTTCTCACATATTTCGCATTTATAAGGTCTTTCATTTGTATGTATACGAATATGCTTTTGTAAGTTTGCATTTACAGTAAAAGTTTTCTCACATATTTCGCATTTATAAGGTCTCTCATTTGAATGAGAACGGATATGTTTTTTCAAGCTTCCACTTTCAGTAAAAGTTTTCTCACATATTTCGCATTTATAAGGTTTTTCATTTGAATGAGAACGGATATGTGTTTTTAAATTTCCTCTTTGAGTAAAAGTTCTCTCACATATTTCGCATTTATAAGGTCTTTCATTTGAATGAGAACGGATATGTATTTTTAAGTTTCCTCTTTGCGTAAAATTTTTCTCACATATTTCGCATTTATAAGGTCTCTCATTTGTATGTACACGAATATGCAATTTTAAATTTCCACTCCGAGTAAAAGTTTTCTCACAGAATGTACATTTATGACATTCACTTTTCTCTACAGATTCATCATTTTTTTTCAAACTGAAAATATTTTTATTTGAAGTTCTACTAGCTTGACAACGTTTTATATCGGTTTCATTCTCAAAATCAGAATATTCTTCCTTAATTATTAATTCTGAATGTAAATCGAAAGATTCTGATTTCAAACTTTCTTCAAATTTAATATTTGTATCATTTTCCAAATCCTCAATGTATTCTTCTTTAATCACTTCTTCTTTCATACAAACAGCATCAAAAATTGTATTATTTTGTGATTCTAAACTATCTTCAACTTTAATGTTTCTATCAGTTTCCAATTCTAGTTTAATGTATTCTTCATCAATATTCTCTTCTTTAATTTCGTTTTTCATAACTTCACTATTTTGCGATTGTTGTTTTGCATATCGCTTGAAAATTTCTTGCGATTTAAAACATTTTTCTACAAATTTATACGTTTCATTTAATCGAACCGAACAAATTGAGCAAATACAATCCGATAACTTCTCAGTACATTTCAGCTAAAAATATAAATTAAAATTATATATTACATATAATAAAAATCTCCGGTTTAAAGGGATCTTAATAAAGAAATATATTTCTACTAGTAACACCTAGTCCCTATGATATTTTACTAATATTTGATTTATTTGTGAGATCTAAATCCCACTACAAGCTGTGTGAATACGTATGTTACTTGCTTATGAAGTAACAAATGATTAAAAATACAAGACGAAATTTTTACCAGCCCCTGAAAACAGACAACAATATTTTTTCTCATTGCAGAAACAAATTTTAGTTTAGCAAAAACATATTATAATAATTAATAAACTTATAATTAAACCTAATAAAATAATAATTGTTTTATGTAATTTTTATTGTAAATGTACATGTATTCAAATTAAAACTTATTTTACATAAGTTTTAATTAAACAAAACCAACAAACGTATTAAAATTTGAAATACTCTAAATTAGGTTTAGTTAAATTTGTCTGTTCTCAAAAATTATAGAAGAGACAATAAATAAATGATGACTTTACAATTTATAAGCATATAATTTTGTTTGATACACCTGATTAAAGCTAGTATTTTACTTACAATTTCCGATGCAATGGTTTCCAATTTGTATGATAACAATACATTATCCGAATCCATTGTAGTTAAAGTAAATGTTATATTATCACCACCAGCACATAATCGACAAAGTGTTTCATCTAAATGTTGTTTTAATATTATTTGAGAATCGATACATTGTTTGATAAATTTATAAGCATAATTCAATCGAACAGCGCAAATTGTACAAATACCATTCGGTAATTTGATCTTGCAATCCACCTAAAATAAGAAATGTAAAAGATTCAAAAACAATAATGTATATTACAATCAAAACAAATAATTTCATTCTTACAATTTCTGGCATAATTGCTTCCAATTTATCCACAAAACGTTTGCCATCTGAATCCAGATCAAGTATAGTGAACAATACATTTTTGTCACTTATACATAATTGACAATGGTACATAAACTTATTCATGATTAAAATTAAATTTTCTACCAAAAAAACGCTTC
Source organism: Clivina fossor (assembly GCA_963966155.1). Taxonomy (NCBI): domain Eukaryota; kingdom Metazoa; phylum Arthropoda; class Insecta; order Coleoptera; family Carabidae; genus Clivina; species Clivina fossor. The sequence continues at coordinate 684,158 of OZ014567.1, forward strand.
TTATAATAAGTAAAATATAAAAATATTGTAATTGATAGTATTAGAGGTTAACTTACAAAAATCTGACACGAACTAGTTGGCCAGATAAATTTTGTGTAAAATTACTAGTATAAGAAGAAGAATAAATAGCTGCGTATTTAATTTTACAATTTTTTCCTTAATTGCTACTTGATCCAGGTTCTAGAGATTTGTCTAAATAAAATTTAAATAAAAAAAAAAAATAGAAAGATAAGTAATCAATCTGCAGCTAAAGTCAATAAAGTTAAATAAACTTTGCCTAGAGGACCGTCAATGACAACAATTACTTTAAATATAATTTGTCACTTTTTTTACATGATTATTATTTAAAATCAAATCTAAATGTTGTATGTAGAATAATATTTCTTAATTACTATAAAAATAAATATGTATTTGAAAATTTATAACACAACATTCAACTGGCCAACTATTTCGAACATTGATCTTACAGTGTCATCTATATGATAATGTTTGAACTATTTGCAAATCAAATTGAGCTGTCGATAAAAAAGAAAACTGTAATTTAAATACTAGTAGTGCAATTTATGGACTATTTTTAAACAAGTATTGCCATTTTTACATTCTTCTGATCACAATGAAGTCTGAAAATTCCACTTGGTATTATGAACACATTGTTCTTGTTGAAGAATTATTTTTACCACTTTGACCGCAAGGAAAAAGTGGTATAGCGTTTGGTACAGTGCCTGTAACATTTCAAAAAAAAAAATTGTGTATAGAAATCCTTCATATAGTTCCTAGATGACGAATCTGAACTTAGTTTATGTGGGTGTATGTGTGTGCGTCTTCAGCTCGCTCGCTTGGTCGTAAATCAAAATTTTGTGGCCGCCACTTCTCTTAGACGGTTCAACCGATTCTAATGAAAGTTTAGTACCTAAGATGGTCATGTAGTTTAATTTTTTCTAGTAATGCCAACTTTCCGAGAAAAAAATTACTAAAGTTCATAAAAATTTATATTGGCTACATTATTTATTCGATTTGGATCAAATTTTCAGAAAAGTTTCTCCTAGTGCTCCCATTAATTATATAATTTTATTTATATCCAGTGTTTCCAACTTTTCGAGAAAAAAATTACTAAAGTTTTTAAAAATATATTATGGCCATGTTTTTTAATCGATTTTACTCAAATTTTTACAAAAGATTTTCCTAGTAATCATATAATTTATGTAATTTTAACAAAATACAGTGTTGCCAACTTTCCGAGAAAAAAATTTACTAAAATTTTTAAAAATCTATTATGATCACTTATTATTTAACCGATTTTAATCAAATTTTCATAAAAAATTTTCCTAGTGAATAAATAAATTATGCAATTTTAACAAAATTTAGTGTTGCCAACTTATCGAAAAAAAAAATCATAAAATTTTTTAAAAATTTCTTGTGGCTACATTATTTATTCGATTTTGATGAAATTTTCCGAAAAGTGTCTCCTATTGTCCACATAAATTATAATATTATTAAAATACAGTGTTGCCGACTTTCCGAGAAATGTCAAAATGGTCTATATATGGGTTTACCCATATACTTCTAATCTTGTTTAATTTAGATTTAAATAAAAAATTATATTTAATTTTATATGTGTTATTTGTACAATTAAAAAAATATAAAAACATAACGTAATTGAAGAATATTTAGATGTAAGGTTAGACGTGGCGGGGCGGGCGGGGCCTACCCTGCAACTTTCCCCTGGGGGCATAATTTTTTATCCAGTCGAATTCTGTTCGGAGCGAAACGTATCTCCTGAACGCCAAGTGTGTAAAAAATTGAAAAATTGCAAGCAGAATGAAATTGGTTGTTTACACGGGGGGTCAAATTGCAATAAAAATGTATCTCGTCTAGGAAATTTGAAAGGAGAGTAAATGCTGCTGTTGTAAGGTGCTTTGGGTGCTTTCGGAGTACTTTTGCTACGAATGTAAATGTTTCCAAAGAAGCCCGTTTGAGTATATACAATGCAGATTTCGGTGGCTACGTTGATACGTATAGGGTAGTGAATGTTGTTGGGTTTGGTTGCAAAAGCATAAAAGCGGAAAATGACTGCTGTGCGAAATGAGATTTTTATGTGGGGTAGATGGGTGTAAATAGGAGAGATCGGGTACGAAATACGATTAGTGTATGATGAGTGTGAAATTCAGAAAAAAATGTTGTAGCAAAAGTTGGTGTTAGTCAGTTAAGATGCGGTTCGGACATGTTGAGCGAATGCGTCTAATGAACGTTTGCAGTTAAAAAGATGCATTAGAATGATTTTGATGGTATACGTTTGCAGGTGGACGTCCGACGAGTAGTTGGAGTGGTATGATTGAGAGAGTGGCTTGCGCGATTGAAAGTTTCCAAGTAGTAGGAATAAAAGAGAATGTATGAGAGGAATTATGAATGTCGATGAAGCGAAAGTTGCTTGTTTGCGGATAGGAATATGTTTGTAGGCGACTGATTTCGGGATGATAAAAAGAGTTTGTGCCACACCCTTTTGGGTACATGGCGTGATTGTGTATGTATGTAAAAACATTAATAAAAATTTATTATTTTTTTTTTATTTTTCAAAAAAACAAATCAAACAACAATTTAAAATAGAAAAAAATTTACAAAGTTTTTGTTTTATAAATAGATGTTTCCCGCGTGATGTTATAAAAAGTGATATTTTAATTACAAAATCTAATCAGTTACCTAATTATACTACAAGTATTGACTAAATAAAAATCAGAAGAAATGATTTTTCTAAAGATACAATTAAAGAACTTAAAATACAATTTATTAAACTTTTTTTCAATTTTTGTATTAATTAAAAAATAATTATAAAATGTCAAAATAAAAATATTATAAATTTAATTTTATATTAAAAAAAAAAAACAACAAAATAAAAGCATTATTTTCGATTTTTTATGAACAAAATAAACAAAATAAAAAATTCTAAATTATGATTTAAAAATATTTTAATTATAAATCAAATCTACACTGTAAAAAATAGGTGTAAATTTACAATGATAATCATGGTCATTTTACAATGAGTTTCACTGTAATTTTTTTTTTTTTGTAAATTTACTAAAATCTGTAAATATTACAGAAATTTTATAATATTATTTGAATTTTACAATTTTTATATATTTTTAAATTTAAATACTTATTTTATGTAATTATACAAATATTTTTATATAAAAATGTAAGAAATTATAAATGTAATAATGACATTAGTAAATGTAATAATTACATTAATAAATGTAATATTTCTATTAATCAATGTATTATTTACAACAGTAAATGTAATTGTTACATTTATTAATGTACGCATAAATGTAATATTTACATTTACAAATGTAATAATTACTTAAAAAAGTGGAAATATTACAAGTAGTTATGTAAATTTACTTAGCAAATGTAATATTAAAATGTGTTACATATATTTTAATTGTAATTTTACATATAAAAATCATTTTTGTAAAAATACATTTTTTTTGTAAATTTACAATGATTATCGTTGGCAACACAAAGTGTCCAATGATTTTTATTTTAAAATTTGTTTAGAGTGTAGCTGAAAATGTTTATACAAATTAATTAAATTTGAGCTGAATTGAATTAATTCTTTGTCCCGCTGCTTATGGTTGTCTTTCGGACGCTGTTGTCGTAATACGATGGTGTAATGTGACATCGGCTGATGATGACAGAGTTGTTAGTTGTTTTGGTTGTACTCTTGGAGGCGGTGACGCAGGAGAAGGTGTAGTAACAACTGCTGCTGCTGCTGCTGCTGCAGGAGGTTGTGCTTAAAGTTGGCAGCCATGAGTTGGTGCAGCATCCGGTACCAATCCTCTTAGAAACATTGATATCGCTCGCCATGGTAATAACCTGTATTACACAACAATAAAATTCTATTATTAAATCATATTTGTGAGGATTTTGGGGCCCAGTTTCTCAAACATTTATCGTTTAAATTTAAAATACACTTAAACTAAAGATTATATTTAAACTGAGAAAGCACAGATCTAATTATTATAGTCGCGACAAGATAAAAAGATAGGTACGTCATAATCACGTGATAAAACTTATCAACATGAAACTCACTAATAAACAAAATTAATTTTATTCTATTCTACATATAATAAACTAAATTTGGTATAAGTGCAGAACAGTCCCCCGAGATGTTGCTGTATTCACTGTACGCTGAAAAAACAGTATAATTATAGATTATATAATATAAAATTTAGTAAAATAAAGAAAAAAATGAGCTACATAATAGCTAAGTAACTTTTTTCTCTACCTCATTCTGGTTTGGCAGGAAAAATTATTGAAAATTCTAAAATGTTTTTTAGAATTTTTAATAATTTTTCCTGCTAAACCAGCATTAGTTTGACAAAAAAGTTATTTAGCTATTATGTAGCTAATTTTTTTCTGCAATTTACTGAATTTTTTCAGATTTTTTTGTAAAAATTTTGAAAAAAATTTTATTTTGAAAAAATCGTACCCATCGAGAGATTTTCAAAAATTCAGTTTTTAATTTTTTTTACTAAACGATGCATCCTAGAATAATGGTTTCTACATCCAAATAAAGCACTTATTATTCCGCATTTTTCCATATCATGCTTATTTTCTTACACCTCATAGTTTTTGAGAAAAAAAAAAACCAAAAAATCAAAAAAAAAATTCTAGCGTCCAAACCGCACATGCTAGCAAATTAAAACTAAAACCAAATTATATAAATTTTGAAGCCCTATCGAAAAGTATTTTAAGTATTTTTACGAATTTTACTCGAGAAAGTAGTATATCGCAATTTATCGAAATTACATGTTAAAGTCCTATGTTCCGGGGTCGGGGTCAACACACTGTTAGTTAGTTCCAAAAAGTCAACAGCATATTGAAAAAAAAATCAGGGTTGCATAAAAACCACTTTATTAAAAACATTGATTTAACATTTAACATATGATTTCATAGACACATATACAGTGTCCCCCGAAAAGTTGGCGCCATAGAGAAATTTTTATTATTATTTGCTTCTGAAAATTATTATTACCAGACTTTTTGGTACAAATTAGAAACATTAGGCTACCCTACTTTATTTGTAAAAAAATACAAAAAAAATTTTTTTTTAAGGTTTTCTTAAATTGCAATTTATAAATTATTTGAACAATGCGTGCAGTTAATAAATTAACCATTATTCGACAATGATATTAATCGCCTGAGTAGATTATTTTAAAAAATTAAAAATAGTAAATTTGCCGGAAATTTTGTAAATTATTTAATTTTAGTTTTTGGACAAACACAGAAATTTATTATTAATAATTTAAAAAAAAAAATAATAATAAAATTTTTTCCCATTTGATGCAAACTTTTTAACGGACTGTGTAGACATATGCATTGTTTAATTACATAATTATTTTTTATAGATTAAGAATATGTTCAATTTAATGAGTAACGTATCACAATCATTAGTGAAATATTTGGAAACTGAAACAGATGGAAATAATTCAATTGGGTTTGAAGCAAAAGAATTATGTGCAAAGTACACGACAGATGTGGTAGCGACATGTTCATTTGGCCTTAACAGCAACACATTCACCGATCCAGATTCGGAATTTCGAAAAATGGGCCGTAACATTTTCGAACCGACATTTTGGGCATCACTGCAAGCTAATCTACTATGTATTTGCCATTCCATCACTAATGAATTTTATATAATTATCGTAAGCGGTGAGGTATATTTTACTGATAATGATAATTTTAGCTAGTCGAAAAGACTAGCTTATAAAATCGTCAATACGGCTGGCTGGCTGGCTGGCTGGCTGGCTGGCCGGCCGTGTCCAGAAAATACGATAAATACGAGTGTTAATTATAAGTATAAAGGAGAGCTCGTAGAAAGCTGAAACTTGGCAATTAGATAGTTCATACCAAATAAAAAATTAAGTTCAATTTACAGACCGCAGTGTTGCCAACTTTCCGAGAAAAAAATTACTAAAATTTTTAAAAATTTATTACGGACATGTTGTTTAACCGATTTTGTTCAAATTTTCACAAGAGATTTTTCTGGTATCTATATAAATTAGATAATTTCAACAAAGTACAGTGCTGCCAACTTTCTAAGAAAAAAATTACTAAAATATTTAAAAATTTATTATGACCACGTTATTTAACCAATTTTAATCAAATTTTCACTAAAGATTCTCCTGGTGCCCGCATAAATTATGCAATTTTAACAAAATACAGTGTTGCCAACTTATTGAGAAAAAAATTACTAAAATATTAAAAATTTATTGTGGCTACATTATTTATCCGATTTTAATCAAATTTTCAGAAAAGTTTTTCCTAGTGCCCACATAAATTATAATTTTATTAAAATACGATGTTGCCAACTTTCCAAAAAAAAAATAATAATTTTCTAAAAATTTGTTATGCCCGCATTATTTATCCGATTTTAATGAAATTTTTACAGAAGATACCCTTAGCGCCTATAATATTATATATTAGCAAAATACAATGTTGCCAACTTTCGATAAAAAATTTTTTTATCCCTCTATCTTATCATTTATGTGATAATGTCAAAGTGGTCTATATATGGGTTTACCCATATACTTCTAATCTTATATTTTGGCTAGTCGAAAAACTAGCTTATAAAATCAAACCACATTCGACTAGCTCCATTCTCGCTTTGCGAGAATAATTATTATCTAATGAATAAAAATAATTTTTTCCTGTTTTACAGCACAATATTTATTCACGTTTATTTCCATAATTGTTTTGGATAATTATCAAACTTTGTTGAAATGCGGCTATGACAAATAAATTGTCAGAGTATACTAAATACAATGGAAGCGAAATTTTATTTAACTCAGTCTTATTTTATAAAATTAATCGAAAAAAATTTACCGATTTAAACTGCAAAATAGTAATTATGCTACCCGCAGTGCAGTCGTGAAATGTTGATTGCAAATATAAGTAATTATTGTAAAATTGTTTTTATTTTTATTGATACCAATTCTGATACAACTGTTCTGTTTATTTACTGTAAAATCAATATACTAATATTGCTATAAATAATTGCAAATTTTACAAGAAATTAATAATAAAATACAATAATATTTTAATTAAATAATTAAATTTTTTAATTAAGTTGAAGCACACATGATTAACGCGCTGTTAACCTTAACCACATGTTTAACGTACTGTTAACTTAACAACATACTAATATTGCTATGAAAAATTAGCAAATTTTATAAATCATAAAAAAAATAATTTGAACTTCTCTTTAAGTATAAGCACACGATTAACGTGTTGTCGACTTTAACCACATGATTAACGCAGCGTTAACTTAACAGCATGCTAATATTGCTAATTTAAACAAATTTTTCAAATATTAAAGACAAAATTAATAATAAAATATGATTTCCATTTTCTCTCGTTTCCTTTGTAGATATTTCTCAGCTACTGTACTCGAATCGATAATCTCTTTCACATATATTAATTATTTCAGCATTTGCTTCGAGCGAAGCCATTGAAGCATTCTTTAAACGTTTCTTGTCCTAGGTGCGGTGGGGTGCGTTCACCAAGATTGTCTAAGATTCGATCTGCAAAATCATTGAAATAAATCTTTTTAACAGCAAACGTTCATTAAACGCATTCGCTCAACATGTCCAAACCATCTTAACTGACTAACGCCAACTTTTGCTACAACATTTTTTCGCAATTTCACACTCATCATACACTAATCATATTTCGTACCCGATTCCTCCTATTTACACCACATACCCCCCATACGTAAATATCTCATTTCCACAGCAGTCATTTTCCGTAGCGAATTTATGATGTGAAGTGTGCGACCCAAAGCAATGTGACTTTCAATTTTGATTCTTTCAAAACAGACACAGAGAGATTATTTTCAGTACGTAAATCTTGTTGTCGCGTCGCGGTCAATTACCATGCGCTAAGTAAACTATGGAAAATGTTATCAGTTCAAAAATCAAATTATTAAATCTAAAATGTAACCCAACTACCTATTTCTTAAGTGATTCACGCACACTTTTATTTTTCAAATGTACGTCTATGCTTAATGTACGATTTTTATTTATATAGATTAATATAAATATTTGATTAGAAGCATACATAGACTACTTTCACATTATTATGTAAATACTGATAGAAATTAAAAAAAAAATTATATTTTTTCTCCAAAATTTGGCAGTACTGTTCAAAAACAAAATTATATAATTTTTGTGGGCACTACAAGAATTTTTGTAAATTTTTTATTAATCTTGGTTAAATAGAAAATAACAATTATATTTTAAAAATTAGTAATATTTTTCTTGGAAAGTTGGCAAACTGAACTTTAGTAAAATTATATAATTTATGTGGGCACAAAAAAATATAACTTTTATAAAAATTTAATTAATTACGGATAAATATTGTAGCCATAATAAATTTTTAAAAATTTTAGTAATATGTTTTCTTGGAAAATTGGTACATCGTGATTAAAGTATATTGAGAGAAAACCTGTATATTTTTTTATAAAAAAGTATTTATTTATGGCCATAAATAAATAATTTTTTATAAAAAATATACTGGTTTTCTCTCAATATACTTTAACCTCAATAACACTCCCAGTATAAAATGGAGAAATTCATCAAAAAATTGGTACATTGTGTTTTAGTAAAATTATATAATTTATGTGGGTATTAGAAAAATCCTTCGTGAGAATTTGGTTAATCACGGATAAATAATATAGCCAATTTTTTTTAAATTTTAGTAATTTTTTCAGAAAATTGACAAAACCGTAAAATACTAAAAATTATATAATTTTTACGGACATTGATAAATTCTTTGTAAAAATTTGATTAATTTCGGATAAATAGTAAAACCCAAATTAAATTTTTAAAAATTTAGTAATTTCTTTTCGAAAGTTGGCAACACTGTATATTAGTATAATTGTATAGTATGTAAAGATTTGATTAAAATCGGAAAAAAAATGTAGCTATAATATAATGCATTTTTAAAAACTTTAGTAATTTTTTCTAGAAAGTTAGCAATCGTGAGCACTAAATAAACTTATCCTGAAAATTTCATTAAAATCGGTTGAACCGTTTAGGAGTTGCGATCAGAAAATTTTGAATGACGACTGTGAGATCTAGTCGACGCACACTCATAAACCCTCACCAACGAAGTTCGGATTCGTCATCTATATATATTTTTTAATTTTAGAAAATTTTCTATTGCTTGCTTTCAAATTATGAGTATTTTTGTAAAATTTTACGATATCTTTTAATAAGAACAAATAGAAGATTATATTACATTATACTATCTGCCGTATTATATACTAATTTATTGTCAAATCAAATAAAAGGTTCAAATTTAAAGAGATTTAAAAATTAATTAAAGGATATTTGAGAAATATTATATTATTATTGTTTTCAGGGTTGGGCTGTTGATGATTTTTTTTACGATTTTCGAAAATAAAAATTTATTAATTATTTTTATGCACTTATGAATATAAATATAACATATAATTTTATACGTGTAATATTTAACGGAAACTTGCTACTCTAGGTCCCATAATTCTATATTTTTTAAGATTTTAGTCAAATTTTCTACGTAAATACATTTTATAATTTATCAAAGGGAAGTAGATAACATATTATATATATATATATATATATATATATATATATATATATATATATATATATATATATATATAGTTACAAATTAAAATAAACTTAAATTACATTATCAATAACACAGATTTTTAATTCTATAAAATAAAGAATTAACTTATTCTAAATTCTTTTCTCTATTCAAAACAGACATTATTTAAGTAAAGAAAGAAAAAATGCGATTAATTTGTTTTCCATATTTTACTTTGAATATTTAATTGGACCAAGATTAGATTAATAACTACCAATTGATATGTATTTCTATATTAAATTGCCATTTAATAAACTAGACGTGAAACAAGTAAATATCGAATTGATTTTTATCAAATATAAATTTTAATTTATGACAAATAAATATAACAATATAAATAATTGAACATACCTGTGTATATCGGGCATTTCTCATTTCTTTATCACCTAATCGTTCTGCTTTCATACGTTTTTTCTCGTCATATTTCCTCGATTTCACTACAAATCTAATCTCTCTACTCGTCGTAAAACTAGATGCTTGCGATGGTTTGCATCTTCTACTGCTACAGTAAAAACATGTACTAAAGATGATATAATTCATATAGAAAACAATGTATTTTATTAGATGATTCGAACCTAACCTGAAATCAAATTTATTTACCGTTTTTGCGGCGTTCGAAGGACTGTGACACAATTTACCCTCTTCACTTAGATCATAACCACCTGATCTAGCGTAAAACGTATTTTTAACTAATTATACACACAATTTCAGTTAATAAGCACGAAAGAACATTACCATAAAATTAGTAATTAGATATTCTAATCATATGCCATGTGCTGTTTTATAGAGGTTAACTTACAAAAATCTGACACGAAGCCAGTTGGCCAGATAAATTTTGTGTAATGTTTCTAGTATAGAAAGAAGAACAAATAGCAGTGTATTTTTATTGAATGCACCCACAGAAATAGCTTTATATACAGATGCGTTCGAAATTTATATAAACGATCTATTTTTCTATCACAATATGGAATGAATAGTTCAGGAACAATGACATTCTTATTTTTAATTTTGTTATGTGCTAAATTCTATAAAATTATTGAATAAAGTAGGCTTTAGTTGGTGTGCTAGCAAATATGTACTTCATTCAACTTCATTGACCTTAGCTGCAGAATGTATACTAAACTTAATTTTTCAATTTTTTTTTGTTTAAATATCATTTAGACAAACAACTAAAAGCTAGATCAACTAGCAATTGATAAACATTTTCAAAATTAAATATGATTCGTTCAGCAAAAATTACGCTGCTATTTATTCTTCTTCTTATACAAACTGTACACAAAATTCATCTGGCCAACTGGATTCCGTGATACATTTTTCCAACTTAACCTCTAATACTATCAAATACAATTATTTTTATGTTTTGCTTATTGTAAGAAGCTTTTTTTAGTAGAAAATTTAATTTTAATCATGAATAGTTTTATGCAACATTGTAAATTATGTACAAGTGATAAAAATGTGTTGTTTACTATACTTGATCTGGATTCAGATGGCAAACGTTTCGCGGATAAATTGGAAACAATTATGCCAGAAATTGTAAGAATGAAATAATTTGTTTTGATTGTAATATACATTATTGTTTCTGAATGTTTTACTTTTCTTATTTTAGGTGGATTGCAAGATCAAATTACCGAATGGTATTTGTACAATTTGCGCTGTTCGATTGAATGCTGCTTATAAATTTATCAAACAATGTTTCGATTCTCAAATAACAATAAAACAACATTTAAATGAAGAACGTTGCCGATTATGTGCTGGTGGTGATAATATAACATTTAATTTAACTACAATGGATTCCGATAATGTATTGTTATCATACAAATTGAAAACCATTGCATCGGAAATTGTAAGTAAAATACTAGTTTAAACCAGGTCCACGAAATAAATTATATGTGTGTGCCAAAAAAATTAGAACCGATAAGTAAATTTGTAAGATTTACTGCGATTTTACAGTTTTAGTATAAATTAACTTGTACTAAATGGAATTTGTTAGGTTTTAGCTTATAATAAATTGATTAAGTATTATATACCTATATATAGCTATTATGAGAAAAGTTTTGCTGTCTCCGTGTTGCTGGTACAAATTTCGACTTGCATTATTAATTATGCGCAGGTTATTACTAATCATTCGTTACCCCATAGCCAAGTACGAAAGCATAGCTTAGTGTGGAATTCATGTCACTCAAATACAGCAAATATTAGTTAAATATCATAGGGATTTGGTGTTATTAGTAGAAATATATATATATATATATATATATATATATATATATATATATATATATATATATATATATATATATATATATATATATATACCGGGTGTCTACTTTTTTTTTGTTACATAGGGAATAAAATGCTAAAATTTTCATTTGGTGATAAATTTTCCCCTAATTATTATAGAACAAAAGTACAAATACAAAAGTTGTTTAGAATTCAAAAATGCATCAAATGATGCCAAATTTATCAATATAGGATGTTCTGATCAAGAATTAGAAGCAAATTAAAATTTCCATTTTTGCGCTCTTTACATCAAAGTGCCACGGAAATTAAACAAATAATTTCATTTCTTCTGGAGTTTGAGTTTGACAGATCGTATTTATTTTATTGTTACGTTCTGTATTATTATTATTATTATTATTATTATTGAAAATAATGAATAAACTTAATGTAAATGAAAAGCTATTAAGTATAAAAAGTATTAAGTATTTATTATTTATTACAATGAAAGGGTATTTTACTCGGCTGTACACTACGTACTAGCTGTGGTTTTAAATTGTGAATGTCTCCATTATAATTTTAAGTAATTGTTTAATTTATTTATTAACTTCAAGTTATAAAAACAATACATTTGAATTAGATGACTGGCATTATGCCTAATATATTTATTATAATAATTTAAACTTATCCCTGAGGATGCTGTAAGTTGTGCAGTGAAACGTCGGATAAGAGTTTAATAAATAGTAAATAGCTGAACTCCGTAAAACTTTCTTTATTTATTACAATATTCAATATACCTATAAAACAGAAAAATTCATGAATACAAGATATAGGAGAACAAAAACGAAACTAACAATTTAAATTAAATGTTCAAATAAATCGCCATTAACTGCCAAACAATAACCTAATCTGTTATAAAATTCGTGACGTACAGAGCTTAATTGTGTTTGTGTTATATTATTGCACTCTTCAACAATGGCGTTTTTCAAATCAACAAGATTTTTGATATGTCGTTTATAAATTTTCTCCTTCAAATATGGCCATAAAAAGAAATCGCACGGTGCTAAATCGGGCGATCTAGCTGGCCAATTAATTGGACCACCTCTACCAATCCATGAATTTGGAAAACATTGATCCAAATATAATTTAATGTTGCAGCTGTAATGTGCCGGACATCCGTCTTGTTGATACCAGACAACATTATCTTGAGTTGCACACTCTTCTAACTGCGGACCAATATGATTTTGCAACATATCCAAATATTTTTCGTTGTTTAAATTATTTTCAATAAAAAATGGCCCAATTATACACCTGCCAAAAATTCCAGCCCATACATTAACTTTTTCTGGATATTGGGTACGTGTTGCTACCATTAAATGAGGATTTGTTTGGCTCCATATTCTAAAGTTTTGTGTATTAGGTTCGCCGTGTAAAGTAAACGTAGACTCGTCAGTAAAACAAATAGATTTCAAGAAGTTTCTGTCTAAATTGGATTTTTCCATAATAATGTTACTAAATTCGCTTCTAGCCATTTTATCCGCTTCAAATATCTCTTGGTGCGTGGAATATTTATAAGAATGATATTTTTCATTTTTTAGTACCTTATGTATTGTTGAAGGATGCAAATTTAATTCAGCACCAAGTTGACGCACACTAACATTTGGGTTTTCCGTTACACACAAAAGTATATTCAATGTATTTTCTTTAATTGCATTTTGATTTAAATTCTCCTCCTGATCTTCTGCATTGATTTTTCTACAATTTTTACAACGTTTTAACACACTTCCAGTTTCTTCGAATTGTTTAATTATCCTACGAATAGTCATAGCGGAAGGTATGGGACGGTTTTCAAAGAAAGCGCTGAATAAATCTCTTACTCGTCGTATCGAATTTCCAGTAAAATACCATTTTACGCACTGAACTTTTTCATTTACCTTAAGTTTATTCATTATTTTCAATAATAATGATAATAATACAGAACGTAACAATAAAATAAATACGATCTGTCAAACTCAAACTCCAGAAGAAATGAAATTATTTGTTTAATTTCCATGGCACTTTGATGTAAAGAGCGCAAAAATGGAAATTTTAATTTGCTTCTAATTCTTGATCGGAACATCCTATATTGATAAATTTGGCATCATTTGATGCATTTTTGAATTCTAAACAACTTTTGTATTTGTACTTTTGTTCTATAATAATTAGGGGAAAATTTATCACCAAATGAAAATTTTAGCATTGTATTCCCTATGTAACAAAAAAAAAGTAGACACCCGGTATATATATATATATATATATATATATATTTGTTTATTTAATTATTTATTAAACTTTCCTTAAGGGCGCCGTCTCATGAAGAGACCTCGAAAAATGGGTAAAATTTAGAATTTTTTTTGCGGGGAAACTAAAAGTCGTAGGAACATGCGGTTTTGATGTACGAGTAGGTGGTTTTTTTGACTATAAAACTGTTTTTTATTTCTCAGTCGAAATATCTGTGAAAAACTTTAAACGCGTTTTCTTTTTTTTACTTCTTTTTTACTATAAAAATGATTCCGGTCGAATGGATTGAGCGATTTACTTTGAACCAAATAGCCAAAAAACTAGACGAAATTTATTGACGGTTATATCTATTTCTAGCAAAATTGGGTCATATTTACTATTTTTAATCGCGGGTTGCACACCAAAAAATAGTCAAATGGCCGCCATTTTGCTAAATTTTAACATTTTTTTTTGTTAGAGTTAGATATAAGCTCCAATAAATTTTGTCTAGTTTTTTGATCTTTTGGTTCGAAATAAATCGCTCGATCCGTTCGACTGGAATCATTTTTAGAGTAAAAAAAGAAATGGTTTTGAGAAAAATGCGTTTAAAGTTTTTGCAACGATTTCGATTGGGAAATAAAAAACAGTTTTATAGTAAAAAAAAACAACCTACTCGAAAATCAAAACCGTATATTCCTACGACATTTAGTTTCCCCGCAAAAAAATTCCATAGTTTACCCATTTTTCGATGTCTCGTCATGGGACGGCCCCCTTAAACTAAATATTTTTATTATATGTAATATGTATTTTTAATTTGCATTTTAGGTGGAATGTACTGAGAAGTTATCGGATTCTATTTGCTCAATTTGTTCGGTTCGATTAAATGAAACGTATAAATTTGTAGAAAAATGTTTTAAATTGCATGAAATTTTCAAGCAATATGCAAAACAACAATCGCAAAATAGTGAAGTTATGCAAAGCGAAATTGAAACTGAAAGCGAAATTAAAATTGAAAGCGAAATTAAAGAAGAGAATATTGATGAAGAATACATTAAACTAGAATTGGAAACTGATAGAAACATTAAAGTTGAAGAAAGTTTAGAATCACAAAATAATACAAATGTTGATGCTGTTTGTATGAAAGAAGAAGCTATTACTGAAGATTACATTGAAGAAGTAAAATTGGAAACTGATACAAATATTAAATTTGAAGAAAGTTTGAAATCAGAATCTTTAGATTTACATTCAGAATTAATAATTAAGGAGGAATATTCTGATTTTGAGAATGAAATCGATATAAAACATTGGCAAGCTAGTAGAGATTCGAAGAAAAATAATATTTTCAGCTCGGAAGAAAATGATGAATCTGTAAAGAAAAGAAAATCTTATAAATGTACATTATGTGAGAAAACTTTTACTCAAAATGGAAATTTAAAAAGGCATATCCGTTCACATACAAATGAGAGACCTTATAAATGCAAAATATGTGACAAAGCATTTACTCAAAGTGGAAATTTAGAAGCTCATATTCGTATACATACAAATGAGAGACCTTATAAATGCGAAATATGTGAGAAAACATTTACTCAAAATGGAAATTTAAAATCGCATATTCGTAAACATACAAATGAGAGACCTTATAAATGCGAAATATGTGAGAAAACTTTTACTGAAAGTAGAAACCTAAGAAGACATATCCGTTCTCATACAAATGAGAAATCTTATAAATGCGAAATATGTGAGAAAACTTTTATTCAAAATTCAGACTTTCGGAAACATATCCGTTCTCATGCAAGGGAGAAACGTGATGAATGCAAAATAGAAAACTTTCCAAAAAGTAGAAATTAAAAAGAAAGATATTCGTATACATAGTGTAACGATTTTGTAGTTCTCTTTTTATTAATGATTTTTAAATATTGTTATGCCCCTTTCAGACTGCTGTTTCGCTAGCGAAGTCAGTGTTATGTTTTAGTGCAGAACTAGTGGTTCTGAACCAAATCACATGTAAGATTATGGGGATGTCCTGTACATGTGCGGATTTAGTTTCATTAGCAAATTTTGTTTGATCGCTGCCAAAGTCTGGCCTGGTTATAGTTTCTTAACTAAAATTTACTTATGTTTTAAAAACAGCCAATTAGATTTTACTAAATGAGATAGCGTTGTATATCTGTTTTTATGAAATAAACATTAAATTTATAATATGTAAATGAACAGTTTGGAAGATAAAATTAATATTATTTTGAAAACGCGTATTTAATATAATAAAATAACATTCAGTTTAGACACATCAGAAGAAAAATTAGCGAAAATAGAGAAGATGGCGAATTCATCGTGTAAACTTGCAAAATTATATTTATGTTCTATACGATTCGAAATGTTCTGTTTTGTATACGTATTTTTCAAATGATTGTACAGGTCTCATTTTGTAAAATTATAAAATTTATGATTAATTTGTTGTGTTAAATATGTATAGGTCTGAAGAAGAATTGTTATTTATAATAAAATTAAAGTAATAAATATATCAATATTATTATATAATATGTATTCATAAGTTGTTTGTATGTATTTAGTAACATGAATAAAATATAGTTTTTTCAAGTGTATCTTAATATTAATATTACTTTTCCATATTACCAATGTAGAAATAGGTCATTATATTATTAGTACAATAATGACATTGTTATGCAGCAGTTGATTATTACCTATATACATCACTGGAGGCAACATAGAGGGAAGGTAGGTTTTGCTTATACCAGAGTGTTTATAGAAATTGTCTGAAGATCTTATAGTACTCGTAGTTAAGGTTCAAAATAGCTTGCTTCAATCGTGTAATTATTTAATTTGTACATTGGGCAAAATTTTGCACAGTTCGTTGCAGTTGAAAACACAATTTATTTTTAACTAACATAACATACATTTATGTATCAATAAATAATTAACTTAAACAATTATTACTTAAGTGGTTTTCGTGTTTTTGCATCGATATACATTAGAGAATATGTGGCTGAAATGCCATTGCTGGTAAAAAACTTTTTAAGTCATAAAAACGGGTTAGAATGAGAATAGTATTCGGAACCAACAAATTATATCTGAAAACTTTAAACGCGTTTTTCTGAAAATAAATTTTTTTTAGTTGGCGGGATCGTTTTTAAAAACTTTCTAACTATGGTTGGAACCTTTAAAAAGTAATATTTTGTCATTATTTCAAAAAAAAAAACAGGTCAGTTTTTGTCATTTTGTTTCAAATGGTCGCCATATTGAAAATTAGTGTAAAAATAATAAATTTTTTAGATTCCACCCAGAATTACATTTATGTAGAATAAGATAATTTGTTTCTGGTTCAGACAAGCAGAAATGAAAATTTTAATCTCGCCGTGGGACAAAATACCCATGAAGACCCATTGCGTTTGACGCCATTTTTTTTTCTTAAATAAAAAATTACTTTTTTGAAGAAAAAATAACTGTGTTAAAGCTCATTTAAAATTGGTAATGGTTAAAATGTAATTGGTTTTCAATGCATTTGATATTAAAGTTTACAAGAAAAAAACCGAAAAATCGGAGCTATACAAACAGGAAAACCTTCTTCAATAACCAAATATGGTTTAATCTTCTACTTGTAATCTTTTTATCTATTTTCAAAACAAATTAAACAACGCAAAAATCACTCGTCTTCATTAGACGAATGTATTAAGTATCTATTTTACATAGTATATTTAAAATATGATCCCTATTAAAGGATAAAACAAAATAAATATTTAGCTTCTTCCCTGTTTCGTCACAATTTTACAACCTAGACTCACTGTCAAATATTTCTTGTTTATGTAATGTAGATTGTAAAAATTTATGAAAATCATATATTTTCATACATATTACAGAAAAGCAAATAAAGAAATGTTTTCTTTACTTAATTATCTCAATTAATATACATATAATATAATTATATATTACATGTACTAATGTGACATGACAACAGTTATGTTTATTTAAAATGATAATTTGTGTTTGAACGTCTACTTTCTGTCAAAGAGTAAATATTAAAGTGTAGCAACAAAGCTGAATAGAAAATTGAACATATTTCAAAATATATGTATCAGGGAGGACCTAAGAGGCGCTCTATACAATTTACGCGGCAAGTCCAGGTTACTTGAACGAATGTCACGAGACATTCGTCCATTTGCATGCTTCAATTAGTGCTCCGGTTGGAGGGAAAGCAAAAAACATACAACACAAATAATGTTCATATAATGTATCAAATATAAATAAGTACCTGGCATATTCATTAGGTAGAAAATATATAATTACTCAAATTTTAACGCACATAACAATTACAATTATTTTACAAAGAACATAAACAAGAACTTCAAATCAAATAAAATGACATTTATATAATGCGTCTACTGCGCATGACAATAAATGGCGCAAGTTCAGAGCTACTAACATTAATAAATTTTACATTCCTGTTACAA
Source organism: Clivina fossor (assembly GCA_963966155.1). Taxonomy (NCBI): domain Eukaryota; kingdom Metazoa; phylum Arthropoda; class Insecta; order Coleoptera; family Carabidae; genus Clivina; species Clivina fossor. Next base: position 702,790 of record OZ014567.1, read on the forward strand.
TATTTACATCGAGAAAATTTTAGTTAAAATTAATCAAATATTTATTAAACAGTCAATATATATTTATTTTATTTAATTTAAAAAAATGTATAATGCATATACCGCGCATGACAATAAACGGCACAAGATCAGAGCTACCAACATTAATAAATTTTACATTCTTGTGACAATATTTACATCGAGAAAATTATAGTTAAAAATAAAAAAATATTTATTAATTAAACAATCAATATATATATTTATTTTATTTAATTTTAAAAAATATATAATGCGTCTACTGCACATGACAATAAACGTCTCAGGTTCAGAGCTACCAACATTAATACGTAAATTTTACATTCCTGTGACAATATTTACATCAAGAAATTTTGGTTAAAATTAATCAAATATTTATTAAACAATCAATATATATTTATTTTATTTAATTTAAAAAATGGGTAGTTACATGTTACGATTCGGCCGTAATGACTGGATTTATATGTCGAATATGTAAGGAATTAAATAGAAATGTAGTTCATATATACAGCGATAAAGGCAGAGATTTACATTTAGCGGAAAAAATTAATCTAACGCTTCTATCTGTAAGTTAAACTGTTAATTAAACTTAAACATATATTAATATCGTAATATAATTAATTAGGTTAAACCACAAGATAATTTTCCGAAAACAATTTGTCGAGCATGTATAACTCAATTGGATTCACAATATAGGTTAATACAACAGCTGAATCGGATAAATGTAAGTTGTATAAAATGTAATTTAGTAAATATATATATATATATATATATATATATATATATATATATATATATATATATATATATATATAATTGGTTTTATTTACAGCAAGTAAGGTTGCATAATGCACACAGACAAGCAACCGAAGTGATGTCAGAATGTTGTGAAAATAGTTCAGTAACTTCGGATTCTTGTGATGAGAGCACAACATCGAATAATAATCCAGAACTCAAATAAATCAATTGATTTAGGCCTCGCTCAGTATTTTCAAAATTTTCCGAATAATTTTATCCGTGGAATAAATTAATCACAGTAAAATATCTTTTGCAGAACTTATATTAAAATAAAAAGGCTTTAGGATTTTTCAATAATTTTGTCCGTGAAATAAATTAGTGAAATATCGTTTCAGAACTCATATTAAAATAAAAAGGCTTTAGGATTTAATTCTGTATTAATTTTAATTTAAGAAAATTGACGCGTTTACGTTTCAGAACTAAATCCTTTTTATTTTAATTTAAAAATTAGCCAATTAACATAGTAAAATATTTTTTGCAGAACTCATTATATTAAAATAATAAAAAAGGTTTAAGATTAAAGTCCAGTTTCATAATAAACACTTTAACTAAAGTCGACTTTAAGCCGATTAAAAAGCATCGATTTTAAATTCAACTGACAAAATTTTTATTGATATCCAATAAAACTATGCTTTTTTGTCAACTTTTCGAATTGCTAATGACGAATTTATTTGCTGTTATTAATTAAACAATGCTTTTTTGACGAGTTAAAGTTGGTTTTCATTAAAATATTTATTATGAAATTAGTTCTGTACTTTAATTAAAAAAATCGACATTTTTACATCGGAACTAAATTCTAAAGCCTTTTTATTTTAGTAATAAACCGTTGAACAAATAAATGTTCATATTGTCATTGTGAAATTTATTATAATAATACTCAAAAATATTGAGACTTTATATTTTTTCCAAAATGTCTTTATTTTAATTTAAAAATTTGCCAATGAAATATTTTTATTTATTTTTAGGATGCAATTTTTTTTTTTCAAATTACATACGATTTTTTAACTTATAAGAGTAAGTAAAAATTACAAATATTGACCCTAAATGGTTTTTTTTTTATTATTATTATGTGATAATTTAAGTTTAATTTATGTTGATATAATAATTTCATTACGCAATTGATGTGTTTAAATACTTAATAAACAATTGTAGAAAATGTTTTGGTATTTATTTTAAATTTTCCATTCAAAATTCATCCTTTTCTCTTTTTTTATCCTTGGAATAAATTACCATAGTAAAATACTTTTCCAGAACTCATTACATTAAAATAAAACTGATTTACGATTTAATTAGATTAATTTTAATTTAAAAAATAATCGACGTTTCTACATCATCAACGCCTTTTTATTTCAATTTAAAAATTAGCTAATGAAATCTTATTATTTATTTTTAAGATACAATTTTTTTTCAAATTACATACGATTTTTTTTATTATAAAAGTAAATAAAAATTAGAGATACGGATTATTAATCGTTTCGTGATAATTTAAGATTAATTTATGTTAGTTTAATAATTTCATTGATGTGTTTAAAAATACTTAATAAACAATTTTACGAAAAGTTTTGGTATTCATCCTTTTTACTTGAACATATTTCAATTAGTTGAATGTAAAATTAATAATATTTCTACTTAATTTAAAATTCAGTACAAATGATATAAATTGAATGTTTTTCGAATTTTGTAATCAAGAAAATAATTAATGATTTATAATCAATAAATGATAGAAATAAAATAAAATTTTGAATGTACGTGAAAAATATGTGTCCATTTTCTATTCAGATTTATAAATTACATGTCATTCAAAGGGTTCTGTGATGATCCTTCTAAATTTTTTCCGTCTATTTGTGTATGAGAATGTTAAAAAAAATGCGATGATATTGAAAATGGGGACGCAGATGGCTTAAGAGAAGTGAAAAAATTGCTCTAGAGACATTTTGGGCACTTTGCAAGCAATAAGCCTTTTCTTTTATGTACCTTAACTTTATTCTTGTATATTGTGACATGTTTTTATCCTTTTTTCAGTAGCGTCGCAGGAAAAAAACATTTCTTTTTCTTAGATTTACGGGTTATATACTAAGGTATATATACTATATCCTAACAACCTGAAACCTCCCCTGCAGATATCCTGGAATTTGGGAAAAGAGAACGACAAAATTCGCGGCTGAAAAAAACAACATACCTAAATATACATAAAAATATACACAACAAATAAAAAAATTGATGATTGCGGCGGCGCGGCGGCGGGCTGTAGAACAACCAGCCTAGTGAAATACTTGTGAATCCGGAACTGGTGGAGTCCATATACATATTCCGATATTCTGATATCGAAGATGATTTAATAAAACAGATTCGCTGGTCACTAGACATCGATGTACGACGTTAGTACTTGCAGCAATCGGGACACAGAAACGTATCCGAAGTGTGGTAACTGAAGAAGAAGATTTCCGAAATGAATACTAAAATACACTTAAATTCAGAACCAAACGCAAAAATGTTTCACCAGACGTACCTACCAAATCGGTCGCTGGTCCTTCACATTCGAGTTGAGATTAATTAAGCAACTAATTCAACCCTTAAACAAAATAAAACGCAAAAACTTTTTCAACTCTGTTTGAAATTGTTGAATATATAAATTTATTATTTTGCACCAAGCCAAACCGCGTAAGCGATATAGTTAATCGATGGTTGCAATTTATTGGAAGCTTTTTCAATTCTGTTCAAAATCGTTGTATACTTTCCCAAGAAATTTTGTGGCCGCAACTCCTCCTAGACGGTTTAACCGATTTTAATGAAATTTTCAGTATAAATTGGTCTAGTGCCCAAGATGGTCATGTGGTTTTGGTTTAATAAAGTTTTTAAAAATTTATATTTTCTACATATCCCTAATGCTTCCACTAATTATATAATTTTATTAATATCCAGTGTTGCTAAATTTCTGAGAAAAAAATTACTAAAGTTTTAAAAAATATATTATGGCCATGTTATTTTACCGATTTTACTCAAATTTTCACAAAAGATTTTCCTAGTAATCATATAATTTATGTAATTTTAACAAAATACAGTGTTGCCCACTTATCGAGAGGAAAACAATCACAATTTTTTTTAAAATTTATTGTGGCTAAATTATTTATTCGATTTTGATTAAATTTTCAGAAAAGTTTCTCCTAGTGCCCACATAAATTATAATATTATTAAAATACAGTGTTGCCAACTTTCCGAGAAATATCGAAGTTGTCTATATATGGGTTTACCCATATCTAGTTCTAATCTTGTTCTTTATAAATTTCGATTGCCTCTCTTATCTATCTACTGGTAATATTATTGGATCTTGTAATTATTACAGTATCTTCGAATTTTACATGAAGAATTTCTAATGCATGTTGTGCAATAGCAGATATTTCTGCGGATGGATTTAACACATGCTGATCTGTTATAATTAATTAATTTGTTCATTAATTCTATAAAGAAACTGATTTAACTTTTGCTGGGAATGTAAATGTTTCCAAAGAGACCCGTTTGAGTATATACAATGCAATTTTGGTGCCTACGTTGCGATGTATAGTGTAGTGAATGTTGGGTTTGGTTGCAAAAGCATAAAAGCGGAAAATGACTGCTGTGGAAATGAGATTTTTACGTGGGGTATGTGGTGTAAATAGGAGTGATCGGGTACGAAATACGATTAGTGTATGATGAGTGTAAAATTGCGAGAAAAATGTAGTAGCAAAAGTTGGTGTTAGTCAGTTAAAATGGTTCGGACATGTTTAGCGAATGCGTCTAATGAACGTTTGCTGTTAAAAATGATTTATTTAAATGATTTTGATGGTATACGTTTGCCCAGTGGACGTCCGATGAGTAGTTGGAGTGGTATGATTGAAAGAGTGGCTTGCGTGAGCAAAAGTTTCAATTAGTAGGAATAAAAGAGAGAATGTATGAGAGTGGAATTGTGGAATGTGGATAAAGCGAAAGTTGCTTGTGCTGGATAGGAATGTTTGGATTCGACTGATTTCTCGGGATGATGGAAAGAATTTGTGCCACACCATTTTGGGTACATGGCGTGATTGTGTATGTATGTATGTATTTTATAACATCAATCAGTGCCAATTATTCACGGAATGGAATAAAATTTGGCTTTCATTAATTGAACATTTAAACATTTTTTAATCTAGTAATACTTATTTTGTTAACCTAGTAACTTGTATCTATGTTCTGTTTATTTACTGTAATTGTCATTTGCATCTTTTCACCTGATGAAGATGTCGTTTATTAATAAATATTAATGCAAAGCAACAATTTCAAGCCATTTCAATTGAATAAATTAAATTATTATCTTTATGTTGATTACAATTTTCATCAGTCAGTTGACAAATTGTTAAAACATTATTTAAAACAAAATAGAAATAATATTATACCTAGAAACAAATATTAACAATTATAATTATTAATAAATAATTGTAAAAAAATGTTATAATAATAAAATTAATAAATAATAAAAGTTCATTATGATTAAACTTAAAATTTAGATATTATTAAAATGGTGGAATTTTTTTTCTAAAAATTTCACAAGTTACTCTAAATTATAATTGTAAAAAAAAACAAAACATAATTACGTATAAATTAAGAAATATTTTTAGGAAAAAAACTTTTCAAATTTTTATAAATTCTAAACACTGTAAATTAAATATGATTTAGGTTAAATTCTGTATTACCTAATATTTATTTATAATTGACGTTTCGACGCACTAATTGTTTCTGATGCGAACGGATATTTAGTTCGTAGAAACGTCGATTATAAATAAAAATATTTAAACAAAACTAACCCAATTGTGTTTTAATATAAGTTCGGAAAGATTTTTTATTGTGTGTATGTGACGTCATAATGCCGATGGCGGGTAAAAACTCGATATTTTAATAATTAATATCTACGAAATTAGAAGGTATTTTATAATAATTTTTTTTTCTATAGTATATTTAAACATAAATAATCGTTTTCTGCAATTACATTGTATACTTAAAAAAAACGGGACAACCCCATTTAGCCAAATAAGTAATAAGTAATAAAAAAATAGATTTTTTGAAAATTTCAGAGTGGTGTGAATATCTAAAAAATAACTAAAATGTATATCAAAGAAACACTTACCTATGTTGTTATGTTATTATCTGCAACTGTCAGTTGCTCCACTTTTAAACTCGACGACTCGATTTTACTAATTTTATTAATGATGATGTATTTATTTTAGATGCGATATTGGTGAAAAATATAGAGTAATATTCTATTTAAATGAAAAGAAAATATTTTATCCAGGTTGTATAGAAGGCATTTGTCCGTGGCATTACATTTACAAATTATTTGGAAATGTATTGTTTACTTGTAATAGAAATATTTGTAATATAATAGCAATAATAATAGTACTCAAGATGGACCTAGTTATAATAATAGTACTTATAATGCATCTAGTTATAATAATAGTACTGATTATGAAACTGAATTTAAATAGAAAACATTTAAATAACATTTTTAAAAATTCAATGAAATTTCGTGATCAATCTTCGGCCACAACCTCATCATTTTTACAAGAAAATACACTTGCTTTTTAACTGATATCTATTAGATTAAGTTAAAAATAAATAAATAAATAATTAAGACAGTTTTACCAATATTTTTATTTTTCAAATCTTCATTATAACAAAATTAAAAATACATCAAAATAATTATGTTCCTAACACATTTGTGCGACTTACATAAATATAATAATGATTTTTCAAACAATTCTTTTTTTGTTAATTCTCACGAAACAAATTCCTAGTAAAATAAATATTAAATCACACTAATTTACATCATTTTATATACAAAAATTTATTATATCTAATTAAAGTCTTCTGTTCTGGGCCTCGATTTTATAAGTTAAATTCTACAAGATTTTAAAATCTACAAGAATTCAGTTTTCCCCCACTCTTGTCGAGGTGTGGATTTTGAAATCTACAGCTAAGAAGCAGTAGAATTGGTGACCTTGAATTTCTATCTGTTTACTAATTTGACGTTTTGTACTTTCGTAAAAAGTGTGGTTAAAATATTTCATAATTATTATTTAAATAGGTATGTAATTTATTTTTAGATGTATATTATTTGTTTTATTTATTAAATTATTGATATTTATTAAACAATTTTAAGGTATGGCTCACGTTTTACTGATACTTTTAAATAATCGTCGCAAAAGAAAAAGAAATCCGAATTGTATAATGGATTTACGGAGGGAGAGAAAACTTCTTCGTGATTCAATGCATCCCTTTGAATTGCCGGAAGAGACATTTGTAAGAATGTTCCGGTAAAGATATAGCTAAACAAATTTATAATGACTTAAACTTAATTATCGTGTATATTCAATTATTTTTTATTGTATATCCTTTTTTTTTTTTAGCCTTAATAAAGAAGCTGTACAAGCTTTTATTAGAGAAATCCGCCCTAATATGAGATCTGGCAGGAAAAGTACTTTTATATCTCCAGAAATTAAAGTGAATAAATATCTCAATAAATATAAAACATTAGTTTAAATGATTATTTTTGTAGATATTCTGTGCCATATACTTCTTTGCCAATGGAAGCTATCAACGTGTGATTGGCCAGAGTTTTTTAAATCCATTAAGCCAGACGATGGTAAGTAACTCTATTGTTGAAGTTACAAATGCAAGTCTACCTTGTATAAATAATTGGATATGGTTTCCACAAGACGCACAAGAAAAAGAAAGAATAAAAAACAGGTGAAGCTTACTTGTGTACATGCATATTATGTGTTACATAATAATTATGAAATTATATTATATTACAGATTTAGGAGAAAATTTCGAATGCCGCATATTATAGGAGCAGTGGATGGTACCCATGTGGCAATTGTAAAACCTACCTCTCAAGCACAAGGAAGAAGAAACCGTGTGTTTCGAGAAGAAGATTATGTAAATCGGAAAGGGTACCATAGTATGAATTGTCAAATCGTAAATATAAAAAAAATTGAAGTTGTAAATCATGTTGTATATTTTTTTATTTCAATTATAGATATGTGACGCCAGCATGAGAATTATGAGTCTCAATGCTTCTTTCCCTGGTAGAAGCCATGATTCCTATATCTGGAATAATAGTCAGATTTCACAAGTTGTAAGAGCAAATTACGAAAACGGTGACAAAGCTATCTTATTAGGTGATAATATTATAAATGCATTACATTTATATATTTGACTTGGCAAATGTATTTAATTGCAGGGGACTCGGGATATGCGCTACTGCCATGGCTACTTACACCTGTAGCTAACACTGTACCAAATTCTCCGGAAGAACGGTACAATGCAGCTCATATTCAAGCTCGATGCACTGTAGAACGATGTATCGGCTTGTTAAAAGGAAGGTTTCGATGCTTACTAAAGCATCGTACACTTCATTATGAACCACCTAGAGCTGCAAAAATTATTCTAACGTGCGGCATGTTACATAATATCGCATTACATTATAATTCTAATATAAATAGATTACGGTTAGTGTCTGTAATGTACAATTTCGTGCAGTTTTATGGATTTCTTTATTTTTTAGGTATGATGACATTGATCAACAAGAAGACAGAGTTGGTGGCGAACAACAGCGTGGAGCAGGTCAAAGAGTGAGACAGGAATACATTATTGAGAATTTTAATAATTAAACATTAATGTTTTCAAATACAACTTTTAAACTGATTTTAAAACTATTTTCATGTTATCAAATAATTTTAAGTGATGTAATATTAAGTAATTTAAAAAGTATCTTAATAGTTATTACCTGGTACAATACCAGTTTCAAGTTTAAATATTTTTTGTATTACATGTGTTATTATGAGTTTATACCTTAATTTTAATTGTATACTTTTGTATAGTTTTTGAGGCTATAAAGTATTTTTATATATTCTAATAATAATATTTACACCAATATTGTATTTTATTTTATTCTAATAGGCTTAAAAGTCAATGATATATGTGTAATAGAAACGAATTAAAGTATTTTGGAAGTATTTTATTGTGCCCAATAAGAAACTAAAATAACATGAATTAAAGAATTTTATTAAATGCTAAATATAAGAATAAACAAAAAAACTAAAATGAAATTAATTAAAGAATTATATTAAATGCTAAATAATAATGAAACAAAAAAAACTAAAATAACATGAATTAAAGAATTATATTAAATGCTAAATATAAGAATGAAACAAAAAAAGTAAAATAAAATTAATTTAAGAATTATATTAAATGCTAAATAAGAATGAAACAAAAAAAGTAAAATAAAATTAAAGATTACATTATTTTTTTAAATTATCAGCAAGCGCTTTTATAGCCTCAGCAAGAGCTTGCTGACTTACTGCAATCGCTTGCAAGCCATTGTGCAGTGATTGGGCCATATTATTCACAGCAATAGCAATTTGTTGCTGCCCATTGGCTACACTCTCTGCCAGTTGCAACCTTCCTCTATTGCTTTCTTCTTCGGCTTGCACAAACCGATGTAACACATTCTCCACTTCTGAGTCAGTTGTGTCCATTCGTCTTCGTTTTCGGCGACTGGGCACTAAAAATTTTATTTGGTTAATATTAGTTGTAGAAGAATAAGAACAATATTATTTACTTGACTGAGGCGTAGATGTACCAGAACTTCCTACCTCTCTTCTAAATTCCTGATGAGTCTGTAACATTAATTACATTAAAACATATTCAGAAAATATTATAACAGACTGTCCTACCAAAGTTTCATCTTCTATGATGAAATAATCATCTTCCTGTGTACTGGGCCCCGATTCCAAGAGATCAGGTTCACTTATAAGTGAAACTGCTTCCATGGAAACGGCTGGAAGAGTTGGCCCTTCCGTTACACCTGCTTCTTTAATATTATGTCCCATTATTAATTCTGGGGACATTAGGCCTACAATTTTTTCCTCCCATGATGTAAGTGGAGGAATGTTCGTTGGAGGACCACCACCGGTTCCTCTTTGATATCGGGCAATAGCCGCTGCTTTAGCTTTCGCTTTGCTCTTGTGGTCATTCCAGCTCTATGAAAAAATTTACTTGATCAATATACATTTTTAATATAGGTAAATAAATGACTTACTCTTATCCAGTCTTTGGTTGATCGAACTACACCATTTGCACAATTATTTAGTTGCGCAGCTAAATCTTCTTTCTGCTGAGCTTTCTTTTTTCTGCCCTCAGGCGTCGATAACATCGTAGAGGCTATGTCCCCATGTTTCACCATAAATTCTACCATAATATCTTTTTGTTCGTCTGTCATATGTTTTCTTGTGATTTGCTATATGCATAAAAAAAAGTAACATAATTAAATCAATTTAGACCTATAAAAATAAATGAATAATTTGAATTCGAATTTAATTTTACGCATTTCCTGCTAAAAATCTTTCTCATTTTTAAAAAACGTATTTTCTATTTATACATATAAGTTATTTAGCTACAAGCTGGCTACAAGTATATCATTAATCAAACTCTGTTTAAGTATACAAATATAATACCCAAAATAAAATATAATATACTTTTTTCTTCATTTTATAACTTCGATATATTTATAATAAATTGAATAATACTTACTTTTTCCATTTTCTTATATGAAAGACAGCAACGATACACCAAACAAGCAATACTATAGATAAACTACCATATGACTGCCATACACAAAAAAAGTACACAGATGGTATACAGATGGGTTTTAATATTTTCTATGACTGCCATACACAAAAAAAGTACACAGATGGGTTTTAATATTTTCGCGCACAAAATTTGAAATTTCTTATAGAATTTACAAAATCGCTTTAGTGAACAAATTTCCCCATGACATCTAAAGAAATGGAGGGGGAAAACTGAATTCTAGTAGAATTTGAAATCTTGTAGAAATTATAGTTATAAAATCGAGGCCCTGTACAATAAAGCTTATATTGTAAATTGTATATTTATTTTCTAGTCATATTACAAAATATAACATTTTATTCTTTTCTTTAAAGGTGTAATAATTGTTCATCACTAAATAAAATTACGGTAAATTTTGTGAACCACAAATATTTTAAAAGCATATTTGTCAAACATTTACTATTAGATTTCTAAAAGAGTTACATGATTATTTGCCAAAAGTTACTTCGTAAAAATAAAAATTGTTATAATATAGTCTTTTTTAATTTTTGTTATGAGAAAATGGTAATTTTATTGGCCATAATGTTCGCTATAAAATTGACAACGTTTCAATTATATAATAATTCAACAAATTAGATTTTTCTGTCATCATTTTTGGAAAAGAAACGAACAACTATTATATTTAATTACTTAATAAAAATATTCTGTAAATATATGTAATATTATATTATTATTAACAATTTGGTTAAAATGAATGTAAAAAAAAAAAACTTCATCATGAAACTAAAATATCATAATACAAATAAACAGGTAACCTAGATAGTAAAGTTGAACATCGGAAGGAAAAAATTAATAATTAGACACTAACTAGAATCTAACCTAATATCATGCATCCATACTTTCATCAGTTATTTTTTATTATTATCAGTTTTATTATGAACACTTTTCGGTTTTTTTGCGGGAGGCGATTTCATATCGGCACTATCACTATTATTAACACCATCTAAAGATCTATCCCTTTTGATACCATTCGGTTTCACTTCTTCACTTTGGGTCGATTTGCGTCGTTGACGTTTTTGCGTTTGATCGCTGATCAAATCGTTGAAATGTTTCTGTTTTGCCTCCCAGAATGGCTGTTGGCGTTGTACAACGTCCGGATATTTCTCGATAAATGCATGATCGGTTGGTAACAGAAGTTCCCAGCCTTTATTGTGTCGTAAACGAGCAATACCGACGAAAATTTCTTTGATTTCTTCTGCTGGGAGTTTTATCACAGATGATACTTTACGACGATCTACGTACTGTTTTTGAGTAAATAAATTCAGCTGTAATTCATTAAATAAACTTATTAGAAATAAATTAATTAGTAAAAAAAACGTGTTAAATAAATGAACAAGGTATGTCCGCTTTTTTGTTGCGTAAATCTGTAATTCCAATTATCATACTGTGTATTATTGAAATAGAGAGATTAGATAAACTTACTACGTAGTCTCTGGCACGGCTCATAATATGAGCAGGCACACCACTGATTCCCGAATGCGTGTCTTTCGGATAAAGAATATCGGAACGCACAATCCAACAACCTCGTATCACTGTCGCTACTTGCGGCAAAGTTCGTAACACTGTTTCAGTGTTTAAGCCTTCAACGCCGGCTAGTAGTAACATTAATTGTTGAAACGATATTATTTTCACTAAAAAAAAAATTTAAAATTACTATAATTATTTTCTACTTTAGTATATTACTAACTCGTGAATAAATTCAGTATTAATTAATTAATTGGAGAATAAGAAAATATCTATTATTATTACCAGTTATGTTTAGTTTTATTTTTAATAGGTATATAAAATAAATTATCTAATTACTTTTTTATTACATTAATTTAATTAAGAGCCGGTTGTTCCAAATTTTGGAATAAATTTATCCTTGGGACAATTTTAAAATTAGCTAATGAAATATCGTCATTTATTCTGAGGATACAGTTTTATCCAATTACATTTTGGAACACCGGCCCTACATCAAAATAAATTTGATTTTCAATTTGGAGCCTTGTCATAGCAACTAAGGCCATACCCGCCAAATAAAACATGAATTGGTGACAATAAATACAAATCTTCAACTTACCATTCTTTAAAATAAGACGACACTGTTCTAATAACGTTAAAGATTTCAGTTCATTTAACGATAAAACATGTGCTGGTAAAGAAGGCAAAACAACGGCTTCTTCTCTGCCTCGTGGCACCAACATTCGAAGATAATTTTTCCCTGATACGTCCAAAGCCAACCCTACATTATCTTGATTTTCTGCCCGTAACTTGTTTCATTCCAACTATTCAAACGAATATTTTTCGTCAATTTGATGATACAAAATAATAAAGAATAAAAAAACTCACTTCTGCAGCATCAGATTGGGGATGATGCCACTTGGTATGACACCAAGGTTCTTCTTCGCTTTTCTGACTCAAAAAATTGAAGCTTTTTTCGCGAATTTTCTTCAATCGTTCATTTTCCGTTCGTGCAAATTTGACGGTAACTTGTTGAGCTTGATCTTCCACAATATCTTCCTCCATACTAGCGGCTTTTTCCGCTTCACGCGTTTGCTTATCCGAACGATCCAAGTAGGGAAAATAGGGCCGCAATTGAACAATTCCTGTAAAAATAAATTTATTAACAAATTTCATCTAGACATATTTTCGGAATATTGTCTAAAGTGTTAGACAGTAATTTGGAAAAATGTAACTGCATAAATAAAATCATACCTTGAAGGGAATTGAACGCCAAACATATGGCCAACCTGAGTTTTAGAAAATTTTCGTTTTAAAATCATTGAAATACATGTAAAAATAAGAACGCAAAAGTTACCTTTTAACGGAGTGATATGAATTTCATTTCCATGGGCAACGCCTACTGCATATTTGGAACAATTCTTAATGGCTTTCGATGAGATAAAACTTTGTTTATCCATAATATCGTTTTCGAATAACACTTCATTTTCTTTCTCACGATAACCAGTTGCTCCGTCCGTATTTATCACAATTTCTTCGGCTTTTGACATATCGAAATTAACCGAATTTGTATTTAAACTAATATCGACTTTTACCTCTTGATGAAGAGGTTTCATCGCACATGTTTTAATTATTGATGAATCGTAATTAGAAGTGGGTGGTCGTAACGGATATTGATAAACATAAAGTTGTTCAGTTAATTGTTTTGAAAGATACACAGGTATCTAAAATTAATATAATTTGACGATTGTTAATATTGCATTCAATTCCATATATGGAATATTATTTTCTAACATATTTCTGCAAGTTTTATCGTACATAGTTAGATTCTGATTTAAAAAATATTCTAACATGTAATATTTTTAAAATATGTGAAAGAAACGAACGAAAATATAATATGTATATTGTACGTAATATTTTTTCATAAATAATTGTATATGAAATACTATATTCTATATGTAAAAATATGTTTTAATAAGTAGAACAAGCTTAATTTTTATAAAAAAAACACATGGCCAACATAACCTATGTACCACGTTGCATTTTATCCGATATTTTTATTTATTAAGAAATTACCTCATTAACAACAGCGTCTTTCTCTTCTTCCATTTTTATTTAATAAAAACAAAATTTATTTGTTGAAACTACGGCATTTTTATTATAATAGGGTAGGAAAGTGTGACGTCACGCTTCCATTTTTGTTGATGAAGGTCATGGCAAACTTTCCAAACAATCTTTTAACTCTATTTAAATAACATTGGTTGATTATAAATATTGTGATTATTTTCTGTGTATAACAAATCTATACTTAAATTTGACGGTAAGTTGTACCTAATATATTAATATACTTATTAAAGTCAATTACTTTACTGTTATTTAAGAAGCATGCTGAAAAATATAACTTTCAAATAAATCATTTTTGTAGGTTATGATATTTTTAATATTTTCATTCGTATTTACATTTTTTTTTGTTTTTCTATAAATGTAGAATTATAAATATTTAATAAATAAATTTATTAATTATATAAATTTATATTTTAGACCATGGTTATGTGTTTTGCACCTGATTGCAAACATTATAGTGAAAAACACGGTTGCAGATTTTTCTTTAATATATACTTTAATAAGTATATTAATATATTAGGTACAACTTACCGTCAAATTTAAGTATAGATTTGTTATATCCAGAAAATAATCACAATATTTATAATCAACCAATGTTATTTAAAGAGTTAAAAGATTGTTTGGAAAGTTTACCACGACCTACATCAACAAAAATGGCGGCGTGACGTAAGCACTTTCCTACCCTATATAAATACGTTAAATTATTGTACGATATTTCCCAACTTTCTTCAAAATTTTATAAATCCATTTCAAGCCCCATATTAGTTATATGAACCAAGAAATGAACTTGTCAAATAGCTAATCTCCAATAACACCGTGTCCAGTTTATGGAGTATTTGTTGATTATACGTCGTTGATTAACCTGTACGCTTTTCTAATTCAATTTTTTCTCGTTTGGAAGCGCTCATGATGATAATAGAAAAGATTTAAAAGGTCGAATTTTGAATGTTCGAAATACAAATAATGTATATTATGCTTATTACAATAAATATTTTACGAAAATAATATTATTAATTGTAATACAATAATAATTTAAATTTTTATTTATAATTATACTATATTAATCAACGTTATTACATTATTATCTTTTCGGACAATAAGAAATTCGATAAATTATGTACACCTGTCATGGAGAAACCAATGAAGTTTAACTTTAATACAATGAAAATAAATAAAATTAAAATTTAATGTTATAAGAAATTAAAAATTTACGTCAGCTATAAATGTAGAATTTCATGGGCAATTCTAGCCATAGAATAAGTAATATATAATAATAATATATTCTAGCCGTAAGAATAGTGTTAGAAGTATACATAATACTGATACAAATACAAATCGACGTCCTGTTTTGGAACAGGTAATATTAACGTCATAACCAGGTCATAACACAGCTGTTTTTCTAACCTACTTGTGTTGTTTTCTGCGTCATTGATTTTTTTTTTAAATAAATAGTTTAATTAAAAGTACTTTTACAGAATATATTAGATTTTTCGTTTAACTTAAGCAGTAGATCGTTTGCTAGCGTAAATAGTCAACAATCAACTTACAGTGTTTCTCGGCCATGGTCCAGAGTATCTAGACGCAGGTATTTTCCATTGTTACATTATTTTCAGATATCCAAGTGACATTATCAACCGTGTAATTCGTGTTAAAAACCAAAAATCTGTTTAGACAGTTCGATAAATTTTATCAGTAAAATATTGAATATATCACTTGGTTATTTGTAAATACAGAAAATCATTGTGTTGTGTTAGCACGTGTTTACAATAATAGTCATTGTTTTTAAGGTGAAAAGAATCAACTTTAACAATTCCATTCGAATCAAGCAAAACTGCTTCGCCTGTGTCTCATATTGAATCGTATTTTTTACCTGATTTTCCTCTAACACCATCGTTTTTCGAAAATCATTTCGAAGTTGTTGAATTTATATCATATGGTGCTTTTGGAAAAGTGTACAAAGTGAAAGAAAAAGACAGCGATAAATTGTATGCATTAAAAGTGCTCTCAAAATCGCAGGTACGCGTTGTAATGTTGCGTTTATGTTATTCGATTTTATTTCGTGATTGGTTAAATTTTTTTTTTTTTAGGTTATAAAAGAGAATTCTATACAACAAGTTAAAGACGAAGTACAAATTCAGAGAGTTTGTGGACATCATCCTTTTATTGTAAATTGCCCTTTTCATTGGCAAACACGCAAACGTCGGTAAGCAAAATATTATTCAAATATGGATAGATTTATTACAAATTTTTAAATCATGGCAGTAAAAAATAATGTATAGCAGTATTTTAAACACGTGTTTATAATTATTATAAAATTATCTTTATCAATATTTTAATCAACATTTGTTATGACATGAATTTTTGAACAGTTTGAAAAATTATAATTAATGTTTCAATTTTGCTGAGCTATGTTCTACTTCGCTATTAATTCTGTGCAAATTTGTCCTTGACAAAGTTTGTTTTTATTTACTGACTGTCTAAGATTTATTTTGAATAATAATTATTTTCACTCAATTTACACGCGTTCCTTATCTATTTAAATTATTTTAAATCATTTGTTTATTAACCTATGTTTGTTTACATTGAGGTTGCATACCGTCCAAAATTAATTTTGTTTGTTTATTTTGAATGAACATGCATTTCCGCAGCAATTTTCTTTGAAATATTGCGAAATTAAGAATAAAGACTTTTGTGTATATTTGTTATTTTTTTAACGTAATATTCTAAAAATACTTGTTTTAAATGAGTCATTTATTGTAATGGAACTTTAATTTGGAACAATAATCCATTAATTTATGTGCATTTTATTGTTTTATTATGATTTTTATAAAAAATTAGAGATAGATAATTTTAGAATGAAATAAGGAAATGTATCATTTAACTGTTTTTTTTATGAAGCGTATGATTGATTTTTTTGTATTATTTGTTGTTTTTTTTTTTTGGGTCTGTGTTATAGCAAAATGATTGAATCAATTAACATATTAAAACTTTATTTTTAACAATTATTAAGAAACTAAGCAGGCGTAAAACAGATTTACATATGGGTTAAAATGTTGAATTACATTTGGAATCAATTATTTAACTGATTGGCTCTTTAAGTAGAAAGTTAAGTTACATATATGATTTATTTTTCAGTAACCGATTTTATAGAAGGCGGCAAACTTCATAAAGTTTTAGAAATATACGGAGTTCTACCGATATTATTAGTACAAATCTATCTAGCTGAAATTGCATTGGCACTTGGTAAAATTATTTGTTATATTATATAATTTAAAAAAATAAATATTTGTAACACTTTATTGCAGATTTTTTGCACAACGCTGGAACAATCTATCGTGATTTGAAACCGGAAAATATTCTTCTCGACGAGTTCGGTCACGTGCAGCTAGTTGATTTCGGTTTATCGAAGTGGTTGCCATATGGTAGCAGAACGAAAATCGTTTGTAGAACATTACGTTACATGGGTATGCAACCACTAGCCCATCTTCACTACTACTACTATATTTAGTGGACTAACCATTTTGTTTTTAAGTGCACTCAGGTTCTGCCTGTGATCAAAGTTTAAAACAATTTTTTAATTTTAACCTATATGAACAATTAGTTAAATGCTATGATATATATCAATTAAAATAGTTGGTTAAGAATTATTTGCAAAATTAACGCCCGGTCGCAGATATTCGAATTAACAATCGAAGGCCGACAGGTCGAGTAATTTCCATACGGTGCTTTTTCATAGATCGCTCGGGAAGTTCTTATATAACGCGGTGGGTACAGTAGGCTATACAGATGTAGATTGCGATTTTATCGATTTTACCTACGTGTGCTGTACGTCGAATCACTTAGATCGAACGGAAAAGAAAGAGATCTCCGGGTTTTCGGAGCTGTTACGCGGTAACGAGGACTGCGGAACGGGCCAGATTAGTCTGGAATTCTCCCAGGAGAAATGCAGCCGATGGCCGTTCCAACCCGAATGTATACCGTGGGAGGTGTGGACGGTGCGTTTGGAATTAATCAATTTATTGAGCGAGAACGAGAGACATCTGTCGCGAGCAGGTCGGTGAGATGTTAACGGATACGATTTTGTATATAATGGAGGTGATGAATCGGCATGATTATGTACCGAAAATGCTGAGTCAGTCCGAGTTGGAATTAATTTTCGATACGTCCTATCAGGATGTACAGCCTTATTTATTTAAATTTAGATATTCGACGAATGGTCCATCGAATACATCGGTCGGTACAACTATGAGGAAAATTATGAAAGAGACGTTGAGTTTGTGATTTTTTTTGTTGCGCTTCTATATTGGGATCAAGTTAGTTTTCTATCTAATGTAATTATTAATATCATTCGAAAAAGATGGGTAGCATTCGAGAATAGTTTAGATATTTTCAATCAAATGAGAAGTTTCATTTAATTCTGTAACGCTATCTATCTATCTATCCATTCAGAAAAATAACGAATTCTTTGATTCAGCAAGAAAAATATGTGTAACAAGATTTCTTACGGAATCTCTAGAATATTATAACAGACCGTTACTTTTAACACAACTGATGCAGAAAATTTTTACTTATAAATTTATTACAAAAGTGTGTTAAGATTTGTTTAATTTTTATTCTCTAAACATATGGAAGGAAAAATATAACAATACAAATTTATTATATGTACATGAACTATCTAATGTTTCGATGAATCTATCATTCTCATCGGATCTATAATTGAATCATATAATATTCTTGAGGTAATGAAAAGGTATTTTGTGCTATACTTTTATGGATATATAACATGATTGTGTCGAGGGGGAAACCACTTGTAAAATCTTGTGTACAAATTTTTTAAAATCCCTTAAAATTATGGTAAAATCTATTAAAAATATTCTTAAAAATCTTGTAAAATTTCGAAGAGTGACTACAATCTCAACAATCATACGTGAAATTTCTAAAATCTGTTGTACAAAATTTGAAGAAGTGGTTTCCCATTCTGATTGTGTATAATATCACAATAAATATAAATAAATTTTGTCGTTACTTATAAGTTGTAAAAACAAAAATGCTATATGATTATAATTATACTCTTGTAGATCTCCTGATGAAGGCTACAAGTTAGTCGAAGCGTTGATGCAAAAACGATAAATTTAACGTAAAATTCCGTATTAGGTACATATTTTCTTCCAGTTCCATTCAAATACAGAGGCTAACACAATAACAATTAAAATTGATATATATAGTTTTGTTTCAAAAAAGTTACCCCTTGTTTTCGTCATCGTTAAATTTTGTTGTGCACGGAATATAATAAAACAGTAAATAATATTTGGCTTGATATTAAATAAAGCTGCTTTTATCATTTTTGTGTTGTATTTCAACTATTTTCGTACTATATTATTTTTTATTTATTTATTCGTGCACATACAGTAATACATTCATTAACTTTCAATTCCTCACACCTCAACCTTCACTTCAACCTTCCAATCTCAAAAGTCTCTAGACCCAGAAACTACATTTCCCTACAATTCTAATTATTGTTTGAAATAGTTGACCAGTTGAATGTTGTGTTATAAATTTTCAAATACATATTGATTTTTATAATAATTAAAAAACATTATTCTACATACAACATTTAGATTTGCTTTAAAATAATAATCATGTAAAAAAAAGTGAAATTATATTTAAAGTAATTGTTTACATTGACGGTCCTGTAAGTAAAGTTCATTTAACTTTATTGACTTTAGCTGCAGAATGATTACTTATCTTTCTATTTTTTTTTTTTTTATTTAAATTTTATTTAGACAAATAGCTAGAACCTAGATCATGTAGCAATTAAGGAAACATTTTTAAAATTAAATATGATGCGTTCAGAAAAATATACGCTGCTATTTATTTTTCTTATACCAGAAACATTACACCAGGCATTACACAAATTTCATCTGGTCAACTGAATTCGTGGCAGATTTTTCTAAGTTCACCTCTAATATTATTAAGTACAATCATAGATCATATAATATAAATTTATATATATGATCTATGAGTACAATATTTTTACGTTTTATTAATCTGTAGCACATTTTCTAACCTGAATATAAATATCAGTATGTATATTTGCTTTCTCTATGATAAATATTATATTAATCATAATTTTTTTTATCTTTATTAGTGTAAAATGGAAGTGCCTAAGGAGGTATTCGAGATATTGAAGTGTTGCATATGCTCGGGTTATTTGTCAACAGCACCTGTGTTTATCGGAAATGATGGAGGGAGTTATTGCGGCCGATGCACGGCTGCTTCAGACGAACAAGAGCATCTAGTACGCGACATCAACTACGAACTGCTCGCGAAACAAACTGCATTTCCCTGCAACAACCACGAGAACGGTTGCCGGACGAAGATCAGATTCGACGACGAATCCAATCATCATAAGAACTGCAATTACCGTACGATTGGGTGTCCAATTACCGAATTGGGCGTGTGCGATTGGACCGGCACAAAACACAAACTATACGAACACGTCGCCATCGAACATCCCGATAATCTGGTCGACAATTCATTTGAACTGCATCACGATATTAGCACAGCCAGCCAGCGAACATTTCTACTACCTGCATTCAATGTACTGTTTCTAGTTCACGTCAAGATCTGTTTGATGAACAGAAAGATATATCATTCGATGCAGTTTCTTGGGAATGCAATCTCAGCTGCGAACTATAATTTCAACTTGACTGTACAACGAAACACAAACAGTTATTCCAAGGTTGTTGCAGTTACTGCTAAAGAATTTCGGGTAATACAGAGAAATCATGCTGTTGAGATAGGTATAAATGCATTGCTTGACATGATGGACGGTTACAATGGAACAATATTTAAAATCAGTGTGAATCAGTTGAGTGGGGATAATACGAACAATAATAGTGAATTTATGTTATTGAAATGTGTTAAATGTCGCGATAAAGTTGTGAATCAGAAAAATTATTTTAGAGACAATGGTTGGTGGTGTGAGAGTTGTGCACCAAAGATGGAATTATGTGGAAACCACTCTAAAGGATGTACATATAAAGATATCTGCTATAAATGTTTCATACATAAAGCTTATTTTTGTAATTATTGTACTGTGTGTGATATATGTGATAAAAATATCGACGAATTTTCAATTGTAGATCATTATAATTTGATGCATAAACAAATATACATATCAAATAATGTGTGGTGTTTCACATTTGAAAATAAGTGGAAATATTCTTATGCTTCATGTTACAATGGCATAATATTTTCTTATATGAAAGAATGTTCAAAATATAAGATAGCCATTCATAATACTTTAACTACTGATGAATTATGTAACTACGATTTTATTATTACATTATTCGATGTACGCACTAAAATATCCATAACGAAGACTATGGACGTTTATTATTGTAATTTTGCGAATTATTCTGTTATTATTGAAGATAAATCTTTAATTTCACCAGATATTATTGTTCACTTAGATGTTATTAATAAATAGAGTTAAAAACCATTATTATTTTTGTTATCGATAAACTTATAATTCTAAGTGGAACTTTGGAGCCGGAGCAGTGGAACAGCATTATTTTGCTCGGAGTCGGAGCTGTGAAAATATTGGCTGCTCATTTTTAACAACATTTGAGCTGTTTTCTTTGAAAGTGGTTTAAGGCCATTTTATATTATATGGATATATTAAGGGTTTGTATTAGAATGTTTTTTTAAATATTACATTGATTTAAGTTTATAATGTGATCATTATTATCATTATATCATTAACTACATAAATTAATATTAATAAAATTATGAAAATTTTGATGGATATTTTTGGAAACTGTTTATAAATAAAAAGCTCATAACAGATTTTGCATTTATTGTCTAACTTTTTGTCAAAAATGTACTTACACCACTTTCAAAGAAAACGGCTCATTTGTCATTGGAAAAATCGATATATTTAATTTTTTTTTTTGTATTATATAAGTTAAGGTTTCGTTAAAAAGGATTTTTACAATTTAAATCGGAACGCAGAGTTGGAGCGGAACTGAAACAATTAAAAATTTGGGCTGCTCCAAATCTCTGACGGCTCGGTTGCGCAAAGGGTTGTAAAATGCTTTGTAAGTTAACCAATTCGTTAACTTGCCACCAATCAATGAAACGGTTTGAAGAATTTGCAATCTAGTTAACTTATTGATTAAATAAACAATGCTTTGTACAACCAGGCCTATATATTTTTTATTATTGTCTGACTGTCTTGAAATTTATTAGTTTTCAAGATATTTATAGTTATTGTGTCACATTTATATTGTATCAAAAATATTTTTCGTATTTTATATTGTTTTGAAAATGACAATAAAATGAAGTTATTATCTGTAAAACTAAAAAATTTAAAGATTTCTAGATTTCATCAGAGAAATACTAACATTGTATAAACTGTTATAGGTATTTAGATAAAATTATAATTATTCATAATATTTTTTACAATGTAATATAAATGTAAAATTTCTATAATCTTATATATTTGATAAATAAATGCTATTTTTTGACTATATATTTTTTTTATAAATAAGAAAAATAAATCAAATCCAAAAATCATTTGGGCGTATAGGTCCTAGATTGTATAACTTTAATTACTAGAAAAAAAAAACAGTCTTCTACCCGTCAACATATCGAATTTTGTTCAATTAAGCGATTTTGTAAATTCTAATCGGAAAGTTCAAAGTTTTCCGCAAAAAGGGATTCAATGAATCAAAAGAAATTTCTCCTACCTTAAATCAATGACATGATCTTTAATTCTTCTTCTGTTACGGCAATTATTTAAATATCACAATAAAGCATAGATCGTGTCTTAAAATAGTTTTTTAAATAATGTAATCTAGAAATAGTTTAATATACAGGGTGTAACAGAATAACTATTCCTAATTTTCAGAAATGATAGAGGGCACATAAAGAAACATTTTTTATTAATAAACTAGTGTCCGGAAATTTTTTTTTATTTTTTTCGGAAGTCGATTGTAAAAAACACAACTTTATGTTATAACCCGAGAATTAACGGAGATTTATAATATCCGTTAAGACCATTTCATTCTACTCAAAAAAGTGCCTTAAGAATGTGAAAATTATTTTCATCTAATTTAAAAAACCATCGAGATATCGCCATTTATCAAAATACGGAAAAAGCGAACTTTTCGCCATAACTCGAAAACAAAAGACGATAGCTAATTTTTGTTTTCATAATTGAGTTTTTCGCAAAAAAAAGCGATCGAGAATGCGTGGTCCATTTTTCCATATCTTTTATAGTTTCCGAGTTCCCCTATGAAAACGTCCAAATTTGCCCACCCTGTACATCGTTACAACTTGTGTATCGAAAATGGTGGTCGTATAACTTCGAACAATTTTTATAAAGTTTAATGCGCTATCATTTCTAATAAAATGTTCCTTAACTTAACTACTCTTTGACGTTGTAATAATTAAAATTGGTTTTAACGATATCTAATGTATCTTGACACCGAGAAATTTTCGGACACTAGTTTATTAATAAAAAATGTTTCTCTAAGTGCACTCTATCATTTCTGAAAATCAGGAATAGTTATTCTGTTACACCCTGTATACCTATTCAATAAAAATTGACGCCACGACAAATATCGCAATGTACACGGTAAATTTTACAATTTCCTGTTGGAAAAAGCCGCACTTGAGCAAAAATATCCATCTCAGAACGTGATGGAAATTTGAACGCCTTATTCTTCATAGAAAATCAAAATTGATTAAAATCTGCATGAGCAGGGCTCTTGTCGGATAAACACAATTATTAGAACCGCTGCTGCTTTGACGTTCAATCAAGACGTTCATCAAGACCGCAAAGATTCTATCAGATTATGCAAATGTTAGTGCAGATATCGTACATATATTGTACATATACAAATTTTTTTTATTGAACGCTACACAGAAAAATTGAGTATTTTTTATGATGAATTGATTTTGAATTTCGTGAAAACAAATGTGTCAAATATATTTTGTAGAGCAATTCCGCAGTAAAATTTAAAAAATTTAAAATTTAAAATACAGCATAATATTCCCGTATTTTTGCCGCATGAAAACTCAATTTGAATTTCAAACGGCGACGGCTGAATTTCGACCTCTAGTTTAAATAAAGATCCAAACAGATGATATAACACATTTTTTTGTTGAAATTGGTAATAAAAAATAAAACCGGACATGTTTCAATAACGAAAATAAAGCTTCATTTAGCTTCAAAAAATATTCCAACAAAATTTCAAGTTAAAATTTTCCCTTTACGAGATTTCTTTATCAATAAATTTATTATCAATTATCACGACTTCAGACGAATAAATAAAGATATTTATTGATTGATTGATGAATGTTTGTGAATATTCCAACAAAGTTTGCGATTGTCATTTGTCCTTTATTAATAAATTTATTATCTAGTATGCGTTGCATCAATAATTAAAAACTATTAGGGTAAGGTGATGATAAAATAAAAAATTGACGATTTAAGACGAGTGAATATTAAATAAAGATATTTATTAATTTGATTGATGCAATACAATTAGTTGATTTTGCCAGCAGTGCGATCTCGGTGCACTTTCAAATGCCTCTTGCAGTCTCCCGATTGGTTAAAAGTTTTCGAACAGTGTTCGCATTTATAAGGTCGTTCTCCTGTGTGAATGCAAACAAACATTATACATTTTATACAAGGTTATGACTGTTTTTTACAAAGTTATGACTGTTTTTTACAAGGTTATGATTGTTTTTTTACAAGGTTATGACTGTTTTTTACAAGGTTATGACTGTTTTTTAGAAGGTTATGACTGTTTTATACAAGGTTATGTCTGTTTTTCACAAAATTATGACTGTTTCATACAAGGTTATGACTGTTTCATACAAGGTTATGACTGTTTCTTAGAAGGTTATGACTGTTTTATACAAGGTTATGACGGTTTTTTACAAGGTTATGACTGTTTTTTACAAGGTTATGACTGTTTTTTTACAAGGTTATGACTGTTTTTTACAAGGTTATGACTGTTTTATACAAGGTTATAACTGTTTTATACAAGGTTATGACTGTTTTTTACAAGGTTATGACTGTTTTATACAAGGTTATAACTGTTTTATAGAAGGTTATGACTGTTTTTTACAAGGTTATGACTGTTTTTTACAAGGTTATAACTGTTTTATACAAGGTTTTTTTACAAGGTTACATAAACAACCTAACCAACCATAACAACCAAATAACGAACCTGTGTGCGTCCTCACATGAATCCTACAGTCACTGATCGATGCGAATGCCTTATCGCAATGCTCGCATTTATGCGGTCTCTCGCCGGTGTGTTGACGCATATGCCGATTTAAACTGAACTTGTAGACGAAGCTTTTCGTGCAGATCGGACAGTTGTGTCGCCTTTCGCTCGCATTATGCAATTTCATATGCTGACCCAGACTGCTTTTCGATGCATAGAGTTTCTTACAAATCGGACAAGGAACTTGACGCGTGTCTAAGTTGTCGCTGTGACGATTCCCAATGTGTTGTTTCAGATTCGTTTCGGATTTGCCACGATAACCTATAATACAGTTACAACAACAACAATATACAAACAAACAACAAACTATAACCCAATAGAAACAAAATATAAGCAACTGTTATTTTAATTTTTACCACTTTAACTGCAAGAAAAAGTCGAATAGCGTTTGGTATGGTGTTGGTAACATTTAAAAATTTTTTTTTTGTATAGAAATCCTTTATATAGCCTCTAGATGACGAATCTGAACCTAGTTTATGTAGGTGTATGGATGTGCGTCGTCAGCTCGCTCGCTCAGTCAAAATTTTGTGATGACAACTTCTCCTAGACGGTTCAACCGATTTTAATGAAATTTTCAGGATAAATTTGTCTAGTACCCAAGATAGGGTCATGTAGTTTTATTTTTTTCCAGTGATGCCAACTTTCCGAAAGAAAAATTACTAAAGTTTTTAAAAATTCATATTGGCTTCATTATTTATCCGATTTTGATCAAATTTTCACAAAATATTCTCCTAGTATTCATATAATTTATGCAATTTTAACAAAAGAACAGTGTTGCCAACTTTCCGAGAAAAAAATTACTAAAATTTTTAAAAATTCATTATGACCACTTTATTTACCCGATTTTAATCAAATTTTTATAAAAGATTCTCCTAGTGCCTAAATAAATTATCAAATTTTAACGAAACTTATCGAGAAAAAAAAATCACAAAATTTTTTAAAAATTCATTGTGGCTACATTATTTATTCGATTTTGATAAAATTTTCAGAAAACTTTCTCCTACTGCCCACAAAAATTATAATTTTAATAAAAATATTATGTTACCAACTTTCCGAGAAAAGTCAAAACTTAGCAATTTTGTAACACGAATTAGCGTGATTATCTTCTAGTTAGAATAATTCATTCATTTCGTGATTGATAAGGAATTAATCCGTTCTTTATCCGAATCTCAATATTATTTGAAGAAAGCGCTGTTAAAATTAAATTAATTTAAAAGTACAAGTTTGCTTTTGGTTGATTGCTGTTGATTAAAATATTACAAAAATAAAATAATTCACATGATAGAGTCTAGAAATTATTTATATTTAAACAGTCCTGGTTTTTACATCTAATTTTGGCCAGTGGTGTTTGCTTAAGATATTCAAAATCATAGTTATTTAAAAAATATAGTCGAATTTTTATTAAATAAAAATTAAACTTTATATATAATTATCAGTTTATATACATAAATTTTTATGAACATATCATACAATAATTATTTAAAAAAAATTGAAGTAAGTATGTCTGGTTAAAGATAAATATTTATTTCTTTTAGGACTGTAAATTGTCTAGAAAATTTAATTTAGCTGATCTGTCAACAATGGCCACAAGTAAGTATAACAATATGATTGTACGAGAAATAGTTTTAATATTATATGTTTTTAACGTAGTTAATTATTCTTAAAAGCAAGACGGAAACTAACTGTAACTGATATATTTTGACAATAAAACATGAAACAAATTAAGAATTTTTTTCTAACATTTCATATAATAATAAATCAGTTTCTTTTTTTAATGTTAAACTAATAACTTTGTATTTCTGTAATTTTGTTTTGTAGTAATTATTTTTGCTTAAGTTTAACGAATAATCGTTTATTTAACTTTTATCTACGATGCAATAATCGTTAGTCGATATACTAAGTTTCTAAACCTGGTTTTATTTTGTAAAATTACTAGGTATATTTAATTATATAATTATAAATTTGAACAAAATAAATATTAATTTATTTGCTTTAAAAAATTAATTTTGTTTTTAATTTTAACAAAAAAATTATAATCGTTTTTTGTAATCTTTATTGTAAAAGAAAGTTTAAATAAAACAAAAGAAAAAATTATTAAAATTTAATATATTCTAAATTAGGTTAGATTAAATGTGGTCTTTTCTCAAAACTTATGGAAAAGACAATAAAAAAAATTGATTGATTGAGCTAAATTTTCTTTTCGGAAATTTTTACCGCATCCCTCGATTAGACATTTGTAGCTATCGTTCTCGTGAATTATTTTTAAACTTGCACTTTTATCGTATGGACGTTTAACATGCAATTTCGATAATTTTTCGATATACTTTTTTCTCGAGTTAAATTCGGAGAAATACTTAGAATACTTTTTGATAGACAATAAAAAGTTCTATAATTTGGTTTTACTTTTAATTTGCTAGCATGTACCGTTTGGGCACTTGATTTTTTGGTATTTATTTTTTTTCTCAAAAACTATGAGGTCTAGGAAAATAAACGTGGTATGAAAAATGCGGAATAATGAGTACAATAATTGAGTGAAGAAACCATTATTCTACGATGTATCGTTTAGTAGAAAAAAAAACTGAATTTTTGAAAATCTCTCAAGGGTACCCCCTTGTTAAATTTTCCAAAATTCAGTTTTTAATTTTTTTCTACTAAACGATGCAACCTAAAATGGTTTCTTCACTCAATTATCGTACTCATTATTCCGCATTTTTTCATATCATGCTTATTTTCCTAGACCTCATAGTTTTTGAGAAAAAAAATAAAAACCAAAAAATCAAAAAACAAATTTTAGCGCCCAACCGGCACATGCTAGCAAATCGAAACTAAAACCAAATTCTAGAACTTTTTATGCCCTATCGAAAAGTATTCTAAGTATTTCTCCGAATTTAAATCGAGAAAGAAGTATATCGCAAATTATCGAAATTGCATGTTAAACGCCCATACGAACTTAACGAACGAACACCCGGTATATTAAATAGACCTATCTATTATATTTCTTTTTTTTTATTTAAATACTTTTTAACTTACCATCTTCTTCATCTTCTTCAACTTTCACATCGGATGCAACCTCTGGCGGTTTTACAACAATCGGAACAGTTTTCGGTGTAGATGACTTAGTATGTGATTTTGATGTTGCCTTGGATTTCGACATAGGCGGAGGTTTAATTGGTATTGGTTTAGTGGTAGCAGCTAATGCTTCCGGATCGGTAACCTCATATAAACCGAGTTTTCTCGCTCGATTTAAATGCAAACAGAAATCAAATCGATCAATCGAATGTTCCGATTTCGTTTCTTCCAGCCATGTTTTCAACGAATGACGTGTATGGAACTTTTTCCCATCCGAACTAAAAATCAATTCATATAGGTTATAATAATAATAATAATAATAATATTACAGAATTAATACAAATTATTATTGTTAAATACAAAAAAAAAGTGGTTTCAATTAATCGAAATTACTAAATTAGAAGGTAATTACTTTTTCAAAACAATGTCCCACTTCCCGGCTGAATTAGCAAAAGGTCTCTGCGTCAAATGCTTCTCCCATCCGAGCGGTAAACGGTGATCGGGTACAATAACAGATCTACGTGGTCCTTCTGCACATTCAACAACCGATTCAATGCCAATTGGTTCACCATTCAACCATCGGCAAGTCCATTCTTCACCTTCACTCGTCTCCGGAACAGCTACAAATAACAGAAATCATTGGGTTAAGATGATTTATATGAATGATTTTGAAGATATACGAGTGGTATGATTGAAAGAGACCAAGCAGTAGAAATAGAAGAGCATGTACAAGAGGAATTATGTATGTAGATGAAGCTGATGAAGAAACTGATTTCGGAATATTGGAAAGTATATGGCGTGATTGTGTATGTATTTTCATTACTTTAGAAAACACTATAATTTATATTAACTAGTATTTGTTTATAATATGAATAATATATCATTTATTATATTTTCTGCATTTACATAATTGCAATTGTCCTATTGAGCAAGGATCAACAAAAATAAAGATTATTATTATTATATTACTTGTAATAACTTCTTCTGGTGGCGGTTTTTCATCTTCTTGTACTGATTCTTGTTTAATCGCTTTTTCTTCTTCCGTTTTCGGTTTCTTTCTCATGCCAAATAATTCGGCGACATTTATTTTTTGTTTTCTTTCGCGTCGTTCCTCTTTCGATCCGACAACGGGATCAAACAAGGGCGATGCATGCGCCACTGGTGGAGGTTTAATAATTGGAATTGGATCAATAGTTTTCAGTTTCGATATTTTCGATGCTTTTAAAACTTTAGAAAAACCATCGTCGAACAAGACATCATACATATCTGTAATTAAATTACTTGCTCAATAATAATATACAGTAATTAATTCTACTGTTAGTAACAATGACGGGTGCCGACTTTTCAGTCATCTTCAGATTTTCTGTGTTTATCGAACCACAAATACGGTCCAAATTCAGAAAATCTAAAGATGACTGAAAAGTTGAAACAATAACAAACCTGATAGGGAATTTAATAACGCAGGTTCGGAACCCAAGAATAACATTTAATCTTTTGACATTAATACAGTAGCAATGAATTTACATGATAGATAAATTTTGCAAAATCAGTTGCGAGGCGTGGCATTTAAACTAACGTAAATGAAGAATTACGAATTCTTAAAAATTAACCAATAAATTATTAGTTTCATGATCAATATAATAGTAATTTTACTTTATTTATAATAAAGTAGTAAGAGAAGATAAATTTTAAGATGTAATTTTTAATTATTAATAGAAAATGGAACAAATTTATTTAATGTTTATCATTATCAATTGATTTGAGTATACTGACGCATAATACTCTTATTTATAATAATTTCGCAACCTATTTTAAAGATTTATATTTTTGACAGAAGTTTTATCGTGTACATATAAAAAATAGGAGTATAGTATTAAAATTATATAATTTATAATATAAATATAGGTTATGTTCATAAAATTTTGTAACAAAAATTTTCTATTGTGTAAAATAAATTCTTATCTTACCAAATTTGTACAATTTTAGTAAAATAAGTAAAAATTGTATGTGTTAAACACTCACCGATATCAAGAACTTGCCGAATTGTGCCAGGATATTTATTATAACTGTCAACCCAAGTAGCCATACACTTTTCACCAACAATAAATGTTTCTACATGTGGTCGCAGTTGATAAGGCCGTAATCGCGAACTATCCATCGGAATCCATTTATTCGCCCGATTCAAATGTTTATCAAACTCGACAAATACTTCGTTTTCATCGTAATCAACTTCTAAAATCGTTGCCGGATACCATTTCTCATTGAAATCATTCGCTTCGATTCTGGTACCGGGAAAAAAGTTAATAGCAACCGATGTTTCAGTTTTTATCTCCGGCAAGACTTCATTAATCTCCGGTTCACTTTTAATTGTTGTTGCAAGCTCATCCAATGTTTTCTCGGCAGGTTTTCCAATCTCTTCATCCGATTCACAGACTTCTTTTTTAATTTTCAAAACAACTGCTTCAATTTGACTGTTTGTAAATTTAGTTTCAGTTGTATTAGTTGTATCTGGTTCGGATTTAACTTCAACGTCACCATTTTCACTTGGTGGTGCTGATAATTTAGCAAGGCTCTTTGTCCATGGAAATACGGAAGGTAAAGCGCCTTGTCTCAACATATATTTCGTACCTTTAAAATTACAAAAATCCGTTCGACGAAAATGTCTAGAGCATACGTATAACACTTTGTTGACTTGTCTCTCTTCTGGAATGCGACATAATTCTATCCACTTTGGTCGCAAATCCGAGTGAAATGGCATTTTGTGAAATGTAACCCCATTGTCTTCAGGACGTACGGAGTCCGATGGACAATCCAATACGTTGCATTTACGTCCCATTGCTCCTTGTTATATCCTATTATATTAAACAATTATACTTCTGCCTTAAACAGTAAAAGAATAAAAGCACTTATGACACAAACTTGCATGTTTGATGCAAGCCTTCTTTGCAAACTTCAACAACAAAAACAACGCACATAACCTTTGTTTCGGGCACGTTCTGAATTGTTATAATTTGTTATTGTTACATAATTAATTAAAAAAGTTAATTATACGTTACGAAATAAATATGTACATATTTAAATTTATTTCTATTCTATTATTTTTACAATATTTCTAGATTAATAAGTTGCTGACAATGTACAAATGATTGCGGTGCTGTCATCTATAAACTAACAACTGAACTAATGTTTTGAATTGGTATTAGAATTTATTAATAGAGGGCACTGTAATATAAAATTTAAAAAAAATAAAATATTCAATTAATAAATAATAGAAGTACTTTTTTGCATAACATTTACACTTAGTGTTGAAATATAAAATGATTAGCATACATAATTAGCATGTATTTTAATAAACAATTCTGGCTCATTTTATAACATGCACGTGATTTATTCAAATGTTTCAATAAAACCCATAGATAAATAACTATAGATATATTAAAAGAGAGTGTGTAGTCGGTTCTTGATGGAATTTCATTTTAATAATAATAATAAAAGATTTCACTATACTTGATTTTCCACTTTATTTATTTTAATTGTTACATATGTTTCGACTTTTCAGTCTGATGATGACTGAAAAGTCGAAACATATGTAACAATTAAAATAAATAAAGTGGAAAATCAAGTATAGCGAAATCTTTTATTATTATTATATAGATATATATTCTTTAATAAAACCAAACAGATCTACAGAAAAATATAAAATTCATCGAAACCTAATGAAATATAAATAAAAAGTATAATTAACTGTATGTAAAGGGTGATTCATTTAGAAGTACTTTTTTCAAAAATGAAAACAAATAGAAAAATTCGATTTTATCGGGTAATCTTTATTATCATACAAAAGAACCATTCTTTACATTTATTTTTTAAAGATTATTTCTTTCAAATGTTGGCCGTAACTGCGGCTAATATACTCCATTCTGAAGTTCCAATATTTGATCACACGTTCGATCATTTCGAGCGGTATTTGGCGAATGACGCGAGTAATGTTGGCTTCCAATTCCTCAATCGTAGCCGGCTTATCCCTGTAGATTTTTGACTTTACGTAGCCCCAAAGGAAAAAGTTTAGAGGTGTGATATCACACGATCTAGACGGCCAATTCACCTGTTCGAAGCGTGAAATTAACTTTTCACCGAATTGTTCTCGCAATAAAGCCATAAAGCAATAAAGGAAGAACGGCCGGCATCAGTTTTTGCACGAGTTGAATTTTGTATGCTTTTAAACCAAGATCTTTACGTAAAATACGCCAAGTTGTTGCATATGACAAGCCAAGTTGTTGAGAACGGCGCCGAATTGATTCATCACGTTCAACGCGGACACTCTCAGCTACTGCCGCTATCCTTTTTTTACTATGTGCTGGATGTAGTTTATTTGGTCGCGTATTATCCAATAATGAAAATTGGATTTTAAATTTTTCGATGGTACGACGAATTGTGCGTTCGATAGGCCGATTATGTGGACCATACGTTGCTCTAAGCGCTCGAAACACATTCTCCGTAGAACGTTGATTTTCGTAATACAGCTGAATAATTTGTAGACACTGTGCCGGGCTAAGTTTTTCCATAATGAAATGTCAAACAATACTGAACAAAAATACAATGACAGGTTGACACGACTCGCGCGTCAATTGTCATAAAATCAGCTGTGAAAAAAGTACCTCTAAATGAATCACCCATTATATAAAAAGCAGTCTACAAGAAAATAGAAGTTGGTAAGTTAATTTTCTTTTTAAATAAAAGTATGATTTTATATGTTTGGAAATCATAGTAACGGATTTTTTTATTATATGATTATATATACACCAATACCTCAGTTTGCGTCGTGGTTACTGGTGGTTACGTTCCAAAAAAACACGACGCAAATTGAAACGACGCAAAGTGAATTATGATTTTCTATAGCAAACCATGTAAAGATCGAAGATATGTTCCAAGGTTACAAAAATACTACTTTTAAAAAAGAAAATTGATCAAAGTAAACATTTAAAAAACAAAAATAATATAAAATTTTATTTCATACATACAAAAAACAAAAAAAAAACAAATTCAATTAAAACAAAATAAAATATTATTTATAAAATTAATTTATAAAAACAAAATAAAAATTAATCACTGTCTGATGATGAGTTCATAGTGGCTGTTGTCGTAAGTCGGCTTTGTTTCACAAAAAATTTGTTCCAAAGTTTAAAAAAAAAATTAAAGACTCGAACCCAAAACAACGCAACTTCGAAAATCTAACGATGCACAGTGAAAATTAGTACTAATTCAGCAATTGCATTTTTACTAACTTCCTGAAAAAATATTTTTTATATTAAAGTAAAACAATAATAACAAAAAACATTTAGGTACATGTTAAACAATTAATGTTTGGTATATCTAATAAACCAATTTCATACGATTATAATTTGCGATTATTTAGTTTATGTTAATAATACGAATTTGTTAATTTCGTGACTCAAATTTTACATTCCTTTCCAAAAAAAAGCAACTCTAGTTTCATCCACATTTATGATACCTCTCATGCATGCTTTTCTATTTCTACTACTTGACAACTTTCGCTTTCGCAAAAAACTTTTTTTTCAATTTCACGCTCATGCACTAATCTATTTCGTAGACGATTCGTGTTAGTTACACGACATGCGCTACACGACGCATACACTGGTTGCATGCAGTTCACACTAGCTAATTGAATATTGAAATCGTCCTATATTCATCGCTTTATTGACATTTGAAAATATTTTCAAATATTTTCATCATATTGTTCGAAAATGCTCAAGAAGGAAAAATACAATAGTATTCAAATTATTTAGTGGTCTGATACCTGACGTTACTGTCATTCATTTTTTGAATTAAATTTGATATTAATTATTATGTTTTAAATTCATATTATATTCTTAATTACACATGGCGTATTATATACAGGATGATCCAGAATTATGTACCGTAATTGCTAGAGCTGATAGTACGTTCAAAAATAAGGGTACCTTTTTATATACACTTTTTTTGAAAACTCAATAATAAGGGAGATACAACTCTGTAAAGGGGTGAAATAAAAACCATTTTTTTTTCTAATATCTTCCAGACGCTTTTGAATAATGGGTTCATATTTTAGGGGTGAGTATATGACATTAGAACAATTAAATTTATGTTACCACTTATTCCATGCCTTATGATTAAGGGGTAGTTTTGGGGGGTACGTGTGAGTTATTACGTCATATTTTTTTAATTTGCAATTATTTCAAAAAAATTCTTAAAAACATGATTCTCCAGACTATTCTACGCAAAAAAGATACACTTGTTACATTTCGATAAATATTACCGTTTTCGAGTAATTTAAAGTTAAAGTAAACGTGCATTTTTATGTAATCGTAACAAAGTCATTTAATAAGTAAAGTAGGTTTTCACTTCTTTACAGGGTTGTATCTCCCTTATTATTGAGTTTTGGAAAAAAGTGTATATAAAAATGTACCCTTATTTTTAAACGTACTATCAGCTCTAGCAATTACGGTACATAATTCTGGACCAACCTGTATATATTAGGTTGTAGTATTACAGTTTTTGTTTAAATCACCATTAATTTATTTTTGATAAACTAATTAAATAATTAGTTAATTTTTAAATGAAGAAAAATTCATTTAAATTGCCTGTATTTGAACCCGAGACCTTCTGTTTTCGCGGCAGATATGCTAGTAATTTAATTAGTTCATCAAAATAAATTAATTAAAGCGATTTAAGCAAAAAACAAGAATACTATAACACCTGAGATATTTCATATTGTTTAATGGCACTTACTAACCTTTCGATTTTTCAAATACTGAAAGTAACGTTCTAATTTGGTACGATCAATAATATGCAAATAGGAATATACAGGTTTATCGGTCCACGATACCGATTCACGTAACCGAGTTAATACCGATACGCGCATAATTGTACCAATATCATTCAAGTTTCTGTCTGTGATACGAAAGTTGAATGGACAAAAGTTCTTCAACGATATAATACGAGCACCGTCCTTTAAATCGGCAAATCTTTCTTTTAGCTCATGATCAAGAGCTGGACCAAAAGCAAAATTATTTACGAATACAATAGATGCTTTATTGATTTTCTCTCGATGTTCATCGGAGAGGAAATCACCCTTGATGAGCTGATAATCGCCAAATTTCTTACCATACCACTGCATCCAAGCTCGAAATTTTTTATTTATATTCTGAAAAAACATAATCGATATTAGGGTGCGTATCAGATAGATATATATTCTATAAAACTAATATTCAATAAACAAATTTATTATAAATGTGATTTCTTTTAAAGCAAACGAGAAGTTTGCATCAAAAATTCAATAATAAAGCGAGACTAAAATGGAAACAAACAAGATTAGAAGTATATAAGTAAACCCATACCCACTTTGACATTATCACATATATGCTAAGAAATAGGAAATAAAGCTCGAAAATTTAACAACACTGTATTTTACTAAAATTATATAGTTTATGTAGGCGCTAAAGGAGTTTTTTTGTGAAAATTTGATTAAAATCGGTTAAATATAGTGACCATAATAAATTTTTAGAAATTTTAGTAATTTTATTAATATCCAGAGTTGCCAACTTTCCAAGAAAAAAGTTACTAAATATTTAAAAAATTTATTATGACCACTATTTAACCGATTTTAATCAAATTTTTATAAACATTTCTTCTAGTGCCTAAATAAATTATGCAATTTTAACAAAATACAGTGTTGCCAACTTATCAAAAAAAAAAATTTTTTTAAAAAATTCATTCTGGCTACATTATTTATTCGATTTTGATCAAATTTTCAGAAAAGTTTTTCCTAGTGCCCACATAAATTATAATTTTATTAAAAATATTGTGTTGCCAACTTTCCGAGAAATATCACAGTGGTCTATATATGGGTTTACCCATATACTTCTAATCTTGTTTGTCGGGGAAAAACTACACCGGATGATTCCTATGAGTAATCTAAATAAAAACTTCAAATAAACATATGTCCGAAAATGCTTTCTAACGGACACTGTAGCAGTTAGAAGTTTATTACATGTAACATCAATCGTGTTAGCCTTATTTATTTATCAGGAAAGAAAAACAAGAAAAAAAAACAAAAACAATAATTAAGGTACTAATTTCAACAAGAACGTCTAGGATTAAACTTAAAGTAAGTTTTTGAAGTGTCCTCCTTTAGCTAATGCATTTCCGTTACAAAATCCATAAATAAAAATTATATCAGCATACTCATATACTCTGAACTCATCCATTACTAATTTAATATTGATGTCAGAGAAAATTATTAATTATTGCTATTATTATTAAATTATTGCTTTAAATTAGTACCTTAATTATTGGTTTTGTTTTTGTTTTTTTTTCCTGATTTATTAAATAAGGCTAACGCGATTGATGTTACATGTAATAAACTTCTAACGGCCACAGTTCCGTTAAAAAGCATTTTCGGACATATGTTTATTTGAAGTTTTTTATTTAGATTACTCATAGGAATCATCCGGTGTAGTTTTTCCCCGAAGTCATAAATCACCCTGTATATGTGACCATTCGGTGATGTAATAGTGTACATTTTATCGTTTAATTTACAAAACGGGCTTTTTACTCTATGAAATATAAATTTGAAAAGAATAAAAAACTAACCTCAGCGTATTTACTAGGTATATCAGCACGTTCAATACCAAAACATATTTTACAAGAAGTAGCAGCAGCCATCTGAAGTACAACTTGACCAACGCCGCTTCCAAGATCGACAAATACATCTTCTTGTGTTATCTCAATTCGATCAATCATTTGACAAACGAGATCATATGATGTTTCACCATATACATCTGGCGAAAACGGTTCATACCGATTCAGTTTGTCTGGATCTTCAACTGCCGCATTATAGGTTTGTTGTAAAATATGGCGTAAAAGACCTCTGGACGGATAATCATATAATCGTTAAGCAAGAAACGATATACCTATCTCCTTATAATAAATATTCAAAATCAATTATTTGTAATACAAATCACGTATATTCATCATTACCGAAATAATAACACAATCGATTGTTCGATTAAATCGATCACATAAATTTCTCATACTTTCGTAACTTTTTGTATCATAGTCACAAAGAATTTTGTTTTCTAATGGTAATTTAAGTTCCGATAATTCTTTGCAAGCCCAGCTAAAATCATTAGATATTACTAACACATCAAATTCGTACACAAACAATATATTACCGTATTGTCTCCACAATTGCCAATGCTCCATCATGTTTGTACTAAAAAAAAACAAAAGAAACACTTTGAATTGCAAAAGACAAATATATTTATAAATAAAATTGAACACACGACTTTTGGTTTTTTGTTTTAAAATATATTTATTTAACTTATACTTATACTTAGCAGTGAGTTAATTAAAATTTGATTTCCATTAATTAAAAATCTATAAAATTTTAATGATTTAGTTACTTATTTGTTACCTAGTAACTTGTTTCTATGTTCTGTTATTTACTATAAATGTCATTTATATCATTTATCCTAAAGCAGTTTTATTTTGATTTTTTTAATTAATTATAAAATATGTATTAAATAATAAAAATTGAAATGTAAATTTACAAATGATAATTTAGAATTAAATAGGTAATTTGTTTTACACAAATGGATTTGTTAGCGAAAACCATAAACCAATAGATGCTAAGATATCACTTTTCAACGTGTGTTTAGACGATACAAAGACATTCTTAAATTCTTAATTTCGTTTCAGAAAATATAATTATATAAAAAATAATTTCATATTTCGTTTTTGTTCCCCAAAAAATTTCGGTTAAATGTTGCAGGTTTTTTTTTAAGAATGTTAATCTATCGATTACGATTACAGTTAATGATCGCAAAATATTTATTAAAATGTCGATTAATCGGATTAAGTACATGCACTTACTGAAAAAAAAAAAATGTTTCAAACAGGAGGAATAAATTGTGTTAATTTAATTTCCAAGATGCTATTGTTAGTACTTAACAACAATAATTCAGAAATATATATAATTCAGAAACATAATAAACAAAATTAACAGCTATTGCCTTAAGGCCATTTCAAAGCAAATAAAAGGCTATATTCAGACAGGTGGTGGGAATACAAAAATAAATAATTTTACATTCGATTTATTTGTTTAATACTACATATTTATTATAACTAATTATTAGAAAAATTAGCTAATTTAAGTACAATTAATAATTTAATAACAATTTTTATATTCAGACTGAATTAGCATATAAAAAAAATTAATCAAATATTTAATTGTCAATATTTTCTTTGTTTTTTTAATTTTTAATTCCTATCAACATTTTCAAATGACATTTTGTCCTGTATTTAAATTTAAAAGCACTTTTCTCTTCAGCATAAATCATTATTTTTAATTTTCCTGTACACCACTAAATATTTTACAAATTTCATTTTTAATTATTTATTTATATGTGATGCAGAGATTTTTATGAAGAATAATTTTTTTTTGTAAAATTAATAATAAAAAATTGCCCAATTGTTGCCAACTTTTTCAGACACACTGTATATATTATTAGAAAGTTTAATTAATATTTAATTTTCTATTTAATTTAGTTTCGTTTTTTACTTTTTATTCCTTGTAACATAATGTACTTCTTTCACACAGGGCACACATATATTTTCTCTCGTACTAGTAAATAAAAACAATAGATATTCGTCACGTTTTCAACTTTATTCAATATTTAACTTTCAAGAACATTTTTCTTAAAAATGTACATTAATAATTATTACATACTATTAATAAAAGTATCAATGCACAATGTAAAAATAACAAATTTTTATTCATAAACAATGAATCTATTGAAACGACATTTTTAGAATCGGAGCCAGTACATACCAGCGCGTAATCTGCTGTAATCGGGCAACTGTTCAATGGGACCAACAGCAGCAACTGCTGGACACTGATCGTAGATGTATTTCGTACATACGTCGCGTACATTCGAAAGCAGTGATACTTTCAATGCGATCAGCGAGCTCACGGGCTGGTATTCTACGATTGCAGCACAACATTTGTCTACCAATATCTTCGCACACGGCCGCACTACTCTCCACCTGGAACCAGGTATTGGTCGCAAATAATGCCTTGGCGCGTTCCACTTCAGTATCAGTAACTATGGTGCACAATCCCATGAATTCCGATTGAATATTGAAAAGCATTTCCTCAATTTTTAATGGATCGGATACGAAGTAAACGCCCCAAAGTCCTGTGTCTTTGTAGGAAATATTAAACGATTGGTAGTTGTGACACAAAATGTCCTCAGCCGATTTGCGTGCCAAGTAGGTAGCATTCTGTTTGGCATTGCCCTGACTGCAATCCTACGCTCCCAAAATGGTGTTGGCTACCATAAGTGTCAACGCATCTGGGTCCGTCCAACTAGCGCTTTCCACACCAACAGCAATATGAGCCAGTGGGAGTGTATCATCGCGAACTTTAATTTCGCTGCCAGTAAATCGACACGGCTCCAGCATGGGTATTTTGTCAGCATATTGATTTTC
This sequence comes from Clivina fossor, assembly GCA_963966155.1. Lineage (NCBI taxonomy): Eukaryota > Metazoa > Arthropoda > Insecta > Coleoptera > Carabidae > Clivina > Clivina fossor. The sequence goes on from OZ014567.1 coordinate 742,794, forward strand.
CAAATTACCAAAATGGTCTTCGGTAAGTTTAACCAGAGCATCGTGATCCACACCACCGGCTTCAGCAACTACAACACGGCTTGCTTTGTAATGAGTGGTTAAGTACTGACGTAAATCATTACCGGTGATTGCTTTGATATTTTCGGTAGGGCCAAGAATAGAATTAGCTATAGTTGTTCCTTGATAGGCTGTTGCGTGTAGGAGATCAAATACAACCTCCTGTAAATTAGTTTCCACTTCTTGTATTTCTTGTAAAATAACACCACGTTCGCGTTCGATTTCAGCTGATCCTAATGCAACATTTTGAACAATATCGGAGAGAATTTCAATAGCATTTGGCACATCATTTGCCAAACATTTGATATAGTAGACAATTTGTTCGCGACTTGTGTATGCATTCAACTGGGCGCCCATCTCTTCAATTTCAACTTCAAGTTGACAGTGAGATCGTTCATCGGTTCCTTTAAATGCCATACGTTCCAGAAAGTGAGCAACACCATTGCTATCCGAATTTTCATATCTACTGCCAGCATCGATCCAAATACCAACTGTCGCAGTTGGTAAACCGGAATCTTCAGATGCGACGCGAATACCGGATTCTAAAATGGTGCACTTTGTAGGTGGCACATTCAACAATGTTTTAGATAGCTGCAAAATGTTATTTTTATTCGATAATTGTGCTACACATTTTGATAACTTCAATAAGGACGCCATTTTTTGTTTTGTTTACCAAGGTCATAGAAATAGTAAATATACTAAAAGAAGAAGCGACAATACCGTGTATTTTGTCATTTACTATATTGCTAGACAAGGATAACCCATCAGACCCATCTCTAGTCGCACAAATGAACTAAATTTTTAACGCAGAATTTGGATCCTAGTAGCTTATATTTAGTTATAATATATATATATATATATATATATATATATATATATATATATATATATATATATAAATGATAAAATAGAAAAAAAAAACATAATTAATATTTATTACAAAATATATTGCCCAAAAATAAATGATACATCGTAATACAGATAACATAAATAGATCAAATAAATATATAAATTAACTATAAAATTTAGCATTTTAAAATATACATACAATTATCAAATGAATTGAACAGATTGACCAAAATTTTACATTATCTTCATACTTATTTGATTTTGACAATTCGTCGCGAAATTCAATATTTTAGCGAGAAAAAAACATTCATTTTTTTCAAAGCAATCTATTGAAATATGTATATTTTTTAAAATTTAATTTGTACGACTACAGATGGCACCACGTTATTTAAAGTGATATTAAAAATGTAATGCTATTGTCATGCCCCTGCTAAAAGACCAAGGTCTTCTTTACAAAAATAGTATTTTAATAAATTATTTTTATTTCAATTTTTTTTTTCACGGAACCTACTATTGTAGTGACATTTATGAATGGAATTAATACTACCACAGATTTAAAAAAAACTGTTTAAAATTTGACAGGAAAAAAACAAAAAAATCTATCTGTCACAATAATTTCCTCTGACATCAACATTAAATTAATTATGGATGAGTTCACAGTACATGTTATGCTGATATAATTTTTATTTATGGATTTTGTGATGGAAATGCATTACAAGCTTCAAAAGCCGATTTCCAGGCAGACGGCCACCGAATCACTTACTTTGAGTTTAATGCCAGACGTTCATGCTTTAAATTAGTACCTTAATTATTGTTTTTGTTTTTTTTTCCTGATTTAATAAATAAGGCTAACGCGATTGATGTTACTTGTAATAAACATCTAACGGCTACAGTTCCGTTAGAAAGCATTTTCGGACATATGTTTATTTGAAGTTTTTTTATTTAGATCACTGATAGGAATCATCCGGCGTAGTTTGCCCCAACGTCGTAAATCACCTTGTATAACTTTGATCATACAAATTCAAGTGTGACTTTTAATACGTTGATCATCATCATAGAGTTATTAGAAAGATTGAATATCAGTCCGTGAGAGAGATTAGTGTTTAGTTTAAGATTCCTTGTGACTGGGAGAAGCATTCAGACTGTCAGTCTTCCCTCCACTTTTCCTAATTGAAGCTCGAATGTCATTCCGAATGATCGTGTAAAGCCCGGTTAAGACAGTATTTAATACTAAATTTATTACTTTGCTTTAGCTTCTAGTCAGTTATATGGAATACCGTCAATGCTATTAATGGCCTTACAAATATATTTTTTACATTTCTCTTTTGTAGAAGCGCTAATCTTTATATATATTTTTGATTACCTAATTCCCATGTTTTGCAGAGAGTATAATTCGAATGATTTCTATTTGTCAGCGATGAAGTTTCTTGTTTGTTTAAATGAGTTCGATGCACTAAAATTTACTATTTTAAGGGCGAAATATTGAAAGATTATAGAAAAACAATGTCATATTTTATTTATTTATAATATGTATATTACAGTATTTACAATTTTCGGTTCATTAAACTAACTCGTAGGTTTAAAATGTTTCTCCGTTAAAATAAATAACTTAGTTTATTACAAAAAAAATTATGTGTTGTACATAATAATTATATTATTTCTTATATCGTATATTTTAATGCTTTTACATTAAAGAAAAACTAACTTATTACATTTTGTCATATTTATTTCACAACCTGCTAACAGAATAAATATTTATTTCACAACTTAGTAAAAAAAAAGTATCAGCAATAATTGCAAATTGAAAGTTTATGTTAAGTATAAATTCTGCAAATTTATTTTAAAGTAAATATTATTGCAAAAACTCACATTTAAAAATGAAGTGGTAATAAGGAATCAAAACATTTTGAAAGAATGTTTTATTACCATAACAAATATTTAACTAAAGAAAAAATTAACAACTTATTAATTAAGCAACATACTAAAAAATTAGGGTACATAAAAAAATAATTAAAGTACCCGTAAAGTTAAAAACGCTAAAACAAATTATTATTTTTAATTGTTTTTGAAAGCAAATGAACTACTAGTAAAATTAAAACTTTTTTTTTCGAAATAGTAAAAGAAGTATTTAAACTTGCTACATCAGTTCATTCTTTTGGGACATTTTAATGTTCTTGAAAAAAATAAACAACTTAATTAAGCAACATATTAAAAAATTAGAGTACATAAAAAAAATAATTAGTACCCGTAAAAAAAGTTAAAACGAAAGAACAAATTATTATTTTTAATTATCTTTAAAAGCAAATGAACAACCAGTAAAATTTAATTTAAATTTTACTGGCTTTAATAATTTAATAAATTATTTAGCACATTTATCGATAGAATTTCTTTGGCAAAGGTTTTCAATGTTTTCATTGTTAGTAGTAGATTTTTTTCTTATTATTTATTTCCTTTTCTTCATTAATGTTTCTAATACGTTTTTTAGATTTTTTATTATTTTTCTGAAACTTCCTTTCTTTTCCACTATCGGAATCTGAAATCGCAAAATCATCATTAGATTACATTGATCGCTTTTTGTTTTATTGTCTTTCTAAATCTAGCGCTTACCATTCTCTTCTTCATTTAAATCTTCCATTTGAATCTGTGTTTTCTTAACTCGCTTTGCGTATTTCTTCTTTCTCCGAATTGGATTTTCGAGAAGTTCTTCACAATCACTTGAATTCGGTGTAACAATTGGACCAGTCCAACGCGTCAGGAAACTGTATTTCTTCAGTCTACCTTTTACATTTAATGTTATTGCATCTTGAGCTTGTTTCATTGCCACTGCCATTCCTTTTACATATTTTTTGGCAATTTTCTGTTTTGCATCGTAATGCAGATTATGTTTAAACGATTTCAAAAATCGATTTGGAATCCATGCTCGTGATATTTGATCACCGTAGAAAAATATTACGTGATAATAATTCTGGATAAAACAAAAATGTTTTATTAATATATTTTATGTATTCGGAGTGCTTCTAATTATAAGATAAAATTTTAAAAAACAATCTTAATAATTTATAATAGAGAAATAAATTTTATCAAATATAATCTTGGAAATATTATTTATTTTTAGAAAAACAAGATTAGAAGTATATGGGTAACACAATCTTTTTTATTAAAACTATAATTTATGTGGGCATTAGGAGAAACTTTTCTGAAAATTTGATCAAAATCGAATAAATAATGTAGCCACAATAAATTTTTAAAAAAATTTGTGATTTTTTTCTCGATAAGTTGGCAACACTGTATTTTGTTAAAATTGCATAATTTATTTAGAAACTAGGAAAATCTTTTGTGAAAATTTGAGTAAAATCGCTTAAATAAAGTGGCCATAATGAATTTTTAAAAAGGTTAGTAATTTGTTTCTCGGAAAATTGGCATCACCGGAAAAAAATAAAGCCACATGACCATCTTGGGTACTAGGCAAATTTATCCTGAAAATTTCATTAAAATCGATTGAACCGTCTAGGAGAAGTTGCGATCACAAAATTTTGACTGACGACCGAGCGAGCAAGCGAGCTGACGACGCACATCCATACACCTACATAAACTAAGTTCGGATTCGTCTGATCTAGAGGCTACATGAAGGATTTCTATAATTTTTGTTTCTCTAATTCCGAAATATAAAAGGCAACCCTCGTAACGATAAATATATAACACGTCGAACGCGTAAAATATATATGATGTAAATATTTCCTAAAAGTACTCTAAAAAGATAGGTATATAAATGTAGACAAACGTGTCTATAAAAATACACATAATGAAATATTAGATTAATTCGTTTTTGTCGTTGTGTTGGAAATTAAAAACATTTCGAATTTCTGTATGAACCTAATTAGTACCAGAACTAGTATAAATAAGGCTTACAGGAAAGACACTGAACTCCTCGAGCCAATAATATTGTTCCGTATCGGGATCGTCATCCACCATTGCCGGCCACCAGGGATAGCCATCTAATTTTGCCCACACAATTGTTCCAGCTGTATACTTATTGTGGATTATATCATGATCGACAAATATTTTTAGAAGTACTGCAGGGATCTTACATTTATTCGCATTTTTATCTATACAAATCAAAAGAAACATTTCACATTATTAGATAGATAATGTTAAACAATAGATTTGTTTATTTGTAAATTTGCATTTTCTGCATCAGTTTTTTGTTTTATTCATTTCGTAATTGGGAAAAGTCAGTGTCAAATATAGTAACTTTAAATAATCACTCAAAAATTACAGCCTCTCATACGTACATATACAGGCTGATTCAGAAACAAACGGCATCCTGTATATGACGTGCTATAAACAGGGGTCCTAATTATAATTTTTATTTGTTACTACAATAACACATTCTAAAATAAAATAGTTAGGAAAATTCAATTTTGCAATACCCTGTATCTTGGTAACGCTGTATTTAAGGACCCCCCTGTTTATAGAAACTTTTCTTCTTAATTTGGTGAAAGAAACACGCCATATACAGGATGCTATTTGTTTCTGAATCACCCTGTATAGTAGTTGCTGGATAAATAAATATATTTATATTTTACTAAAATATTATAAATTTTGTTTCAAAGCTTGTTATCAAACGAGAGAAAGATGAAAATAATTTCTTTTTTAATCAATCAGAGAATAAAGTTAAACGTGTTCTTTTGTCTGTGTTCTTTACACAACATTCTTTAAAAAATTAACTAGAGATATTATTGTGTTATGGCAAATTTTTACTGTAATAACGCAGCGACAAAAAAATCCACAGCAGCTTCTACCTAGCCTAGATATAAGTTTATAGTTTCGTCGAAATTATTGAATCAAATACACTTGGTAATAATTTCATTACATCCGGGATAGCAGTATTAACTCGCTACGTTATTACAAAGTGTTATTACAAAGTTAAACGCAATGGTATAAAATAAATCAAACAAACCATCTAATATTACTACAAACAACACTAGAACCGTTCCAAATACCAATTTCAATTTCATCCGATTAGATCCGTTTTGAACCGAATCAATTCGTTTAAAATTGATCTTTCCGAACATAATCAAAAAAAAATTATGGAAACTAGGCGAAAACATATCTTCAATCAAAAACAATGGCCCATATTCTCACCTCACTTTTTCGTGAAACTTTTTGCTTCAGTTTTTGATCAAATATGAATAGTTTGTCTATTTTTTTATCATTTTTATTATATTTGGTATTATAAAATTTAAATAAACTATTATAAAGTGCTTAATAAATGATTTTAAGTAAATGTCAAAAGCACTTTTGGCAAAAATCACTTTTATAAATGAGCTGAGAATACGAGCCATTATGTTGCAATACATCTGTCGCAAAATTACAACAAATTAAAAAGAAAACATAGGAAAGTTTAATATTTGTATGACAAATATCATCGTATTAAAAATACAAAAACAAATTATTCGAATTAAATTATTTAGAAAATTATTTAGTTTTAAACATGAATATTATATATATATATATATATATATATATATATATATATATATATATATATATATATATATTATAATTTCAATTTAGTTGTTTTAGTAATAATTGCAAATGATGTTATGAAAATGTAATAATTAATTAATTTTACATCATTTATTTGATCTATCGAAATATTCATTAGGATTTGGTAATTGTATTATTTATTTTTTTCACATAAATCAAGTTTAAATGAGTTTTTGTTGTAGTAAAATTAGTGTAGAAACAGCATAGTTTTGTGGAAGCGAATGTTTTCATAAATAAAACAATAAAACAGCATCTAAAATAGAAATACGCAGTTTTTATTCAACTATTTTTATAACAAGAGAATTTGTCTTCTTGATGCTTATATAAAATTAAAATAATTTGCAAATAATAAAAATAAATTAATTTTGAATGAATAGATCAAAATAACAATGCTAAACGTATATCGAGTTAGTTGATTAGTTTATCAATTATATTATTATTATTGTGGGCAATAAATAAAGAAATCCTAGTCTAAGGAAATCTATTACCTGGATTCATGTGACAGTACCATTTTTCTGGTAAATCAACCGGATCGTCTGTGTCCTTTAAATAACGCCATCGATTGCAATTGTCACACTGCACATATAATCCTCCACCTCGACGATCCTGAAGCCATTGTAATTTATCCCGATGCGATAGAGTTTTGCCAGGTTGACTCAATTGTGTTTCGTTAAACGATAGTTCCAATATTTTCAAAGCATCACTAACCATAGGTTCACGTTTTGACGTTTGCGTCTGCTTTGGAACATCCTCCAATGCTCCAGGTTGATCTGGTGTAGAACTAAACAAGAGATTAGAGAAATCGTCTGTGCATGCAGTCGAAACGGATTCATCATGACATCTTTGGTTACTAGATCTTTTATTATTTTTCTCTTCCTCAGATTTACTAACATCTGTTGTTGACGATACAACGGGTGATTCTTCTATCACAGTTGCAAAAATTTCTTCATATTGCGAATTTGACAAAGACTTGGTTGGTTTATTTGAATTCGAAGTTTTAACAGTTGTATTAGGTTTCTTTTTGGGTGCTTGAAATACACTTTTCTCCGCCATTTTCTCTAATAACATACAGAAAGGTACCGTTCATTACATTTGCATCAGCGAATACAATAATTATATAACTATTAGAAAAACGAAAATTGAAATTTGTTTTAAATTAGAAATGACAATTTATTTCTTTAATTTGCCAGCAAAACTCAACAATATTTATGCACTTTTCAAAGATTAAAAAAATATATATTTTCCCAATGAATATTATATCACTATGACATATGCATTTTGCCACTTTCTTCTTCTCATTGTCTGCATAGACTCAGTATTATATATATTCTAAGAGATATATCACTACTTATTAAAATAAAATACCTGTAATAGTAATTGTACAATGAGCACAGAATGATGCTAATTTCCCACGAAGAAAATTTTAAAAAAATGACTCCTTCACCATCTACAATCAACTACATTTCCGCACTCTACACAAAAACTGCTGAACTAAACTTTAGCAGTGGCGTAACATACTTACTTTTAACTATGATAAAAAATTAATATATTTTCTTCAAACGTATCGCAATTTGCATATAATGCTATAGCATCATATTATGTTATAATAGTAGTAACATGAATTCAAACGAGTTGCAATTCAAACGAGTGAGAAATATACATTCTGTGAGAGTTTTACACCATATTTTTACTAGTACTATACAATACGAAATTCTAGCAACAACACTGACTTATCAGATATTTCAAATACAATATTTTGCTACGATTTTATATTTATTATACAAACAATAACCATTCCGGCTTTATGACACAACTGCGTTCACCGTATTTTTAACGAGTTTTAATTAACTCGCTTTTTTTCTTGTCTGTTTCTTTGTTTATTTGTTTGGTGAAAATTTTGCAATCGATTTTAAACTAACTTCCCAATGATCTAGAGACTTGAAACTTGGAAACATAGCTTAGAATTAGATGACAATGCAATATTAACTAATCAATTAATCAATTAACTCATTAATTAATAATATTAGATATATTAAATTAAAGTTAATTAATTAACTTAATTATTATTATATAATTATAATTATTAAATTATAATTAATTAGGTTAAAGTTAAAGAAAATTAAAAAGCAAAAAATAATTAATTAAATAAAAAAAAAACCAATTTTTAATATATCACGTTTTTAACACGAAAACTAAAGAGTATAAAATAATTTCTCCTAGCCCCCCCCCCCCATATATAAAAACGTGAGGTGTATGCAATAGATATAATAGTAAAGAGTGTATGGAGTAGCTGTTATTGCCCCATATTTTTCTCTACGGTGTTATAAATCTGTATGGCGTCACGAAAGTATACACTTTCATAAATTAAGTTCAGATTCGTCATCTATAGGCTGTTTGAAAGATTTCTGTATTTTTCTTTTTAATTCTCGAAAATGTTACAGGCACCGTATCAAACACTATACACCTTTACCTTTCAGTCAACGTGATAATAAGTAAAAATAATTTTATTGAAATTGTCTTAATTGTATTTTCAATATTTAAAAAATAGTGGTCTTATATGGTAAAGCCCTCTGACCAAAAGTCGCGGTTACCACTTTTTGTGTTATTAATTAATTCTATTCTACTTAAATTAAATTCACCAACCAAAAATTACAAGTACGCCACTGTATATGGTAGTTGGTAATTTTGCCGCTAGAAGCGCTAGGCTACTGTGTACTGTAGGGTACCTATATAATATAAGGGTATGGACATGGTCAAGGTCGCCGCCATTAGTCCGCCAAATATGTATAGAAGATATACAGGAAAAACATGAAATTTTCATTATTATCGCAAATAAAGTGGTTTATTACATTTTAATAGATACATAAATATACTTTAATTAATTATTTTTCATATTTATACAATAAAAAAGTATTTAAGAAATACTCAGAACAAATAAATGTAAATATATTCTTCAATGTAAATATTTGCAAATACAAAAATACCAATTTTATAATTAATAATACTAGATAATTTTGATTTATTTTAAAATGTTTCATTTCCAGGAATTTTTAATCGTATAACGATTTCAATTTTTTAACTAACATTATTATCTTTTAATTTGTATTTAGATTATAATATAAAGTTTATTATAATAATTTCTAAAAATATTTATTCTATTTTAAAAAATATAAAATATCACAACAAACACAAACGCACGATCAACGCTGTCAATTAAATAATAACAATGGGTATAATATATAAACAAAAAAAATAAATTTTAAAAAAATATTTATTTCTACATAAATAAAAATATCTAAATAGCCATAGATTTGCTGGAAAATTTTGATTTATTACAAATTTTCTTTTCTCCTCTATTGCTGCAACCCACTGCTGAACAACCGGGCATTCTCTATAAAAATAAAATATAAATATTTTAAATTTTTAATAATGAAATTTTTTTACAATAATTATAATAATACAATTTATACCAAATACATAATATAATGATAAAATCGTTATTGTAAGTTAAGAGAGGTTAAGATATCAAAATTTATATAATTTAAATTTTTCCAATTACCTAATCTTATTTTGTTGTTGTAAATGATTACTTATATATAAAATTAAATTAAACTTTTTTACACTTAACTTCAATATAAATGAAAGTTATTTCTAAAGTGTATATGTCACTTATCAATAAACTAATTAACAAAAAATAAGTCTTTGTCGATATTTTAAATATTTAATTCCGGTCTATACACTATTAATTATGTTAATATAAAATCTTAATATAACAAAACTGTTTATAACATTAAAAAACCTTAAAATAACTTCAAATAACAAGGATCAGCACATATATCACAACAAAAATTTGGCGGACTAATGGCGGACACAAGCGAAAATGAACCTTATTGATTTGACCACTACATGGCCATACCCTTATATTATATAGGTACCCTAGTGTACTGTAGGGTACCTATATAATATAAGGGTATGGCCATGTAGTGGTCAAATCAATAAGGTTCATTTTCGCTTGTGTCCGCCATTAGTCCGCCAAATTTTTGTTGTGATATATGTGCTGATCCTTGTTATTTGAAGTTATTTTAAGGTTTTTTAATATTATAAACAGTTTTGTCATATTAAGATTTTATATTAACATAATTAATAGTGTATAGACCGGAATTAAATATTTAAAATATCGACAAAGACTTATTTTTTGTTAATTAGTGTAGTGATAAGTGACATATACACCTTAGAAATAATTTTCATTTATATTGAAGTTAAGTGTAAAAAAGTTTAATTTAATTTTATATATAAGTAATCATTTACAACAACAAAATAAGATTAGGTAATTGGAAAAATTTAAATTATATAAATTTTGATATCTTAACCTCTCTTAACTTACAATAACGATTTTATCATCATATTATGTATTTGGTATAAATTGTATTATTATAATTATTGTAAAAAAATTTCATTATTAAAAATTTAAAATATTTATTTTTTATTTTTACTACTTTGACTGCAAGGAAAAAGTAGTATAGCGTTTGGTACGGTGTCTGTAACATTTTCAAAAAAAAAAAAAAATTGTATAGAAATACTTCATATAGCCTCTAGATGACGAATCTGAACTTAATTTATGTGGGTGTATGGATGTGCGTCGTCAGCTCGCTCGCTCGATCGCTCGCTCGCTCGCTCGCTCGCTCGCTCGGTCGTAAGTCAAAATTTTGTGGGCGCAACTCCTCCTAGACGGTTCAACCGATTTTAATGAAATTTTCAGGATAAATTTGTCTAGTGCCCAAGATGGTCATGTGGTTTTGTTTTTTTCCAGTGATGCCAACTTTCCGAGAAAAAAATTACTAAAGTTTTTAAAAATTCATATTGGCTACGTTATTTATCCGATTTTGATCAAATTTTCAGAAAAGATTTCCCTAATGCTCCCATTAATTACATAATTTTATTAATATTCAGTGTTGCCAACTTTCCGAGAAAAAAATTACTAAAGTTTTAAAAATTTTATTATGGCCATGTTATTCAACCGATTTTACTCAAATTTTCACAAAAGATTCTCCTAGTATTCATATAATTTATGTAATTTTAACAAAATACAGTGTTGCCAACTTTCCGAGAAAAAAATTAGTAAAATTTTTAAAAATTTATTTTGACCATTTTATTTAACCGATTTTAATCAAATTTTCATAAAAGTTTTTCCTAGTGCCTAAATAAATTATGCAATTTTAACAAAATACAGTGTTGCCAACTTATCGAGAAAAAAAATCACAAAATTTTTAAAAAACTCATTGTGGCTACATTATTTATTCGATTTTGATCAAATTTTCAGAAAAGTATGTCCTAGTGCCCACATAAATTATAATATTATTAAAATACAGTGTTGCCAACTTTCCGAGAAATGTCAAAGTAGTCTATATATGGGTTTACCCATATACTTCTAATCTTGTTATAGGGAATGCCCGGTTGTTCAGCAGTGGGTTGCAGCAATAGAGCAAATCTATGGCTATTTAGATATTTTTATTTATGTAGAAATAAATATTTTTTTAAAATTTATTTTCTTTGTTTATATATTATACCCATTGTTATTATTTAATTAACTGCGTTGATCGAGCGTTTGTGTTTGTTGTGATATTTTATATTTTTAAAAATAGAATAAATATTTTTAGAAATTATTATAATAAACTTTATATTATAATCTAAATACAAATTAAAGGATAATAATGTTAGTTAAAAAATTGAAATCGTTATACGATTAAAAATTCCTGGAAATGAAAAATTTTAAAATAAATCAAAATTATCTAGTATTATTAATTATAAAATTGGTATTTTTGTATTTGCAAATATTTACATTGAGGAATATATTTACATTTATTTGTTCTGTGTATTACTTAAATACTTTTTTATTGTATAAATATGAAAAATAATTAATTAAAGTATATTTATGTATCTATTAAAATATAATAAACCACTTTATTTGCGATAATAATGAAAATTTCATGTTTTTCCTGTATATCTTCTATACATATTTGGCGGACTAATGGCGGCGACCTTGACCATGTCCATACCCTTATATTATATAGGTACCCTAGTGTACTGTCTCACATTTTCTAAGCTTTCAATATGAGTGAAAAATTGAGTATTTTTTTGAAAAAATGTTTATATTAATAAAGTTATGCCGCTTATGCCAAAGCAATGACAATATCAACTCAACATTAAATCATATTGATTCGGATAATTTATCATTATTCCAGAAATTGAATAGCATTTCACCAGAAATTGTAAGTATGATAAATAAGGTTATGTAGTTATAGTTGTTATTACGTAGATATATTTTAATTTGCTTATATTTATTTATAGCTTATAAATTTATAAACAAATGTTTCGAGTATCAAAGCATATTTAAGCGAAGGTGGATTCAGAGATTGCAACATTGCAGCGCATGGAAAAAAACCGCATGACAAACTGGGCGCCTGGCATGGTACGGCATAGAAAAACCGAAGTATTCATTTCTTTTCGCGGTAATTCTAACATTCAAATTTTATTTATTTTAATTATTTGTGATTTGTTTATATATATATATATATATATATATATATATATATATATATATATATATATATATATATATATTGTATTCCGGGTTTTTGAGATTAATTTAGTATAGATAATTATTAAACAATAAAAAATTATATGCAATATGTTAATGTACTTTTATGTAATATATAATAGCTTTGTGTTACATTATTATTATGTATTAGCGCAAGGTATGAATAATCATATTATTATATCATTATTATGAAATTTTTAATTTTTTATCAAATTAGGGTTTTCAGTATTTCAATGTTATTCTCCTTGGGTCCAAAATTCAAATGTTGTAACGGTTTATTAATTGTATGTATTTTTGTTCTGTCAGTCACAGCATATAGTCTGTAGTAGTTATATGGTAGTTATCTCTGATATAGTCATATCATAAGTAAAAATGGATTTTCTAAATAAAGTAATTTTCTAAATAAGTAATGAAAGTGTGATTTTTTTAAATATAATTTTTAAAAATACAATTGTATTTTACGTTAATTAAAATTAATAGAATATTAATATTTTTAGTTCTATCGTGGATTTCAAATTTTGGGGGCCAGCAACATGATACGATTATTATGCATCGTATATGGTAAGTCTGCGTGCTCCAAAAAATAGTAAATATTTATTTTATAATTTATTTGGTTGTTTGTTAATGCAAGGCTATTGTTTCATGTTTGCAGTACAAATCAAAAACCAACTGGGTTTTTGTGTAAGTGGGCAGGGGGTGAAGCAACTCACTCGATTAGTTCAGAGGGACCAAAATAGGAAAAGGCTAAGCAGAAATGTCCTGGGTCCTGGTACACATTGGAACAAATGACATTTTGAAAGTAAGTCTTAAATAGCAATATTTAATAATTTTTCTGAACAAAAAATTTTTGTTTTCCACATCATACATTTTCATTTCTATAACACAACTTATTTTCAGAAAATGTCTATCAGGGCATTCAAAGCTCAGTTGCGGTGCTTGAAAAAAGCACTGCGGGGGCACAACGTATATTGGTGTACCATTCCACCAATATTACGAAATATTGGCAACAACCATGAGGAGAGACGCTTTGAGGCCTTTAACAAGGCTATAAGGAAAATAGCTATATAGATATAGGTACATATATAAATATAAATATAATATTTTTTGTTTAATGAATTCCGATTCCAAAGTCCTGGATATTTACAATTTATTCATAGACCAGGACGGATGTATCCCATACAAAGCCTCAGAATCAGAGGCATATGAGAGAGAAAATCGACGAAGTTCATTTCAACGAAAGGGGGATTTGTGCTATACAAGAGTTTTTCAACTATAATCTCCCTGGAGGTAAAAAAATCTTTCTTTACATAAAATATGGTTATTAATTTTCTTTTCTTTTCCAGTTGAAATATAATTTTATGAGTTTTCTCTCTCACTCTACCTTGAGTTGTTGCCAATAGCCCCCTTTATCTAATTTTTTTCTTCCTCACCCCCACCCGGAAGCACGGATACCGAAGCTGGCCCCCAAAGAACTTAATTTAGAATTAATTTTTTTTTTTTTATTATATGTTATTATTATTATTATTATATATTGTTATTTATTGTTTTATGTTTAGTTTTAATTTAGAATAAATTTTAATTTTTTTTCTTATTGTATATTATTATTATTATTATATATTATTATTTATTGTTTTATGTTCAGCTTTGATTTAGAATACTTTTTATTTCTTATTGTATGTTATTATTACTTATTTATTTTTTTGATATATTTAGAAAATTATAAATATTTTAGATTTATTTATTATTTTATTTACAAATAGATTTTGATCCCGTTTATAAACTTACAAAAATAATTTCTTTAATAATTTGACATGTTACGATTAAATAATGAATATTGAAATATTATCTGTATTTTCTAATAAATGAAAGAAAGAAATAAATGAATAAAAGAACATTGTTTATTATTTGCTTTATTCACATTTATATTATTTATACAATTGTTTATCGGAATATATTGTATTATTGAAATGTATATGGACCAGGTTTTTCTTCTAAATCAACGATCCAATCGCTGCCACGGCAACAAATTCTTAACGGTGATTGTCGAGCTTGTCACCGCAATAAACCACCGTATTGATACGATGGGCCCAAGCTGCTACAGTGGAGAAGGCGTGTCGGTTCGATTGTATGAACGTATCAATATCGATATTTAAGATAACTCGATCACTCCGGACTTAACTCTCGAATGGTTTAGTCAACGATCGGTTCCGGTAGAATTAGGGCGCCAGCTGACCTTAAATAGGTAACGTTGACTACGATTCGGCTGGTCAACTAGCCGTGGAGAGAAGAAGTGATTTCATAATAATACTAATAATAAAACAACGTTTGTTTGTTCAATTAAAATATAATATATTCTTGACTTTAAATATATAACTAATAAATTGTCAAGTACAATAGCGTTGGTAATTTGTAATGTGAAATTTATGATTTGGCCAAGCGAGTATCCACGAGCATCAAACAAAAGAAAATTAATATCTAAATCTAATAAACTACGAACCGAGAGAGTGACGATTCACGTCGGCGACTTTTGGGTTTAAAACTGAAACGTAGTTAGCCTATAAATCGAAGTAGATGAACCTACCAGACGAGTGACAATGGTCGACCATAGCTATCAAGTGCGCAGCGTAACAATAGAATAGCAATAATGTAAAATCCGTCGCAATACTAAACCCTAGTAGTCAAGACTACGACTCGTACGCTACTCGTAAAAATTAAAGAAAAGTATGATAACAATAATAAGAGAAAAATGTAAATCAATCTAGCGCAATAACCTTATTGACCAAATTTTACAATAAATGTAATACAATCTTAAGTTCGTACCATTCGCAAGATATGAACACAACGTTAATTAAATTATACTCATAAAATAACGATATGGAATGTTTAAGCAATAAATAAATGTAAATAGTATTAATGTAAATCTAGATTCATACACTTTTCGCTATATGAAAGCAACATAAATTAATCGCAGTTACCAAATAACATTAAATTACATACATATGAGATCAGCATTTAATATTCGGTCTTGCAAATTATTCCGTATAGAAATTCTAATTAAATAAAATAAATATCTAAACATAGACAAGTGCTTAACTGTCGGATTCCTGTTGATTGGCGTTCGTCCGATTGAGCGTGTCGATGACGTCATCAACCAAATCCGTGATCTCCTTGATATAGTACTCGTACAGGTTCGCTAATCTCTCACGTTCGAATCAACGACTATGTATGACTATGTATGACTATGTATGTGGGATTTGAATATTGGTTCAGCCTGCTTAACGTATCGCTTTGAAATCGTGATCCAAATAAAATTCAAGCTCGGTTGGTAACTCGCAGTTAACAGCCTAAAATTTCAAGTAATGTAAATGTGTGCGCCATAATATTGCATAATTCTTTCTCATATTCATCTTTAGTATAACTGAGATAATATATATATATATTGTAACAATTTTTTATTGTTACAACTGCAAAATATTTTGGTTAAATATTGCAAATTTAAATTTCGCGCAAAACTATTTTTTGCTGTGACATTTGGCCGAAAGCGTGCGCTCGCTTGACGGATACGGTGCGTGCAAGAGGCATTCTGGTACGGGCTGCGGTTGTGTTGACATTGGTATGTGAGTTTTAATATTATATCTTGTTTTATATTCGTCATCCGTTATTAATTTCGGTTTATTTTGATGAAATATGATTTAATATTGTTCGTGTTAACATGATTTCACGGGCTCCTATAGTGTGAATCAAAACCGCACAGGGAACTCTGTAATCAGTATCTTAGCTACAAACCAAAAAAATAGTAGCGTTAGTTTGAATTATTTCAACAAAACAAGATTCACACGATGTAATTTTTGCGATTAATTTTTCCTGGCGCGTAATTTAACTCATTATTTTTAACAATATGTATTTTTCTATCGTATATGTAATATAAATTTAGGTATAAGCAAAAAATATGTTTAGTAATTGAAGTTTATTAAATTATATATAAAATACATATACAACTTTCACATTATATTTTTGTGAAATATAAATAAAACTTTTGTGTTTGTGACCTAAATGTTAATTTATGAAACCCGCATGGAAAAGTATAACAATAACAAATGTACAGTAAGTATAGAAATATTTCATGAATAAATTACATATATTTTTTATAGTGCAACTTGTTATAAAAATAAAACTAAATATTATAGTATTTTTTTGATTTTTTTTATTTACAAATACAAACATACAATGTTATGTAAATTACATAAAATATGAGATAAACAAAAATATAATTAATTTTATAAATATAAAAATCATGAACAAAAGATTTTTAATACATTTTAGTTAAAATTAAATGTGGATTATGACCAAGTACCTACCAAGGAACGGTTACGATTCCAGCAAATTTTTTTTTTTAAACTTCGTGGTAGATTCGTCCAATTTAAAACGATGACTGATGCACTAGTATAGTGGGCATTTACTTAATATATTAAAATAAAAATTGTGCAAAATAAAAAAGTTTTCTGAAATAATAATAATAACAATTAGCCCGTATATTTCCACACCACCTAATGAGGTAATACGGCATGGCGCGTTAACCAAATCTTTTAAGTGGATGGTTTCCCCTGCAGGCCTATTTCCACTGTAATTTTTAACCTTTTATAAATTGAATGAAATTAAACTTCTTATCTATATTTGTTATGCATTGATTACATAATTGATCCAACGAAACATAATAATCTAATAAAATTCCCATTTTATATTTAATATATGTATATTTTTAAAATAGACACATTTGAAATAAAAAGAAAGTGACTCAAATTTATAAAATATATTTCAAATATTCACTTATAAATATACTATTTTATTTTATATACTCCTTAACAAACATAAATTTTATTATATATTAATAATATTAATAACTAATTCGCCGCATTTGAACAAGATGTTGCGCTGTTTAATTAGTAAAAAATAGTAATAAATCATTGTGTTATTAAAATATTTGTAATAATATTAATTTTTGTTTATACGCTGTTTCGCCCACTGTTTCGGCCCGCCCTGCGGTCTGCCCGCCCGGCGGTTTACCCGACCGGCGGTCTACCTGCCCGGCGGTCTACCCGCCCGGCGGTCTACCCGCCCGGCGGTCTACCCGCCCGGCGGTCTACCTACTATGCGTTCTGCCACGCCTCACTAGTGATGAAATTAAAATGTTTACGTACGGTCTGTTAGATGCTATGACCGATGGCTCTAATAATGCTAATCGCCTGCTGCATCCATTGTCCGAACATTTAAAACTATGCAGAAATCGTGTGCGTCAATGCGAATATCTTTTCATGCAAAATGAAAAACAGAAACCCTGCGAGGCACCCGCATTATGTCCCCATCCTGAATTGGTTAAAACAGCTACAGAATATGGTGATTTACTCGCCGAAGCATTCGAAAAGAAAACGGATTAACTCTTGTTTCAAAATTATCATGAAGTCAGCAAATCCAGCAAACCGGATATAATTTTTGTTGAACGGTTTGCTGTTTCAACATGTTCAAAGCAAATGCTAACTTGCTGATCTAGCAATTGCTTGATTTGCTGACGTTCGTTGAATGCACCTTATATAAGAACTTATCAATAAAAAAATAATTGTTAATCATATAAATCTACAGTCTTAATAAAAAAATAAAAATAAAACTAAAGCATTCGTGATTAATCACAAAGCACTTTAAAAAACGCTTGAGTTTATTAAAATTATTTTTTATACAAAAATACATTAAAATGAATGTTGAAAAAAATGAACAAATTATATATTTTTATATTAATAAATGCATTATTTTGTAACTATAATATGCACGTAGTTTTAAAAATTAATGCCGCTATTTCTGGTCATTAAATTTAGCTTAAATCTTTAAATTTCAAGAACTTTAAATAAATTTTAATTCTGATCGTTACTGAAATAATTTAAGTAATAAAACTCTAAATTTAAATGCGCAACCGAGTTGCTTCTATTGCTAAATTTGAGTTTAGACTCCTTATAAGTTAACAGAGTGTTAAATATATTTTTTAAGTAATATTAGAAATGTTTGCAATTTATTTTATATTTAGATTTTGGAAGTTAAGATATTAAATATATAAATTGCTACTTATAAATAAAATCCTTTGAATTATAAATAAAATCCTTTAAATTTTAAATGGGTCTTAATATAAGCTAAAGATCAGTATCATAGTAAGCTATTATTTTGTTTTGTTTTTTATTAAGTCGCCATTTTCATTATTTAGTTTAAGCAAATAAATCGATTGTTGTCATTTGTTGTTACTGTAATAGTTTTGAAATAAATATTATTAACTAAAATTGAAATTTTAATAATCTAGTTAATTATATTCGAAAAGTTAAAATTGTATATAATCAAAATAAATGTTATATTAGATAATATTAAAAAGCCTAACATTGATACGAAAAACAAGCGTAAGTGTATATTTTAATGTGTGATTTTTAGTGTATTATATTTATTTAAAATATTTCTTAGCTCTCTATTTCAAAATAGAGAAAATTGGGACTAAGGCCCATTAAAAAAACAAATCATCAAATTTCTACTCCATCTACTAGTACTTCTAGGTTAGTTGTTTTTTATTATTTTTTTGTTTTATAATTATTAAATGAATATAGATGACCGCTTTGATCGTGAAATTGAAAGGAGAGTTAATGCTGGTTGTAAGGTTTTGGCTGCTTTGGGTATTTTTTGCTAGGAATGTGAAATGTTTCCAAATGTAAATGTTTTGGTGCATACGTTGATGTATGCAGTGGTGATATTCAAAATATTTAACAAAGGGTTCGCTAACAGAAAATTTTTCCTTAACTGACCTTACGATTCCCGCATATAAGTAAAAAAGATGGGTTCGAAAAATTAAGTCAGTTAAAATTTAACATTGTTTATGCCAGAACTATATATATAAAAAAACATAGAAACAAGTTATTAGGTAACAATATCAGTAATTAGATCTTAAAATTTATGAATTTTTAATTAAAGAAAACCAATCTGCTGTTGCACACCATGCGTTCATGATGCACAATTCGAAGATACTGTAATAAATGCAATAAATATTAACAGTAGATTGATAAGTGAGAAGCAATAGATATTTATAAAGTAAAAAGATAACGTCAATCAGTGTGAAGGGGCACTGCATTTAAATAAAATTTGAGTTCCTTAAATTAAATATAAATTTTTATCATTTACTCGTAGTTACTTATTTTGCTACCTAGTAACTTGTTTCTATGTACATTGAGTTTGTCGTAACGCCGATTATTAATAAAAATGAATAAAGAACTACAATCTAAAACCGTTTAATTTTAATATAATGGGTTCTTAAAGATTTTTTTTTTTACTATGTATAACAAAGTGTAGTTTGTGGCCAAAAACTAGTGCTGGACAAAAACTATTATATTTACAAAGACGTTAAAATATTGTCTAATTTTCATGAATTTTTTTTTCCATATTTTATTTAATCATTTAACTAAGTATTTCAATTTAAAAATAGTACAATTAAGTAACAGTCGATATTAGTAAATGCAAATAAAACAAATTAGTTTCTTCTTATTTTTATCACGAGTGAAAAAAAATTGTCTAATTGTCTCATAAGGTCGCCGCCATCTTAATTAATATCTACCAAGTTAATAGCTACAACAAAAGGTATGTAAATAAATTTTGATACTACATTCACAATCAATTTAAATTACAAGAAAAAATACTGGAATCTTTTTAAAAAATGCATTTTTTTTAAATGTTTATAATATTATTAAAGTAAAAATCGTGTGACGGTTTCGTTATAGATTCAAATTTTATGACAGAGAGCGAGCGATCGAGAGCCGCGTGTAACTGTTACTAAACTTTGACCACAGGAATGTTTAATGCATGCTGGTATAAAACGGGGTAAAGCGTGCCGCGCCGCGCCGCTTTTAAGCTTTATAATGCTGTAAAAGCAAACTGATTTACTTCACTTGACTTTGACTTTAAATCGAGGTTATTTCACTATTAATTGTTTTTCAATTTGGATGAGTTTATTGTATAGTAATATTCTCGCAAAGCGAGAATGGAGCTAGTCGAATGTGGTTTGATTTTATAAGCTAGTTTTTCGACTAGCTAAAATACAAGATTAGAAGTATATGAGTATACCCATACATAGACTACTTTAACATTATTACATAAATTATAAGAAATTATAATTATTATTACAGTATACGTTGCTTAACGTATCACGTTGGAACTCGGAGTTTTTGATAATAATTATCGATTGATAATATTATCTGAAAAACATAAACTCAAATCTTTATTTACTAGAAATATGTAAAAATAAACTGAAGAAATATAAATATAACATTATTTCAATTTAAATTGAAAAGATCGTTGTTTTGATCGTGAATTTTATAGAAGAGTTAATGCTGTTTGTAAGGTTTTGAGTGCTTTGTACACTTTTAAGAATGTAAATGTTTCCAAAAAGCCCGTCTGAATATATACAAAGCTGTTTTGATGCCTACGTTAACCCATTAACGCCTAAAAACAAACCAGTGGAGAAAAAAGGTTAAATTATACAAAAAACTGAAGTTTAGATGTCATTTATTATATTTATTTTAAAAAAATTTTTTTTTTCATACCGAACATAGAAATATAAGGGCGACCTCGAATGGGGACGTTAGGCAGATGTGTGAAATTTTTCAAAACATCCTTTTTCGATGCACATTGTTTTTTGGCACTTTTTGCATGACCACCTTGCCTTCATGTGACACACACAACACTTTAACTGTTTTTCCAATTTTCCCGGAAAATGAAAACCTTCTGTCATTTCAATACTGGATCCAGCTTTTCTTTTTCGTTGGGTTCTAGAAACGGTACCATCTCTCAGATAGCTTCGAACTATATAACGTCGAAATTCCAACTGATCCATCATATTTTCTGCCGTAATTTGGTGTATTTTCCAGGCGTTAGTCATAACCATGTCTAGAAAATATGTAAACAGTACCCACCACCACTTTTTACCTTTTATGCTAATTCGATAAAGAGAAATACATTGGTCGTGAGTATCTACTCCACCCATTCCAGAATTGTAAGTTGCAAACATCTTTGGCTGAACTACATTTTCTTTTGACTTTGATGCTTTAGACCATCTCTTTACCTGATGCAAAGGTTTAACGGTATCATAATTGGATAACATCGAACAAACACTGTTATCATACCATTTCACACATAAAATTCCATTTGTCTTGTCGAGTCTGTAGTCATAAGTCCCTCTTGTCATTTTCTTCATTTGTTTCGACTCCATTACTGGACATTTCTGCATTCTGTTTTCTCTTACAGTTTCTGTCGCTTTTATATTTTTTCTTTTTAAATATACCATTAGCGGATACTTTGTAAAATAATTGTCAAAAAAAATTTCATTTCGGTTTGGTTCTGGGAGGTTTTTTATTAGATCGATCACTACCTTAGCTCCAAGGGGTATTCCTTTGGTTTCCTCAGTTTCATTCGCTTTTTTACCACAGTAAACATCAAAACCATAACAATACCCAGTGGAACTAGTGATCATCCAGTTTTTGTACCCAAATCTCACCGGTTTACCTCTGATAAATTTTTTGGCTGGATTATGACCAAAATATTTGACCATGGATTCGTCTATGGAGATATCTTTATGAAAGCAACCCCACTGACAAAAACATATTTTATATATACTTCTACCTAACGTCCTCGTTTGAGGACGGTAAGATATTTTGATAGCTAAGCACTATCAAATACAATATAAGTGAATATTTTTGTTTACTTACCGTAAGATTAGTCTATCGACGTTTCGTTTTTGATGGAATATCAATAAATTTATTTTTTTATTATACAAAAAGAAATTTTTTAAAACGCAACTACGCTACTTCAAAAAACTGTGAGATTCAAAGAACTGTCAAAACTCAACTGGTCGTTTTTAAATCTAAGTGAGACCATTTACTCATTGCATTGTTTATATTAACAAGATAAAACTTGAAAAATTTCATAAACAGTCTGCCCATATCGTTGTATGTTTATTTTTATAAGCGTCCTCAAACGAGTACGGCCGGCGTTAATGGGTTAATATATGGTAGCGAATATTGGATTTGACTGCAAAAGTATAAAAAAG
Organism: Clivina fossor; assembly: GCA_963966155.1. NCBI lineage: Eukaryota > Metazoa > Arthropoda > Insecta > Coleoptera > Carabidae > Clivina > Clivina fossor. The sequence continues at coordinate 765,968 of OZ014567.1, forward strand.
AAATGACTGCTATGGAAATGAGATTTTTACGTGGGGTATGTGGTGCAACTAGGAGAAATCAGGTACGAAATAGATTAGTGTATTGTATAATGAGTGTGAAATTGAAAAAAAAAACTGTTGTAGCAAAAGTTGCAGTGTTAATCACTTAAGATGGTTCAAATATCTAGAGCAAATGCCTAATGAACGTTTGGTTAAAAAAATTTATATGAATTATTTTGATGGTATACGTTTGCGTGGACATCCGATGAGTAGTTGAAGTGATAGATTAAGAAAGTCTTGCGTGAGCGAAAGTTTCCAAGTAGTAAGAATAGAAGAGCATGTATGAAAGGCATTATGAATATGGACGATGCTAAAGTTGCTTGTCTGAATAGGAATGTTCAGAGGAAACTTATTTCGATATAATAGAAAAAGTTTGTGCCACATCCTTTTGAGTACACGGCGTGATTGTGTATGTATGTATGTATGTTCATATGTAAGTTGCAAATAAATATGTAATCATTCTATATTTATACATATATGCATTTACGAGTATCAATAAAAAAAGCTGTTGCCAGCCAGCCTGTGGGCTATTAATTTACGAAAGAGAGAAAGAAAGAGAGAGAGAGAGAGAGAGAGAGAGAGAGAGAGAAAGAGAAAAAGAAAGAAAAAAGTTTGCACGTTTTAAGCTTGACAATAAAAAAAAATGCATGCAACCAAGATTATTGCTCGTGGACGAAAAAAATTGATAACATAAACCAAAATCATGATAACTATAAAATATATTTGTCGTATGTAGTCGTACATGTCCGGTCCATTCTTCGCGAAAATGATAACAATTCCTGAATGATAATATTATCCGTGATTTCAATAGATTGCGTTCACTGAATTATATTTTACATATAGCTAATTTTAAACAAAAACATCAGAATATGTGAGTCAACATTTTTGGCAGTCAATATTTTTAGTTGTAAAATATGAAAAAGGCATACACGAGAAGCTATATATTCAATAAAAATTGACGACACGACAAATATCGCAATGTACACGGTAAATTTTACAATTTCCTGTTGGAAAAAGCCGCACTTGAGCAAAAATTTACATCTCAGAACGTGATGGAAATTTTAACGTCTTATTCTTCATAGAAAATCAAAATTGATTCTTCTCTAAGATTAAAATGTGCATGAGCACGGCTCTTGTCGGATAAACACAATTATTAGAACCGCTGCTGCTTTGACATTCAATCAAGACGTTCGTCAAGACCGCAAAGATTCTATCAGATTATGCAAATGTTAGTGCAGATATCGTATACTGTACATATACGAATTTTTTTTATTGAACGCTACACAGAAAAATTGACTATTTTTTATGATGAATTGATTTTGAATTTCGTGAAAACAAATGTGTCAAATATATATTGTAGAGCAATTCAGCAGTAAAATTTAAAAAATTTAAAATTTAAAATACAGCATAATACTCCCGTATTTTTGCCGCATGAAAACTCAATTTGAATTTCAAACGGCGACGGCTGAATTTCGATCACTAGTTTAAATAAAGATCCTAACAGATGATATAACAGATTTTTTTGTTGAAATTGGTAATAAAAAATAAAACCGGACATGTTTCAATAACGAAAATAAAGTTTCTTTTAGCTTCAAAAAATATTCCAACAAAATTTCAAGTTAAAATTTTCCCTTTACGAGATTTCTTTATCAATAAATTTATTATAAAGTATCACGACTTCAGACGAATATATAAAGATATTTATTGATTGATTGATGAATGTTTGTGAATATTCCAACAAAATTTGCGATTATCATTTGTCCTTTATCAATAAATTTATTATCTAGTATGCGTTGCATCAATAATTAAAAACTATTAGAGTAAGGTGATGATAAAATGAAAAATGAACGATTTAAGACGAGTGATTATTAAATAAAGATATTTATTGATTTTATTGATAAATGTATTTGTTTTTTGCACAATAATAATTACACAATACAATTAGTTGACTTTGCCAGCAGTGCGATCTCGGTGCACTTTCAAATGCGTCTTGTAGGGTGTCGGTTGGATAAAAGTTTTCGAACAGTATTCGCATTTATAAGGTCGTTCTCCTGTGTGAATGCGAGTGTGGTATAAAAGTGCTGAACTCTGACGGAATTTCTTCTCGCAGAACTCGCAGGGAAATGGACGTTCGCCTAAACACCAACAAACATTATACATTTTATACAAGGTTATGACTGTTATTTACAAGGTTATGACTGTTTTATACAAGCTTATGACTGTTTTTTTTACAACCTAACCAACCATAACAAAAAAATAACCAACCTGTGTGCGTCCTCACATGACAGTTATAGTTACCGATCAATGCGAATGCCTTATCGCAATGCTCGCATTTATGCGGTCGCTCGCCGGTGTGTCGACGCATATGCCGATTGAAATTGGACTTGTTGCATAAGCTTTTCGTGCAGATCGGACACTTGTATCGCATATCGCTCGGATTATGCAATTTCATATGCTTAGACAGACTGCCTTTCGATGCATAGAGTTTCTTACAAATCGGACAAGGAACTTGACGTGTGTCTAAGTTGTCGCTGTGACGATTCCGAATGTGTTGTTTCAGATTCGTTTCGGATTTGCCACGATAACCTATAATACAGTTACAACAACAATATACAAACAAACAACAAACTGTAACCCAATAGAAACAAAATATAAGCAACTGTTATTTTAATTTTTTCCACTTTAATTGCAAGGAAAAGTCGTATAGCGTTTGGTATGGTGTCTGTAACATTAAAATTTTTTTTTTTGTATAGAAATCCTTCATATAACCTCTAGATGACCAATCTGAACCTAGTTTATGTAGGTGTATGGATGTGCGTCGTCAGCTCGCTCGCTCAGTCAAAATTTTGTGATGACAACTTCTCCTAGACGGTTCAACCGATTTTAATGAAATTTTCAGGATAAATTTGTCTAGTACCCAAGATAGGGTCATGTGGTTTTATTTTTTTCCAGTGATGCCAACTTTCCGAAAGAAAAATTAGTAAAGTTTTTAAAAATTCATATTGGCTACATTATTTATCCGATTTTGATCAAATTTTCACAAAATATTCTCCTAGTATTCATATAATTTATGCAATTTTAACAAAAAACAGTGTTGCCAACTTTCCGAGAAAAAAATTACTAAAATTTTAAAAAATTCATTATGACCACTTTATTTACCCGATTTTAATGAAATTTTTATAAAAGATTCTCCTAGTGCCTAAATAAATTATCAAATTTTAACGAAACTTATCGAGAAAAAAAATCACAAAATTTTTTAAAAATTCATTGTGGCTACATTATTTATTCGATTTTAATCAAATTTTCAGAAAACTTTCTCCTAGTGCCCACAAAAATTATAATTTTAATAAAAATATTATGTTACCAATTTTCCGAGAAAAGTCAAAACTTAGCAATTTTGTAACACGAATTAGCGTGATTATCTTCTAGTTAGAATAATTCATTCATTTCGTGATTGATAAGGAATTAATCCGTTCTTTACCCGAATCTCAATATTATTTGAAGAAAGCGCTGTTAAAATTAAATTAATTTAAAAGTACAAGTTTGCTTTTGGTTGATTGCTGTTGATTAAAATATTACAAAATTAAAATAATTCACATGATAGAGTCTAGAAATTATTTATATTTAAACAGTCCTGGTTTTTACATCTAATTTTGGCCAGTGGTGTTTACTTAAGATATTCAAAATCATAGTTATTTAAAAAATATAGTCGAATTTTTATTAAATAAAAATTAAACTTTATATATAATTATCAGTTTATATACATAAATTTTTATGAACATATCATACAATAATTATTTAAAAAAAATTGAAGTAAGTATGTCTGGTTAAAGACAAATATTTATTTCTTTTAGGACTGTAAATTGTCTAGTAAATTTAATTTAGCTGATCTGTCAACAATGGTCACAAGTAAGTATAACAATATGATTGTACGAGAAATAGTTTTAATATTATATGTTTTTAACGTAGTTAATTATTCTTAAAAGCAAGACGGAAACTAACTGTAACTGATATATTTTGACAATAAAACATGAAACAAATTAAGAATTTTTTTCTAACATTTCATATAATAATAAATCAGTTTCTTTTTTAATGTTAAACTAATAACTTTGTATTTCTGTAATTTTGTTTCGTAGTAATTATTTTTGCTTAAGTTTAACGAATAATCGTTTATTTACCTTTTATCTACGATGCAATAATCGTTAGTCGATATACTAAGTTTCTAAACCTGGTTTTATTTTGTAAAATTACTAGGTATATTTAATTATATAATTATAAATTTGAACAAAATAAATATTAATTTATTTGCTTTAAAAAATTATTTTTGTGTTTTTAATTTTAACAAAAAAATTATAATCGTTTTTTGTAATCTTTATTGTAAAAGAAAGTTTAAATAAAACAAAAGAAAAAATTATTAAAATTTAATATATTCTAAATTAGGTTAGATTAAATGTGGTCTTTTCTCAAAACTTATGGAAAAGACAATAAAAAAAATTGATTGATTGAGCTAAATTTTCTTTTCGGAAATTTTTACCGCATCCCTCGATTGGACATTTGTAGCTATCGTTCTCGTGAATTATTTTTAAACTTGCACTTTTATCTCTAACAATTACCACAGATATTTAGCGTAAATAAATTTAGATTACTGAAACATACCGGGTGTTCGTTCGTTAAGTTCGTATGGGCTTTTAACATGCAATTTCGATAATTTTTCGATATACTTTTTTCTCGAGTTAAATTCGGAGAAATACTTAGAATACTTTTTGATAGACAATAAAAAGTTCTATAATTTGGTTTTATTTTTAATTTGCTAGCATGTACCGTTTGGGCACTTGATTTTTTGGTATTTATTTTTTTTTCTCAAAAACTATGAGGTCTAGGAAAATAAACGTGGTATGAAAAAATGCGGAATAATGAGTACAATAATTGAGTGAAGAAACCATTATTCTACGATGTATCGTTTAGTAGAAAAAAAAACTGAATTTTTGAAAATCTCTCAAGGGTACCCCCTTGTCAAATTTTCAAAAATTCAGTTTTTAATTTTTTTTTACTAAACGATGCAACCTAAAATGGTTTCTTCACTCAATTATCGTACTCATTATTCCGCATTTTTTCATATCATGCTTATTTTCCTAGACCTCATAGTTTTTGAGAAAAAAAATAAAAACCAAAAATCAAAAAAAAAAATTTAGCGCCCAACCAGCACATGCTAGCAAATCGAAACTAAAACCAAATTCTACAACTTTTATGCCCTATCGAAAAGTATTCTAAGTATTTCTCCGAATTTAACTCGAGAAAGAAGTATATCGCAAATTATCGAAATTGCATGTTAAACGCCCATACGAACTTAACGAACGAACACCCGGTATATTAAATAGACCTATCTATTATATTTCTTTTTTTTATTTAAATACTTTTTAACTTACCATCTTCTTCATCTTCTTCAACTTTCACATCGGATGCAACCTCTGGCGATTGTACAACAATCGGAACAGTTTTCGGTGTAGATGACTTAGTATGTGATTTTGATGTTGCCTTGGATTTCGACATAGGCGGAGGTTTAATTGGTATTGGTTTAGTGGTAGCAGCTAATGCTTCCGGATCGGTAACCTCATATAAACCGAGATTTCTCGCTCGATTTAAATGCAAACAGAAATCAAATCGATCAATCGAATGTTCCGATTTCGTTTCTTCCAGCCATGTTTTCAACGAATGACGTTTATGGAACTTTTTCCCATCCGAACTAAAAATCAATTCATATAGGTTATAATAATAATAATAATATTACAGAATTAATACAAATTATTATTGTTAAATACAAAAAGAAAAGTGGTTTCAATTAATCGAAATTACTAAATTAGAAGGTAATTACTTTTTCAAAACAATGTCCCACTTCCCGGCTGAATTAGCAAAAGGTCTCTGCGTCAAATGCTTCTCCCATCCGAGCGGTAAACGGTGATCGGGTACAATAACAGATCTACGTGGTCCTTCTGCACATTCAACAACCGATTCAATGCCAATTGGTTCACCATTCAACCATCGGCAAGTCCATTCTTCACCTTCACTCGTCTCCGGAACAGCTACAAATAACAGAAATCATTGGGTTAAGATGATTTATATGAATGATTTTGAAGATATACGAGTGGTATGATTGAAAGAGTCCAAGCAGTAGAAATAGAAGAGCATGTACAAGAGGAATTATGTATGTAGATGAAGCTGATGAAGAAACTGATTTCGGAATATTGGAAAGTATATGGCGTGATTGTGTATGTATTTTCATTACTTTAGAAAACACTATAATTTATATTAACTAGTATTTGTTTATAATATGAATAATATATCATTTATTATATTTTCTGTATTTACATAATTGCAATTGTCCTATTGAGCAAGGATCAACAAAAATAAAGATTATTATTATTATATTACTTGTAATAACTTCTTCTGGTGGCGGTTTTTCATCTTCTTGTACTGATTCTTGTTTAATCGCTTTTTCTTCTTCCGTTTTCGGTTTCTTTCTCATGCCAAATAATTCGGCGACATTTATTTTTCGTTTTCTTTCGCGACGTTCCTCTTTCGATCCGACAACGGGATCAAACAAGGGCGATGCATGCGCCACTGGTGGAGGTTTAATAATTGGAATTGGATCAGTAGTTTTCAGTTTCGATATTTTCGATGCTTTTAAAACTTTAGAAAACCCATCGTCGAACAAGACATCATACATATCTGTAATTAAATTACTTGCTCAATAATAATATACAGTAATTAATTCTACTGTTAGTAACAATGACGGGTGCCGACTTTTCAGTCATCTTCAGATTTTCTGTGTTTATCGAACCACAAATACGGTCCAAATTCAGAAAATCTAAAGATGACTGAAAAGTTGAAACAATAACAAACCTGATAGGGAATTTAATAACGCAGGTTCGGAACCCAAGAATAACATTTAATCTTTTGACATTAATACAGTAGCAATGAATTTACATGATAGATAAATTTTGCAAAATCAGTTGCGAGGCGTGGCATTTAAACTAACGTAAATGAAGAATTACGAATTCTTAAAAAGTAACCAATAAATTATTAGTTTCATGATCAATATAATAGTAATTTTACTTTATTTATAATAAAGTAGTAAGAGAAGATAAATTTTAAGATGTAATTTTTAATTATTAATAGAAAATGGAACAAATTTATTTAATGTTTATCATTATCAATTGATTTAAGTATACTAACGCATAATACTCTTATTTATAATAATTTCGCAACCTATTTTAAAGATTTATATTTTTGCCAGAAGTTTTATCGTGTACATATAAAAAATAGGAGTATAGTATTAAAATTATATAATTTATAATATAAATATAGGTTATGTTCATAAAATTTTGTAACAAAAATTTTCTATTGTGTAAAATAAATTCTTATCTTACCAAATTTGTACAATTTTAGTAAAATAAGTAAAAATTGTATGTGTTAAACACTCACCGATATCAAGAACTTGCCGAATTGTGCCAGGATATTTATTATAACTGTCAACCCAAGTAGCCATACACTTTTCACCAACAATAAATGTTTCTACATGTGGTCGCAGTTGATAAGGCCGTAATCGCGAACTATCCATCGGAATCCATTTATTCGCCCGATTCAAATGTTTATCAAACTCGACAAATACTTCGTTTTCATCGTAATCAACTTCTAAAATCGTTGCCGGATACCATTTCTCATTGAAATCATTCGCTTCGATTCTGGTACCGGGAAAAAAGTTAATAGCAACCGATGTTTCAGTTTTTATCTCCGGCAAGACTTCATTAATCTCCGGTTCACTTTTAATTGTTGTTGCAAGCTCATCCAATGTTTTCTCGGCAGGTTTTCCTATCTCTTCATCCGATTCACAGACTTCTTTTTTAATTTTCAAAGCAACTGCTTCAATTTGACTGTTTGTAAATTTAGTTTCAGTTGTATTAGTTGTATCTGGTTCGGATTTAACTTCAACGTCACCATTTTCACTTGGTGGTGCTGATAATTTAGCAAGGCTCTTAGTCCATGGAAATACGGAAGGTAAAGCGCCTTGTCTCAACATATATTTCGTACCTTTAAAATTACAAAAATCCGTTCGACGAAAATGTCTAGAGCATACGTATAACACTTTCTTGACTTGTCTCTCTTCTGGAATGCGACATAATTCTATCCACTTTGGTCGCAAATCCGAGTGAAATGGCATTTTGTGAAATGTAACCCCATTGTCTTCAGGACGTACGGAGTCCGATGGACAATCCAATACGTTGCATTTACGTCCCATTGCTCCTTGTTATATCCTATTATATTAAACAATTATAATTCTGCTTTAAACAGTAAAAGAATAAAAGCAGTTATGACACAAACTTGCATGTTTGATGCAAGCCTTCTTTGCAAACTTCAACAACAAAAACAACGCACATAACCTTTGTTTCGGGCACGTTCTGAATTGTTATAATTTGTTACTGTTACATAATTAATTAAAAAAGTTAATTATACGTTACGAAATAAATATGTACATATTTAAATTTATTTCTATTCTATTATTTTTACAATATTTCTAGATTAATAAGTTGCTGACAATGTACAAATGATTACGGTGCTGTCATCTATAAACTAACAACTGAACTAATGTTTTGAATTGGTATTAGAATTTATTAATAGAGGGCACTGTAATATAAAATTTAAAAAAATTAAAATATTCAATTAATAAATAATAGAAGTACTTTTTTGCATAACATTTACACTTAGTGTTGAAATATAAAATGATTAGCATACATAATTAGCATGTATTTTAATAAACAATTCTAGCTCATTTTATAACATGCACGTGATTTATTCAAATATTTCAATAAAACCCATAGATAAATAACTATAGATATATATTCTTTGATAAAACAAAACAGATCTACAGAAAAATATAAAATTCATCGAAACCTAATGAAATATAAATAAAAAGTATAATTAACTGTATGTAAAGGATGATTCATTTAGAGGTACTTTTTTCAAAAATGAAAACAAATAGAAAAATTCGATTTTATCGGGTAATCTTTATTATCATACAAAAGAACCATTCTTTACATTTATTTTTTAAAGATTATTTCTTTCAAATGTTGGCCGTAACTGCGGCTAATATACTCCATTCTGAAGGTCCAATATTTGATCACACGTTCGATCATTTCGAGCGGTATTTGGCGAATGACGCGAGTAATGTTGGCTTCCAATTCCTCAATCGTAGCCGGCTTATCCCTGTAGATTTTTGACTTTACGTAGCCCCAAAGGAAAAAGTTTAGAGGTGTGATATCACACGATCTAGACGGCCAATTCACCTGTTCGAAGCGTGAAATTAACTTTTCACCGAATTGTTCTCGCAATAAAGCCATAAAGCAATAAAGGAAGGTCGGCCGGCATCAGTTTTTGCACGAGTTGAATTTTGTATGCTTTTAAACCAAGATCTTTACGTAAAATACGCCAAGTTGTTGCATATGACAAGCCAAGTTCTTGAGAACGGCGCCGAATTGATTCATCACGTTCAACGCGGACACTCTCAGCTACTGTCGCTATACTTTTTTTACTATGTGCTGGATGTGGTCTATTTGGTCGCGTATTGTCCAATAATGAAAATTGGGTTTCAAATTTTTCGATGGCACGACGAATTGTGCGTTCAGTAGGCCGATTATGTGGACCATAAGTTGCTCTAAGAGCTCGAAACACATTCTTCGTAGAACGTTGATTTTCGTAATACAGCTGAATAATTTGTAGACGCTGTGCCGGGCTAAGTCTTTCCATAATGAAATGTCAAACAATACTGAATCAAAATACAATGACAGGTTGACACGACTCGCGCGTCAACTGTCATAAAATCAGCTGTGAAAAAAGTACCTCTAAATGAATCACCCATTATATTAAAGAGAAAAGGAATTTAAAAACATTTAAATTAGAAATTAAAATTTTTTACTATAATAAACTTGATGCTTAAGTAAATTTCTTGCAATTCTTATTATTAATATGTATTACAATTTTTTAGACTCAATTTATTAAGAAGGCGTAAAAATTCAAACATTTCTACGTAAATTCGGCTTAATTTCAAGGACTTGCGATGCTTTGGTGCGAAGTTGTGATTTCTTGAAATTTACCCTGCATTTTGCGAATTTTTTTTACTGTTTTACCATTGAACACATTTGTTTGATCGTTAAAATGGTCTAAATGTTGAAAATTTGCCAGAACTTTGAACTCGCAAAATGCAGGATAAATTTCAAAAAATCACAACTTCGCACCAAAACATCGCAAGTTCTTGAAATTAAGCGGAATTTACGTAGAAATGTTTGATTTTTTACGCCGACTTAGTAAATAGAGTCGAAAATTTTTTTTTGATGATACTATACAAGTATACATGTTATCAAAGTTTGACAATTTTTAAAGTCAAAACATGTTTTTTCTGCGGGGTATGGTGGGGAGCGGAATGGTTCAAATGCATTATCTTAAAGACGAGATTTTTTCGGACGTAAAATTTCATTTAAAATTGGCCGAGTTATACCTATCTGAAAATCGATAATTTTTCTGATTGGTTAATTTTTTGCGCCTAGTGTATTATAATATTAGTATTTCTATTTATTTTTTAGTTAATTTGATTATGTTTCTCTTATTGACTAAATATAGTTGGATTTTGTTTGCAGATCGTTCATAGTCTACATGAAGTCAAGATGATCACTATATGTATGTCAAATTTTCAACATCTTTTATTACTTTTTGAGTTATAAATCAGCAGATAGGCAAATATTATTTAATTTTTATAATACAGTAGATTTGTATTTTAAATCACTGTTTTGTTCTTTCTATCTTGCATCACGTTCAGTTTAAATTTAATAATTTCAAACAATTTTTGTTTTTCTACAAAAATTATTATTATTTATTGAAAATTGCATTAATTATAAGACTGTGCAAATCTTTTGAGATATTCGTATTCATTAGATTTCATTTTATTTAAAGATATAAATAGCATTACTAACTATTTATTATATAATCTAAAAAACATTACATTTTTATTTGAAAATGTGATCAGCATAATAATTTTAGAATAAATTATATAACAGGTGTTATACGTTAAAAACAATTTATATAAAAAAAAATTAAAATCCTGAATATATATCACGTAATACACAGATGTAATGATGGTTGCATAACAAGACAGATAAATATTGTGAAATTTTGGGAAAAATATAAAATCTCAATATTCTTGAGTATTATTATATTAAATTTCACAATGACAATACGAACATTTATTTGTTCAAGGTCTATTACTATAAATATTGAAATATATACCGACATCTATTCGCTATATGTTGAATTATAAAATTATTATAATTTGATAAATAAATTTAAAATTAGATAATTCAAATAATAAAAACATATTATATAAATAAAATTAATAGCTTTCTCATATTATATATTATTATTGTTATATATTTTACAAAGAAATAATGTATAATAAATGACTGTAGCACATAATTACATTGGTATAGTTTTATTGACTTTAACACCAATTATATGATTTAAAAACTAATAAACAACAGGCGAACAACCTGAATCTCTAGTAGAAATTTTAGAATATGAGACAAAATTGTTTGTTGGTAAGTTATTCAAAGGTGTAGGCCACTCAGAGACGCCCGAAATAGCATCAAATTATTTCATTTATAACTTTTATTTATCTATAAAAAAAATCCTGCTACACTTCTGATAACGTTATAAAATGTATGTGTAAAAATTTTAAAGCAAATCTTTCTATTTCGGAAGTCTCAAGGTGACTTAATCCCGTTAATATATAATTAAGATTAAAGACTGTTGTTTTATAAATATAAGGTTAAAAAAAATTAAATAAATCTTGTTAAAAAAGCATAGTTTATTAAATCATAATTTTCTTACACAATAATAAAATTATGTAATACGATAGTCAGTACAATGTAAGATAAAGAGCAATTTTTTCAAAAACAATATGCACATACAGACATATGTGTTTTGTTTAACAACACATATTTATTGTTTACTTTTCAATACTACATGAAATATAATTATATATAAATTAATAAATTATTTTATTAATATCAGTAATTTATGTTGATTTTGAATGTGTAAGTTTTTGTTAGTTTCGTGTTGATCGGTGTGATAAAAATGATTGTGGAATGACTTTTTGGATCGGAAGACGACTAAATGAACACTTGTTCACTCGCTAAACGATCCGCAAACGGTTTCACAATTTCTCTAGTTGCGAAATAAAATATTAAACCGAACGTAACGGAAATTGGTAGTGCTGTCAGAGCTTTCTTAAATATTGCTAACAATAGCAATGTAAGTGATAAACCCTAAACAAACAAACAAAAATAATAATTTCTCATAGATTTTTAGGCATTTTGATCGGTAGAAAGTAGTAAATATTGTAGCCAATTTAATGTAACTGCTGTAAAACTTATTGGGTTGGTGCAAAATTATCAGGCGTTTTTCTAGACGGGTTATTTGTTAACCCTTAAATGCATGATTTTTTGTTTCACAAAAAAACATTTTTTTTTTGTTATATTGAATGTTACTGTGTTCCGTAAAAATAATAAAAAAATTCTTGTTTTAAAATTTATTGCAAAAAATACAAAAAACTCTTTGTATCATATATGATACATTATGCATAAACTAGTTACATTTTAATTAATCTTACGTGGTATGAAATGTTTTGAAACAACTTGAAGTTTTGTTGAAACACAGGTTCACTTTGCATTTTTCGCAAAATACATAAGTTAGTGCCTTACACATGGGATGTTTGCATCTTCCTCGAGTTTCTAACCACTTTGGCCAATGGTCCATTAAATCCTGTCTGACATCAATTGGTGGTACAATTCTTGCGGGGTTTTTTATTCTTTTTAGCTCTAATGATTCTTGTATACCTGAACTTGGGCGACCCCTTTTTGCAGTATTTCTGCCGATTTTGCACAAACACTGAGAAATTTCAATGCGAAACTTTTTTTGGTTCATAGATTGGCGTCCTTTTTCCATACAAACTCTCTGGTATAGAATCCAAGAATTGACCAATGATAAGTCAATTAAATGGTAAAATAGTCTAAAGTACCATTTTTTTGATTTTAGCTTCATTCTATGCCGTCCAATATGACTGTCAAACAAATCAACTCCGCCCATATGTTGATTATAGACAGACACAATTTGAGGACACTTGACTTCCTTGTACTCCTTCAATTTTCTATCAAATCGTCTTACTGTAGTTTCTGGTTGTTGTCCACAAAAGGTTGACATTAGATTAACAATTTTGTTGTCTTTCCAGGCTAAACTACAAATTTCAACGTTGTCGACAGTAGCAACAAATTCAATAGATGTTCCCCGAGGTTGTTTCTTGAACTCGTTTTCTAATGGCAGTTTACATTGAGGAATCCGATTGCGTCTTATGGTACCTAAAGATAAAATACCTTGTTTATGAAGCTCAATCAGAAGAGGTACGGAGGAAAAATAATTATCAAAATAGAGTTTGTGGTTCTTAAATTTTCCAATATCTCTTGCGAGGCGTACTACCACATTTGAACTCGCACCAAGATCTGGTTCATCAGAAGGTCGTCTAATGGGATCATTTTCTTGTCCGGTATACACTTCAAATTTATAGGCATATCCAGACACTCCACATAAAAAAAACAGTTTAAATCCCCATTTATGAGGTTTATTTTTCAGATACTGTTTTAGATGATGTCTAACCTTGGTAGCACAAACTTGTTCGTCTACTGATAATGCTTCTTCCATCGGTATAGATACAAACTTCTGTTGCAGACTATCTAATAGAGGCCTAATTTTGTATAGTTTATCATATCCTATTTCTCCTTCGCGAATTTGCTTTTGGTTATCATTAAAATGTAACGAAGCTCGAATTTTTTCAAATTTATTCACCGACATAGTCTCTTTTACAAAATCGCTCCCTGTGATATCTGCCCAATAATCCCTTACATTTGTGCAATAGGAGACTGATGTAAATATGCATATACCTAAGTATTTATGTATATCATCCTTTTTTATTAGCTCAGGTTTATTGGGGTTGCGCTGAGTACTGTAAAGGGACGATTCTAAAACTATTTTATCAATAATTTCATCATCCAGAAAATATTTAAAAAATTGATACGGAGTTTCTAAACTCAAAATATTGGCTGGAAGATACGCATTCCCTAAAAACTTTTTTTCTTCATCAGAATAATTTAAATTACCCCTTTTCCATAAAATTTTAGTTTTTTCTTCAAGTTTCTTTTTCTGCTTTGACCTACCTAAGTCGGTTGTTACAGGTTCTGGCAATATGGCACTTGAAGAAATTTGTGCAATGGGTTCCAAAATATTGTCATTTTCTTCATCTGACGAAGATTCTATCGCATTATCCTCTTCGAATTCATCATCGTCATCTTCTAAATCATCTTCACTTTCGACAGGAATATCTAAATCTATAAGATTTAGCAACTCATCGTCAGTAAGAGATCTCTTCTTGTCGAAATGTTTCCACCACTTGCTCATTATATCTAAAAAGTTAATTAAATTTTATAACGCGCAATATTACATAAACGTAAAAATATATATTTAATTTTTATGTGTAAGTAAGATAGAAATATTAGAAGAATAAAATATAAAAAATAATATAAATAAGAAATGGAAAAATATTATCTTAGTGCATGATGTATCAGATATGATACAAGAACAAAACAGCTGATAAGATAACGATATTTTACCATTTATCAAAAGTAGAATAAAAATATAATTGTACTTACATTCAAAAGGCTGTATGATTTTTTATAAACACGTTACTTTTCGCAAAAGCAGTTAAATCACAATTCAACTCGCGAGTTTTCCAGCACCTGTCACCATGACAGTCTACAACTGAATTAAAATGATTCAAAACAAAAACTACCAGCCTACAACGAAAATTTGTGGTTTATTGCGCTAAAATCATGTTGTAACAGATATGATACAAGTTTCAGTACGATTTGTAAACGATAGATGGCAATAAAATATATATTTTGGACTTGTATCATATATGATACAGTATGCAGTTAAGGGTTAATAAAAATTGCTGTTTTGTTCACTTTTTTTTAAAATAAATTTGCCCGTGGAATCGACCGTCTTCCAAGCAAATAGGAAGCAGTTATTGAAATAGATGGTAACTACGCTCCGGAATAATTACTTAAAAAGTTATTGTAGAATTTTAATGTTTCTTTTCTTTTTCATAATAAATATAGTTTTTAAAAAATCTGATAATTATGCACCAACCCCTTTATATTTGAAGCTTTTTTCCCTAAAATAATTAAGGAAGCTTGAAATTATAAAAGTATAATTTTACATGTTAAAGTATTACGACCGACAGTTACGAGTAATAGAATAAAAATATGTTTTACTTACAATTAAGATTGCAACAAAACATGCTAATGTTGTATTCCAATCACCATATGAAGAAGCTTTACCAACTAAAATACTGTAAAAAATAAAGTCTCCTAGACCTAATTTGACTTCACCTGAAATTTATAAGTAAAAAAATTATTTAAATTGTAAATATGATAAATTGAATTTTCGCAAGACGAAATTACTTCTTGCTGAAACTCCATAAGACTCATTCAGACTACACCAATACCTCGCTTTGCGTCGTTTCGTTTTGCGTTTTTTCGAAGTTGCGTCGCTGCTGCATTAGTACTAATTTTCACTGTGCGTCGTTAGATTTTCGAAATTGCGTTGTTTTGGGTTCGAGTCTAATTTTTTTTTTTAATTTTTTGAAATTTTCTTTTTTTTCTAAAAGATGGCACGACTTTTGTTTCTAATTGCGCCATGCCATCAAAAGAGTAAATTTCACTTGTTCGAACGAATATCCCTAAACAGATCGAAACTAGGTACACATTTTGTGAATTGGCAATAAGGTGAAGCCTCATTTAAGAGATACAAAATAATGCAAACAGATGTTGCGGGAATTTCAAATTAAGAATAATCATTTAAGAAACAAAATATAATTTGTGATTATCTACGTTTTGTATTTTCATTATCTCTTATTAAATTGAACAATTTTTGTGAAAGAAAGCCGACTTACGACAACAGCCACTATGGACTCATCAGACAGTGATTAATTTTTATTTTGTTTTTATAAATTAATTGAATATTTTATTTTGTTTTAATTGAATTTGTTTTTTTTTTGTTTTTTGTATGTATGTAATAAAATTTTATATTATTTTTGTTTTTTAAATGTTTACTTTGTTCAATTTTCTTTTTAAAAAGTAGTATTTTTGTAACCTTGGAACCTATCTTCGATCTTTACATGGTTTGCTATAGAAAATCATAATTCACTTTGCGTCGTTTCAGTTTGCGTCGTGTTTTTCTGGAACGTAACCACGACGCAAAGTGAGGTATTGGTGTATACTCTACTTATCATAAAAATTAGAGTTATGTTTTAGCGCAGAACTTGTGAACCAAACTACATAACCCAATTTTAATTTTATTAGTTATTAGTTTGATTACAGTCAAAAATTGCGCTTAACTTAAATTTTTATTTAGATTTCGCAAGCTAGTAGATGCCAGCTCAATTCCGAATCAATAGTATTCTATGTCTAAAACATAAAACTAATTTTCAGATAAGTGAGAATTGTGAAATTGTTACATACGTTCTTCTTCTTCTTCAATTTCTTGAACAGTTGGTCTCGACTGCGGTCTCATCTGTGTTCTATATTCAGTATTTCGGCCCCTCGATACGTCACGTACTTCTAATTGTCGACGATTCGCACGATCTTCATGACTATTCACCCAATCGGTGGAAAAACCACTTTCCGGATCTTCTCCATTATTAACCAACAAAAAAATCAAACGGCTATAGGTTGTAGTTCTGTATTAATATACTGTAATAATTGCAAGACGTATCAATATTAACAGCAGATTGATAAGAGAAGCAACAGAAATTTATATTCCTCTAGTTAGTAATATAAGTTTAGGATTAAGAAAAAATTATTTAGAAATACACTTTATGTATTTTGAATGTATTAATTGTTTTTGTTTATATAGCACTTTTTTGCTAAATAAAGTTTCCATTATTATTGCAGTGCGATGCGTTGAGCCTTTACTGTAAAGGCCCCAAAGTTGATTAAAACAATAAATTTTTATTTACCTTCTGGATTATCCACCATTTGTGGTAGTTGTTGTTGTCTAGATCTATTGCTAGTACTATTATCAGGATCTCCTGTTGCCATACTCACATAACTATACATGAATGTTGCTTAAAAAAATAAATTAAATCTATCATTTTAAACCAAACACTTCGGCTCTAGCTTCTAGTTCTGTATTAATATTTATTAATAATCAACGTATTCCTCAACAGAAAGATATTTATAGTAAATAAGTACTTAGAACATAGAAACAAGTTACTAGACGTAATAAAATAAGATTTATTAATTTTTAATTAAAGGAAGCCAATAAAAATTTTATGATCTAGTAACTTGTTCCTATGTTCTGTTTATTTACTGTAAATGCCATTTATTATGTATTGTATATATATTAATTAATACAGAACTATAACCGTTTTATTTTAATTATGTGTTCTGAAAGATTTTTACTATATTACTGACAGAATGATTACTATTTATAAATAGTTTGATTTGAAAAAATTAAAACAAAATAGATCTCAAACATAAATGACATATAAGTTTTTTAATGATATTTGATTTTATCCAACATAAATTTAGTGTTAAGTTTTGCACTCGGTGACGACATAAATAATTACACACAATTAACAATCAAACATTTATAAATGATTTGATCGTCACAATGAACTGATTTTAAATTAGTTACAAAATGAAAAAAATGTATTTGCATTCCGGTGAAGTTAATCCAATTTTTTCAATTTGTAACTAATTTAAAATCAGTTCATTGCGACGATCAAAACATTTAGAAATGTTTGATTGTGTAATTATTTTAATTTAGTAGGCAAAATTGCGTATTTTTCGACCAGTCGATGCAACTTACATAAATAAATTAAGGCAGGAAAGATTTGTTCGTTTCTTTCTTGAGCTGTTTCAACTAAAATTCGTAGAGGACCTTTTGGCATTAATACAGCGACAAGATCTAATATAACAAAACCAAAACAAAAATATTACATCTAGTTATTTTCGTTTTAATACACTTAGATTACCCCAAATTGAAATAACAGCCAATACGACCCACGTAGTCCATTCGGGCAGATATTTAATGAACACTAGTGCCATAAGTGCCGATACAAATATTAAATAAGCTTGCTGAAGACGTAAAGGGCCGTGCCAGTGGATACTAATCATACCCATTACGCCAAAATTCCACATCATTAATACGACTGTTATAAAATCCATTGGTACATTGTAAGCTCGTAATACCTCCCTTAAAAAATTACAATTTTATTTTGTTTTCTTATAAAATTATCGAATAAAATTGAAAATTTTACTTACTCTAAATATAGATACGAAAATATGAATAGTAACATTAGCGATGAGACAATTAACCATCCGTGAATTACCTGGAAAATAAAATATTTAATTGGTTTCGGTAAATTACCGCGGTAAGTAACTAAAATAATATTCAAGATCCAACAATATTAACGGTAGATTGATAAGAGAAGCAATAAAGATAACATCAATCAGTGTGGTTGAAATAAAATATAGCTTCATTTAATTAATAATTTATAATAAAATAAAACTGCTTTCGGTTCGAGTTCTGTATTAATATTTATTTATAATCGACGTTGAGTTCGTCGAAATGTCTATTATAAATGTAGAACTTTAATGTAAAGCAGTTTTATTTAAATATAATGAGTTCTGATAAATATTTTTCTTATTTTGTTACCTAGTAACTTGTTTCTATGATCTATTTATTTATTGTATCATTTTACGTGATGATAATGTACATAGAGTACGTTGAAACGTCGATTTTTATTTAAATTTTATAGAGAACTTATTCCGAAAGCCTTTTTATTCCATCGGTAATATTATCTTCGTTTGTTAACCAGTTTACAAAACCGCGTCATATTTTATGAAATTATAAATATATTTCTTAGTGGTAAAGCAATAAATCTACACGTAAACTTTTATTTTTCAAAAAAATATATGCGTAATTTTTACGAGGAAAAAGCCACTTGCTCAAATTTTAAGTATAATTGTTGAGATTTTTAATTGATTTTACCATGACTTTAAAAGATTTGAATTAATTTATATACCAGATTGTACAAGTGATTTTTGCAATAAATAATTATAACTAATTCTTATATCATGTATATAGTATCTCTCTGGATACATTTACGTTTCTAAGGTATTTTATTTGTTAAACCAGCCATCTTTATACAACAAACTATCCAAATATCGAATCACTTAATAAGTTAATTATACAAACCGTGTAACAGCGATATTTGTACAAAACTATCAAAAATATTGTCATCACAATAATAACGGTCATCAGAATAAGTGAATTTGCAACTGCCTACCATGCTTTCGTGCTAGTTTCGTGACTTTTCTCGTGAAATGGAGTATAAATACTGGAAATTTAAAATCATATTTATTCATAGGTGGAACAGCTGCCGAATAACAACTTACAGGTAAACATCTTTGGTGGTGTAGGAATTAATCGAACTGATCGTTGCAACAACTACCAACATACATAATGACACAGGAACAAATAGTTTAATAACATGCTTAGCTCCGTATTTTAATTCTTCCTCTTCGTCAGCTAATCCGGACTCGTTAATCTGTTGTTGTGGTTGGGGATTCGGTGGTATTGTAGGCGGAGCACGAATTGACACTTCGGGAACGGTTACATTCGCCTGAAAAACACATAAACCGAAATTTGATTGTGTAAAGTTTATTACTATCGAAATGTAACCCTACTGTTCCGTAATTTACATGATTAGATGTCTCGTTTCTGGGTTTTCGTCGTCTCGATTGTTGGGAATCATTACTGGGATCGAACATACCACTATTTCTTGCTACGTGCGCGTCCATCAATCTAGTATTTTCGGACACGGTTTCTATTTCACTATCGCTATCCGAGATTCAATTTAATATTTCATAATATCTAAATAGAACTAAAAATAATAACAATAGCTATAGTTGACAGATTGACTGATAATTGCCTGTCACGGAGAAGTGTGAAGTTAGCTGCTAGTTCCTATCATGTTTCTATAATTTTATAGATATCAATCGGAAAATTTATTAATTTATAATTATACAGAAATATAAATTATTATTATTTTAATATAAATATATTTTTTTTATGAATATAATCGATAAATTTTATTTTCAATAAATTGAAGACGGTAGCGCACTTTAGCCTATCTTCAAACAAAACGCGCGTTATTCATATGTTTTTGTGAAACTTTTGCAAAACGCTGTACGGAAAGTTTAAAAGTTTAATTATTTTGCAAAAAGTTCTATAAAATTAAAATGGAAAATATAAAAGAAATGTTTGAACTCTTAACCAGCCAGATACAGGAATTGGAGGTTGAAAAGGTATACAATATTATAATACAAAACATACACCTAAGTATATTTCTCTTGGGTCATTTTTTTCCGCCATTATGGAAATTTATATTTTGTGATATTTATTGTCAAATTAAATAACTAAATTATTGTTTATTATAAAAAATATCGAAATTAATGCAAATATTTGATTACTATACATAATAACCGGTTATTATGAATAATTATCATATCTCTTAATTAATATTTTGAATATATATATATATATATATATATATATATATATATATATATATATATTACATATGTAACTTTATTATATTTGCCGGTAACTATAATATCCAATACTAGGTGGTCAATTTGATTAATTATGTTACGATTAAAGTAATTTAATCGGTTATTATTAATAATAACTGATTAGTATTGATAATAACCAAACAAAAATAGTTATCAAAAGTTTTAGTTTTGTTTATAAATACATATAGCAAATGTTTTAATCTAGTAACATTAGATTCCGTATGCATAATAGTTTTCAAACCAATTATATTCAGAATTAAAACTATAATTTATTATTCCGTTTATCATTAAATTAAATTCTTTGACTGGTATTATAAGCTCTATTTGTTAAAATCGGTTTTAATTAATTCCAGTTTTAAAACAACGTAACTGTTATAAGGACAGTACTAAACAAATGAACTAAAACACCCAAAAACCAAGCTTATAGTACCAATCTTTATTTTATTATATTATTTAAAATTTATTTATATATATGTGTTTATATTTTTGTGTAGATTGAGATAGAAAAATCTGTAATAGCCTCACTACAACTAACCAAAATTTTCAATGATACAAGCGCCATTATGCAACTGCGTTTAAGTAGCTTAAAAGATTTAGAATCGGTAAACAAGGAACTTGAAGAAAATCTGTATAACAATGAAACCGAACTTGAACGAAAGGAAAATATGCGTCAGTTCGATTGTTATATGAAAGAAATAGAAAGATTGAAACAAGAATCCGAAGATAACATGAAACGATTTGAGGAAACTTTGAAAGAGAAAAGAGATAAAATCGGTGCAAAAGAAAAACACATAAATGAACTAAAGGATATATTGCGAGATGAGGAAAATATAACTAAATCGCTTATGGAGAAGAGAGCTGCAATTGTTAAAGAAAAAGAATCATTGGTTTCCGAACTTTCGCAACTAGAAATTAATTCTAAAGAAATGTTTGCCTAGAACGAGAATGATTTAACCGAATTAAATATCGAACTGTCGGCTTTGACTGTCACAGATAGAAACAACAAACATTTGTAAATATATTTTTATTCTTTCTTTTTAATATATCTGCTTTAGCGTATGATGTTGATGACGTAGTTGTTTTGAGCTGAATCTGAAGAACAACTGAGAAGGATGATTGATATAGATGTTATGTTATTGGTAAGGATATGAATCTTGTGTTGGAAATAGTATTAGTTTTTGAGATGGATGACTTGACGAATGAATGTAATGTATCTGCTGATGGTGCACGTTTAAAGCAGGTAGATGAATTTGTGTATTTGGGTAATGTATAATCTAGAAGATAAATGTTTCTAAAGATATCAACCCTTTCTCGACTAACTTTAGGAATTTTTTTCTGTGAAACTATAAAAAATATCAAACCGCGGTTTTCTGTGGATGAAAGTATAGACTTTGAGAACTTCCTTCAAGAATTTTTATTTTTGTTGGAAATCGTCTCGAGTTCTAACCCTTTCTTCAAAGCTCTGCAAAAACTGGACGGCTGCACAATGAAAACTCCTGCCCTGTTTATCTGAAACATAAATCAAAATGCACTCTTAAAATATGATATATTATCTGGGTTTTGTCCCGAATAAATATTTGTGGAAAAAAATCAGTCAAAAACCAGATAATATATCATACTTTAAGAGTGCATTTTGATTTATGTTTCAGATAAACGGGGCAGGAGTTTTCATTGTGCAGCCGTCCAGTTTTTGCAGAGCTTTGAAGAAAGGGACTTGGACGATTTCCAACAAAAATAAAAATAAAAATTTCTGAAAGAAGTTCAAAATCTATTCTTTCATCTTTTACAGTTTCGCAGAAAAAAATTCATAAAGTTGGTGGATTTTTAGGTCGAGAAATGTATGTTTTATCGTTTTACGTCCTGTTTTTATAATTTATTAATATATGAAATTGTAATCAACATTAATATATTTTTGTTTCTTTGTAAAATAGGTTAAATAAACTTAAAGCAGAAAAAGAAACACTTAAAACTGGATTAGAAGAACATAATGCACTTCTAAAAAGTATTGAAATGGAAAATATCAAACTAAAAGAAACATCCGATAATTTGGATATTTATTTTAATAACAGAAAAATTGATATAGAGAAATTGGAAATACAGATTCAAAACGAAAATGAAAACTTTAAGAATGAAATTGAAGAAAATAATTACCAAAGTTTAGAGGATGAAAATGTTGTTCTTACAGAAGATGTCCAAAGTTACATAAAGGTAATATTCAGTTTTATAATAATAAATAATTATTTGGTTACATGATTCATTAATTTATTATAGAATATTGCTGCGTGGGAAATTATGATCGAGGATTCAAAAAATCAATTCGAAAAAGATAAATCTTATTTCGGAGAATTGGAATCTGAACTGAATAAACTGCGTGAAAATAGGCAAGACGGCGAAATTAAATTTGAAACGATAAAAACCGAATTAAAAACCAAGCTACAAGAAGAAGAATTGCTTCAAAATGAAATTATGGAACAACAAAATAAATTAAAATCCGATATGGAAGCGTTTGAAAAAGAAATCGGCACACTTGAAACGAACTATGATACACTCGAAAAACAGTTCACCGATGAAGAAATCGAAATGAATATACATTTAGATAAATTAAAACAGGTGAAACAATTGCTAAAATCGCAACTAACCGCGAATAAGAAAGCGTTGAAAAAGATTGAAAGCGAATCTAAAAAGAAGAAAGAAGCCGCGTTAAGAAAACAAAAAACTACTCTCGAGGAAAAGGCTAAAGAACTCGAGGAAGAAATAAAGATGCTAGAAACTGAGAGAAAGATTAAAAAAAAACAAAACGATGAAGAACTGAAGAAGTTAGCGAATGAAAATACGACAAAAGAACTACGAAATTCCGAACTGGAAAGCAGTATCGATAATATTTCGCGCGAATTAAAGATACTACAACAACAACTGGAAAAACAACAATTGGAAGCGAGCAACAGCAAGAAATCGGAGTTTAAATTGCCCGAAAATAAGATTCCATTTTCGAAATATTCGTCATCGAGTATCGAAAGTGATAGCAGCATTGATAAGAAAGCTTTGCTACAAACACGCAAAGAATATTTATTGAAACGGAAACGAATGTTGGAACCGCGCAATAAATACGTAAGTTTATTATTAAAATATTTTATTTACAACCGTCGACAAAATGAAACTGTGTTATGTTAAAGTTTATTTAAAATCGTCTTCATCAGGATAAATGCTATCATTTGTTGAGTTTGGTCGAAACGTCGATTTTAAATAAATATTAATACAGAACTTTAACCTACAGCAGATTTATTTTAATGTAATAAGTTCTGAAAGATTTTTGAACTATGTTATTCAACTATTATTTTATGTATATGTTTAATAAACATTTTTTGTTGTGAGAAAAATATTTTGTTGTTTCTAGATCAAGTCAAGATAATTGTATTTTTTTGTATCTATATTTTGTTTTAGCCTCTACCAATTTCGAAAAAATCTAGCCTTTCTAACCGTTCTCCCTCTCCGCCAGTACCAACTCAACAGGTAATATTTTTATTTTATGCTAAGTTTTTGAGTTATAAATTCGTTAATATGTGTTTTCTTAATACATTGTTTTACTAACAAAATAGTTGTTAAAATAAAAAGGCTTTAGGTTTAGGTTCTAGTTCTGTTTTAATATTTATTAATAATCAATGTTTCGACGAACTAAACGTACGTTTTCATCGGAAAAAATGATACAAATGATATTTACAGTATATAAACAGAATACAGAAATAAGTAACTATAAATTTTTAATTAAAGGAAACCAAATTTATAAATTTTATGATCTAATAACTTATTTTGTTAACTAGTAAGTTATTTCTTATTTCTTTTCTGTTTATTTATTGTAAATATTGTTTATGTACGCTGAGTATATCGATTATTAATAAATATTAATACAGAACTACAACCTAAAGCCGTTTTATTTTAATATAATTAGTTCGGAAACATTTTTTACTAACTGTAAGTTGAAATAGTTATTGATATATCTAGAGTTACCGTTACGGTTTTTATGCCCTGTTATTAATCTTAAATTAAATTAATAATCTTTTAAAACAGAGTTTAGATCAAATCTTCAATTCACTTCGTGATGAAGACGCTCCGTCACTTCCAAAACCAGCAAAAACGTCTAAGCGTGGTGGGCGAAGAAAGGTCTTTTAAATCATTTTCAACTATTTAAGTTTTTTTTTGTTATTTACAAAAGAAATGTTAATACTTAAATACTTAAAAAAATATTTGTTTTCTTTAATATTATAATTTTCATGAGTTATTGTTTAAAAGTTTATTGTTTAAAATTGAACATAAATTGAAATGTTTATTTAAAAATAGGGTTAATACTAAAAAATATTCATTTTTTATAACATTATCTTTAAAAAAATTTTGTTCTTGTTCATTTCTTTAAATAATATCTAGAGATATTTGTTTTGTTCAAATGTTATATTTATTATTTGTAAAAGAGTTTTTGTTATAAATTGTTGTGTTGTTAAATAATAAAATAAAATTCAAATAAGATTTTTTATTTATAGAATATAGATTTAAAAAAATGTAAGAGAATTAGTAGTTTTATAATTTGTTTTACGTTATTATTTATTTATTTTTAAATATTCAATTTTAATTATTTTTAAAATTTGCTGAAAATTTTCGGAATATTCAACATGGTGGCGCCGCCAGCGGCAATTTCCGTTACGAACAATAAACATGTTATTGTTGGGTTATGTATTTTGGAATTACAAAAATTCTCCGTAAACATCTGCATTTTAAGATTGATAATTTATCATAATACATTTCTCGCAACTCTTTGTGGTAACTCTAAAATAAATACGTATTATTTAAAGTTCATTTTAACGTAGAAATAAATTTGTGTATATTTGTTAAAAAAAAAAAATGGTTCGAACTATATCGCAAGATACTTACGATGAAGTTGTTCGAGAAAATCTAGAAGAATTTGATATGAATGCTGAAGAGGCTATACAAGATGCTGTTAAACAATTTCAAGCTCAGGTATATATATAAATTTTACTTTATATAGTTTAAAAAAATAGCTTTACGGTTACCAAATGTATTTACTTCAAACTTTACATACTGTTACTTTTGCATATTTTATGAATATAAATCGCTAAATTTTTGTCCGGAAATGATATTTACAATGTTAAAACTTGTTTGGAAAACTCCTAAAATACCTAAGAAAAATGGGTTAGGTGAAGAGGTTAGGTTAGATTATGTTTGGAAAAATTAAAGCTACGTAAAGAATTTTTAGTTGTATTTAACGTAAAAAATTTAAAAAAAAAACAGTATCCGCTAGTAGTTATGTAAATATGGACAAAATATAAGCAATTTTTCAATCAACATGTTAAAAACGAAGTTTCTAGATCAGTTTTTAATATTGTAAACTAAAGTTTTGTGTTGTATATTCATAAAATAACTGTTTTAGGATTAGACTCTGTTTAATTATTTGTATAAAAACGACGTTTCAATGCTCGTTTTCATCATGTCTAAATTTATCAATGTCATTAAAGTAAATAGAAGTAAAAACAAGCTAATAACAATCTGATACATTTGGTAAAAGATCTATAGATCTTTGGGAATTTCTATTGTTTTCTAATATTTTTTTGACATTTTATTTTTAGGGCGTTGATTTAACAAATATTATAAAAGATCTAGCAATGGTAAACGATGTAGATCGCCAAGAAATCTCAACTAGTGTGAAAATTTTAGATAAACTTGTCAAATCAAAGACGACAACCGATATTTCGAATATTCGAACAGAACTAGACAAATTAACTAAGCAATGTGATAAAGGTATACCACATCGGATAGTTGCTGGAAAAGAACGCGCTTACGATAGTATTTTATCGATTTTAAACTCGTACGAAACCGAACGTAACGTTATAGTTGGATGTTTTAAAACGTTAGTTTCGCTAATGACAGGCCAGCCGGATTTACTACAAGAAAATGGCATTGCAGTGATAATGAAATATTTAAAACTCGAAGAACGCGATTTGGAAGTGTTGCATTTAATTTTAAAATGGGTTCGAGAATGCTGTATTAAACATGAGATGAACAGGTAAGTTCAATATTTAGTTATTATTTTTATTGGAAAGAGCACAAAATTGTCAATAATTTGGTAGAAAATTTTTTTAAATATTCCGAAAAACGCAATGTATTGCTGTTTTAGTTTTGAAAAAATTAAAACAAAATAGGTTTTAGTTGTAGAGAAAGATTGTAGAGTAGTGTTTAATGCAATAATGTAAAATTTTGACCCAAATCACTTTAATTGGATCTTCCGAAAAATTTACTATTATCATCACATATTATCATTTCGATTTTGACATTTTTTTTATCCTCGATTTTATTAATAGGCAATAATGGATCATTAATTAAATTTTATAATTTCTTTTTATTTTGGACGTTTCGGTTGTTAATCATGAACCATTTAATCATCTACATTTTACAATTCAATATACAATTAGTATTTAAAATAAAACTGCTTTAGGTTCAAGTTCTGTATTAAATTTTTTATTTATAATCGACGTTTCGACGAAACTCAACGCTTGTCTTCGTCAGGAAAAACGAATACAATTTATGAAGACGAGCATTGAGTTTTATCGAATTTTTTACAATTAAAATCGGAGCCGAAACAGTTGTATAAATATCGTAGTGGAATAGTTAAAAATTTGATCTGATGTACGGAATACTTTTTTATAAAATTTAACTAATACATTTTTGTTACATTTGCAGGCAAAACATATTCAACGCATCGATTTTAAATGAATTGAAAGATATCTTACATAATGTGAACGCGCAGATATTAAGAGATATTTGCGCTGTACTACGTGCATTAGTTCTGGATGATGATGTCCGGGTGGAATTCGGTAAAGCTCCTGATTATGCAAGAGTTATTGCTGGCGACACCTTATGTCATCTAGTCGACCAATTAACAAGTTAGTAATTTCATTGTTAAAAATTCAAAACTATTCAACTTAAAAAGTCTATAGGCGTTTTTGATTGGCTTTGGTTTTTTGTTTTGGTTTGTCAAAAACGTAACCAAACGCTTTCGGCTTGCAAACCATGACGTCACATAGCGTTTTGGTTTCCGATCAAGCAAACCAAGCTCCGAACACGGTTTAACTTTCGTACATTTGTTAGAGTACATTTAGATAAAGTATTTATTTAAAAAATATTTCAACTGTTTTAAAATATTAAATAAATAAAATTTGATACATAATATAAACGAAAATTTATGTTGAAATCTTGACTAATTTTTAATTGAAAGTACTCTATTAATACACAATATTTACTCTCCTCCACAAAATAACGCAAACACACACGACAGCATTATTCTGAAGATGAAAATTCTTCATTAAAAATTGAATTTTTCTAGGATACAAAAATGATGAAGCTGTAGTTAGCGATTTACTGTTGACATTATCGGCTATCATAGTACGTAATGAATTCTGCAAGCAAGTGGACGATGCTGGTGGACTAGATTTTGTAATAGAAGCACTAAATAATTTCCAAATGAATGAGGTAAATATTTCCAATATGAGATTCACGTAATCAAAAAATAAAAATTACTGTTATTTATTTGAGTTCGTTGAGTACATCGATTATTAATAAATATTAATGCAGAACTTAAACCTAAAGCCGTTTTACTTGAACACGTTTTTATTAACTTGCTATCTTGTTTGTTTGTTCAGCACAAATTTTTAAGCAATTGATTTTAAACTAACTTTCCGACGAACTAGAGAATTGAAACTTTAAACTGAATTAACTTATATATATATATATATACAAGACTAAAAAAACAGTTAAAACAATTATTTAAATAAAAATAAATTTTTTTAATATAGCACGTTTTTAAAACGGACTAAAAAGTATAAAATAATTTCTCCTAGTCACATACAGATTGTCCTGAAAATTAGTGATTTGTGAATTTGACAATACTTGTAAGATTTAGAACGAAAATTTACATTCACAAATTTTTAAGACAATCTGTATGGGCTAGGAGAAATTATTTTAAATATTTTTTTTTAAATTAAATGATAATTTATAAACAAGAGGTGGAAATACGGGCGTATGTGTTCAGCTTTTTGAGCATATAGTCCCATATTCCATCTAGGAATTACGGGAACTGATGATGTTAAACTAGCATTAAAAATTAATAGTTTTTCACATTCATATTATTAGTTTAATCCATACTAATATTTGTATCCTCAGAAAATCTTTTCTTTTTCTTTTCCAGAATATTAATCGAGAAAGTTTGAAGCTACTGAAAGTATTAGCAGGCAACGACGATTGTAAAGCGCGTATAATCGAACGTGGTGGTGCCCCAGCAACCGTAAATGCTCTATCACTACATCAGGGTAACGCTCAAGCCGTCACCATAGGCTTAAACTGCATTGCTGCCGTAACACTACGTTCACCATCCAATAGCAAAGCGTTATTCGATGCAGGCAGGGCCGGAAATAATAATTACCGCCATGCAACTGCATCCGAACGATGTAAACGTGCACAAGTCAGCGAGTTGGGCAATCCGAAATATGGTATCGCGTAGTCGCTATCAGAATCAGAGATTTATCGAGCTGGGTGTCGATGCAATACTCCAGGCGGATTTCAAGAAGTTTAACCAGGATTGCGAGTTTGATATTAAACTGAACAAGATTAAAAGCATATTGGTAAACCCATATATATATATATATATATATATATATATATATATATATATATATATATATATATATATATATATATATATATATATATATAATGGGTGATTCATTTAGATGTACTTTTTTCACAGCTGATTTTATGACAGTTGACGCCCGAGTCGTGTCAACCTGTCATTGTATTTTTGTTCAGTATTGTTTGACATTTTATTATGGAAAGACTTAGCCCGGCACAGCGACTACAAATTATTCAGCTGTATTACGAAAATTAACGTTCTACGAAGAATGTGTTTCGAGCGCTTAGAGCAACTTATATTCCACATAATCGGCCTACTGAACTCACAATTCGTCGTGCCATCGAAAAAATTGAAACCCAATTTTCATTATTGGATAATACGCGACCAAATAGACCACATCCAGCACATAGTGAAAAAAGTATAGTGGTAGTAGCTGAGAGTGTCCGCGTTGAACGTGATGAATCAATTCGGCGCCGTTCTCAACAACTTGGCTTGTCATATGCAACAACTTGGCGTATTTTACGTAAAGATCTTGGTTTAAAAGCATACAAAATTCAACTCGTGCAAAAACTGATGCCGGCCGACCTTCCTTTATTGCTTTATGGCTTTATTGCGAGAACAATTCGGTGAAAAGTTAATTTCACGCTTCGAACAGGTGAATTGGCCGTCTAGATCGTGTGATAACACATCTAAACTTTTTCCTTTGGGGCTACGTAAAGTCAAAAATCTACAGGGATAAGCCGGCTACGATTGAGGAATTGGAAGCCAACATTACTCGCGTCATTCGCCAAATACCGCTCGAAATGATCGAACGTGTGATCAAATATTGGAACTTCAGAATGGAGTATATTAGCCGCAGTTACGGCCAACATTTGAAAGAAATAATCTTTAAAAAATAAATGTAAAGAATGGTTCTTTTGTATGATAATAAAGATTACCCGATAAAATCGAATTTTTCTATTTTTTTTTATTTTTGAAAAAAGTACCTCTAAATGAATCATCCTTTACATACAGTTAATTATACTTTTTATTTATATTTCATTAGGTTTCGATGAATTTTATATTTTTCTGTAGATCTGTTTTGTTTTATCAAAGAATATATATCTATAGTTATTTATCTATGGGTTTTATTGAAATATTTGAATAAATCACGTGCATGTTATAAAATGAGCCAGAATTGTTTATTAAAATACATGCTAATTATGTATGCTAATCATTTTATATTTCAACACTAAGTGTAAATGTTATGCAAAAAAGTACTTCTATTATTTATTAATTGAATATTTTAATTTTTTTAAATTTTATATTACAGTGCCCTCTATTAATAAATTCTAATACCAATTCAAAACATTAGTTCAGTTGTTAGTTTATAGATGACAGCACCGTAATCATTTGTACATTGTCAGCAACTTATTAATCTAGAAATATTGTAAAAATAATAGAATAGAAATAAATTTAAATATGTACATATTTATTTCGTAACGTATAATTAACTTTTTTAATTAATTATGTAACAATAACAAATTATAACAATTCAGAACGTGCCCGAAACAAAGGTTATGTGCGTTGTTTTTGTTGTTGAAGTTTGCAAAGAAGGCTTGCATCAAACATGCAAGTTTGTGTCATAAGTGCTTTTATTCTTTTACTGTTTAAGGCAGAAGTATAATTGTTTAATATAATAGGATATAACAAGGAGCAATGGGACGTAAATTCAACGTATTGGATTGTCCATCGGACTCCGTACGTCCTGAAGACAATGGGGTTACATTTCACAAAATGCCATTTCACTCGGATTTGCGACCAAAGTGGATAGAATTATGTCGCATTCCAGAAGAGAGACAAGTCAACAAAGTGTTATACGTATGCTCTAGACATTTTCGTCGAACGGATTTTTGTAATTTTAAAGGTACGAAATATATGTTGAGACAAGGCGCTTTACCTTCCGTATTTCCATGGACTAAGAGCCTTGCTAAATTATCAGCACGACCAAGTGAAAATGGTGACGTTGAAGTTAAATCCGAACCAGATACAACTAATACAACTGAAACTAAATTTACAAACAGTCAAATTGAAGCAGTTGTTTTGAAAATTAAAAAAGAAGTCTGTGAATCGGATGAAGAGATAGGAAAACCTGCCGAGAAAACATTGGATGAGCTTGCAACAACAATTAAAAGTGAACCGGAGATTAATGAAGTCTTGCCGGAGATAAAAACTGAAACATCGGTTGCTATTAACTTTTTTCCCGGTACCAGAATCGAAGCGAATGATTTCAATGAGAAATGGTATCCGGCAACGATTTTAGAAGTTGATTACGATGAAAACGAAGTATATGTCGAGTTTGATAAACATTTGAATCGGGCGAATGAATGGATTCCGATGGAGAGTTCGCGATTACGGCCTTATCAACTGCGACCACATGTAGAAACATTTATTGTTGGTGAAACGTGTATGGCTACTTGGGTTGACAGTTATAATAAATATCCTGGCACAATTCGGCAAGTTCTTGATATCGGTGAGTGTTTAACACATAAAATTTTTACTTATTTTACTAAAATTGTACAAATTTGTTAAGATAAGAATTTATTTTACACAATAGAAAATTTTTGTTACAAAATTTTATGAACATAACCTATATTTACATTATAAATTATATAATTTTAATACTATACTCCTATTTTTTATATGTACACGATAAAACTTCTGTCAAAAATATAAATCTTTAAAATAGGTTGCGAAATTATTATAAATAAGAGTATTATGCGTTAGTATACTCAAATCAAATGATAATGATAAACATTAAATAAATTTGTTTCATTTTCTATTAATAATTAAAAATTACATCTTAAAATTTATCTTCTCTTACCACTTTATTATAAATAAAGTAAAATTACTATTATATTGATCATGAAACTAATAATTTATTGGTTAATTTTTAAGAATTCGTAATTCTTCATTTACGTTAGTTTAAATGCCACGCCTCGCAACTGATTTTGCAAAATTTATCTATCATGTAAATTCATTGCTACTGTATTAATGTCAAAAGATTAAATGTTATTCTTGGGTTCCGAACCTGCGTTATTAAATTCCCTATCAGGTTTGTTATTGTTTCAACTTTTCAGTCATCTTTAGATTTTCTGAATTTGGACCGTATTTGTGGTTCGATAAACACAGAAAATCTGAAGATGACTGAAAAGTCGGCACCCGTCATTGTTACTAACAGTAGAATTAATTACTGTATATTATTATTGAGCAAGTAATTTAATTACAGATATGTATGATGTCTTGTTCGACGATGGTTTTTCTAAAGTTTTAAAAGCATCGAAAATATCAACCTGGAAAGTCAAAGTCAACCTGGAATACTGTCAAATATAATATTTTTAGATTTTACTTATAGTAAAAAATCTTTCTTTGCTAGAATATTTATTTCTAATCATAAATAGTTTTTTGCAACATTGTCATTTATGTACAAATGATATAAATATATTGTCCACTATTTCTGTGGGTGCGTTCAACTAAAATAGGATGCTTTTTATTCTTCTTTGTATACTAGAAATATTACACAAAATTCATCTGGCCAACTGGATTTCTGTCAGATTTTCCTAAGTTAACCTCTAATACTATCAAATAAAATATTTTTATGTTTTATGATTTCTGTCAGATTTTCCTAAGTTAATCTCTAATACTATCAAATAAAATATTTTTATGTTTTACTGATTGTAAGAAGCTTGTTTGGTAGAAAATTTATTTTTAATCATGAGTGGTTTTATGCAACTTTGTCAATTATGTACGAGTGATGGAAATGCATTATTCACTATACTTAATCTGGATTCAGATGGCAAACGTTTCGTAGATAAATTCGAAGCAATTATGCCAGAAATTGTAAGAATGAAATAATTTGTTTTGATTGTAATATACATTATTATTTTTGAATCTTTTACTTCTCTTATTATAGGTATATGGCAGAATCAAATTTCCGAATGATATTTGTACAATTTGCGCTGTTCGGTTGAATAATGCTTATGTATTTATAAAACAATGTATTGATTTTCAAATAATATTAAAACAACATTTAAATGAAGAACGTTGTCGATTATGTGCAGGTCGTGATAATATAACATTTACTTTAACTACAATGGATACGGATAATGTATTGTTATACGAATTGGAAACCATTGCATCGGAAATTGTAAGTCAAATACTAGCTTTAACCAGGTCCATGATAAATTATTAAATTATGTGTATGCTAAAAATTAGAACTGTTAGCTGTTTCTGGTTAATTTTTATCGTTTACAGCGTTCACCTGCGACTCACCCTGCATTGTGTCATAGTAGAATCTTTCATGAAAAACGACCCAACTGTCAATAAAACTTCCGTTAAATCTGTTCAGTTAATTAAGTTTTTCCGTTTATAGCGTTATAGCGTTTAGGTTTATTCCATCTTTTTGTTAGTATTACACAGCTCTGGGCTAGATTTTAACTTTATAACTCTCTTTCCAAGTTGCATTTCAAAACCGGACAAACATACATATTTACAATGTGCTTTATATGTATAGATTAACTTGTTCTTAATGTATTTTATTAGATTTGCTTATAATAAGCTTATTAATTACTATAATATGTATATAAGAGTAGTGGGGGAATAGTTACTGTGAGAATAATGTTAGCGTCTCTGTGTTGCTGTTTTCAGGCTTATGAAAATTTCGTCTTGCAATTTTAATTGCGCGCAGATTATTTTTAACCTTTTGTTACCCCATAACCAAGTAAAACGTACCCACGCAGCCTATAGTAGGATTTAGATCTCTCACATAAATCAAATATTAGTTAAATATCATAGGGACTTGGTGTTATTAGTAGATATATGTTTTATTAAGCTCTTTTTAAATCGGTGATTTTTATTATATGTAATATATAATTTTAATTTATATTTTTAGCTGGAATGTACTGAAAAGTTTTCGGATTGTATTTGTTCAATTTGTTCGGTTCGATTAAATGAAACGTATAAATTTGTAGAAAAATGTTTTAAATTGCAAGAAATTTTCAAGCGATATGCAAAACAACAATCGCAAAATAGTGAAGTTATGATAAACGAAATTAAAGAAGAGAATATCGATGAAGAATACATTAAACTAGATTTGGAAACTGATATAAATATTAAAGTTGAAGAAAGTTTAGAATCACAAAATAATAGAATTTTTGATGCTGTTTGTATGAAAGAAGTAGCTATTAATGAAGAGAACATTAAAGTAGATTTGGAAAATGATACAAATATTAAATTTGAAGAAAGTTTGAAACCAGAATCTTTAGATTTACATTCAGAAATAATAATTAAGAAAGAATATTAGGATTTTGAGAATGAAATCAATATAAAACGCTGTCAAGCTAGTAGAAATTCGAATAGCTCGGAAGAAAATGATGAATCTGTAAAGAAAAGAAAATTCCATAATGTACATTATTTCTAGAATTAAATATTTGATCTTCTATGTCATTCATATTAGCGGAAATATTTATGAATAACATAGAAGATCAAATATTTAATTCTAGAAATCCTCTAATCAATTCTATAATTTTCTGGTACAGATACGTTGATGATATCATATGTTTATTCACAGGTTCCGACAGACAATTAGATCAATTATTGCAGTTTATAAACAACCAAAATCCATCAATTCAATTCACCATAGAAAAAGAAAATAATAATCAAATAAACTTTTTAGACATCAGTATACAAAATATTAATTCCGAATTTATTTTCAAAATTTATAGAAAACCTACATATACAGATACCGTAATACCAGCACACTCTAACCATCCAAACAATATAAAAATGGCTGCTTTTAATAGTTATGTTCACAGACTTCTAACTATACCTCTAAACAAAGAAAATTTTCAATTAGAATTAAATACTATTAAACAAATTGCTAACAATAATGGGTATGATCCTAAAGTAGTAGACAAATTAGTATTTAAGAAAAATAAACAGATTATTTTAAACAAAATTTTTAATAAAGTACCTGAACAGCCTGAAACAAAAAATTATCGCAGATTATGTTATATCGGTAACACCAGTACAAAAATAGGCAATGAATTGAAAGAAAATAACATTACAGCCGCCTACTATAACAATCTTAATTTTAAAAATATTTTAATTAATAACAAATTAACTTTCAAAGACAAATATAGTAAATGTGGTATTTATAAAATAAATTGCAATAATTGTGATGCGGTCTACATTGGCCAAACAGGTAGATCCTTTAGAATTAGATTTTATGAACATATGCGTTCCTTCAAATATAAAAAACATGATTCTCATTTAGCACTACATTTAATAGAGGCAGGTCACACTTGTGACATCAAAGACTTGGATATTTTACATACAATCAACAAAGGTTCGAAAATGAACTTCTTAGAAGCATATGAAATCCAAAAAGCAATAGCTATGGGTTTAAATGTACTTAATGACCAAACAGATTTGTTCAACTCAAATTCATTAGAAGTACTTATAAAAGGTTTTACCCGATTTTAATATTTCTTGTACTGTTATATTATTGTTAAATGTCTGTATCCTTGTACCGTTATAATATTGTAATATGTCTGTAATTTTAGTATATAAGAACTACAAATAATCTTAATATTTCATTCTGTATAAACTTCTGATGAGGGCCTAGAAAGCCGAAATCGATTAAGTCAAATAAATATAGTGAAACTCACACCAAGTGTTTTATTGTTTATTTTTATTAAAAATGTTTCACCAAGTGCCTACAGCTGAAACTTTCAACTGTTTAGTAATTTGAAAACAAAATATTATTAAGTTTGATAATAATAATAATAATGTACCTATATGTTCATCTTGCACACATTGCGTAATGCAATAAAATCTGGCTTCATCAACGTCTTGTTTCTGTACGGGAACAAGGTTAACGTTATCCAGCAATGCTGAGTTAGTACGAGAAAATTGTGAATAGCCATAATAATAATAATAATAATAATAATAATAATAATAAATAGAGTTAAATAAAGAGTACCTAAATTAATAACATAACACAGTAAAACAAATGTGTTTGAATTTTTTTTTTTTATTGTATTACTATACTATTTTTGTAATACTTACATTATATAACAAATATCTATTGTATATACTTACCTCCACGGAGGCTGTTGTACAATATTATATACCTCTAAAAGTGAAATAAAGGATAATAATAATAATAAAAAGAAAATAAACGAAATAATAATAATAATACTTTATTTAGCATCAATAGATATACAATTTTTGTTTATAAAAAAATTTGAACGCAATCAATTATAATACTATACTTATAGTAACATACATAGATATAATCTAAACATTTAAAAAAATAGAAACATAATATTAAACTCTCTTTTACTCTAGATAATAAGTCTTAACTAGGACTGCGAAAAATGATTGAACTGGATTAAAATATCGCTCGATCGATCCAAACGATCACAATAAAAGCAAAATCAATCAAAATCGATTTCAGCGTTCAATCAAACTAATCGTTTGATCAATAGTCAAATTGATCATCAAATTGTTCTGATCAGATGATCGATCTAATTATTTGATCAATGAGATCATTAGACTGCGTTAATTTGTAGGTTGATCAATACAATGATTTCTGAAATTTGAAACAAAACAGTCATATGAACACGCTCATTCAAAGACTTGCTTGCCGCTAGCGAAAATTGACGGAAAGTATTAAGCTGTGCTTTTGTAAAAATTTGTTTTTACGCCTTCATTTGATCGATTTGGAACGATCTGTTTGGTCAAGATCGATTCTGATCGAAAAAAAAATCAATAATCGATCACAAATTTCTATAATCGCACAGTCCTAGACTTAACATACTTTTTAAATTGCTTAAAATAATTTTTAAAACTACTTGGTAACTTATTCAATTAAAATATATTGTATTTTGTGCTTGCACATTATTTGTATCTAATTTAAACTCATCTTTATTTCTCATATCATAATTATAAGCGCGTTTGTGAAAAACTCCATAGAACTTTAAAGAAAAAAAGTTATGAATACGTTTACATCAGGATCCTTAAAAGACACTAGCTGAGATTACTATATTATTACGAGATGACAGTGAATTTGAAGGAAATTAGTTTTAAATTATTGATTAAAGTAAAATTTATTTGTAATAGTAATGCTACATTAATGTGTTTTATGAAAACTAATATACAAATCCAAATGAGTCCATCTTTCTACAGAAGAGCTTTTTTTGTCAATTGCTACTGTCCAATCAAAATATTCATT
The DNA here is from genome assembly GCA_963966155.1 of Clivina fossor. Taxonomy (NCBI): domain Eukaryota; kingdom Metazoa; phylum Arthropoda; class Insecta; order Coleoptera; family Carabidae; genus Clivina; species Clivina fossor. The sequence continues at coordinate 803,769 of OZ014567.1, forward strand.
ATATTCTACATCCATTTTTTTGATAACAGTATGCTCTAGATCTGTTAATGTTATTGTACAATTATATTTATGTAATTCTTCACTGCGTAATGGAGTAATCAAACATAGGTAGTAATAAGAAGTGAACATCTCGTATCTACAAATCAAATGACCAACATCACTGTTAATAATAAAATATTTACATTTCTTTTCAATATAAACATCTATTTGTCTAGGTAAACTAAATATAATGTCCCCATGTGCAAAAACATAATGATTAATTAATGTATCATTTGATATATTTTTATTACATAAATAACAAAGATTACTTTTTTCACAATAATAATAGTAATGCTTTCGACTTTTACTCGAAATATCATTATAAACACAACCCTTTGCATTATTTTTGCAAGTTTCAAGTGCAAGTTGACAATTTTCACAAAACCATCCATTTTTATCAAGATATGTATATTTGGTTAATTTCGCAACACAATTAAAAATTTTAGTAATTTTTTCTCAGAGAATTGGCAACACTGTATTTTATTAAAATTACGAAATGTATGTGGACACTAGGTGAATCTTTCCTGAAAATTTTATCAAAATCGGATAAATAATGTAGCAACAATGAATTTTTTAAAATTTTAGTAATTTTTTTCTCGGAAAGTTAGCATTACTGGAAAAAATCAAAACCACATGACCATCTTAGGCACTAGTAAAATTTATCCTAAAAATTTCATTAAAATCGGTTAAACCGTCTACTAGGAGTTGCGATCACAAAATTTTGTCTGACGAGCGAGCGAGCTGACGACGCACATCCGTACACCCACATAAACTAAGTTCAGATTCGTCATCTAGAGGCTATATGAAGGATTTCTATACAATTTTTTTTTTTAATGTTACAGACACCGTACCAAACGCTATACCACTTTTCCTTGCGTCCAAAGTGGTAATAATAAAATTTTCAATTAATCACTTTTCAAAGAGCATTATTTATATATACATTCATACATACACAATCACGCTATTTGTACCAAAAACAGTGTGGCACAAACTCTAATTCCACTATTATTCAGGGTTGGACTGGCCTACCGGACCACCGGGCTTTCCCCAGGTGAACCGTCATAATTATAAGAGCCGTAACCGAAAATTGTCAAAAAATTAAAACTAATTTCTGAATTTTACAAAAATTTAAGAACAGATTATTACAAACAAATCGATATGTATTGAAATACATACATACACAATCACGCCATGTACCCAAATTAGGGTGTGACACAAACTCTTTTCATTATCCCGAAATCAATCGCCTCCAAACATATTCCTATCCAAACAAGCAACTTTTGCTTTATCCACATTCATAACTCCTCTCATACATGCTCTCTTTTATTTCTACTACTTGGAAACTTTTGCTCCCGCAAGCCACTCTCTCAATCATACCACTCCAACTACTAATCGGACGTCCACTGGGCAAACGTATACCATCAAAATTATTCAAATAAATCATTTAAACAGCAAACGTTCATTAGACACGTTTGCTCAACCATCTTAACTGACTAACACCAACATTAGCTACAACATTTTTTTTTTCAATTTCACACTCATCATACCACTAATCGTATTTCGTACCCGATCTTTCCTATTTACACCACATATACCCCATACGTAAATATCTCATTTCGCACAGCAGTCATTTTCCGTTTATGCTTTTACAACCAAACTCAACAACATTCACTACCATACATCAACGTAGGCACCAAAACTGCATTGTATATACTCAAACGGGCATCTTTGGAAACATTTACATTCCAAACAATTATTATTATTATTATTCCCAATTAATTATTTATTTGTTTTTTACCAGTTTGATTACAAGGAAAAGTGGTCTAGCGTTTGGTACGGTGTCTGTAATATTAGCAAAAAAACAAAAAATCTGTATAGAAATCCTTCTCCTATAGCCTCTAGATCAGACGAATCTGAACTTAGTTTATAAGTGGGTGTATGGATGTAAAGAGTCAGTCTAAATTTTGTGATCGCAACTCCTCCTAGACGAGGTTTAACCGATTTTTAATGAAATTTTCAGGATCAATTTGTCTAGTACCCAAGATAGGGTCATGTGGTTTTATTTTTTTCCAGTGATGCCAACTTCCCGAGATAAAAATTACTAAAATTTCTAAAAATTCATTGTGGCTACTACATTGTTTAGCCGATTTTGATAAAATTTTCCTCAAAGTTCCCCCTAGTGCCCACATAAATTATAATTTTAATAAAAATATTCTATTATTTTATTTGTATTGTTATTGTATTATTGTATTTTCAGAAATACAATTATATAATTATATAATTTTATTAATATCCAGTGTTGCCATCTTTCCGAGAAAAAATTTATGGCCATGTTATTTAACCGATTTTACTCAAATTTTCACAAAAGATTTTCCTAGTATTCATATAATTTATGTTATTTTAACAAAATACAGTGTTGCCAACTTTCCGAGAAAAAAATTTATTAAAATTTTTAATAATTTATTATGAACACTTTATTTAACCGATTTTAATCAAATTTTCATAAAAGATTTTTCTAGTGCCTAAATAATTTATGTAATTTTAACAAAATACAGTGCTGCCAACCTATCAAGAAAGAAAAAATCACAAATTTTTTAAAAATTTTATTATATCTACATTTTTTATTCGATTTGATGAAATTTTTCTCAAAGTTTCTGCTAGTGCCCGCACATAAATTATAATATTATTAAAATACAATGTTGCCAACATTCCGAGAAATGCCAAAGTAGTCTATATATGGGTTTACCCATATACTTTTAATCTTGTTTTATATACTTTTTAGTCGACGTTTTAAAAACGTGGTATATTAAATAAAAATTAATGTAAATTTCCATATCCTATTAATGTAATTTTAACATTAAATATGTAATATTACGTAAATAATCACAGTAAAAATGAGAAAATATTACTATTTTACCGTAAAAAATCATGTAAAAATTACATAAATTAAAATTAAATATTTTTATAGTGTATATAAGGAATTTGTTTTTATTTAAGTAATTATTTTGATGGTATACGTTTTACCCAGTGGACGTCCGATGAGTAGTTGGAATGGTGTGATTGAGAGAGTGGCTTGCGTGAGCGAAAGTTTCCAAGTAGTAGGAATAAAAGAGCATGCTATGAGAGGAGGAATCGTGGAATGTGGATGTGTGTGCAAAAGTTGCTTGTCTCTGGATATAGGAATGTTTGGAGGCGACTGATTTCGGGATGAGTGGAAAGAGTTTGTGCCACACCCTGATTTGGGTACATGGCGTGATTGTGTATGTATGTATGTATGTAATTATTTTCTATTTTTGAGTCTTATGTGTGTGTGTGTGCATGTTCTGTATTTTCTGCAGTTTCTGTATGAATTGTTTTTTCTCTGGATATGAGAATGTTTGGAGAAATCTAATTGCGAAATAGTGAAAAGTGAGTTTGTGCCACACCCTTTTGAGTACATGGTGTGGTTGTGTTATGTCTATGTTAGTTAGTTTAAAATCGATTGTAAAATTTCTACCACGAACAGACAAATAAATAAAGCGAGTTAATAAAAACGTGTTAAAAAACCTATTATAATAATTAACAAGATTAAAAATATATGGGTAAACCCATATATAGACCAATTTGACATTATCACATAAATGATAAGAAATAAAAATAAGAAATTTTTTCACCAAAAGTTGGCAACATTGCATTTTGCTAATATATAATATATTATAGGCGCTAAGGGTAGCTTCTGTAAAAATTTCATTAAAATCGGATAAATAATGCGGGCATAACAAATTAGTAGAAAATTATTCAATTTTTTTTCGAAAAGTTGGCAACATCGTATTTCAATAAAATTATAATTTATGTGGGCAGTAGGAGAAATTTTTCGGAAAATCGGATAAATAACGCAGCAACAATTAATTTTTTTAAATTTTAGTAATTTTTCTCTCGATAAGTTGGCAACACTGTATTTTGTTAAAATTGCATAATTTATGCGGGCACCAGGAGAATCGTTAGTAAAAATTTGATTAAAATCGCTTAAATAACGTGATCATAATAAATTTTTCAAAATTTTAGTAATTTTTTTCTCAGAAAGTTGGTAACACAGTACTTTGTTGAAATTATCTAATTTATATGGACATCAGGAGAATCTTTTGTGAAAATTTGAACAAAATCGGTTAAACAACATGGCCGTAAATTTTTTTTAAAATTTAGTAATTATTTCTCGGAAAGTTGGCAACATTGTATTTTATTAAAATTACAAAATTTATGTGGGCACTAAAGAAATCTTTTCTGAAAATTTGATCAAAATCGGATATATAATATAGCCTCAATAAATTTTTAAAAACTTTAGTAATTTTTTTCTCGGAAAGTTGGCATCACTGGATAAAACCAAAACCACATGTATCCAAATAGGATGTGGCACAAACTCTTTTTCCAACAATCTCGAAATCAGTTACTTCTAAACATTCTTAAATCCAGACGAAGTAACTTTATCTTCGTCCCACATTCATAATACCTCTCATACATGCTCTTTTATTCCTACTACTACTACTAGTGATAGAATATTTCGAATGAAAACTAATCGATTATTCGATTTATTAAGTTGCGTTTTTTAGTTTTTATATAGGAAATTAAAAAGATATATAATTATTACCAGTTTGACTGCAAGGAAAAGTGGTACAGTGTTTGGTACGGTGTCTGTAACATTAGAAAAAAATTAAAAAAATTGTGTATAGAAATCCTTCATATAGTCCCTAGATGACGAATCGGAACTTAGTTTATAAGTGGGTTTATGTATGTGCCTCGTCAGCTCGCTCGCTCGGTCGTCAGTCAAAATTTTGTGATCGCAACTCCTCCTAGACGGTTCAACCGATTTTAATGAAATTTTCAGGATAAATTTGTTTAGTGCCTAAGATGGTCATGTGGTTTTAGTTTTTTCCAGTAATGTCAACTTTTCAAGAAAAAATACCAAAATTTTTAAAAATTCATTGTGGCTACATTGTTTATTCGATTTTGATCAAATTTTCAGAAAAGATTCTCCTAGTGCCTTTATAAATTACGTGATTTTAATATAAAACAGTGTTGCCAACTTTCCGTAAAAAAAAAATTACAAAATCTTTTTAATAATTTATTATAGCCATGTTATTTAACCGATTTCACTCAAATTTTCACAAAAGATTCTCCTAGTACTCGTATCCATAGAAATTATATAATTTTATCAAAATACAGTATTGCCAACTTTCCGAGAAAAAAATTACAAAATTTTCAATAATTTATTATGACCATGTTATGTTATGTTATGTGTCCACATAAATTATGTAATTTTAACAAAATACAGTGTTGGAAATTTTCCGACAAAAAATTACAAAATTTTTAAAAATTTATTATGACCACTATATTTAACCGATTTTACTCAAATTTTCACAAAAAATTCTCCTAGCTCTTACATGAACTATATAATTTTAGTAAAATACAGTGTTGCCACTATTCCGAGCATCTATTTCCTATTTCTCAGCATTTATGTGATAATGTTAAAGTGGTCTATATATGGGTTTATCCATATACTTCTAATCTTGTTTTTATTAGTTATATGTTTAGGCATTTATTTTTCTCTACACTGTAAAAAAATATAGGTAATTTTACTATAAAAAGTCAAGGGTAACAAAAAAATGTATTGTCATATTGTGTAATTTTACATAAAATGTAATTTTACAAAAGTTGTAAAATTACTGAATATTATCTGTAATATTACAACATATTAAATTAAATTTACATTATTTTTACCACATTGACTGCAAGGAAAAGTGTTATAGCGTTTGGTATGTTTGGTATGGTGTCAAAAACAAATAAAAATTTGTATAAAAATTCTTCATATAATCCCTAGATGACGAATCTGAACTTAGTTTATGATTTTTACCACACTGACTGCAAGGAAAAATGTTATAGCGTTTAGTATGTTTGGTATGATGTCAAAAACAAACAAAGATTTGTATGGAAATTCTTAATATAGTCCCTAGATGACGAATCTGAACTTAGTTTATGATTTTTATCACATTGACTGCAAGGAAAAGTGTTATAGCGTTTAGTATGTTAGGTATGATGTCAAAAACAAACAAAGACTTGTATAGAAATTTTTCATATAGTCCCGAGATAACGAATCTGAACTTAGTTTACGATTTTTACCACATTGACTGCAAGGAAAAGTATTGTAGGGTTTGTTATGGTGTCAAAAACAAACAAAGATTTGTATAGAAATTTTTCTTTAATTTTTAGATGACGAATCTGAACTTAGTTTATGAGAGGGTGTATGTCTATATATACTTCTAGTCTTGTTTGTTTAAATATTACATATACGTTATTATGTGAAAATTATTACATAATATAATTTAAAATATCTTTGTTTCCTATAATTTATATTGTAAAATTAGCAAAAAAAAAAACTTTTTTTAACAGTGTACTTCTTATAAACACATGTGTCTTGACTTAATTAACTCACTAATATAAATTTCTCTTTCGTTAGGATCTCGTAACAAAGGACTCATTATCCTTGTGGTGTTAGTGGCCGTCCTGGCCGTATCGGCTAGTGGCGATGATAGCGGACAATTATCCGAACAACTAATGGGTTCCGAACCGCCTGCAATTACATTGGAGGATTTTCTCGAGAATCTTAGAGAATCTTGTAATTTTATTAATTAATAATTGAAAACGTTGACTTGATGACTGAATGTAATGTATATATATATTGATGGTGCACGTTTAGAGCAGGTAGTTGAATTTGTGTATTTGGGTAGTTTGCTGTCTAGAGATCGTGAAATTGAAAGGAGAGTAAATGCTGCTGTTGTAAGTTGCTTTGGGTGCTTTGGGAACTTTTGCTGGGAATATAAATGTTTCCAAGGAAGCACGTTTGAGTATATACAATGCAGTTTTGGTGTGCCTACGTTGATGTATAGTAGTGAATGTTGGGTTTGGTTGCAAAAAGCATAAACGGAAAATGACTGCTGTGGAAATGAGATATTTACGTATGGGGGGTATGATGAGTGTGAAATTGAAAAAAATGTTGTACGAAAAGTTGGTGTTAGTCTGTTAAGATGGTTCGGAGACATGTTAAGCGAATGTTTAATAAACGTTTGGTTAAAAAAATTTATTTGAATGATTATGATGGTATACGTTTGCAAGTGGACGTCCGATGAGTAGTTGGAGTGGTGGTATGATTGAAAGAGTGGCTTGCGTGAGCGAAAGTTTCCAAGTAGTAGGAATAAAAGAGAGCATGTATGAGAGGGATTATGAATGTGGATGAAAGTAAAAAAGTTGCTTGTCTCTGGATATAGGAATGTTTGGAGGCGACTGATTTCTCGGGATGAATGAAAAGAGTTTGTGCCACACCCTATGGGTATATGGCGTGATTGTGTATGTATGTATGTTATAATTAATTATTAATTAATTATTTAAATTTTACTACCAAAAGTTATTTAAAATTAAATATAAATTTATATTACATGTTGTTTTCTTTTTAACAATGTGTGTATGTATAATAATTTTTCTTTTTACCACTTTTAGCTGCAAGGAAAAGTGGTATAGTGTTTGGTACGGCGTCTGAAACATTAGCAAAAAAACAATTAAAAATTTGTATAGAAATTCTTCGTCTATAGCTTCTCTAGATCAGACGAATCAAACGAACTTAGTTTCTAAGTGGGTGTATGGATGTGCGGCGTCAGTTAAAATTTTGTGATCGCAACTCCTCCTAGACGGGGTTTAACCGATTAGAATGAAATTTTCAGGATCAATTTGTCTAGTACACAAGATAAAGTCATGTGGTTTTATTTTTTTCCAGTAATGCCAACTTTCCGAGAAAAAAATTACAAAATTTTTAAGAATTTATTATGGCCATGTTATTTTACCGATTTTACTCAAATTTTCACAAAAGATTCTCCTAGTATTCATATAATTTATGTAATTTTAACAAAATACAGTGTTGCCAACTTATCGAGAAAAAATCACAAAATTTTTAAAAAATTTATTGTGGCTACATTATTTATTCGATTTTGATCAAATTATCAGAAAAGTTTCTCCTATTGTCCACATAAATTATAATATTATTAAAATACACTGTTGCCAATTTTCCGAGAAATGTCAAAGTGGTTTCTATATGGGTTTACCCATATACTACTAATCTTGTTTTTACTTTAATTTCGCTTGGAACGCTTGAAGAAAGTATAGCATGTGTCACTCGGAATAGAAAGCTCTTTTTGTGTTTCGCCTAGATTGACTCTATCTGAATTTAACAAAATAAAGATTGTTTTCTACTTTTCGTAACATAATACACTATTAAAATACTTTTTTGTTTTAGGAAAAATACAAGAATAATAAAAATAATGTAAAATTAATCGAATTTGATAATATACATACATACATACATACACAATCACGCCATGTACCCAAAAGGGTGTGGCACAAACTCTTTTCATCATTCCGAAATCAGTCGCCTCCAAACATTCCTATCCAAACAAGCAACTTTCGCTTTATTTACATTCATAATTCCTCTTATACATGCTCACTTCTATTTCTACTACTTGGAAACTTTCACTGCACGCAAGCCACTCTCTCAATCATACCACTCCAACTACTCATCGGACGTCCACCTGCAAACGTATACCATCAAAATCATTCAAATAAACCTTTTTAACCAGACGTTCATTCGACGCATTTGCTCAACATGTCCGAACCATCTTAACTGACTAACACCAACTTTTGCTACAACATTTCTTTCAATTTTACACTCATCATACACTAGTCTATTTCGTACCCGATCTCTCCTATTTACACCACATACCCCACGTAAAAATCTCATTTCCACAGCATTTCCGTTTATGCTTTCGCAACAAAACCCAACATTCACTACCATACATCAACGTAGGCACATCAAAACTGCATTGTATATTTTATTGAAAATTTGAAATAAAACACTAAACACTCTTACTAATTTATCATTCAGTACTGATTTTACAGTACGTATTATTAAAATAAAGCTGGTTTAGTTTAAAGTTCGGTATTAATATTTATTTATTATCGACGTTTCGACAAACTAAGCCTCCGTCTTCGTCAAGAAAAATAATATATACGTTTGCGTGGACGTCCGATGAGTAGTTGGAGTGGTATGATTGAGAGAGTGGCTTCCGTGCAGCAACAGTTTCCAAGTAGTAGGAATAAAAGAGCATGTATGAGAGAGGAATTATGAATGTGGATAAATTTGCGAAAGTTGCTTGTGTTGGATATGAATGTTTGGAGGCGACTGACTTAGGGATGATGAAAAAAGTTTGTGCCACACCCTTATTTGGGTACATGGCGTGATTATGTATCTTCGAATTTTTTTATAATAAAGATTCACTAAGGCATTAAAGTTTAAATAAAATTTAGTAATTATTTATAAAATTTTATGATGTAGTTACTTATTTCGTTAACTAAATTATAATTTCAATTTTGAAGGTTTGAGGGCAATAATTAACGTACATACATACATAGACAATCACGCCATGTACCCAAATAAGGGTGTGGCACAAACTCTTTCCACTCATCCCAAAATCAGTCGCCTCCAAACATTCCTATATCCAGAGACAAGCAACTTTCGCTTCATCCACATTCCACAATTCTTCCTCTCATACATGCTCTTTTATTCCTACTACTTGGAAACTTTCGCTCACGCAAGCCACTCTGTCAATCATACCACTCCAACTACTCATCGGACGTCCACTAGCAAACGTATACCATCAAAATCATTTAAATAAATCTTTTCAACAGCAAACGTTCATTAGACGCATTCGCTCAACATGCCTCCGAACCATCTTAACTGACTAACACCAACTTTTCCTACAACATTTTTTTTACTGAATTTCACACTCATCATACACTAATCGTATTTCGTACCCGATCTCTCCTATTTACACCACATATCCCACGTAAAAATCTTATTTCCACAGCAGTCATATTCCGTTTATGCTATTGCAACCAAACTCAACATTCACTACCATACATCAACGTAGGCACCAAAACTGCATTGTATATATATATATATATATATATATATATATATTTACTAAAACTAAATTGATTAATTATATATTTATTTAATGATCCACTATTACCTTCAAACCTTCCAAACTCAAATTTAACTACTGGTTGACAAGAAAAAACCAAAAAACCAAAAAACCAAAACTACAAAAGGAACACATAATTTATGTAATTCAATTGTATTTATTTTATATTTTTTATAAAATATGTAACTAAAGATGGCCGTGATTTAATAACCGAAACGTACAAATAATAAACATAAATAAATTAATTATATATTTATTAAATAACACATTATTGTCTTCGAAACTTTCAAATTAATATTTTGTTACCTAGTAACTTGTTTCTATGTTTTGTTTTTTGTATCTTTTGTATTTTTTTCCTGATGAAGACGGACATTGAGTTTTGTCGAAACATCGATTTTTAATAAATATTAATACAAAACTTCAATTTAAGCATTTTTATTTTACTAGAAGAATTTTTAATGAAAATTTGATTGAAATCGGTTAAATAACGAATTTTCTAAAACTTTAGTAATTTTTTTCTCGGAAAGTTGGCAACACTGGATATTAATAAAATTATATAATTAATGGGAGCATTAGGAAAATATTTTTTGAAAATCTGATTAAAATAGAATAAATTATGTAGCCAATATAAATTTTTATAAACTTTAGTAATTTTTACATAACTAACTACATAACTACATGACCATCTTAGGCACAAGACAAATTTATCCTGAAAATTTCATTAAAATCGGTTGAACCGTCTAGGAGGAGTTGCGGCCACATAATTTTGACTTATGACCGAGCGAGCTGACGACGCACATCCATACACCCACATAAACTAAGTTCAGATTCGTCATCTATATGAAAGATTTCTATACAATTTTTTTGTTTTTTTTGAAAATGTTACAGACAGTGTACCAAACGCTATACCACTTTTTCCTTGTAGTGAAAGTGGTAATAAAGCTAAAAAATAATAGATAATAGAAGCTTAGCTTTCAAAATATGTATTTAACTTTTTACTACTTTGAAAAAGTAGTATAGCGTTTGGTACGGAGTCTGTAACATTTTCAAAAAAAAAAAAAATTGTATAGAAATCCTTCATATAGCCTGTAGATGACGAATCTGAACTTAGTTTATGTGGGTGTATAGATGTGCGTCGTCAGCTCGCTCGCTCGCTCGGTCGTCAGACAAAATTTTGTAATCGCAACTCCTCCTAGACAGTTTAACCGATTTTAATGAAATTTTCAGGATAAATTTGTCTAGTACTCAAGATGGTCATGTGATTTTGTTTTTTTTTCAGTGATGCCAACTTTCCGAGAAAAAAATTACTAAAGTTTTTAAAAATTCATATTGGCTACGTTGTTTATCCGATTTTGATCAAATTTTCAGAAAAGATTTCCCTAATGCTCTCATTAATTATATAATTTAATTAATATACAGCGTTGCCAACTTTCCGAGAAAAAAATTACTAATATTTTAAAAATTTTATTATGGCCATGTTATTCAACCGATTTTACTCAAATTTTCACAAAAGGTTTTCCTAGTATTTATATAATTTATGTAATTTTAACAAAAAAAATACAGTGTTGCCAACTTTTCGAGAAAAAAATTAGTGAAATTTTTAAAAATTTATAATGACCATTTTATTTAACCGATTTTAATCAAATTTTTATAAAAGTTTTTCTTAGTGCCTAAATAAATTATGCAATTTTAACAAAATACAGTGTTGCCAACTTATCAAAAAAAAATCACAAAATTTAAAAAAAATTCATTGTGGCTACATTATTTATTCGATTTTGGTCAAATTTTCAGAAAAGTAAGTCCTAGTGCCCACATAAATTATAATATTATTAAAATACAGTGTTGCCAACTTTCCGAGAAATGTCAAAGTAGTCTATATATGGGTTTACCCATATACTTCTAATCTTGTTAAAATTTAATATTTGTAGTATAAGAGAATTTATTTCATTTTCTTAATTAGTCTAACAAATTTACCGTGTAAATGTATATTCTCACCTTACTTTTAAATGTGATTTTTGTCAAAATTATTTTTCACGTTTACTTGCAATTACTTATTAACGTTAGTTAACGCGTGTCATGTGACACGTAACGCAAATACAAAACATGTTGCATTTCATATTGAATTTATTCGTTTAAATGACCAGATTTTTTAATATTTTCAATAAAAACCACTGGGGCTAAAAATTATATGAAAAACGAGCACCAGACTGGTTTTATCTGCCAGCTCTAGCTGTATTCTAAAAAGCACTAATATTTTTTGTAATTTTTAGTGTTACATATATTTAAGTAGGAATACCACACATAAAACAAAAACTAAACTAAATAATAAACTTATAAACATTTTTTTTACAAAATTTTAATAAATCTTTACTAATATTTATATTCTCTAATACATTTTATTAGTTGTTGCCAAATACAATTATTTTTTGTCATAACTATTTTAACATATAAAATAAAAGTATAACTATAATAGATTTATTCTTAGATGTGTATAAAAATGTTGTTTTAAGTTGGTATTGTTAGTAAAAGTTTTAATTGCAAATTTCACATTAAAGGTTACTCTCGTGTATGTGTTCGCATGTGACGTTTTAAATGGAGATTTTGACTGAAACTCTTATTACAAGTTTCACATTTATAAGGTTTGTCCTTTGTATGTGTACGTATATGTACTTTTAAATTGCTGTTATCAGTAAAAGTCCTATTACAAATTTCACATTTATAAGGTTTCTCCTTTGTATGTGTATGCATATGTCTTTTTAAATTGCCCTTTTGACTGACACTTTTATTACAAATTTCACAATTATAAAGTTTGTCCCGTGTATGTGTATGCATATGTGTTTTTAAATTGCTCTTTAGACTAAAACTTTTATTACAAATTTCACATTTATAAGGTTTGTCCCGTGTATGTGTGCGCATATGTAATTTTAAACTACTTCCGATACTAAAACACTTATTACATATTTTACAATTATACGGTTTCTCCTTTGTATGTGTACGTATATGTACTTTCAAATGTGATTTACTTAGCCAAACTTTTTCACACATTTTACATTCGAACCGTTTCTTTTCTGTGCGAGTCTGACTGTTTGTTTTTAAATTCGGATCATCACTGACAGATTCTGAACAACTGCGACTGTTCTCAAAAGATGTTCCAGGTTGTAAACAATCGTTACTATTAGCAGTTTGTTTATTAATTTCAGTATTATCGACATCAGCCTTAAGTATTGTATTGTCTCGCAAGCGTTCCAATTCTAAATTATATTTCATTTTAATATTGTTTGCCAATCTACATTCGGCAGAATTGAAACCACAAAATTTAAAACCTTTAATTTCATGCTCTTCAGTTTTAATTTCGTGTTCAACATCTACTTCGGTAAAATAATCATTGTTAATATTACTTTCATTGCGATTTTCTTCAGTAATTTCTTGTTTTATATCGGTTAGTAATGCGATTACGTCTTCACTCGGACATTCCAATTCTCTTTTTACGTTTATATCAATATCTATATCAATAGTGTCAGCGTAACCTTCTTGAATTGTTTCAGTCTTGACATTTGGATGGTTAATATCCGTTTCGTCTACTTTACTATCATCTTCAAAATTTACGTGAATAGATTCGGAACCACCAACAATATTTTTTTGTTCCATAATAACCACTTCTTCCTCATAATTCGCAAATGTATTATGTAATTCTTCATCAGTTTGTTCTATATTCATATCATTCATGTAGTTGATTGCATTATTTTGTTCCAATTTTATTGCATTTATTACAATTTCATAATTTTCACTTTGTTCTGCATGTAGTCCACTTTGCAATTGCTCTAAATACTTTTCTAGAATTTTTTGCGAACATAAACAGCTCTGTAGAAATTTGTAACTTTGGTTTAACTGAACAATGCAGGTGTTGCATATGCCATTCGGTAAATTATTATTTACTTTTAGCTAAAAACACATAAATTTAATATAAAATATTAGATACTAAAATATAATACTTACAAGTCCTGGCGCAATTTGATTTAATTTGTCGAATAAAGTAAGGTTAGGTGAATCGTAATTGATCAAAGCTGACGAGATATCTTTGTTAGTAATACATAAGCGACAGACTTTTGTAAACATAAACATGTTTATCTCTTTGTATTTTCAAGAGTTTATATAGTTTTATTATAAGTAAATATCAATATTAAATACACAAATAACCAATAAACCAGTTAACATGTGACAAGCTTCTTTAGGAATTGTCTCTGGTGACTTCACGTCAGTGGTGCCCAAACTTTTTTTGTAAAACAGTATAGAGTTTATAATATATATTTGTTTGTTATATTATTTGCTAGTTGCTTAAATATATTTGCTTAATATTCTTTAATTATATGATTAGTAGTATTTAATTATTAAAAAAATACTCAAAATAATAGTATTTATTTATTGATGAATTTTATGTAATATTACTAGTATAAGAAAAAGAAGAATAAATGACAACGTATTTTATTGAACGCACCCACAGAAATAATGATAGGGAGGGACCGATTGATATCCATAGATCATATAATAATCATATATATGATCTATGGTTTGCTCACTCAATATTTAGCAATATTTACATACATAAACAATCTATTTTACTATCACACTGTGGAATGAATAGTTCAGGAACAAAGACATTCTCGTTTTTAATTTTGTTTTGTATTAAACTCAAGTAACACATATGCATTGTATAATTAATATATCATTTTATATTTAAGTAATAATTTTTAATATTTATTTTATATAACAGTAATTAATGTTTTTACAATAATTTATATTTATAAGCAGTAATACTATTATTAAAGCTATTTTATAAATCTAATTGACTTAACGCTACCTAATATCTGACCAATGACGTCAGTGTCATCTCAGTAGTTGCTCAGTTAAATTTTGCATTATAAATATTAGCTAATGTTCACTATACGGGTTTTTATTATATTTTGATGAAATCTATTTCAATCATTCTGATTTGCAAAATAACAAAATTTAAATGGTATCTGGAATATTGTTTTCTAATTTCTATAAAATCAAAATGTATTTGAAAATATATAAATCAATTCTTCTTTTTCTTATACATCAAACATTACCCAAAATTTTGCTGGCCAACTGTATTTGTAACATATTTTTGTAAGTCAACCTGGAATACTGTCAAATATAATATTTTTATATTTTACTTATAGTAGAAAGCTTTCTTTGGTAGAAAATTTATTTTTAATCATAAATAGTTTTTTGCAACATTGTCATTTATGTACAAATGATATAAATATATTGTCCATTATTTCTGTGGGTGCGTTCAACTAAAATAGGATGCTTTTTATTCTTCTTCGTATACTAGAAATATTACACAAAATTTATCTGGCCAACTGGATTTCTGTCAGATTTTCCTAAGTTAACCTCTAATACTATCAAATAAAATATTTTTATGTTTTACTTATTGTATGAAGTTTGTTTGGTAGAAAATTTATTTTTAATCATGAGTGGTTTTATGCAACTTTGTCAATTATGTACGAGTGATGGAAATGTATTATTCACTATAATTAAACTGGATTCAGATGGCAAACGTTTCGTAGATAAATTGGAAGCAATTATGCCAGAAATTGTAAGAATGAAATAATTTGTTTTGATTGTAATATACATTATTATTTTTGAATCTTTTACTTTTCTTATTTTAGGTAGATTGCAGAATCAAATTACCGAATGGTATTTGTACAATTTGCGCTGTTCGGCTGAATGATGCTTATAAATTTATTTAAAACAATGTTTCGATTCTCAAATAATATTAAAACAACATTTAAATGAAGAACGTTGTCGATTATGTACTGGTAGTGATAATATAACAGTTACTTTAACTACAATGGATACGGATAATGTATTGTTATCATATAAATTGGAAACTATTGCATCGGAAATTGAAATTAATTTTTATTGCTCTTTATTTTTTATACAAATTATAGTATTATCTTTATTGATTAATATTATATCATTTGTTTGCTAGGAATGTAAATATTTCCAAAAAAGCCCGTTTGTGTATATACAATGGAGTTTAGGTGCCTACGTTGATGTATAGTAGTGAATGTTGGGTTTGGTTGTAAAAGTATAAACGGAAAATGACTGCTGTGAAAATGAGATTTTTACGTGGGGTATGTGGTGTAAATAGGAGAGATTGAGTACGAAATAGATGAGTGTGAAATTCGAGAAAAATGTTGTAGCAAAAGTTGGTGTTAGTCAGTTAAGATGGTTCGGAGACATGTTGAGCGAATGCGTCTAATAAACGTTTGCTGTTAAAAAGATTTATTTGAATGATTTTGATGGTATACGTTTGCCCAGTGGATCAGTCCGATGAGTAGTTGGAGTGGTATGATTGAGAGGGTGGCTTGCGCGTGCGAAAATTTTCAAGTAGCAGGAATAGAAGTGAGCATGTATGAGAGAGGAATTATGAATGTGGATGAAGCGAAAGTTGCTTGTGCTGGATAGGAATGTTTGGAGACGACTGATTTCGGGATGATAAAAAGAGTTTGTGCTACACCCTTTTGGGTACATGGCGTGATTGTGTATGTATGTATGTATGTTTTTGGCAAGTTTCTGGCTGCGCCACTGTTTTTAAAAGCTATTGAGAAATTTAATCAAAAGTCATATATTATATAAATTATAGATTTATAAATAAACAAATTTATAATAAATTGAAATGTGATCTAACTGTCGCGAAAAGTTAATAAAATATAATAATTTTTCTAAAACCACAAACAATAATATTTATAAAAGAGCTCATATACGAATTTCGAATGCTAAGTTTTTATCAACAGTAGCAATTGATAAAGTCATAATGAGTCATGTAAGGTTACACAAATACTTAACGTACCGTGTGGTCAAAGATCACTAATTAACACCGATTACAAATCATGTAAGTTGTAAATGTTAAAACCTTTTGTTTTTGAGTTACGACGTAAGCGATAATTTTTTTAAATAGAAACCTATATTTTTTATTATTGATTTTGGTAGTACTTTTTATTCCGTTTCCAACCATATAAAATTTTAAATATGTTATATTTGAAAAAAATTGAGAAAAATAATCTTATTCTGACAGTTGTAGCTATTGTTTTTTATTTTATACACTAATAACTAGATTCATTTTGCCAATTTAATTAGTTTTTAATATTTAAACTAAGATTATTTTTCTCAATTTTTTTCAAATGTAACATATTTAAAATTTTATATGGTTGGAAACGGAATAAAAAGTACTACCAAAATCTATAATAAAAAATACAGGTTTCTATTTAAAAAAATTATCGCTTACGTCATAACTCAGAAACAAAAGACGATCTTTAAGTGACGATTACAGTAAAATATGTCTCACATAAGATAAAAATTGACGTGTTCGAGGATTTTTTCAAAAAAGTTTAATAAAAGATTTATTGCGATAGTTCCAGACTTTACACTCGCACTGTATATATATACCAGATTGCGGGGCAGAAACTGTCATTCAGTCACCAAGCACTGAGGATGTCATCTATGATGTATGGCGAAACGTCTGCAACGAGGATAGACCAACCACGGCATATCAGCCCAGAAAATTCTATAAATTCAACAAATGTTAATGTTTACAAATCTGCATCAAAAATATAGGTCCCAAAAAAGAAATTATAATAATTAATAATTATTAAATTTGTTATGTTTATCATATTTTATATAATATATATTTTATATTTACCAATGTTCTTTATATTGTATAACAAATTTATTTTTTATATACATGTGTGTGTGTGTAAAAATTTAAATATAATATATTTTTCCTGTTTAATAACGTAATTTTGATTTGATTGACTTCCTTATTGCAGCATTTTGAAAAAGTAATTAAAGCAAATTATATTCTTAATTTTTTTTTTATATTTAATTCATTTATTTCTACTTGTCTGAAGATTATTTTTCCAAAATATTTTTCTCTTATAATCTTTATTTAGTTTGTAGATAAATGCAGTGCGGTTTAATACGCTTATAAAATTATATGCGATTTATTAATTATATTAATTAAAAAATTTCAGACTATTTTTAATTAGATGTGTAAAATACAGTTAGATTTCTTTAATACGTATGTATGTGTTTAATATAAATTCTACACAAACCTATTTGTGATAAAACAGAAAGCATTTTTACCACTTTGAATGCAAAGAAAAAGTGATATAGCGTTTGGTACGGTGTTTGTAACATTTTCAAAAAAAAATTGTATATAGAAATCCTTCATATAGCCTCTAGATGACGAATCTGAACTTAGTTTATGTGAGTGTATGGATGTGCGTCGTCAGCTTGCTCACTCGCTCGGACGTAGGTCAAAATTTTGTGGCCGCAACTCCTCCTAGACGGTTCAACCGATTTTAATGAAATTTTCAGGATAAATTTGCCTAGTGCCCAAGATGGTGGTTTTGGTTTTTTCCAGTGATACAAACTTTCCGACAAAAAAATTACTAAAGTTTTTAAAAATTTATATTGGCTACACTGCTTATCCAATTTTGATCAAATTTTCAGAAAAGATATCCCTAATGCTTCCATTAATTATATAATTTTATTAATATCTAGTGTTGCCAAATTTCCGAGAAAAAAAATACTAAAATCTTTAAAAATATATTATGGCCATGTTATTTAACCGATTGTACTCAAATTTTCACCAAAGATTCTTTTAGTAATCATATAATTTATGTAATTTTAACAAAATACAGTGTTGCCAACTTTCCGAGAAAAAAATTAGTAAAATTTAAAATTTTTTATTTTGATCACTTTATTAAACCGATTTTAATCAAATTTTAATAAAAGATTTTCCTAATGCCTAAATAAATTATGCAATTTTAACAAAATACAGTGTTGCCAACTTATCGAGAAAATAAATCACAAATTTTTTTAAAAATGTATTTTGGCTACATTATTTATTCCATTTTGATTAAATATTCAGAAAAGTTTCTCCTAGTGCCCACATAAATTATAATATTATTAAAATACAGTGTTGCCAACTTTCCGGAAAATGTCAAAGTGGTCTATATATGGATTTACCCATATGCTTCTAATCCTGTTATTAAATCATTTTAATATTTGCAAATAAAATTCATTTGTATTTGATTGTAAAAATAAAAATATAGTTTTGTGATGGTTAGTAGTATACAGTAGGTATAGTAAAAAATCTTTCACAACTCATTATATTAAAATAAAACGGATTTAGATTAAAGTTCTGTATTAATATTTATTAATAATCGACGTACATACAGGGCCGGATTAACCTTTTGTGGGGCCCTAGACATTTTTTTTCTCCGGGCAAAAATAATAGGACTTTATTGCGTAAAAATACATAAAAATGAAATTTGACCGACTGCAGGCCGGGCCCTTTTTATGCGGGCCCTAGACATTTGTCTTTTTTGTCTAGGCCATAATCCAGCCCTGCGTACATACGTATAGGTATGTATGTATTGAATTGCGAAGATTTCTAATATGTTTCAAAACTGCGTAAATTGCTATTTAGTAATAATATCATTATTCAACTAGTTACTAGTGTAAATACTTTTACACAAGAAATAACAAAATATAATAATAATTAGAGTTTCACTTCAATAATTTTTGTAATTTCATTAGTGTCCGGATTTGACAAGCTTGTCTCATACGCGCAGGCGCAAATTTCTAACAAGACGTAAAAATATTGTTCCAAAAATAAAGAAACAAGTTTTTTATGTGTTTATATTATTTTTTACTTGAAAGAGTTACCTGGTTATAAAACTCTTTACCACTCTATGTCTTTCAACTAACCAAATCGTTTTTTTACTATTATTTTTTTGAATTATACTATATTAGCTAGTCGAAAAGACTAGCTTATAAAATCGTCAATACGGCTGGCTGGCTGGCTTGCCGGCTGGCCGGCCGTGTCCAAAAAATACGATAAATACCAGTGTTAATTATAAGTATGAAGGAAAGCTCGTAGAAAGCTGAAACTTGGCAATTAGATAGTTCATACCAAATAAAAATTTAAGTTCAATTTTCAGACCGCAGTGTTGCCAACTTTCCGAGACAAAAATTACTAAAGTTTTTAATACGAGTGTTAATTATAAGTATAAAGGAGAGCTCGTAGAAAGCTGAAACTTGGCAATTAGATAGTTCATACCAAATAAAAAACTAAGTTCAATTTTCAGACCGCAGTGTTGCCAACTTTCCGAGAAAAAAATTACTAAAGTTTTTAATACGAGTGTTAATTATAAGTATAAAGGAAAGCTCGTAGAAAGCTGAAACTTGGCAATTAGATAGTTCATACCAAATAAAAAATTGAGTTTAATTTTCAGACCGCAGTGTTGCCAACTTTCCGAGAAAAAATTACTAAAATTTTTAAAAATTTATTACGACCATGTTGTTTAACCGATTTTGTTCAAATTTACACAAAAGATTCTTCTGGTATCCATATAAATTAGATAATTTCAACAAAGTACAGTGCTGCCAACTTTCTGAGAAAAAAATTACTAAAATTTTTAAAAATTTATTACGGCCATGTTGTTTAACCGATTTTGTTCAAATTTTCACAAAAGATTTTTCTGGTATCCATATAAATTAGATAATTTCAACAAAGTACACTGCTGCCAACTTTCTGAGAAAAAAATTACTAAAATTTTTAAAAATTTATTACGGCCATGTTGTTTAACCGATTTTGTTCAAATTTTCACAAAAGATTCTTCTAGTATCCATATAAATTATATAATTTAAACAAAGTACAGTGCTGCCAACTTTCTGAGAAAAAAATTACTAAAATTTTTAAAAATTTATTATGACCACGTTATTTAACCAATTTTAATCAAATTTTCACTAAAGATTCTTCTGGTATCCATATAAATTAGATAATTTCAACAAAGTACAGAGCTGCCAACTTTCTGAGAAAAAAATTACTAAAATTTTTAAAAATTTATTACGGCTATGTTTAACCGATTTTGTTCAAATTTTCACAAAAGATTCTTCTAGTATCCATATAAATTATATAATTTAAACAAAGTACAGTGTTGCCAACTTTCTGAGAAAAAAATTACTAAAATTTTTAAAAATTTATTATGACCACGTTATTTAACCAATTTTAATCAAATTTTCACTAAAGATTCTTCTGGTATCCATATAAATTAGATAATTTCAACAAAGTACAGTGCTGCCAACTTTCTGAGAAAAAAATTACTAAAATTTTTAAAAATTTATTATGACCACGTTATTTAACCAATTTTAATCAAATTTTCACTAAAGATTCTTCTGGTATCCATATAAATTAGATAATTTCAACAAAGTACAGTGCTGCCAACTTTCTGAGAAAAAAATTACTAAAATTTTTAAAAATTTATTATGACCACGTTATTTAACCAATTTTAATCAAATTTTCACTAAAGATTCTTCTGGTGCCCGCATAAATTATGCAATTTTAACAAAATACAGTGTTGCCAACATATTAAGAAAAAAATTACTAAAATATTAAAAATTTATTGTGGCTACATTATTTAACCGATTTTAATCAAATTTTCAGAAAAGTTTCTTCTAGTGCCCACATAAATTATAATTTTATTAAACTACGATGTTGCCAACTTTCCGGAAAAAAAAAATAATTTTCTAAAAATTTGTTATGCCCGCATTATTTATCCGATTTTAATGAAATTTTTACAGAAGATACCCTTAGCGCCTATAATATTATATATTAGCAAAATACAATGTTGCCAACTTTCGATAAAAAAAAATTTTATCCCTCTATCTTATCATTTATGTGATAATGTCAAAGTGGTCTATATATGGGTTTACCCATATACTTCTAATCTTGTATTTTGGCTAATCGCAAAACTAGCTTATAAAATCAAACCACATTCGACTAGCTCCATTCTCGCTTTGCGAGAATATTATTTTTCAAATAACTATGTTCGAATATTAAATAAAACACTACCTCAGTTCTGTATTATTATTTATTTATAATCGATGTTTCGACGAACTCAACGTACGCAATTTATATTTGTTACATGATTTGTAAGAATTAATAATTCTTTGGTTGAATATATCATTTCTGACCATCTTTGGCGGTGCACATTGCATTTGTTGCACTTGTTTACATGTTTTTAACAATCAAATTAAATTTCAAGCGAAAATAAACAATGCAATTGTCAATTAACTTAACTTGATGTAATAGTTTTCGTAATATGGTCGCCGAAGTTATATCACTGCCACACCAGCGGTGTATAGTAACTAGCTGCTGTATAATAATGTCATTATTGATAATAACATTATTAAAGATTAAAGAACAACAAAATGACAAAGTAGAGCGATCTACTAACGAAAAAATAGATAAATTTCAATTGCAAAAACAATCACCATAAACAATTAAGCAATTTTCCGAAGAGAAAGTTATCGAAATTATAGGAATACATACATACATACACAATCACGCCATGTACCCAAAAGGATGTGGCACAAACTCTTTTTATCATCCCGAAATCAGTCGCCTCCAAACATATTCCTATCCAGCACAAGCAACATTTGCTTCATCCACATTCATAATTCCTCTCATACATGCAAAACACTCTCACACCACAAAAAAAAAAAATAATTGTAGTATACCGGTCACATTTCTACATAAATTAAATTCAGCACTAAATGAAATTACGGAAAATTTTAAAACACATACAATCTTCGTTAGAAGATTGCTGAACGCATCAAATTTAGATTTGAAAATGTTTTATCAATTGCTAATTAATCTAGCTGTTTGTCTAAAAACCCCATACACCTACAAACAAATTGCTCAAACTGGTATTGCATAACAGGTCGTTGTGTAAATAAGGCCGTCAATACATTAAACGAAATTCAAACAAAAGAAAAAAATACAAAAATTAAGTTTAGTATTAATCCTGCAGCTAAAGTCAATAAACTTCATTCAATATTTATTGACTTTACTTACATGATTAAACCAAATTTAAAGAAATTTGAAAAAAAAATTTGTTCATATTATTAAATTAGGTAAAACAACTCATTAATACATATTACATAATAGTATTGATTTATTTATTGATTTGAATTTTATTATAAATAACATTTAATATATTTTACATATTTTTTAAAAATAATATTAATATAAATTGATAAAATATATAAAATTGATTTGGGCAAATGCGGTCATCTTTACAATAGAATAATAAAAAAATTGTTATCTTCTTGCCACAATAAAGACTGTAAATTTCAATTTGTATCAGGAACGCATAAACAAAGTTTATTGTCATTTCATGTTGTATTATAAATATTCAAATACATGTTGATTTTTACAGAAATTAAAACATATTATTGTACATAAAATCTAATTCAGACTACCGTTTTAGTTTTACGCACAAACACAAGAGCTAATTAATCCAAATACTCACAAATACTTGGCGTAAAATCTAAAAATGTGTCAAGTGTTTGGATTGGTCAAATTGTTGTGCTTCTACATAAAACTAAAACAGCAGTCTGAATGAGATTTAACATTTGAATTTTATTTAAAATAACAATCATGTAAAAAATAAAGATACTGACAAATTATA
The DNA here is from genome assembly GCA_963966155.1 of Clivina fossor. NCBI lineage: Eukaryota > Metazoa > Arthropoda > Insecta > Coleoptera > Carabidae > Clivina > Clivina fossor. The sequence goes on from OZ014567.1 coordinate 827,440, forward strand.
TTTAGAATAAAACCTCATTCAGACTGCCAGAACAGTTTTACGATTTAGTTTTAGTTTCACGACGTAACAATTATTTTTTACTTTACCGTTCACGTTGTATACATTCTAAACAGTTTTTGGTTACGTTCAGTACAGTTTTTTTTACAGTTTAAGTTGTTTTGTTGAGTTAAATATGTCTGATGAAGAATTTATGATTATACAAAATAAGACCTGTATAATCATTTGAAAAATACGAATGCAAAACAGAACACTCAGAAAAGTATAAGACATAAATATAATTTTATAGGTTTATAGGATGAATTCGCCATCTGTTTTGTTAATTTTTCTTCTGATGTGTCTAAATTGAATGTTATTTGATTATATGAAATACGCGTTTTCCAAATAATATTAATTTTATCTTCCAAACTGATCATTTACATATTATAAATTTGACGTTTCTTTCATAAAAACATAAACTCATCGCTATCTCATTTTAGTAAAATGTGATGGGCCGTTCCTAAAACATAAGTAAATTTTAGTTAGAAACCTTGGCCATTTTGCTAATGAAACTAAATCCGTGCTTTTGCAATGTATTCATATAAACTCACATGCAGTTCGGTTCAGAATCGCTAAAACATAATACTGATTTCGCTGGCGAAAGAGCAGTCCGAATAAAGCTTAACAATATTTAAAAATTAATCATTAATAAAAAAAGAACTACAAAAATTAAATCGTTACACTAGGAATATGAATATCTTTCCTTTTAATTTCTACTTTGAGGAAAAGTTTTCTATTTCGCATTCATCAGGTTTCTCTTTCGGATGAGAACGGATATGTCTTTTTAATTGTTCACTCCAAGTAAAAGTTTTCTCACATATTACGCATTTATAAGGTCTTTCATTTGTATGAGAACGGATATGTCTTTTTAAGTTTCCACTTGCAGTAAAAGTTTTCTCACATATTTCGCATTTATAAGGTCTTTCATTTGTATGTATACGAATATGCGTTTTTAAGTTTTCTCTTTGAGTAAAAGTTTTCTCACATATTTCGCATTTATAAGGTCTCTCCTGTGTATGAGAACGAATATGCACTTTCAAATCACCATTTTTAGTAAAAGTTTTCGCACATGTTTCGCATTTATAAGGTCTTTCATTCGTATGACAACGGATATGGCTGTTTAAGTTTTGTCTTTGAGTAAAAGTTTTCTCACATATTTCGCATTTATAAGGTCTCTCATTTGTATGTGTACGAAAATGCACTTTCAAATTTTCATTTCGAGTAAAAATTTTGTTACACATTTCGCATCTATAAGATCTCTCATTTGTATGCCTACGAATATGTCGTTTTAAAACATCATTCCGAGTAAAAGTTTTCTCACATAATGTACATTTATGAGAATTGCTTTTCTTTACAGATTCATCATTTTCTTCCGAGCTAAAAATAATATTTTTATTTGAAGTTGTACTAGCTTGACAACGTTTTATATCGGTTTCATTCTCAAAATCAGAATATTCTTCCTTAATTATTAATTCTGAATGTAAATCTAAAGATTCTGATTTCAAACTTTCTTCAAATTTAATATTTGTATCATTTTCCAAATCTACTTGAATGTGTTCTTTAGTAATAGGTTCTTCTTTCATACAAACAACATCAAAATTTCTATTATTTTGTGATTCTAAACTTTCTTCAACTTGAACGTTTATATCAGTTTTCAATTCTAGTTTAATGTATTCTTCATCGATATTCTCTTCTTTAATTTCGTTTATCATAACTTCACTATTTTGCGATTGTTGTTTTGCATAGCGCTTGAAAATTTCGTGCGATTTAAAACATTTTTCTACAAATTTATATGTTTCATTCAAACGAACAGCGCAGATTGTACAAATACCATTCGGTAATTTGATCTTGCAATCCACCTAAAATAAGAAAAGTAAAAGATTCAGAAACAATAATGTATATTACAATCTAAACAAATTATTTCATTCTTACAATTTCTGGCATAATTGCTTCCAATTTGTCCATGAAACGTTTGCCATCTGAATCCAGATTAAGTATTGTAAACAATACATTTTTATCACTTGTACATAATCGGCACTGTTGCATAAAACTATTCATGATTAAAATTAAATGTTCTACCAAAAAAAGCTTATAAAAAGTAATATATAAAAATATCGTAATTGATAGTATTAGAGGTTAACTTATAAAAATCTGACACGAATCCAGTTGGCCAGATGAATATTGTGTAAACTTACTAGTATAAGAAGAAGAATAAATAACTGCGTATTTAATTTTACAATTTTTGCCTTAATTGCTACTTGATCCAGGTTCTAGCGATTTGTCTAAATAAAATTTAAATAAAAGATTAAAAAATAGAAAGATAAGTAATCAATCTGCAGCTAAAGTCAATAAAGTTGAATGAACTTTACCCACAGGACCGTCAATGCAAACAATTACTTTAAATATAATTTGTCACTTTTTTTTACATGATTATTATTTAAAATCAAATCTAAATGTTGTACGTCGAATAATGTTTTTTAATTACTATAAAAATCAATATGTATTTAAAAATTTATAATACAACATTCAACTGGCCAACTATTTCGAACAATCTTCTTACAGTGTCATCTATATGGTAATGTTTAAACTATTTGCAAATCGAATTTTGCTGTCGATAAAAAAGAAAACTGTAATTTAAATACTAGTAGTGCAGTCTATGAATTATTTTTAAACAAGTATTGCCATTTTTATATTCTTCTGATCTCAATGAAGTCAGAGAATTCCACTTGGTATTAGGAATAAAGTTGAAAATAACTAAATGTCACTTCATGTTGAAGATTTATTTTTACCACTTTGACTGCAAGGAAAAAGTGGTATAGCGTTTGGTACGGTGTCTGTAACATTTTCAAAAAAAAATTGTGTATAGAAATTTTTCATGTAGCTTTTAGATGACGAACCTGAACTTAGTTTATGTGGGTGTATGGATGTACGTTGTCAGCTCGCTCGCTCGCTTACTCGGTTGTTAGACAAAATTTTGTGATTCAACCGATTATAATGAAATTTTCAGTATAAATTTGTCTAGTGCCCAAGATGGTCATATGGTTTTGGTTTTTTCCAGTAATGTCAGCTTTCCGAGAAAAAATTACTATAGTTTTTAAAAATTTATACTGGCTACATTGTTTATCCGATTTTGATCAAATTTTCAGAAAAGATTTGCTTAATGCTCCCATTAATTATATAATTTTATTAATATTTAGTGTTATGAACTTTCCGAGAAAAAAATTACTAAATTTTTAAAAAATTTATTAAGGCCATGTTATTTAACTGATTTTACTCAAATTTTTACAAAAAATTTTTCTAGTATTCATATAATTTATGTAATTTTAACAAAATACAGCGTTGCCATCTTTCCGAGAAAAAAACCACAAATATTTTTAAAAATTTATTGTGGCTACAATATTTATTCGTTTTTGATTAAATTTTTTTTAAAGTCTCTCCTAGTGCCCACATAAATTATAATATTATTAAAATACAATGTTGCCAAGTTTCCGAGAAATGTCAAAGTGGTCTCTATGTGGGTTTACCCATATACTTCTAATCTTGTTTTCTCTATTTTACTGAATTTTTTCAGATTTTTTGAACAAATTTTGAAAAAAGTCTTATTTACAACTTTTTTCTCTAACTCATACTGATTTAGCAAAAAAAATTATTGAAAATTCTTAAAATCAAATCAAAAACAAAATATTCTAGCGCCCAAACGGGGCACATGCTAGCGAAATTAAAACTAAAACCAAATTCTAGAACTTTTTCATTCCCTATCGAAAAGTATTTCTCCGAATTTTACTTGAGAAAGAAGTATTCTGCATAATTACCTATAGGTATCCCATATGTTATTTTCCTATATCAACCTGGCGAACGAACAGCCTATAATATTTATATATATTATCAAAATACAATGTTACCAACTTTCGGTGAAAAATTTCTTTATTCTTATTTCTTATCATTTACATGATAATGTCAAAGTGGTCTATATATGGGTTTACCCATATACTTCTAATCTTGTTTATTTATGCATTGTTATATATATTATATAAATTAGTGCTAACTCAAGTATCTCAGGTGAACAAACATTTTTAAAATTGAACTACGTTTTAAATGTAATTAGGTTGCAAAATTGTTTAAATCGAGATAATTTCGACGCTTTTGTGCTCATTGTTTGCGAAAAGGATATTTTGGAAAAATTAGATAATGAATAGATTATTTAACAAGATTAGAAGTATATGGGTAAACCCATATATAGACCACTTTGACATTTCTCGGAAAATTGGCAACACTGTATTTTAATAATATTATAATTTATGTGGGCATTAAGAGAAACTTTTCTGAAAATTTAATCAAAATCCAATAAATAATGTAGCCACAATGATTTTCTAAAAAAAAATTTTTTTTTTCGATAAGTTGGCAACACTGTATTTTGTTAAAATTGCATAATTTATTTAGGCACTAGCAAAATCTTTTATGAAAATTTGATTAAAATCGGATAAATAGTGATTATAATAAATTTTTACAAATTTTAGTAAATTTTTTCTCGGAAAGTTGGCAACATTGTATTTTGTTAAAATTACATAAATTATATGATTACTAGGAAAATCTTTTGTGAAAATTTGAGTAAAATCGGTTAAATAACATGGCCATAAATTTTTTTTAAAAATTTTAGTAATTTTTTTCTCGGAAAGTTGGCAACACTGAATATTAATAAAATTATATAATTAATTAGGAGCAATAGCAAAATTTTTTCTGAAAATTTGATTAAAATCGGATATATAAAGTAGCCAATATGAATTTTTAAAGACTTTAGTAATTTTTTTCTCGGAAAGTTGACATTACTGGAAAAAAAATAAAAGCACATGACCTTATCTTAAGCACTAGACAAATTTATCCTGAAAATTTCATCAAAATCGGTTGAACCGTCTAGGAGGAGTTGCGCCCACAAAATTTTGACTTACGACCGAGCGAGCTGACGACGCACATCCATACACCCACTTATAAACTAAGTTCAGATTCGTTATCTAGAGGCTATATGAAGGATTTATATACACAATTTTTTTTTTGCTAATGTTACAGACACCGTACCAAACGCTATATCACTTTTTCCTTGCAGTCAAAGTGGTAATTATAATTATATTGATAATAACAATGAAAATAATAATAATAAAATTTGCACGGTCTTAAGAACCTGACTAACCATGCGTCATTGTCCAGGGGACATTTTAAATCCTTTTCCTCTAAAAAAACGCAAAAAAAATTAATATAACATTAAATTAAAACAATTAATAATAATAATAATTAATATACATTAATTTTTATTTTTTTAAAATATTATATTTGATACAGTTGCAGCCATCTACCAGCTGAAAGTCAGCTATTAGAAAAATAAAAATTTCATTGGTTTGTGTCCTTGCTAAAAAGTTTTATATATAAAATCATTTCTGTACAAAATGTTATTATATTATTAACATTAAATTAAGACATTTATTAACAAATATAATAATAATAATTAATACACATTAATTTTTATTTTTTTAAAATATTATATTTGATACAGTTACAGCCATCTACCAGCTGAAAGTCATACTAAGGCTATTGGGAGAATGAAAATTTCATTGGTTTGTGTCCTTGCTAAAGAGTTTTTATATGTAAAATCATTTTTGTACAAAATATTATTATATTATTATTATATTATTAACATTAAATTAAAACATTTATTAACAAATATAATAATAATAATTAATACACATTAATATTTATTTTTTTAAAATATTATATTTGATACAGTTACAGCCATCTACCAGCTGAAAGTCATACTAAGACTATTGGGAGAATAAAAATTTCATTGGTTTGTGTCCTTGCTGAAGAGTTTATATGTAAAATTATTTTTGTACAAAATATTATTATATTATTATTATATTATTAACATTAAATTAAGACATTTATTAGCAAATATAATAATAATAATTAATTTACATTAATTGTTATTTTTTTTAAATATTATATTTGATACAGTTACAGCTATCTACCAGCTGAAAGTCATACTAATGCTATTGGGAGAATGAAAATTTGATTGGTTTGTGTCCTTGCTAAAGAATTTTATTATCTAAAATCATTTTTGTACAGAATATTAAAAAAATTAACCTTCAAAAAGTCTATGTCCCAGTTTTTATTTGGTTATTTATTTCAAAATATACAATATTTCAAGTATGTTTTATTTTTTTAAAAAACCTGTATATATATATATATATATATATATATATATATATATACATATTTGTAGAAATAGGCTCAATGAATAAGAGAACAAGGAAAGATTTAGATTATAAATTTAGAAAATTGCCTTTTTACAAAAGTTATATTGCTTCCCTTAGCTAGGCAACAGTATATATACATATATATATATATATATATATATATATATATATATATATATATATATATATATATATATGTATGCGCATTTTTGATAAACAAGTTTTAAATGTTTTTCCGTTTTAAACCTGCAATTTTGGTCGCAACAATATTTTCTGATCGTAGAAACAAGTCAGTGTTCGCCCGGCCGCCTTTTGTTGAATAAAAAACAGACGCAGTTATTCGCGTTTTTGTTGTGGAAAATGTTGTGAAATTTGCTACAATTTGTGTATTGTGAAGTGTTTATCGCGAGTTTTTAGCTTGTGGTTATTCTTTACAAGAAATCCGGAGATTTACTATAAAGTGATGAGTGTCGTGAATCCGTTCAATTTGGTTGCACTGAGAAAAATGGATATTTACGGTGTAAATATATTTATATTAAAAAAGATGACGACACAAACACAAGATATTAAAAATAACAAAATAACTATATTGAAAAATTAACTATAAATATGATAAAAACAAAAATTTAATACCATCAATTTCTATGTATATAGTATTACAGTCTTAATTCTTAATATAGTATTAAAATATATATATATATATATATATATATATATATTATATATATATATATATATATATATATATATATATATGTGAGTAGATTTTAAAAATGTATAAATTTGTGAGTACAGAAACCAAACTCGTATATTTCAAATAAATATCTACTTATTATTGTACAATTTGTTAAATATCTATTTGTTCTCAGTGTGTACTTTGCCAGTGTGTTTCTCGTCGCATATTCTGCCATAAGAAACGTGTCGGCTATCATCATAAGCCGGTGCCCCAAAGCAAAAATCCAATCAATAATTTTGAAGCGAGATTGTAAGTAATTTTAGCATGATTTTCAAGCGAGATTGATTTTATGGATTTTAAGTAAGATTTTACAATGATTTTAACATGATTTTTTCGGTTAATTTTACTGATTTCATATAAAATTTTTTAGATTTCAGAAATTTTACTCGAGATTTTTAATTAACAAGATTAGAAGTATATGGGTAAACCCATATATAAACTACTTTGACATTTTTCGGAAAGTTGGCAACACTGTATTTTAATAATATTATAATTTATGTGGGCACTAGAACATACTTTTCTGAAAATTTGATCAAAATCGAATAAATAATGTAGCCATAATGAATTTTTAAAAAAATTTGTGATTTTTTTCTCGATAAGTTGGCAACACTGTATTTTATTGAAATTACATAAATTATATGAATACTAGGAGAATCTTTTGTGAAAATTTGAATAAAATCGGTTGAATAATATGGCCATAATAAATTTTTTAAAAGTTTAGTAATTTTTTTCTCGGAAAGTTGGCAATACTGGATATTAATAAAATTATATAATTAATGGGAGCACTAGAAAAATATTTTCAGAAAATTTGATTAAAATCGGATAAATAACGTAGCCAATATAAATTTTTAAAAATTTTAGTAATTTTTTTCTCGGAAACGTGTCATCACTGGAAAAAAATATAACCACATGACCATCTTGAGTACTAGACAAATTTATCCTGAAAATTTCATTAAAATCGGTTGAACCGTCTAGGAGGAGCTGCAATCACAAAATTTTGACTGACGACGCACATCCATACACCCACTTATAAACTAAGTTCAGATTCGTCTGATCTAGAGGCTACATGAAGGATTTCTATACACAAATTTTTTTGTTTTGAAAATGTTAGACACCGTACGCGCACGCTATAGCACTTTTTCCTTGCAGTCAAAGTGGTAATTATAGGATCTTGTATAGAAATAATTTAATGTGTTTTAAATCTTCTTCGAAAAATATTTCAGTAAATATACATACTAAATATATACGAAATGTTAATGATTTTACTAGGATTTTAACTATGATTTTACTATGATTTTACTAGGGATTTGAATAAATTTGTGCACCCGATTTTATAAGTAAATATAGACTTAAATGTTTACGAACTGTTAAATAATTTGACGAATTTTAACTATGATTTTAACTATGATTTTAATAAATTTGTCCACCAGATTTGACGTACGGCACTGTTTACGGAATTTCAAAATCATTTCAATTCGTATTTTGATGAGTGGCAAATGTTTTATTGTTTGTTGGGTTACGGCCTAGTTTTTAATTTTAATCATTTTTTTTGTTGGTGCTCACATTCGGTGAATTTTAAAAATTTAATCGCCCCCATAAAATGTAATAATAAAAGGATATAAATAGAGGAATTACGCAGTAGATGAATTTATCGATAATAAATTGTAACTTTTAAACTAGTTATTACATTTTAAGAAGTAAGTTATAAAAAAAAGGAAAATGTGGGATGAAAAATATTTAATTAGAAAAAACATCTAATTTTATATAAAATTATTAAAAATAATTATAAACAAGATTAGAAGTATATGGGTAAACCCATATATAGACTACTTTGACATTTCTCAGAAAGTTGGCAACACTGTATTTTAATAATATTATAATTTATGTGGGCACTAAAAAAAAATTTACTGAAAATTTGATCAAAATCGAATAAATAATGTAGCCACAATGAATTTTTAAAAAATTTTGTGATTTTTTTTCTCGATAAGTTGGCAACACTGTATTTTGTTAAAATTGCCTAATTTATTTAGGCACTAGGAAAAACTTTTATAAAAATTTGATTAAAATCGGTTAAATAAAATGGTCATAATAAATTTTTAAAAATTTTATTAATTATTTCCCAGAAAGTTGGCAACACTGTATTTTGTTAAAAATTACATAAATTATATAAATACTAGGAGAATCTTTTGTGAAAATTTGAGTAAAATCAGTTAAATAACATGGCCATAATAAAAATTTTAAAAATTTAGTAATTTTTTTCTCGGAAAGTTGGCAACACTGAATATTAATAAAATTAATTAATTAATGGGAGCATTAGGGAAATCTTTTCTGAAAATTTGATCAAAATCGGATAAATAACGTAGCCAATATAAATTTTTAAAAACTTTAGTAATTTTTTTCTCGGAAAGTTGGCATCACTGGAAAAAAGCAAAATCACATGACCATCTCGGGCACTAGACAAATTTATCCTGAAAATTTCATTAAAATCGGTTGAACCGTCTATGAGGAGTTGCGATCACAAAATTTTGTCGACGACCGAGCCAGCGAGCGAGCTGACGACGCACAACCATACCCATATAAACTAAGTTCAGATTCGTCATTTATATGCAGGATTTCTATACAATTTTTTTTTTTTTTGAAAATGTTACAGACACCGTTCCAAAAGCTATACCACTTTTAGTAGTAATAAAATGGCGCTTAACATTAAAAATTAACACAGAACTATGAAAGTTAAATAGTTTCCTTGTTTTTTTCAAAATGGCGGCAAACATTAAAAATTAACACAGAACTATGAAAGTTAAATAGTTTCCTTGTTTTTTTTTCAAAATGGCGCTAAACATTAAAAATTAACGCATAACTATGAAAGTTAAGTAGTTTCCTTGTTTTTCTATCAAAATGGCGGCAAACATTATAAATTAACACAGAACTATCAAAGTTAAGTAGTTTCCTTGTTTTTTTTTCAAAATGGCGGCGAACATTATAAATTAACACAGAACTATCAAAATTAAATAGTTTCCTTGTTTTTTTTTCAAAATGGTGGCAAACATTATAAATTAACACAGAACTATCAAAGTTAAGTAGTTTCCTTGTTTTTTTTTTTAAATGGTGGCGAACATTATAAATTAACACAGAACTATCAAAGTTAAGTAGTTTCATTGTTTTTTTTTCAAAATGGTACCGAACATTATAAATTAACCCAGAACTATCAAAATTAAGTAGTTTTCTTTTTTTTTTTAAATGGCGGCGAACATTATAAATTAACACAGAACTATCAAAGTTAAGTAGTTTCTTTGGTTTTTTTTCAAAATGGCGGCAAACATTATAAATTAACACAGAACTATCAAAATTAAATAGTTTCCTTGTTTTTTTTTCAAAATGGTGGCGAACATTATAAATTAACACAGAACTATCAAAATTTAATAGTTTCCTTGTTTTTTTTTCAAAATGGTGGCAAACATTATAAATTAACACAGAACTATCAAAGTTAAGTAGTTTCCTTGTTTTTTTTTTTAAATGGTGGCGAACATTATAAATTAACACAGAACTATCAAAGTTAAGTAGTTTCCTTGTTTTTTTTTCAAAATGGTGGCGAATATCATAAATTAACACAGAACTATCAAAGTTAAGTAGTTTAATTGTTTTTTTTTCAAAATGGCGCCGAACATTATAAATTAACACAGAACTATCAAAATTAAGTAGTTTTCTTTTTTTTTTTTAAATGGCGGCGAACATTATAAATTAACACAGAACTATCAAAGTTAAGTAGTTTCTTTGGTTTTTTTTCAAAATGGCGGCAAACATTATAAATTAACACAGAACTATCAAAGTTAAGTAGTTTCCTTGGTTTTTTTTCAAAATGACGGCGAACATTATAAATTAACACAGAACTATCAAAATTTAATAGTTTCCTTGTTTTTTTTTCAAAATGGTGGCAAACATTATAAATTAACACAGAACTATCAAAGTTAAGTAGTTTCCTTGTTTTTTTTTTTAAATGGTGGCGAACATTATAAATTAACACAGAACTATCAAAGTTAAGTAGTTTCATTGTTTTTTTTTCAAAATGGTACCGAACATTATAAATTAACCCAGAACTATCAAAATTAAGTAGTTTTCTTTTTTTTTTTAAATGGCGGCGAACATTATAAATTAACACAGAACTATCAAAGTTAAGTAGTTTCTTTGGTTTTTTTTCAAAATGGCGGCAAACATTATAAATTAACACAGAACTATCAAAGTTAAGTAGTTTCCTTGGTTTTTTTTCAAAATGACGGCGAACATTATAAATTAACACAGAACTATCAAAGTTAAGTAGTTTCCTTGTTTTTTGTTCAAAATGGCGGCGAACATTATAAATTAACACAGAACTATCAATGTTAAATAGTTTTCTTGTTTTTCTTTCAAAATGGCGGCGAACATTATAAATTAACACAGAACTATCAAAGTTAAATAGCTTCCTTGTTTTTTTTCAAAATGGCGGCAAACATTATAAATTAACACAGAACTATCAATGTTAAATAGTTTCCTTGTTTTTTTTTTCAAAATAGCGGCGAACATTATAAATTAACACAGAACTATGAAAGTTAAATAGTTTCCTTGCTTTTTTTAAAAATGGCGCTAAACATTAAAAATTAACACAGAACTATAAATGTTAAATAGTTTCCTTGTTTTTTCTTTGATAGTTCTGTGTTAATTTATAATGTTCGCCGCCATTTTGAACAAAAAACAAGGAAACTACTTAACTTTGTTGGCGCTAAACATTACAAATTAACACAGAACTATAAATGTTAAATAGTTTCCTTGTTTTTTTTTCAAAATGGCGCTAAACATTAAAAATTAACACAGAACTATGAAAGTTAAATAGTTTCCTTGTTTTTTTTCAAAATGGCGCTAAACATTAAAAATTAACACAGAACTATGAAAGTTAAATAGTTTCCTTGTTTTTTTTTTAAAATGGCGCTAAACATTAAAAATTAACACAGAACTATGAAAGTTAAATAATTTCCTTGTTTTTTTTCAAAATGGCGCTAAACATTAAAAATTAACACAGAACTATGAAAGTTAAATAATTTCCTTGTTTTTTTTTTAAAATGGCGCTAAACATTAAAAATTAACACAGAATTATGAAAGTTAAATAATTTCCTTGTTTTTTTTTCAAAATGGCGCTAAACATTAAAAATTAACACAGAACTATGAAAATTAAATAGTTTTTTTTTTTTTTCAAAATGGCGCTAAACATTAAAAACTAACACAGAACTATAAATGTTAAATAGTTTCCTTGTTTTTTCTTCAAAATGGCGCTAAACATTACAAATTAACACAGAACTATGAAAGTTAATTAGTTTCCTTGTTTTTTTTTCAAAATGGCGCTAAACATTAAAAATTAACACAGAACTATGAAAGTTAATTAGTTTCCTTGTTTTTTTTTCAAAATGGCGCTAAACATTAAAAATTAACACAGAAATATGAAAGTTAATTAGTTTCCTTGTTTTTTTTTCAAAATGGCGCTAAACATTAAAAATTAACACAGAACTATGAAAGTTAAATAGTTTCCTTGTTTTTTTTTCAAAATGGCGCTAAACATTAAAAATTAACACAGAACTATGAAAGTTAAATAATTTCCTTGTTTTTTTTTCAAAATGGCGCTAAACATTAAAAATTAACACAGAACTATGAAAGTTAAATAGTTTCCTTGTTTTTTTTTCAAAATGGAGCTAAACATTAAAAATTAACACAGAACTATGAAAGTTAAATAGTTTCCTTGTTTTTTTTTCAAAATGGAGCTAAACATTAAAAATTAACACAGAACTATGAATGTTAAATAGTTTCCTTGTTTTTTTTTCAAAATGGCGCTAAACATTAAAAATTAACACAGAACTATAAAAGTTAAATAGTTTCCTTGTTTTTTTTCAAAATGGCGCTAAACATTAAAAATTAACAAAGAACTATGAAAGTTAAATAGTTTCCTTGTTTTTTTTTCAAAATGGCGCTAAACATTAAAAATTAACACAGAACTATGAAAGTTAAATAATTTCCTTGTTTTTTTTTCAAAATGGCGCTAAACATTAAAAATTAACACAGAACTATGAAAGTTAAATAGTTTCCTTGTTTTTTTTTTCAAAATGGAGCTAAACATTAAAAATTAACACAGAACTATGAATGTTAAATAGTTTCCTTGTTTTTTTTTCAAAATGGCGCTAAACATTAAAAACTAACACAGAATTATAAATGTTAAATAGTTTCCTTGTTTTTTCTTCAAAATGGCGCTAAACATTACAAATTAACACAGAACTATAAAAGTTAAATAGTTTCCTTGTTTTTTTTTTAAAATGGCGCTAAACATTAAAAATTAACACAGAATTATGAAAGTTAAATAATTTCCTTGTTTGTTTCCAAAATGGCGCTAAACATTAAAAATTAACACAGAACTATGAAAATTAAATATTTTTTTTTTTTTTCAAAATGGCGCTAAACATTAAAAACTAACACAGAACTATAAATGTTAAATAGTTTCCTTGTTTTTTCTTCAAAATGGCGCTAAACATTAAAAATTAACACAGAACTATGAAAGTTAAATAGTTTCCTTGTTTTTTTTTTAAAATGGCGTTAAATATTAAAAATTAACACAGAATTATGAAAGTTAAATAATTTCCTTGTTTTTTTCAAAATGGCGCTAAACATTACAAATTAACACAGAACTATGAAAGTTAAATAGTTTCCTTGTTTTTTTTTCAAAATGGCGCTAAACATTACAAATTAACACAGAACTATGAAAGTTAATTAGTTTCCTTGTTTTTTTTTCAAAATGGCGCTAAACATTACAAATTAACACAAAACTAAGAAAGTTAAATAGTTTCCTTGTTTTTCTTCAAAATGGCGCTAATATTTTATACTTTTTTTATAAATTTACGTAGTACCAAAGTTAGGGTCATGTGGTTTTAGTTTTTTCCAGTGATATGCCAACTTTCCGAGGAAAAAAATTTTGAAGTTTTTAAAAATTTATATTGGCTACATTATTTATCCGATTTTGATCAGATTTTCAGAAAAGATTTCCCTAATGCTCGCATTAATTATATAATTTTATTAATATTCAGTGTTGCCAACTTACCGAGAAAAAATTAATAAAGTTTTTAAAAATATATTATGGTCCTGTTATGTAACCGATTTTACTCAAATTTTCACAAAAGATTCTCCTAGTATTCATATAATTTATGTAATTTTAAGAAAATACAGTGTTGCCAACTTTCCTACAAAAAAACTTACTAAAATTCTTAAAAATTTATTAAGACCACTTTCTTTAACCGATTTTAATCAAATTTTTTTAAAGGATTTTCCTAGTGCCTCAATAAATTATGCAATTTTAACAAAATACAGGGTTGCCAACTTATCGAGAGGAAAAAAATGACAAAATTTTTTAAAATTTTATTATGGCTACATTATTTATTCGATTTTGATCTAATTTTTATCAAAGTTTCTCCTAGTGCCCACAGAAATTATAATATTTTAATAAAAATATTGTGTGAGCAACTTTCCGAGAAATGTCAAAGTGGTCTATATATATATATATATGGGTTTACCCATATACTTCTAATCTTGTTGTTTACAGTTTAGGGAAAAGTATTTTATTTTATTAAGTTTTCGCTAGAGTAAGGACACGTTCTTGGGTACATACATACACAATCACGCCATGTACCCCCAAACACAAACTCTTTCCACTCATCCCGAAATCATAATAATAATAATAATAATAATAATAATAATAATTTATTTATACTGCAAAAATATAGGTGAACCGTTAGGCCAGTCCAGCCCTGCCTTGCAATTGCAAACTAAATTATTATTAAAAAAATATGTTCAGATTCGTTATGAGGTTTTGGCCGTTTAATGTAATTCAATTATTTTTATTCGTTTATGACGAAGCAGATTTTTTAATCAATTAATTTAATTAATGTTTTAAAATAGCGATTATTTTATATATAAAAACTGGTTTTTATTAATATTTAATTTATTAATAATGTAGAACGTCTGTTAGATATATATATAAATATATATATATATATATATATATATATATATATATATATATATATAGTATATAAGTATATAATATATATATTTAGTATATAGTATATATATATATATATATATATATATATATATATATATATATATATTTAGTATATAAATTACCTTTTTTTTAAATTAATAAATTTATGCTAAATAACGTAGTAAATTTTGTAGGAAAGTAAATATAATTATTTAGTCCTATAAATAACTTCTGTTTTTCAAAAGGTTAGGTTAGGTTAGGTTAGGTTAGGTTATGTTGTCGCATATTAAATTGTAGCTAAACTTATCGTCTACACGATGCACGGTGAGATTCTATTGGGGAATTCTTCTATAAAAGGTATTTTTATCAATTTCGATATATGTATTAATTTGACATTTTACGAAATGGTAGTGATATTCTTTTTTTTTTCATAGCTATCTATGTTTATTGACATATACATATATTATATTTTTGAATGAGATATCTCACACACACACACACACACACACACACACACACACACACACACACACACACACACACACACACACACGATTTTTACGATTTTACATGATTTTTCTTTGATTTTAAGCGCGATTTTAATGATCTTAGATGATTTTAAGCGCGATTGAAAGAATTTTATATGATCTTAAGCACGAGATTGTCAGTATTCAGTAATATACAATGTGTCTATATATATAATATTCTACACTGTTGTCATAACAACAGAGATAATATTTTATTCATTATGGAGTTAAATTACCCCAAACAGCCGTGGGGCGCCCAAAATCAATCAAAAAATAGTTAAAATTTGTGGCGCCCTCTAGCGGATTGGGGTGAACTAATATTTGACATTGTTGCCATGACAACAGAGATAGCGCGCGCCCCTTTCAGCAGTTATTAGTTGAAAAAAAAAACAAGGAAACGACTTAACTTTGATAGTTCTGTATTAATTTATAATGTTCGCCGCCATTTTGAAAAAAAAAACAAGGAAATTACTTAACTTTGATAGTTCTGTGTTAATTTATAATGTTTAGCGCTATTTTGAAAAAAATAAGGAAATTATTTAACTTTTATAGTTCTGTGTTAATTTATAATGTTTAGCGCTATTTTGAAAAAAATAAGGAAATTATTTAACTTTCATAGTTCTGTGTTAATTTTAAATGTTTGCCGCCATCTTGAAGAAAACAAGGAAACTATTTAACTTTCATAGTTCTGTGTTAATTTTTAATGTTTAGCGCCATTTTGAAAAAAAACAAGGAAACTATTTAACTTTCATAGTTCTGTGTTAATTTGTAATGTTTAGCGCCATCTTGAAAAAAAACAAGGAAACTATTTAACTTTCATAGTTCTGTGTTAATTTTTAATGTTTGCCGCCATCTTGAAGAAAAAAAGGAAACTATTTAACTTTCATAGTTCTGTGTTAATTTTTAATGTTTAGCTCCATTTTGAAAAAAAAACAAGGAAACTATTTAACATTCATAGTTCTGTGTTAATTTTAAATGTTTAGCGCCATTTTGGAAAAAAACAAGGAAACTATTTAACGTTCATAGTTCTGTGTTAATTTTTAATGTTTGCCGCCATTTTGAAAAAAAATAAAGAAACTAATTAACTTTCATAGTTCTGTGTTAATTTTTAATGTTTAGCGCCATTTTGGAAAAAAACAAGGAAACTATTTAACTTTCATAGTTCTGTGTTAATTTTTAATGTTTGCCGCCATTTTGAAAAAACCAAGGAAACTATTTAACTTTCATAGTTCTGTGTTAATTTTTAATGTTTGCCGCCATTTTGGAAAAAAACAAGGAAACTATTTAACTTTCATAGTTCTGTGTTAATTTTTAATGTTTGCCGCCATTTTGGAAAAAAACAAGGAAACTATTTAACTTTCATAGTTCTGTGTTAATTTTTAATGTTTAGCGACATTTTGGAAAAAACAAGGAAACTATTTAACTTTCATAGTTCTGTGTTAATTTTTAATGTTTGCCGCCATTTTGGAAAAAACAAGGAAACTATTTAACTTTCATAGTTCTGTGTTAATTTTTAATGTTTGCCGCCATTTTGGAAAAAAACAAGGAAACTATTTAACTTTCATAGTTCTGTGTTAATTTTTAATGTTTGCCGCCATTTTGGAAAAAAACAAGGAAACTATTTAACTTTCATAGTTCTGTGTTAATTTTTAATGTTTGCCGCCATTTTAGAAAAAAACAAGGAAACTATTTCACTTTCATAGTTCTGTATTAATTTTTAATGTTTGCCGCCATTTTGGAAAAAACAAGGAAACTATTTCACTTTCATAGTTCTGTGTTAATTTTTAATGTTTAGCGCCATTTTGGAAAAAAACAAGGAAACTATTTAACTTTCATAGTTCTGTGTTAATTTTTTATGTTTGCCGCCATTTTGGAAAAAACAAGGAAACTATTTAACTTTCATAGTTCTGTGTTAATTTTTAATGTTTAGCGCCATTTTGGAAAAAACAAGAAAATTATTTAACTTTCATAGTTCTGTGTTAATTTTTAATGTTTAGCGCCATTTTGGAAAAAACAAGAAAACTATTTAACTTTCATAGTTCTGTGTTAATTTTTAATGTTTGCCGCCATTTTGAAAAAAACAAGGAAACTATTTAACTTTCATAGTTCTGTGTTAATTTTTAATGTTTAGCGCCATTTTGGAAAAAACAAGGAAACTATTTAACTTTCATAGTTCTGTGTTAATTTTTAATGTTTGCCGCCATTTTGGAAAAAAACAAGGAAACTATTTAACTTTCATAGTTCTGTGTTAATTTTTAATGTTTAGCGCCATTTTGGAAAAAAAAAGGAAACTATTTAACTTTCATAGTTCTGTGTTAATTTTTAATCTTTAGCGCCATTTTGGAAAAAAACAAGGAAACTATTTAACTTTCATAGTTCTGTGTTAATTTTTAATGTTTGCCGCCATTTTGGAAAAAAACAAGGAAACTATTTAACTTTCATAGTTCTGTGTTAATTTTTAATGTTTGCCGCCATTTTGGAAAAAAACAAGGAAACTATTTAACTTTCATAGTTCTGTGTTAATTTTTAATGTTTGCCGCCATTTTAGAAAAAAACAAGGAAACTATTTCACTTTCATAGTTCTGTATTAATTTTTAATGTTTGCCGCCATTTTGGAAAAAACAAGGAAACTATTTCACTTTCATAGTTCTGTGTTAATTTTTAATGTTTAGCGCCATTTTGGAAAAAAACAAGGAAACTATTTAACTTTCATAGTTCTGTGTTAATTTTTTATGTTTGCCGCCATTTTGGAAAAAACAAGGAAACTATTTAACTTTCATAGTTCTGTGTTAATTTTTAATGTTTAGCGCCATTTTGGAAAAAACAAGAAAATTATTTAACTTTCATAGTTCTGTGTTAATTTTTAATGTTTAGCGCCATTTTGGAAAAAACAAGAAAACTATTTAACTTTCATAGTTCTGTGTTAATTTTTAATGTTTGCCGCCATTTTGAAAAAAACAAGGAAACTATTTAACTTTCATAGTTCTGTGTTAATTTTTAATGTTTAGCGCCATTTTGGAAAAAACAAGGAAACTATTTAACTTTCATAGTTCTGTGTTAATTTTTAATGTTTGCCGCCATTTTGGAAAAAAACAAGGAAACTATTTAACTTTCATAGTTCTGTGTTAATTTTTAATGTTTAGCGCCATTTTGGAAAAAAAAAGGAAACTATTTAACTTTCATAGTTCTGTGTTAATTTTTAATCTTTAGCGCCATTTTGGAAAAAAACAAGGAAACTATTTAACTTTCATAGTTCTGTGTTAATTTTTAATGTTTGCCGCCATTTTGGAAAAAAACAAGGAAACTATTTAACTTTCATAGTTCTGTGTTAATTTTTAATGTTTGCCGCCATTTTGGAAAAAAACAAGGAAACTATTTAACTTTCATAGTTCTGTGTTAATTTTATATGTTTGCCGCCATTTTGGAAAAAACAAGAAAACTATTTAACTTTCATAGTTCTGTGTTAATTTTTAATGTTTGCCGCCATTTTGGAAAAAAACAAGGAAACTATTTAACTTTCATAGTTCTGTGTTAATTTTTAATGTTTAGCGCCATTTTGGAAAAAAAAAGGAAACTATTTAACTTTCATAGTTCTGTGTTAATTTTTAATGTTTAGCGCCATTTTGGAAAAAAACAAGGAAACTATTTAACTTTCATAGTTCTGTGTTAATTTTTAATGTTTGCCGCCATTTTGGAAAAAAACAAGGAAACTATTTAACTTTCATAGTTCTGTGTTAATTTTTAATGTTTAGCGCCATTTTGGAAAAAAAAAGGAAACTATTTAACTTTCATAGTTCTGTGTTAATTTTTAATCTTTAGCGCCATTTTGGAAAAAACAAGGAAACTATTTAACTTTCATAGTTCTGTGTTAATTTTTAATGTTTGCCGCCATTTTGGAAAAAAACAAGGAAACTATTTAACTTTCATAGTTCTGTGTTAATTTTTAATGTTTGCCGCCAAAAAAAACAAGGAAACTATTTAACTTTCATAGTTCTGTGTTAACTTTTAATGTTTGCCGCCATTTTGAAAAAAAACAAGGAAACTATTTAACTTTCTTAGTTCTGTGTTAATTTTTAATGTTTGCCGCCATTTTGAAAAAAAACAAGCAAACTATTTAACCTTCATAGTTCTGTGTTAATTTTTAATGTTTAGCGCCATTTTGAAAAAAACAAGGAAACTATTTAACTTTCATAGTTCTGTGTTAATTTTTAATGTTTGCCGCCATTTTGAAAAAAAATAAAGAAACTAATTAACTTTCATAGTTCTGTGTTAATTTTTAATGTTTGCCGCCATTTTGAAAAAAAACAAGGTAACTATTTAACTTTCATAGTTCTGTGTTAATTTTTAATGTTTGCCGCCATTTTGAAAAAAAACAAGGTAACTATTTAACTTTCATAGTTCTGTGTTAATTTTTAATGTTTGCCGCCATTTTGAAAAAAAAACAAGGTAACTATTTAACTTTCATAGTTCTGTGTTAATTTTTAATGTTTAGCGCCATTTTGAAAAAAACAAGGAAACTATTTAACTTTCATAGTTCTGTGTTAATTTTTAATGTTTGCCGCCATTT
This sequence comes from Clivina fossor, assembly GCA_963966155.1. Classification (NCBI taxonomy): domain Eukaryota; kingdom Metazoa; phylum Arthropoda; class Insecta; order Coleoptera; family Carabidae; genus Clivina; species Clivina fossor. The sequence continues at coordinate 847,598 of OZ014567.1, forward strand.
TGAAAAAAACAAGAAAAAACTACTTAACTTTGATAGTTCTGTATTAATTTATAATATTCGCCGCCATTTTGAAAAAAAAAAAATAATGGTTTTATATACAATAAAATATATAAGTATTTTACATAAATAGTTAATTAGTTTTAATTATTTTTTTTAAAATATTGCATGCTATGTAAAATTAAGTTTTAGTTAAAATTGCATCTTTGTTACCCATAACTTTGATTGTAAAATTACAGAAAAACGTTTTTCAATGCATCTTTAATTACATACAAACATAAACTATATTTGTTTTACATTTCGTAATTACTATAATTAAAGTTTACTTAATTCTACCACAAGAAAAAGAGGGAATATTATGAAAATTTAATTTAACAAACTTGTATACAAAAACGATACATACATACATACACAATCACGCCATGTACCCAAAACAGGCTGTGGCACAAACTCTTTTCATCATCCTCGAGAAATCAATCGCCTCCAAACATTCCTATCCAGCACAAGCAACTTTCGTACTTTTATCCACATTTATAATACCTATCTCTCATCGCATGCTCACTTCTATTCCTACTACTTGGAAACTTTCGCTGCACGCAAGCCACTCTCTCAATCCATACCACCACTCCAACTACTCATCGGACTGATCCACTGGGCAATCGTATACCAAATCGAAAATCATTCAAATAAATCTTTTGAACAGCAAACGTTCATTAGACGCATTCGCTCAACATGTCCGAACCAGATCTTAACAGACTAACACCAACAAAAACGATGTCGTTATAAAATGCAACGAAAAAAGTTTTATGGTAAATTTAATGTTCGCTGTTTGTAAAAGAAAGTAAAAGTTTTCTTTTAGCAGGCAGCAGCCAGCAGGCAGTTGACGAACAAAAATTAAGACCATGTTAAGACCATGTTACGAGTTAATTGGCTTTCGCTTCAAATTTTCTGTGATCATACTGAGTGACATTATTGACATCTTGTGTCAGATGTGAGAAACACACTAACGAACTAATTTGACGTACACTGTCAAAAATCGGTGTAAATTTACCATGATAATCATGATAATTTTACAATAAATTTCACTGTAATTTTCATTATTTTTTTTGTAAATTTACTAAAATCTGTAAATATTACCGAAATTTTCTAATATTAATTGAATTTTACAATTTCTATGTATTTTTACATTTGAATACATATTTTATGTAATTATACAAATATATTTATAGAAAAATGTAAAAAATGTAATAATTTCATTAATAAATGTAATATTTATATAAATAAATGTAATATTTACAACAGTAAATGTAATTGTTACATTTATTAATGTACGCATAAATGTAGGTTAGGTTAGGTTAGGTACTCACCTAACTTAACCTAATATTTCCATTCACAAAAATGTAATAATTACTTTAAAAAGTGGAAATATTCCAAGTAGTTATGTAAATGTACTTAGCAAATGTAATAGATTAAAATGTGTTGGATATTTTAGCTGTAATTTTACATATAAAAATAATTTTTGTAAAAATAAATTTTTTTTTTGTAAATTTACAATGATTATCGTTGGCAACAAAGTGTCCAATAATTTACATTGTAAATTCGATTATGAAAATCATTCGAGATAATTTATTTTATCTCGAATTAAATTGAATTATTATTCAAATGATAAATAAACAAAAAGTAGCAAATTTCAATAAAAACATAATATATGCAAAAGTATAAATTATACGTTTGCAGGTGGATCAGTCCGATGAGTAGTTGGAGTGGTGGTGTGATTGAGAGAGTGGCTTGCGTGCAGCGAAAGGTTTCAAGTAGTAGGAATAAAAGAGCATGTATGAGAGAGGAGGAATTATGAATGTGGATGAAACAAAAGTTGCTTGTACTGGATATAGAAATGTTTGGAGGCGATTGTTTTCTCGGGGATGATAAAAAGTATTTGTGCCACACCCTTTTTTGGGTACATGGCGTGGTTGTGTATGTATGTATGCATAAAAAGCAATCTTAAGAATGAAATTTTTTAAAATGAGTTTCAAGTAATTTTATGTTTTTTACCACTTTGACTGCAAAGAAAAAGTGGTGTAGCGTTTGGTACGGTGTCTGTAACATTTTCAAAAAAAAATTTGTGTATAGAAATCCTTCATATAGCCTCTAGATCAGACGAATCTGAACTTAGTTTATAAGTGGGTGTATGGATGTGCGTCGTCAGCTCGCTCGCTCGGTCCTCAGACAAAATTTTGTGATCGCAACTCCTCCTAGACGGTTCAACCGATTTTAATGAAATTTTCAGGATAAATTTATCTAGTATCCAAGATAGGGTCATGTAGTATTGATTTTTTCCAGTGTTGCCAGCTTTCCGAGAGAAAAATTACTAAAGTTTATAAAAATTTATATTGGCTACGTTATTTATCCGATTTTGATCAAATTTTCAGAAAAGATTTCCCTAATGCTCCCATTAGTTATATAATTTTATTAATATCCAGTGTTGCCAACTTTCTGAGAAAAATATTACTAAAATTTTAAAAAAGATTCTTCTAGTGCCTAAATAAATTATGGGTACCAATAAACCGCTATATATTCAAATACCAAACACTATAATAAGAATTACAAACGTTATATATAATATATAAAATCGCTATATAAGAAATTTACAAATACTATATTATGAAATGATAAACACTATAAAAATTAAAACAATTTGCTATAAATCTTTAATAATAAATTGAAATACATATTACTATATATGTAAAACAATTCTGCTATATATACAATTTTATTAAACTTATAGATTTCTGCTATATTCATGTCTAGTGAAATGTCCCGCGTCCTAACCTCACAAACTAAATCAAAACATCGAAGCACCTGCGTCTGAAATATTTGTCTTCAATTGCAGGATAGAATATATTCACAGGTATGTTTAATTTAATTATTTTTGTAAATTTAATTTAAATTGCTGTAATAAAATAATTTTACATCTAATCCTCTACTAGATGGAAGAATATGTTACGGAATATATGTCCGATGAAGAAGTGGAAAACGAAGTTCCCAAGAAAAGGAAGAAGAGAACACCCATAATATGGAACAAGGAATGCTCTTTCCCGGATAGTGTTTCCGCAATAAGTGCAATTGACCAAGAAAAATGTTGGAGCCGATGGACAAATTATAAAGACAGTGATGGAAATATAATAGTAATATATAGATGCAATAAGGTGAAATTTAAAGGAGAGCAGTGTGCTGGCAGAGTTCGCTTGTTTTACGTTTCATCAAGCAATGAAGTACTATTGTACAGATCAAGTTCTGAACACTCACACGCATTAAGTGAAAATAAAGCAAAACAGACTATAAATTATGAGGCACGAATGGCAATTAAACAATTTGTTGAAGAAGATTACAATGTTAAACCCAAAAAAGTAAAATTATTTAAAAAGTACTTGTGATTGTCCAGCATTTCTTAAAAACTATATGTGCAAGCATATTTTGGGGCTGGCAATCAGGTTGAAATTAATTGTTCCTCCAGTTGAGGCTAAAAATATTCCAATAGGAAAAAAAAGGAATGTGGGTCGCCCATCCAAGGCGAAGAAGGCTTTAATTGTTCAATGAATTTTATCTTATTATTGTTTTATCTTATTCATATTTGGTTATAAAGTTAAAATACAGAATGTTTATTTATTTGTATCCGTTTGATTATTGTTTTATCTTATTCATATTTGGTTATAAAGTTAAAATACAGAATGTTTATTTATTTGTATCCGTTTGATTATTGTTTTATCTTATTCATATTTGGTTATAAAGTTAAAATACAGAATGTTTATTTATTTGTATCCGTTTGATTATTGTCCATTTCCCCTATAATTTTAAATCCGTCTTTTTAAACTTTTTTATTGATGTTGAGGTTATTTTGCAAATCTAACTAATATTTAATGTAGCATTTGTAATTTAAATATAGCATATGTTACTTATATATATCGTTTGTTAATTCTGTATAGCACATGTCATTTATATATAGCGTGTGTTACTTAATATAGCATTTGTTATTTATATATAGCGTTTGTTGCTTATTTATAGCGCTTGTATTTTTATTAGAGCAACGACATTTTTCAATATATAGTCTTTGTTTTTTTTAATATAGTGTTTAATTTATTCCCATAAATTATACAATTTTAACAAAATACAGTGTTGAAAAAATCATAATTTTTACTACTTTGACTGCAAGGAAAAGTAGTAAAGCGTTTGGTACGGTGTCTGTAACATTTTCAAAAAAAAAAAAAAATTGTATAGAAATCCTTCATATAGCCTGTAGATGACGAATCTGAACTTAGTTTATGAGGGTGTATGTGTGTGCGTCGTCAGCTCGCTCGCTCACTCGCTCGCTCGCTCGCTCGCTCGCTCGGTCGTAAGTCAAAATTTTGTGGCCGCAACTCCTCCTAGACGGTTCAACCGATTTTAATGAAATTTTCAGGATAAATTTGTCTAGTACCCAAGATGGTCATGTGGTTTTATTTTTTTCCAGTAATGCCAACTTTCCGAGAAAAAAATTACTAAAGTTTTTAAAAATTCATATTGGCTACGTTATTTATCCGATTTTGTTCAAATTTTCAGAAAACATTTCCCTAGTGCTCCCATTAATTATATAATTTTATTAATATCCAGTGTTGCCAACTTTCCGAGAAAAAAATTACTAAAGTTTTAAAAAATTTATTATGGCCATGTTATTTAACCGATTTTACTCAAATTTTCACAAAAGATTCTCCTAGTATTCATATAATTTATGTAATTTTAACAAAATACAGTGTTGCCAACTTTCCGAGAAAAAAATTACTAAAATTTATTGTAGCTACATTATTTATTCGATTTTGATCAAATTTTCAGAAAAGTTTTTCCTAGTGCCCACATAAATTATAATATTATTAAAATACAGTGTTGCCAACTTTGCGAGAAATGTCAAAGTAGTCTCTATATGGGTTTACCCATATACTTCTAATCTTGTTTTTAAAAATTTATTGTGGCTACACTATTTATTCGATTTTGATGAAATTTTCAGAAAAGTTTTTCCTAGTGCCCACATAAATTATAATATTATTAAAATACAGTGTTGCCAACTTTCCGAGAAATGTCAAAGTGATCTATATATTGATTTACCCATATACCTATAATATTGTTTCTTCAATTATTAATATATAGATTATTATTAAATTATAAAAATAGTCAACTGTTAATATTAAAATAAATAATTAGTAATTGATGGAATTCAGTCTTTTATTTATGTTTTTATTAACTACTATAAGTCAACGTTTCGACAATCACTATTGTCTTCTTCAGGGATCTACAATGAATACAAATATGTATACATATAAATACATACAAATATACATATAATAATAAATATAATGTAGCAAAGCGAGCTAGCCAGGACCTGTTTGTTTACCACAAACGAATAGCCTTGACCGCACGAGACATGCTGGAGAATTCTATGTGTGTTTGCAAGCATGCTGATTCGAGAATGTTCTACAGGCAACCAGAGTTACGTTCGAGAAAACACGATGGCCGTATTTAAAAGCCAGCAAATGCAATAGACAGTTCAGTTCTTACGTGAATCTTAAGCTTGAAACAAGTTCACTTCGAGTGCAACAGTTATATAAATAGTGACATAAATATTTAGTGTTAGTTTGATTACTAGTGTTTAAGCTTATAACCATTTAGTTTATAGTTATATTCATACTTTTATATTTTTATATTTACATTCTATATTTAATCGTTTTAATAATAAATATCTAGTTAATAAGTGCATATTTTGTTTTATTTAATTATCTCGTAAAAAGACGAACGAAACGCATTACAATAACAACAAAAAACAAAAAAAAAACAAGATTAGAAGTATATGGGTAAACCCATATATATACCACTTTGATATTTCTCGGGAAGTTGGCAACACTGTATTTTAATAATATTATAATTTATGTGGGCACTAGGAGATACTTTTCTGAAAATTTGATCAAAATCGAATAAATAATGTAGCCACAATAAATTTTTAAAAAAATTTGTGATTTTTTTTCTCGATAAGTTGCCAACACTGTATTTTGTTAAAATTGCATAATTTATTTAGGCACTAGGAAATTTTTTTATAAAAATTTGATTAAAATCGGTTAAATAAAATGGTCAAAATAAATTTTTTAAAAATTTACTAATTTTTTTCTCGGAAATTTGGCAACACTGTATTTTGTTAAAATTACATAAATTATATGAATACTAGGAGAATCTTTTGTGAAAATTTGAGTAAAATCGGTTATATAACATGGCCATAATAAAATTTTCAAAAATTTAATAATTTTTTTCTCGAAAAGTTGGCAAAACTGGATATTAATAAAATTATATAATTAATGGGAGCATTAGGGAAATCTTTTCTGAAATTTTCATCAAAATCGGATAAATAACGTAGCCAATATGAATTTTTAAAAACTTAAGTAATTTTTTCTCGGAAAGTTGGCACCACTGGAAAAAACCAAAACCACGTGACCATCTTGGGCATTAGAGAAATTTATCCTGAAAATTTCATTAAAATCGGTTAAACCGTCCGTCTAGGAGGAGTTGCGGCCACAAAATTTTGACTTACAACCGAGCGAGCGAGCTGACGACGCACATCCATACACCCACATAAACTAAGTTTAGATTCGTCATCTAGAGGCTATATGAAGAATTTCTATACAATTTTCTTTTTTTTTAAATGTTACAGACACCGTACCAAACGCTATACTACTTTTTCCTTACAGTCAAAGTAGTAAAAAGCACGTTTTTTGCCACTTTTCATTTTTTCGGCAATTTGCGATCTTTTAAGGTAATAAGATGTTATTTTCTGGTTTGCTTTTTTTAATTACATATATTTTCTTAATTTTTTTTTAGCATGGAGTAAATAGTATGTTCCAGTTTAAATCAGAAATCAAGACATTTGCTTGTAAAGGTCCCCCTTGTAGAAAAATTGCTCGACAAAGATCTCACAATTTGTGACAATCTGAGACAATCTCTGATAGTCACAAATGTCTGATTCTAATTCACACTGGAACATACTATTCACGCCTTGCTAAAAAAAAAATTAAGAAAATATATGTAATTGAGAAAAGCAAACCAGAAAATAACATCTTATTACCTTAAAATTGCATTACAGCAAATTGCCGAAAAAATAAAAAATGCCAAAAAACGTGCTTTTTAAGTTAAGTATAGTTCATCAGCATATTATCTCCATATCTGTCGCATGTAATTACATTGTAGGGTATGGTTCTGGGTATAATATATCCAAAATTCAGCCATTTTCGACCATTTCCTTAGGAGATATAGCCTCAAAACTGAAAAAAGTGCTAAAAATGGCATTCTTAAAGTTAGGGCGCTAAAATGTTTTTTAAATGTTTTTTAGAATATTCAATAATTTTTCCTGCTAAATCAATATGAGTTAGAGAAAAAAGTTACTTAGTTATTATGTAGCTAATTTTTTTTCTCAATTTTACTGAATTTTTTCAGATTTTTTTGAGAAAATTTTGAAAAAAGTTGTATTTTGAATTTTTTTCGAAATAAGATTTTCTTCAAAATTTGCTCAAAAAAATCTGAAAAAATTCAGTAAAATTGAGAAAAAAATTAGCTACATAATAGCTAAATAACTTTTTTTGTAACTCATATTGATTTAGCAGGAAAAATTATTGAAAATTCTAAAAAACATTTAAAAAAAATTCTAGCGCCCAAACGGTACATGCTAGAAAATTAAAACTAAAACCAAATTATATAACTTTTTATTCCTTATCAAAAAGTATTCTAAGTATTTCTTCGAATTTTACTTCAGAAAGTAGTATTCTGTATATTATCGAAATCCCATGTTATTGCCCTATATCAACCAAGCGAACGAACACCCTGTATATATATATATATATATATATATATATATATATATATATATATATATATATATGTTTAGACACATTCTACATAATTAAGTTTAAAGACATGGTATATATTTCTTCGACACAACGTGTATTTATATACCGGGTGTTCGTTCGTTAAGTTCGTATGGGCGTTTAACATGCAATTTCGATAATTTGCAATATACTTCTTGCAAAAGCATAAACGGAAAATGACTGATGTGGAAATAAGCTTTTTACGTAGGGTATGTGGTGTAAATAGGAGAGATCGGGTACGAAATACGATTAGTGTATGATGAGTGTAAAATTGAAAAAAAAATGTTGTAGCAAAAGTTGGTGTTAGTCAGTTTAGATGGTTCGGACATGTTGAGCGAATGTTTAATGAACGTCTGGTTAAAAAAATTTATTTGAATGATTTTGATGATATACGTTTGCGTGGACGTCCGATGAGTAGTTGGAGTGGTATAGTTTTGAGTGAGCGAAAGTTTCCAAGTAGTAGGAATAAAAGAGCATGTATGAAAGGAATTATGAATGTGGATGAAGCGAAAGTTGCTTGTTTGGATAGGAATGTTTGGAGGCGACTGATTTCGGAATGATGAAAAGAGTTTGTGCCACACCCTTTTGGGTACATAACGTGATTGTGTATGTATGTATGTATGTATTTATTTCTTTAAACATATTGTATATAAATTTTCTTGATACATTGTGCATAATTTTTGAAACAAATTATATATTTATATATCAAAAAAAATTCTTTAGATACATTGTATATATTTTATTTCTGAAACGCATTAAAAAGAACACAATGTATATCAAATTCTTTAGACAAATTGTACATAAATATATATATATATATATATATATATATATATATATATATATATATATATGTATATAATATATTAATGGGTTGGAATTAACTGCACTATAATTTAGAATATATTCACTTTAATTTAGATTATATTCACTTTGATATAAACAAATGTATTGCACGAAATAAAAAAAAATAATTTCACTATAATTAAATTTATTCAACTAAAAAAAATATTTTAACTTTGAAAAACATAATGCACAAAAAAAATAATATTATTACTATAAAACGGATACTTTCCACTATAAAATCGGATACTTTCCACTTTGTGGGCTGTCAATCATTTACACCAATCGATACCTATCATTTGCGCCGATGAGATAAACGCCTATATTGAATAATAACATAACTAAACAACCTAAACCTAATCTAACCTACCCTAAACCAACAGTAGCGCAGATGATAGGGTTTCGTAGCGTTTATAGTGCAAACTATTCAAATTTATAGTGCAAATTTTTCAAATTAAAGTTTAGGTTGTACCAAGTGCAAAGTATCTTATTGTCAGTGGAAAGTATCCAAACTTACTATGTGCAGTCTATTTTAATTCAAAAGTCCAATTATATATTTCCCTTTTTTATTTGTTGTAATTATTTAAGATTTTTTAAATTTACTTAATTATAATTTTAAAATAAATTTGATATTTATTTGTAAACTTCTGCTATTATTATCGCGTGAATATGGACATGTCCTCTCGTAATTTTTATCTTATCTTGTATTTATTCAGTGCATATTGATAGATTTATTAGAAATATATTACGTATTTCTATTGATCAATACAATATATAATTATACAGTGTGTCCCAAAAAGTTTTATACAAATGGAGAAAAAGTTTATCTTACATTTCACAAAAAAATTAAATTAAATTAATTTTTATAAAATTCTAAAAAGGTTCTGAAATGTAATGTAAATTATTTATTTAACTTATCTTTGGTTTTTTTCTTTAGTTATATTTTTTTGGAATGTAATTAATTAAAAATTAACTGGAAAAAATTTATATAAAATTATAAAATATTGAAAAAAATCACTTACTTTGTAAATTATATTAAAATATGTAACTTCTATCAGCTCTGTAACTATTTGTAAGTCGGTTCATTTTTTTTCACTAAATTTATAATTTTAACATAATTGTGTATATTTATACACAATTTATATTAAAATATATAAGTTCTGTAACTTCAATAATTCTCTGTAATATCTGTAAAGTAACACGCAATATAAACTTTATTTATAAACAATTTCAATAAAAATATTGTTTTAATTTTCGTTAAATTTATTATTTTAACGCAATTAAATTATTACAAAGATATAATTTTTGTAAGCTCCATAACTGTTTATAACTTTTGTAAAATAATCCGCACTAAATTTATACAGAAATAAATTATTTATTTTTAACAAAATTATAATAAATATATATTAATTAGTTCTGTAGGCTCTATAACTGTCTGTAAAGTAACACGCAATATACACTGTATTTATAAAACGTTTTCAATAAAATTATTGTTATTATTTTTGCTTAAATTTATTATTTCAATACAATTGAAATATATCTATAAACAATTTATATTATAATATATTAGTTCTGTAAGCTCTGTAAGTGTCTGTAACATTTGTAAAATAACACGTCTTATTTTTACCAAATTTATTATTATTTTAACTTAATTATATTATTATAAATATATTTATAGATAATTTATATTAAAATACAATAGTAGATAAAGTTGTAATTTGTTTGCATTTTTACAATTTATAACTTTAATAAAAATTAATTAACTAATTAGTTAATTATTAATTAATTAGTATTTAATAAATCTAAACCTCATTATATAGTTAAGTAATAAAACATTAAACAATGTTACATATTGTTTGTTATTGTTTGTTGTTAAGTACATGAAGTAGTTCAAATAAAATTAAAAATTGTGGTACGAGCCGTAACTGAAGATGACCACAGTGTGCTCGAAATGTGCATTTCATTTAAAATAAATAAATGAAGTAAAAATACTTAATGTTACATATACAACATATATATATATATATATATATATATATATATATATATATATATATATATATATATATATATATTGGCAGCAAAATATAGAATAAAGAAACTAACTCATCATACTGAAAAAACTTTACATGATAATCTGTTAAAATTGGAGTCATTGTTCATAAATAATGGTTACCCTCGAACATTAGTAAAAACGTCTAATTTTTTCTACACCGGAACCAATGGCTTCAACTGATCCACAACTAAATATACCAGCGTCCACTCAAACACAAGATAATAGGAAGAACTGTGTGCTTCCATACATACCTGAAATCACCAACAAAATTATGAAAATCATACCATCTGATAAGATTCGTATTGTAAAAAAGAATATTCTAACAACAAAATTAATATTTACCAAACTTAAAGATACAAAATCTGATTTAAAAACGCCATGCTCTGTGTATGCGATTCCATGTTCACACTGCAACGGCATATACATAGGTAACACTCAAAGACTCTTGAAAGACAGAGTTGTACAGCATAAATCTGACATCCGTCTCAAGCCTAACTCCACGGCACTTTCAATACATGCACATAAGGCAAAACACCGTCCTGATTTTGAGAATAGTAAAATTCTCACTACGGAGAATAATAAATTTAAACGCGGTGTGTTAGAAATGATTTACATCAAATCTGAAGCTAATTCTATCAACAAAAGATCAGATCTGAAAGGATTAAGTATCATTTATGATTATTTATTAAAAATGTGCAAAAATACTTTACATTTGAATGAACCGTCGGATACATAATGTGCTCGGGTTCCGCTGGCCCATTATAAATAAGAATAATATTAAAATAATAGAAATTAATTTATATCGTTAAGTTAGGTTAAATATGTTTTTAAAATTTTGACAATTTCGAACATAGAAACTATTTCAATAAAACAACAGATGTCTCGTACTGTTCATTTTTGCGTTCTTTCAATTAAATTTCATGATAATGTTTGTTTCAGTTGGCTTGACCTTGACAGTGGTATTTTTTCCAATATCAAAATTGGTTGTTATACATGTTAAAAAATTCTTTTATTTGTATCGACTATTTTTATTTACATGACCAATTATAATTTCTTGTTACATACTTTTACATGTTTAATATGTATAAAATAACTATTATATTAATAATTTTTGATGCAGTATAAACTCTTCCGTTATTGTAAGTTCTATTTTTATGTAATTATTGTTATCTATGTGTTAATTGTAATTCTTGTATCCATTGATATTTGTTTATTTCTTGTTTCAAATTTGTAGAAGGCCTGAGGAAGGAAATATAATTTTTTGAAAGCTTGCCTACGTAATAAAAATTGAGTTTTTGGCTTAAATCCCAACTCCTGGCTGCAATACCATTAGTTTTTGTTACTATATATATATATATATATATATATATATATATATATATATATATATATATATAAAACGTAATTAGTTAAATAAATAAATATTTTTTTCAAATATAGACAATTTTAATATTACTAGGACATTGAACATTGGACATTAGGACATTGGAAAAAATTGAAAATATCAATATTTTTGAGTATTATTAATTTTAAAATTATTAATTTAATAGTATTAAAGCCATGTTTGAACTACTCTAGCTCGGTCTTTTCAAATCAAAATTTGGTAAGAACTATTTAGATAATTATACAAAATAAAAAATTAAGTATGTCGTTTGCTTTTATTGCTTTTAGTAAAAAAAAATTTAAATCGTTTCCATTGTTTCAAGTAAATTTTATTGAATATTCAATATTATCGAAAAATAATTACATTTCTATTAAAATTAATATATTAATATATATATATATATATATATATATTATTACAATTATTTAATTATTTTTACAAGGTTATGTATTTTTCACAAAAATATGATATATATATATATATATATATATATATAAGAAGGTTTTAATATTATTCACAAGATTGTCACATTTAATTGCATTTTTATATTTTTTACAAAGTTATGACATTCTGCAAGAAGTTTTGTTATTTAACACAAAGTCATAATATTTTAATACAATTTTTAGATAATTTTTACAAATTTATGACATTTTTATTTCAATTTTATGTAAAAGCGTTTGCTTTATATATATATATATAATTATAAAATAAAAAGTTAATTAATTAATAAATGGTAAACAATCAATTGTCTCATATTAAACACATACATATACATAAAATACATTTACATAATTATATATATATATATATATATATATATATATATATAAACTAAAACAAAACATGAAACATAAGAAAGTCTTTCACTAAATTTATAACCGTTTGAAAGTCTCCGTTAATTTAACGAAATATTTCGAATCGGAATGATAAGGTAGCTGATCCTGATCAATACGAGCATAGTAGTCTTCTTCACCATATGAACGGATTAATGGGATTGGTTGTAATGTTCTTGTGCCACTTTGATTAGATACACGTAAATGTAGTAAAGGAATGTAGGAATCTAATAGCGTTGAAAGCCAATGTGTGATTAAAGTAAATTCATAATGGAAATTAATTTTACGATATTTGAAATACCAATAATCATCATCAAAACATGTCGTCCAAGTATCGGTAAAACTAATTTCAAATTCACTTCCATAACTGAATGTTGAATTAACATGAAGCTCAATTGGACAATGATACTGATTATGTTTGATAATTTTACTAGCAATATCTTCTATTGGACAACCATCTCCCTTTGTACATACTACTTCTTCGGTAGCACATTTACAACACAACCAACCAGCTAAACAAGGATACTTCTTTTCTATAACAACACCTTTTGCACCTCGACACATTACACATTCGTCGTAATCTACATTTTCAAAATCACCAATCACATTTAGTTTAAATTGGGTGCCATTGTAACCACCCAAGACACTTATCAACGAATTTATATCATGCACAACAGACGTATCATGCTGCAAGACACGAACACCTTCATCAGCAACTGTATTTGAACTAATTAATTTATTTTTACCTTTAGTAACAATTAGATCGTAATTTATATCGCCTTGACGAGGTGTTCCCGTCAAATGTCGTACACTATGATAGATCTTCTTCGTTTCTAGACACACCTTCGTGTGAAGAAGAAATAATATACGACATATAACCAGGAGATACGTCTGTTGCGATGAACTTGTAATATTGTGTTTAAAGGTGCAGCCATTTTCCCGTATCTGACTTTGATGTTCTGCTTTGCAATGTGCCAGTAGTTCATCTTTCCTTCCAATCCATTCGCAATTCACTCCAATCGGGCATATCAACTGACGATAGCCACAGATTGTGTGATGATGTTTGTCGTTGAATGGTATTTCTTGGGTACAACCAGCTGCTAGATTATTACAGGGGAATTGATGAGATTCCGCCAGTAATTCGTAGTCAACTTCTCGTACAACTGATATTTCTTCGGGCACCGTGCATCTGCCGCAAAACTTACTCCTATCTTCGGCAATGTAAACGGGACCGCATGACAAGTAACCTTCACACTGGCTGCATTTCAGCTGCGTCAACACCTCGATGGAGAGAGACATTTTTCTGGCTTCAGAATGAAGTTACTTTTTCCTCAGCGATTTACCTTTGTTTAGAGAAACAGAGAAAATAATAAATTAATTTTCGACTATATTTACATCATTGTTTTCTCTAGCCAATACAGTTTTTATTTTAACGTATCAAATACAAAAAAAAAATACAAAATATTTATAGAAAAAAAAAACTAATAATTTATGAAATTTTAAAGTATATATAATTTAAGTTGTTTAACAAAAACTAGACAAAAATCCATATACATTAAACGTATAAATATAAAAGTGATTTATTTAAATCAATAAAAAAAAATTAATTTCGTTTAATATAGACACAAAGTTTAGTTAATATTAACAGTATATTTTGGCAAATTATCAGCGATTACCTCGTACATTTAGCAAAATTATTTACTAAATTTTATTTAATTAAATTTAATTAAAATACGGCCTAATTAAAAAAAAACAGTCGTTTGATAACTTTTTTATAAAAAATAAAAATTTTAACAATAATTCGAAAAACATAACAAACCAATCATGTAATATATAATTCTAGAATATTATACATTTATGTCTACAATTTTGTATAATTATAGATAATATTGGTTGAAAATGCAAATGAGTAAAATAAGAAATTTCTCTATTAAATATTTTTCCATCAACCGTAGCATAATATTGATATTACCACATCATAATGCGCCTGTATGTAGAAAGTGGTTATTTTGGGTACTAGTACAATAATGTAAACATTATTATACTAGCAGTTAGTTACTATATGCACCACAGAGTAGGAAAGCAGCACCAAACATAACTACGACGCCAACATATATTTAATCTGATTAAATTATTCAGTTATGTTAAATGAAGATTAGTTGTATTACTAATTTCAGTTTGAATTTTTATGTTTAATCACTGAAAATGTGTGTTTGTGGGTGTGAATAAATACAAGATATAAGCAATATATATATATATATATATATATATATATATATATATATATATATATATATATATATACAGGGTGTTCGTTCTCCTGGTTGATATAGGGCAATAACATGGGATTTCGATAATATGCAGAATACTAATTTCTGAAGTAAAATTCGGAAAAATACTTAGAATACTTTTCGGTAGGGAATAAAAAGTTCTATAATTTGGTTCTACTTTTAACTTACTAGCATGTGCCGTTTGGGCGCTAGAATTTTTTTTAAATGTTTTTTAGAATTTTCAATAATGTTTCCTGCTAAATCAGCACGAGTAAGAGAAAAAAGTTACTTAGCTATTATGTAGCTAATTTTTTTCTCTATTTTACTGAATTTTTTCAGATTTTTTTGAGCAAATTTAAAAAAAAGTTACATTTTAAAGAAATTCAAAATAAGACTTTTTTTCAAAATTTCCACAAAAAAATCTGAAAAAAATCAGTAAAATAGAAAAAAAAATTAGCTATATAATAACTAAGTAACTTTTTTTTCTAACTTATACTGATTTAGCAAGAAAAATTATTGAAAATTCTAAAAAACATTTTAAAAAAAATTCTAGCGCTCAAACGACACAAGCTAGCAAGTTAAAAGTAGAACCAAATTATAGAACTTTTTTTTCCTATCGAAAAGTATTCTAAGTATTTCTACGAATTTTACTTCAGAAAGTAGTACTCTGCATATTATCGAAATCCCATGTTATTGCCCTATATCAACCAAGCGAACGAACACCCTGTATATATATATATATATTGCTTATATCTTGTATATATATATATATATATATATATATATATATATATATATATATATATATATATATATATATATATATATATATATATATATATATATATATATATATACAGTGTACGCCAATTTTATATTTGACAAATAAAGAAAACTCTCTGTTAGACCAAACGAAATACTCAATATCTCCGATATGTGCAATATTACATATTAGCAAGTTAAATTAAATTAATTGACCAATTACATTTATTAATTTCCACTTAAAGTCTAGTTAAAATAATAAGGCAATATGTATAATAATGTGAAATTTTTCAGAAATTGTATACTTGACCAAGCAAATATTAATTCTTACAAAACAAGTAATATATATATATATATATATATATATATATATATATATATATATAGATGGTCTTATTAAAAAATTTCCAGTAAGGCTACACAAGAAAATTTCCGGAGAACCTGTGTTTTGGCATATATCTCACGTGGAGTAAAAACATCGATTTAAAAGGTTATACTTTTGCATTTTTGATGAAAAACTGAGTAAAATAATTCCTCTAATATATTTAGGTTGAGCGATTGAAATTTTTCGAATAATTGCGCGCACCTAATTTGAAATTTTGCAAATAGAAAAAAAAAACAAATATAACACAAATAATAGCTGCTTACCTTCTCTATTATTGCTAAAGCTGAAAATTTATCGGGGGTACGGTCCTGTGTTTTTGCTCAAACTGGTCTGATTTGTCTGCCTCGAGAGACGAGAAGAATGATTTCTAAAAACAAAACAAACAAAAAACACATCCATGAATAATTTTTTATTTAATAATTTGTAAAATATATTATATAATTTTATAAAGATATAGAAATAATAAAATACTTTAATATATATATATATATAAATATATATATATATATATATATATATATATATATATATATATATATATACCGGGTGTTAGTTCGTCAAATTCGTACGGGCGCTTAAAATGCATTTTCGATGTACTTCTTTCTCGAGTTCAATTCTTCGGAAAAATACTTTTCGATAGAGCATAAAGAGTTGTATAATTTGGTTTTAGTATTAATTTGCTAGCATGTGCCGTTTGGGCGCTAGAATTTTTTTTTGATTTTTTGGTTTTTATTTTTTTTTTTTCTTAAAATTTATGAGGTGTAAGAAAATAAGCATTTTATTTAAAAATGTGGAACATTGAGTACTATAATTAAGTAAAGAAAACATTATTCTAGGTTGCATCGTTTAGTAGAAAAAAAAATTAAAAACTAAATTTTTTGAAATCCTCGAAGGGATACCCTTGGATTTTTTTCAAAATAAGACTTTTTTTAAAAATTGCTTAAAAAAATCTGAAAAAATTCAGTAAAATAGAGGAAAAAAATTAACTACATAATAGCTAAGTAACTTTTTTCTCAAACTCAATCTGGTTTGACAGAATAGAAAAAATAATTAAAAATGCAAAAAATATTAATTGTCAATAACTTTTCCTGCCAAACCAAATGAGTTAGAGAAAGAAGTTACTTAGCTATTTTTTTTCTCTATTTTAGTGAATTTTTTCAGATTTTTTTGATCAAATTGACAAATTTTCAAAAATTTAGTTTTACTAAACGATTCATCCTAGAATAATGGTTTCTTCATTCAATTATCGTATTCATTGTTCCGCATTTTGCCATATCATGCTTATTTTTATACAGCTCATAGTTTTTGAAAAAAAAAAAAATAAAAACCAGAAAATCGAGAAAATATTCTAGCGCCCAAACGGCACATGCTGGCAAATTAAAGCTAAAACCAAATTATAGAACTTTTTATGTCCTATCGAAAAGTATTCTAAGTGTTTCTCCGAATTTAACGCGAGAATGAAGTATATCGCAAATAATCGAAAATGCATGTTAAACGCCCATACGATCTTAACGAATGAACACCCGGTATATTAAAAATTATTAAAAGCCAGAGTTTAAATCACAAAATTAATCATTTGTTTTTAAAATATTCATCAATAAATATAAATTAATTTTGATTACCAATTTTTTTCTCGAAACCTGAATTTGGTTTTTAATAATTGTTCAGTTAATATATTACGATAAATCTAACAAAAATAAATAACGAAACAAAAAAATTAATAATTCATATCAGAATAATAATATCAAAGTTATGAAATATTGAATATATTTTATGTGATATATAAATGTTAAGAAAAAATTTAATTTTTCATGTATACCTACAATAATATTAAAGTTATAATAAACTTTGTGAAATTTAATGATAATGTAAACAATAATAATAATGCAAAAGAAGATAATAAACGGTAAACATAAAATACAAAGAATAATAGAATATTGTGGCTCGCGTTTGATACTATTTCAAAATCGACAAAAAAAAAACATATATTTGTTTATATTTATTGGTAATTTTTTTTATATTTCTACTATAAATTACCACTAATTTGTAAGACAAGCATTACTTTAATAAAAGTTTCCCTAAGTTTAAAATATTCGAATATCAGATATTTAAAAAAATATATTTATTTTCTTTTTACAAATATTTGTGCGAGTAAATTTATTGTAAAATTACCTTGCTAAAGTTAATTGTTAAATTACGTTAATAAGTAATTTAACAATTAACATGATACAAATATATAATATCTAATGAAATTTTCTTGATGTTTTAGATAATATAACCTAGTTGATTAAAAATTAAAACAAAATTTACGGATTAAAAATTTCAATTCAAAGCAGACGATTGTTTTAGATAAAATTTGATATATATATATATATATATATATATATATATATATATATATATATATATATTGTAAAAAAATTATGTAATTTTGCATGTTTTATAAAAAATTTATAATATTACATAAATTATCACAGTGCAATTACAAAATGTTACAACTTTTACAGCTAAAAGCTGCGTTAAATTACATAAATTATTTAAATTATATTTTTAGCAATGTATACATACATATCTTTCAAAACTAAATAATTTTAAAGTAGTATGGAATGACATTTAAATTCAAATTACAATTAAATCTTATTAAAATATTGAAAAAAAATAATTAAGAAAACATTTTATATGAATTTTTGAACAATTTTTATTAATATACTTTTTGTAGATATTTGTTTATGAAATTAAAATAAAGAAACACTGCATACGCATGTTCATTAGCAATTCAGATACAGAACAAATTGTTAGCTTAAGAAATTGTTTGATTTTAATTAAAATTATTTAGTAATTCAATTCGATAAATATTATACTTTCTGGGGAAATATTTTATAAAACAATAACGAAAATACATATTGATATTGTATGAAAAAATATTAATCTTGGCTTGCTTTGAACAAGTGCCATAATTACGTGAATGATAATATAATATTAAAATTAATTAAAAAATATGGACTTACCTTCTTGTCTTTCAATTGAAGAACAAACGGAAAACCAAATATTTTAAAACAGGTAACAACAACAACAAAACTCGTCCCGTTTAGCTACAAGAACAGGCCAAAAGTACATCTGCTTCGTACGAGAAAAGAACGAAAACTGATTCTAAAATCACAAGGTGCCTCGAGTTATATAACGCACAAAACTGATGGGCGTACACAAATAATTTGCGCGCATGCGTACTACATCTCAATACACATTGCAAAATAGTAATGGCTATTTGATGATGATACCAGTGACGTAGCAATAGAAGTTTGACTTTCATAAATTTTAATAGTTGAGGACTCAACTTTAATTTAAATTAATAATAATTTTTTTTTATGAATTAACTTTTGTGTATAATTAACCCAAAATATTGACTTTTTTAAGGATTTCAACAGTTTTAATCATTTATCTTAGACATACTGTATAATAATTTTTAAAACTAATCAATTGTAGTTTTGTTACAATATCTATATTATCTATAGTTTAGTTAGATACAATTAACGTATAATCTTTGATTATATAATAATCATTTAAAATAAAACGGCTTTAAGTTGATAGTTCTCTATTAGTATTTATTAATAATCGACATTTTAACAAACTCAATGTATCTACGCCTATAACAAAAAGAAATGATACAAATGACATTTACAATAAATAAACAAAACATAAAAAAAGACATAACAAGATTTTTTAAACAAAATAAAAATTTATAAAGAAAAAATAACATCAATCAGTGTATAAAACAATGATTTAAATAATTCTGATTTATTAATTAAAAATATATACAGAATATTATGTTCTAGTTATTTATATTTTGTTATGTTTAATAACTTGTTTCCGTGTTTTTATCTTTTTTTCTTTATTTATTTTAAATATCATTTTTATCAGTTTTTTTTTTCTTGATAAAGACAGACGTAGAGTTCGTCAAAACATCAATTATTAATATAGACGCAAATATTAATACACAATTATAACGTAAGTCTATTTTATTTTAATAGAATATGTTCTGAAAGATTTTTTACTATGATTAATATTGTAATATCGTAATATTAGTAATTCATTACTATATAAAAAGATTATTATGTAACTAGTACAATAATATAAATATAATTATACAGTAATTAATTATAATAAACACCACTGGTGGCAGCACCAAACATTTCCGTTATCATTATATTGAAAATTATTTAATAAGTGTTTATTACTTTATTTTCGCTTGAATTTGACGATTGTTTGTAAAATGGCAAAATTTAATAATATATTAATAATTATTAATTAATTAAAATAGTAAATTAAATAAATAATAATAATAATATTTTAAATATTTAATTTTGTTTTTTAATAATGTTAATTTTATATTTATTTATGAAAATATTTACGAACTTATTTGATTAAATCGTTCACATAAATTTAATTTAAAATATATATTTATTGTCTAACTAAAATCCTTGCCTCATTAAAATTATTGTATTAGACATATTTCGTTCATCATTTTTATCTCATTTGGACACAATTCAATATTTTGGCGAAGAAACAAAAACAAAACCTTATTCTCATTATATTAGGTTACAATATATTGTAATAAACATCAATATTTTTGTATTTAGCATTGTCCGTAAGTCAGTAAATTGACACGATTGTCGGGATGTATCGAACTTTGTCAGTTTGTCAGCATTTTTAGTCATCGTTCAAAGTTCGATTGACTTTGATTTCTATATTAAGCTGCATTTTAATTGATTTATGGAGAGACATTTACTATTTTTTTTTATCATTTTTTTGTTTAAAATATCAATTTTGTCGTTTGAAACATGTAAGTTTTGTCATGAATTTTATTATTTTCATTGTGGTATATTTGAATATTTTCTCCATTTAAAAAAAATTTTTTTTTATATAAAAATGTGGCAAATAAATAACAAGCAATTTAATTGAAATTTGTTTTACAGCATTTTAGTTTAAAAGAATATATATATATATATATATATATATATATATATATATATATATATATATATATATATATATATATACATATATACGCTTAAAAGAATTACAAATTGAATTATTATATAATGTTGTCAATTTTGCCGAAAAAATTTTACAAATTTATTTTAAGATTACTTTTTTTGCACGATTTTAAAAAAATTTGGAATAAAATAATAATTATAAAATGTAAATATTTTTGAATAATATGTGTTTACCCGCATACAGTTTCAATATTATTTACAAAAATTTTAACATAACCTGTATTTAAATATTGAAATTTTCGCAAAATTTTGTTAATTTTTACAAGGTTACCAAATTTTTTTTTAACAAGTTTAAAAAAATTTTGTAAAATTTTATAAAATATTGTTATTTTGGTAATATTTTTTAAATTTTTTACATGATTGCAACAATTTTTAAAATTATATAAGACATAAGTAGCGAGCAACTTAATTAAAATTGCTTTTATTTCACTTTGACTAAAAGGAAAAATATTATAGTTCTCGGTAACATCGGTGTCTGTAACATTGTTCAAAAATTAAGACAATATATATATATATATATATATATATATATATATATATATATATATATATAGAAATACTTTATTATAAAGCCTTTTAGATCAGGACAAATCTGAACGTAGTTTATCAAAGAGTGTCAGTCAAAATTTTGTAATTGCAACTCTTGCTAGAAACGGTTGAACAGATTTTAATAAATAAAAATATTATCTTCGGTATTGCCAACTTTCTGAGAAACGAATAAGTAAAATTTTAATCTAATTCTCACTATAATGATTTTTCTCAATATCTACATAAATTAAATAATCTTATATATATTTGAAATAATTTTCTATCTTTCGAAAATTTATTGCGCGATTTGAATTGAGTTGTTAGAAAACTAATTTCTTTATAATTATACTAGAAAATAAATAAATAAATTTCAAAGAATCTAATCGTAAAACCATCTTCATAGGCAAATGCTAAAAGTCTTTTGTCCACAAATGGGTATTTTATGGCTCCTCTCTAGCGCGACAGATAATGCCCCATCCAATTTAACAAGTCATTAGCAAATTGCATTAGGATACCATTTTGAAAAGAATACTCCGAATTGAAAATTCAATATAATGCTTTTATTTATTATATTTTGTAGCTGACTATCGCCGCTCAACTGAAAATACCGTTTTTCTTTTGAACAAAAAAACTCTTAATTGAGTGTATTTCTACCTTCTTCTCAACGGGAGGTGAAGTATTTCGTTACTCGTTAAGTAGGAAAAGAATTATTTAATTTTGTAATATGTTTGGAAAATCATCGAAATTATCCAGAAAATAAAATACCGTTTATATTTCTCGTAAATACGCAAATAATAGAAACCATATTGAAATGGTCAGTTATTGCAATCTAGGTAAATCTGAATAATATTGAATGATATTTGTTATTATTTTACAAAGTTTTAATCACTTTCAAAAAACATAAACAAATTCTGCTAAATTTTTTCAAATATTAACATTTTTGAAAAGATTCTGTTATTTTAAAGTTTCCAACTGTTTTATAAGAATTTTAATAATTTTTTTTATTTTCAAATATTGACATTTTTGAAAAATTTAATTATTTTTTTGCAATTTTTATAGAATTTAAAAAAAAATTGAAATTTTTGAAAGATTTCGTATTTTAATACAAAGTTTTGATAATTTTTATAAAATTTAAACGAATTTCTCAAAAAATTTAAATATTGATATTTTTTAAAAGATATTGTATTTTAATAATAATTTTCACAAATAATAATTGTATAATAGGTGAATTCTTATCAATCAAGTGAACATAATCTATATGAATAGTAAAAAATATATGGGTAAACTCATATATATAGACCACTTTGACATTATCACATATACCGGGTGTTCGTTCGTCAAGTTCGTATGGGCATTTAACATGCAATTTCGATAATTTGCGATATACTTCTTTCTCGAGTTAAATTCGAAGAAATACTTAGAATACTTTTTGATAGACCATAAAAAGTTCTATAATTTGGTTTTAGGTTTAATTTGCTAGCATATGCCGTTTGGGCACTAGAATTTTTTTTAAATTTTTTGGTTTTTATTTTTTTTCTTTCTAAAAACTATGAGATGTAGGAAAATAAACATGTTATGAAAAAATGCGGAATAATGAGTGCTATAATTGAGTAAAACAACCATTTTTCTGAGATGCATCGTTTAGTAGAGAAAAACATAAATTTTTGAAATTTTGTCAAGGGGATTTTTCGGATTTTTTTAAAATAAGATTTTTTTTCAAAATTTTCTCAAAAAAATCTGAAAAAATTCAGTAAAATAGAAAAAAAATTAGCTACCTAATAGCTAAGTGTTACATATTTCATTTCGGTTTTTGTTCCGGTTCAATTACAAAAAAAATATATCGGTTCGGTTTTGGCTATCGTGCCGGTAAAACTAATAGATTTTTTCGGTTCTGTTCCAATTTTTAAATTTTTTTAATGTTTTTATTTGTATTCAAAATGTATTTTCTAACATAATTTAGAACATTTTATGCCCACTACATAAATTGATACAATAATAATTACTAATTAATTAAGCGTGTAATAATTAGAAATATATAATATCTATAATAATAATAATATAATTTATTATTCGAAACTTATATAATTCGTATGTAGGTTTTAATTATAATATAATAAAACAATATATGTTAATGTAGCAAATTCTTATAAACACGATTTTTATTTAATTATAATTAGCAAAAACAAAAATAACCACTAATTATTCAAATATTTTTTAAAGTATTTTTAATTAAAATATTTCAAGATTTTTTTATAAGCAAAGTTATTATCGAACAAATACATTTTCATTAAAGTAACTCCTAGTTTAGTTTCAGTATCAATAACTGAGTATTTATCCACAAAACAAAAAAATTAATAAATGTGTTTCAACATGTATATATATATATATATATATATATATATATATATATATATATATATATATATATATATATATATATATTGCACCGAAATAAACTGATATAATAACGGTTCTTTTCGGTTCTGTTCTGTGCCAAAAAATAAAATAGCCATAATTTTTTTTTAATTTTAGTTTTTTTTTCGGAAAGTTGGCAAATCTCTATTTTGCTAAAATTGCATAATTCGTATGGGTAACAGAGAAATCTTTTCCGAAAATTTAAATAATAATTTCGGATAAATAATTCACAATAAATTTTTTAATATTTAGTAATTTTTTCTCAAAAAGTAGGCATTACTGAAAAAAGTGAAACTAAATGACCATCTTGTTCACTAAATAAACCTATCCTGAAAATTTCATTAAAATCGGTTAAACCGTCTCGGCGGAGTTGCGATCACAAAATTTTGACTGACGACCAAGTGAGCGAGCTGATGATGTACATACATACACGCGTTTGATTTGTCATCTAGATGCCATACGTATGATTTATATATATATATATATATATATATATATATATATATACAAACATACACAATCACGCCATGTACCCAAATGGGTACAATGTTACAGACACCGTACCGCGATCACTATACCACATTTTCCTTGCGGTCAAAGTGGTAACAACAAATAGTATATAGCACTCGGAGCAGAATGCAATCAATGCAATTGGGTTTGTTTTGCTTGAATTGTGCTTAGCTTTTCGGCTGCCACAATTATCACGAGCTAAATCTGATAAAAATAGCTTTTTCGCTTCTTGTAACATAATATATGAATATTATAGTTTTCTTTGTAATTTTATTTTACTTAATTTAAAGTTGATTTCTCAAAGGTTATGAATTAATCATCAATTTGCCATTACAATGTTGCAATTTGTATTCAGATATAGTACGCATGCGCGCTTATTGTTTGTGTACGAGCATTAGTTTTGTGCTGCTATATAACTCGAGGCAGTTTGTGATTTTAGAATCAGTTTTCGTTCGTTTCTCGTACGAAGCAGACGTTCTTTTGGTGTGTTCTTGTACCTAAACGGGACGAGTTTTGTTGTTGTTGTTACCTGTTTTATAATATTTGGTTTTCCGTTTGTTCTTCAATTGAAAGACAAGAAGGTAAGTTCATATTTTTTAATTAATTTTAATATTATATTATCGTTCACGTAATTATGGAACTTATTCAAATTAAGCCGAGATTAATATCTTTTCATACAATATCAATATGTATTTTCGTTAATGTTTTATAAAATATTTCCCTCCGAAAATATAATATTTATCGAAATAAATGACTAAACAATTTTAATTAAAATCAAACAATTTGTTAAATTAACAATCTGTTTTGTATCTGAATTGCTAATGGACATGCGTATGCAGTGTTTCTTTATTTTAATTTTATAAACAAATACCTACAAAATATATATTAATAAAAATTGTTCAAAAATTTATATAAAATGTTTTTTTAATTTTTTTTTTTTCAATATTTTAATAAGATTAATTGTAATTTGAATTTAAATGTCATTCTATGATATACTACTTTAAAATTATTTAGTTTTGCTAGATATGTATGCATACACTGCTAAAAATATAATTTAAATAATTTATGTAATTTAACGCAGCTTTTAGCAGTAAAAGTAGTAACATTTTATAATTGCACTGTGATAATTTATGTAATATTATAAATTTTTTATGGAACTTACAAAATTACATAATTTTTTTACAATATATATAATATATCAAATTTTATCTAAAACAATCGTCTGCTTTGAATTGAAATTTTTAATCCGTAAATTTTGTTTTAATTTTTAATCAACTAGGTTATATTTTCTAAAACATCAAGAAAATTTCATTAGATATTATATATTTGTATCATGTTAATTGTTAAATTACTTATTAACGTAATTTAACAATTAACTTTAGCAAGGTAATTTTACAATAAATTTACTCGCACAAATATTTGTAAAAAGAAAATAAATATATTTTTTTAAATATCTGATATTCGAATATTTTAAACTTAGGGAAACTTATATTAAAATAATGCTTGTCTTACAAATTAGTGGTAATTTATAGTAGAAATATAAAAAAAATTACCAATAAATATAAAAACATATATGTTTTTTTTGTCAATTTTGAAATAGTATCAAACGCGAGCCACAATATTTTATTATTCTTTGTATTTTATGTTTATCGTTTATTATCTTCTTTTGCATTATTATTATTGTTTACATTATCATTAAATTTTACAAAATTTATTATATCTTTAATATTATTGTAGGAATACATGAAAAATTAAATTTTTTCTTAACATTTATATATCACATAAGATCTATTCAATATTTCATAACTTTGATATTATTATTCTGATATGAATTATTAATTTTTTTGTTTCGTTATTTATTTTTGTTAGATTTATCGTAATAATTATTAATAACCAAATTCAGGTTTTGAGAAAAAAATTGGTAATCGAACTTAATTTATATTTATTGATGAATATTTTAAAAACAAATGATTAAATTTGTGATTTAAACTCTGGTATTTAATAATTTTTAATATACCTGGTGTTCATTCGTTAAGATCGTATTGGCGTTTAACATGCATTTTCGATTATTTGAGATATACTTTATTCTCGCGTTAAATTCGGAGAAACACTTCGATAGGACATAAAAAGTTCTATAATTTGGTTTTAGTTTTAATTTGCTAGCATGTGCCGTTTGGGCGCTAGAATATTTTTTCGATTTTCTGGTTTTTATTTGTTTTTCTCAAAAACTATGAGCTGTATGAAAATAAGCATGATATGGCAAAATGCGGAACAATGAGTACGATAATTGAATGAAGAAACCATTATTCTAGGATGAATCGTTTAGTAAAACTAAATTTTTGAAAATTTGTCAATTTGCTCAAAAAATCTGAAAAAATTCATTAAAATAGAGAAAAAAAAATAGCTACATAATAGCTAAGTAACTTTGTTTTTTTAACTTATCTGGTTTGGCAGGAAAAATTATTGACAATTAATATTTTTTGCATTTTAATTTATTTTTTCTATTCTGTCAAAAAAGATTGAGTTAGAGAAAAAAATTACTTAACTATTATGTAGTTAATTTTTTTTCTCTATTTTACTAAATTTCTTCAGATTTTTTCAGCAAATTTAAAAAAAAATCTTATTTTGAAAAAATCCATTTCCAAAAATTCCCATTTTTTTTTCTACAAAACGATGCAACCTAGAATAATGTTTTCTTTACTCAATTATAGTACTTAATGTTCCGCATTTTTCTATACTATACTTAAAAAAAAAAACAAAAAAATCCAAAAAAAAATTCTAGCGCCCAAACGGGGCACATGCTAGCAAATTAATATTAAAACCAAATTATACAACTCTTTATGCTCTATCGAAAAATATTTTAAGTGTTTCTCCGAATTGAACTCGAGAAAGAAGTATATCGCAAACTATCGAAAATGCATGTTAAACGCCCATACGAATTTGACGAACGAACACCCGATATATACATATATATTAAAGTATTTTAGTATTTCTATATCTTTATAAAATTATATAATATATTTTACAAATTATTAAATAAAAAATTATTCATGGATATGTTTTTTGTTTGTTTAGTTTTTAGAAATCATTCGTTTCGTCTCTCGAGGCAGACAAATCCTGTTTGAGCAAAAACACAGGACCGTACCCCCGATAAATTTTCAGCTTTACTATAAAATAATAGAGAAGGTAAGCAGCTATTTTTTGTGTTATATTTGTTTTTTCTTTTCTATTTGCAAAATTTCAAATTAGGTGCGCAATAACTCGAAGAATTTCAATCACTCAACCTAAATATATTACAGGAATTATTTTACTTAGTTTTTGATCAAAAATGCAAAAGTATAACCTTTAATATCGATTTTTTTACTCCTCGTGAGATATATTCCAAAACACGCGGTCTCCGAAAATTTTCTTGTGTAGCCTTACTGGAAATTTTTTAATAAGACCATCTTAATATATATATATATATATATATATATATATATATATATATATTACTTGTTTTGTAAGAATTAATATTTGCTTGGTCAAGTATACAATTTCTGAAAAATTTCACATTATTATACATATTGCCTATATTATTTTAACTAGACTTTAAGTGGAAATTAATAAATGTAATTAGTCAATTAATTTAATTTAACTTGCTAATATGTAATATTGCACATATCGGAGATATTGAGTATTACTTTTGTTCGTACACTATATATATATATATATATATATATATATATATATATATATATATATATATATATATATATATATTAGGATGTCCCTTAAGAGGGGTCAAAAATTTATTTTCTTTTCTCCCAATCTAAATCGTTTCCAAATTTGATAAGAAAAATTATAAAAATACTTCCACATTTTTACTCGTTGGTTAAGTGGCCCCCCTAGGCCCATATGTATTTTGATAATCGTGCTTATAAGTGAAAATTTTTATTAAATTAATGTTTTCACTAACTCATTCCAGAAAAAAAATGTAAAGGTATTTTACTTAATCAACGAGTAAAAATGTGTGAGCATTTTTATAATTTTTTTTAATCATATTTGGAAACAATTTAGGGGAGAAAAAAAAAAATTTGACCCTTTTTAAGGGACACTCTAATATATATATATATATATATATATATATATATATATATATATATATATATATATATATATATATATATACCCAAAATGACCAGTTTTTTCGTACATCCGTATTATGGTGTTGTAATGTTAATATTATGCTACGCTTGAAGGAAAAATATTTAATAGAGAAATTTCTTATTCTACTCATTTGCATTTACAATCAATATTAACTATAATTATACAAAATTATAGACATAAATGTATAATATTTTTTAATTATATATTACTTGATTAGTTTTTTATGTTTTTCTAATTATTGTTAATATTTTTATTTTTTATAAAAAAGTTATCAATCGACTATGTTTTTTTTTAATTAGGACGTATTTTAATTAGATTTAATTAAATAAAATTTAGTAAATAATCTTGCTAAATGTGCAAGCTATTCGCTGATAACTTGCCAGAATATACCGTTAATATTAACCAAACTTTGTGTCAATATCAAACAAATTAATTTTTTTTTATTGATTTAAATAAATCACTTTTATATTTATATGTCTTATTATTGTATATAGATTTTTTTCTATTTTTTGTCAAACAATTTAAATTATATATACTTTTAAATTTCATAAATTATTAATGTTTATTTTTTCTTTAAATATTTTGTATTTTTTTTTTTTGTATTTGATACGTTAAAGTAAAAACTGTATTGGCTAGAAAAAATAATGATAAAAATATAGTGGAAAATTAATCTATTATTATTTTCTCTGTTTTTCTAATCAAAGGTAAATCGCTGAGGAAAAAAGTAACTTCATTCTGAAGCAGCTAAAATGTCTCTCTCCATCGAGGTGTTGACGCAGCTGAAATGCAGCCAGTGCGAGGGCTATTTGTCATGCGGTCCCGTTTATATTGCCGAAGATAGGAGCAAGTTCTGCGGCAGATGCACGGTGCCCGAAGATAAATCAGTTGTACGAGAAGTAGACTACGAATTGCTGGCGGAATCTCATCAATTCCCCTGTAATAATGATGAAGCTGGCTGCCCAAAAAAAATAAATTTCAATAATATGCATCATCACACAGTCTGTGGCTATCGTCACTATCGTCAGTTGATATGCCCGATTGGAGTGAGGTGCGAATGGCTGGGAAGGAAAGATGAACTACTGGCACATTGCGAAGCAGAACATCCCAGTCAGATACGGGAAAATGGCTGCACATTTGAACATAACATTACAAGTGCATCGCAACACACGTATCTCCTAGTTGTATGTCGTATACTATTCCTTCTACACACGAAAGTGTGTTTACAAACTAAGAAGATCTATCATAGTGTACGACATTTGACGGGGACACCGTGTCAAGGTGATATAAATTACGATGTAATAATTACCAAAGGTAAAAATAAAATAATTAGTTCAAATACAATTGCTGATGAAGGTGTTCGTGTCTTGCAGCATGATACGTCAGTTGCGCATGATATAAATTTGTTGATTAGTGTCTTGGGTGGTTACAATGGCACCCAATTCAAACTAAATGTGATTGGTGATTTTGTGAATTTAGAGAAACACGACGAATGTGTAATGTGTCGAGGTGCAAAAGGTGTTGTTATAGAGAAAAAGTATCCTTGTTTTGCTGGGTGGTTGTGTTGTAAATGTGCTACCGAAGAAGTAGTATGTACAAAGAAAGCTGGTTGTAAAGAAAAAGATATTGCTAGTAAAATTATCAAACATAATCAGTATTATTGTCCAACTAGGCTTATTGTTAATTTATCATTCAGGTGTTTCAGTGAATTTGAAATTAGTTTTACCGATACTTGGACGACATGTTCCGATGGGAGTGGTTGGTATTTCCAATATCGTAAAACTGATTTCCATTATGAATTTACTTTAATCACAGATTTGAATTCAACTTATTTAGATTCCTTCATGTTTTCACTACATTTACGTGTAACTAATCAAAGTGGCAGAAGAACATTAGAACCAATCGCATTCATCCGTTCATATGGTGAGGAAGACTACTATGCTCGTATTGATCAGGATCAGCTACCTTATCATTCCGATTCGAAATATTTTGCTAAATTTTAATGGTAAAATGAATAATGCATATAAATTTAGTGAAAGACTTTCTTATGTTTCATGTATTGTTTTAATTTATATATATATATATATATATATATATATATATATATATATATATATATATATAATAATAATAATAATTATGTAAATGTATTTTATGTATGTGTTTAATATGAGACAATTGATTGTTTACCATTTATTAAATAATTAACTTTTTATTTTATAAATATATATATATATATATATATATATATATATATATATATATATATAAAGAGCAAACGCTTATACATAAAATTGAAATGAAAATGTCATAAATTTGTGAAAATTATCTAAAAATTGTAATAAAATATTATAACCTTGTGTTAAATAACAAAACTTTTTGCAAAATGTCATAACTTTGTGAAAACAATCTTACATGTATATATCATATGCTTGTGAAAAATACATAACCTTGTGAAAATAATGATATAATTGTAATAAAATATCATATATATATATACAACGTGATTAATTTTAATAGAAATGTAATTGTTTTTCGAAAATGTTGAATATTCAATAAAATTTACTTGAAATAATGGAAACGATTTTAATTTTTTTAACGAAAAGCAAAAAAAATAAATGACATTTAATTTTTTATGTTGTATAATTATCTAAAATGTTATTAACAAATTTTGATTTAAAAAGACCGAGCTAAAGTAGTTCAGACATGTCTTTAATAGTGTTAAATTAATAATATTAAAATTGTCTATATTTGAAAAAAAAAAATTTATTTACTTAACTAATTATGTTTTATATATATATATATATATATATATATATATATATATATATATATATTGTATATATAACATTGAGTATTACTTCATTTGTATATTTTAAATAAAATCTACATTTCGAGCACACTGTGGTCATCTTCAATTACGACTCGAAACTCAAATTTCAATTTTATTTGAACTACTTCATGTACTCAACAACAAACAATAACAAACAATATGTAACATTATTTAATGTTTTATTACTCAACTATATAATGAGGTTTAGATTTATTAAATACTAATTAATTAATAATTAACTAATTAGTCAATTAATTTCTATGAAAGTTATAATTGTAAAAATGCAAACAAATTACAACTTTATCAAACAAAAATTGAGAAATATTTTTTGGACAAAAATTTAATGAATTCCTGTATATTAAATATTTAATATATATATATATATATATATATATATATATATATATATATATATATATATATTTATCAATAAAAATACGTAGTATATTTCCAATAAATAATCAATATAAGCTGAATATATACAAGATAACATAAAAACTAGGTGAGGGCATGTCTATATTCAAGCGATAATAATATTTAAAAGTTCATAAATAAACATTAAATTTATTCGCAATATAATTAATTAAATAAATCTAAAAAAATAAGATGATTACGATAATTAAAAAAATAATAAATTAGTATTGGTTAAATTGTAAAGATATATATATATATATATATATATATATATATATATATATATATATATATATATATATATATACATAATATTGTTTAGACACATTCTACATAATTTTGTTTAAAGACATGGTATATATTTTAGTTTTGCTACATAATGTGTATTAATATATAAAAACATTGTATATATATATATATATATATATATATATATATATATATATATATATATAGAACTATTGTATTTTAATATAAATTATATATAAATATATTTGTAATAATATAATTGAGTTAAAATAATAATAAATTTGGTAAAAATAGAACGTGTAATTTTACAAATGTTACAGACAGTTACAGAGCTTACAGAACTAATATATTATAATATAGACTGTTTATAGATATATTTCAATTGTGTTGAAATAATAAATTTAAGCAAAAATAATAACAATAATTTTATTGAATACGTTTTATAAATACAGTATATATTGCGTGTTACTTTACAGACAGTTACAGACAGTTATAGAGCCTTCAGAACTAATAAATTGTAATATAAATTGTATATAGAAATAAATATATATATATATATATATATATATATATATATATATATATATTATAATTTTGTTAAAAATAAATAATTTATTTCTGTATAAATTTAGTGCGGATTATTTTAGAGAAGTACAGACAGTTATAGAGCTTACAAAAGGTATATATTTGTAATAATTTAATTGTGTTAAAATAATAAATTTAACGAAAATTAAAACAATATTTTTATTGTATTTGTTCATAAATACAGTTTATATTGCGTGATATTTTACAGACGTTACAGAGAGTTATGGAGATTACAGAACTTACATATTTTAATATAAATTTTGTATAAATATACAAAATTATCTTAAAATTATAAATTGAGAGAAAAAATGAAATATGCGAATTACATTACACTATTACAGACTTTACAAACAGTTACAGAGCTAAGAAGTTACATATTTTAATATAATTAACAAGGTAAGTAAGTGATTTTTCTCAATATTTTATAATTTTATTTAAATTATTATAAATTAATTTTTAATTTATTACATTTCAAAAAATATAACTAAAAATAAACAAACAAAGATAAGTTAAATAAATAATTTTTTATAAAATAACTGGTAGATTATATTTCAGAACCTTTTTAGAATCTAATAACATTTTTTTTTTTAAAATGTCAATTATCAAATACGTGGGTTAACTTTTATATATCGGGATTGGTCTATATATATATATATATATATATATATATATATATATATATATATATATATAATAATAGTTTGAATAATTACACATCGAATTTGCTGACAGGCAATAAATATATTCTATATTATATATATATATATATATATATATATATGGGTTTACCCATATACTTCTAATCTTGTTATATGTCGGGATAGGGTAATCGTAGTATTGCCATCTGTCAACTGACGTCTCAATCGTAAAGTTTGACATTATTGAACTGTATACGTACTTAGAATATTTCGACATACGAGCGCTATCTGCATTGGTCACTGCAATTAAATTGTGAACATTTTCGTGCGATTATTTTTATACTACTTTTGTCGTGGACTAACTCAATATTTATATTATTATATGTTTCGCATTTTAAATTGTTTCAAAACATCGATTTGATGGATCATTCGCCCCGTATAATTCTGATTTGGCACCCAATATCTTCTGTTCCATTCCAAACACATCAAAAATTATATTGCGAGATCAACATATAATGTAAAATTGAAAAAAAATGTTGTAGCAAAAGTTGGTGTTAGTCAGCTAAGATGGTTCGGACATGTTGAGCGAATGCGTCTAATGAACGTTTGCTGTTAAAAAGATGCATTTGAATGATTTTGATGGTATACGTTTGCAGGTGGACGTCCGATGAGTAGTTAGAGTAGTTGTATGATTGAGAGAGTGGCTTGCGTGAGCGAAAGTTTCCAAGTAGTAGGAATAAAAGAGTATATATGAGAGTGGAATTATGAATGTGGATATGGAGCGAAAGTTGCTTGTTTGGATAGGAATGTTTGGAGGCGACTGATTTCTCGGGATGATGAAAAGAGTTTGTGCCACACCCTGATTTGGGTACATGGCGTGATTGTGTATGTATGTATGTATTTGATAATTACATTTATTGGGTGTTTATTTTGTCAACATATATCAAGTGTTATTCTAAGTAAAAACTAATTCGAATATTATCAGTTAATATCGATAAAGAAATTGTCTCAAAAAGTTTTTGTAATAAGTACAAAAAAAAAAACAAGATTAGAAGTAGATTTGGGTAAACCCATGTATAGACTACTTTGACATTATCACATAAATGCTAAGAAACAGGAATACAAATTTTTATATTTTTTTCACTAAAATTTCTAGGGGGCAGCATTTTTTAATAATTAAATATTATAATTATTATGCATAGACCAAAAAATTTATTCTGAAATTTTTTAAAACCAAATAAACAATATAGAAAAATTAGCAACGTTGTATAATGTAAACAATGTAAAAAATATAAATAGTAAAGCCCAAATTAAATTAAAATAAATTTAGTATTTTTTTTCTCGGAAAGTTGACAATAAGTACTATATTTTGCAAAAATTATAGTAGTATAATTTATGTGGGCATTAGGGGAATTATTTGTAAAAATTTGATTATAATCGGTTAAATAATGTGGCCATAACGATTTTTTAAATATTATATTTTGCAATGTTGGCAACACTGTATTTTGTTAAATTAATATAATTTATGAAGGCATTAGAAAATTTTTTGTAAAAATTTACTTAAAATCGGATATAAATAATGCAGGCACAATAAATTTTTAAAAATTTATTATTTCTTTCTCAGAATGTTGATATCACTAAAAAAACCACATGACTATCTTGGGCACTAAGTGAAAATATCTTGAAAATTTCATTTAAACCGGTAGAACCGTCCAGGAAAAGTTGCGATCACAAAACTTTGACTGAAGACCGAGTGAACGAGTAAACTGACGATGCACACACATACACCCAGTCATAAACTAAGTTCGGATTCGTCATCTATAGGCGCTATATAAAGGATATCTATGAAAAAAATATTTTTTTTTGAAATGTTACAGACACCGTACCAATCACTATACCACTTTTTCCTTTCAGTTAAATTGGTAAAAACACGTTTTACTAATTTTTTACAAGATTTTTAACAATTTTCAAAAGATTTAAACAAATTTAGTAAAATTTTTCAAATATTGACATTTTTCAAAAATTTCAATATTTTTAACAAAGCTTTAGCAATTTTTAAAAGAATTTTAACAAATTTTGTAAAATTATATTAAATAGTAAAATTTTTCAATGATTTTGTAATTTTTTTAGTTTAGTTTTCAAAAAACTTTAGTAATTTTTTTCAAATATTGATATTTTTGCAAGATTTTCTGAATTTTTACAATGTTTTAACAATTTTTAAAGTATTAAAAAATATTTTGTAAATTTTTTTTCAAACATTGAAATTTTTTTAAAGACTTTGTTATTATTACAAAGTTTTTAACAATTTTTAAAGAAAGTAAAAAATTTTTATATATATATATATATATATATATATATATATTTAAAAACGACGTTTCGACAAAACTTTACGTTCGTCTAATATTAATAACATTTCAGTAAATAACAGTATATAGAAACAAGTAAAAATAAATAAAATAAATAATTAAATAAAATTCCAGATATTTATCACAAACTTTTAATATTTTGCACAAGATTGTAAGATTTTATTGCAGTTTTTCACAAGTTTATGATATTTTTCACAATGTTATTATACGTATTTTTCACAAAGCTCTGATATTGATTACAAGACGTTGATATTGATCACAACGTTTTTGTGTTTGATATTTATTTTATTACAATTTTTAGATATTTATTAAAAGGTTATGACATTTTTCAAAAAGATGTGATATTAAATAAAATCCTTAATAATAATTTTAATTTCTAACGTTCGCTTTTCTGTATACATACAAAAAAATTAAAATTTCTAAAATGTTTTTTAGAATTTTCAATAATTTTTCCTACTAAATCAGTATGAGATAGAGAAAAAAGTTACTAAGCTATTGTGTAGCTAATTTTTTCCTATATTTTACTGAAATTTTTCAGATTTTTTTGAGCAAATTTAAAAAAAAAATTTATTTTGAAAAAAATTTCTCCTTGTAAAATTTTCAAAAATCCAGTTTTTATGTTTTTTTTTTCTAATAAACGATGCATTTTAGAATAATGGGTTTTTTTACTGAATTATAGTACTCATTATTCCGCATTTTTCCATATTATGCTTATTTTCCAAGAAAAAAGAGTTTGTGCCATACCCTTTTGGGTGCATGGCGTGATTGTGTATGTATGTATGTATGTATGTATGCTTATTTTCCTACACCGCATAGTTTTTGAGACAGAAAATAAAAACCAAAAAATCATAAAAACATTCTAGCACTAAAATGGCACATGCTAGCAGATTAAAACTAATTATTTTTTATGAAAATTATAATTATTGTTAAAATGCAAATAAAATACAATCTTATCACACGAGAATTGAGATAGATTTTTTGGATAAAATTTTAATAAATTTTTACAAATTAAATATGTTTTATTTGAATATTTAATTTATATTTAATTATACAATGTGCCTCAAAAAGTTTTATACAAATGGACAAAAAGTTTATCTTACATTTCACGAAAAAAAATAATATTCTTGATAAAAAGCTCTGCATGACTTGTAGATCCATAATTAGGTATAACATTTTGAAAACATTGGCTGGAAATAGAGAGCAAAATGTTGATTGAAATTGTTATCAAGTATTGGCCACTTGTAGATTTGTAATTTTTCACAGATAAAAATTACAAGATATTACTAATTCGACTATTTATTGAATAAAGAACATATTGTGTAAAAGGGATGAGTAACACAAAATCAGGCGCTTATTATGAACGGGATTTTACGATTAATCTAATAATTGCTGACGTGTTTATTCAAATATCCATCTATTAATTTTTATCTACAACTGGGCATAATTTTTTTGCTACTTAATAACAATTTCAATAAACATTTTGCTCTCCACTACAGTTTGAACGTAATTTTACCTCAAAACATGATTTTGCATTTCCCTGTATTCCCACCCATTGTTTTAATAATTTTCTATTTCATTATGGATCTACAAATCATGCAAAGTTTTTTATCAAAAATATTTTTTTTGTGAAATGTAAGATAAACTTTTTCTCCATTTGTATAAAACTTTTTGGGGCACACTGTATAATTATATATTGTATTGATCAATAGAAATACGTAATATATTTCTAATATATTTATCAATATGAGCTGAATAAATAAAAGATAAGATAAAAATAACGAGAAGACATGTCCATATTCAAGCGATAATAATAGTAGAAGTTTACAAATAAATATCAAATTTATTTTAAAATTATAATTAAGTAAATTTAAAAAATCTTAAATAATTACGACAAACAAAAAAGGGAAATATATAATTGCACTCTTGAATTAAAATAGACTGCACATAGTTAGTTTGGATACTTTCCACTGGAAATAAGATACTTTGCACTTGGTACAATCTAAATTTTAATTTGAAAAATTTGCACTATAAATTTGAATAGTTTGCACTATAAACGCTACAAAACCCTATCATTTGCGCCACTGTTGGTTTAGGGTAGGATAGATTAGGTTTAGGTTGTTTAATTATGTGATTATTCAATATAGGCGTTTATTTCATTGGCGCAAATGATAGGAATCGACTGGCGTAAATGATTGACAGCCCACAAAGTGGAAAGTATCCGTTTTTATAGTGGAAAGTATCTGTTTTATAGTGATAATATTTTTTTGTGCATTATGTTTTTCAAAGTTCAAAGAATAAATTTAATTATAGTGGAATTATTTTTTTTCGTGCAATATGTTTGTTTATAGTGTCTAAATTAAAGTGAATGTATTCTAAATTATAATGCAGTTAATTCCAACCCATTAATATATATATACAGGGTGATTCATATTTTTAATAAATTAAAATGCAAAAAATATAAATTTTCAATAATTTTTCCTGCCAAACCAGAATGAGTTAGAGAAAAAAGTTACTTAATTATTATGTAGCTAATTTTTTTCTCTATTTTACTGAATTTTTTCAAATTTTTTGGAGCAAATTTTGAAAATAACCCAAGTGTGCAGCTTTATGTTTAACTTTAAATATCTCGAAAAATAGTGACTTCATCGTTACGAAGAAAGAGTATGTTTTTTACACAGAAAGTATTGGAGAATCGAAAAATTGTGCTAAAATGACAATTCCGCCAGTGGCGTAGAATTTAGGAAGAATCAACCTTTCACTTGCCCCTGTTGTACGTTACTGGCACTAGCCAGAAACTTTTGTTTAACATAATTTAGTATGGTGTACGGTACCTACATTTTCTGCCAAGTATGATAAGGATACGTCAAATAGTTTTTAAGTACTGGGCAAAAATCGTTTTTAAATTTTTAAATAAAACACCCTGTAGCTCAGTAAGGAGCCACATTTTATCTAAGTGTTTTGGGTCAAATCTTCATATTCTAAGCCCAGGATACTCCAGTTAAAATATTTCCAATTACTTACAAATCATCCTGTATATACCGGGTGTAGAAATGAAATGTGAACCATAGGGATTTCAATGTTATTTTTTAAATACGGCTGTATCTCTTTCCCTATTGACTTTAGAGCAAATATTTAAATACAAAACTTGTTCAAAATGTGAAAATGCATGGTATAAAGTCATTTTTTTTACATAAATATTAATATTTTACGATATACAGGGTTAACCACTAAAAAATGAGCTATAACATTGGGAAACGGGAATGATATCGAAAAATGCGGAATAATGAGTTCTATAATTCGGTGAAAAAATCATTGTTCTACGATACTTCGTTTAGGAGAAAAAAATTAAAAACTGATTTTCGAAAAAAATGCCAATGGTCCCCCCTTATCAACTTTTCGAAAAATCAGAAAAAGGTGAATAAAAAATTAAAGAAAAACAGGAAAAAAAAAGTGTCTGGTACAAAAAGTAGGATAAAAGAGTAGACAACGAAAGCCAGTGTTAAAATATCCAAAATTTTTTTTTTTTTAAACAAAACACAGGGGTACCTCCTTACGAAATTTTTCAAAAATCAGTTTTTAATTTTTTTCTCCTAAACGAAGTATCGTAGAACAATTATTTTTTCACAGAATTATAGAACTCATTATTCCGCATTTTTCGATACCATTCCCGTTTCCCAATGTTATAACTCATTTTTTAGTGGTTAACCCTGTATATCGTAAAATATTAATATTTGTGTAAGAAAATTGACTTTATACCATGCATTTTCACATTTTGAACAAGTTTTGTATTTAAATATTTGCTCTAAAGTCAATAGGGAAAGAGATACAGCCGTATTTAAAAAAATAACATTGAAATCCCTATGGTTCACATTTCATTTCTACACCCGGTATATATATATATATATATATATATATATATATATATATAAGTTTTTTTTTTTATATATATACATATTTATGTACTATTTGTCTAAAGAATTTGATATACAATCTGTTCTTTTTAATTAATAAGTATATAATGCGTTTCAGAAATAAAATATATACAAAGTATCTAAAGAATTTGGTATATAATATATTTTTGATATATAAATATATAATTTGTTTCAAAAATTATGCACAATGTATCTAGAAAATTTATATACAATATGTTTAAAGAAATATATATATATATATATATAAAAATATATAAATAAAAATATATAAATACACATTATGTCGCAGAAATAAAATATATACCATGTCTTTAAACAGAATTATATAGAATGTGTCTAAATATATATGTACATTTTTTAAAAAAATTACAAGTTAAACAATATTAATTTTTAATCTTTTTAATTATCGTAATTATCTTAGACTTTTTTAAAATTTAATTAATTAATTATAATGCGAAAAAATTTAGAGTTTATTTTTGAACTTTTAAATATTGTTATCGCTTGAATACAGACATGCCCTCTCGTAGTTTCTATGTTATCTTGAATTTATTCTGCTCATATTGATTATTTATTGGAAATATATTACGTATTTCTATTGATCAATACAATATTTAATAAATATATATATATATATATATATATATATATTTTGTTCAAAAAATATTTCTTAACTTTTGTTTGATAAAGTTGTAATTTGTTTGCATTTTTACAATTACAACTTTTATAAAAATTAATTAACTAATTAGTTAATTAATAATTAATTACTATTTAGTAAATTTAAACCTCATT
Organism: Clivina fossor; assembly: GCA_963966155.1. Lineage (NCBI taxonomy): Eukaryota > Metazoa > Arthropoda > Insecta > Coleoptera > Carabidae > Clivina > Clivina fossor. Next base: position 888,521 of record OZ014567.1, read on the forward strand.
ATATAGTTGAGTAATAAAACATTAAACAATGTTACAAGTGCACTATATATATATATATATATATATATATATATATATATATATATATAAAAATATAAAATTTTGACCGTAAGATTATATTTAGAAAAAAGGAGATATTGGGATATCGGTCATCATTTTTCGGGCTAAATAATTCAAACACCTCTATTTGAATTTAATTCCGAGCTTTCGGCCTTATTTTAGGCCATCTTCAGGGAAAAGTTCGAAGAGATGAATGTTAATAGTTGAAGCTCGTGAAAACAAACACATAATTATCTTTGTTTAGAATTCATGAAATTGGAATTAGGTGTTTGAGATTAAAATTGAAATTATTTCGATTGATACAGTTTAAAATGAAATAAGTTATAAAAAATAAAAACACATTATTATGTTGATGTATAAAACTTGTATTTTGTATTTTTCACAAAAATATGATATGTACTTCTAAGTAGGTTTTAATATTTTTCACAGAGTTATGACATTTTGCAGAAAGTTTTGATATTTAACACGAATTCATAATATTTCATTACAATTTTTAAATAATTTTTACAAATTTATGACATTTTCATTTCAATTTTATTTTCAAGAGTTTGCTCTTTATATATAAATATATATATATATATATATATATATATATATACCGGGTGTCCAAAAAGAATGGAAACTATTAAATATCTCAAAAACGGCACATCGGATTACAAAGTTACAAAACACGTTTTTTTTTATTTTTGAAAATCTATTTAGGGGTGATATGCAAAAACTACCCACACCTCCCCTAGCGGGGGGGGGGGCGGGGGCAAGTTTTAAAATTTAAATGGGAACACCTATTTTTTATTGCACAGTTGCATTCTCCATAAAAAACTGTTTCTGGATTTACAAATTAAGCCCCCTAGCACCTCTCCCCTCAGAGCAGGGAAGGGGAGAAAATTTAAATTTTTTTGCAGAAACTTTCACTTTTTATTGCAGTTTTGGATTCTCCTTCTAAAACTGGATATAATTAAGTAGGGTGTTCACCTAAATTTAGCACCCCGATAGTGAGAGGCGAGGGGATTCACCTAAATCCAGCACAATTTACCACCAGGTATTATTAGAGATGAAATGTTGGTACCCATCCGCATGTGTGGGAGTGAGAGTGGAGGTGCGTTTTTCAATTTTATATCCAGTTTTAGAAGGAGAATCCAAAACTGCAATAAAAAGTGAAAGTTTCTGCAAAAATTTTCAAATTTTCTTTCCTTTTCTGCTCCGAGGGGGGTGGAGCTGAAGGGCTCAATTTGCAAGTCCAGAAACAGTTTTTTATGGAAAATGCAACTGTGCAATAAAAAATGGGTGTTCCTATTTAAATTTTAAAACTTGCCCCCGCCCCCCCCGCCAGGGAAAGTGTGGGTGGTTTTCGCATATCACCCCTAAATAGATTTTCAAAAATAAAAAAAAACGTGTTTTGTAACTTTGTAATCCGATGTGCCGTTTTAGAGATAATTAATAGTTTCCATTCTTTTTGGACACCCGGTATATATATATATATATATATATATATATATAAAATAAAAAGTTAATTAATTAATAAATGGTAAACAATCAATTGTCTCATATTATACAGACACACATACATAAAAAACAATTACATAATTATTTAGAATATATATATAAACTAAAATAAAACATGATACAAAAGAAAGCCTTTCACTAAATTTATATGAATTATTTATTTGCATTATTTATATACATTATTTATTCTATCATGTAAATTTAGCGAAATATTTCGAATCGGAATGATAAGGCAGCTGATCCTGATCAATACGAGCATAGAAGTCTTCTTCACCATATGATCGGATTAATGCGATTGGTTCTAATGTTCTTGTGTCACTTTGATTAGCTACACGTAAATGTAGTGAAGAAATGAAGGAATTTAATTGAGTTGAATGCCGAAATGTGATTAAAGTAAATTCATAATGGAAATTAGTTTTACGATAATTGAAATACCAATAATACCCATAGGAACATGTCGTCCAAGTATCGGTAAAACTAATTTCAAATTCACTTCCATAACTGAATGATAAATTAACATTAAGCCTAGTTGGACAATGATACTGATTATGTTTGATAATTTTACTAGCAATATCTTTTTCTGTACAATCAGCTTCCTTTGTACATACTACTTCTTCGGTAGCACATTTACAACACAACCAACCAGCTAAACAAGAATACTTCTTCTCTATAACAATACCTTTTGCACCTCGACACATTACACATTCGTCGTCGTTTTTGTTTACATTCACAAAATCACCAATCACATTTAGTTTAAATTGGGTGCCATTGTAACCACCCAGGACACTTATCAACAAATTTATATCATGCACAACAGACGTATCATGCTGCAGGACACGAACACCTTCATCAGCAACTGTATTTGTACAAATTAATTTATTATCACCTTTGGTAACAATTAGATCGTATTTTACATCACCTTGACGAGGTGTTCCCGTTAAATGTCGTACACTATGATAGATCTTTTTCGTTTCTATACACACTTTCGTGTGAAGAAGAAATAATATACGACAAATAACCAGGAGATACGTCTGTTGCGATGAACTTGTAATATTGTGTTTAAAGGTGCAGCCATTTTCCCGAATCTGACTGGGATGTTCTGCTTTACAATGTGCCAGTAGTTCATCTTTCCTGCCAATCCATACGCACTTCACTCCAATCGGGCATATCAACTGACGATAGCCACAGACTAAGTGATGATGTTTGTCGTTAAATAGTATTTCTTGGGTACAACCAGCTGCTAGATTATTACAGGGAAATTGATGAGATTCCGCCAGTAATTCGTAGTCTACTTCTCGAACAACTGATTTTTCTTCGGGCACCGTGCATCTGCCGCAAAACTTACTTCTATCCTCGGCAATATAAACGGGACCACATGACAAATACCCCTCGCATTGGCTGCATTTCAACTGCGTCAATACCTCGGTGGAGAGAGACATTTTAGCTGCTTCGGAATGAAGTTACGTTTTTTCCTCAGAGATTTACCTTTCATTAGAAAAACAGAGAAAATAATAAATTAATTTTCGACTATATTTTTATCATTATTTTCTCTAGCCAATACAGTTTTTACTTTAACGTATTAAAATTATTAAATACAAAAAAAAATACAAAATATTTATAGAAAAAAAAAACTAATAATTTATGAAATTTAAAAGTATATATAATTTAAATTGTTTAACAAAAACTAGACAAAAATCCATATACATTAAAACGTATAAATATAAAAGTGATTTATTTAAATTAATAAAAAAAAAATTAATTTCGTTTAATATAGACACAAAGTTTAGTTAATATTAACAGTATATTTTGGCAAATTATCAGCGATTACCTCGTACATTTAGCAAAATTATTTACTAAATTTTATTTAATTAAATCTAATTAAAATACGACCTAATTAAAAAAAACATACACGTTTGATAACTTTTTTATAAAAAAAAAATATTAACAATATTTAGAAAAACATAACAAACCAATCAAGTAATCTATAATTCAAGAATATTATAAATTTATGTCTGCAATTTCGTATAATTATAGATAATATTGGTTGTAAATGCAAATGAGTAGAATAAGAAATTTCTCTATTAAATATTTTTCCGTCAAGTGTAGCATAATATTGATATTACCACACCATAATGCGCCTGTATGTAGAAAGTGGTTATTTTGGGTACTAGTACAATAATGTAAACATTATTATACTAGCAGTTAGTTACTATATGCACCACAGAGTAGGAAAGCAACACCAAACATAACTACAACGCCAACATATATTTAATCTGATTAAATTATTCACATATGTTAAATTAACATTAGTTGCATTACTAATTTTAGCTTGAATTTTTATGTTTAATGACTAAAACTGTGTGTTTGTGTGTGTGTGTGTGTGTAAATAAATACAAGATATAAGCAATATATATATATATATATATATATATATATATATATATATATATATATATATATATATATATACGCCAATTTTATATTTGACAAATAAAGAAAACTCTGTTAGACCAAACGAAATACACAATATCTCCGATATGTGCAATATTACATATTATCAAGTTAAATTAAATTAATTGACCAATTGCATTTATTATTTTCCACTGAAAGTCTTGTTAAAATAATATAGGCAATATGTATAATAATGTGAAATTTTTCAGAAATTTTATATTTGACCAAACAATATATATATATATATATTAAGATGGCCTTATTAAAAAATTTCCAGTAAGGCTACACAAGAAAATTTCCGGAGAACGTGTGTTTTGGAATATATCTCACGTGGAGTAAAAAAATTGATATAAAAGGTTATACTTTTGCATTTTTGATCAAAAACTAAGTAAAATAATTCCTCTAATATATTTAGGTTGAGTGATTGAAATTCTTCGAGTTATTGCGCACCTAAATTGAAATTTTGCAAATAGAAAAAAAACCAAATATAACACAAAAAATAGCTGCTTACCTTCTCTATTATTTAATAGTGAAACTGAAAATTTATCGGCGGTACGGTCCTGTGTTTTTCCTCAAACTGGTCTAATTTGTCTGCTTCGAGAGACGAGACGAATGATTTCTAAAAACAAAACAAACAAAAAACACATCCATGAATAATTTTTTATTTAATAATTTGTAAAATATATTATATAATTTTATAAAGATATAGAAATAATAAAATACTTTAATATATATATATATATATATATATATATATATATATATATATATATATATATATATACCGGGTGTTCGCTCGTCAAATTCGTACGGGCGCTTAAAATGCATTTTCGATAATTTGCGATATACTTCTTTCTCGAGTTCAATTCTTCGGAGAAATACTTTTCGATAGAGCATAAAGAGTTGTATAATTTGGTTTTAGTATTAATTTGCTAGCATGTGCCGTTTGGGCGCTAGAATTTTTTTTTGATTTTTTGGTTTTTATTTTTTTTTTCTTAAAATTTATGAGGTGTAAGAAAATAAGCATTTTATTTAAAAATGTGGAACATTGAGTACTATAATTAAGTAAAGAAAACATTATTCTAGGTTGCATCGTTTAGTAGAAAAAAAAAAAAAATTAAAAACTGAATTTTTTGAAATCCTCGAAGGGGTACCCTTGGAATTTTTTCAAAATAAGACTTTTTTTAAAAATTGCTTAAAAAAATCTGAAAAAATTCAGTAAAATAGAAAAAAAAAATTAACTACATAATAGCTAAGTAACTTTTTTCTCAAACTCAATCTGGTTTGACAGAATAGAAAAAATAAATAAAAATGCAAAAAATATTAATTGTCAATAACTTTTCCTGCCAAACCAAATGAGTTAGAGAAAGAAGTTACTTAGCTATTTTAGTAAATTTTTTCAGATTTTTTTGAGCAAATTGACAAATTTTCAAAAAATTAGTTTTACTAAACGATTCATCCTAGAATAATGGTTTCTTCATTCAATTATCGTACTCATTGTTCCGCATTTTGCCATATCATACTTATTTTCATACAGCTCAAAGTTTTTGAGAAAAAAAAATAAAAACTAGAAAATCGAAAAAATATTCTAGCGCCCAAACGACACATGCTAGCAAATTAGAGGTAAAACCAAATTATAGATTTTTTTATGCTCTATCGTGAAGTATTCTAAGTGTTTCTCCGAATTTAACTCGAGAATGAAGTATATCGCAAATAATCGAAAAAGCATGTTAAACGCCAATACGATCTTAACGAATGAACACCAGGTATATTAAAAATTATTAAATACCAGAGTTTAAATCACAAATTTATTCATTTGTTTTTAAAATATTCATCAATAAATATAAATTAATTTTGATTACCAATTTTTTTCTCGAAACCTGAATTTGGTTTTTAGTAATTGTTCAGTTAATATATTACGATAAATCTAACAAAAATAAATAACGAAACGAAAAAATGTCAGAATAATAATATCAAAGTTATGAAATATTAAATATATCTTATGTGATATACCTATAAATGTTGAGAAAAAATTTAATTTTTTATGTATTTCTACAAAAATATTAAAGTTACCTATAATAAATTTTGTAATATTTAATGATAATGTACACAATAATAATAATGCAAAAGAAGATAATAAACGATAAACATAAAATAGAAAAAATAATAGAAAATTGTGGCTCGCGTTTAATACTATTTCAAAATCGACAAAAAAAAAAACATATATTTTTTTATATTTATTGGTAATTTTTTATATTTTTACTATAAATTACCACTAATTTGTAAGACAAGCATTATTTTAATATAAGTTTCCCTAAGTTTGAAATATTCGAATATCAGATATTTAAAAAAATATATTTATTTTCTTTTTACAAATATTTGTGCGAGTAAATTTATGGTAAAATTACCCTGTTAAAGTTAATTGTTAAATTACGTTAATAAGTAATTTAACAATTAACATGATACAAATATATAATATCTAATTAAATTTTTTTGATGTTTTAGAAAATATAACCTAGTTGATTAGAAATTAAAACAAAATTTATGGAAGAAAAATTTCAATTCAAAGCAGACGATTGTTTTAGATAAAATTTGATATATATATATATATATATATATATATATATATATAATGTAAAAAAATTATGTAATTTTGGATGTTCTATAAAAAATTTATAATATAACATAAATTATCACAGTGCAATTACAAAATGTTACTACTTTTACTGCTAAAAGCTGCGTTAAATTACATAAATTATTTAAATTATATTTTTAGCAGTGTATACATACATATCTAGCAAAACTAAATAATTTTAAAGTAGTATGGAATGACATTTAATTTCAAATTACAATTAAATCTTATTAAAATATTTAAAAAAAAAAATTAAAAAAACATTTTATATAAATTTTTGAACAATTTTTATTAATATATAGGTATTTCGTAGGTATTTGTTTATGAAATTAAAATAAAAAAACACTGTATGTGTATACGCATGTTCATTAGCAATTCAGATACAAAACAGGTTGTTAATTTAAAAAATTGTTTGATTTTACTTAAAATTGTTTAGTAATTTAATTCGATAAATATTATACTTTCTGGGGAAATATTTTATAAAACATTAACGAAAATACATATTAATAATGTATGAAAAAATTTTAATCTCGGCTTAGTTTGAATAAGTGCAATAATTACGTGGATGATAATATAATAATAAAATTAACTAAAAAATATGAACTTACCTTATTTTCTTTCAACTGAAGAACAAACTTAAAACCAAATTTATGATAAACCAGGTAACAACACAACAAAACTCGTCCCGTTTAGCTACAAGAACAGGCCAAAAGTAGGTCTGTTTCGTACGAGAGAAGAACGAAAACTGATTCTAAAATCACAAGCTGCCTCGAGTTATATAGCAGCACAAACAATACGCGCGCATGCGTACTACACTTCAATACACATTGCAACATTGTAATGGCAATTTGATGATGATATCAGTGACGTAGCAATAGAGATTTGACTTTCATAAATTTCAATAGTTGGAAACTCAGCTTTAAATTAAATTAAATTTTAAAAAAATACAATATCCATATTATATTACGAGAAGCAAACAGCGATTTTTATTAAATTGTACTCGAGATAATTGTGGCAGCCAAATTGCGAAACATAATTCAAACAAAACACAAGAATTAATTGCATTCTGCTTCGAGTGCAATATACTATTTTGTTTTTGCTTCGAAAGTGCTTTCTCAAACGAGTAACTAAATTTTCACAAAAAAAAACACTGGCGGTTTTTTCATTTATTTATTTTACTACCATTTTCACCACTTTGACTGCAAGAAAAAGTAGTATAGCGTTTGGTACGGTGTCTGTAATATTTTCAAAAAAAAAAAATTTTGTATAGAAAACTTTCATATAGATGACAAATCTGAACTTAATTTATGTGGGTGTATGTATGTGCGTCGTTAGCTCACTCGGTCGTAAGTCAAAATTTTGTGGCTGCAACTCCTCCTAGACGGTTCAACCGATTTTAATGAAATTTTTAAGATAAATTTGTCTGGTCTCCAGATAGTCATGTGGTTTTATTTTTTTTCAGTGATACCAACTTTCCGAGAAACAACTTACTAAAGTTTATAAAAATTCATATTGGCTACATTATTTATCCGATTTTGATCAAAATCTCAGAAAACATTTCCCAAATGCTCCCATTAATTATATAATTTTATTAATATCCAGTGTTGCTAACTTTCCAAGAAAAAAAGTTTTCAAAAATTTATTATGACCACTATTTAACCGATTTTAATCAAATTTTCATAAAAAAAAATTTCTAGTGCCTAAATAAATTATGCAATTTTAACAAAATACAATGTTGCCAACTTATCGAGAGAAAAATCACATTTTTTTTTAAAATTCATTGTGGCTACATTATTTATTCGATTTTCATTAAATTTTCAGAAAAGTATCTCCTAGTGTCCACATAAATTATAATTTTATTAAAAATATTATGTTGCCAACTTTCCGAGAAATGTCAAAGTGGTCTATATATGGGTTTACCCATATATTTCTAATTTTGTTTTTTTTTTATTTACTTTAAATATTTTATCTAAATTCAACCTACTTATCTATAGCCATCTAATTTGGTTAATTTTTTTTATGAATTAACTTTTGTATATAATTAATTAACCCAAAATAGTGACTTTTTAAAGAATTTCAACAGTTTTAATTATTCATCTTAGACATACTGTATAGTATTCTATAATCTTTAAAACTAGTCAAGCGTGGTTTTGTTACAATATCTATATTGTCTACAGTTTAGTTAGATACAATTAACGTATAATCTTTGATTATACAATAATTATTTAAAATAAAACGGCCCTTAGGTTAATAGTTCTCTATTAGTATTTATTAATAATCGACATTTCAACAAACTCAATGTATCTACGTCTATATCAAAAAGAAATGATACAAGTGACATTTACAATAAATAAACAGAACATAAAAAAGGCATAACAAGATTTTTTAAACAAAATAAAAAATTTATGAAGAAAAAATAACATCAATCAGTGTATAAGGCAATGATTTAAATAAAATTTTGCTTTATTAATTAAAAATATATACAGAATATTATGTTCTAGTTATTTATATTTTGTTATGTTTAATAACTTGTTTCCGTGTTTTTATCTTTTTTTCTTTATTTATTTTAAATATTATTTTTATCAGTTTTTTTCCTGATAAAGACAGACGTTGAGTTCGTCGAAACATCAGTTATTAATATACAGGAAAATATTAATACACAATTATAACCTAAGGCTATTTTATTTTAATAAAATATGTTCTGAAAGATTTTTTACTATGATTAATATTGTAATATCGTATAATATTAATAATTCATTACCATATAGCAAGATTATTATGTAACTAGTACAATAATATGAATATAATTATAGAGTAATTAATTATAATAAACACCACTGGTAGCAGCACTAAACATTTTCGTTATCATTATATTAAAGAATTATATAATTATATAATTAAAGAATTATTAAAGAATTATATAATGAGTGTTTATTACTTTTTCTTATTCGCTTGAATTTGATGATTGTTTGTAAAATTGCAAAATTAATAATTATTAATTAATTAAAATAGTAAATTAAATAAATAATAATAATAATAATAATAAATGTAACAATTTTAGATGAGCACCCCATAATCACTGACAGAACAGTCTTAGCTAATACACTTGACATCATCATACACGAAAAAAACATGACTTATCTCATTGACGTGTCGATACCATCCGATCAGAATATTATAACAAAAGAAGCAGAAAAAAAAACTAAATATGTCTCAGTAGCAATAGAAATTAAAAGAATGTGGAAAACCCCAACCAAAATAATTCCGATTGTAATTGGCACCACTGGATTCATTTCAGATAGTTTCAGAAATTACATAACAGATATACCGGGAAAACATAATACCAATCAAATACAAAAAACAGCTATCCTTGGAACAGGGCACATAATTAGAAAAGTACTGACCTAGCTCAAACCTAAGGAACATGGATTGTTCCCGGTTTGTAGCGAATGACAAACCTACCTAAATTAGTGAAATCAAGGAATAAAAATAATTAATATTTAATTATTTTTTTAATAATTTTAATTTTATATTTATTTATGAAAATATTTACGAACTTATTTGATTAAATCGTTCACATAAATTTAATTAAAAATATATATTTATTGTCGAACTAAAATCCTTGTCCCATTGAAATTATTGTATTAGACAAATTTTGTTCATCATTTTTATCTCATTTGGACACAATTCAATATTTTGGCGAAAAAACAAAAAACAAAAAACAAAACATTATTCTCATTATATTAGGTTACAATATATTGCAATAATCATCGATATTTTTGTATTTAGCGTTGTCCGTAAGTTAGTACATTGACACGATTGTCGGGATGAATCGAACTTTGTCAGGTTGCCAGCATTTTTAGTCATCGCTCAATGTTCGATTGACTTTGATTTCTATATTAAGCTGCATTTTAATTGAGTTACGGATAAACATTTACTATTTTTTTTAACATTTGTTTGATCAAAATACCGTTTTTGTCGTTTGAAACATGTAAGTTTTGTCATGAATTTTATTATTTTTTTTGTGCTATATTTGAATTTTTTCTCCAACATTTAATTGAATTTTGTTTTAGAGCTCTTTAGTTGAAAGAAATATATATATATATATATATATATATATATATATACGCTTGAAAGAATTACAAATTCAATTATTATATAATGTTGTCAACTTTGCCGAAAAACTATTCAGAATAAAATAATAATTATGAAATGTAAATATTTTTGAATAATATGTGTTTGCCCGCATACACTTTTAATATTATTTACAAAAAAATTAACAATATCTATATTTAATTATTGACATTTTTGCAAGATTTTGTCAATTTTTACAAGGTTTTCAAAGTTTTTTTTTAATGAGTTTTAACAAATTTCGTAAAACTTTATCAAATATTGTTATTTTGGTAATATTTTTACATAATTGCAACAATTTTTTAATGCGTTTTTAAAATGATATAAGACATAAGTAACGAGTAACTTAATTGAAATTGCTTTTACCACACTTTGCCTAAAAGGAAAAATATTATAGTTTTTGGCAACATCGATTTCTGTAACATTGGCCAAAAATTAAGAGAATGCATATATATATATATATATATATATATATATATATATATAGAAATACTTTATTATAAAGCCTTCTAGATGAGGACGAATCTGAACGCAGTTTATCAGAGAGTGTATATAATATGTGTTTGTGTGGGCGCCGTCAGCTCATTTGCTCGCTCGCTCAGTCAAAATTTTGTTATTGCAACTCTTGCTAGTAACGGTTCAACGGATTTTAATAAAAAAAAAATATTATTTTCGGTATTGCCAACTTTCTGAGAAACGAATTATTAAAATTTTTAAAAATTTATAATCGTTACATTAATTTTCCAAATTTTAATCTAATTCTCATTTCTAATTTTTTATCTTTCGAAAATTTATTCCGCGATTTGAATTGATTTGTTAGAAAATTATTTTTATGATATACTAGGAAATAAATAAGTAAATTTCAAAGAATCTAATCGTAAAAACATCTTGATAGACAAATACTAAAAGTCTTTTGTGCACTAATGCCCCATCCAATTTAAGAAGTCATTAGCAAATTGCATTAGAATACCATTTTGAAAAGAATACTCCGAATTGAAAATTCAAAATAATGCTTTTATTTATTATATTTTGTAGCTGAACACCGCCGCTCAACTGAAAATACCGTTTTTTGTTTTGAACAAGAGAACTCCTAATTGAATGTATTTCTACCTTGTTCTCAACGGGAGGTAAAGTATTTCGTTACTCGTTAAGTAGGAAAAGATGTATTTAGTTTTGCAATATGTTTGGAAAATCACCGAAATTATCCAGACAATGAAATCCCGTTTATATTTCTCATAAATACGCAAATAATAGAAACCATATTGAAATGGTCAGTTATTGCAAACTATATCTGAATAATTTACCAAGATATTTGTTATTATTTTACAAAGTTTTAATAATCACTTTCAAAAAAGCATAAACAAATTCTGCAATTTTTTTTCAAATATCGACATTTTTTCAAAGATTTTGTAATTTTCTTTAAATGCTTTTAACTGTTTCAAAAAAATTTTAACAATTTTTTTTTATTTTAAAATATTGACATTTTTGAAAAATTTAAATATTTTTTTGAAATTTTTAAAGAATTTTTGTAACATTTTATTAAACATTGACATTTTTAAAAGGTATTATATTTTAATACAAGGTTTTAATAATTTTCACAAATAATAATTGTTTAATAGGTGAATTCTTATCAATTAAATGAATAAGATCTATATGAATAGTATAAAATAAATGGGTAAACCCATATATAGACCACCTTGACATTATCACATATATGTTAAGAAATAAGCATTATTCAAAAATTAATTTTTATAATAATTAGTATGCGGGCATAGAAAAATGAATCTTTCCTGAAAATTTGTTTTAAATCGTGTAAACAAATAGTAATGCATAAAATTAATTTTGAATAATTTTTCCAGAAAATTGGCAACATTGTATTATGTAAACAATATAAACAATGTAATTAATTAGCAAAATCATAATTAAATTTTAAAAATATTAATAATTTTTTCTTGGAAAGTTAGCAGTACTGTATTTTGCTAAAATTATGTAATTTATATGGGCACTAGAAAAATCTTTTGTGAAAATTTGATTAAAATCGGAGTTAAATATAAAACAAGGCTTTAAACACTGTGTTTCATATTTTATTTCGGTTTTTGTTCCGGTTCAATTATAAAAAAAATATATCGGTTCGGTTCCGGCTTTTGTGCCGGTAAAACTAATTAATTTGTTTCGGTTCTGTTCCAAGTGATTAATTTTTAAATTTTTTCAATATTTGTATTTGCATTCAAAATGTATTTTCTAACATAATTTAAAACATCTTATATCTACTACATAAATTGATACAATAATAATTACTAATTAATTGAACGTGTAATAATTAGATGTATATAATATCTATAATAATAATACAATTTATTATTCGAAACTTATATAATTCGTATGTAGGTTTTAATTATATAATAATAAAATAATATATGTTAATGTAGCAAATTCTTATACATACGATTTTTGTTTAATTATAATTAGCAGAAATAAAAATTACCTCTAATTATTCAAATATTTTTCATAGGATTTTCAATTAAACTATTTCAAGAATATTTTAAAAGCAAAGTTATTATCAAAAAATACATCTTCATCAAAGTAACTCTTAGTTTAATTTCAGTATCAATAACTGGGTATTGATCCACAAAAACAAAAAAATTTAAAAAATGTTTCAACATATATTGAACCGAAAGAAACTGATATAATAACGGTTCTTTTCTGTTCTGTTCCGGTTCGGAGCCAAAAAATAAAGTAGTCATAAAATTTTTAAAAAATTTTAGTTTGTTTTTTCCGGAAAGTTGGCAACTCTCTATTTTGTTAAAATTATATAATTTATATAGATATTAAGAGAATCTTTTGTGAATATTCGATTAGTATCGGATAAATATTATGGCCATAATGAATTTTGAAAAACTTTACTAATTTTTTCTTGGAAATTTTGCAACACTGTATTTTGCTAAAATTATATAATTTATATGAGCAATATTGAAATATTTTCTGAAAATTTATACAAATTCAGATAAATAATGTATTCACATTAAATTTTTTTTCGGAGAATTGGCATTACTGGAAAAAATAAAACTACATGATCGTCTTGTCCACTAAGTAAATCTATCCTGAAAACTTTATTAAAATCGGGTTGAGCCGTCTAGGAAGAGTTGCGATCACAAAATTTTGACGACGACCAAGCGAGCGAGCTAATGACGCACATTCATACACCCACATAAACTAAGTTCGGATTCGTCTGATCTAGAGGCTATATGAAGGATTTTTATATGACTTTTATTTTTTTTGAAAATGTTACAGACTCCGTACCGCGATTACTATACCACATTTTTTTTGCAGTCAAAATGTGTTAAAAACAAATAGCATATAGCACTCGGAGCAGAATGCAATCTATTATTGTGTTTTGCTTGAATTGTGTTTGGTTTTTTTTCTGAATTATTTGTAAACTTTTAAATATTATTTTTGCTTGAATATATATATATGCATGTTATCTTGTATTAATTTAGCTCATATTGATAACACTACACAAATTGCATGTTTTTATGATTTCAAAAAATTTTCACGCTCCTACACCTGACGCCAACCCATTATCCGCAGGTCTAACTTGTTCAGTATTGTTCTGGTCACAAAATATCAAAAGCACGACTTGATCCGATGCTTTTAAGACAAGATTTTTGCGATTATCTAAAAAAAGGTCTAAAAATTGGCATTTTCGCAACTCGGTGCACCCTCTAAACATTTTTTAAATCGCGAATGGACTTGTATGGGTATATTGTAGACCCAAATCTTTGATTTGAGCCCAGGGCCAGCTGGTGCGACTTTTTTCGAAACACCCTAATACATATATATATATATATATATATATATATATATATATATATAATACATTAATCTGGTTAGTTGCTAGATATATATATATATATATATATATATATATATATATATAAATTATTGATTTGTAAAACGTAAAATTGTTTTTAAAAAATATTTATTTTATTATTACAAATTTAGTTTTACAGTAGCGAATTATATGTTTACAAATGTAAAGCAAGATCTGAACTAACTAAAGAAAAAACTAACTATCTAACATTCTACATGTGTTTTTGATAATAATGTAACATGAACTTATAACTAACTGCTGCGTCAGCGGGTTATCGTACGTTGTTGTATGTATAGTACGTGAAATTGTAATGTAACTTATATATATATATATATATATATATATATATATATATATATGTGTGTGTGTGTGTGTGTGTGTGTGTGTGTGTGTGTGTGTGTGTTTTAACACGCATTTTTCGAAAATTTCACTTGTGTAGAGAGAGAGAGAGAGAGGAACCTGTTACTTTCGTAAAAACAAACAAAAAATATTATTTCTGATGTTTTCTCGATGTAAAGTTATCGTTTTTAGCCACGACTAGATAAATTTGGTGCAATTGAAACCTGTTATTTTACAGATGTTACAGACAGTTACAGAAATTATAGAACTAACACAATTTAATATAAATTGTTTAAAGATATATTTAAATTGTGTTAAAATAATACATTTAATCAAAAATTATAACAATATTTTTATTGAATACAGTGTAATTTGAGTGTTATTTTGCAGACAGTTATGGACAGTTATAGAGCATACAGAACTAATAAATTGTAATATAAATTGTGTATAAATATATATTTATTAAAATTTTGTTATAAATAAAATATTTATTTCTTTATAATTGTAATGCGGATTTCTTTACAGAAGTTACAGACAGTTAGAGAGCTTATAGAAGTTATATATTTGTAATTTAATTGCGTTAAAATAATAAATTTAACAAAAATTAAAACAATATTTTTATTATATTTGTTTATAAATACAGTTTATATTGCGTGATACTTTACATATATTACAGAGAGTTATGGAGCTTACAGAACTTATATATTTTAATATAAATTATGTATAAATATACACAATTATGCTTAAATTATAAATTTATTAAAAAAAAATTAAATGTGCGAATCACTTTACAGACTTTACAAACAGTTACAGAGCTGACAGAAGTTTCATAATTTAATATAATTAACAAGGTAAGTAATTTTTCTCAATATTTTACAATTTTATTTAAATTTTTGTCAATTAATTTTTAATTTATTACATTTCGAAAAAAAAAAAAATTTTAAAAAAACAGAGATAAGTTAAATAAATAATTTTAAAAGACGTCTCTATCGTAAAGTTTGACATTTTTGGATAGTTTACGTACTCAGAATATTTTGACCAACGAGCGCTGTCGGTATTGGTCACTGCAATTAAATTGTGAACATTTTCGTGCGATTATTTTTGTACAACTTTTGTCGTGGACTAACTCAATAGTTATATTATTATATTTTTCACAAAATTATTGTATTTTCCACATTTTGTATTGTTTCAAAACGTCGATTTGATGGGTCATTCGTCCCGTATAATCATGATTTGGCACCCAAAGTTTCCTGTTTCATTCCAAAAACATCAAAAATCATATTGCGAGATCAACATACAATGTGTTTAAAAACTTTGGCCCGTATTCTCACCTCACTTTTTCGTGAAAAAGTGTTTTTATCATTAATTTCAAAATAAGTTTTTGCGTATGTTTTTCATCAAATAATAATAATTTTTCTATATTTGATCATTTTTATTATATTTGTTATTATAAAATTTAAATAAACTATTTTAAAATGCTTAATAAATGATTTTAAGTGAACGTCAAAAGCACTTTTTTGAAAAAGCACTTTTTCATATGAGGTGAGAATACGGGCCTTTATTTTTTTTTTCAAATTATATTTGATAATTGCATTTATTGCTTGTCTATTTTGTCAACATATATCAAGTGTTATTCTAAGTAAAAACTAATTCGAATATTATCGATAAAGATATTGTCTCAAATTTTTTTTGTGATAAATATACATACATACATTCATACACAATCACGCCATGTACCCAAAAGGGTGTGGCACAAACTCTTTTCATCATTCCGAAATCAGTCGCCTCCAAACATTCCTATCCAAACAAGCAACTTTCGCTTCATCCACATTCATAATTCCTCTCATACATACTCTTCTATTCCTACTACTTGGAAACTTTTGCTCACGCAAAACACTCTCAATCATACCACTCCAGCTACTCATCGGACGTCCATGCAAACGAATACCATCAAAATCATTCAAATATATCTTTTTAACCAAACGTTCATTAGACATTCGCTCAACATGGCCGAACCATCTTAACTGACTAAATATGAAAAAAAAAACAAGTCTATAAGTATATGGGTAAACCCATATCACTTTGACATTATCACAATAAATACTAAGAAATAGAAATAAAAATTTTATATTTTTCACTAAAATTTTTCGGAATGCAGCATTATTCATTATTAAATGATATAATTATATAATAAAAAATCTATTTTAAATTTTTTTTTAAATTGTATAAACAACATAGAAAAATTAGTAACATTGTATAATGTAAACAATGTAAACCATATAAGTAGTAAAGCAAAATTAAATTAAAATAATTTTATTATTTCTGTTTCTCGGAGAGTTGGCAATACTATATTTTGCTAAAATTATATAATTTATATAAACACTAGGAGAATCTTTTGTAAAAATTTGATTAAAATCGGTTAACGTTAGTTCACACGGTTGTAATTGCTATGTTCAGACACGTAGCTCAAATACAAAACATGCTGAAGTTAATATTGAATTTATTCGTTTAATACAACTTATTTATTGTAACTGACTGTTCTGAAAATTACATAATGAGTGTTAAATTAATAATTCAATAATAAATTTAATATTATTAATTGATTTATACAGGGTGATTCATTGGTAAACGGAAATACTTAAACGGTGAATAGAGGTCACCGAGGCGGTTCTGGAAATACCCCATTTATTGGACCTGACGGTCTTTGTAATCGAGATACAGGGTGTTTTATCGATTTTGCTTATTTCTTCCTGAGGTCATAACTCTCGAACCACCCCGTATATTTTTTTGATATTTGGTACACATGTTTCTCATTCAGAGCCCAAATGAGCCACTTACTATTCACAAGAAAAATCCAGGTCCGGATTAACAAAAAAATAGATAGCAATTGTGACCTTGAAACAACACCCTGTATATTGAAATTTTCAAAATCCGTTTGCATATTTGGAAAGAGCACAAAAAACTAAATTAAAATGTGCACTTTAAATTTTTCCGCAGAAAATTTAACTATTCACATTTTGAAATTAAAGTAAAATTTTTAAGAACTTAGATCCAAAAAAATAGTTATTATTAACTTTTAATAATAAATTATAAAACTTTTGAATCCATACTCATTTTAAAATTATTGAATAACTATTAAATACATTGGTTTTTATTTTATTTTTTTTTTTTTTTATTTTTTTTTTTATTTTTTTTTTAAATTTTTTTTTCTATTTTTTTTACAATTTTTTATTTTTTTATTTTTTTTTTTTTTAACTATAAAAATAGAAACCAATGTATTTAATATTTATTCAATAATTTTAAAATGAGTATGGATTCAAAAGTTTTATAATTTATTATTAAAAGTTAATAATAACTATTTTTTTGGCTCTAAGTTCTTAAAAATTTTACTTTAAGTTCAAAATGTGAATAGTTAAATTTTCTGCGGAAAAATTTAAAGTGCACATTTTAATTTAATTTTTCGTGCTCTTTCCAAATATGCAAACGGATTTTGAAAATTTCAATATACAGGGTGTTGTTTCAAGGTCACAATTGCTATCTATTTTTTTGTTAATCCGGACCTGGATTTTTCTTGTGAATAGTAAGTGGCTCATTTGGGCTCTGAATGAGAAACATGTGTACCAAATATCAAAAAAATATACGGGGTGGTTCGAGAGTTATGACCTCAGGAAGAAATAAGCAAAATCGATAAAACACCCTGTATCTCGATTACAAAGACCGTCAGGTCCAATAAATGGGGTATTTCCAGAACCGCCTCGGTGACCTCTATTCACCGTTTAAGTATTTCCGTTTACCAATGAATCACCCTGTATAAAATAAAAATAGTATATTTTTTAACTGGCTTTATTTTCTACAAAAACGATCATTATTGTACCGAAAAAATACCTGAAATATAATTTCTTATGTAGAATAATATATATTTTTTTTGAATTTTTTCGTATTAATAATTTGGTCAAAACAAGCACAAAATGCGTTTTTTTTTTAGAAAAAAAATTTTTTTTTCCTATTTTCCAAAATACAAAAAAAAAATCAAAAAAAATATATATTATTCTACGCAGGATATTATATCTCAGGTATTTTTTCAGTACCTTTAAGATCGGCTCGATAGAAAATAGAGCCAGTTAAAACTATACTATTTTTTATATATAAATTAATATAAAATATTATATAAATCAATTAAAAATATTAAATTAATTATTGAATTATTAATTGAACATTCATTATGTAATTTTCAGAACAGTCAGTTACAATAAATAAGTTGTATCAAACGAAAAGATTCAATATTAACTTCAACATGTTCTGTATTTGAGCTACGTGTCTTAACATAGCAATTACAACCGTGCGAATTGACGTTAATGAGGTACATAGAAATATTAGCTATTTTGAATAATAACGATCAATTTGATATTCAAATATTTCATAATATTGATGCAATTTTTTAATAAATAAATATTTTTATATCTTTCAAAATATCAGAAAAATCCATGAACATGTAAGTTAGCTATGTAAAATAAATAACCGTATCGAAGTTTTTCTGAATCCAGATTGCTTTGATTCGTTGTTTTCTAAGTCAGAATAAAAAAACAAATAACATATCAGTTTTGTTTTAGCGACGCGTTTGTAAACAGTAAATTTTTGTAAAATTGTTTTTTTTTGTATTTTACTTTCATTTAACCGTATTGCTTCTGCTTTTATTAAAATCAATTGTGTGAAGAATGAAAATGGAGAAGATATCAACTACAAAACAAGCTGCTTTGGTTGTTGGGGCTATCAAGAATTTGAAAGATGTTCGAGGTTCAAATATTGAGGCAATAACCGATTATGTTATTACCGAATGTAATGTGCCCGCCGAAGTTGCTAAAAAAGCTGTTGCACAATCGCTTCAACGGAGAATACGATTTGGAGCAATAGAAAAGAAGAGAAATGGATTGTATTCGCTAACGGATTTCATTTATTTGATGAAATCGCATCGTTCTAACCAAAAAAATTGAAAGAATAGCAACAATAATTCTTCTAACAACAACAACTCCAATTGGAGTAATAATAACTCTAATCCGAACTGGAACAATAATAGCAACCAAAACCGAAATCAGAATAGCAACTGGAGTTCTTCAAATGCGAATAATTCGAATTGGAGTAATAACCAGAATAGCAGAAGAGGTCGCGGTGGACGTGGTGGACGTGGACGTGGAGGTAGAAATCGCAGCCCCAATACTGTATAACTGTAGTCGATAGCCCAGAAGATTCATCCGCACGAGCGTCATCCGCACGAGGTTCATCCGCACGAGATTCCTCCACTCCAGCTAATGAAATTTAAATCGGAACCCATCATTCATTATTTCACTGACATTTGAAAAATATCGTACTGGTACTTTATTAAAATACGTTTGTAGTACAAACGTATTGTTCTAAAGCGCAGTACGATATTTTTCAAGTACAAACTTTGTACTAAATCATTTTGTGGTAATATTAATCATTATTTGACTGAAATTTGGTATGTTTTGATCATAATAAATAAATTACTGTGAAATATATGTTTTTTGTGTTTTATTTAAGATTTTTTTTTTGAAAGTCTAATTAAAAAGAAATCAACATTTAACCGGTAAGTTCATAAAAACTATTTTTGGTATTTTTAACATCAAACACGTAATTTTTTGTATTTTTCGATGTGTATCACAAAAACTGAAAATCAATAATTTAAAAATTATTTCAAATAAATTTTACACATTTGAAATTAATTTTGAAAAATTATGCAAAATGAAAATATAAAATAAATTATTAATAAATATTAACACTTAAGTGAATAATTAGTAATTGACAGAATTCAGTCTTTTATATGTTTTTATTAACTAATAATTCAACGTTTCGGCAATCTCTATTGCCTTTACTGTTTTATTGTATTTTACTGTATTTTTGCATTACATGTAAAATAAATTTACAATATTTATATTTAAACAACTCATCATACAAATGTGTATGTTAATCAAATTAAGCAGGTTTTAAATTCGTGGTTAAATTTGATAGGTCGAACATTTAGATTTAACCATTTGGTAATGTAATCAGTACCCAAAATATATACACACTTAAAAATGTAATAAAAATCGATTTTTTGAAAATTTCAGGGTGGTGTCCCCCTCAACGTTAGTTTACACGGTTCTAATTGCTATGTTCAGACACGAAGCTCAAATACAAAACATGTTGAAGTTAATATTGAATTTATTCGTTTAATACAACGTATTTATTGTAACTGACTGTTCTGAAAATTACATAATGAATGTTGAATTAATAATTCAATAATTAATTTAATATTATTCATTGATAATTGATAAAATAAGAAATAGTATATTTTGTAACTGGCTCAATTTTCTACAAAAACGATTATTATTGTACCGAAAAAATACCTGAGGTATAATATCCTATGTAGAATAATATATATTTTTTTGAATTTTTTCGTATTTATAATTTGGCCAAAAAAAGCAAAAAATGTGTTTTTTTCTGAAAAAAAAATTTTTTTCTCTATTTTCCAAAATACGAAAAAATTCAAAAAAAATATATTATTCTACATAGGATATTATATCTCAGGTATTTTTTTGGTACCTTTAAGATCGGCTCGATAGAAAATAGAGCCAGTTAAAAAATATACTATTTTTATTTTATATAAATCAATGAATAATATTAAATTAATTATTGAATTATTAATTCAACATTCATTATGTAATTTTCAGAATAGTCAGTTACAATAAATAAGTTGTATTAAACGAATAAATTCAATATTAACTTCAACATGTTTTGTTTTTGAGCTACGTGTCTGATAATAGCAATTACAACCGTGTGAACTAACGTTAACATGACTACCAATTTTTATATTCTGTAGCTGAACATAATAAAGTCTATTAGAAAAATTTAATTTCAAAATAATTGTGCAATTACTGTGTAAAATAGTTCTACTATAATTATCAAAATATAAATATTTGAAATATGAGAGTAAAAAATAAATGAACACATACATCTCACGTGTATTATACCGAAAAGGGCAATTATGGAAAGCATACTTACCTTACGTAGGGGTTACCGTGATCAATTAGGCGATTCCCCCAAAATAATAACACGGGCGCGTAATTTTTGATAATCTTAACTTTAATTCAAACATAGCTTACAAATTATTAAGACTTTTATCATTTATATTTCTCAAATTATTTGTCGATTTTCAATTATTATTTGCGAAGATTTTCTATTAATTAACGTACCTAACAGTAATTTCCAAATTAATCAAATAACTAATAAAAGTATCATAGTATCGGCGATTATATAAAATTATGTCAAAAAATATTTCCACTAACTTTTGTCAGTATATTTTCTTATAAAAATCATTTTGATATTAGAAAATTAATAAAATTCGCATTCCGAAATTTATTTTTTTTTTGTCACTATAGACTACTTTAAAGAAACGATATAATTTTTGTATTTCAAAATAAAAAACAAAAAAATAAATACTATTTCGAAAAATATAAGCAGGAATAATATAAACTTTTCCACACATTCTTTAAGCGTTGTTCACGATTTGGCGAAGTTCAAAATAGTTTAATTTTATGAATGATTCTAACGGTTAGTAGCGAATTTCTGGTTAGTAACTAACCAGAAATTCTAAACCTCTCATTCAATAAAAATTCCTTTAATTCATTTTTCCTTTACTATCATAAAATATGTTTCAATTAACCATATGTCGATAAAAACAAATAGCATCTTTATCATTATTTTTTATTTTGTAACAATAATTTTATTTCAAGCCAAACCATTTGAAATATAATCATCAATTTCCGTAATTCCTTAGAGGAACATAATATATAATAATAATAATAATAATAATTTTATTTGTTATAAGAAAACTTATACAAAGGGTTGCCAAAAGTATAAATATATACATAATACATATAAATAGAAGGCAACAAAGAAATAATAATTAATTTACATATTTAAGAAAAAAGCTCGAAGTTTTAATGCATTACAAACAAAATAAAATATTTTATAAATTTTTTCTTTGGTAAAATCTGCAAATAGAACTTTGTTATAATTTTCCGAGGCATGTCCGACTAAATACGGAAATAAGAATTCTTTTCTTGGAGCAATGAAAACAGGACAAGAAAATAGAAAATGGTGCAATGTATCGTCTTCAAGCAGATTGCATATAGTGCAAATGTCTTCCTTATTGAATTTATGGAGAATACCATCGTGAAAAATATAAGAAGTATTGTTACATGCTGACCTCAGTTGTACTATTATTCCAAGGGCTATAAAGGACACGTCTAACGAAAAGTAATTTTGCGAGTACATATACTTCTTGTAGTCAGTGTTGTACTTCGAATTAATTATTTTAATTGTGTCTGTCTCAAACAGTTGTTGTTTGTACGCCTGAAGTATATTTGGCATTTCTTTCTTTAGTTCGATTAGGTTCTGTTGTTCCCAAATCCAGTAGAAGTTAGTTTTTAATAAGATGTTCTGAATTGAACTTAACCACTTGTACTGAATTTTATTATTTTTATATTTTTCAGAATTATGTAAATCCTGGAGCTGAATAAGTCGATTGCAACAAATTTTTGTATACCTATATCCAGGCTGTAGTAATACTTTGTACCACCAGATTAGTATCTTCTCAACAACCCTTAATTCTACGTTACTCTGCCCTGTTTCTCTTCGAACTATATAATGCGGTGAGGTTTTTTGAAATCCTAAAATATTTTTAAAGTAGTTTACTTGTCCTTTTTCCAATACGTCACAATGATTCATTGCCCAAATTTCTGAAGCGTATAGTAGTGAAGGGATTAGAAGCGAATTATAAAGTTTTATTTTCGTGTCCCAGCTTTGAATCTTTGTTTTACTTAGGGTGTTTTTAATAGCCCCAGCTATTTTAGTAGATTTGTTTACTGATTCCTTGGCATGAAGACTGTATAAGCCGGAAGAGGCAAATAGAATGCCTAGATAAGTATAAGTACTTGTAAATGAAATTTCATGATTCTGACAGCGATGTGTCTGGTATCGTTTTGGAGGTCTACCACGATGAAACTGCATTATTTTAGTTTTGCTAGGATTCATGTTGAGGTCTAGAGTAGTGCAATAAGATTCTGACACGTTCAATTTCTTTTTGAATAATAATATGTAAATCTATTTCTGCTTTTGTTATCTATTTGTAAAAAAAATTACTTTAAATATAAATTTAAATTTGTATGTTAATTTTAGGAAAATAATGCTGTGTTTACAATTAAATTTCTTTATTATATATATATATATATATATATATATATATATATATATATATATATATATTGCTATTCACATTTGTCAAAAAAATTATTTTTCCTAATAAAGTTGGTCCATTTCAGACACCACTTGAAAAAGGCACAAATTGTTGCCGAAAGCTTGTGAATAGCAAATGAGTTTTTGATTTTTATAACATTAGCTGCTTCAACCATTATAAAACATCCAATCTATATATATATATATATATATATATTAAGGTAATTTTTAACAAGGTCGAAATTTTAATTTTCTTCCGATACGCCCTTGAACGTTACCAAATTTGACAAAAAAAAATAGGAAAAATATTTTTAGTTTTCTAAATTTGGACAATCGCCTATTCCGTCCCTATTCCCAACCCCAAAACATGTTTGAAGGCGACTATTACTAAAATAACTTTGATTCAATTTTCGCGGGGTTAAAAAAATATTTTTCTATTGTTTTTAAACAACTTAAATCTGAAATAAAAATATGTGGTATGATAATTGATAGTTGTCAAATATTGCTATACAATTTTAAAAAATTTAGCAGGGGACATTTTTTCTTGAATATAATCAAATATTGAAATAAATTCACATAATTACAAAATTCAAAATAAAGGTCTGGAAAAGAATAATAATAAAAAAAAAAAATTCTTTAATTCTTAAAATATCGTTATTAAAATCTATTTGCGAACGCAATAATAAATTTTTATTTTATTAAATACAGAATATATGTATTTTTGTTGGTCTGTAATTTTTTTTACTGAACTCAAACTTTGTTATCTGGAAACAGTAGGTACTTAACGCAAAAACTAAATTTTTTATAATAAACTATACCACAATTTTTATAAGTATTATAAAATTTGATAGCAAAAATAAACAAATTACTTTAAAAAAATCTATTTGTAAAACTCAATTTAATAATTTTTATTTTAAAGTTAATATTAGATTAAGGTTATTTACAAAAACAGGAAAGATATTTCATACACTTATTTTATATACAAATATAAGGAACAATTTATTATTACTAGGGTTGTATTTATTTATTAATAATTATGTTGTGTTCCGCGGATTGTGTTGATGCGCGGTTATTTCGCGAAATAATTCACAACTTCTACTTGAAAACTAACTTTATGTTGATATACAGAGTGTCCAAGATAACTCCGTATGCATGGGGATCTCCGGAACTGTTAGAGATACGACCTCGGTTAAATTAGATGAAAGTTGCCTCATTAGTAGGCGAGTTTAGTCATTTTTTGTTTTTTCCAAAAAAATCCATAGGTTACTAGATATAGACAAAAATGCAAATTTTGCTGTTTTATATTTTTGCTTATAACTCTCGTATGCAAAACGATACATTATTTTGGTTTGCACTTTCTTAAGACACTTTTTTACACAGAATTTCCAGAAGTTACCAGAATTTTTGTGCCATGTACTGTTTTCGAGATTTATGATGCAACTTTCATTTTTCTTATGTAACTAGTATTTCAATGTAGTGTAATTAAAAAGACCTTTTTTTTTCTCTTTCCAGTGATATAACATAGTCTTACTTTATTTTAAATAATAACATGGAAATTTGAAAAAAAATCTATTTTGCAAAGTAATAATTCATTTTTTTAGTTGAAAACTAAGTAGGTCATGTTAAAATAAATGAAACATGAGCCCTACCTTATTTTAAACAATAATATAGAATTATAATCCAAAAAAAAACAATTTATTAAATACTAATGCCATATTTTACATTCGTAATAACTAATAACTATAACAGTAAAATTACATTAAGTGTTCAAATAAACCACCGTTTTCTTGAATGAACATACGTGTTCTCTTAAGCATAGCTTGTGTTAGGTTAGTTTTAGGTATTTAATACCGTACTCAATCAAATTCATGTTTAATATCCTATACATCCCTACACTGGGTTGCCTTCTTTAAGGATATAAATTTAAATACATTTCCGCGGCTAATACTGCCTTACTTTGACAACGAATGTAACAATAAAGCATTTCAAACTTCTCTAAATTTTCAAACCGCTCTATGAATTAATATTCTTTCAATAAGCACTCCAATAAAACTAACTAACTAACTAAGACAATAATCAGAAGAAAAGCAAAACCAAAAATCTAATAATAAGGAAAACAATGCCTATTTCTCATGTTTCATTTTTTTTGATATGGCCTACTCGGTTTTCAACTAAATAAATGAATTATTACTTTGCAAAATAGATTTTTCTCAATTTTTTATGTTATTATTTAAAATAAAGTAGGACTACGTTATATCACTGGAAAGCAAAAAAAAAGATATTTTTAATGACACTACATTGAAATACTAGTTACATAAGAAAAATCAAAGTTGCATCATAAATCTCGAAAACGGTACATAATAAAAAAATTTTGGTTACTCCGGGAAATTCTATGTAAAAAAGTGTCTTAAGAAAGTGCAAACCAAAATAATGTATTGTTTTGCATACGAAAGTTATAAGCGAAAATATAAAACAGCAAAATTTGCATTTTTGTCTATATCTAGTAACCTATGGATTTTTTTGGAAAAAACAAAAGATGACTAAACTCGCCTACTAATGAGGCAACTTTCATCTAATTTAACCAAGGTCGTATCTCCAACAGTTCCGGAGATCCCCATGCATACGAAGTTATCTTGGACACTCTGTATAGGTATATTTGTAGAAATAGGTTCAACGAATAAGAGAGTGATTTTTGGGTAATAAAATGGACAAAAAATAATCGGAAAATTTTGCGAAATATTTGAAGAACAGAAAGATTTAGATTATAAATTTAGAAAATTGACTTTTTACAAAAGTTATATTGCTTCCCTTAGCTAAGTAACAGTAAATATATTGTAACGTAAATTTGATTCGTCTCGGGGCAAATAATAAATAATATTATAGTATTTTCAAAATAATATTACGCAATCAGAGCACACTAAACTAAAAATAAATAAAAATGCATGCCAAATAATCTTAATCAGTTACTAACAGTTGTAGAATAGTATGTATATGTATATATGATTTATATATGTTACATGATTTGTGAGCATTAATAATTCTTTGGTTGAATATATAATTTCTGACCATTTTGGCAGTGCACATTGCATTTGTTGCACTTGTTTACATGTTTTTAATAATCAAATTAAATTTCAAGCGAAAATAAACAATGCAATTGTCAATTAACTTAACTTGATGTAATAGTTTTCGTAATATGTTATTTTACTTTCATTTTTATAAAAACAATTTTTATTGCTCTTTATTTTCTATATAAATTATAGTATTATCTTTATTGATTAATATTAGTAACCCCCCCCCCCCAAGACAAGTTTCTGGCTACGCCACTGATAGTAACTAGCGGCTGTATAACAATGTCATTATTGATAATAACATTATTAAAGAACAACAAAATGACAAAGTAGAGCGATCTACTAACGAAAAAATATATAAATTTGAAATGCAAAAACAATCACCATAAACAATTAAACCATTTTCCGAAGAGAAAGTTATCGAAATTACAGGACTACAAATACCCCAAAACAAATTATTAATAATTGTAGTAAACAGGTCACCATCAGAAGATGTAGACAAATTTCTACATAAATTGAACTCAGCATTAAATGAAATTATGGAAAATTTTAAAACACATACAATCCTCGTTACAGGATAGCTGAACGCATCAAATTTAAATTTGAAAATGTTTTATCAATTGCTAATTAATCTAGCTGTTTGTCTAAAAACCCCATACACTTACAAACAAATTGCTCAAACTGGTATTGCATAACAGGTCGTTGTGTAAATAAGGCCGTCCATACATTAAACGAAATTCAAACAAAAGAAAAAAATACAAAAAATAAGTTTAGTATTAATCCTGCAGCTAAAGTCAATAAACTTCATTCAATATTTATTGATTTTACCTAAATAATTAGACCAAATTTAAAGAAATTTGAGAAAATAATTTTATTCATATTATTGAATAAGGTCAATACAACTTAACAATACATATTACATAATAATATTGATTTATTTACTCATTTGAATTTTATTATAAATAACATTTAATAATAATAATAAAATTAATATAAATTGAAAAAATATATAAAATTGATTTGGGCAAATGCCGTGATCGTTACATTAGAATACATCAAAAAATTGTTATCTTCTTGCCACAATAAAGACTGTAAATTTCAATTTGTATCAGGAACGCATAAACAAAGTTTATTGTCATTTCATGTTGTGTTATAAATATTCAAATACATGTTGATTTTTACAGAAATTAAAACATATTATTGTACATAAAATCTAATTCAGACTACCGTTTTAGTTTTACGCACAAACACAAGAGCTAATTAATCCAAATACTCACAAATACTTGGTGTAAAATCTAAAAATGTGTCAAGTGTTTGGATTGGTCAAATTGTTGTGCTTCTGCATAAAACTAAAACAGCAGTCTGAATGAAACTTAACATTTTAATTTTATTGAAAATAATAATCATGTAAAAAAAAGATACTGACAAATTATATTTAGAATAAAACCTCATTCCGACTGCCAGAACAGTTTTACGATTTAGTTTTAGTTTCACGACGTAACACAGTGCAAAAACTTGAAAAATGTTGTTAAAAATTATTTTTTACTTTACCGTTCACGTTGTATACATTCTAAACAGTTTTTGGTTACGTTCAGTACAGTTTTTTTTTACAGTTTAATTTGTTTTGTTGTGTTAAATATGTCTGATGAAGAATTTATGAATATACAAAATAAATGTAAAAAATAAATGAAATAAATATAATTTTATAGGTTTATAGGATAAATTCGCCATCTGCTTTGTTAATTTTTCTTCTGATGTGTCTAAAATGAATGTTATTTGATTAAATGAAATACGAGTTTTCAAAATAATATTAATTTTATCTTCCAAAACTGCTCATTTACATATTATAAATTTGACGTTTCTTTCATAAAAACATAAACTCATCGCAATCTCATTTTAGTAAAATATGATGAGCCGTTCTTAAAACATAAGTGAATTTTAGTTACAAACCTTGGCCATTTTGCTAATGAAACTAAATTTGTGCATTTGCAATGTATTCATATAAACATGCACATGCAGTTCGCTTCAGAATCGCTAAAACATAAAACTGATTTCGCTGGCGAAAGAGCAGTCCGAATGAAGCTTAACAATATTTAAAAATTAATCATTAATAAAAAGAGAACTACAAAAATTAAATCGTTACATTATGAATATAAATATCTTTCTTTTTAATTTCTACTTTGAGGAAAAGTTTTCTATTTCGCATTCATCAGGTTTCTCTTTCGGATGAGAACGGGTATGTCTTTTTAATTGTTCACTCCAAGTAAAAGTTTTCTCACATATTTCGCATTTATAAGGTCTTTCATTTGAATGAGAACGGATATGGCTATTTAAGTTTTCTCTTGTCGTAAAAGTTTTCTCACATATTTCGCATTTATAAGGTCTTTCATTTGAATGAGAACGGATATGTCTATTTAAGCTTCCATTTGCAGTGAAAGTTCTCTCACATATTTCGCATTTATAAGGTCTTTCATTTGCATGTATACGAATATGCGTTTTTAAAGTTCCTCTTTGAGTAAAAGTTTTCTCACATATTTCACATTTATAAGGTCTTTCATTTGTATGTATGCGAATATGCGTTTTTAAGGTTTCTCTTTGAGTAAAAGTTTTCTCACATATTTCACATTTATAAGGTCTTTCATTTGTATGTATACGAATATGCGTTTGTAAGTTTGCATTAATAGTAAAAGTTTTCTCACATATTTCGCATTTATAAGGTCTTTCATTTGAATGAGAACGCATATGTATCTTTAAGTTTCCTCTTTCCGTAAAAGTTTTCTCACATATTTCGCATTTATAAGGTCTCTCATTTGTATGTACACGAATATGCGATTTTAAAATTCCACTCCGAGTAAAAGTTTTCTCACAAAATGTACATTTATGAGATTTTCTTTTCTTTACAGATTTATCTTTTTCTTCTGAGCTGAAAATATTATTTTCTTTCGTATTTCTACTAGCTTGAAATTGATTTATATCGGTATCATTTTCAATATCAGAATATTCTTCCTTAATTATTAATTCTGAATGTAAATCTAAAGATTCTGATTTCAAACTTTCTTCAAATTTAATATTTGTATCATTTTCCAAATCCTGAATGTATTCTTCATTAATCACTTCTTCTTTCATACAAACAACATCAAAAATTGTATTATTTTGTGATTCTAAACTATCTTCAACTTTAATGTTTCTATCAGTTTCCAATTCTACTTTAATGTATTCTTCATCAATATTCTCTTCTTTAATTTCGTTTTTCATAACTTCACTATTTTGCGATTGTTGTTTTGCATATCGCTTGAAAATTTCTTGCGATTTAAAACATTTTTCTACAAATTTATACGTTTCATTTAATCGAACCGAACAAATTGAGCAAATACAATCCGATAACTTCTCAGTACATTTCAGCTAAAAATATAAATTAATATTACATATTAAACATACTATATAATAAAAATCTCCGGATTATAAAGGGAGCAAACTGTTTCTAAAGGTTTTTTTTTTAGAGGCGGAGATCTTTAAATTGAAATAAAACACAAAAAAACGTTTTTAATATCTATGAAATTGGCTTTATTTTAAAGCTAATTTATGTTTAAATATAAATTTGGGCATGTGGCCGCCGCGCGGCTGGCGCGTACATGGCGTAATCTGGTCCAAATTTCACAAACTCTTCGTAGTAAATCAAACTGTATTACGGCAATAACGCGTCGAATGTTGACTTCCAAGTGCGATTTGACGCCATTAGATTATTTTCTTTGGAGATATGCAAAGTCGCATGTCTACGCCGATAAACCAGAAACAATTGAGCACTTGGAAGCCAACATTCGACGCGTTATTGCCGTAATACAGTTTGATTTACTGCGAAGAGTTTGTGAAATTTGCACCAGATTACGCCATGTACGCGCCAGCCGCGCGGCGGCCACATGCCCAAATTTATATTTAAACCACTGAAATATAGTAATAACTAGAACGCGCACTGGCCGCTCAAATGCGAGCCGAAAGAGATAGGAGATACGTGGTATTCGCGTCTTTGTCTTTCTAATGGCGTAGCATTGCTACTACATGATAACTTAGATAGCTATGAAAAAAAAAAGAATTTAACTGTCAAATGTCAAATTAATATATCAAAAATGATAAAAATACCTTTTATAGAGGAATTCCCCAATAAAATCTCATTACGTATCGTTTAGCCGATGTATTTAGCTACAATTTAATATGCAACAACATAAGATTGTCGCATTTTTACCGCAAGAAATTGCATTTGAATTTTAAATGCGCAGAAGTGTAAGACAGTGATAGAGATACCACGTATTTCCTATCTCTCTCGGCTCGCATTGGCGCTACTGGAACACATAGGCAGTGCACATTCCAGTTATTACTATATTTCAGTGATTTAAACATAAATTATCTTTAAAATAAAGCCAATTTCGTAGATATTAAAAACATTTTTCTGTGTTTTATTTCCGCCTCTAAAAAAAACACCCTATACTAATAACACCAAATCCCTATGATATTTAACTAATATTTGAATGATCTAAATCCTAGTAATCCTACTATAAGCTGAGTTGGTACATTACTTGGCTATAGGGTAACAAATAATTAAAAATAACCCACGCACAACAGACAACAACATTTTTCTCATAATAACAATTCCCCACGACTCTTGCAGAAATAAATTTTAGTTTAGCATAAACATAATTGTAATAACTAATAAACTTATTATAAGCAAATCTAATAAAACAATTGTTTTATGTAATTTTTATTGTAAATTTACATGTATTCAAATTACAACTTGTTTTATATAAATTTCAATTAAACAAAATCAACAAAGGTAATTAAATTTAAAATATTCTAAATTAGGTTAGATTAATTGGTGTCTGTTCTCAAAACTTATAGAAGAGACAATAAATAAATGATTACTTATCAATTTATAAGCATGTAATATTTTTCGTGACCAAATTAAAGCTAGTATTTTACTTACAATTTCCGATGCAATGGTTTCCAATTTGTATGATAATAATACGTTATCCGAATCCATTGTAGTTAAACTAAATGTTATATTATCACCACCAGCACATAATCGACAAAGTGTTTCATCTAAATGTTGTTTTAATATTATTTGAGAATCGATACATTGTTTGATAAATTTATAAGCATCATTCAATCGAACAGCGCAAATTGTACAAATACCATTCGGTAATTTGATCTTGCAATCCACCTAAAATAAAAAATGTAAAAGATTCAGAAACAATAATGTATATTACAATGAAAAACAAATAATTTCATTCTTACAATTTCTGGCATAATTGCTTCCAATTTATCCACAAATCGTTTGCCATCTGAATCCAGATCAAGTATAGTGAACGATACATTTTTGTCACTTATACATAATTGACAATGGTGCATAAACTTATTCATGATTAAAATTAAATTTTCTACCAAAAAAAGCTTCTTATAATAAGTAAAATATAAAAATATTGTAAATGATAGTATTAGAGGTTAACATATAAAAATCTGACACGAAACCAGTTGGCCAGATGAATTTTGTGTAAAATTACTAGTATAAGAAGAAGAATAAATAACTGCGTATTTAATTTTACAACTTTTGCCTTAATTGCTACTTGATTTAGGTTCTAGCTATTTGTTTAAATAAAATTTAAATAAAAAAAAAAAAATAGAAAGATAAGTAATCATTCTGCAACTAAAGTCAATAAAGTTGAATGAACTTTATCTACAGGACCGTAAATGTAAACAATTACTTTAAATATAATTTGTCACTTTTTTTTTACATGATTATTATTTAAAATCAAATCTAAATGTTGTATGTAGAATAATGTTTTTTACTTACTATAAAAATCAGTATGTGTTTGAAAATTTATAACATAACATTCAACTGGCCAACTATTTCGAACAATAATCTTACAGTGTCATCTATATGGTAATGTTTGAACTATTTGCAAATCAAATTTTGCTGTCGATAAAAAAGAAACCTGTAATTTGTATACTAGTAGTGCTAGCTATTAATTATTTTTAAACAATTATTTTCATTTTTACCTTCTTCTGATCACAACGAAGTCTGAGAATTTCCACTTGGTATTAGGAACACCTGAATAAAGTTGAAAATAACTAAATGTCACTTAATGTTGAAGAATTATTTTTACCACTTTGACTGCAAGGAAAAAGTGGCAAAGCGTTTGGTACAGTGTCTGTAACATTTCAAAAAAAAATTGTGTATAGAAATCTTTCATATAGTCCCTAGACGACGAATCTGAACTTAGTTTATGTGGGTGTATGTGTGTGCGTCGTCAGCTCGCTCGCTCGGTCGTAAGTCAAAATTTTCTGGCCGCAACTCCTCCTAGACGGTTCAACCGATTTTAATGAAATTTTCAGGATAAATTTGTCTAGTACCCAAGATGGTCATGTGGTTTTATTTTTTTCCAGTAATGCCAACTTTCCGACAAAAAAATTACTAAAGTATATAAAAATTCATATTGGTTACATTATTTATTCGATTTTGATCAGATTTTCAGAAAAGATTTCCCTAATGCTTCCATTAATTACATAATTTTATTAATATTCAGTGTTGCCAACTTTCGGAGAAAAAAGTTACTAAAGTTTTAAATTTTTATTATAGTCATATGTTATTTAACAGATTTTACTCAAATTTTCACAAAATATTCTTCTAGTATTCATATAATTTAAGTAATTTTATCAAAATACAGTGTTGCCAACTTTCCGAGAAAAATATTACTAAAATTTTAGAAAATTCATTATGACCACTATTTAACCGATTTTAATCAAATTTTCATAAAAAATTCTTCTAGTGCCTAAATAAATTATGCAATTTTAACAATTTTTTTAAAAATTTATTGTGGCTACATTATTTATTCGATTTTGATGAAATTTTCTCCTAGTGCCCACATAAATTATAATATTATTAAAATACAGTGTTGCCAACTTTCCGAGAAATGTCAAAGTGGTCTATATATGGGTTTACTCATATACTTCTAATCTTGTCTGTAATATATTCTTTGCACTCATCTGTAAATAAATATTTATAAATTTCATACTAAATAATTTCTAATAATACACATAGGTACGTCATAAATCTCAGGTACATTAGACTAGAAACATCTCAGGTACATAAATCATTAAATGATTTCTAGCCCCGTTATTAATATATATACAAGATGATTCATATACATTGTTTCTTCAAAAAAAAAATATTTTATTAATAATAATAATAATTTATTGCCAAACAGAAATAAATACAATTACATAACCAGCAAAAATACAATTCAATACAAAATACAACAAAATTAGAAAAGTATATGGGTAAAGCCATATACAGGGTGATTTGTAATTAATTGGAAATATTTTAACTGGAGTATCCTGGGCTCAGAATATGAAGATTTGACCCAAAACACTTAGATAAAATGTGGCTCCTTACTGAGCTACAGGGTGTTTTATTTAAAAATTTAAAAACGATTTTTGCCCAGTACTTAAAAACTATTTGACGTATCCTTGTCATATTTGGCAGAAAGTGTAGGTACCGTACACCATACTAAATTATGTTAAACAAAAGTTTCTGGCTAGTGCCAGTGGCGTACAACAGGGGCAAGTGAGAGGTTGATCCTTCCTAAATTCTACGCCACTGGCGGAATTGTCATTTTAGCACAATTTTTCGATTCTCCAATACTTTCTGTGTAAAAAACATATTCTTTCTTCGTAACGATAAAGTCACTATTTTTCGAGATATTTAAAGTTAAACATAAGCTGCATCCTTGGGATTTTTTCAAAATTTGCTCAAAAAAATCTGAAAAAATTCAGTAAAATAGAGAAAAAAATTAGCTACATAATAACTAAGTAACTTTGTTCTCTAACTCATTTTGGTTTGGCAGGAAAAATTATTGAAAATTAATATTTTTTACATTTTAATTTTTTATTTTCAATAATTTTTCCTGCCAAACCAGAATGAGTTAGAGAAAAAAGTTACTTAGTTATTATGTAGCTAATTTTTTTCTCTATTTATATATATAAGAACAAAATCTTAAAGTATTATTAAAAAAATTGCTCAGTAATTTTTCAAAATGCGAAATTAATAAAAAAAATATTTTTTGTAAATTTCGTAAAATGTTATTTAAAAATATGCTTAGTATTTTTTTAGCATTTCATATAAAACATACGTTATTATTATTATTATTACTATTATGTATTAACTTGTTTGCTATTTTATTAACAATGTAAGTTTAGATTTTAATTTCGAATAATTCGTGTTAATTTGAAATTATAGACTTAGGTATTTAATTTGTTAAAAATTTATTAGAAAATTAACGAAAATTTTATGAAAAATTTATCAAAATTATAAGAATCTTTCCAAAATTTGTTGAAATTCATTGAAAATTGAAAAAATTATAAGAAATTTTACCGAAAATTTGTTAAAATCGTAGTAAAAATTATCAAAATTATAAAACATTTTTCAAGAATTGTCAAAAATTCATTAAAAATTGACATTTAATTAAAAATTGTCAAAAATTATAAAACATTTTTCAAGAATTGTCAAGATTTATTAGAAAATTCAAACTTTATGGTTTTAATAAATACAAATATAAATATATTGTGTCAAAAAAAAAAAAACTATGTTAGGTTATTATAAAAAGTTATGTAATTAAATAATTAATTAATACCGTCCCGTTTTTACACGGTTCTTATTTCGAAAATAACAGTTAATTTTACAGTGTAGATAAATATTATTCATAAACAATTTTTTTTTTATAAGTAGAAAATTATTTCATATAAAATTACAAATAAAATTAATACAGTTTTTGTATAGAAAACTAGGTTTTTAACAGTTCATTTTTACATTGTATGTGTAAATGTGTAGAGTATAATTTTACTCATAGCAAGTTTTTTAAAGAGTAAAATACAAATAAAATTAATGCCTGTTTGTACAAAAAGTTTGTTTTTTTATTTTACATACATACATACACAATCACGCCGTGTACCTAAAAGGGTGTGGCACAAACTCTTATCATCATTCAGAAATCAGTCGCCTCCAAACATTCCTATCCAAACAAGCAACTTTCGCACTTTCATCCACATTTATAATTCCACTCTCATACATGCTCTTCTATTCCTACTACTTGGAAACTTTCTACATTTTTCTCAAAGTTTTTCACAAGATTGTCTGTTTTTCACAAGGTTATTATTGTTTTTCACAAGGTTATGACTGTTTTTTTACAAAATTATGAAGTTTTTCACAAGATTATGTCTGTTTTTAACAAGGTTATGACTGTTTTTCACAAGGTTATGACTGTTTTTCACAAGATTATGACTGTTTTTCACAAGGTTATAACTGTTTTTCACAAGATTATGACTGTTTTTCAAAAGATTATGACTGTTTTAACAAGGTTATGACTGTTTTTCACAAAGTTATGACTGTTTTTTTTTTTACAAGATTATGAATTTTTTCACAAGATTATGTATGTTTTTCACAAGATTGTCGGTTTTTCACAAGGTTGTGACTGTTTTTTTACAAGGTTATGACTGTTTTTCAAAAGATTATGTCTGTTTTTAACAAGGTTATGACTGTTTTTTTACAAAATTATGAATTTTAACAAAATACAGTAAAGCCAACTTTCCGAGAAAAAAATTACTAAAATTTTTAAAAATTCATCATGACCATTTTACTTAACCGATTTTAATCAAATTTTTATAAAAGTTTCTCCTAGTGCCTAAATAAATTATCGAGAAAGAAATCACAAAATTTTTTGAAAATTCATTGTGGCTACATTATTTATTCAATTTTGATGAAATTTTGCGAAAAGTTTCTCCTAGTGCTCACATAAATTATAATATTATTAAAATACAGTATTGCTAAGTTTCCGAGAAATGTCAAAGTGGTCTATATATGGGTTTACCCATATACATCTAATCTTCTTCAATTAATACAAGATTCGAAAAAACGGTTGAATAAATTGTGTATTGTAAATTCTTGAATTGTATCTTTGGGAAAATCATTTTCCTGATTTTCATTTAGTCAATACTTGTAGTATAATTAGGTAACTGATTAGATTTTGTAATTAATATATCACTTTTTATAACATCACGCTAAAAATATCTATTTATAAAACAAAAATTTTGCAAATTTTTTACTATTTTAAATTGTTGTTTAATTTTTTTTTTGAAAAATAAAAATATAAATAATAATATATTTTTATTATTTTTTTTATTAATACTTACATACATACATACACAATCACGCCATGTACCCACTTGGGTGTGGCACAAACTCTTTTCATCATCCCGAAATCAGTCGCTTCCAAATATGTAACTTTCGCTTCATCCACATTTATAATTCTTTTATTCCTACTACTTGGAAATTTTTGCTCACGCAAGCCACTCTCTTAATCATACCACTCCAACTACTCATCGGACTGATCCACTGGGCAAACGTATACCATCGAAAATCATTCAAATAAATCTTTTGAACAGCAAACGTTCATTAAACGCATTCGCTCAACATGCCCGAACCATCTTAACTGACTAACACCAACTTTTGCTACAAAATTTTTTTCAATTTCACACTTATCATACACTAATATCTATTTCGTACCCGATTTGTCCTATTGTTACACCCAGCTACCCCACGCAAAAATCTCATTTCGCACAGCAGTATTTCCGTTTATGCTTTTGCAACCAAACCCAACATTCACTACCCTATACATCGCAACGTAGGCACCAAAACTGCATTGTATATACTCAAACGGGCTTCTTTGGAAACATTTACATTCCTAAATAAAATTTAATATCATTTATGATAATCCGATATCCGGCATTCTAATATGGCTAATTATTTGTTATCCGGCTTTTCAGTCCATTGCATCACTAAAGAAAATATTTCCAAAGGGCCATCACGGTTTATAAGACGATACATTTTTATTGCAATTTGACCGTGTAAACAACCAATTTTATACTAATTTATATAATATATAACAATGCATAAAATAAAAAATAATTCTTCAACATTCAGTGAGATTTAGTTATTTTCAACTTTGTTCATGTGTTCCTAATACCAAGTAGAATTCTCAGGCTTCGTTGTGATTAGAAGAATGTAAAAATGGCAATACTTGTTTAAAAATAGTCCATAGAATGCACTACTAGTAATCAAATTACAGTTTTCTTTTTTATCGACAGCACAATTCGATTTGCAAATAGTTTAAACATTAACATATAGATAGCACTACTAGTAATCAAATTACAGTTTTCTTTTTTATCGACAAAATATTTAGATTTGCAATTAGTTCAAACATTACCGTATAGATGACACTGTAAAATTATTGTTTGAAATAGTTGGCCAGTTGAATGTTGTGTTAGAAATTTTCAAATACATATTGATTTTTATAGTAAGTAAAAAACATTATTCTACATACAACATTTAGATTTGATTTTAAATAATAATCTTGTAAAAAAAAAGTGACAAATTATATTTAAAGTAATTGTTTACATTGATGGTCCTGTAGGTAAAATTCATTCAACTTTATTGACTTTAGCTGCAGATTGATTATTTATCTTTCTATTTTTTTTTCTTTTATTTAAATTTTATTTAGACAAATCGCTAGAACCTAGATCAAGTAGCAATTAAGGAAAAAATTGTAAAATTAAATACGCAGGTATTTATTCTTCTTCTTATACTAGTAAGTTTACACAATATTCATCTGGCCAACTGGATTCGTGTCAGATTTTTATAAGTTAACCTCTAATACTATCAATTACAATATTTTTATATTTTACTTTTTATAAGAAGCCTTTTTGGTAGAAAATTTAATTTTAATCATGAATAAGTTTATGCAGCATTGTCAATTATGTATAAGTGACAAAAATGTACTGTTCACAATACTTGATCTGGATTCAGATGGCAAACGTTTTGTGGATAAATTGGAAGCAATTATGCCAGAAAATGATTGCAAGATCAAAGTACCGAATTGTATTTGTACGATTTGCTCTGTTCGATTGAATGAAGCTTATAAATTTATAAAACAATGTATCGATTCTCAAATCATATTAAAACAACATTTAGATGAAACACTTTGTCGATTATGTGCTGGCGGTGATAATATAACATTTAGTTTAACTACAATGGATTCCGATAATGTGTTGTTATCATACAAATTGAAAACCATTGCATCGGAAATTGTAAGTAAAATACTATCTTTAATCAGATCCACGAAAATAAATTATATAAATTGATAAATAATCATTTATTTATTGTCTCTTCCATAATTTTTGAGAACAGACAACATTTAACCTAACCTAATTTACAGTATTTTTAATTTTAGTACCTTTGTTGGTTTTGTTTAATTGGAATTTATATAAAATAAGTTGTAATTTGAATACATGTACATTTACAATAAAAATTACATAAAACAATTATTTTATTAGCTTTATTTATAATAAGTTTATTAATTATTACAACATGTAAAACTAAAATTTGTTTCTGAAAGAGTAGTTGGGAATAGCTATTATGAGGAAAATGTTGGTTGTGTTTAGGCTAATAAAAATTTTGTCTTGAATTTTTAATTGTTACTCCATAACCAAGTAGTACCCACACAGCTTATAGTGGGATTTAGATCTCTCAAATAAATCAAATATTAGTTAAATATCATAGAGACTTGGTGTTATTAATAGAAATATATTTCTTTATTAAACTCCTTTTTTAAATTAGAGATTTTTATTATATCGTATATAATGTAATTTTAATTTATATTTTTAGCTGGAATGTACTGAGAAGTTATCGAATTGTATTTGCTCAATTTGTTCGGTTCGATTAAATGAAACGTATGAATTTGTAGAAAAATGTTTTCAATCGCATGAAATTTTCAAGCGATATGCAGAACAACAATCGGAAAATAGTGAAGTTATGAAAAATGAAATTAAAGAAGAGACTATTGATGAAGAATACATTAAACTAGAATTGGAAACTGATAGAAACATTAAAGTTGAAGAAAGTTTTGAATCACAAAATAATACAAATTTTGATGCTGCTTGTATGAAAGAAGAAGCTATTAAAGAAGAGAACATTGAAGTGGATTTGGAAAATGATACAAAAATTAAATTTGAAGAAAGTTTGAAATCAGAATCTTTAGATTTACATTCAGAATTAATAATTAAGGAAGAATATTCTGATTTTGAGAATGAAACCGATATAAAACGTTGTCAAGCTAGTAGAACATCAAATAAAAATATTAGTTTTAGCTCGAAAAAAAATGATAAATCTGTAAAGAAAAGTGAATCTCATAAATGTACATTATGTGAGAAAACTTTTACTCGGAGTGGAACTTTAAAATTGCATATTCGTATACATACAAATGAGAGACCTTATAAATGCGAAATATGTGAGAAAACTTTTACTCAAAGTGCTCATTTAAGAAGACATATCCGTTCTCATACAAATGAAAGACCTTATAAATGCGAAACTTGTGCGAAAACTTTTACTCAAAATGGTGATTTGAAAGTGCATATTCGTTCTCATACACAGGAGAGACCTTATAAATGCGAAATATGTGAGAAAACTTTTATTCAAAGTGGACATTTAAGAACACATATCCGTTTTCATACAAATGAGAGACCTTATAAGTGCGAAATATGTGAGAAAACTTTTATTCAAAGTTCAAACTTACGGAAACATATCCGTTCTCATGCAAGGGAGAAACCTGATGAATGCAAAATAGAAAACTTTTCCACAAAGTAGAAATTAAAAAGAAATATATTCGTATTCATAGTGTAACGATTTTGTACTTCTCTTTTTATTAATTTTTAAATCTTGTTATGCCCCATTCAGACTGCTATTTATGTTTATGTTTTAGCGCAGACGTAGCGGTTCTGAACCAAATCATATGTAAGCTTATGGGGATATCCTGTACATGCGCGGATTTAGTTTCATTAGCAAATTTTGTTTCATCGCAACCAAAGTCTGGCCTGGCTAAAGTTTCTTAACTAAAATTACTTGCGTTTTAAAAACGGCCAATTAGATTTTACTAAAATGAGATAGCGTTGTATATCTGTTTTTATGAAAGAAACATCAAATTTATATTATGTAAATGAACAGTTTGCAAGATAAAATTAATATTATTTAATATAATAAAATAACATTCATTTTAGACACATCAGAAGAAAAATTAGCGAAAATAAAGAAGATGGCGAATTCATCGTGTAAACTTGCAAAATTATATTTCTGTTCTATATGATTCGAAATGTTCTGTTTCGTATTCGTATTTTTCAAATGATTGTACATGTCTTATTTTGTATAATCATAAAAGTTATGATTAATTTGTTGTGTTAAATATGTATAGGTCTGAAGGAGAATTCACATACATACATACATACATACATACATACATAAAAACACAATTACGCCATATACCCAAAAGGGTGTGACACAAACTCTTTCCATTATCCCGAAAGTGGTGAAACTTTTGTGCTTGTGCGTAAAATTAAAGCGGTACTCTGAATAACACTTTATGTACAATAATGTTTTTTAATTTCTATAAAAATCAACATGAATTTGAAAATTTATAACACAACATAAAATGACAATAAACTTTGCTTATACGTCCCTAATACAAATTGAAATTTTCAGTTTTCATTGTGACAAGAAGATAATAGTTTGTTGATATTTTAATCTAACGATGACGGCATTTGCCCAAATCAATTTTATATATTTTTTTTAATTTAGATTAATTTTATTATTATTAAATATGTAAACTATATTAAAATGTTATTTATAATAAAATTAAAATTAATAAATAAATTAATATTATTATATAATATGTATTCATAAGTTGTTTTAACTGTATTTAGTAATATGAATAAAATATAGTTTTTTCAAGTGTATATTAATATTAGTATTACTTTACCATATTACCAATGTAGAAAGAGGTCATTATATTATTAGTACAATAATGACATTGTTA
The DNA here is from genome assembly GCA_963966155.1 of Clivina fossor. Classification (NCBI taxonomy): domain Eukaryota; kingdom Metazoa; phylum Arthropoda; class Insecta; order Coleoptera; family Carabidae; genus Clivina; species Clivina fossor. Next base: position 930,833 of record OZ014567.1, read on the forward strand.
TGCAGCAGTTGATTATTACTTAATGTACATCACTGGAGGCAGCATGAAACATAACTACAACGTCAAGTGTATTTAATGCATGGATTAAATTAAGAGGAAAGACAGGTTTTGCTTATACCAGAGCGTTTATAGTGTAATTATTTTGTTTATAAATTGGGCAAAATTTTGCACAGTTCATGCAATTGGTTGCACGTGTAAACATAATTTATTTTTAATTAACATAACATACATACATTTATGTACCAATACATAATTAACTAAACAATTAATACTTAAGGGGGTTTTTTGCATCTTTATAGATCGGAGAATACGACTGTGGCTGAAATGCCATTGCCGGCAAAAAACTTTTTAAGTCATAAAAAACGGGTTTGAATTCTGATAGAGTTCAGAACCAACATAATACCTATCTGAAAACTTTAAACGCGTTTTGCAATGTGTTTCAGAAATCAGAGTACTTATTTATATACAATGTGTCTAAAGAATTTTTAATCTATTATTTTATATTTACGTAATACATTCTATGAAGTTACAATTTTTATACGTTTTAAAATATATATATATATATATATATATATATATATATATATATATATATATATATACCGAGTGTTCCAAAAGTCTGGAAACGGTTGAATATCTCGAGAACAACACATCGGATTAAAAAGTTACAAAATACGTGTTTTTTTATTTTTACAGATCTATTTAGACATACTATGTAAAACCCACCCCCGTTGGAGGTGGTGTGAGGTGTAGTTTTGAAAACTTAAATAGAAACACTCATTTTTTATTTCACTCTCCTATACCTGTGTTTGAAATCAATTTTGTTTTTTTAGTAAATACTCTTGAAAATTATATTTTAAATCATTTTAATAACACACAAACAAAAAAGGATTTTTACATTATCGTTCATATTTTTGTTTATATTTTTTCTTTATTAGAAGCAAGATCTACTATGTTTGACTGACATTTTACGATAGACATTAAAATTAAATTTCATTTTTAAATGTTAATCAGAATATGTTTAGTGGAATATTATAAAAGTGAATATTAATAGAATAAATGTTTGATAAGTAATGAAAACTTTTATTATATTACTATATTAAATGTGGAATAAACATTAAACAAATTTTCAATAATTATTATTATATAGTTAATAATATCTATAATTACGATACATACATACATACATACACAATCACGCCATGTACCCAATAGCGTGTGGCACAAACTCTTTTTATCATTCCGAAATCAATCGCCTTCAAACATTTCTATCCAAACAAGCAACTTTCGCTTCATCTACATTCATAATTCCTCTCATAGCTCTTTCATTCCTACTACTTGGAAAATTTCGCTCACGCAAGCCACCCTCTCAATCATACCACTCCAACTACTCATCGGACGTCCACGCAAACGAATACCATCAAAAACATTCAAATAAATCTTTTTAACCAAACGTTTATTAGACATTCGCTCAACATGGCCGAACCATCTTAACTGACTAACCACAAATTATCATATTATATGAATTAATTATATTTACGGCAAAGCACAAAAAAATGGTGAACAAGCCCATTGTGCGCAAAATACAAAAACAGCTGACCACAACTTTCGAAAAATTAGTGCGCGGCCATGCACCCGCGTAGCTCAGAGGGAACTTTGGTTGCATCCTAGACGATGCATTTTTTATTGCAATTTGACCGTGTAAATAGATCGATTAGGCCCTAAGAAAAGTCTGTCGTACACCAATTTCATACTTCTTGCAATTTTTCAATTTTTTTTTATGTTCAGATCAAAACATTCTGGCCTCCAGGGAAATATTACCTACATGCATGTAGGTAACCTGATATATGGTTTTACCCATAATCTTTTTACTATTTAAATATTGATAAAATTTAAACTAATTAAAATTAATTAGTTTATTAATTCTAACTTTTGCTAGGAATGTAAATGTTTCCAAAGAAACCCGTTTGAGTATATACAATGCAGTTTTGGTGCCTACGTTGATGTATAGGGTAGTAAATGCTGGGTTTGGTTGCAAAAGCATAAACGGAAAATAACTGCTTTAGAAATGAGATTTTTATGTGGGGTACATTTAAGTGGTGTAAATAGGAGAGATCTGGTGCGAAATAGATTAATGTATGATGAGTGTGAAATTGAAAAAAATGTTGAAGCAAAAGTTGGTGTTAGTCAGTTAAGATGGTTCGGACATATTGAGCGAATTCCTAATGAATGTTTAGTTAAAAAGATTTATTTGAATGATTTTGATGGTATACGTTTGCCCAGTGGATCAGTCCGATGAGTAGTTGGAGTGGTGGTATGATTAAGAGAGTGGCTTGCGTGAGCGAAAGTTTCCAAGTAGTAGGAATAAAAGAGAGCATGTATGAGAGAGGAATTGTGGAATGTGGATGAAAGTGCGAAAGTTGCTTGTGCTGGATAGGAATATGTTTGGAGGCGACTGATTTCGCGGTGAGTGGAAAGAGTTTGTGCCTCACCTTTTTGGGTACATGGAGTGATGTGTATGTTTGTATAAAATTCATTTAATTGCAATTGAATTTTTTATAATTTCCTAGATTGCATGTCGATCATAATAGGTAAAATGCACTTGATGAACAAAGAAATATAAAATTTATCAACAGATTTTTAAATATTCGTAGATTAGATAATAAGTATAGGTAAGTAATATAAAATTATTGCAAACCATATCGATTTGTTGTTTAAAGCTAATACAGTGAACAATAACAGAAGAAAAAACTAGTGCATTGCAATCACTTCTAAACGGTGAGTACAATTTCGAATAAATTTAGTTTAATTTATATTTTTAATTGGCATCACTGGCAAAAAATAAAACCACATGACCATCTTGGGTACTAAACAAATTTATCCTGAATATTTCATTAAAATCGGTTGAACCGTCTAGGAGGAGTTGCAGCCACAAAATTTTGACTTACGACCGAGTGAGCTAACGACGCACATACATACACCCACATAAACTAAGTTCAGATTCGTTATCTAGAGGCTATATGAAGGATTTCTATACAATTTTTTTTTTGCTAATGTTACAGACACCGTATCAAACGCTATACCACTTTTTCCTTGCAGTCAAAGTGATAAAAATATAAATAATGATGACGAATCTGAACTTAGTTTATTTGGGTGTATGGATGTGCGTCGTCAGCTCGCTCGCTCGCTCGGCCGTAAGTCAATATTTTGTGGCCGCAGCTCCTCCTAGACGGTTCAACCGATTTTAATGAAATATTCAGGATAAATTTGTCTAGTTCCCAAGATGGTCATGTGGTTTTATTTTTTTCCAGTGATGCCAACTTTCCGAGAAAAAAATTACTAAAATTTTTAAAAATTCATATTGGTTACGTTATTTATCCGATTTTGATCAAATTTTCAGAAAATATTTCCCTAATGCTCTCATTAATTATATAATTTTATTAATATCCAGTGTTGCCAACTTTCCGATAAAAAAAATACTAAAGTTTTAAAAATTTTATTATGGCCATGTTATTTAACCGATTTTACTCAAATTTTCACAAAAGATTCTCCTAGTATTCATATATAATATGTAATTTTAACAAAATACAGTGTTGCCAACTTTCCGAGAAAAAATTACAAAATTTTTAAAAATTCATTATGACCATTTTATTTAACCGATTTTAATCAAATTTCTATAAAAGTTTCTCCTAGTGCCTAAATAAATTAAGCAATTTTAACAAAATACAGTGTTGCCAACTTATCGAGAAAAAAATCACAAATTTTTTAAAAAATTCATTGTGGCTACATTATTTATTCGATTTTGACCAAATTTTCAGATATGTTTCTCCTCGTGCCCACATAAATTATAATATTATTAAAATACAGTGTTGCCAACTTTCCGAGAAATGTCAAAGTGGTGTATATATGGGTTTACCCATATACTTCTAATCTTGTTTTATTTATATTTGATTTTCCTATGAGGTGTGTGATACATTAAAAAAATAAATTACAATAAAAATTATTTATTTATTTTATATACTTCGTGTGTTTATTTTGAAGGTTACACAGATATGATATACTTTGACGTTTAGTTATTTTGTTAATTAGTTGGCATCTTGGAATGAAATAACCAAAATCGCAGTGCAATTTTCTTGCATTGTGTAAAACATACATATATTTTTGCAATTACAACAAATAGTAGCATATTTTTTGCTGAACGCACTATATTAAATTTTGAAAATGTTCATCAATTGCTACTTGATCTAAGTTCTAACTGTTTGTCTAACTGAAATTCAAATAAAAAAAAAATAGAAAAATTATTCATGCTGTAGCTAAGGTCAATAGAGTTGAATGAAGTACTGCTAGACACCAATCACACATCAACTATTCAATCTAACTTCATTCAATACTTATTGACTTCAGCTACAGGACGGTCACCTAAATATTAATGTAAAAAATTACGTTAAATATAATTTGTCACATTTTTATATAATTATTATTTTAAACCAAATTAAATGTTATGTAGAACAATTGCTAAAAAAAATTAATATGTACCTATTTGAAAATGTATAACACAACATTTAACTGGCCAACTAGTTGCAGCAATAGGCGAATGAACGAACCACTGAACGAATCTGATATATGTTAGTGACATATCTATAAAGCAAAAGTTGTCACTGTATAAAGTTTATTTCTCGTGTTTGTGATTTGAAGTGTTTAATCACCTGTTGTATATGTGTGATAAGTAATTACGAGTAATATTTATTAAATTATTACTAAACATTATTGTAAGAATGGAAATTTCTAAAGAAGCTGCATTAAAATTACAATGTGATGAATGTCAAAGCTATTTATCATGTGGACCTGTATATCTTTGTCATGACGAGAAAGCTATTTGCGGACGGTGCACTGTTCCGGAGTTGAGAAATGCCACAAGAAATGAGCATTTTGAAACAATTGCTCAGTACATCAAATTTCCATGCAAATATCAAGATAACGGATGTGAAGTGAAATTATCATTTTCTTATAATGGGCAAGCACACGAAAATGTTTGTGAATATCGTCCACTTATTTGTCCAATTGCTGAATCAGATGTTTGTGATTGGATTGGAACTCGTGACAAATTCTTGGAACATTGTCGTTTAAAACATCCGCAAAAGGTAGTTGAAAATCCATGTACACTTACACACGACATTACAAAATCATCGCAACAAAATTTTTTACTCGTTGCATTTAATGTCTTGTTTTTGTTGCATACAAAAGTGTGCATTACGACAAGGAAAATATACCATGCTGTTCGGTATTTGGGCAAGCCAGAAAAAGCGTCAAATTTCGAATATAATTTAGATATTAAACGTGAAAAACGTTCACTATCCGATTATTATCGTGTTCTTCCGGAAGAAGTTCGTGCGATTCAAGAAGATACGTCACTTGTCAACAGTATAAACAGTATAAAAGTTTAATAGACGTTTTAAGAGGATTTGATGATACTACATTTACTATTACAGTGAAACAACTGAGGGAAGATTGTGAAACAGACATCACGGAAATGTGTGTTATTAATAATTGTGTTCCGAAATTAACCAAATATACATATCTTGATAAAAATGGATGGTTTTGTGAAAATTGTCAACCTGCACTTGAAACTTGCAAAAATAATGCAAAGGGTTGTGTTTATAATGATATTTCGAGTAAAAGTGTAAAGCATTACTATTATTATTGTGAAAAAAGTAATCTTTGTTATTTATGTAATAAAAATATATCAAATGATACATTAATAAATCATTATGTTCTTGCACATGGGGACATTATATTTAGTTTACCTAGCAACATACAAGTTCAAATTGAAAGGGGATTTAAATATTTTATTATTAACAGTGATGTTGGTCATTTGATTTGTAGATACGAGATGTTCACTTCTTATTACTACTTATGTTTGTTTACTCCATTACGCAGTGAAGAATTACATAAATATAATTGTTCAATAACATTAACAGATCTATATGAACAGTCTACTGTTACCAAAAAAATGGATGTAGAATATAATGAAAATTTTGATTGGACAGTAAAAATTGACAAAAAAAATTCTCATACTAAATGGTGTCCTGTTGTAGATAGATTGTCTCATTTGGATTTGTATATTAGTTTTCATAAAACCCATTAATGTAGCATTACTATTACAAATAAATTTTACTTTCATCAATAATTTAAAACTAATTTCCTTCAAATTCACTGTCATCTCGTAATAATATAGTATCTCAGCTAGTGTCTTTTAAGGATCCTGATGTAAACGTATTCATAACTTTTTTTTTTTTTTAAGTTATATGGAGTTTTTCACAAACGCATATAATTATGATATGAGAATTAAAGATGAGTTTAAATTAGATAAAAATAATGTGCAAGCACAAAATACAATATATTTTAATTGAATAAGTTACCAAATAGTTTTAAAAATTATTTTAAGCAATTTAAAAAGTATGTTAAGTCTAGGACTGTGCGATTATAGAAATTTGTGATCGATTATTGATTTTATTTTGATCAGAATCGATCTTGACCAAACAGATCGTTCCAAATCGATCAACAGAAGGCGTAAAAACAAATTTTTACAAAAGCACAGCTTAATACTTTCCGTCAATTTTCGCTAGCTGCAAGCAAGTCTTTGAATGAGCATGTTCATATGACTGTTTTGTTTCAAATTTCAGCATTGTATTGATCAACCTACAAATTAACGCAGTCTAATGATCTCATTGATCAAATAATTAGATCGATCATCTGATCAGAACAATTTGATGATCAATTTGACTATACAATCTGATTGATCAAACGATTAGTTTGATTGAACGCTCAAATCGATTCTGATTGATTTTGCTTTTATTGTGATCGTTTGGATCGATCGAGCGATTTTTTAATTCAGTTCAATCATTTTTCGCAGTCCTAGTTAAGACTTATTATCTAGAGTAAAAGAGAGTTTAATATTATGTTTCTATTTTTTTAAATGTTTAGATTATACCTATGTATGTTACTATAAGTATATTATAATTGATTGCGTTCAAATTTTTTTATAAACAAAAATTGTAGGTATATCTATTGAGGCTAAATAAAGTATTATTTCGTTTATTTTTTTTTTATTATTATTATTATCCTTTATTTCACTTTTATAGGTATATAATATTGTACAACAGCCTCCGTGGAGGTAAGTATATACAATAGATATTTGTGATATAATGTAAGTATTACAAAAATAGTATAGTAATACAATAAAAAAATCAGATTCAAATACATTTGTTTTACTGTGTTATGTTATTAATTTAGCTACTCTTTATTTATTATTATTATTATTATTATGACTATTCACAATTTTCTCGTACTAACTCAGCATTGCTGGATAACGTTAACCTTGTTCGAGTACAGAAACAAGACGTTGATGAGGCCAGATTTTATTGCATTACGCAATGTGTGCAAGATGAACATATAGGTACATTATTATTATTATTATCAAACTTAATAATATTTTGATTTCAAATTATTAAACAGTAATGTATGTTTTTTAATTTACCTAATAGCTTTGTTTCTTTTCTATTCTTGTATTACTTTAATTTTGAATTCTAATTTTTGTTTTTAATTATTCGCATTTTATTATCAAGTTTGTTTCCTTTTCTGTTAAGTAACCACCAAAAAGTCTATAAAAACACTTTTTAAAGTTAATCAAAAACTTATAAATAAGCTGTAGTGATAACATTAATAAATATATTCAATGTTATATTATTATTTTATTTAAAACAGTGTTATATAATTAATAAAATTGTTTTAAAATTAATATTAATTTAACAAAATTAGTTCAAATTTTGATCAAGTTACTATTGTATGATTTAGAAAATTTAGTGTTTTCGATTGATATGCATCGCTCTTCGAGCATATGACGTAATGCTCACATATATTCGAAATGAAAATAAATATTAAAGGCACGTATTCTCACCTCACTTTTTCATGAAAAAGTGCTTTTATCATTAATTTTAAAATAACTTTTTGCTTCTGTTTGTCATCAAATATAAATAATTTTTCTATATTTGATCATTTTTATTATATTTGGTATTATAAAATTTAAATAAACTATTTTAAAATGCTTAATAAATGATTTTAAGTGAACGTCAAAAGCACTTTTTTGAAAAAGCACTTTTTCATATGAGGTGAGAATACGGGCCTAAGTTTTTAACTTCAGCATTACGAATCAGATTAAAGGCTAGAGAAAAATATCCGTTTACCACCAAAATGATGTATCTTGTAACAATCAAGTTGAGACACACTGCAATTAAAGAAATCTGGAAAGTGTTAAGATATTCTCAAAAGTAAATCCCCACAGTTCTTACTACAATAGATTGAAGCAGCCAGATGATGCGAACTTGTGCCATTTTACTTGTTCAATGCTTTATGTTTATTGTATAAGACCGAAATGTTTAAGACAACCAAATAAATATCCGAATACACAACAGCAAATAGCCAAGAAATATAGAGATGTACGTTGTATTAAATCATAAAAACATAAAATGCCACCTTGGTATTTTTTTTCCTTATTACATTTGGGCGTTCTAGAAGAGTGTAAAAGTACAATTTGAAAAATGATTGAAAAGAAAAGAAGAGGACGATTAATACATGCATCGTTTTCAGTTATCACATTAAGTAAAGCTGCAGACAAGAATTTAAGATTGCCCATTATAGCAACAAGTACTGTACGCAAAATCCGTAATTGAACCCGTTGCGTGATCATAAAGTTCAATTAATTAAGCTTATATTATATTATTATTTTAAATTACAAATACGTAATCTAACTCAATCCATAGCTCTCAAAACAGAACGAAATTGACATCATATACAAGAATGGACACATTTTAAAAAATCAATAATTTAATAATTGTATTTACCTATATTAGAATTAAGTATTAGTAGAATAATGCTTATGTTAATATTTTTGTAATATTAAGCATATGACTAAGTTTATAAATATCAAACAACTTATTACATTGACTATTATAATGCTATTATTTAGATATTTTATATGTATTATTATTATCTTATGATATATATATATATATATATATATATATATATGTATTATGTATACTAATTAATATAATTAAGTAAAAACAAAAGTTCCTTATTTATTTTTCTGTAGTATGTATGAAAATGTATGATTTTCATAAATTTTTTACAGTTTACATTACATAAACAATAAATATTTGACTAAATATAAAGGAACATTAACTACTATAGGTCCTATGATACGCTTGAACAAAAACTATTTTAATTCATATTATTAAATAAAGTTAAAACAATTTGTCAACACATATTACATAATAATAGTCATTTATTTATTAATTTTAATTTTATTATAAATTATATTTAATAAATTTTACATATTTAATAATAATAAAATTAATATAAAACAAGATTAGAAGTATATGGGTAAACCCATATATAGACTACTTTGACATTTCTCGGAAAGTTGGCAACACTGTATTTTAATAATATTATAATTTATGTGGGCAATAGGAGATACTTTTCTGAAAATTTGATCAAAATCGAATAAATAATGTAGCCACAATGAATTTTTTTAAAATTTTGTGATTTTTTTTCTCGATAAGTTGGCAACACTCTGTTTTGTTAAAATTGCATAATTTATTTAGGCACTAGAAAAAACTTTTATAAATATTTGATTAAAATCGGTTAAATAAAATGGTCAAAATAAATTTTTTTAAATTTTACTAATTTTTTTTTTGGAAAGTTGGCAACACTGTATTTTGTTAAAATTACATAAATTACATGAATACTAGGAGAATCTTTTGTGAAAATTTGAGTAAAATCGGTTGAATAACATGGCCATAATAAAATTTTTAAAACTTTAGTAATTTTTTTCTCGGAAAGTTGGCAACACTGAAAATTAATAAAATTATGTAATTAATGGGAGCATTAGGGAAATCTTTTCTGAAAATTTGATCAAAATCGGATAAATAACGTAGCCAATATGAATTTTTTTAAATTTTAGTAATTTTTTTCTCGGAAAGTTGGCATCACTGGAAAAAAACAAAACCACATGACCATCTTGGGTACTAGACAAATTTATCCTGAAAATTTCATTAAAATCGGTTGAACCGTCTAGGAGGAGTTGCGGCCACAAAATTTTGACTTACGACCGAGCGAGCGAGCGAGCGAGCGAGCGAGCTGACGACGCACACACATACACCCTCATAAACTAAGTTCAGATTCGTCATCTACAGGCTATATGAAGGATTTCTATACAATTTTTTTTTTTTTTTGAAAATGTTACAGACACCGTACCAAACGCTTTACTACTTTTCCTTGCAGTCAAAGTAGTAAAAAAATACATAAAATTGATTTGGGCAAATGCTATCATCTTTACATTAGAATACATCAACAAACTGTTATCTTGTTGTCACAATGAAGACTGAAAATTTCAATTTGTATTAGAAACGCATAAATAAAGTTTTTTGTCTATAAATTATTAAATACATGTTGATTTTTATAGAAATTAAAAAACATTCTTGTACAGAAGGTCTCAATCAGACTACCGTTTTAGTTTTATGTGTCAAGTGTTTGGATTAGTCAAATCCTTATGCTTCTTGGTAAAACTAAAACGCCACTCTGAATAAGATATAAAATTTATATTTTGTTTAAAATAATAAACATGTAAAAAAAGATACTGGCATTTTTATATTTAGAATAAAACCTCATTCAGATTGCCAAAACAGTTTTGCGATTTAGTTTTAGTTTCACGATTTAACACAGCGCAAAAACCTAATCATTTACATTGCCTGTTGGTTTTGATGAACTTTTAGATACGCCTGCATAGTAATGACAATTTAAATGCTGTTAAAAATTATTTTTGATATTTCTATTTACGTTGTATACAGTTTGGTTATGTTCAGTACAGTTTTATTTACAGTTCAAGTTGTTTTGTTATGTTAAATATGTCTCAAACAACAATTTATTATTATATAAAATAAGACCTATACAATCAGGTGAAAAATACCAATGCGAAACAGAACATTTAGAATTGTATAGATTATAAATAAAATTTTATAAGTTTATACGATGAATTCACCATCTTCTTTGTTTTCGCTAATTTTTCTTCTGTTTCTAAAATAAATTTTATTTTAGTATATTAAATATGCTTTTTCAAAATAATATCAATTTTATTTTCCACTGCTCATTTACATATTATAAATTTGACGTTTCTTTCATAAAAATATATACCAGGTGTTCGTTCGTTAAGTTCGTATGGGCGTTTAACATGCATTTTCGATGATTTGCGATATACTTCTTTCTCGAATAAAATTCGAAGAAATACTTAGAATACTTTTCAATAGGACATAAAAGGTTCTATTATTTGGTTTTAGTTTTAATTTGCTAGCATGTGCCGTTTGGGCGCTAGAATTTTTGGTTTTTATTTTTTTTCGCAAAAACTATCAGGTGTAGGAAAATAAGCATGATATGGAAAAATGTGGAATAATGAGTACTATAATTGATTGAAGAAATCATTATTCTAGGATGCATCGTTTAGCAGAAAAAAAATAAAAACTGAATTTTTGAAAATATCTCAAGGGCCCTTAGATTTTTATTAAAATATAACTTTTTTCAAAATTTGCTCAAAAAAATCTGAAAAAAATCAGTAAAATAGAGAAAAAAATTGGCTACATAATAGCTAAGTAACTTTTTTCCCTAACTCATACTGATTTAGCAGGAAAAATTATTGAAAATTCTAAAAAATATTTTAGAATTTTCAATAATTTTTCCTGGCAAACCAAGATGAGTTATAGAAAAAAGTTACTTAGCTATTTCAAAAATTCAGTTTTTAATTTTTTTCTACTAAACAATGCATCCTCGAATAATGATTTTTTCACTCAATTATAGTACTCATTATTCCGCATTTTTTCATACCATGCTTATTTTCCTACACATCATAATTTTCGAGAAAAAAAATAAAAACCAAAAAATCGAAAAAAAATTCTAGCGCCCAAACGGCACATGCTAGCAAATTAAAACTAAAACCAAATTATAGAACTTTTTATGCCTTATCGAAAAGTCTAAGTATTTCTTCGAATTTAACTCGAGAAAGAAATATATCGCAAATAATCGAAAATGCATGTTAAACGCCCATACGAACTTGACGAACGGACACCCGGTATATAGATCGCTATCTTATTTTAATAAAGTCTAATTGGCCGCTCTTAAAACATAAGTGAATTTTAGTTAAGGAACCTTGGTCAAGTCAGACTTTGGCTGCGATGAAACAAAATTTGCTAATAAACTAAATCCGTGCATGTGCAGTGTGTCACCATAAGCTTACATGTGGTTTGGTTCAAAACCACTAGTTCTGCGCTAAAACATAACACTGATTTCGCTAGCGAAACAGCAGTCTGAATAAAGTTTAATAATATTTAAACATTAATCATTAATAAAAAGTGAACCATAAAAATTACAGCGTTACACTATGAATATGAATATGTTTGTTTTTAATTTCTACTCTGAGTAAAAGTTTTCTATTTCGCATTCATCAGGTTTCTCTTTGGCATGAGAACGGATGTCTTCTTAAGTTTCCACTTACAGTAAAAGTTTTCTCACATATTTTACATTAATAAGGTCTTTCATTTGTATGTATACAACTATGTACTTTTAAATTATAAAGACTAGCAGAAGTTCTCTCAAATAATGTACATTATGGAATTTTCTTTTCTTTACAGATTCATCATTTTCTTCCGAGCTATTCGAATTTCTACTAGCTTGACAGCGTTTTATATTGATTTCATTCTCAAAATCCTAATATTCTTTCTTAATTATTATTTCTGAATGTAAATCTAAAGATTCTGGTTTCAAACTTTCTTCAAATTTAATATTTGTATCATTTTCCAAATCTACTTTAATGTTCTCTTCATTAATAGCTACTTCTTTCATACAAACAGCATCAAAAATTCTATTATTTTGTGATTCTAAACTTTCTTCAACTTTAATATTTATATCAGTTTCCAAATCTAGTTTAATGTATTCTTCATCGATATTCTCTTCTTTAATTTCGTTTATCATAACTTCACTATTTTGCGATTGTTGTTTTGCATATCGCTTGAAAATTTCTTGCAATTTAAAACATTTTTCTACAAATTTATACGTTTCATTTAATCGAACCGAACAAATTGAACAAATACAATCCGAAAACTTTTCAGTACATTCCAGCTAAAAATATAAATTAAAATTATATATTACATATAATAAAAATCACCGATTTAAAAAGAGCTTAATAAAACATATATCTACTAATAACACCAAGTCCCTATGATATTTAACTAATATTTGATTTATGTGAGAGATCTAAATCCTACTATAGGCTGCGTGGGTACGTTTTACTTGGTTATGGGGTAACAAAAGGTTAAAAATAATCTGCGCGCAATTAAAATTGCAAGACGAAATTTTCATAAGCCTGAAAACAGCAACACAGAGACGCTAACATTATTCTCACAGTAACTATTCCCCCACCACTCTTATATACATATTATAGTAATTAATAAGCTTATTATAAGCAAATCTAATAAAATACATTAAGAACAAGTTAATCTATACATATAAAGCACATTGTAAATATGTATGTTTGTCCGGTTTTGAAATGCAACTTGGAAAGAGAGTTATAAAGTTAAAATCTAGCCCAGAGCTGTGTAATACTAACAAAAAGATGGAATAAACCTAAACGCTATAACGCTATAAACGGAAAAACTTAATTAACTGAACAGATTTAACGGAAGTTTTATTGACAGTTGGGTCGTTTTTCATGAAAGATTCTACTATGACACAATGCAGGGTGAGTCGCAGGTGAACGCTGTAAACGATAAAAATTAACCAGAAACAGCTAACAGTTCTAATTTTTAGCATACACATAATTTAATAATTTATCATGGACCTGGTTAAAGCTAGTATTTGACTTACAATTTCCGATGCAATGGTTTCCAATTCGTATAACAATACATTATCCGTATCCATTGTAGTTAAAGTAAATGTTATATTATCACGACCTGCACATAATCGACAACGTTCTTCATTTAAATGTTGTTTTAATATTATTTGAAAATCAATACATTGTTTTATAAATACATAAGCATTATTCAACCGAACAGCGCAAATTGTACAAATATCATTCGGAAATTTGATTCTGCCATATACCTATAATAAGAGAAGTAAAAGATTCAAAAATAATAATGTATATTACAATCAAAACAAATTATTTCATTCTTACAATTTCTGGCATAATTGCTTCGAATTTATCTACGAAACGTTTGCCATCTGAATCCAGATTAAGTATAGTGAATAATGCATTTCCATCACTCGTACATAATTGACAAAGTTGCATAAAACCACTCATGATTAAAAATAAATTTTCTACCAAACAAGCTTCTTACAATCAGTAAAACATAAAAATATTTTATTTGATAGTATTAGAGATTAACTTAGGAAAATCTGACAGAAATCATAAAACATAAAAATATTTTATTTGATAGTATTAGAGGTTAACTTAGGAAAATCTGACAGAAATCCAGTTGGCCAGATGAATTTTGTGTAATATTTCTAGTATACAAAGAAGAATAAAAAGCATCCTATTTTAGTTGAACGCACCCACAGAAATAGTGGACAATATATTTATATCATTTGTACATAAATGACAATGTTGCAAAAAACTATTTATGATTAGAAATAAATATTCTAGCAAAGAAAGATTTTTTACTATAAGTAAAATCTAAAAATATTATATTTGACAGTATTCCAGGTTGACTTACAAAAATATGTTACAAATACAGTTGGCCAGCAAAATTTTGGGTAATGTTTGATGTATAAGAAAAAGAAGAATTGATTATATATTTTCAAATACATGTTGATTTTGTAGAAATTAGAAAACAATATTCCAGATACCATTTAAAATTTGTTATTTTGAAAATCAAAATGATTGAAATAGATTTCATCAAAATATAATAAAAACCCGTATAGTGAACATTAGCTAATATTTATAATACAAAATTTAACTGATCAACTACTGAGCTGACAGTGACGTCATTAGTCAGATATTAGGTGGCGTTTAGTCAATTAGATATATAAAATAGCTATATATTGTTAGTATTACTGCTTATACATATAAAATATTGTAAAAACATTAATTACTGTAATAATAATTATAATAATATAATTATAATTATAAAATAAATATTAAAAATTATTACTTAATTATAAAATGATATATTAATTATACAATGCATATGTGTTACTTGAGTTTAATACAAAACAAAATTAAAAACGAGAATGTCTTTGTTATTGAACTATTCATTCCACATTGTGATAGTAAAATAGATTGTTTATGTAGGTAAATATTGCTAAATATTGAGTGTGTAAACCATAGATCATATATATGATCATTATATGATCTATGGTGCAAACGCACCATTAGCGCAGCGGTTACTTTCAAAATTTATTACTTCTCTAGGCGCAGGCGATATCAATTGGTCCCTCCCCTCCATTATTTCTGTGGGTGCGTTCAATAAAATACGTTGTCATTTATTCTTCTTTTTCTTATACTAGAAATATTACATAAAATTCATCAATAAATAAATACTATTATTTTGAATATTTTTTTAATAATTAAATACTACTAATCATATAATTAAAGAATATTAAGCAAATATATTTAAGCAACTAGCAAATAATATAACAAACAAATATATATTATAAACTCTGTATTGTTTTACAAAAAAAGTTTGGGCACCACTGACGTGTTGTCAATAGTGACAATTCCTAAAGAAACTTGTCATATGTTAACTGGTTTATTGGTTATTTGTGTATTTAATATTGATATTTACTTATAATAAAACTATATAAACTCTTGAAAATACAAAGAGATAAACATGTTTATGTTTACAAAGGTCTGTCGCTTATGTATTACTAACAAAGATATCTCGTCAGCTTTGATCAATTACGATTCACCTAACCTTACTTTATTCGACAAACTAAATCAAATTGCGCCAGGACTTGTAAGTATTATATTTTAGTATCTAATATTTTATATTAAATTTATGTGTTTTTAGCTAAAAGTAAATAATAATTTACCGAATGGCATATGTAAGACCTGTATTGTTCAGTTAAACCAAAGTTACAAATTTCTTCAGAGCTGTTTATGTTCGCAAAAAATTCTAGAAAAGTATTTAGAGCAATTACAAAATGGTCTATATGTAGAACAAAGTGAAAATTATGAAATTGTAATAAATGCAATAAAATTGGAACAAAATAATGCAATCAACTACATGAATGATATGAATATTGAACAAACTGATGAAGAATTCCATAATAGATTTGCGAATTATGAGGAGGAAGTGGTTATTATGAAACAGGAAAATATTGTTGGTGGTTCCGAATCTATTCACGTAAATTTTGAAGATGATAGTAAAGTAGACGAAACGGATATTAACCATCCAAATGTCAAGACTGAAACAATTCAAGAGGGTTACGCTGACACTATTGATATAGATATTGATATAAACGTAAAAAGAGAATTGGAATGTCCGAGTGAAGACGTAATCGCATTACTAACCGATATAAAACAAGAAATTACTGAAGAAAATCGCAATGAAAGTAATATTAACAATGATTATTTTACCGAAGTAGATGTTGAACACGAAATTAAAACTGAAGAGCATGGCATTAAAGGTTCTAAGTTTTGTGGTTTTAATTCTGCCGAATGTAGATTGGCAAACAATATTAAAATGAAATTTAATTTAAAATTGGAACGCTTGCGAGACAATACAATACTTAAGGCTGATGTCGAAAACACTGATATTGATAAACAAACTGCTAATAGTAACGATTGTTTACAACCTGGAACATCTTCTGAGAACAGTCGCAGTTGTGTAGAATCTATCAGGGATGATTCGAACTTAAAAACAAACAGTCAGACATGCATAGAAAAAAAACGGTTTCAATGTAAAATATGTGGAAAAGTTTGGCTAAGGAAATCACATTTGAAAGTACATATGCGTACACACACAAAGGAGAGACCTTATAAATGTGAAATTTGTAATAAAAGTTTGAGTCAAAAGATCAATTTAAAAACACATATGCATACACATACAAAGGAGAAACCTTATAAATGTGAAATTTGTAATCAGAGTTTTAGTCTAAAGAGCAATTTAAAAGTACATATACGTACACATACAAAGGAGAAACCTTATAAATGTGAAATTTGTAATAGGACTTTTACTAATAACAGCAATTTTAAAGTACATATACGTACACATACAAAGGAGAAACCTTATAAATGTGAAATTTGTAATAAGAGTTTTAGTCAAAAGAGCAATTTAAAAGTACATATACGTACACATACAAAGGACAAACCTTATAAATGTGAAATTTGTAATCAGAGTTTTAGTCTAAAGAGCAATTTAAAAGTACATATACGTACACATACAAAAGACAAACCTTATAAATGTGAAACTTGTAATAAGAGTGTTAGTCTAAATCAACATTTAAAACGTCACATGCGAAACATACACGAGAGAAACCTTTAATGTGAAATTTGCAATTTAAACTTTTACTAACAATACCAACTTAAAACAACATTTTTATACACATCTAAGATTAAATCTATTATATTTATACTTTTATATTATATGTTAAAATAATTATGACAAAAAATAATTGTATTTGGCAACAACTAATAAAATGTATTAGAGAATATGAATATTAGTAAATAATTTATTAAAATTTTGTAAAAATGTGTTTATTATTTTTTGAAGTTTTTGTTTTTATGTGTGGTAATTCCTACTCAAATATAGGTAAACTAAAAATTATAAAAAATATTAGTGTTTTTTAAAATACAGCTAGAGTTGGCAGATGCAACCAGTCTGGTTGAAATAATGCTCGTTTTTCATCTAATTTTAGCCCCAGTGGTTTTTATTGAAAATATTCAAAAATCTGGTCATTTAAACGAATAAATTCAATATGAAATGCAACATGTGTTGCCTAACGTTAATAAGTAATTTTAAGTAAACGTGAAAAATAATTTTGACAAAAATCACATTTAAAAGTAAGGTGAGAATATACATTTACACGGTAAATTTGTTAGACTAATTAATAAAATGAAATGAAATAAATTCTCTTATACTACAAATATTAAATTTTAAAAAGTTAAATACATATTTTGAAAGCTAAGTTTCTATTATCAGTAGTAACCTTAAATCACAGATTGAAAACTTTAGCTTTATTACCACTTTGACTGCAAGGAAAAAGTGGTATAGCGTTTGGTACGCTGTCTGTAACATTTTCAAAAAAACAAAAAAAATTGTATAGAAATCTTTCATATGCCAAATCTGAACTTAGTTTTTGTGGGTGTATGGATGTGCGTCGTCAGCTCGCTCGGTCGTAAGTCAAAATTATGTGGCCGCAACTCCTCCTAGACGGTTCAACCGATTTTAATGAAATTTTTAGGATAAATTTGTCTTGTGCCCAAGATGGTCATGTAGTTATGTAGTTAGTTATGTAAAAATTACTAAAGTTTATAAAAATTCGTATTGGCTACATTATTTATTCGATTTTATCAGATTTTCAGAAAAAATTTTCCTAATGCTCCCATTAATTATATAATTTTATTAATATCCAGTGTTGCCAACTTTCCGAGAAAAAAATTACTAAAGTTTTAGAAAATTCATTATTTAACCGATTTCAATCAAATTTTCATTAAAAATTCTTCTAGTAAAATAAAAATGCTTAAATTGAAGTTCTGTATTAATATTTATTAAAAATCGATGTTTCTACAAAACTCAATATCCGTCTTCATCAGGAAAAAGATACAAAAAACAAAACATAGAAACAAGTTACTAGGTAACAAAATATTAATTTGAAGGTTTCGAAGACAATAATGAGTTATTTAATAAATATATAATTAATTTATTTATGTTTATTATTTGTACGTTTCGGTTATTAAATCACGGCCATCTTTAGTTACATATTTTATAAAAAAATATAAAATAGATACAATTGAATTACATAAATTATGTGTTCCTTTTGTAGTTTTGGTTTTTTGGTTTTTTGGTTTTTTCTTGTCAACCAGTAGTTAAATTTGAGTTTCGAAGGTTTGAAGGTAATAGTGGATAATTAAATAAATATATAATTAATCAATTTAGTTTTAGTAAATATATATATATATATATATATATATATATATATATATATATATATACAGGGTGTTCGTTCGCTTGGTTGATATAGGGCAATAACATGGGATTTCGATAATATGCAGAATACTACTTTCTGAAGTAAAATTCGGAGAAATATTTAGAATACTTTTCGATAAGGAATAAAAAGTTATACAATTTGGTTTTAGTTTTAATTTGCTAGCATGTACCGTTTGGGCGCTAGAGATTTTTTTAAATGTTTTTTAGAATTTTCAATAATTTTTCCTGCTAAATCAATATGAGTTAGAGAAAAAAAGTTACTTAGCTATTATGTAGCTAATTTTTTTTTCAATTTTACTGAATTTTTTCAGATATTTTTGAGCAAATTTTGAAAAAAATCTTTTTTCCGAAATAAGACTTTCTTCAAAATTTGCTCAGAAAAATCTGAAAAAATTCAGTAAAATTGAGAAAAAAATTAGCTACATAATAGCTACGTAACCATTTTCTCTAACTCATACTGATTTAGCAGGAAAAATTATTGAAAATTTTCAAAAACATTTTAAAAAAAATTCTAGCGCCCAAACCGCACATGCTAGCAAATTTAAACTAAAACCAAATTATAGAACTTTTTATACCCTATCGAAAAGTATTCTAAGTATTTCTCCGAATTTTACTTCAGAAAGTAGTATTCTGCATATTATCGAAATCCCATGTTATTGCCCTATATCAACCAAGCGAACGAACACCCTGTATATATATATATATATATATATACAATGTAGTTTTGGTGCCTACGTTGATGTATGGTAGTGAATGTTGGGTTTGGTTGCAATAGCATAAACGGAATATGACTGCTGTGGAAATGAGATTTTTACGTGGGATATGTGGTGTAAATAGGAGAGATCGGGTACGAAATACGATTGGTGTATGATGAGTGTGAAATTCAGTAAAAAAAATGTTGTAGGAAAAGTTGGTGTTAGTCAGTTAAGATGGTTCGGAGACATGTTGAGCGAATGCGTCTAATGAACGTTTGCTGTTGAAAAAATTTATTTGAATGATTTTGATGGTATACGTTTGCAGGTGGACGTCCGATGAGTAGTTGGAGTGGTGGTATGATTGACAGAGTGGCTTGCGTGAGCAAAAGTTTCCAATGAAGCGAAAGTTGCTTGTCTTTGGATATAGGAATGTTTGGAGGCGACTGATTTCGGGATGAGTGGAAAATGAGTTTGTGCCACACCCTTATTTGGGTACATGGCGTGATTGTCTATGTATGTATGTCAATTATTGCCCTCAAACCTTCCAAATTGAAATTATAATTTAGTTAACGAAATAAGTCACTACATCATAAAATTTTATAAATTATTACTAAATTTTATTTAAACCTTAATGCCTTAGTGAATCTTTATTATAAAAAAATTTGAAGATACATAATCACGCTATGTATCTAAATAAGGGTGTGGCACAAACTCTTTTCATTATCCCTAAATCAATCGCCTCCAAACATTCCTATCCAACACAAGCAACTTTTGCAAATTTATCCACATTCATAATTCCTCTCTCATACATGCTCTTTCATTCCTTCTACTTGGAAATTTTCGCTGCACGCAAGCCACTCTCTAGTTCGTCGAAACGTCGATAATAAATAAATATTAATACAGAACTTTAAACTAAACCAGCTTTATTTTAATAATATGTACTGTAAAATTAGTACTGAATGATAAATTAGTAAGAGTGTTTAATGTTTTGTTTCAAATTTTCAATAAAATATACAATGCAGTTTTGGTGCCTACGTTGATGTATGGTAGTGATTGTTGGGTTTGGTTGCGAAATCATAAACGAAAAATGACTGCTGTGGAAATGAGATTTTTACGTGGGATATGTGGTGTAAATAGGAGAGATCGGGTACGAAATACGATTAGTGTATGATGAGCGTGAAAATCAGAAAAAAATGTTGTAGCAAAAGTTGGTGTTAGTCAGTTATGATTGTTCGGAGACATGTTGAGCGAATGTCTAATGAACATCTGGTTAAAAAGATTTATTTGAATGATTTTGATGGTATACGTTTGCGTGGACGTCCGATGAGTAGTTGGAGTGGTATGATTGAGAGTGTTTTGCGTGAGCGAAAGTTTCCAAGTAGTAGGAATAGAAGAGAGCATGTAAGAGAGGAGAAATTATGAATGTGGATAAAAGTGCAAAAGTTGCTTGTTTGGATAGGAATGTTTGGAGGCGACTGATTTCGGAATGATAAAAAGAGTTTGTGCCACACCCTTTTGGATACATGGCGTGATTGTGTATGTATGTATATTAACAAATTCGATTAATTTTACCTTATTTTTATTATTCTTGTATTTTTACTAAAACAAAAAAAGTATTTTAATAATGTTACGAAAAGTAGAAAACAATCTTTATTGTGTTAAATTCAGATACAGCCAATCTAGGCAAAATACAAAAAGAGTTTTCTATTCCGAGTGGCATATGCTACACTTTCTTCAAATGTTCCAAATGAAATTAAAATATAAACAAGATTAGTAGTATATGGGTAAACCCATATAGAGACCACTTTGACATTTTTCGGAAAGTTGGCAACAGTGTATTTTAATAATATTATAATTTATGTGGACAATAGGTGAAACTTTTCTGAAAATTTAATCAAAATCGAATAAATAATGCAGCCACAATGAATTTTTAAAACATTTTGTGATTTTTTTCTCGATAAGTTGGTAACACTGTATTTTGTTAAAATTACATAATTTATTTAGGCACTAGGAAAAACTTTTATAAAAATTTGATTAAAATCGAACATAATAAATTTTTAAAAAATTTAGTAATTCTTTTCTCGGAAAGTTGGCAACACTGTATTTTGTAAAAATTACATAAATTATATGAATACAAGGAGAATCTTTTCTGAAAATTTGAGTAAAATCGGTTAAATAACATGGCCATAATAAAAATTTTTAAACTTTAGTAATTTTTTGCTCGGAAAATTGACAACACTGGATATTAATAAAATTATATAATTAATGGGAGCATTAGGGAAATCTTTTCTGAAAATCTGATCAAAATCGAATAAATAATGTAGCCAATATAAATTTTTATAAATTTAGTAATTTTTTTCTTGAAAAGTTGGTATCACTGGGAAAAACCAAAACCACATGACCAAATTTTGTCTGACGACGCACATCCATACACCCACTTATAAACTAAGTTCAGATTCGTCATCTAGAGGCTATATGAAGGATTTCTATATACAAATTTTTCCTTGCAGTCAAAGTGGTAAAAAGATATGTTCTTGTTTTATTATTAAAATAAGAAATACGCAAATGCAAGAATGAAATGAATATTATTAGAAATAAATTATATAAGTACGTAAAATTACTAAAATTTCAAAAAATTTATTATGGCCATTTTATTTATCCGATTTTGATTAAATTTTCAGAAAAGATTTCCCTGATGCTCCCATTAATTATATAGTTTTACTAAATCCAGTGTTGTCAACTTTCCGAAAAAAAATTTGCTAAATTTTAAAAAAAAATATTATGGCCATGTTATTTAACCGATTTTACTCGAAATTTTCACAAAAGATTCTCCTAGTATTCATATAGATTTTGTAATTTGAACAAAATACAGTGTTGCCAACTTTCCGAGAAAAAAATAACTAAAATTTTTAGAAATTTATTATGACCACTTTATTTAATCGATTTTAATCAAATTTTTACAAAAGATTCTCCTAGTGCCTAAATATATTATGCAATTTTAAAAAATACTGTGTTGCCAACTTATCGAGGAAGAAAATTACAAAATTTTTAAAAATTTATTGTGGCTACATTATAACATAAATTAGAATTTTAATAAAAATATTGTGTTACCAACTTTCCGAGAAATATTAAACTGGTCTATATATGGGTTTACCCATATACTTCTAATCTTGTTATACTTTTATTTTTAATTAAATTTTTAATAGCAATTTTATCTAATCTAGCTAATTGTACATTTATAGTAAATATCATTTGTATCATTTGTTTCTGATGAAAATGTACATACTACGTCACGATTATTAATAAATATATTTGAGATGTATATATATATATATATATATATATATATATATATATATATATATATATATATATTTCTAAAATATTTTATACATTCTTAGATTTACAACAACAATTTTAATAATTAATTAATAATAATTATTAATTATTAATTAATTACTTAGTAAATTAATTAATTAAGAAAAGAAAACTTATTATATATACACATTGTTAAAAAAATGTAATTCTTGGATTTCGTAGGAAAGTTTTCTATATATATTGCAACAAAATTTCTTACGGAATCCATGAATTTTTTATTATATTAAAATTAAGATTAGAAGTATATGTGTAAACCCATGTATATAGACTAGTTTGACATTTCTCGGAAAGTTGGTAATAGAATATTTTTATATTAAAATTATAATTTATGTGCGGAGACTAAGAGACACTTTGAGGAAAATTTCATCAAAATCGAATAAATAATGTAGCTACAATAAATTTTGAAAAAAATTGTTATTTTTTCCTCTCGATTAGTTGGCAACACTGTATTTTTTAAAAATTCCATAATTTATTTAGGCACTAGAATAATCTTTTATAAAAATTTGATTAAAATCGGTTAAATAAAGTAGTCATAATGAATTGTTTTAAATTTTAGTAATTTTTTTCTCGGAAAGTTGGCAAAACTGTATTTTGTTAAAATTACATAAATTATATGAATACTAGGAGAATCTTTTGTGAAAATTTGAGTAAAATCGGTTAAATAACATGGCCATTATATATTTTTTAAAATTTTAGTAATTTTTTTCTGGAAAAGTTTTTCATACATACATACATACACAATCACGCCATATACCCAAAAGGGTGTGGCACAAACTCTTTTCATTATCCCGAAATCAGTCGCCTCCAAACACTCCTATCCAAACAAGCAACTTTCGCTTCATCCACATTCATAATTCCTCCTCTCTTACATGCTCTCTTCTATTCCTACTACTTGGAAACTTTCGCTCACGCAAAACACTCTCAATCATATCACTCCAACTACTCATTGGACGTCCACGCAAACGTAAACCATCAAAATCATTCAAATAAATCTTTTTAACCAAACGTTCATTAGACATTCGCTCAACATGTCCGAACCATCTTAGCTGACTTACACCAACTTTTGCTACAACATTTTTTTCAATTTCACACTCATCATACACTAGTCTATTTCGTACCCGATCTCTCCTAGTTACACCACATACCCCACGTAAAAATCTCATTTCCACAGCAGTCATTTTCCGTTTATGCTTTTGCAACCAAACCCAACATTCACTACCATACATCACCGTAGGCACCAAAACTGCATTGTATATACTTAAACGGGCTTCTTTTGAAACATTTACATTCCTAGCAAAAGTTCCCAAAGCACCCAACACTGGATATTAATAAAATTATATAATTAATGGGAGCATTTGGAAAAACTTTTCTGAAAATTTGATCAAAATCGAATACATAATGTAGCCAATATGAATTTTTAAAAACTTTATTAATTTTTTTTTCTTAAAGTTGGCATTACTGGAAAAAACCAAAACCACATGACCATTTTGGGCACTAGACAAATTTATCTTGAAAATTTCATTAAAATCGGTTAAACCGTCTAGGAGAAGATGCGATCACAAAATTTTGACTGACGACCGAGCGAGCGAGCTGACGACGCACATCCTTACACCCACTTATAAACTAAGTTCGTGGATTTGTCTGATCTAGAGGCTATAGACGAAGAATTTCTATACAGATATTTTGTTTTTTTGCTAATGTTACAGACACCGTACCAAACACTATAACACTTTTCCTTGCAGCTAAAAGTGGTAAAAAGAAAAATTATTATACACACATTGTTAAAAAAAAAACATGTAATATAAATTTATATTTAATTTTAAATAATTTTTGGTAGTAAAATTGAAATAATTAATTAATAATCCAATGTAATTACAGGTGGTTCGGAACCCATTAGTTGTTCGGATAATTGTCCGCCATTATCGCCACTAGCCGATACGGCTAGGACGACCACTATCACCATAAGGATAATGAGTCCTTTGTTACGAGATCCTAACGAAAGGGAAATTTATATTAGTGAGTTAATTAAGTCGAGACACATGTGTTTATAAGAAGTACACTGTTAAAAAAACGTTTTTTTTTTGCTAATTTTACAATATAAATTATAGGAAACAAAGATATTTTAAATTATATTATGTAATAATTTTCACATAATAACGTATATGTAATATTTAAACAAACAAGACTAGAAGTATATATAGACATACACCATCTCATAAACTAAGTTCAGATTCGTCATTTAAGAATTATATGAAAAATTTCTATACAAATCTTTGTTTGTTTTTGACACCATACCAAACATAACGCTATAACACTTTTCCTTGCAATCAATGTGGTAAAAATCATAAACTAAGTTCAGATTCGTCGTCTAGGGACTATATGCAAAATTTCTATACAAATATTTGTATGTTTTTGACACCATACCAAACATACCAAACACTATAACACTTTTTCTTGCAATCAATGCGGTAAAAATAGGGACTATATTAAGAATTTCTATACAAATCTTTGTTTGTTTTTGACACCATACTAAACATACCAAACACTATAACAGTTTTTTGCAGTCAATGTGGTAAACATTATAAACTAAGTTCAGATTCGTTATCTCGGGACTATATGAAAAATTTCAATACAAATCTTTTTTTATTTTTGACACAATACCAAACATACCAAACGCTATAACACTCTTCCTTGCAGTCAATGTGGTAAAAATCATATAAAATTAATTTAATTTTTATATAAGTTGTGATATTACAGATAATATTCAGTAATATTACAACTTTTGTAAAATTACACAATATGACAAGACATTTTTTTTTATAGTAAAATTACCTATATTTTTTACAGTGTAGAGAAAAATAAATGCCCAAACATATAACTAATAAAAACAAGATTAAAAGTATATAGACCACTTTGACATTATCACATAAATGCTGAGAAATAGGAAATAAAATCTCAGCAAATTGGCAACACTGTATTTTACTAAAATAATATAGTTCATGTAAGCGCTAAGAGAATCTTTTGTGAAAATTTGAACAAAATCGGTTAAATAAAATGGTCATAATGAATTTTTAAAAATTTAGTAATTTTTTGTCGGAAAATTGGCAACATTGTATTTTGTTAAAATTACATAATTTATGTGAACACATAACATAACATAACATGGTCATAATAAATTATTGAAAATTTTGTAATTTTTTTTTTCGGAAAGTTGGCAACACTGTATTTTGATAAAATTATATAATTTCTTTGGATACTAGGAGAATCTTTTTTGAAAATTTGAGTAAAATCGGTTAAATAACATGGCCATAATTTTTTTCTCGGAAAGATGGCAACACTGGATATTAATAAAATTATATAATTAATGGGAGCATTAGGGATTTTTTTCTGAAAACACAATAATACAATAATAATACAAATAAAATAATACAATATTTTTATTAAAATTATAATTTATGTGAGCCCTAAGGGAAACTTTTTTGAAAATTTGATCAAAATCGGATAAAAAGTGTAGTAGCCACAATGAATTTTTAGAAATTTTAGTAATTTTTATTTCGGAAAGTTGTCATCAGTGGAAAAAAATAAAACCACATAACCCTATCTTGGGTATTAGACAAATTTATCCTGAAAATTTCATTAAAAATCGGTTGAACCTCGTCTAGGAGGAGTTGCGATCACAACATTTGAACTGACTCCGCACATCCATACACCCACTTATAAACTTAATTTCTATACAGATTTTTTGTTTTTTTGCTAATATTACAGACACCGTACCAAACGCTATACCACTTTTTTCTTTTAATCAAACTGGTACAAAACAAATAAATAATTAATTGGGAATAATAATAATTATAATTGCTTAGAATGTAAATGTTTCCAAAGCAGCCCGTTTGAGTATATACAATGCAGTTTTGATGTGCATACGTTGATGTATGGTAGTGAATGTTGTTGAGTTTGGTTGTAAAAGCATAAACGGAAAATGACTGCTGTGCGAAATGAGATATTTACGTATGGGGTATATGTGGTGTAAATAGGAAAGATCGGGTACGAAATACGATTAGCGGTATGATGAATGTGAAATTGAAAAAAATGTTGTAGCAAAAGTCGGTGTTAGTCAGTTAATATGGTTCGGAGACATGTTGAGCGAATGCGTCTAATGAACGTTTGCTGTTGAAAAGATTTATTTGAATGATTGTTGATGGTATACGTTTGCTAGTGGACGTCCGATTAGTAGTTGGAGTGGTATGATTGAGAGAATGGCTTGCGGGAGAAACAGTTTCCAAGTAGTAGGAATAAAAGAGAGCATGTATGAGAGGAATTATGAATGTGGATGAAGCAAAAGTTGCTTGTTTGGATAGGAATGTTTGGATTCGATTGATTTCGGGATAATGAAAAGAGTTTGTGTCACACCCTTTTGGGTACATGGCGTGATTGTGTATGTATGTATTCCAATACATATCGATTTGTTTGTAATAATCTGTTCTTAAATTTTTGTAAAATTCAGAAATTAGTTTTAATTTTTTGACAATTTTCGGTTACGGCTCTTATAATTATGACAGTTCACCAGGAAAAGCCCGGTGGGCAGGTAGGCCAGTCCAACCCTGGAAGATAGTGGAATTAGAGTTTGTGCCACATTGGTTTTGGTACGAATGGCGTGATTGTGTTTGAAATTGAAATTTTTATTATTACCACTTTGGCTGCAAGGAAAAGTGGTATAACGTTTGGTACGGTGTCTGTAACATTAAAAAAACAAAAAAAAAATTGTATAGAAATCCTTCATATAGCCTCTAGATGACGAATCTCAACTTAGTTTATGTGGGTGTACGGATGTGCGTCGTCAGCTCGCTCGCTCGTCAGACAAAATATTGTGATTGTAACTCCTAGTAGTCGGTTTAACCGATTTTAATGAAATTTTTTGGATAAATTTGCTTAGTGCCTAAGATGGTCATGTGGTTTTGTTTTTTTCCAGTAATGCTAACTTTCCGAGAAAAAAATTACTAAAATTTTTAAAAATTCATTGTGGCTAAATTATTTATCCGATTTTAATCAAATTTTCAGGAAAGATTTTCCTAGTGTCCACATAAATTACGTAATTTTAATATAATACAGTGTTGCCAATTTTCCAAGAAAAAAATTACTAAAGTTTTTAAAAATTCATTGTTGCTACATTATTTATCCGATTTTGATCAAATTTTCAGGAAAGATTCACCTAGTGCCCACATACATTTCGTAATTTTAATAAAATACAGTGTTGCCAACTTTCTGAGAAAAAAATTACTAAAATTTTTAAAAATTTATTTTCCCATGTTGTATAACCGATTTTGTTCAAATTTTCACAAAGGAATCTTTTGATATCCAAATAAATTAGATAATTACAACAAAGTACACTGTTGCCAACTTTCGGTGAAAAATGTTTTTATTCCTATTTCTTATCATTTATGTGATAATGTCAAAGTGGTTTATATATGGGTTTACCCATATATTTCTAATCTTTTTTTTTGTAGTAAATTTTTTGTCGTTCTAGACAACGAAAGCTTTCCTACCCGTTATGATCGCAAAGGACCACGGTCATATTGTGAACATTGCTTTACTTCCAAACATATTCCTATCCAGCACAAGCAACTTTCGCTTCATCCACATTCATAATTCCACTCTCATACATGCTCACTTCTATTTCTACTACTTGGAAACTTTTGCTCACGCAAGCCACTCTTTCAATCATACCACTCCAACTACTCATCGGACGTCCACTAGCAAACGTATACCATCAAAATCATTCAAATAAATCTTTCTAACAGCAAACATTCATTAGACGCATTCGCTCAACATGTCTCCGAACCATCTTAACTGACTAACACCAACTTTTGCTACAACATTAGTTTTTCAATTTTACGCACTCATCCTACACTAATCGTATTTCGTAGCCCCGATCTCTCCTATAGTTACATCACATACCCCACGTAAAAATCTCATTTCCACAGCAGTCATTTTCCGTTAATGCTTTTGCAACCAAACCCAGAACATTTACTACCCTATACAAATCAACGTATACAGTTTTGGTGCATTGTATATACACTCAAACGGGCTTCTTTGTAAACATTTACATTCCTAGCAAAAGTACCCCCGAAAGCACCCAAAGCACCTTACAACCAGCATTTACTCTCCTTTCAATTTCCCGATCAAAACATGGCCATCTCTAGACAACATATTTAATGCGTTATTAACTAATTCAACAAAAACAATAAATGCTTCTTCTAATTTGGTTTTGAATTAATTTTGTGATATTGGAAATTTTTAATATTCTTTTAGTTTAAATTTGCACTAACCATATTGTATTTTTTGTTTCTTTTTTCTATAATAATTTCTGAAAGGTTTTTATATTTTGAAGTGTAAGGAAAATTATTTTATTTTATTAACCTTTCGCCACAGTAAGATCACATTTTTACCATTTTGACTGCAAGGAAAAAGTGGTATAGCGATTGGTACGGTGTCTGTAACATTTTCAAAAAAAAAAAAAAAAATTATATAAAAATCCTCCATATAGCCTTCAGATGACGAATCTGAACTTAGTTTATATGGGTGTATGGATGCGCGTAGTCAGCTCGCTCGGTCGTAAGTCAAAATTTTGTGGCCGCAACTCCTCCTAGACGATTTTAATGAAGTTTTTTGGATAAATTTGTCTAGTACCCAAGATAGTCTCGCGGTTGTGGTTTTTTCCAGTAATGCCAACTTTTCGAGAAAAAAATTACAAAATTTTTTAAAAATTCATATTGGCTACATTACTTATCTGATTTTGATCCAATTTTCTGAAAAGATATCCCTAACGCTTCCATTAATTATATAATTTTATTAATATCCAGTGTTGCTAACGTTCCGAGAAAAAAAAATTACTAAAATTTTTAAAAATCATTATGATCACTTTATTTAACCGATTTTAATCAAATTTTCATAAAAGATTTTCCTAGTGCCTAAATAAATTATACAATTTTAACAAAATACAGTGTTGCCAACTTATCGAGAAAAAAATTACAAAATTTTTTAAAAATTTATTGTGGCGACATTATTTAGTCGATTTTGATTAAATTTTCCGTAAAGTTTCTTCTAGTGCTCAGATAAATTATAAATATTATTAAAATACAGTGTTGCCAACTTTCCGAGAAATGTTAAAATGGTCTATATATAGGTTTACCCATATACTTCTAATCTTGTTAATATTTGATTTTGTGAAAATAATGATTATGGGACTTTTCAATGTTTGTCTAAAAACAGTGTCAAAGTACAGTGTGGAAATTAAATAAGGAATAAATTTAGTAATTCCGTTGATATTAATTTTTTTGAAAAAAATCTCGAAAGGGTATAGCGAACATTTTCAGCCTATTTTCAGTTTCTTATGTCATTTGTTTTTCAAGTTTTGACGTCATCGACTTTTTTTAAATTGACAACATATATTTTTTATTATTGATTTTGGAAGTACTTTTTATTCCGTTTCCAACCGCGTATAACATTTTCATTATGTTACATTTGAAAAAAAATTAAGAAAAATAGTCAGTTGGATAATATTTACACTAATCAGTAATATATAATATCATTTTTATTTTCTGTATGTATATTATATGTATATTAATTAAGATAATTAAGTAAAAAAACATTTCCTTATTTGCTTTTCTGTAATATGTATGAAAATGTATGATTTTCATAAATTTTTACAATCTACATTACATAAACAAGAAATATTTGACAGTGAGTTTTTAGTCAAGGTTGTAAAATTGTGACAAAACAGGAAACAAGCTAAATAGTTAATTTTTTTTATCCTTAAATAGAGATCATATTTTAAATATACTATGTAAAATAGATACTTACTTAATACATTCGTCTAATGAAGACGAGTGATTTTTGCGTTGTTTAATTTGTTTTAAAAATAGATAAAAAAATTACAAGTAAAAGATTAAACCATATTTGGTTATTGAAGAAGGTTTTCCTGTTTGTATAGCTCCGATTTTTCGGTGTTCTTAATAATTTTTTTCTTGTGAATTTTAATATCAAATGCAATAAAAACCAATTACATTTTAACCATTACCAGTTTTAAATGAGCTTTAACACAGTTTTTTTTTTTTCAAAAAAAAATGGCGTCGAACGCAACGGGTCTTCACGGGTATTTTGTCCTACGGCGGGAGAAACAAATTATCTTATTCTACATAAATGTAATTCTGGGTGGAATCTAAAAAATTTATAATTTTTACATTAATTTTCAATATGGCGACCATTTGAAACAAAATGACAAAAACTGTCCTGTTTTTTTTTTTGAAATAATAACAAAATATTACTTTTTAAAGGTTCCAACCATAGTTAGAAAGTTTTTAAAAACGATCCCGCCAACTAAAAAAAATTTATTTTGAGAAAAACGCGTTTAAAGTTTTCAGATATAATTTGTTGGTTCCGAATACTATTCTCATTCTAACCCGTTTTTATGACTTAAAAAGTTTTTTTACCAGCAATGGCATTTCAGCCACATATTCTCTAATGTATATCGATGCAAAAACACGAAAACCCCTTAAGTAATAATTGTTTAAGTTAATTATTTATTGATACATAAATGTATGTTATGTTAGTTAAAAATAAATTGTGTTTTCAACTGCAACGAACTGTGCAAAATTTTGCCCAATGTACAAATTAAATAATTACACGATTGAAGCAAGCTATTTTGAACCTTAACTACGAGTACTATAAGATCTTCAGACAATTTCTATAAACTCTCTGGTATAAGCAAAACCTACCATCCCTCTATGTTGCCTCCAGTGATGTATATAGGTAATAATCAACTGCTGCATAACAATGTCATTATTGTACTAATAATATAATGACCTATTTCTACATTGGTAATATGGAAAAGTAATATTAATATTAAGATACACTTGAAAAAACTATATTTTATTCACATTACTAAATACATACAAACAACTTATGAATACATATTATATAATAATATTGATATATTTATTACTTTAATTTTATTATAAATAACAATTCTTCTTCAGACCTATACATATTTAACACAACAAATTAATCATAAATTTTATTATTATACAAAATAAGACCTGTACAATCATTTGAAAAATACGAATACAAAACAGAACATTTCGAATCGTATAGAACATAAATATAATTTTGCAAGTTTACACGATGAATTCGCCATCTTCTCTATTTTCGCTAATTTTTCTTCTGATGTGTCTAAACTGAATGTTATTTTATTATATTAAATACGCGTTTTCAAAATAATATTAATTTTATCTTCCAAACTGTTCATTTACATATTATAAATTTAATGTTTATTTCATAAAAACAGATATACAACGCTATCTCATTTTAGTAAAATCTAATTGGCCGTTTTTAAAACATAAGTAAATTTCAGTTAAGAAACTTTAGCCAGGCCAGACTTTAGTTGCGATGAAACAAAATTTGCTAATAAAACAAAATTTGCTAATGAAACTAAATCCGCACATGTACTGAATATCCCCATAAGCTTACATGTGATTTGGTGCAGAACCACTAGTTCTGCGCTAAAACATAACACTGATTTCGCTAGCGAAACAGCAGTCTGAATGGGGCATAAGAATATTTAAAAATTAATAAGGTCTTTCATTTGAATGAGAACGGATATGTCTTTCTAAGTTTCCACTTTGAGTAAAAGTTTTCTCACATATTGCGCATTTATAAGGTCTCTCTTGTGTATGAGAACGAATATGCACTTTCAAATCACCATTTTGAGTAAAAGTTTTCGCACATGTTTCGCATTTATAAGGTCTCTCATTTGTATGTGTACGAATATGCACTTTCAATTGTCCACTGGTAATAAAAGTTTTCTCACATATTTCGCATTTATAAGGTCTTTCATTTGTATGTATACGAATATGCGTTTTTAAGTTTGCATTTACAGTAAAAGTTTTCTCACATATTTCGCATTTATAAGGCCTTTCATTCGTATGTATACGAATATGCGTTTTTAAGTTTGCATTTACAGTAAAAGTTTTCTCACATATTTTGCATTTATAAGGTCTCTCATTTGTATGTACACGAATATGCAATTTTAAAGTTTGACTCCGAGTAAAAGTTTTCTCACATAATGTACATTTATGAGATTCACTTTTCTTTACAGATTTATCATTTTTTTTCGAGCTAAAAATAATATTTTTATTTGATGTTCTACTAGCTTGACAACGTTTTATATTGGTTTCATTCTCAAAATCAGAATATTCTTCCTTAATTATTAATTCTGAATGTAAATCTAAAGATTCTGATTTCAAACTTTCTTCAAATTTAATATTTGTATCATTTTCCAAATCCACTTCAATGTTCTCTTCTTTAATAGCTTCTTCTTTCATACAAGCAGCATCAAAATTTGTATTATTTTGTGATTCAAAACTTTCTTCAACTTTAATGTTTCTATCAGTTTCCAATTCTAGTTTAATGTATTCTTCATCAATAGTCTCTTCTTTAATTTCATTTTTCATAACTTCACTATTTTCCGATTGTTGTTCTGCATATCGCTTGAAAATTTCATGCGATTGAAAACATTTTTCTACAAATTCATACGTTTCATTTAATCGAACCGAACAAATTGAGCAAATACAATTCGATAACTTCTCAGTACATTCCAGCTAAAAATATAAATTAAAATTACATTATATACGATATAATAAAAATCTCTAATTTAAAAAAGGAGTTTAATAAAGAAATATATTTCTATTAATAACACCAAGTCTCTATGATATTTAACTAATATTTGATTTATTTGAGAGATCTAAATCCCACTATAAGCTGTGTGGGTACTACTTGGTTATGGAGTAACAATTAAAAATTCAAGACAAAATTTTTATTAGCCTAAACACAACCAACAACATTTTCCTCATAATAGCTATTCCCAACTACTCTTTCAGAAACAAATTTTAGTTTTACATGTTGTAATAATTAATAAACTTATTAATTAATATAACTTATATATTAATAAAGCTAATAAAATAATTGTTTTATGTAATTTTTATTGTAAATGTACATGTATACAAATTACAACTTATTTTATATAAATTCCAATTAAACAAAACCAACAAAGGTACTAAAATTCAAAATACTGTAAATTAGGTGAGGTTAAATGTTGTCTGTTCTCAAAAATTATGGAAGAGACAATAAATAAATGATTATTTATCAATTTATATAATTTATTTTCGTGGATCTGATTAAAGATAGTATTTTACTTACAATTTCCGATGCAATGGTTTTCAATTTGTATGATAACAATACATTATCGGAATCCATTGTAGTTAAACTAAATGTTATATTATCACCACCAGCACATAATCGACAAAGTGTTTCATCTAAATGTTGTTTTAATATTATTTGAGAATCGATACTTTGTTTTATAAATTTATAAGCTTCATTCAATCGAACAGAGCAAATCGTACAAATACAATTCGGTAATTTGATCTTGCAATCTACCTAAAATAAGAAAAGTAAAAGATTCAGAAACAATAATATATATTACAATCAAAACAAATTATTTCATTCTTACAATTTCTGGCATAATTGCTTCCAATTTATCCACAAAACGTTTCCCATCTGAACCCAGATCAAGTATAGTGAACAATACATTTTTGTCACTTATACATAATTGACAATGATGCATAAAACTATTCATGATTAAAATTAAATGTTCTACCAAAAAAAGCTTCTTATAAAAAGTAAAATATAAAAATATTGTATTTGATAGTATTAGAGGTTAACTTATAAAAATCTGACACGAATCCAGTTGGCCAGATGAATTTTGTGTAAAATTACTATAGTATAAGAAAAAGAAGAAATAGCTCCGTATTTAATTTTACAATTTTTTCCTTAATTGCTACTTGATTCAGGTTCTAGCGATTTGTCTAAATAAAATTTAAATAAAAGAAAAAAAAATAGAAAGATAAGTAATCAATCTGCAGCTAAAGTCAATAAACTTGAATGAACTTTACCCACAAGACCGTCAATGCAAACAATTACTTTAAATATAATTTGTCACTTTTTTTACATGATTATTATTTTAAATCAAATCTAAATGTTGTATGTAGAATAATATTTTTTAATTACTATAAAAATTCACATATATATATATGAAAATTGATAATACAACATTTAACTGGCCGAATATAATTTTACAGTGTCATCTATACGGTAATGTTTGAATTATTTGCAAATCGAATTGTGCTGTCGATAAAAAAGAAACCTGTAATTTAAATAGTAGTAGTGCTATCTATGAATTATTTTTAAACAAGTATGTATTGCCATTTTTACATTCTTCTGATCACAATGAAGTCTGAGAATTCCACTTGGTATTAGGAACACACGAATAAAGTTGAAAATAACTAAATGTCATTTCTTGTTGAAAAATTATTTTTACCACTTTGACTGCAAGGAAAAAGTGGTATAGCGTTTGGTACGGTGTCTGTAACATTTTCAAAAAAAAAATTGTATATAGAAATCCTTCATATAGCCTCTAGAACATGAATCTGAACTTAGTTTATGTGGGTGTATGGATGTGCGTCGTCAACTCGCTGGCTCACTCATTCGGTCGTCAGACAAAATATTGTGATCGCAACTTCTCCTAGAAGGTTCAACCGATTTTAATGAAATTTTTAGGATAAATTTGTCTAGTGCCCAAGATGGTCATGTGGTTTTGGTTTTTTTCAGTAATGCCAACTTTCCGAGAAAAAAAATTATTAAAGTTTTTAAAAATTCATACTGGCTACATTATTTATTCGATTTTGATCAAATTTTCAGAAAAAATTTCCTTAATGCTTCCATTAATTATATAATTTTATTAATATTTAGTGTTGCCAACTTTCCGAGAAAAAAATTACTAAAATTTTTAAAAATTCATACTGGCTACATTATTTATTCGATTTTGATCAAATTTTCAGAAAAGATTTCCTTAATGCTCCCATTAATTATATAATTTTATTAATATCTAGTGTTACCAACTTTCCGAGAAAAAAATTACTTAATTTTTAAAAAATTTATTATGGCCATGTTATTTAACCGATTTTACTCAAATTTTCACAAAAGATTCTCCTAGTATTCATATAATTTATGTAATTTTAACAAAATACAGTGTTGCTAACTTTCCAAAAAAAAAAAAATTAATAATTTTCTAAAAATTTGTTATGCCCGCATTATTTATCCGATTTTAATGAAATTTTTACAGAAGATACCTTTAGCGCCTATAATATTTATTATATATTATCAAAATACAATGTTGCCAACTTTCGGTGAAAATTTTTTTTATTTCTATTTCTTATCATTTATGTGATAATGTCAAAGTCTATATATGGGTTTACCCTTATACTTCTAATCTTGTTTATTTATGTATTGTTATATATATTATATAAATTAGTGCAAACTCAATTATCTCAGGTGAACAAACATTTTAAAAATTAAACTACGTTTTAAATGTAATTAGTTTGCGAAATTATTTAAATCGGGATAATTTCGACGCTTTCATGCTCATGCTATGCGAAAAGGATATGCAATAAAAAATGTATCGTCTAGGATATTTGAAAGGAGAGTAAATGCTGCTGTTGTAAGGTGCTTTGGATGCGCTTTGGGGGTACTTTTGCTAGGAGATGTAAATGTTTACAAAGAAGCCACCACCCCCCGTTTGAGTGTATATACAATGCAGTTATGGTGTGCCTACGTTGATGTATGGTAGTGAATGTTCTGGGTTTGGCTGCAGAAAAGCATAAACGGAAAATGACTGCTGTGCGAAATGAGATATTTGCGTATGGGGTAGCTGGGTGTAACTATAGGAGAGATCGGGGCTACGAAATACGATTAGTGTATGATGAGTGTGGAATTGCGAAAAAAATGTTGTAGCAAAAGTTGGTGTTAGTCAGTTAAGATGGTTCGAACATGTTGAGCAAATGCGTCTAATAAACGTTTGCTGCTAAAAAAAATTATTAGAATGATTTTGATGGTATACGTTTGCCCAGTGGATCAGTCCGATGAATAGTTGGAGTGGTATGATTGAGAGAGTGGCTTGCGTGAGCGAAAGATTCCAAGTAGTAGAAATAAAAAGCATCCTATGAGAGTGAAATTATGAATGTGGATGAAGCGAAAGTTGCTTGTTTGGAGGCGACTGATTTCAGGATTATGAACAGAGTTTGTGCCAGACCCTTTTTGGGTACATGGTGTGATTGTGTATTTATGTATGTATGTAAAAAAAAATAATAAAAATTTATTATTATTTATATTTTTATTTTTCAAAAAAACAACAATTTAAAATAGAAAAAATATTACAAAGTTTTTCTTTTATAAATAGATATTATTTCTACCGTAATGTTCTATAAAAAAGTGATATTTTA
This sequence comes from Clivina fossor, assembly GCA_963966155.1. Lineage (NCBI taxonomy): Eukaryota > Metazoa > Arthropoda > Insecta > Coleoptera > Carabidae > Clivina > Clivina fossor. Next base: position 968,546 of record OZ014567.1, read on the forward strand.
ATTAGAAAATCTAATCAGTTACCTAATTAATTATACTACAAGTATTGACTAAATGAAAATCAGGAAAATGATTTTCCCAAAGATACAATTAAAGAATTTAAAATACACAATTTATTCAACCTTTTTTTTTCAAATTTTGTATTAATTGAAAAATGATTATAAAATGTCAAAATAAAAATATTATAAATTTAATTTTATATTAAAAATGAAAAACAAAATGAAAGCATTATTTTCGATTTTTTATGAACAAAATAAACAATTTTGAATTGAAAAAGATTTCAATTCTAAATCAAATCTACACTGTAAAAAAATTTTACAATGATCATCATTGGACACTTTGTTGCCAACGATAATCATAGTAAATTTACCAAAAACATGTATTTTTACAAAAATTATTTTTATATGTAAAATTACAATTGAAATATGTAACACATTTTAATATTACATTTGCTAAGTAAATTTACATAACTACTTGTAATATTTCCACTTTTTAAAGTAATTATTACATTTGTGAATGTAAATATTACATTTATGCGTACATATTTACATTAACAAATGTAACAATTACATTCACTGTTGTAAATATTATATTTATTAATGTAATTATTACATTTACTAATGTCATTATTACATTTATAATTTTTTTACATTTTTATATAAAAATATTTGTATAATTACATAAAATAAGTATTCAAATGTAAGAATACATAAAAATTGTAAAATTCAAATAATATTAGAAAATTTCTGTAATATTTACAGGTTTTAGTATTTACCAAGAGTGTAGCAGCGTCTTCATGATCATGAACTAGCTTTTTCTTCTTCACATTTAGCACACTTCCAGTTTCTGTAAACTTTTTTACAAGTTTCTTTAGTCCTTTGACAGAAATTGTTGCTATTGGGAATCGCTCGTAAAATCTATTAATAACATGAGCATAAGATGATTCCCCTAGCCCGTAACACTGTATTAGGTAAACACGCTGTTCTAGGGTCAACATTTTTAACAAAGAAAACAATAACGATCAAGTAATTTGCAAAACATTTAAATATTTTGATGTTTATCTAAGATAATAACAAATAACACAAAAAGCAGATTTAATGAAAGATAGCCGATCTTTTTGAAATTTTGCATACAGTCATAATTTCAAATTCTGAACAACTTTTCTTAAGAACATTATGCCGTATTATTGACTAAAAAGGCACTTTACCTAAACATAAAATAGTTTTTTACATTTTTCATGGCCGCCTTGATTTTTAGAAAACTAAAACTGTGCTTAAAATTGTTTTTAAACAAAGCAGGGCGGGATCCCAAAACATAAAAATGAAATTCTTAAATTTTTTGCCGATTACACCAATAGTGAACTCAATCCGGAGACACACTGTATATAGTTCAGTGCCTAGCCTGATATTCATTTTTTTTTTAAATATTTATTACTACGAATTTAAATTACAAACATAATAAATAAATTATTACTAATAATAATTATTATCTAATTTATGTTAAATAAATAGATTTTTATGTATTATAATAAATAAACTTCACAGAAAATTTTAATCGATCATAATCATCATTATGAATATTTAATTAGGAACATTTTTGTCATTTTATTTTTTTGCAGTTTTTTTTTTTAATTATTATCTGTAAATATGGTACCTTCTCTCCATACTATTCCTATTCTACTATGAACACAAAAACCGCCTATATAACAATCCCCATTTTCCAAAATAAAACTTTTATCAACAGAAAAAAAGATTGGATTCGGAATTTCAATTATTTGCTCCTTACTGTCCCCCATATATATTTTTATATAATATATTTTATTAAACATAATAATATGACATTTTACATAATTATATAGAAACTAATGAATCAATCAAAGCTTACTTTAAAAAGTAATAGAAATTATATGAATTGTAAAACGATGTAAATATGTTAAAGTACTGGTATTTGAATAATATTTTTAAATGTTTAGATAATTTTTATTCAAAAAAAAATTGTCCTTTGTGAGCATATTATCAAAAGAAATTTCTTGATTCTTGTTACTTACCTCTTCGGAGCAAAAGTACAAAATAATCTTGGGTGACTCTGGTGACACGAAACCTTACATCATGTAGAAATAAATTTTAAATCGCAATTATTTAATATTTTGACCAAACTTGCTGTTATTTCAACTAATAAGCGATTTTATTTATAAATCAACTTTTATGTGACAAATATAGAAATATGAATTAAAAGTATTAATAACAAATGGCGTTACTGATATTAAATCTAAAAATTATAACAAAAAACATCAAAAATAATTTAGTAAAAAATAAATAAATTTGAAAGTATATAAATTGTTAAAATGTTAAAATTTGTGAAATTTTAAATATATTTCAAATAATAGTGCTTTTACAAAGATGTATTAATTCGAATTACAAGGCAAACAAATAAAATAATACTTGTATAATATATTTATTTATATATAAAATATAAAGTTTTTTAAAATACACGTCAAAGGAATTAAATGGAAATTAAACAATATATAATTAACAAATTTATGTCTTCGAATATGTTTTATTAACGATTGATTTCGAGTAAATGTTTTCTTACAAGTTGTACACTGAAATGGTTATTCGGTTATATGTGTCCGAATATGTCTTTTTAAATGATGTTTTAAAGTAAATGATTTCTTACAAGTTTGACAGTGAAATGGCTTTTCGCCTGAATGTGTCCGAAGATGTGTTGTTAAACTATTTTTTTGAGTAAATGATTTCTTACAAGTTTGACAGTGAAATGGCTTTTCGCTTGAATGTGTCCGAATATGTATTTTTAAATATCCTTTTCGAGCAAATGTTTTCTTACAAGTTTGACAGTGAAATGGTTTTTCGCCTGAATGTGTCCGAATATGTGTTGTTAAATTAAATTTTTTAGCAAATGTTTTCTTACAAGTTTGACTGTGAAATGGCCTTTCACCTGTGTGCGTACGAATATGTGTTGTTAAAAGATCATTTCGAGCAAATGATTTCTTACAAGTTTGACACTGAAATGGTTTTTCGCCTGTATGTATCAGAATATGTCTTTTCAAATCTGTTTTTTTAGTAAAATTTTTATTGCATATTTTACATGGATAAGGTTTTTCACCTGTATGTGAACGGATATGTATTTTTAATTCAGAAAGTGTATGAAAACCTTTACCACATAGTTTACATTCGTGACGTTTTTTATCTTTACAAATTTGTCTTGTTAATGTTGATTGATTTTGATGAGTTTTCTTACCCGTTTTGGTTTTATGTGGTGCTTTAATTGCGCGTGTTCGAATATTCACTTTTACATTTGTACTGTCTTTCAATGTTCTATTAACAGCAATATCTTCTAAGTTGTCAACATCGTTTTTCATATGTTTGTCGGTTCTGGAATTTTCTAAATAAATCGCATCGTTTGTTTCATTGGCTTGTTCTTCGATTATATTATTTTGGAAATCGCTAAGAAATTTGCTCGTATTGTCGCAAAAACGTTTTAATATAACATCATATTTCACTTGAAATTTATTTGCCAAACTGTAATCAATAGAATGAAACCCGTAAAATTCATTTTGTTCTATAGTTGTAGGTAAATCTGTAAAAGAACTTTTAATCTCGTGTTTTTCTATTGTAATTTCATCTTCGTATTTTACTACGGTAGATTCGTAATCATTAATATTAGTTTCACAAAGACGTTGTTCCTCAATCGTTTCATTTTTAAAATCAATTTTGTCTTCAATTAAACATTCTAACTCTTCTTTTACACTTGCGGTTGTTTGTATATCAACTGAGTTGTTGCAACCTTCAGTGATAATTTCCGTTTTATCATTTGGAAGAAAATGATTTGTGTCTATTTCTTCTACTTTAATTTCATCTTTAAAATTTACTTGAGAACTGAAATCAATTGAATTAATTTCACTTTGCTCTGTAATGGTGGGTAAATCTGTAAGACAACTTTCAATCTCGTGTTTTTCTATTGTAATTTCATCTTCGTATTTTACTACGGTAGATTTGTAATCATTAATATTAGTTTCACAAAGACGTTGTTCTTCAATCGTTTCATTTTTCAAATCAATTAAACATTCTACTTCATTTTTTACACTTGTGGTAGTTTGTATATCAATTGAATTGTTGCAACCTTCACTGATGATTTCATTTGGAAGAAACTGATTCATATCTCTACCTTCCACTTTAAGTTTATCTTCAAAATTTACTTGAGTAAATCCGGAACCATCATTATCCTCAATAATGTTTTCCTGTTCTACAGAATCCGATTTATAAACATATTCTGGATGTAAAAGATTGGATATTTTCACAGCATTTTCCGATATATTATCATAATTGATTATATTGTTCACTACAATTTTCAAATTTGTGCATTGTTTTAGATTTTGTCCATTTTGTAATTGTTCTAAATATTGATTTAGAATTTCTTGTGACCGAAAGCATTTCTTTATAAATGTGTAGGCTTGATTCAATTTAGCAATACATGTTTTACATATGCCATTTGGTAAACTGCTATTTTCGTTTAGCTGAAAAAACATTTAAAAATAAAATAAGAGAATTAAATTTGTAATTATTGTACTTACAATTTCTGGTGCAATTAGATTTAATTTGTCCAATAAAATTATGTTATCTGAATCGAAATTAGTCAACGTTGATGCGAGATCTTTATCAGTCGTGCATAAACGACAAAGTTTTCCAAATATTAACATTTTTATGTTATTATTATATGAACTGTGTAGTTTTATATTAGTTTTTATAGTTTTTACACAAATATTTTAATATAATATACTAGTAATAAACTGGTAATCATGGGACAATAACGAGGTTAGATAATTTTGTCGCATATAGTAAACAGAAATTGAGTCAGAACATTTCACTGCCAACTTTACAAAAATAAATTCAGTATTAATGATGTTGGTACATACACTATGCGTCTAAATTAAATTGTAATATAATTCTTATTTTAAAAATGCTTCAAAAATTCAAACATTATAAAAATATAAACTATAGACTATAAAATAATTAGTCTTTGCTACAAGTTTTATATTCAGAGTGGGGTGAACTTAGCAATGCTATTCGGAATGCAGTATGCGCAACATTAGTTGTGCAGTAAATTGTTGACAGCTGAGTTTGTAGGTTAGAATTACTGACAGGCTAAAATGTTTCTGGCTTAGGAACTATGGAAGTTTTCAAAAACTAAGTTGTATGTATTGTAAAGTTACTTTTGGGGAAGTACTCTTTATATTAACATATAATTGTGTCAAGAATAATTTTCAACAAGTAAGTAAAATTCAAATATTTGTTTTATCTAGTCAGGATGTTGCGATCCTGATTATTTTATCTTCTATAAAAGTTATGTACGTGCTCATTTTCTATGCAGAATAATCGGTGAGGATTTGTTAATATTTCAAACATAAAATAGACTATTTAAAATTTAATTTTCGTATATAGATTTAAATTGAAAAACTGAGTTTAGAACAATGTTATTGTTACAGAACAAAATGCAGGTGCTGAAATGGAAGATAAAACGTGTTGCTCTTATATTATTAACTGATGTCTTGGCTTATTTTTGGTTGCGACCTCGCAAATTTACTTATAGAGAGGAAATTCGCATAGCGAAAACGCATCCAAGAGAAATATGGGAATTTATTGCTGATTTCAGCAATATGATCAAACTGAATCCTACAATGTGAGTATAAATGTTTGAAAACCATACATTACTTTATAATCAAGTATATGATATACATGTTATGATACAAGAAATGCTAGCAATTTTTTATATTTCTAAAACAAATAAAGCTAGTTCAGCAAATAATTTGTTTTATAAGTGATTGATAGAGTACGTACAATAGCTTGCCGGAAAATGTTAAAAATTGTAATACTGTACAGAAATTTAAACAAAACAAGATTAGAAGTATATGGGTAAACCCATATATAGACTACTTTGACATTTCTCGGAAAGTTGGCAACACTGTATTTTAATAATATTATAATTTATGTGGGCAATAGGAGATACTTTTCTGAAAATTTGATCAAAATCGAATAAATAATGTAGCCACAATGAATTTTTTTAAAATTTTGTGATTTTTTTTTCTCGATAAGTTGGCAACACTGTATTTTGTTAAAATTGCATAATTTATTTAGGCACTAGGAAAAACTTTTATAAATATTTGATTAAAATCGGTTAAATAAAATGGCCAAAATAAATTTTTTTAAATTTTACTAATTTTTTTTTCGGAAAGTTGGCAACACTGTATTTTGTTAAAATTACATAAATTACATGAATACTAGGAGAATCTTTTGTGAAAATTTGAGTAAAATCGGTTGAATAACATGGCCATAATAAAATTTTTAAAACTTTAGTAATTTTTTTCTCGAAAAGTTGGCAACACTGAATATTAATAAAATTATGTAATTAATGGGAGCATTAGGGAAATCTTTTCTGAAAATTTGATCAAAATCGGATAAATAACGTAGCCAATATGAATTTTTAAAAACTTTAGTAATTTTTTTCTCGGAAAGTTGGCATCACTGGAAAAAAACAAAACCACATGACCATCTTGGGTACTAGACAAATTTATCCTGAAAATTTCATTAAAATCGGTTGAACCGTCTAGGAGGAGTTGCGGCCACAAAATTTTGACTTACGACCGAGCGAGCTGACGACGCACACACATACACCCTCATAAACTAAGTTCAGATTCGTCATCTACAGGCTATATGAAGGATTTCTATACAATTTTTTTTTTTTTTGAAAATGTTACAGACACCGTACCAAACGCTTTACTACTTTTCCTTGCAGTCAAAGTAGTAAAAATGAAGTTGTATTTAAAAGTATAATTTCACGATTTTCTTGATTCTATCAGCATACATGTAGCAATTATTTATATTATTGTATTATATTTTCTTTGTTATAATATGATGTAGCTTATATAGTAGCTAAAATAAAATTTATTATTATTATATTCGTACAAATATTTGTGAAACAACTTTTGTAAAGAATTAATATTATATTTAGAATTAAAATTGTTTTATAAACCTTTAAACGTACAATGAATTTTATAAATCTAATTAAAACCGCATTTAGAAATTGAAAATTTTACTTTAAGTACTTATAAGTATGCCTGTCCGTGATGCATAATTTACGAATGAACCAAAGATCTGTTTTCATTCATTCGAAAATTTTCTATTTTTTAATATAGCCATAATAGTTTTTACTTTAATTTTATAGGCATTTATAAATGACCCAATATTCATATAATTATTATGGTTATATTAAATAGTTATGAATATATTTAACATTATATCTGTATATATATTTTTTTCATTTGTTTTTAAATTTAAAATACGCAAATAAATGGATAATTTATACTTGAGGTATTCGAAAGTACACTTTAAAATTATTCCTTTTTCGTTTTATATGTGATTTAAATATTATAGAATTTCGTTTTAAGTTGTAAGAAAACGAGTTGAAAACATTATAATATGTAATTTATAAAAACAACTTTCTAACTTTACAGGAGAAATTTTGCCGTCATTTCGGAAAGCGGTAGCTTTGAGCATTGGCGTTACAAAACTAAATATACTGAACATTTATCGCATTGGCCCTATTGAGGCCCTATTTGAGGAATACAGCTACAGCCGATTTTAGTGTTCATAGTAAATGGAGAGAAAATTTATAATTATATTAATTTAACGCATACTTACCACCTGTTTCCTTAATAACATATTCTGTGGTACGTATCTATATTCTTTTGCAATCAAAATACATGACGTAGATATTCGACGCAAGAAGATATTTTGATGTAATTTTTAAAAACAAATAATAATTTTTAGATTTGTTGAATCGGTGAAACCTTGAAGAGAAACATTTTGAAATATGAAAGTTTCTAATGAACAAAACTAATTTTTCTATATAGTAAAAAATCTTTCAGAATTCATTATATTAAAATAAAAAGTCGATTATTAATAAACTGTAACCTAAAGCCGATTTATTTTAATGTCATACATATATTATTTATTGACTACAATATATTTTTTATTTTATTTACCAAACAGCACAGCAATTATAAATCCAATTAATAAATATAGTTTTACAAGAAACAATAATTATTATAGCAGCAAGTAATTATTTAGCGAGTGGGATAAAATTACGTTGATTTGAAGTTCTGTTTAATTTTTAATATACACACACACACTCACACAAATATATATATATATATATATATATATATATATATATATATATAAAATAATAACTTTTTTCACTTTAAATAAAAATAGAAGAATTAATTTATTAATTGATATGCAATTTATTTGTGTAAAATCATTCATAATTAATAAGTAGTAAATAGTAAAATAATCGTTATTTTTCACTTTTAAGTACAATAATAAATTATTAAGTACCTATTTAAATTTAAAATATAACACTTGATCTCATCTTCACAACCGTTTTATTAATTGTAAAGTTTATGAAGACGAGATCAAGTGTTATATTTTAAATTTAAATAAACTTTTACTTCACAATTACCAAAAATGAGTTTTAAATTAATTATTACCTCGTTTTATAAAAAGTGATCTTAATTTCTTAGTTAAATGAAAATAATTGTAGTAATAAAATGTCAAATATATATTTTTTTGTTTCATAGCGATTTTAATACACAAGCATTATTAAAAATATTTCAATTTAATGGGAACTGTAATATGCATCATAGAAAACGCGGTGTAGCAGTAATTTTCAACCATTATTATATTACCGCCTACACACCTCGCAAAGGTAGTGATTGCGATGTGAAATGCCTACGACACGTTTTATCAAAATATCTAAAATTCGCTGTAAAATATCACGAAGATCTGACTTACAGCAGAATGAAACGTGTACTTCGCGAATGTAAGTATGATCATATATTTTGTATAAAATAAAATCATTAAAATAATATACATTGATGTTATATAATAAAATTTTAAAAAAAATCTTAAAAAAAAATTAATATTTATTGAAACAAAACTTGTACTTGTAGAAAATTTGAAAATGTGTTAAAAATTTTATTTTATTTCAATATCATAATAGTTATTTATGCAATAAGTGTGCAAAGATGAGTTTTATAACATGAACTACTAAAAACATCTAGACAATTGTCATATAATTTAATTTACTAAAAGTTAAATAGAAAATTTTATCTAGTTTCTTAAATTATACAAACAAGAAACAAATCTTTTTATGAAAATATTTGAATATGTTAAGTTCTATGAACAAATTTAATTTACAATAACATAAAATTCTTCTATAGATTCCATTGTATTATTTCAATTAATTTGTTTCAGAAAAATATCAACAAATAAACACACGTTTTCTGGATAAATAGATTTTACTACAGGCATGCTGTACGAGAGGTATTTTCATCATTTTCATTTCATTTTGACATTTTTCAGAAAACGAAATTCAATATTTCGGCGTAAAAACATTATTCATTTTTTTCAAAGCTAGCTACTTTATATATATATATATACCGGGTGTCTACTTTTTTTTTGTTACATAGGGAATACAATGCTAAAATTTTCATTTGGTGATAAATTTTCCCCTAATTATTATAGAACAAAAGTACAAATACAAAAGTTGTTTAGAATTCAAAAATGCATCAAATGATGCCAAATTTATCAATATAGGATGTTCCGATCAAGAATTAGAAGCAAATTAAAATTTCCATTTTTGCGCTCTTTACATCAAAGTGCCACGGAAATTAAACAAATAATTTCATTTCTTCTGGAGTTTGAGTTTGACAGATCGTATTTATTTTATTGTTACGTTCTGTATTATTATTATTATTATTATTATTATTATTATTATTATTATTGAAAATAATGAATAAACTTAATGTAAATGAAAAGCTATTAAGTATAAAAAGTATTAAGTATTTATTATTTATTACAATGAAAGGGTATTTTACTCGGCTGTACACTACGTACTAGCTGTGGTTTTAAATTGTGAATGTCTCCATTATAATTTTAAGTAATTGTTTAATTTATTTATTAACTTCAAGTTATAAAAACAATACATTTGAATTAGATGACTGGCATTATGCCTAATATATTTATTATAATAATTTAAACTTATCCCTGAGGATGCTGTAAGTTGTGCAGTGAAACGTCGGATAAGAGTTTAATAAATAGTAAATAGCTGAACTCCGTAAAACTTTCTTTATTTATTACAATATTCAATATACCTATAAAACAGAAAAATTCATGAATACAAGATATAGGAGAACAAAAACGAAACTAACAATTTAAATTAAATGTTCAAATAAATCGCCATTAACTGCCAAACAATAACCTAATCTGTTATAAAATTCGTGACGTACAGAGCTTAATTGTGTTTGTGTTATATTATTGCACTCTTCAACAATGGCATTTTTCAAATCAACAAGATTTTTGATATGTCGTTTATAAATTTTCTCCTTCAAATATGGCCATAAAAAGAAATCGCACGGTGCTAAATCGGGCGATCTAGCTGGCCAATTAATTGGACCACCTCTACCAATCCATGAATTTGGAAAACATTGATCCAAATATAATTTAATGTTGCAGCTGTAATGTGCCGGACATCCGTCTTGTTGATACCAGACAACATTATCTTGAGTTGCACACTCTTCTAACTGCGGACCAATATGATTTTGCAACATATCCAAATATTTTTCGTTGTTTAAATTATTTTCAATAAAAAATGGCCCAATTATACACCTGCCAAAAATTCCAGCCCATACATTAACTTTTTCTGGATATTGGGTACGTGTTGCTACCATTAAATGAGGATTTGTTTGGCTCCATATTCTAAAGTTTTGTGTATTAGGTTCGCCGTGTAAAGTAAACGTAGACTCGTCAGTAAAACAAATAGATTTCAAGAAGTTTCTGTCTAAATTGGATTTTTCCATAATAATGTTACTAAATTCGCTTCTAGCCATTTTATCCGCTTCAAATATCTCTTGGTGCGTGGAATATTTATAAGAATGATATTTTTCATTTTTTAGTACCTTATGTATTGTTGAAGGATGCAAATTTAATTCAGCACCAAGTTGACGCACACTAACATTTGGGTTTTCCGTTACACACAAAAGTATATTCAATGTATTTTCTTTAATTGCATTTTGATTTAAATTCTCCTCCTGATCTTCTGCGTTGATTTTTCTACAATTTTTACAACGTTTTAACACACTTCCAGTTTCTTCGAATTGTTTAATTATCCTACGAATAGTCATAGCGGAAGGTATGGGACGGTTTTCAAAGAAAGCGCTGAATAAATCTCTTACTCGTCGTATCGAATTTCCAGTAAAATACCATTTTACGCACTGAACTTTTTCATTTACCTTAAGTTTATTCATTATTTTCAATAATAATGATAATAATACAGAACGTAACAATAAAATAAATACGATCTGTCAAACTCAAACTCCAGAAGAAATGAAATTATTTGTTTAATTTCCATGGCACTTTGATGTAAAGAGCGCAAAAATGGAAATTTTAATTTGCTTCTAATTCTTGATCGGAACATCCTATATTGATAAATTTGGCATCATTTGATGCATTTTTGAATTCTAAACAACTTTTGTATTTGTACTTTTGTTCTATAATAATTAGGGGAAAATTTATCACCAAATGAAAATTTTAGCATTGTATTCCCTATGTAACAAAAAAAAAGTAGACACCCGGTATATATAAGTACTGGGTGTCCCATTTTAATCCGCCACCTGCAATAACTTTAAAATCGTGCATCGGACAAAAAAATGTTTCGGATAAAAAGTAAATGGTTTTGAGGGGGACATCTGATGCAGAAACCCTTGCCCCCTCCGGACTTTCTGGGGGGCGGGAAAGAGGGGCAACTTTGAAATCTTAAATGGAACACAATATTTTTTATTATAGATTCTGATAGGCCATTAAAAAGTATGTAAATTTTATTTTAAGACTTTTTGTTTATCTTTGATAGATGGCGTTGCAAACAGCATTTTTTTTCTCAGTTTATCAGTTTTAATTTGAAAAAAAAGGTGTAACTAAGTACGATATTTAAGTTTTTTTTAGTTCTTTGGGAAGAGGGGGGGGGGCAAGGGTCACTGAATCAGATATCCTCTCGAAGCCATTAACTTAAAGTTATACCCCTCAAAACCATTAACTTAAAGTTAATGGTTTCGAGGAAGATATTTGATGCAGTGACCCTTGCCCCCTCCTCTTCCCAAAGAACTGAAAAAATCTTGAATATCATACTTAGTTACACTTTTTTTTTCAAATTGAAGATTGATAAACTGAGAAAAAAAATGCTGTTTGCAGCGCCATCTATCAAAGATAAAAGAAAAATCTTAAAATAAAATTTACATACTTTTTAATGGCCTATCAGAATCTACAATAAAAAATAGGGTGTTCCATTTAAGATTTCAAAGTTTCCCCCCTTTCCCGCCCCTCAGGGGGTTCAGAGGGGGCAAGGGTCTCTGCATCAGATGTCCCCCTCGAAACCATTTACTTTTTATCCGAAACATTTTTTTGTCCGATGCACGATTTTAAAGTTATTGCAGGTGGCAGATTAAAATGGGACACCCAGTATATATATATATATATATATATATATATATATATATATATATATATATATATAATAATAATAATAATAATAAACTTTTAATTAATGAATAAAAGTTGCATTTTTGTGTTTTTGCGATGTTACTTGTTGATATTTTTCGTAAATAAATTAATTAAAATAATGAAACAGAAATTGTTCTGATATTATTAACGAACTCATGTCATAAAACCCATCTTTTTATACTTCTTACGTGTGGGGTATGTGGTTTAACTAGTAGGAATCGGGTACGAAATAGATTAGTGTATGAATAGTGTGATATTGGAATAAAATGAGCGAATGCCTAATGAACGGATGGCTAAAATAATTTATGTGAGTGATATTTACACGTCTGCGTGAACGTTCGATGAATAGGTGAAGTGGTATGATTGAGAATGTTTTGCATGAGCAAATGTTTCCAAGTGGTAGGAATAGAAAAGCATATATGAAAAGTATTCTGAATGTGGATGAAGCAAAAGTTGCTTGATTGGATAGAAATATTTGGCAGAAAGTTATTTCGCGGCATAATCAAAACAGCAACAAACTTTTGAGTATATGGCGTGATTGTGTACAGTGCGATATTTTTATCTCTGAACATATGAACTGAACTACATACAAATTCCCTATGTTCAATTTAAAAAAAAAACACATCAGACGCATGGAGACATTCCTGACAGTTATGCAACCAATCATACGTAATATGATGTTTATTTGAATAAAAAATAAAATATTTAACAGAATATGGTCATTTATTGTAAATTGCTGAACACTTAAATTTATAAATAATAATAATAAATGATACTATACATTTTTAAACAGATTTCTTAAAATAATGCGAATAGTTTAATGCTTTCTAAATATTTTGTTGAAAGTATTTCATTTTTTTCAAATAACTGTCACATTATGTAAGATTGGTTGCATAACTATCAGGGATGTCTCCATGCGTCTGATGTGTTTTTTTTTTTAAATCGAACATAGGAAATTTACATGTAATTCAGTTCATATGTTCAGAGATAAAAATATCGCACTGTATGTATAATTCAGTATAACAACGGTTTTATAAACTATAATTATTATGTTATCGTTATTTAAAAAACTGGAAATTTCTGGAATTAACATAATTACAATTGAAAGTTATTTTATTTTATAAAAAATATTCCGAAAACATTTTATTTTGAATCATATGATAAAATAAAATTATCATAACTTATAACATGATTATTTTTGTATAGTGCGCAATCGAGATTACAGCAATGACGATTGTTTTATGATGTTTATTATGACTCATGGTAAAAGTAATTATTTACACGCTAAAGATAAACGGTATCGTATTGAAGAACTATGGAAAACATTTCTACCGAAAAAATGTGCAACGTGGAAAGAAAAACCGAAATTATTTTTTATTAATGCTTGTCGTGGTGCAAAACGACATGCATGCTACACTGTTAAACTACGAGGAAATGAAATGAATACAAATTTTGAAAATATTCAACCAGATTTCAAAATAAGCGAAAAAAAAAAAATCAAATTTAACAATACTTTCTCCAAATGATTCGGATTTTTTGATTCTATACAGTACATTTAACGGTAATAGTATATTATGTTATGAGGAGTTGAAAGCGATCCCAAAAAAAGCATTCTTTTCCAAGTGTCATATTATTTTTCTTTTCTTCAAGTGTTCCTAAAGAAATTAAACTAAAAATAATTTACTAAAATACATATACCATACTTTACCTAACGATCAGTAAATACATGTTATATTATATTATAAATATATATATATATATATATATATATATATATATATATATATATATAATATTTGGTACTTGATATATGACAATAATTAATGTTTCATCGGTCAAATATGCATTTTCTGACAAATCGCACGGTGTGTACATTTTTTTTTACACATTTTCAATAATTAAATTCGGATTCAAGGGACAAATAAACGAGACAAACATCAAAATTTAAAATATCCGAAATTTTTAGCAGTTGATTTTTACCTCTAGATTTAATTATGTCTTAATATGATGTACTTATCACCAAAGATGCGCTAGTTTTTCAATCTTTCAGCAGATATTAAAACTTACCTTGTCAGTTTAATTTTTTTTCTTTGTTTGGAAAAATATTCTTCTAAAATAATTCAATAAATTTCACATCAACACAAATTAAAATTATAGCGTTATTTATGATTTGTAGGATATGTATCATTTCGTGACGTTAACTCTGGATTATGGTTTATTCAGGCTTTTTGTGAAGTAATCGAAGATCCAAGAAATAGAAAATTAGAAATAAGAAAATTAATAACAACTCTAATACGACATACAGCAGCTGCGTGTAATATACACGATTCTGTCATGCGGTCGATATAGCTAGAAAGCACAAGTCATAGATTAATTAATATTAATTAATATTTGACAGGAAAAATTATTAAAAATTCTGGAAAACATTTTAGAATTTTCAATAATTTTTCCTGCCAAACCAGAATGAGGTAGAGAAAAAAGTTACTTAGCTATTATGTAGCTATTTTTTTTTTCTATTTTAGTAAATTTTTTCAGATTTTTTTTTAGCAAATTTTGAAAAAAGTTTTGTTTTGAAAATATCGCATACCCCCTTGAGAAATTTTCAAAAATTCAGTTTTTAATTTTTTTTCTACTAAGCTATGCTTCCTAAAATAATGGTTTATTCACTAAATTATAGTACTCATTATTCCGCATTTTTCCATATCATGCTTATTTTCCTACACCTCATAGTTTTTGAGAAAAAAAATAAAAACACATGCTAGCAAACTTCTACCCCCCCTCTATTTAAATTGTAAACTTTTCTCTCTCCATGAACGTTGGAATCATGTTTCTATCTTTTGTAGTTTGGAAGAATTAAATGTTTGAAATCTGTTCTTTCTTTTTGAATAGCCCTGTATTATAAACATTTAAAAAAATAGCATATTTTAAAAAGATTCCAGTATTTTTTCTTGTAATTTAAATTGATTGTGAATGTAGTATCAAAATTTATTTACATACCTTTTGTTGTAGCTATTAACTTGGTAGATATTAATTAAGATGGCGGCGACCTTATGAGACAATTAGACAATTTTTTTTCACTCGTGATAAAAATAAGAAGAAACTAATTTGTTTTATTTGCATTTACTAATATCGACTGTTACTTAATTGTACTATTTTTAAATTGAAATACTTAGTTAAATGATTAAATAAAATATGGAAAAAAAAAATTCATGAAAATTAGACAATATTTTAACGTCTTTGTAAATATAATAGTTTTTGTCCAGCACTAGTTTTTGGCCACAAACTACACTTTGTTATACATAGTAAAAAAAAAAATCTTTAAGAACCCATTATATTAAAATTAAACGGTTTTAGATTGTAGTTCTTTATTCATTTTTATTAATAATCGGCGTTACGACAAACTCAATGTACATAGAAACAAGTTACTAGGTAGCAAAATAAGTAACTACGAGTAAATGATAAAAATTTATATTTAATTTAAGGAACTCAAATTTTATTTAAATGCAGTGCCCCTTTAAACTGATTGATGTTATCTTTTTACTTTATAAATTTCTATTGCTTCTCACTTGCATTTATTACATTTATTGCATTTATTGCATTTATTACAATATCTTCGAATTGTGCATCATGAAGATTTTCTAACGCATGGTGTGCAAGAGCAGATTGGTTTTCTTTAATTAAAAATTCATAAATTTTAAGATCTAATTACTGATATTGTTACCTAGTAACTTGTTTCTATGTTTTTTTTTATATATATAGTTCTGGCATAAACAATGTTAAATTTTAACTGACTTAATTTTTCGAACGCATCTTTTTTACTTATATGCGGGAATCTTAAGGTCAGTTAAGGAAAAATTTTCTGTTAGCGAACCCTTTGTTAAATATTTTGAATATCACCACTGCATACATCAACGTATGCACCAAAACATTTACATTTGGAAACATTTCACATTCCTAGCAAAAAATACCCAAAGCAGCCAAAACCTTACAACCAGCATTAACTCTCTTTTCAATTTCACGATCAAAGCGGTCATCTATATTCATTTAATAATTATAAAACAAAAAAATAATAAAAAAACAACTAACCTTAGAAGTACTAGTAGATGGAGTAGAAATTTGATGATTTGTTTTTTTAATGGGCCTTGGTGGACCCATTACGTAGTCCCAATTTTTTCTATTTTGAAATAGAGAGCTAAGAAATATTTTAAATAAATATAATACACTAAAAATTTACACATTAAAATACACACTTACGCTTGTTTTTCGTATCAATGTTGGGCTTTTTAATATTATCTAATATAACATTTATTTTGATTTTATTACAATTTTAACTTTTCGAATATAATTAATTAGATTATTAAAATTTCAATTTTAGTTAATAATATTTATTTCAAAACTTAATATACTATTACAGTAACAACAATTGACAACAATCGATTTATTTGTTTAAACTAAATAATGAAAATGGCGACTTAATAAAAAACAAAACAAAATAATAGCTTACTATTATGATACTGATCTTTAGCTTATATTAAGACCCATTTAAAATTTAAAGGATTTTATTTATAATTCAAAGGATTTTATTTATAATTAGCAATTTATATATTTAATATCTTAACTTCCAAAATTTAAATATAATAAAAATTGCAAACATTTCTAATATTACTCATATTTATGCAAATATTTTTAACACTCTGTTAACTTAAGGAGTCTAAACTCAAATTTAGCAATAGAAGCAACTCGGTTGCGCATTTAAATTTAGAGGAGTTTTATTACTTAAATTATTTCAGTAACGATCAGAATAAAAATTTACTTAAAGTTCTTGAAATTTAAAATTTAAGTTAAATTTAATGACCACAAATAGCGGCATTAATTTTTAAAACTACGTGCATATTATAGTTACAAAATAATGCATTTATTAATATAAAAATATATAATTTGTTCATTTTTTTGAACATACATTTTTAATGTATTTTTGTAGAAAAAATAATTTTAATAAACTCAAGCGTTTTTTAAAGTGCTTTGTGATTAATCACGAATGCTTTAGTTTTATTTTTATTTTTTATTAAGACTGTAGATTTATATGATTAACAATTATTTTTTTATTGATAAGTTCTTATATAAGGTGCGTTCAACGAACGTCAGCAAATCCAGCAAATTGCTAGTTCAGCAAGTTAGCATTTGCTTTGAACATGTTGAAACAGCAAAAAAAAATTAAATCCGGTTTGCTGGATTTGCTCACTTCATGATAATTTTGAAACAAGAGTTAATCCGTTTTCTTTTCGAATGCTTCGGCGAGTATATCACCATATTCTGTAGCTGCTTTAACCAATTCAGGATGGGGACATAATTCGGGAGCCTCGCCCGGATTCTGTTTTTCATTTTGCATGAAAAGATATTCGCATTGACGCACACGATTTCTGCATAGTTTTAAATGTTCGGATAATGGATGCAGCATGCGATTAGCATTATTAGAGCCATCGGTCATAGCATCTAATAGACCGTACGTAAACATTTTAATTTCATCATTCTCCGATGATTTTTCTCTCTTATATAATCGGCCACGTTCGAAACGTTCGCAAAATTCATGAGAATACGCTAATTCCGCCATTAATAAACAGCTGAAAGAAAAAAAAAATATAAAATCAAGGTGGTGAAATGAACTAATTTAAATTAGTTACAAATTGAAAAAATGTATTGTTCATTGTGATGACCAAATCGTTTAGAAACGTTGGATTGTTAACTATAATTCTCATTAATTTTTATCGAGATATTATAAATAATACAAATTTGCAAATTTGTGTTTGTAATTGTTGTGAATTCGTCAAACAAATTTTCTCCCTGACTACAAATGAAATTCCCTGACTTTTCCGAGATCAACAAAATTTCCCTAGATTTTTCCCGGTTTTGGCCAACCTGAATAATATATATGAAAGAAAGAAAATATTTTTCTACCTGCTCTTACAATGGTCCGGACATGGAAAAATACAAAACAATTTTGGAGCATTTCCATTGTTATCAACACGTTTTGCTAACGCAACAACATTCTTGAAACGAAGTCCTTGTACAAATAATTGAAATCCTTCATTTTCGCTATCATGCAGTTCACGTGTATCTGCTTTAATAAGACTCATTGAATCGGGCAGAAAATATAGCTGCAATCAAAATATAATATTTATTATAAATACGTTGTTCAATTTTAACAAAAATTAAAGTTGCGCCTATCATAAATCGGTTTCCTAAAGCAAAATCAACCGTATAATGGTTTAATTACTATAAATCTTTTTTCTTGATGAAGATGTACGTTAAGTACGTCGATAACTAATAAATATTAATACAGAACTAGAACCTAAAACCGTTTTATTTTAATATAATGAGTTCTGAAAGGTTTTTAACTATATCAGTACGATAATTTAAACTATACAAAATATGGTGTTTCTATTGTATTAATATCTCATTTTGAAATCATATTTTCTAATTTGTAATTTTCTATTTGAATTAATAAAAAGTTTAAATGACTTGGGACTTGAAACTAAAAAAAAAGTTAATTTGTGTGATATCGTTTACATCAATTGATCTATAACCATGTAACTAGATATTTTGTTTATTAATGTTTTTATGGTTTTCTAAACAAAATTCCCGTACATTAATTTAAAGAAAGAACCAGCTTCTTTTTTACTCTAGAACGCCCAATGGCACATTTTTATGCCACATAAAATTACATGAACATAATTATATTTGTAATCTTGTGTATTATAATTAACTTTAATTGACAAATTATTATTATTATTTTTTTTTTTTTACATATATTGGCTTTGGAAAAGAGTTCATTAGCCAGCTACTTTCATATTATTTATTAGTTCTATTTTTAGACGAAACAAAGACAATACAAACATCCATGCCCCAAGCGGAATTCGAACCCGGGCCCGCACAGGTACGAGCGGTTTCAGACACAAGTGACACACGTCCCAAACCGCTCGGGACAAATTATTAAAAAGAGTATAATCTATGTTTTGTAAATTATTCGATTAGAAACCATTATATAAATATTGTACAAATATCCGAGAAAATGCTACTGTATCATCCGGCATTTTACAGTTAAAGCGAACGCTTTGAATGTAAAGAATGTAAATTCTAGATAAATGTAGATGACGACATGTACTTAAATCGAAGAATCGGAAAATCTAATGGAATAGGTACTTGTCGATTTTTTGTCAATTTGATTCTAATTTTCCGTACCAAAAATATTTCCCATACATTGTTAATTCCCGTAGAATTCCTGCCTGCTAGACACGAAAACCGAACCGACAAAATATTGAAAACTATTTATCAATTCTACTGTTTTGCAACCTTGATGTTATATGTTCAATTTATTGTTATATTATTATTACACAATTAATCTATTACCTCCGATATTTCGTCAGCACCCGTAAAGGCAAATAACGACAAACATTTTTGGAAATCTTTAACTGCCATTTCGCGTTCCTGATCATCCGTGAATACAGCGTATTTATTATGGAATGAATAGCAACCAGCTACGTCTTCATCTGGTATTTCTTCGTGTGTATTTACATCAAACCTAGAAATTATTATTTTCCAAACATTAACAAAAATCAAATACTCATTCACACATTAGATTAGACTATTGTGAACAAAAGAAAACAATTACCAAGTCTTTTTTGGAGTAGCAATTTCATCTGGATTGAGTCGCACCGAAGTAAATTTTATTGGATTATGCGCTTTAACTATTTTACTAACACAAACTGGAATTTTTATGTCATTTCCAACTGACATATTCACATACCAGACAAATGGAGCTTTAACCTCAATTTTATGCGAAAATATCAAATCCAAACCATTTTCCATATCAGCAAATATGCAATTTTCAGACACTGCTTTAAGAATTGAAAAGTTTTCTTTTTGTACTAAAGTAAATTGTTCCGGCAGCACATGACATAATTTCATTATATCTTGTTGACATTTTATTCGCGGTACGTTAACGTTTGGCCCAATAACGTATAACCAAATATTATTTTCCTTCAAATTCGATTTTACGTATTCAATATCTACATCCTGGTTGTTAATAGGTGTATTTAAATCGGATATTAATACAATTCTCTTTACATTTTGCTGAAGTATCATTTTTTCTTCAAAAAAATTTAATGAAACTTCTAATACGTTCAATAAATCGAATGATGTTGAATTTTCTTTGGTATCACATATTACAGACTTTTTAACATTTTTAATTATATCCAATTCGTATAAAAGCCACTTATTAATAACACGTATCTCACTAGTATTTGGTCGATTACATATAATTATTCTTTGGATATCAAAAGTCTGATCGAAAAATTTCATAGAATATAATTTACTTAATAACTGAAGTTTTTCTTCAATATTATCGAAACAATCAATAACATATATAGTAGCTTCTATAAATTTTCGTGGAGAACAACAGTTCGAACAACGAGTAATGCTAACGCCCGCTAAACGCTTATCATGCCCGTCCAACTGCATTATCATAGAATTACCATATATTACTTATTCTATGGAATTACTAAATATATAAAGGCATACGGCTGACGCTGACGTTGACGCCGATCAAAACACAACGCATAACCTTACTTCAGGTCATCTCTCCCTTACTTTAAGATTTTAGCTAAAGATGGCATTGCAATATTTTACAATAATTACAAAAAAAGCTGCGCAAATTTTAAAATAAATTGAAGGAACAAATTTTTATTATTAAAATTAAGATATATTATGTAATATATAATAATTAAATATGCAGAAAATAAATCGAATTTTTCATATACATGTGCGGCAAAACCATGGAAAAAATATAGTTCTGGCATGAACTATGTTAAATTTTAACTGACTTAATTTTTCGAACGCATTATTTTTACTTATATGAGAATCTTAAAGTCAATTTTTGCCTAATGCCCCGTTCACACCAATCATTTGGTCAAGAAAATTTGAGCAAAATTTTTTGAACAAATTACTTTGTTCAAAATAATTTGTTTTCGTTTACACTCATCATAAAAATATCATAAATTTTTTTAGCAAAAATATTAAAATCTCCAAAAATGTAACTACATAGATAATCATAATAAACTTTCATATGTTGGTTAAACTAATTAATACTGGGCGCGAAATATGTATGTATATGAATTATTGTTTATATGTAAACATGAGCGACACAAGTAGTTCAGTATAATAATTTTAGAAGGGTTAGCCCTTTTAAACGAAGCAACAAAAAATAAAAGAAAGAAAAGGTTATGGAGCAAAAAATGGTTATAAAGAAGAAACGTTATTAAGTTATTAAGTAATAAAGTAATTATTTTTAACTAAAATTACAAAATAAATAATATAACCTAAACTACAATAATGATTAAAATTATAAATGTCGAACACAAAAACTATTTGATTAATTACTATTTGAAAACTCAAATATTAATGGAAAATAAAATTAAACAAAAACGGAAAACATGCAAAATTATTAATAAGTATTTCTACAACTATCACAACATCAACAAAATCAAAACGATTAAAACGGAATCAAAACAAAAAAGGACATAACATTATCATTTGTTAAGTTGTCTCGTGCGTTTTGTGTTTATTATGCGTGTGCCATGGATCTATTAATAATTATTTATACATCCGTGGCGTGTGCAGCTAATTTCATTTGTCATATTTATTTTACGAAAATAGCGGCGCTCATATTTTTATAACAAACAATTTGCAGCCAACTTCTTTCATCATATTTTTTTGACCAAATGATTGGTGTGAACGAGACATTATATTTAGATAAGATTTTAATATTACAATTTTATTATTTTTTGAATATATGAAAATTATCATTGTTATATTGTTAAAACCTTAAACATAATATCAATTGTAGATATAAAAAAAAACTTAAACATAAAATGCCATATGACATTTATTATACCTATGATTATAATAATCAAAGTTTATTAGTGCCAAAACATAGCATAATTATCATGCAATTTATATAATCCTCATTTAGTTTTCTATTTTTTATTATACCGGGTGATTTATTTAACCTGTAATTTGTTATATTTTGAAAAATACGCATCGGACAGAAAAATTTGCCGAATCCAAATTTTATTATCTCAAAGGGGGACATCCGCTAGTTAATTCTTGCATACTTTTTTAATCTAGCATACTTTTCTAAAATAAATAAAATATTTTAATATTTCCGAACTTATTTCTGATATATCGTTGTTTAAAGGTTGTTGGTTTGGCAAGAAGAGTAGATAAAGTTCATGATCTTTGTAAAAATTTGGTCACGAAACCAGAAGGAAAATTACATGCTACGAAATGTGATGTTACCAAACAAGGAGACATTGAGCATTGTTTTAAATGGATAAAAGAAAATTTAAGGCGGCCCGTTCATGTACTTATAAATAATGCAGGAATTTTTGTTATGGTCACAATGATTGGTACAGTATTACATAACTATTTCATCATACTCATTAATTTTAAAAAATTGACCATTTTCATAAAAGCGGATTAATTAAATGTATGCCTTAATAATTTAAGATGGCGATCCGAAGGATTGGAGAAAAATTGTCGAAACCAATATTCTTGGTTTAGCAATTTGCACTCAAGAAGCTTTCAAACAAATGATTGAAAATAAAATTGATGGTCAAATTATTCATATCAGCAGTATTAGCGCTCATTGGCCCCTAGTTGGTGATCCACCAGTATTTAACATCTACAGTCCTACCAAATTTGCAGTCAAAACTTTAACCGAAGTTATGAGACAGGAACTGGCTCATTCTAAACTCAAAATTAGAGTAACTGTACGTGTCTCGTAGATAAAAATATTTAACAGTTATTTTTAATTATAATATTAATTTTAGAGCATAAGTCCGGGACTTGTAGATACAAAATTATTTGATGTGGCTGGACTTGAACCAGATGGCCAACTAAAAGATCTGCTTATGCTACAATCGGAAGATATTAGAAATGCTGTTAAGTACGTATTAGGTACACCACCTCATGTACTGGTAAGTTACAATTCAAACTTAGTTCATTCTATTTCTGTTTGTAAACTTACAATTAATAATAATTTATTGTTGTTGTTTTTAGATTTAAGATTTAATTATTCGACCCCTGCTTTTATTTTAAAATATAATTAAACGGAAATTAGTACCTACCTTCTGCACTATGAGCACATTTATATTATTACATATTGTTAAAAATATAATTCATTAGGTAATATATTTCAAGTATATTAAATATGATATAATCTAGATATTGTGCAATAAAACTAAATTTATTAAATATATTTGTAATCAATAAATAATAAATGAAAAATTTCACTTACAAAAGAAGTCAAATTATATAACCTTAAATAAATACAATATAGAAAATATTTAACAAGTGATTATTAACATACAATAATAATAAATATACAAATATATAGTATCCGCCAAAAATCTGCATCATATGGAAAAAAACGTATTTTTCTCCTCTCTCTCTCTCTCTCTATCTAAGCTGTATTATTTCACGGATATATTATATGATGTGACTAAGAAAATTATATACAACGTGTTTTTAAAAGAAAATATATGCAGAATTTTTTTTTTTTTTATAATCAAAAAATTTTTCTATGATACAGACTTTTTGGCGAACACTGTATATCACTTTTAACATGTAAGTTAACAAGAAAGTTAGTGCTAACATTTATATAAGTTATATTTATCTGAAAACAGACTAGAACAATGTCATGCATTTTTGCAAAGATGGTGGATAGTCACCATGTTGAGCAGAAGCTTGAATTTGTTGGGATTGAAACCGGTGAACTGTTGGGATGATCCGGAACCTATTATAAATATAATTTACAAGTATTAGATTTGTTCCGTCAAAATAAACCGTTCGACGTAAAAATTCGTTCCACTGTTGGAACAAATCTATTTAATTTTTTTTCAATTTTGAAAGATAAGAAATTATATATATATATATATATATATATATATATATATATATATATATATTATATATATAGGGTGTTCGTTCGCCAGGTTGATATAGGGAAATAACATGGGATTTCGATAATATGCAGAATACTACTTTCTGAAGTAAAATTCGGCGAAATACTTAGAATACTTTTCGATAGGAAATAAAAAGTTCTAGAATTTGGTTCTATTTTTAACTTGGTAGCATGTGCCGTTTGAGCGCTAGAATTTTTTTAAAAATGTTTTTGAAAATTTTCAAAAATTTTTCCTGCTAAATCAGTATGAATTAAGAGAAAAAAGTTACTTAGCTATTATGTAGCTAATTTTTTTCTCTATTTTACTGAATTTTTTCAGATTTTTTTGAGCAAATTTGAAAAAAAATTAGATTTTAAAAAAATTCAAAATAAGACTTTTTTCAAAATTTCCTCAAAAAAATCTGAAAATAAATCAGTAAAATAGAAAAAAAATTAGCTACATAATAACTAAGTAACTTTTTTTTTCTAACTTATACTGATTTAGCAAAAAAAATTATTGAAAATTCTAAAAAACATTTTGAAAAAAATGCTAGCGCTCAAACGGCACATGCTAGCAAGTTAAAAATAGAACCAAATTATAGAACTTTTTATTCCCTATCGAAAAGTATTCTAAGTATTTCTCCGAATTTTACTTCAGAAAATAGTATTCTGCATATTATCGAAATCCCATGTTATTGCCTTATATCAACCAAGCGAACGAACACCCTGTATCTACATTGCTAATAGAGAAAAAAAAAAATGTTTATCTAAATTTCTTTAAGTTAAAGTCACCTCATTTAAGCTAAAGATCTTTAAATTTAAGAAAGTGGATATTTATACATACGGTATGTATACGCAATTGGCTATTTATACATACAGTATTTTTACGTAATTGGCTATTTAGGGTAGGTTAGGTTAGTAGGTTGGTTTAGGTTTCTTTTTTTTTTTAGTATGTATAAATAGTCAATTGCGTATACATACCGTATGTATAAATAACCTCATCCTAAATTTAAATTTAATGACCAGAATAGCAGCAGCATAAATCGTTTATTTGAACGGTTCAAATCACCAGCTATTATTATTATTAGCGATCCATTATGATGGAATCGTGGATCAAGCATCATAGCAGCGGTCGATGTGGCTGAAGTAGGATGAGCCGCTCCACGGGCAAGCATATGACGATTTACAGCCCCACCGCCAACAGCTGACTAACAGCTCTCTGTGCGGCACCATGCGATGTCAGCAACTGATGCGGTAGGTATATTATGCGCGTGCGTACTATGATGATGATGATGGAAATCGCTCGGATCACCGAAATGATGATAATTATGATTTCGTGTTTGTAATGCGGTTGCTGTAAGTTAAAACAAGATTTTACTTTATAGGATATATAGGGCACAAACTCTTTCCATTCAAGCAGCGAACATTAATTTTCCTATCCAAACAAGCAACTTTCGCTTCATCCACATTTATTGTTCATATTTGCTCTTTTATTTCTTCGCTCATACAAAATACTCAATCCATTTACTCATCGTACACCTTCATTGTCACGTTCATTAAATATTCGCTCGAGATGGCTACACCATCTTAATCGACTTTTGCAACAATATTTTTTTCCAATTTCACATTCTACATACATCAATTTATTTCGCACCCAAACCCCTTCTACATATAACATCACATATCGCATATAATTTGTATTTAAATACCTGATGAAGATGCTGGATGATTTTGATGGTGCATAATTAAATCTTGAATCTCGTTTCCGATTGGCTGAGTTGTATTTGTCGGCGGAGTATTATTAGTATTATTATTTGTTGAAAGAGTAAAATTTATTGAGTTGCCATTTGTTGATGATTCTTGTGATTGCTTTAAAATACTCCTTCAGTGATTATCAATGACCAATGGAATCATTTTATATTTTTAATTACAAAATCAAAAACTTTATTATTGAATTACAAAGAAAAACAATGGCCCGAATTCTCATCTGTTTTTTGTTTTGTTTTTTTTTTAATAATCAAATAAATAACGTTATTAGACGGAATAGTCTGATAATAATTATCTGAAATGAAATGAGTAGATAAAAATATAACTTACTTGACTTTTGGAACGATTTGAGCTACTTTCCCTTATACGGTACTTTAGCTGAAGCATTCTCGCCGTGATGTCTGGTAAAGTGCTCTTTCAATTTATCACGTCTCGAACTGGCATAATCGCAATGCGAACATTTAAACGGCTTCTCATCCAAATGAATACGTTCGTGACGAACTAGATGCGATTTCTCCATAAAACCACGACCGCGTACGTTACAGTTGTGGGGTCGGATGCCATTATGCGTCTTAGAATGGGTAGTTAATTGATTCTTCTTCGCCGTAGAGTATTTGCAATGAGGAAACGAACAACGATATACATCGCCTAAAAGAAACATTCGAAACATTAAAAAAAATGTAACTATAATAATAAAATTCCTGATCTGATCTTAAAAAGAAAAATAGTTGATTGTAGAAATTGATCTATGATCTGATCTCTAGACAATTTTTGTACTAGTTTATTTATAATAGAAATAATCAGTTTTTCACTTACCCGAATGCATTCTCTTGTGGGCAATCATGTGACTGAGAAATTTTGTTGTGAAACCGCACGTATCGCAAGAAAATGTTTTTTCTGTGGTATGAGACATCCATGTGTTGCTCCAAACTGTGTTTAAATCGAAAATTCTTTCCGCATGTGTCGCATTTAAATTGCTTATCCGATGTATGTAGTTTCAAATGTGCCAATAGATTTTGTTTAATACGAACAGAATGTACACTGATACACCATTTCATCCGAATGACGTGTTCGATGTGTTAATAATTTTGCAATTTGATCCGTTGAATGATCACCTAATAAAAAATTGGTATTCTAAATTTGTAACCAAATTTGTGTGTAATAATTTGAAACAGAAACCAACAATTAAGTAAAATATTAAACTTACAATAATCACATTTATAAGGTGGTCCAGGAAAATGATTTTTCATGTGAGTTAAGTAATCGCCATGATATTGACATACAAAAGTACATATACCACATTTATAAGTGACGTCTTTTGCGTGACTTAATGCTAAATGTTGTTCCAAAAGTAGCGAATCATTTATTACAGTAAAACAGATCGGACATTTTACTCCGAATTTCTCGTCACTGTAAACCTCTAAAATCAAATTAAAATTATTATAAAATAATTGGAAAATTTAATAATTATAGGTAAGTGATTTTTACCTTCAATTCTCTTACGAATATTAACAACAGAAATCTTCTTTTTACAAAAAGCATTTTTCATTGAAGCAACTCGCAAATTCGGTTTCAAACCGTATAACATAAGTCGTCTGATAAATTTTTGTTTATACGATTTGTGTTTAGCGCAGCGCGTACTACCAACATTTTCAAATTATTTTTCTTATTCGATCTCCCATCTACATTATCCATTTCCGTTACTTTTATATCACCTTTATCGCTCTCATTTATACTATTATCGTCTTCTTTATTTTCATTTGATGTACCTTCCAATTTCTCTTCATTTAATTTCTCATCCAAGTTAGTGGATTCATTAAAACTCTATAATATTTATAATAAATTTGAAATTATTATTCAAGTAATAAAATTTGTATTTATTCATAATCAAAATATCGTTTTTATTTTCACCGAAAGTAACACTGTTCCATTGTCAAATGTAATTAGTTTTTTTTAATAGTAATATTTAAGATAAAATGAAGCTAAATAGAGCTATTGACAATAATAAATAATTTAAAATAATGCTTTCATCTAACGGAGTTTAAAAAGATATTACAAATTGACTACTTTTTATTACAAAACGCAAAAAATTGCAATAAAATACATATTTTATAGTTACCTGAGTATATTTATAATGCAGTTCTTCATAACGACTTTTATAATTAGGAAGTAAGATATTATTTTGGATTAAAGTGCTGAGAAGATTATATAAACATTTATCGTTAGTTGCGTAAAGTGAACAAGTTTCTAGTGTTTAGATATATCATTATGATCAGTGTTAATCCAGTGAATGGAATATAATAATTTATGAAAGTCCTTTTCGCGATTCTGTCTATCTTTCGAAATCCATAGTGTAAAAATATCCAACTGTTTAGCTACAGGAATGCTAACGCCATCATACTTTATAAAACTCTGAATTTTTCGCAAAGGTAAATTTAACAACTCGTTACCATTAATAACGTCACTCAATTTCGAATTAATTAAATTATCTAGAATGTTCATATTTTTTAAGTTATATCTTTGTACTAAATCCAAAGTGAACAGACAATTATTAATAGTTAAAGTTTTCTCTAAAAATTCCGTGCAATATTCAATGATTTTATTTATGATAAAATGATTCGCTAATTTCAATAATTCTTCAACATTCGAACAGTTAATAGTAATTTTTCCTGTGTATATATAAGCGAGGAATGTGTCAAATGTGTCATTATCTAAACAGCTGATAGTGAGTTGTTCTTTTACAATTTTATGTTGTTTTAATATCGAATCGAAATATGGGGAATTACAAGCTAATACATTTCTATGTACTTTTATCATCTTGTTATTTACATATAATGTTAAATCGCAAAATCTTCCCGAACGTTGCTGTTCATATGAATTCGAAAGAATACTTGAAGACATTTCAGATGTTTCAAACGTCATCTCATTTTATTGCATCATTTTGACTAATTAATCTCTTCTGCGGTCACAAATTAATCAACTATTTTTTATAAAAATTGCATTTATGGCATACAAAAACAAAAAAAAATATATTAATTTATAGTATTGCACTTATTTTTAACAAATAACATAATTATATTTCACATTATCACTTTTTGGTCACATTTTTGATCATTCAAGCTCTACACTGAGGAACAAATGAAAAACTGTATTAAAAAATTAACTCTTTCGGCCGTTACTTCGTGAAATTTCATATTGAAATAATTATAAAATAAAACAATTTGAACTTTTATCAAAGTTCAAATTGTTTTATTTTATAATTATGAAAAACTGTATTTTAATTATTTCATGATATTGACATTTTCATAAAATTTTGTTTTATTTCCTCCGGTTTAATGACAATTGTCAAAATAAATGTTTAACTAAATAATACGAAAAACCCTTCTTACTATAGCAGTGGTCATGCAGTGGTTTTCAAACAACATTATGTAAATATTGATCAAATAGTTCATATTACATTATATTAAAAGAAAATATGATTAAAATTAATTAAATTAACTTAATGAAAATTAATATTCTAGTCATACTTATTAATAATTATAAAACATACTTTTTTTTTTTATTTATTTAGTTATAAAGCCATACAAATATAAATTTATATGCACTGAAACTAAACTTCTGTCAACTTGCTATTTAGGGTTATTTTGAGTTGTTGTTGGTAATTTTACTGTTTTCATATTTACGCTAGCTTATTCGTGATTGTTCCGTAATCGTTGTTTAAATTAAAATAAGAGGCAAACAGACGTAATTTTAGAGTAGTTTTTCAAATATACAACTTGATACATTCAAGAAAAATTTTGATAGGCTTCCGAGCACATCTACCGTAATGGAAAACAGCGAAAGCGGTGATGATTTGGGACATACCTTTTTGACAACAGATCCTTCTTATATCGTCCAAAGCGATGATATGGACGGTAATTTTTGAAAATAATTAATTTGCTTTTAAAAAGGTACTTTTCAAGCACAATTTCAGATGATGGTGATCCTAATTTAACAGCAGAAAATACAGATGATTCAAATCATGATTCGAATGATAAAATCGGCGTTCCTTTACGGGAACAAGATCGATTTTTGCCAATTGCTAACGTTGCCAAAATTATGAAAAATGCTATTCCAGAAACTGGCAAGGTATATAGCCAGAACAAAGTACGAATTCGAGCAGTTTTTTTATTTGCATGCTGCATTAAACTTTTGTTTCTTTAATGATATATAACTAACAAAAATGATTTACGATTTACTTGTTTTATGAGAGTGAATTTTTAGATCGCAAAAGATGCAAAGGAATGTGTTCAAGCGTGTGTTTCCGAATTTATAAGTTTTATAACAAGCGAGGCGAGTGATAGATGTCATATGGAGAAAAGGAAAACCATTAACGGCGAAGATATTTTATTTGCAATGACTACGCTTGGTTTTGATAATTACGTCGAGCCGTTACAATTATATCTACAAAAATATCGTGAAGCAAGACAAGTTGATAAAGTATTACAACCAGCTGAATTGGTTTACGAAGATTTACCAGAAGAAACTTTTAGTAAGATTACTCTTTAAACGTATACTTATTATTTCGTAATATTTACATTACTAGTTTACTTATTGTGTAGTTATGGGGAATTTTGCAAGTCTAAAGGTTTATATTAAAACTAATTTAACTATCAAATGACAATTCCAAAAGTAACTCAAATTTTATTGTTTTTACTTGTTACTATTTTGTCATGTATTCTCAAATTTTATTATTCCTATTTTTCAAACATTTTTTATATGTATACTAAAACAAGCATATTGGTAATGTTGACTATTCCCTGGTAAAAACTTTCGTTATGAAATTGTTTATAGTATGTTATGTAAAAATTGTTTACAATAATTATTCTTTGGTTTATTATAGATGCTCAAACAATAGCTGGAAATATATTAACGGCAAATGAAAACGGACAAGGTGATACTGTAATTTATGCATATCAAGAACAAATTCAGCAATTTCAGCTTAGTTAGTTTGTAATTTATGTTATGTGATGATATATACCGGGTGTTCGTTCGTCAAGTTCGTATGGGCGTTTAACATGTAATTTCAATAAATTGCGATATACTACTTTCTTGAGTAAAATTCGAAGAAATACTTAGAATACTTTTCGATAGTGCATAAAAGGTTCTATTATTTGGTTTTAGTTTTAATTTGCTAGCATGTGCCGTTTGGGCGCTAGAATTTTTTTTTAATTTTTTGGTTTTTATTTTTTTCTCAAAAACTATGAGGTGTAGGAAAATAAGCATGATATGGAAAAATGCGGAATAATGAGTACGATAATTGAGTAAAGAAACCATTATTCTACGATGCATCGTTTAGTAGAAAAAAATTAAAAACTGAATTTTTGAAAATTTGGGATTTTTTCAAAATAAGACTTTTTTCAAAATTTGCTCAAAAAAATCTGAAAAAATTCAGTAAAATAGAGAAAAAAATTAGCTACATAATAGCTATATATATATATATATATTCAACGCGATTTTATTCTTCGAAAAACTATTCACTATTTTCGATCATTTGTTTATTAAATCGAAGTTTAATGTAACTTAAATATGCTTTTTTATTGGGAAAAGTTACATATATATGTATATATATATATATATATATATATATATATATATATATATATATATATATGTTCCTCTAAGGAATTACGGGAATTGATGATTATATTTCAAATGGTTTGGCTTGAAATAAAAATATTGTTACAAAATAAAAAATAATGATAAAGATGCTATTTGTTTTTAGCGACATATGGTTAATTGAAACATATTTTATGATAGTAAAGGAAAAATGAATTAAAGAAATTTTTATTGAATGACAGGTTTAGAATTTCTGGTTAGTTACTAACCAGAAATTCTCTACTAACCGTTAGTATCATTCATAAAATTAAACTATTTTGAACTTCGCCAAATCGTGAACAACGCTTAAAGAATGTGTGGAAAAGTTTATATTATTCCTGCTTATATTTTTCGAAATAGTGTTTATTTTTTTGTTTTTTATTTTGAAATACAAAAATTATATCGTTTCTTTAAAGTAGTCTATAGTGACAAAAAAAAATAAATTTCGGAATGCGAATTTTATTAATTTTCTAATATCAAAATGATTTTTATAAGAAAATATAATGACAAAAGTTAGTGGAAATATTTTTTGACATAATTTTATATAATCGCCGATACTATGATACTTTTATTAGTTATTTTATTAATTTGGAAATTACTGTTAGGTACGTTAATTAATAGAAAATCTTCGCAAATAATAATTGAAAATCGACAAATAATTTGAGAAATATAAATGATAAAAGTCTTAATAATTTGTAAGCTATGTTTGAATTAAAGTTAAGATTATCAAAAATTACGCGCCCGTGTTATTAAGGATAATCACAGGCAGGGGTCCAATGGGAGGGTCTTATTTTGGGGGAATCGCCTAATTGATCAGGGTAACCCCTACGTAAGGTAAGTATGCTTTCCATAATTGCCCTTTTCGGTATAATACACCTGAGATGTATGTGTTCATTTATTTTTTACTCTCATATTTCAAATATTTATATTTTGATAATTATAGTAGAACTATTTTACACAGTAATTGCACAATTATTTTGAAATTAAATTTTTCTAATAGACTTTACTATGTTCAGCTACAGAATATAAAAATTGGTAGTCAAGTTAACGTTAGTTCACACGGTTGTAATTGCTATTATCAGACACGTAGCTCAAAAACAAAACATGTTGAAGTTAATATTGAATTTATTCGTTTAATACAACTTATTTATTGTAACTGACTGTTCTGAAAATTACATAATGAATGTTGAATTAATAATTCAATAATTAATTTAATATTATTCATTGATTTATATAAAATAAAAATAGTATATTTTTTAACTGGCTCTATTTTCTATCGAACCGATCTTAAAGGTACCGAAAAAATACCTGAGATATAATATCCTATGTAGAATAATATATTTTTTTTTTAATTTTTTCGTATTTTGGAAAATAGAAAGAAAAAATTTTTTTCAGAAAAAAAACACATTTTGTGCTTTTTTTATCCAAATTATAAATACGAAAAAATTCAAAAAAATATATATTATTTTACATAGGATATTATATCTCAGGTACTTTTTCGGTACAATAATAATCGTTTTTGTAGAAAATAGAGCCAGTTAAAAAATATACTATTTCTTATTTTATCAATTATCAATGAATAATATTAAATTAATTATTGAATTATTAATTCAACATTCATTATGTAATTTTCAGAACAGTCAGTTACAATAAATAATTTGTATTAAACGAATAAATTCAATATTAACTTCAACATGTTTTGCATTTGAGCTTCGTGTCTGAACATAGCAATTAGAACCGTGTGAACTAACGTTGAGGGGGACACCACCCTGAAATTTTCAAAAAATCGATTTTTATTACATTTTTAAGTGTGTATATATTTTGGGTACTGATTACATTACCAAATGGTTAAATCTAAATGTTCGACCTATCAAATTTAACCACGAATTTAAAACCTGCTTAATTTGATTAACATACACATTTATATGATGAGTTGTCTAAATATAAATATTGTAAATTTATTTTACATGTAACGCAAAAATACATTATTTGATCAGTAAATTTAAAAATACAAAATATCATTGTTATATAAAACAGTAAAGGCAATAGAGATTGCCGAAACGTTGAATTATTAGTTAATAAAAACATATAAAAGACTGAATTCTGTCAATTACTAATTATTCACTTAAGTGTTAATATTTATTAATAATTTATTTTTTATTTTCATTTTGCATAATTTTTCAAAATTAATTTCAAATGTTTAAAATTTATTTGAAATAATTTTTGAATTATTGATTTTCAGTTTTTGTGATACACATCGAAAAATACAAAAAATTACGTGTTTGATGTTAAAAATACCAAAAATAGTTTTTATGAACTTACCGGTTAAATGTTGATTTCTTTTTAATTAGACTTTAAAAAAAAAAAAAAATCTTAAATAAAACACAAAAAACATATATTTCACAGTAATTTCTTTATTATGATCAAAACATACCAAATTTCAGTCAAATAATGATTAATATTTCCACAAAATGATTTAGTACAAATTTGAAAAATATCGTACTGCTGCTTTAGAAAAATACGTTTGTATGTACTACAAACGTATTTTAATAAAGTACCAGTACGATATTTTTCAAATGTGAGTGAAATAATGAATGATGGGTCCCGATTTAAATTTCATTAGCTGGAGTGGAGGTATCTCGTGCGGATGAACCTCGTGCGGATGACGCTCGTGCGGATGAATCTTCTGGGCTATCGACTACAGTTATACAGTATTGGGGCTGCGATTTCTACCTCCACGTCCACGTCCACCACGTCCACCGCGACCTCTTCTGCTATTCTGGTTATTACTCCAATTCGAATTATTCGCATTTGAAGAACTCCAGTTGCTATTCTGATTTCGGTTCTGGTTGCTATTATTGTTCCAGTTCGGATTAGAGTTATTATTACTCCAATTGGAGTTGTTGTTGTTAGAAGAATTATTGTTGCTATTTCTATTCTTTCTATTTTTTTGGTTAGAACGATGCGATTTCATCAAATAAATGAAATCCGTTAGCGAATACAATCCATTTCTCTTCTTTTCTATTGCTCCAAATCGTATTCTCCGTTGAAGCGATTGTGCAACAGCTTTTTTAGCAACTTCGGCGGGCACATTACATTCGGTAATAACATAATCGGTTATTGCCTCAATATTTGAATCTCGAACATCTTTCAAATTCTTGATAGCCCCAACAACCAGAGCAGCTTGTTTTGTAGTTGGTATCTTCTCCATTTTCATTCTTCACACAATTGATTTTAATAAAAGCAAAAGCAATACGGTTAAATGAAAGTAAAATACAAAAAAAAAACAATTTTACAAAAATTTACTGTTTACAAACGCGTCGCTAAAACAAAACTGATATGTTATTTGTTTTTTCTGCTGACTTAGAAAACAACGAATCAAAGCAATCTGGATTCAGAAAAACTTCGATACGGTTATTTATTTTACATAGCTAACTTATATGTTCATGGATTTTTCTGATATTTTGAAAGATATAAAAATATTTATTTATTAAAAAATTGCATCAATATTATGAAATATTTGAATATCAAATTGATCGTTATTATTCAAAATAGCTAATATTTCTATGTACCTCATTAACGTCAATTCGCACGGTTGTAATTGCTATGTTAAGACACGTAGCTCAAATACAAAACATGTTGAAGTTAATATTGAATCTATTCGTTTGATACAACTTATTTATTGTAACTGACTGTTTTGAAAATTACATAAAGAACGTTTAATTAATAATTCAATAATTAATTTAATATTATTAATTGATTTATATAAAATAAAAAATAGTATAGTTTTTAACTGGCTCTATTTTCTATCGAGCCGATCTTAAAGGTACCGAAAAAATACCTGAGATATAATATCTTGCGTAGAATAATATATATATTTTTTGATTTTTTTTTGTATTTTGGAAAATAGGAAAAAAAAATTTTTTTTCTAAAAAAAAAACGCATTTTGTGCTTGTTTTGACCAAATTATTAATACGAAAAAATTCAAAAAAAATATATATTCTACATAAGAAATTATATTTCAGGTATTTTTTCGGTACAATAATGATCGTTTTTGTAGAAAATAGAGCCAGTTAAAAAATATACTATTTTTTATTTTATATAAATCAATTAATAATATTAAATTTATTATTGAATTATTAATTCAACACTCATTATGTAATTTTCAGAACAGTCAGTTACAATAAATAAGTTGTATTAAACGAATAAATTCAATATTAACTTCTATAGCGCTAAACATTTAAATTTGAATTTACCGCGATGTTATAGTTGCGAGCTAGGTGGCATGATGGTGGTTCCTGGTCGGTAATACAGTGTGTGTGTCAGTCAGAGTGAAGCAAGCTGGCGAGGTGTGCGTTTAATGGCGCGACATGTTAAATTTCACTACAACAATAAATCAACTAATATCTTATGTCTAGTGTTTTATTTCTTGGCCATCACTTACTACAGCTTCAGAAGTGGGATTATAAGAATTCAATCACCACGTTTATTTGTGTGTATTAGGGGAAATAGTGAAATTAACTCGAACCTTAGAACTGTGGATTAAACACGTGGTAGAAAAGGATAGTGAGATATAAATACTAGTGAGTGCGAGAGAGCACGATAGTGACGCGCTGTTTTGCCAACGATTTTATAAGTTTTATTTCTGATTATTTATTATGGGGGATGAACAGAATACAGTAACATTGATCGATATACCCGAGATCGCGAATAATATTAAAACTTCTCCAGCATCGGTAATTAAAGCATTACATAAGTTTATATTCGGAGTGACTGGCGATCGTTTAAATCGAAGCCGGTTACGTAAGTTTTCGGGATTTGAATTCGCTTCGGATTCTGAAGAATTCACACAGAAGGTTGAGTGGACAGTTCAAAATTGCTCTGTCGGTGATTTAACAGCCAGTTGTAATCTTTTACGAATAGACTATACGGGTACTCCTAAGGAAATCGCGCAAAGATTGTGTGAACATCTGACCAATTTAGATTTATTACAAGGTCGCCCCAGTGACGAAGACGTCGACACTGAAGACCCCGATGACGAAATCGACGAGGATCAAGATGAAATACGAAGTTCCGTAAGTCAACAACTTGTCAATACTAATGCCACTATAAGTTTTAGAGATATTGAAGACACAATTCGATTGTTCGATGGTAATAACTATCCTGTTAAATTATGGGTGACCGAATTTGAGGATAATGCAATTTTGATGGGCTGGAATGAGCTACAGAAATTTATTTTTGCAAAGAAACGCCTAAGTGGATTAGCTAAACTATTTATTCAGAGTGAACGGGACATCCGATCGTGGAAACTCTTACAACAAAAACTTATTGAAGAATTCTCGTCAAAAACAACTAGCGCACAATTACATAAAATGTTACAAGATAGAAAAATGAAACGCGATGAGTCGGTGCAAGAATATTTCTTACATATGCGAGAATTAGCTTCAAGGGGAAGTATTGAAACGGATGCTGTTATACAATATGTTATTGACGGTATAACCGACGACCCGAATCGAAAAAGTATTTTGTATGGTGCACGTAACTTCAGAGAATTTAAGGACAAGTTAGAAATCTATACAAAGATTCGCGCATCATTCCATTCTTCATGGAAACGAACTTCGTCCGTTCCAAGCATTAGTCGATCGCAAGGAATTGATCGAAATGAAACAAGTAAGAAGCAGATGCCTGCCGAAGAAAAATCGAAGACCGACACTAACCATGTAAGATGTTTTAACTGTAATAATTTAGGTCATGTTGCAGCTTCTTGTCCCCGACCACGAAGGCCCAGAGGATCCTGTTATGGTTGTGGATCCACCGCACATTTGAAAAGAGACTGTAAACAAAATGGCAGAGAAGCACGTGGCTCCGCACCTGCTGACAATGATGGTCGTCAAACCGGTGAAACAAGTAATGCCTTCCATCTTATAGAATCTGCTCCAACTGTTGTGTTACCAGTTCCGAGTTATACGGTGTTACTTCAACTGGAACAAAGTGAGATATGTGCAACGCTAGATACAGGTAGCCCCATATCCCTTTTATTAGAAAGTAAGGTGCCCAAAAATGTGAATTTGAATACAAATGTAAAATCTCATAATTTTGAAGGTGTCAACAGTAGCAAAATTATTATATTAGGTCAATTAAAGTTAACTGTAATGATTAATGATATAGAATTATTAGTAAATTTCTATGTTGTACCAGATTGTACTATGAGTTGTTCCTGTCTATTAGGTAGAGATTTTATTATCCGAAACGACATTCAAATAAATTTTGGTAATACTGTTGAAATAATCAAAAAACCTGTTGTTAACATTGTTGATAATTCGTGGGATAATGAGATTCTACATATTGCGACAGAAAATAATAACACAGTAAATTTAAACATTAATGAGAAAATTGATGTTCAATCAGGTGGTAAAGTTTGTGAGATAGTTAAAAAATATTATTTTGATGTTGAAAGACCAAACGAACCACAAACGAGTTTAGAAATGGAATTAATTTTAAAAAATAACTTCAAACCTTTTTATTTCAATCCTAGACGCTTGTCATATCAAGAAAAGGAAGCTCTTAAAGAAATTATAAATGATCTTTTAGCTAGGAAAATAATTCGACCGAGTAAATCACAGTTTGCTAGTCCGATTGTGTTGGTTTCTAAGAAATCAGGTGAATATAGAATGGCAGTCGATTACCGAGAACTAAATAAAATGACACAACGCGACATATTTCCGTTGCCAAGAATCGATGATCATATAGATAGATTAAAAGATAAAATATACTACACTCGTTTAGATTTAAAAGACGCGTTTTATCACGTTCGAATAAAAGAGAATTCAATACCTTTTACTTCTTTCTCCACGCATTTAGGACAATATGAATACGTAAGATTACCTTTCGGATTGTCTAACGGTCCTTCATTCTTCACTCGCTATATTTATGCTGCATTTCGTAAATTATTAGACGAAGAAAAAATATTAATTTATTTAGATGACATTTTAATAGCGACTGAAACTATAGATGATAATTTAAACATTTTAAAAGAAGTATTATTAACTTTGACGCGAAATCATTTAGAACTAAAATGGGTTAAATGTGCATTTCTGTTAACGCAAGTTGATTATTTGGGGTATCGTATTGATGCCAGCGGAATTCGTCCAAATCCAGAAAACATTGAAGCCGTGACACAGTATTCAATTCCTAGAAGTTTTCGCGAATTGCATAGTTTTTTAGGATTAATATCGTATTTCCGTAAATTTATAAAAAATTTCGCAACTTTAGCCAAACCGTTATATGATTTATTAAACTCTAAAACCGACTTTCAGTGGAATAATGAATGTTCAAATTGCTTTGAATATCTAAAACGCATTTTGATTAATGAGCCAGTTTTAGCTGTTTATTCTCATACGACCGATACCGAGTTACATTGTGACGCGAGTAAGCACGGTTATGGATCTGTTCTGATGCAAAAACAAACCGATGGTAAATTTCATCCTGTTTGTTATTTCAGTAAACGTACTTCAAAAGCTGAAGCAAACTATCATAGTTTTGAGCTAGAAACTTTAGCAATAATTTATTCTTTAGAACGTTTTAGAATTTATCTACAAGGAATTCCATTTAAAATCGTAACTGATTGTAATAGCCTTAAACTAACGTTAGAACGCAAGGAAATCAATCCGCGAATTTTACGTTGGTCGTTAATTTTGAGGAATTACAATTATACTTTGGAACATAGATCGGCGGAACGTATGCAGCATGCGGATGCGTTAAGTAGACAATTTGCAGTACTTGTTATTACGGAAAATAGCTTTGAGCGAAATTTGGCTATCTTACAAAATTTAGATCTTGATATTGTCAAAATTAAGAACGATTTAGAACATCGAGAAGATAAAAATTTTGAATTGCAAAACGGATTAGTTTATCGGAAAACAAAAAACAAATTATTATTTTATGTACCGAAATCAATGATAAATAATGTTATTAATGTTGCCCATGACGAGATCGCTCATCAAGGAACAAATAAAACCGTAGAATATCTCATGCGTGTTTATTGGTTCCCTGATATTAAGAGAAAAGTGCAAAATTATATTTCTCAATGTTTGAAATGCATTACTTATTCTACAATAGCTAATAAAGGTGAAGGTAGATTACATTGTCATGATAAAGGAAAACAACCATTTTATTGTCTTCATGTAGATCATTATGGTCCCTTAGAAAAAACGAATCATCGTTATAAATACATTTTTGAGGTTATAGATTCTTTTACTAAATTTGTTAAACTTTATGCCACAACTAGTACTAAAGTCGATGAAGTAATTACGCATTTAAAAAGTTATTTTAACCATTATAGTAAACCGAGGAAAATTATTTCGGATAGAGGTAGTTCGTTTATGTCCGACAAATTTAAAGAATTCTTAAACAATGAAAATATTCAGCATATTGCTATTGCTAGTGCAACCCCACATGCTAATGGTCAAATCGAAAGAATAAATCGAAGTCTGACGCCAATGTTAAGTAAATTATCTAACAGTTTATCCACATGGAATACCACTTTAAGCGATATAGAGTACGCGTTAAATAACACTATAAACCGTTCGATTGGAACAACCCCCGCACAACTCTTATTCGGAATAAACCAGATCGGTAAAATTAAAGATGATTTAAGCCAAGCTTTATTAGACCAACAAGACGTTGATCGTGATTTAATTCAAATGCGGGATGATGCTTCTAAACAAATACAATATACTGCTAATCGTAATAAAAATTATTATGATCAACATCACAAACAGCCGTATGAATATAAAATTGGAGATTATGTTATGATCAAAAATGTCGATGTTACTCCAGGAGTGAATAAAAAATTATTGCCGAAATACCGTGGTCCTTATGTAATTAGAAAAGTTCTAGACAATGATCGTTATGTAATTACGGATCCTGAAGAACATCAGTTGACTCAAAAACCATTCGAAGGAATATGTTCTCCGGAAAACATGAAACTTTGGAAGGAACATATTTAATCGAATTCAAATTGTTATGAATATATTTTACTTTAGTTATGTTACTTATTATCTTATGTATAACTTATGGTTAAGAAAATTATGTCAACCAATCTTATGTATAACTTATGGTTAAGAAAATTATGTCAACCAATCTTATGTATAACTTATGGTTAAGAAAATTATGTCAACCAATCTTATGTATAACTTATGGTTAAGAAAAAAAATTATGATCAACCTTATGTATTTTAAGATTTTATGAATCATTTATGAACTTATGTCTTTATCAACAAATTTATGTATTTATGTATACTTAGATTATTTATGTACTTATGTCTTAACAACCGAATTCATGTATTAGTTATGTGTGAACCATTTATGTTAAGTGTTCCAATGATATACGAATTTTGTTGTTAACCTACAGATGATTAGGGGCAATCATTGTGTCAGGAAGGCCGAACTATAGCGCTAAACATTTAAATTTGAATTTACCGCGATGTTATAGTTGCGTGCTAGGTGGCATGATGGTGGTTCCTGGTCGG
This sequence comes from Clivina fossor, assembly GCA_963966155.1. Lineage (NCBI taxonomy): Eukaryota > Metazoa > Arthropoda > Insecta > Coleoptera > Carabidae > Clivina > Clivina fossor. The sequence continues at coordinate 1,010,107 of OZ014567.1, forward strand.
TAATACAGTGTGTGTGTCAGAGTGAAGCAAGCTGGCGAGGTGTGCGTTTAATGGCGCGACATGTTAAATTTCACTACAACAATAAATCAACTAATATCTTATGTCTAGTGTTTTATTTCTTGGCCATCACTTACTACAGCTTCAGAAGTGGGATTATAAGAATTCAATCACCACGTTTATTTGTGTGTATTAGGGGAAATAGTGAAATTAACTCGAACCTTAGAACTGTGGATTAAACACGTGGTAGAAAAGGATAGTGAGATATAAATACTAGTGAGTGCGAGAGAGCACGATAGTGACGCGCTGTTTTGCCAACGATTTTATAAGTTTTATTTCTGATTATTTATTATGGGGGATGAACAGAATACAGTAACATTGATCGATATACCCGAGATCGCGAATAATATTAAAACTTCTCCAGCATCGGTAATTAAAGCATTACATAAGTTTATATTCGGAGTGACTGGCGATCGTTTAAATCGAAGCCGGTTACGTAAGTTTTCGGGATTTGAATTCGCTTCGGATTCTGAAGAATTCACACAGAAGGTTGAGTGGACAGTTCAAAATTGCTCTGTCGGTGATTTAACAGCCAGTTGTAATCTTTTACGAATAGACTATACGGGTACTCCTAAGGAAATCGCGCAAAGATTGTGTGAACATCTGACCAATTTAGATTTATTACAAGGTCGCCCCAGTGACGAAGACGTCGACACTGAAGACCCCGATGACGAAATCGACGAGGATCAAGATGAAATACGAAGTTCCGTAAGTCAACAACTTGTCAATACTAATGCCACTATAAGTTTTAGAGATATTGAAGACACAATTCGATTGTTCGATGGTAATAACTATCCTGTTAAATTATGGGTGACCGAATTTGAGGATAATGCAATTTTGATGGGCTGGAATGAGCTACAGAAATTTATTTTTGCAAAGAAACGCCTAAGTGGATTAGCTAAACTATTTATTCAGAGTGAACGGGACATCCGATCGTGGAAACTCTTACAACAAAAACTTATTGAAGAATTCTCGTCAAAAACAACTAGCGCACAATTACATAAAATGTTACAAGATAGAAAAATGAAACGCGATGAGTCGGTGCAAGAATATTTCTTACATATGCGAGAATTAGCTTCAAGGGGAAGTATTGAAACGGATGCTGTTATACAATATGTTATTGACGGTATAACCGACGACCCGAATCGAAAAAGTATTTTGTATGGTGCACGTAACTTCAGAGAATTTAAGGACAAGTTAGAAATCTATACAAAGATTCGCGCATCATTCCATTCTTCATGGAAACGAACTTCGTCCGTTCCAAGCATTAGTCGATCGCAAGGAATTGATCGAAATGAAACAAGTAAGAAGCAGATGCCTGCCGAAGAAAAATCGAAGACCGACACTAACCATGTAAGATGTTTTAACTGTAATAATTTAGGTCATGTTGCAGCTTCTTGTCCCCGACCACGAAGGCCCAGAGGATCCTGTTATGGTTGTGGATCCACCGCACATTTGAAAAGAGACTGTAAACAAAATGGCAGAGAAGCACGTGGCTCCGCACCTGCTGACAATGATGGTCGTCAAACCGGTGAAACAAGTAATGCCTTCCATCTTATAGAATCTGCTCCAACTGTTGTGTTACCAGTTCCGAGTTATACGGTGTTACTTCAACTGGAACAAAGTGAGATATGTGCAACGCTAGATACAGGTAGCCCCATATCCCTTTTATTAGAAAGTAAGGTGCCCAAAAATGTGAATTTGAATACAAATGTAAAATCTCATAATTTTGAAGGTGTCAACAGTAGCAAAATTATTATATTAGGTCAATTAAAGTTAACTGTAATGATTAATGATATAGAATTATTAGTAAATTTCTATGTTGTACCAGATTGTACTATGAGTTGTTCCTGTCTATTAGGTAGAGATTTTATTATCCGAAACGACATTCAAATAAATTTTGGTAATACTGTTGAAATAATCAAAAAACCTGTTGTTAACATTGTTGATAATTCGTGGGATAATGAGATTCTACATATTGCGACAGAAAATAATAACACAGTAAATTTAAACATTAATGAGAAAATTGATGTTCAATCAGGTGGTAAAGTTTGTGAGATAGTTAAAAAATATTATTTTGATGTTGAAAGACCAAACGAACCACAAACGAGTTTAGAAATGGAATTAATTTTAAAAAATAACTTCAAACCTTTTTATTTCAATCCTAGACGCTTGTCATATCAAGAAAAGGAAGCTCTTAAAGAAATTATAAATGATCTTTTAGCTAGGAAAATAATTCGACCGAGTAAATCACAGTTTGCTAGTCCGATTGTGTTGGTTTCTAAGAAATCAGGTGAATATAGAATGGCAGTCGATTACCGAGAACTAAATAAAATGACACAACGCGACATATTTCCGTTGCCAAGAATCGATGATCATATAGATAGATTAAAAGATAAAATATACTACACTCGTTTAGATTTAAAAGACGCGTTTTATCACGTTCGAATAAAAGAGAATTCAATACCTTTTACTTCTTTCTCCACGCATTTAGGACAATATGAATACGTAAGATTACCTTTCGGATTGTCTAACGGTCCTTCATTCTTCACTCGCTATATTTATGCTGCATTTCGTAAATTATTAGACGAAGAAAAAATATTAATTTATTTAGATGACATTTTAATAGCGACTGAAACTATAGATGATAATTTAAACATTTTAAAAGAAGTATTATTAACTTTGACGCGAAATCATTTAGAACTAAAATGGGTTAAATGTGCATTTCTGTTAACGCAAGTTGATTATTTGGGGTATCGTATTGATGCCAGCGGAATTCGTCCAAATCCAGAAAACATTGAAGCCGTGACACAGTATTCAATTCCTAGAAGTTTTCGCGAATTGCATAGTTTTTTAGGATTAATATCGTATTTCCGTAAATTTATAAAAAATTTCGCAACTTTAGCCAAACCGTTATATGATTTATTAAACTCTAAAACCGACTTTCAGTGGAATAATGAATGTTCAAATTGCTTTGAATATCTAAAACGCATTTTGATTAATGAGCCAGTTTTAGCTGTTTATTCTCATACGACCGATACCGAGTTACATTGTGACGCGAGTAAGCACGGTTATGGATCTGTTCTGATGCAAAAACAAACCGATGGTAAATTTCATCCTGTTTGTTATTTCAGTAAACGTACTTCAAAAGCTGAAGCAAACTATCATAGTTTTGAGCTAGAAACTTTAGCAATAATTTATTCTTTAGAACGTTTTAGAATTTATCTACAAGGAATTCCATTTAAAATCGTAACTGATTGTAATAGCCTTAAACTAACGTTAGAACGCAAGGAAATCAATCCGCGAATTTTACGTTGGTCGTTAATTTTGAGGAATTACAATTATACTTTGGAACATAGATCGGCGGAACGTATGCAGCATGCGGATGCGTTAAGTAGACAATTTGCAGTACTTGTTATTACGGAAAATAGCTTTGAGCGAAATTTGGCTATCTTACAAAATTTAGATCTTGATATTGTCAAAATTAAGAACGATTTAGAACATCGAGAAGATAAAAATTTTGAATTGCAAAACGGATTAGTTTATCGGAAAACAAAAAACAAATTATTATTTTATGTACCGAAATCAATGATAAATAATGTTATTAATGTTGCCCATGACGAGATCGCTCATCAAGGAACAAATAAAACCGTAGAATATCTCATGCGTGTTTATTGGTTCCCTGATATTAAGAGAAAAGTGCAAAATTATATTTCTCAATGTTTGAAATGCATTACTTATTCTACAATAGCTAATAAAGGTGAAGGTAGATTACATTGTCATGATAAAGGAAAACAACCATTTTATTGTCTTCATGTAGATCATTATGGTCCCTTAGAAAAAACGAATCATCGTTATAAATACATTTTTGAGGTTATAGATTCTTTTACTAAATTTGTTAAACTTTATGCCACAACTAGTACTAAAGTCGATGAAGTAATTACGCATTTAAAAAGTTATTTTAACCATTATAGTAAACCGAGGAAAATTATTTCGGATAGAGGTAGTTCGTTTATGTCCGACAAATTTAAAGAATTCTTAAACAATGAAAATATTCAGCATATTGCTATTGCTAGTGCAACCCCACATGCTAATGGTCAAATCGAAAGAATAAATCGAAGTCTGACGCCAATGTTAAGTAAATTATCTAACAGTTTATCCACATGGAATACCACTTTAAGCGATATAGAGTACGCGTTAAATAACACTATAAACCGTTCGATTGGAACAACCCCCGCACAACTCTTATTCGGAATAAACCAGATCGGTAAAATTAAAGATGATTTAAGCCAAGCTTTATTAGACCAACAAGACGTTGATCGTGATTTAATTCAAATGCGGGATGATGCTTCTAAACAAATACAATATACTGCTAATCGTAATAAAAATTATTATGATCAACATCACAAACAGCCGTATGAATATAAAATTGGAGATTATGTTATGATCAAAAATGTCGATGTTACTCCAGGAGTGAATAAAAAATTATTGCCGAAATACCGTGGTCCTTATGTAATTAGAAAAGTTCTAGACAATGATCGTTATGTAATTACGGATCCTGAAGAACATCAGTTGACTCAAAAACCATTCGAAGGAATATGTTCTCCGGAAAACATGAAACTTTGGAAGGAACATATTTAATCGAATTCAAATTGTTATGAATATATTTTACTTTAGTTATGTTACTTATTATCTTATGTATAACTTATGGTTAAGAAAATTATGTCAACCAATCTTATGTATAACTTATGGTTAAGAAAATTATGTCAACCAATCTTATGTATAACTTATGGTTAAGAAAATTATGTCAACCAATCTTATGTATAACTTATGGTTAAGAAAAAAAATTATGATCAACCTTATGTATTTTAAGATTTTATGAATCATTTATGAACTTATGTCTTTATCAACAAATTTATGTATTTATGTATACTTAGATTATTTATGTACTTATGTCTTAACAACCGAATTCATGTATTAGTTATGTGTGAACCATTTATGTTAAGTGTTCCAATGATATACGAATTTTGTTGTTAACCTACAGATGATTAGGGGCAATCATTGTGTCAGGAAGGCCGAACTATAGCGCTAAACATTTAAATTTGAATTTACCGCGATGTTATAGTTGCGTGCTAGGTGGCATGATGGTGGTTCCTGGTCGGTAATACAGTGTGTGTGTCAGAGTGAAGCAAGCTGGCGAGGTGTGCGTTTAATGGCGCGACATGTTAAATTTCACTACAACAATAAATCAACTAATATCTTATGTCTAGTGTTTTATTTCTTGGCCATCACTTACTACACTTCAACATGTTTTGTATTTGAGCTACGTGTCTGAACATAGCAATTACAACCGTGTGAACTAACGTTAACCGATTTTAATCAAATTTTTACAAAAGATTCTCCTAGTGTTTATATAAATTATATAATTTTAGCAAAATATAGTATTGCCAACTTTCCGAGAAACAAAAATAATAATATTATTTTAATTTAATTTTGCTTTACTACTTATATGGTTTACATTGTTTACATTATACAATGTTACTAATTTTTCTATGTTGTTTATACAATTTAAAAAAAAAATTTAAAATAGATTTTTTATTATATAATTATATCATTTAATAATGAATAATGCTGCATTCCGAGAAATTTTGGTGAAAAATATAAAAATTTTATTTCTATTTCTTAGTATTTATTGTGATAATGTCAAAGTGGTATATATGGGTTTACCCATATACTTATAGACTTGTTTTTTTTTTCATATTTAGTCAGTTAAGATGGTTCGGCCATGTTGAGCGAATGTCTAATGAACGTTTGGTTAAAAAGATATATTTGAATGATTTTGATGGTATTCGTTTGCATGGACGTCCGATGAGTAGCTGTAGTGGTATGATTGAGAGTGTTTTGCGTGAGCAAAAGTTTCCAAGTAGTAGGAATAGAAGAGCATGTATGAGAGGAATTATAAATGTGGATGAAGCGAAAGTTGCTTGTTTGGATAGGAATGTTTGGAGGCGACTGATTTCGGAATGATGAAAGAGTTTGTGCCACACCCTTTTGGGTACATGGCGTGATTGTGTATGAATGTATGTATGTATATTTATCAAAAAAATTACTTGAGACAATTTCTTTATTGATAATATTCGAATTAGTTTTTACTTAGAATAACACTTGATATATGTTGACAAAATAGACACGCAATAAATGCAATTATCAAATATAATTTGAAAAAAAAGTGCTTTTTCAAAAAAGTGCTTTTGACGTTCACTTAAAATCATAAATTAAGCATTTTAAAATAGTTTATTTAAATTTTATAATAACAAATATAATAAAAATGATCAAATATAGAAAAATTATTTATATTTGATGAAAAACATACCCAAAAACTTATTTTGAAATTAATGATAAAAGCACTTTTTCACGAAAAAGTGAGGTGAGAATACGGGCCTTAGTTTTTAAACACATTGTATGTTGATCTCGCAATATGATTTTTGATGTTTTTGGTATGGAACAGGAAACTTTGGGTGCCAAATCATGATTATACGGGACGAATGACCCATCAAATCGACGTTTTGAAACAATACAAAATGTGGAAAATACAATAATTTTGTGAAAAATATAATAATATAACTATTGAGTTAGTCCACGACAAAAGTTGTACAAAAATAATCGCACGAATATGTTCACAATTTAATTGCAGTGACCAATACCGACAGCGCTCGTATGTCAAAATATTCTGAGTACGTAAACTATCCAAAAATGTCAAACTTTACGATAGAGACGTCTTTTAAAATTATTATTTAACTTATCTCTGTTTTTAAAAATTTTTTTTTTTTTGAAATGTAATAAATTAAAAATTGATTGGAAAAAATTTAAATAAAATTGTAAAATATTGAGCAAAATTACTTACCTTGTTAATTATATTAAATTATAAAACTTTTGTCAGCTCTGTAACTGTTTGTAAAGTCTGTAAAGTGATTCGCACATTTAATTTTTTTTTACTAAATTTATAATTTAAGCATAATTGTGTATATTTATACATAATTTATATTAAAATATATAAGTTCTGTAAGCTCCATAACTCTCTGTAATATATGTAAAGTATCACACAATATAAAATGTATTTATAAACAAATATAATAAAAATATTATTTTAATTTTTGTTAAATTTATTATTTTAACGCAATTAAATTACAAATATATAACTTTTATAAGCTCTCTAACTGTCTGTAACTTCTGTAAAGTAATCCGCATTACAATTATAAAGAAATAAATATTTTCTTTATAACAAAATTTTAATAAATATATATTTATACACAATTTATATTACAATTTATTAGTTCTGTATGCTCTATAACTGTCCATAACTGTCTGCAAAATAACACTCAAATTACACTGTATTCAATAAAAATATTGTTATTATTTTTGCTTAAATGTATTATTTTAACACAATTAAAATATATCTTTAAACAATTTATATTAAATTGTGTTAGTTCTGTAATTTCTGTAACTGTCTGTAACATCTGTAAAATAACAGGTTTCAATTGCACCAAATTTATTATTATTTAACACACAATTATATTAAAAAGAAAATAATTTTCTACTCGTGGCTAAAAACGATAACTTTACATCGAGAAAACATCAGAAATAATATTTTTTGTTTGTTTTTACGAAAGTAACAGGTTACTCTCCTCTCTACACAAGTGAAATTTTCGAAAAATGCGTGTTAATACACACACACACACACACACACACACACATATATATATATATATATATATATATATATATATATATTTATAAATAAATTAAATATTGTATTAATCAATAGAAATACGTAATATATTTCCAAGAAATTTATCAATATGAGCTAAATTAATACAAGATAAGATGCATATCCATATTCAAGCGAAAATAATATTTAAAAGTTTACAAATAATTCAGAAAAAAAACCAAACACAATTCAAGCGAAACACAATAATAGATTGCATTCTGCTCCGAGTGCTATATACTATTTGTTTTTAACACATTTTGACTGCAAAAAAAATGTGGTATAGTGATCGCGGTACGGTGTCTGTAACATTTTCAAAAAAAATAAAAGTCATATAAAAATCCTTCATATAGCCTCTAGATTAGACGAATCCGAACTTAGTTTATGTGGGTGTATTTATGTGCGTCATTAGCTCGCTCGCTTGGTCGTCGTCAAAATTTTGTGATCGCAACTCCTCCTAGACGGCTCAACCCGATTTTAATAAAGTTTTCAGGATAGATTTACTTAGTGGACAAGACGATCATGTAGTTTTATTTTTTCCAGTAATGCCAATTCTCCGAAAAAAAATTTAATGTGAATACATTATTTATCTGAATTTGATTAAATTTTCAGAAAATATTTCAATATTGCTCATATAAATTATATAATTTTAGCAAAATACAGTGTTGCAAAATTTCCAAGAAAAAATTAGTAAAGTTTTTGAAAATTTATTATGGCCATAATATTTATCCGATTCTAATCGAATATTCACAAAAGATTCTCTTAATATCTATATAAATTATATAATTTTAACAAAATAGAGAGTTGCCAACTTTCCGGAAAAAACAAACTAAAATTTTTAAAAAAATAATTTATGACTACTTTATTTTTTGGCTCCGAACCGGAACAGAACAGAAAAGAACCGTTATTATATCAGTTTCTTTCGGTTCAATATATGTTGAAACATTTTTTAAATTTTTTTGTTTTTGTGGAACAATACCCAGTTATTGATACTGAAATTAAACTAAGAGTTACTTTGATGAAGATGTATTTTTTGATAATAACTTTGCTTTTAAAATATTCTTGAAATAGTTTAATTAAAAATGCTTTGGAGAAAATTTGAATAATTAGAGGTAAATTTTATTTTTGATAATTATAATTAAATAAAAATCGTGTGTATAAGAATTTGCTACATAAATATATATTATTTTATTATTATATAATTAAAACATACATACAAATTATATAAGTTTCGAATAATAAATTATATTATTATTATAGATATTATATACTTCTAATTATTACACGTTCAATTAATTAGTAATAAGGAAGTTTCACATTTTTTGAAATTATTTTTTTTAAAAAGCACAAGTATAAACAATATCAAAAATATGTTTTTTATGTATTATAACTTTTAATTAAAATTAACAAAATATATTTTCTAAATGTGGTGGGGGAAAAACCGCGAAAGTAAAATTTGCTTGGAAACCATCATGTGACGTCACGGGGCTATGTAATCTATGGCTCTCAGTTACCAGTCTGTCACTGGGATAACCTGAAATATTTGTCAGTGTCATATAAATATATTTAAACATTTTAATATTTGTTAATGTTAAACAAAAATAAAATGAAGATATATTGTGTTCTACCGATGTGTACCAATTTATATTCACCAAACCGAACCAAAATTTTGTTTTCATTTCCAAATTCTGAAGCAAGAAGAAAGACTTGGTTTAAAAGTATGAAAAAAAAATTTGGCTACATATTTCTAAAACTACTAATGTAAATGTATGCGAAGATCACTTTAATGTAAGTATATTATATTTTAATAAATTAAATAACTAATACTGGATTATTATTAAACTATGAAAAAGACTTTTTTTAAAAGACAGTTATAATTTTTGTTAATGATTAGCTTTATTTTATTAACAAAATATATTTCTTTCAGTTTAAAAATGATATAGAAAATTATTGGGAGTATAGATTAATGGAAAATGTTCGACCAAAATTAAAGAAAGATGAATTTCCGCACATATTTACATGTCAAAAATCCAGTGTTCAAGTTCGTGTGGAAAGAAAAGCAGCAATAAAACGCGAAAAAATGCGTTTAATAGCAGATGCAGAAAAAGAAGTAATTGAAAAACAGAGACAAATTGAATCTAATACAATCGATTACAATGAAATTATGCCATACCTCTAACCAAAGTGTTCCGGTACGATTTATTAATAATCTTTCTAACAAATTTGAAATCATTCCAAACACATCTCGCATTAATATTGCATTTGAGGATAATATTTGTAATAATTCTAAGGATTCTTTTGAATCAAATATTACAAATGAAGTTACTTTATTTATTTCTGAAAAATCTGTTGAACATATCCGATGGCGTTGTCTCCGTAACTTTCTCTTCCAGTTTCGAAAACGTATTGTTTTGTAAGAGTTGGTATTATCAAAGAAAAATATCTAATAATAAATATCGAAATATAATAAAATGAATTGAATCTACTACATATTATATGCTTAATTTAAATATTTCATTTATAGATTTTTTTGTGTTTGTTAATTAGTAACATTTTTGTATTCATATTTTATTCCATCATAAAAATGATACGTAAGTAGCATATTTACTGTTGATGAAATACTATTACATGACAAATAATTTATTTTACACTAACAAAATTAGGGTTATTGCTCATTGTTGAGTTTTTATTTCTAAATCTCTACTACAAAATGAATGTTTACAAAACAAAAACTAATAATGCTCTATATTATAAACACTCTGTAATGTAAACATTTAGGCTATAATGTTAAAATTTGGCTAGACATATATTTTTCGTATGTTCAATAGTTTTCACTATTCAGATAATTGTTAAAAATAACCACTGCTTAATAAGAATAAAATATCTCTACTATAAACTCGTGTTGTGTTTTATTTATTTAAATTAAAACCCATATCCCTAAATAAATTTTATTAGCATAAACAAATCAACTTTCGGTAAATTGTTCGACTGCGCTTACACATAACCTTCTTTCATTTTAAATTTATTTTAAAAAATATGATCTGTAAGTAAATAAAACTTATATAATTACCTTTTAAATAATATTTTAAATTACTATATGCATTACCTGTATAAATTTGTAAACCTAGTAAATATTAATTTAGTATTATAACACATGTGCTAACAACGTCCGAAATCACTACATACAAAATGCATATTACTGCATTGGGCGCGCTGTGTATACCTAGCACAGTTACGTCACAGATGCGACAGCCAATTACAAAACGTTTTGAATCACGTGACTTTTGATTTAAATATTTCGAATTTCTTTTTGTAATATTAATTTGAAATATTATTAATTTGATTTTTTTTAAATTGTATATACTGTCAGTAGGTTATAAACTTTCGTTTAAATATAAAATATACGAAGTTTATTTTTTTTGCAACTTCCTTATTATTATTGTATCAATTTATGTAGTAGACATAAGATGTTTTAAATTATGTTAGAAAATACATTTTGAATACAAATACAAATATTGAAAAAAATTAAAAATTAATCACTTGAAACAGAACCGAAACAAATTAATTAGTTTTACCGGCACGAAAGCCGGAACCGAACCGATATATTTTTTTTGTAATTGAACCGGAACAAAAACCGAAATAAAATATGAAACACACTGTTTAAAGCCTTGTTTTATATTTAACCCCGATTTTAATCAAATTTTCACAAAAGATTTCCCTAGTGCCCATATAAATTACATAATTTTAGCAAAATACAGTACTGCTAACTTTCCAAGAAAAAATTATTAAAATTTTTAAAATTTAATTTTGATTTTGCTAATTAATTACATTGTTTATATTGTTTACAAAATACAATGTTGCCAATTTTCTGGAAAAATTATTCAAAATTAATTTTATGCATTACTATTTGTTTACACGATTTAAAACAAATTTTCAGGAAAGATTCATTTTTCTATGCCCGCATACTAATTATTATAAAATTTAATTTTTGAATATTGCTGCCACCGCGATTTTCTATTCTATTCTTATATCTTAACATACCGTGTTCGTTCGTTAAGTTCGTATGGGCGTTTAACATGCATTTTCGATAATTTGCGATATACTTCTTCCTCGAATTAAATTCGGAGAAATACTTAGAATACTTTTCGATAGAGCATAAAAAATTCTATAATTTGGTTTTAGTTTTATTTTGCTAGCATGTGCTGTTTGGGACATAGATTTTTTTTTTTTATTTTTTGGTTTACATTTTTTTCTCAAAAACTATGAGGTCTAGGAAAATAAGCATGATATGGAAAAATGCGGAATAATGAGTACGATAATTGAGTGAAGAAACCATTATTCTTGGATGCATCATTTAGTAGAAAAAAATACCGTCAGACCAGAATGAGTTGAAGAAAAAAATTACTTAGCTATTATGTAGCGAATTTGTTTTTTTTACTGAATTTTTTCAGATTTTTTTGAGAAAATTTTGAAAAAAGTCTTATTTTAAAAAAATCCGAAAAATCCCCTTGACAAATTTTTAAAAATTTAGTTTTTAATTTTTTTCTACTAAACGATGCATTTCAAAATAATGGTTGTTTTACGCAATTATAGCACTCATTATTCCGCATTTTTTCATAACATGCTTATTTTCCTACAACTCATAGTTTTGAGGAAAAAAAAAATAAAAACCAAGAAATCTAAAAAAAATTCTAGTGCTTAAACGGCACATGCCAGCAAATTAAAACTAAAACCAAATTATAGAACTTTTTATTGTCTATCAAAAAGTATTCTAAGTATTTCTCCGAATTTTACTCGAGAAAGTAGTATATCGCAAATTATCGATTTTGCATGTTAAACGCCCATACGAACTTAACGAACGAACACCCGGTATATGTGATAATGTCAAAGTGGTCTATATATGGGTTAACCCATATATTTTTTAATATTCATATAGATCATGTTCACTTGATTGATAAGAATTCATGTATTATACAATTATTATTTTTGAAAATTGTTAAAAACCTTGTATTAAAATACAATACCTATTAAAAATGTCAATATTTAATAAAATCTTACGAAAATTTGTTAAATTTTCTTAAAAATTGTTAAAACCTTGTAGAAAATAACAATATCATTTAAAAATTTTAATATTCTAAAAATTTTACGAAATTTCTCATTATTCTTTTAAAATTGTTAAAAACCTTGCATAAAATACACAAATTTAAAATTGTCAAAAATCTTTTACCAATAATGACAGAATCTTTCAAAATGTCAATATTTAAAATTATTTTAAGAAATTTGTTAAAAAAGTTTAAAATTTGTTAAAATATTGTAAAAACTAATAATATTTTTCAAAAATCTTAATATTCGATAAAAAAAATTTACGAAATTTGTTCAAATTTTTTTAAAATTGTTAAAAAACTTCAAAAATAATAAAATCTACCAAATATTTTTTTTTTTTTTTATAAAAATTGTTCAAATTCTTTAAAAATTTCCAAACCTTTTAAAAAATTAGAAAAATTTCAATATTTAAAATTTTTACGAAATTATTTTAAAATTGATAAATTTTTGTATAAAATAAACAAACCTTTAAAAAACGTCAATATTTAATTTTTTTGCGAAATTCGTTTAAATTCTATAAAAATTATGAAAACCTTGTATTAAAATACGAAATCATTCAAAAATTTCAAATTTTTTTCAAATTCTTAAAAATTGTTAAAACATTGTAAAAAATATATATTAAAAACCTTAAAAAAAATCTCTTTTTTTTGAAATTTTTCTCAAATTTTTTGAATTTTTTCCAAAATATTTACGTGATTTAATTCTTTAAAAATTGCAAAAAAATACTTAAATTTTTCAAAAATGTCAATATTTGAAAATAAAAAAAAATGTTAAATTTATTTTGAAACAAATGAAAGCTTTTAAAGAAAATAATAAAATCTTTCAAAAATGTCAATATTTGAAAAACTTTAGAAGAATTTGTTTTTTTTTTTGAAAGTGATTAAAACTTTGTAAAATAATAACAAATATTATTGTATATTATTCAGATGTAGATTGCAATAACTGACCATTTCAATATGGTTTCTATTATTTGCGTATTTATGAGAAATATAAACGGTATTTTATTGTCTGGATAATTTCGGTGATTTTCCAAACATATTGCAAAACTAAATTCATCTTTTTCTACTTAACGAGTAACGAAATACTTTACCGCCCATTGAGAACAAGGTATAAATACATTCAATTAGGAGTTTTCTTGTTAAAAAAACGGTATTTTCAGTTGAGCGGCGGTGTTCAGCTACAAAATATAATAAATAAAAGCATTATATTAAATTTTCAATTCGGAGTATTCTTTTCAAAATGGTATTCTAATACAATTTGCTAATGACTTGTTAAATTGGATGGGGCATTAGCTGTTGCGCTAGAGAGGAGCCATAAAATACCCATTTGTGCACAAAAGACTTTTAGCATTTGCCTATCAAGATGTTTTTACGATTAGATTCTTTGAAATTTATTTATTTATTTTCTATTATATAATAAAAATAGTTTTCTAAGAAATCCATTCAAATCGCGCATTAAATTTTCGAAAAATAGAAAATTATTTCAAATATATATATATATTGGATTATTTAATTTATGTAGATACTGAGGAGAATCATTATAGTGAGAATTAAATTAAAATTTGGAAAAATAATGTAGCGATTATAAATTTTTAAATATTTTACTAATTCGTTTCTCAGAAAGTTGGCAATACCGAAAATAATATTTTTTTTATTAAAATCCGTTCAACCGTTCCTAGCAAGAGTTGCAATTACAAAATTTTGACTGAGCGAGCGAGCAAATGAACTGACGGCGCCCACACACACAAACACACACATAATAATATAATACACTGTCTGATAAACTACGTTCAGATTCGTCCTGATCTAGAAGGCTTTATAATAAAGTATTTCTATATTATTATATTTTTTAATTAATTTTAATATTATATTATCATCCACGTAATTATTGCACTTGTTCAAAGCAAGCCGAGATTAATATTTTCTCATACAATATCAATATGTATTTTCGTTAATGTTTTATAAAATATTTCCCCCAGAAAGTATAATATTTATCGAATTAAATTAATAAATAATTTTAATTAAAATCAAACAATTTCTTAAATTAACAATCTGTTTTGTATCTGAATTGCTAATGAACTTGCGTATACAGTGTTTCTTTATTTTAATTTCATAAACAAATACCTACAAAATATATATTAATAAAAATTGTTCAAAAATTTATATAAAATGTTTTTTTAATTTTTTTTTTTCAATATTTTAATAAGATTTAATTGTAATTTGAATTTAAATGTCATTCCATACTACTTTAAAATTATTTAGTTTTGCTAGATATGTATGTATACACTGCTAAAAATATAATTTAAATAATTTATGTAATTTAACGCAGCTTTTAGCAGTAAAAGTAGTAACATTTTGTAATTGCACTCTGATAATTTATGTTGTATTATAAATTTTTTATAGAACATCCAAAATTACATAATTTTTTTACAATATATATATATATATATATATATATATATATATATATATATATATATCAAATTTTATCTAAAACAATCGTCTGCTTTGAATTGAAATTTTTCTTCCATAAATTTTGTTTTAATTTCTAATCAACTAGGTTATATTTTCTAAAACATCAAAAAAATTTAATTAGATATTTGTATCATGTTAATTGTTAAATTACTTATTAACGTAATTTAACAATTAATTTTAGCAAGGTAATTTTACCATAAATTTACTCGCACAAATATTTGTAAAAAGAAAATAAATATATTTTTTTTAAATATCTGATATTCGAATATTTCAAAGTTAGCGAAACTTATATTAAAATAATGCTTGTCTTACAAATTAGTGGTAATTTATAGTAGAAATATAAAAAAAATTACCAATAAATATAAAAAATATATGTTTTTGTTTTTTTTTTGTCGATTTTGAAATAGTATCAAACGCGAGCAACAATATTCTATTATTCTTTGTATTTTATGTTTGTCGTTTATTATCTTCTTTTGCATTATTATTATTGTTTACATTATCATTAAATTTTACAAAATTTATTACAACTTGTAGCAAAGTTTGAGAACCCCAGTACGCTAAAAATGCAAGCATGCTAGCGGTGAGGAAGGGAGTCGAGAGAGAGAGTCGTTGACGAGATATGAGAAAGAACGCTTTGAAACCAACACGAGTTCTTTGTTATTCATTACACATTAAAATCACATTATCTGTATTTGTTTATTTAAATTTAATAATTTCTTATTTGTGTAGCATCTAAAGTAGTGTTAATAAACGTTATTAAGTTATAAAGTGCATTTTATGTGTTTTATTGACTGCAAACATAACCAACTTTAACCTGCATGCTATATTGGCGTCCCAACTTAGCGGCCGAAACCAGTGTTTAAATAGTTTGTGTAATTTTAATTAGACATTTTCTGGTGTTCTACGAAATACCCGTGTCGATTAAATACAACTAAAAACTGTTTATTGTATTTCAAGTGTTAATATGAGTAATGAATAAGTACTGTTTGGTGCAAGTGTAAAAAGATCATTATTGAGACATTTTTTTGTGTCCAATACATACAAATATATCTATTGAGACATTTGGTTGTGTCCAATACATACAAATATATCTATTGAGACATTTGTTTGTGTCCAATACACAAGGTAAATACACACAAATATATTTATTGAGACATTCGTTGTGTCCGGTAAAATTATATGAACCGTTGCATGGACATATTTTAACTTCAGTGCATAAATACCGCGTCATTCGTCGCCGTGTGTGGTCGTTGCGCTGTTGTACAGAATAACTCCAGTGACGCTCAAACTTTTTTCGAGTATATTTTTATATTTTTTGATTATTTTTTTTTAAATAAAAATAATTAACACAAAGTTAAACAAAATGTCAAAAAAACTAGAATCAATCACTCTCACAAATGAACAATTCGAGCAACTTCTCACGCGTGTTACGGGTTCTTTAAGTGCAAATGTTGAACATCTTAGAAATAATGCTACCGATAGTCCGGTGCCGATTACTCAAAATTCCGGAAGTTTTGCAAAATGTACGTCTAGATTTGATGGAGGTGCATCGTCAGATGTTGACGCTTTCCTGGATGCAATAATAATTTATAAAGAGTGTTTAAACATAACCGATGAGAACGCATATAAAGGTTTACCAATGTTACTTGAGGGTTACGCGGCCACATGGTGGAAGGGTATTAAACAAACAATTTCTTCTTGGGATGATGCTGTTAAAACATTACGAGAAGTGTATTCCAAAAAGTTACCGGCACACTTAGTGTACAAAGAAATTTTTTCTCGTGAACAAAACGGAAACGAATCGACCGAATTATTTATTTGTCACGTACGCGCGTTGATAGCACAATTGCCATATAGTTTGGAAGAACGTGTTCAATTAGATATGCTGTATGGTCAGTTGCATAAAAATATTCGCCAGCGAGTAACGAGAAACGAATTTGACACTTTCCATAAATTGATTCAACGAGTTCGGGATATAGAAATCTCTACGAAAGAAGTAACTAAAACTGAAGAGAAATATACGGATAAACACACTCAGCGTATAAGATGCTCATATTGTAAACTATATGGTCACCTAATCTCAGAGTGTCGAAATAAAGAAAAATCTGATAATAAAAAGAAGAAAGAAACGGTCACCCCAGAACGAACCGTATCAAAACCAAACCCAAACATTTATTGTTACGGTTGTAAAGCACCCGGAGTGATACGTACAGAATGCTCAAATTGCAACAAAACTAAGAAGAGTGAAGTAGAAGCAAACATTGGAAACATAACTTTCTATGAAGGACAAATTGGAACTCAATTTCATAGACCAAATCTATCAGTCAAAATTGATGGTCTTCAAGGCATAGTTCTGGCTGATACTGGTGCAACAAGAAGTATTGCTGGCAAGAAACTTTTCGAAAATATTAAACATTCACACCCAATTGAAATCGAAGATGTGAAAGTTACTCTTGCAGATGGGAATGAGCAACAGTTAAAGCTTCCATGCATAGAAGTGAATGTGGACTTAAATGGGAAAATAGTACCAACAAAATTGTTATCTCTTCCAACGCCACACGATAACAGAACTCTGTTAGGTATGGACTTCTTAACACAAGCTGAAATAGTGCTTGACACCGCTAAAGGAGAATGGTATTTTAGAAAGGAACCAGAAAGAAAATACTCATTTTCACCGACTGTATCAGAAATAAATCAAGTTGAATGCCAAAGAAATTTATATGAAGATATAAAACTGCGGGGAAATGAAGGAGAAGATCTAACATTAGAACAACGAGAACGTGTTAATGTTCTACTTACGAATAACATGAGCATTTTCACACAAGGGGGAGAGTCAACTCCTTTTGCCGAACATCGAATAAATATCAAAGATGGTCAGTCACCAATCTCCGTACCACCGTTCAGAATGGCAAAACCAAAAAAGGAATACCTTCAGAAAGAGATCAATGAACTTCTTGATAACGGGATAATAGAAGAATGTGAATCTGCCTGGGCTGCTCCAGTGGTTTTAGTACCAAAAAAGGAGGGATCATATAGGTTATGCATTGACTATAGACGGTTGAACGAAATCACAATCACGGATTCGTATCCAATGCCACGGATTGACGAATTGCTTCACGCTGCGAAACAAAGTAATTTCATGACAACGATAGATTTACGCGCAGGCTACCATCAAATCAATCTTCATCCCGACGACCGAGATAAGACTACGTTTACCACGCCGTTCGGAACTTTCCGATATAATAGAATGCCCTTCGGACTCAAGAATGCTCCAGCAACCTTCCAACGGATGATAGACCGGTTTAGAACTGGATTAGACGTCACTATTTTGGCTTATCTTGACGATTTGATAATAATCTCAGAAACATTTGAAGATCATTTATGTGATCTACAGAAAGTATTTGATCGGCTCAAGCAATTTAAATTGAAGGCAAATCGAAAGAAATGTGTATTTGTACGACCAGAAGTTGAATATTTGGGACACGTACTAACGCGTTCAGGGTTGCAAATCAATTCAAAAAAAGTAGCTGATACGTTATCAAGACCCATGTGTGATCAACAGAATAACAAAACATGTGATCTGTGTACAGTAACCATAGAAATACCTAGAAGACCTGCTACTGACATTAGGGAAGGACAATTAAGTAATGCGGTCCAAGGTCTTTCTGCGAAACTAATACCCAAAGATGAAATACCTGAAATTCTCAGAGAGTATCATGACTCGCCTACTGCTTGCCATGACGGAATTGAAAGAACATTAGGTCGAATCAAAAAAGAAGTGTCGCCTACTACCTATGAAATTGCTGATGTCAACAATCCGGAAATTGGACTAGGTAAGCATCATGTATCTGAATTGACCCCATTTATAGGTTCTAGCGATGCTGAATCAACACCCATCTACAAAAAACGAGGTAGAGGGCGTCCGAAGAAAACTCATCCTAGTCACTCGGTGAGGCCACCTTCTCGCGACTAGAGGGGGAGGATGTAGCAAAGTTTGAGAACCCCAGTACGCTAAAAATGCAAGCATGCTAGCGGTGAGGAAGGGAGTCGAGAGAGAGAGTCGTTGACGAGATATGAGAAAGAACGCTTTGAAACCAACACGAGTTCTTTGTTATTCATTACACATTAAAATCACATTATCTGTATTTGTTTATTTAAATTTAATAATTTATTATTTGTGTAGCATCTAAAGTAGTGTTAATAAACGTTATTAAGTTATAAAGTGCATTTTATGTGTTTTATTGACTGCAAACATAACCAACTTTAACCTGCATGCTATAAACTTTAATATTATTGTAGGTATACATGAAAAGTTAAATTTTTTCTCAACATTTATATATCACATAGATATATTCAATATTTCATAACTTAGATATTATTATTCTGATATTTTTTTGTTTCGTTATTTATTTTTGTTAGATTTATCGTAGTATATTAATTGAACAATTATTAAAAACTAAATTCAGGTTTCAAGAAAAAAATTGGTAATCGAAATTAATTTATATTTATTGATGAATATTTTAAAAACAAATGATTAAATTTTTGATTTAAACTCTGGCTTTTAATAATTTTTAATATACTTAGAATACTTTTCGATACGGCATAAAAAGTTCTATAATTTGGTTTTAGCTTTAATTTGCTAGCATGTGACGTTTGGGCGCTAGAATATTTTCTCGATTTTCTGGTTTTTATTTTTTTTCTCAAAAACTATGAGCTGTATGAAAATAAGCATGTTATGGCAAAATGGAAAACAATGAGTACTATAATTGAGCGAAAAATCATTATTCTAGAATGCATCGTTTAGTAAAACTAAATTTTTGAAAATTTGTCATATTGCTCAAAAAGAAAATCTGAAAAAATTCACTAAAATGGAGAAAAAATTAGCTATGTAAGAGCTAAGTAACTTTTTTTTTAACTCATCTGGTTTGGCAGGAAAAATTATTGACAATTAATATTTTTTGCATTTTTATTTAGTTTTTCTATTCTGTCAAACCAGATTGAGTTAGAAAAAAAAAAGTTACTTAGCTATTATGTAGTTAATTTTTTTCTCTATTTTACTGAATTTTTTCAGATTTTTTTGGGAAAATTTTAAAAAAAATTTTATTTTGGAAAAATCTCAAGGGAACCCAAAAATTCAGTTTTTTTTTCTACAAAACGATGCAACCTAGAATAATGTTTTCTTTATTCAATTATAGTACTCAATGTTCCGCATTTTTCCATATTATGCTTATTTTCCTACATCTCATAGTTTTTAAGAAAAAAAAGTAAAAACCAAAAAATAAAAAAAAAAATTCTAGCGCCCAAACGTCACATGCTAGCAAATTAATACTAAAACCAAATTATACAACTCTTTATGCTCTATCGAAAAGTATTTTAAGTATTTCTCCGAATTGAACTCGAGAAAGAAGTATATCGCAAATTATCGAAAATGCATGTTAAACGCCCATACGAATTTGACGAACGAACACCCGGTATATCATATTACCTACATAATGTTTTGTAATATAGTTCTGATATTGTATATATTCGGTAAATAATTTTGAACCTAGAAATACTGGGAATTAAAGTATCACATAATTTCTAGGTAAAAATTGCATTTATTTACCAGGTATATACAGCCTGTTTCAGAGTAAGCGCCTTATTTTTTTTTAGCCACACTATGGGTACTACTTTCAAAATATTTGGCAGTAATATGTTTCAGGACATTCTCTATACGATGGTGATACCAGATTTTCAATTGAACGAATCATTTCAAAATGGCGACGTTCAAC
This sequence comes from Clivina fossor, assembly GCA_963966155.1. Lineage (NCBI taxonomy): Eukaryota > Metazoa > Arthropoda > Insecta > Coleoptera > Carabidae > Clivina > Clivina fossor. Next base: position 1,031,277 of record OZ014567.1, read on the forward strand.
TTTTTTTTTTAAATGGGATGCCATAATTTTTTTATTATTATTGAGATCCTAAAAACATTCTTTTTACGATAGTATTTCGTTTTCTTTAAAAATTTATTTCTTTCCCTATCAAAAAGCAATTTAACATTTTAATCTAGTAGCGCATGAACGTTTTACACCCGATGTTATTTTTGTCCAAATATCAAGTAGCAGTAGACAAACTAGTAGTCAAACGTCAAACACCACAATTGGACGACGTTTCAATTTATGTATTGAAAAAGAAGGAAAACATTTCGAGCATTTTTTGTAAATACCTAATTTTTTTTGATGTAAATTTTTAATTTTGAGTTTCAAAAAGTTGATGTAGATGACAAAATAAAGTTTCATTGTTTCTTTTACGTCTACCGCTACTTGATATTTGGACAAAAATAACATAACATGCGCTACTAGATTAAAATGTTAGTTTGCTTTTTGATAGGGAAAGAAATGAATTTTTAAGAAAAACGAAATACTATCGTAAAAAGAATGTTTTTAGGATCTCAATAATAATAAAAAAATTATGGCATCCCATTTAAAAAAAAAGAAGCTGAACGTCGCCATTTTGAAATGATTCGTCCAATTGAAAATCAGATATCACCATCGTGTAGAGAATGTCCTGAAACATATTACTGCTAAATATTTTGAAAGTAGTATCCATAGTGTGGCTAAAAAATAATAAGGCGTTTACTCTGAAAGAGGCTGTATATATTAGAGTATTTAGTATTTTAAAAATAGCATTTTAGTATTTCTATATCTTTATAAAATTATATATTCCATATATTTTACAAATTATTAAATAAAAAATTATTCATGGATGTGTTTTTGTTTGTTTTGTTTTTAGAAATCATTCGTCTCGTTTCTCGAGGCAGACAAATCAGACCAGTTTGAGCAAAAGCACAGGACCGTACTCCCAATAAATTTTCAGTTTCACTATAAAATAATAGAGAAGGTAAGCAGCTATTTTTTGTGTTATATTTGGTTTTTTTTCTATTTGCAAAATTTCAAATTAGGCGCGCAATAACTCGAAGAATTTCAATCACTCAACCTAAATATATTACAAAAATTATTTTACTTAGTTTTTGATCAAAAATGCAAAAGTATAACCTTTTATATCGATGTTTTTACTCCACGTGAGATATATGCCAAAACACACGGTGTCCAAAAATTTTACTTGTGTAGCCTTCCTGGAAATTTTTTAATAAGACCATCTTAATATATATATATATTACTTGCTTTGGAAGAATTAATATTTGGTTGGTCAAGTTTACAATTTCTGAAAAATTTGACGTTATTATACATATTGCCTATATTATTTTAACTAGACTTTAAGTAGAAATTAATAAATGTAATTGGTCAATTAATTTAATTTAACTTGCTAGTATGTAATATTGCACATATCGGAGATATTGAGTATTACTTTTGTTCGTACACTGTATGTATATATATATATATATATATATATATATATATATATATATATATATATATATATATATATATATATATATAAAACGAAAATATAATGACTGATAATAATTTTAGATGTCTGTGGATAATGGGTTTTGCAGTCAGAAAATTTGGGATAGATGTTAAATAAAACTCATTCAAGTTTAGAAGGCAAGCTTTCGATTGTATTCAAATCTTCTTCAAGGCCTGAAACTAACAGAGTCTTTTTTACAACATGGAAACCATTGTAATAGAATATAATAATGTAAAATATAAACCATAAAATAAACAACTTGATTAAAACAAAAGTCAGAATTATAAAAAAAAAAAGACTGTTAGTTTCAGGCCTTCAAGAAGATTTAAATACAATCGAAAGCTTGCCTTCTAAACTTGAATGAGTTTTATTTAACATCTATCCCAAATTTTCTGACTGCAAAACCCATTATCCACAGACATCTATATATATATATATATATATATATATATATATATATATATATATATATATATATACATATATATATATATATATATATATATATATATATACATATATATATATATATATATATATATATATATATATATATATACATATATATATATATATATATATATATATATATATATATATACCTATATATATATACAGTGCGTTATTTTTATCTCTGAACTACATACAAATTTCCTATGTTCAATTTAAAAAAAAACACGTCAAACGTATGGAGGCATCCCTGACAATTATGCAACCAATCTTACGTAATATGATGTTTATTTGAATAAAAAATGAAATATTTAACAGAATATGGTCATTTATTGTAAATTGCTGAACACTTAAATTTATAAATTATAGTTAATAAATAATACTATACATTTTTAAACAGATTTCTTGAAATAATGCGAATAGTTTAATGCTTTCTAAATATTTTGTTGAAAGTAATTCAGTTTTTTCAAATAACTATCACATTATGTAAGATTGGTTGCATAACTATCAGGGATGTCTCCATGCGTTTGATGTGTTTTTTTTTTTAATTACGAAATTTATATATAATTCAGTTCATATGTTCAGAAATATAAATATCGCACTGTATATATATATATATATATATATATATATATATATATATATATATATATATATATATTGCTTATATCTTGTATTTTCAGTAATTAATTATAAAAATTTAAGCTGAAATTAGTAATGCAACTAATGTTCATTTAACTTAACTGAAATAGTTTAATCAGATTAAATATTATGTTGGCGTTATAGTTATGTTTAATGCTGCTGCTATACTCTGTGGTATATATAGTAACTAGATAATAGTATAATAATGTTTACATTATTGTACTAGTGCCCAAAATGACCACTTTCTTCGTACATCCGAAATATGGTGTGGTAATATTAATATTATGTTGCGCTTGAAGGAAAAATATTTAACATGAAATTTCTTATTCTACTTATTTGCATATTCAACCAATATTATCTATAATTATACAAAATTGTAGATATAAATGCATAATATTCTTGAATTATATATTACATGATTGGTTTTTTATGTTTTTTAAATTATTGTTAATATTTTTATTTTTTATAAAAAAGTTATCAATCGACTATGTTTTTTTTTAATTAGGACGTATTTTAATTAGATTTAATTAAATAAAATTTAATAAATAATCTTGCTAAATGTGCAAGCTATTCGCTGATAACTTGCCAGAATATACTGTTAATATTAACCAAACTTTGTGTCAATATCAAACAAATTATTTTTTTTTTATTGATTTAAATAAATCACTTTTATATTTATATGTCTTATTATTGTATATAGATTTTTTTCTATTTTTTGTCAAACAATTTAAATTATATACACTTTTAAATTTCATAAATTATTAATGTTTATTTTTTCTTTAAATATTTTGTATTTTTTTTTGTATTTGATACGTTAAAGTAAAAACTGTATTGGCTAGAAAAAATAATGATAAAAATATAGTGGAAAATTAATCTATTATTATTTTCTCTGTTTTTCTAATCAAAGGTAAATCGCTGAGGAAAAAAGTAACTTCATTCTGAAGCAGCTAAAATGTCTCTCTCCATCGAGGTGTTGACGCAGCTGAAATGCAGCCAGTGCGAGGGATATTTGTCTTGCGGTCCCGTTTACATTGCCGAGGATAGGAGTAAGTTTTGCGGCAGATGCACGGTGCCCGAAGATAAATCAGTTGTACGAGAAGTAGACTACGAATTGCTGGCGGAATCTCATCAATTCCCCTGTAATAATGATGAAGCTGGCTGCCCAAAAAAAATAAATTTCAATAATATGCATCATCACACAGTCTGTGGCTATCGTCACTATCGTCAGTTGATATGCCCGATTGGAGTGAGGTGCGAATGGCTGGGAAGGAAAGATGAACTACTGGCACATTGCGAAGCAGAACATCCCAGTCAGATACGGGAAAATGGCTGCACATTTGAACATAACATTACAAGTGCATCGCAACACACGTATCTCCTAGTTGTATGTCGTATACTATTCCTTCTACACACGAAAGTGTGTTTACAAACTAAGAAGATCTATCATAGTGTACGACATTTGACGGGGACACCGTGTCAAGGTGATATAAATTACGATGTAATAATTACCAAAGGTAAAAATAAAATAATTAGTTCAAATACAATTGCTGATGAAGGTGTTCGTGTCTTGCAGCATGATACGTCAGTTGCGCATGATATAAATTTGTTGATTAGTGTCTTGGGTGGTTACAATGGCACCCAATTCAAACTAAATGTGATTGGTGATTTTGTGAATTTAGAGAAACACGACGAATGTGTAATGTGTCGAGGTGCAAAAGGTGTTGTTATAGAGAAAAAGTATCCTTGTTTTGCTGGTTGGTTGTGTTGTAAATGTGCTACCGAAGAAGTAGTATGTACAAAGAAAGCTGGTTGTAAAGAAAAAGATATTGCTAGTAAAATTATCAAACATAATCAGTATTATTGTCCAACTAGGCTTATTGTTAATTTATCATTCAGGTGTTTCAGTGAATTTGAAATTAGTTTTACCGATACTTGGACGACATGTTCCGATGGGAGTGGTTGGTATTTCCAATATCGTAAAACTGATTTCCATTATGAATTTACTTTAATCACAGATTTGAATTCAACTTATTTAGATTCCTTCATGTTTTCACTACATTTACGTGTAACTAATCAAAGTGGCAGAAGAACATTAGAACCAATCGCATTAATGCGTTCATATGGTGAAGAAGACTACTATGCTCGTATTGATCAGGATCAGCTACCTTATCATTCCGATTCGAAATATTTTGCTAAATTTTAATGGTAAAATGAATAATGCATGTAAATTTAGTGAAAGACTTTCTTATGTTTCATGTATTGTTTTAGTTTATATATATATATATATATATATATATATATATATATAATAATAATAATAATAATTATGTAAATGTATTTTATGTATGTGTTTAATATGAGACAATTGATTGTTTACCATTTATTAAATAATTAACTTTTTATTTTATAAATATATATATATATATATATATATATATATATATATATATATATATATATATATATATATATATATAAAGAGCAAACGCTTATACATAAAATTGAAATGAAAATGTCATAAATTTGTGAAAATTATCTAAAAATTGTAATAAAATATTATAACCTTGTGTTAAATAACAAAACTTTTTGCAAAATGTCATAACTTTGTGAAAACATTCTTATATGTATATATCATATGCTTGTGAAAAATACATAACCTTGTGAAAATAATGATATAATTGTAATAAAATATCATATATATATATACAACGTGATTAATTTTAATAGAAATGTAATTGTTTTTCGAAAATGTTGAATATTCAATAAAATTTACTTGAAATAATGGAAACGATTTTAATTTTTTTAACGAAAAGCAAAAAAAATAAATGACATTTAATTTTTTATGTTGTATAATTATCTAAAATGTTATTAACAAATTTTGATTTAAAAAGACCGAGCTAAAGTAGTTCAGACATGTCTTTAATAGTGTTAAATTAATAATATTAAAATTGGCTATATTTGAAAAAAAAATATTTATTTACTTAACTAATTATGTTTTATATATATATATATATATATATATATATATATATATATATATATATATATATATATATATATTGTATATGTAACATTGAGTATTACTTTATTTGTATATTTTAAATATTTCGAGCACACTGTGGTCAGCTTCAATTACGACTCGTAACTCAAATTTCAATTTTATTTGAACTACTTCATGTACTCAACAACAAACAATAACAAACAATATGTAACATTATTTAATGTTTTATTACTCAACTATATAATGAGGTTTAGATTTATTAAATACTAATTAATTAATAATTAACTAATTAGTCAATTAATTTCTATGAAAGTTTTAATTGTAAAAATGCAAACAAATTACAACTTTATCAAACAAAAATTGAGAAATATTTTTTGGACAAAAATTTAATGAATTTCTGTATATTAAATATTTAATATATATATATATATATATATATATATATATATATATATATATATATATATAAATATATATATATTTATCAATAAAAATACGTAGTATATTTCCAATAAATAATCAATAAAAGCTGAATATATAAAAGATAACATAAAAACTAGGTGAGGGCATGTCTATATTCAAGCGATAATAATATTTAAAAGTTCATAAATAAACATTAAATTTTTTCGCAATATAATTAATTAAATAAAGCTAAAAAAAATAAGATGATTACGATAATTAAAAAAATAATAAATTAGTATTGGTTAAATTGTAACTTTTTTAAAAGATGTATATATATATATATATATATATACAGGGTGTTCGTTCGCTTGGTTGATATAGGGCAATAACATGGGATTTCGATAATATGCAGAGTACTACTTTCTGAAGTAAAATTCGGAGAAATACTTAGAATACTTTTCGATAGGGAATAAAAAGTTCTATAATTTGGTTCTACTTTTAACTTGCTAGCATGTGCCGTTTGGGCGCTAGAATTTTTTAAAAATGTTTTTTAGAATTTTCAATAATGTTTCCTTCTAAATCGGTACGAGTAAGAGAAAAAAGTTACTTAGCTATTATGTAGCTAATTTTTTTCTCTATTTTACTGAATTTTTTCAGATTTTTTTTGAGCAAATTTGAAAAAAAAGTTATATTTAAAAAAAAGTCAGAATAAGACTTTTTTCAAAATTTCCTCAAAAAAATCTGAAAAAAATCAGTAAAATAGAAAAAAAAATTAGCTACATAATAACTAAGTAACTTTTTTTTCTAACTTATACTGATTTAGCAAGAAAAATTATTGAAAATTCTAAAAAACATTTTTAAAAAATTTTAGCGCCCAAACGACACATGCTAGCAAGTTAAAAGTAGAACCAGTTTATAGAACTTTTTATTCCCTATCGAAAAGTATTCTAAGTATTTCTTCGAATTTTACTTCAGAAAGTAGTACTCTGCATATTATCGAAATCCCATGTTATTGCCCTATATCAACCAAGCGAACGAACACCCTGTATATATATATATATATATATATATATATATATATATATATATATATATATATATAGTATTTTAATATAAATTATATATAAATATATTTGTAATAATATAATTGAGTTAAAATAATAATAAATTTGGTAAAAATAATACGTGTCATTTTACAAATGTTACAGACAGTTACAGAGCTTACAGAACTAATATATTGTAATATAGACTGTTTATAGATATATTTCAATTGTGTTGAAATAATAAATTTAAGCAAAAATAATAACAATAATTTTATTGAATACGTTTTATAAATACAGTATATATTGCGTGTTACTTTACAGACAGTTACAGACAGTTATAGAGCCTTCAGAACTAATAAATTGTAATATAAATTGTAATATAAATTGTATATATATATATATATATATATATATATATATATATATATATATATATATATATATATATATATATATATTTATTATAATTTTGTTAAAAATATATAATTTGTTTCTGTATAAATTTAATGCGGATTATTTTACAAAAGTTATAGACAGTTATGGAGCTTACAAAAATTATATATTTGTAATAATTTAATTGCGTTAAAATAATAAATTTAACGACAATTAAAACAATATTTTTATTGAAATTGTTTATAAATAAAGTTTATATTGCGTGTTATTTTACAGATATTACAGAGAATTATTAAGGTTACAGAATTTATATATTTTAATATAAATTGTGTATAAAAATACACAATTATGTTAAAATTATAAATTTAGTGAAAAAAAATGAACAGACTTACAAATAGAGTTACAGAGCTTATAGAAGTTACATATTTTAATATAATTAACAAGGTAAGTGATTTTTAATTTATTATACATTTCAAAAAAATATAACTTAAGGAAAACAAAACAAAGATAAGTTAAATAAATAATTTTAAAATAATAACTGCTAGATTATATTTTAGAACCTTTTTAGAATCTTATAAAGAATTGAAAAAAAAAAACATTTAAGAATGACAATTAACGAATACGTGGGTTGCTTTTTACCACTTTGATTGCAAGAAAAAGTGTTATAGCGTTTGGTACGGTGACTGTAACATTAAAAAAAAAATTGTATAAAAATCCTTCATATAGCCTCTAGATGACGAATCCAAACCTAGTTTATGTGGGTGTATGGATGTGCGTCATCAGCTCGCTCGGTCGTAAGTCAAAATTTTGTGGCCGCAACTCCTCCTATATTTAGACGGTTCAACCGATTTTAATAAAATTTTCAGGATAAATTTTTCTAGTGCCCAAGATGGTCATGTAATTTTGTTTTTTTTTTAGTGATGCCGACTTTCCGAGAAAAAAATTACTAAAGTTTTTAAAAATTCATATTGGCTACGTTATTTATCCGATTTTGTTCAAATTTTCAGAAAAAATTTCCATAATGCTCCCATTAATTATATAATTTTATTAATATCCATTGTTGTCAACTTTCCAAAAAAAAACTAAAGTTTTAAAATATTTATTATGGCCATGTTATTTAACCGATTTAACTCAAATTTTCACAAATGATTATCTTAGTATTTATATAATTTACGTAATTTTAACAAAATACAGTGTTGCCAACTTATCGAGAAAAAAATCACAAAATTTTTTCAAAATTTATTGTGGCTACATTATTTATTCGATTTTGATGAAATTTTCCTCAAAGTTTTTCCTAGTGCCCACATAAATTATAATTTTAATAAAAATATTGAGTTACCAACTTTCCGAGAAATGTCATGTCATATATGGGTTTACCCATATCTACTTCTAATCTTGTTATATATCAGGATAGGGTAATCGTAGTATTGCCATCTGTCAACTGACGTCTCAATCGTAAAGTTTGACATTTTTGAACGGTATACGTACTTAGAATGTTTCGACATACGAGCGCTATCTGTATTGGTCACTGCAATTAAATTGTGAACATTTTCGTGCGATTATTTTTGTATAACTTTTGTCGTGGACTAACTCAATATTTATATTATTATATTTTTCGCTTTTTAAATTGTTTCAAAACATCGATTTGATGGATTATTCGCCCTGTATAATTCTGATTTGGCACCCAAAGTCTTCTGTTCCATTCCAAACACATCAAAAATCATATTGCAAGTTCAGCATATAATGTGAAATTAAAAAAAATGTTGTAGCAAAAGTTGGTGTTAGTCAGTTAAGATGGTTCGGACATGTTGAGCGAATGTCTAATGAACGTTTGCTGTTCAAAAGATTTATTTGAATGATTTTGATAGTATACGTTTGCAGGTGGACGTCCGATGAGTAGTTGGAGTAGTGGTATAATTGAGAGAGTGGCTTGCGTGAGCGAAAGTTTCCAAGTAGTAGGAATAAAAGAGCATGTATGAAAGTGGAATTATAAATGTGGATGGAGCGAAAGTTGCTTGTTTGGATAGGAATGTTTAGAGACGACTGATTTCGGGATGATGAAAAGAGTTTGTGCCACACTCTTTTGGGTACATAGCGTGATTGTGTATGTATGTATGTATTTGATAATTGCATTTATTGGGTGTTTATTTTGTCAACATTTATCAAGTGTTATTCTAAGTAAAAACTAATTCGAATATTATCAGTTAATATCAATAAAGAAATTGTCTCAAGAAGTTTTTGTGATAAGTACGAAAAAAAAAAACAAGATTAAAAGTAGATATGAGTAAACCCATGTATATATAAGTTAAGTAAACGATTATGGTTCGACTTAAAAAAATTTATTTTATTTTTATAACGGATAATGATTTACAAATCGATGTTAACAATTTCAAATACAGAATGTAACTAACTTAAACATATAAAAAAGTATATAATGTAAAATTAACTATCAGCAGTTTTGCTTTACAATTTTATGTATTCAAGTATCATGCAGTGGCGGGGTTCTGCTGTTATCAGCAGTTTCCGTGGGAATCTACGATTCTAACTCCTCCCCCCTTAGAATTGGGCATCCCCTAGAAGATTGACGTGGGGTTGAAGATTTGATAATTTCTGTTCCGCGGGTGGACTCTGGTTTGATTTTTTGCATCTCGTTTGCAGGAACTTTCTGAGAAAAACTGTGAACATTACAACGCCAATGATTAATAAAATAATATACAGAGTTGCAATTGAATAATTTGTGACGTTGTTGATGTCGTATTCATCGATGTCTTCGTATTTATTGATTGGTATCTTCAGATCTTGAATGTTGTTGAATTCGGTGACGAGTTTTCGGTTGATGGAAGAACTGCCAAATATTGATTAATTTTATCAATTAGTTCGACGTGGTTTGTTCTTGTATTGATTTTCACATATTGACAATTTTTCTTGTATAAAATAAAATGTGTTCGCATGAGTTGTTGGCGATTTCATTTATTTAATTCGGACATTGAAAGTTATTAGGTTCTGTAGTACAAACATCGTTTAGAGATTTTATTTGATCATTAATAGATTTTAAAAAATATTGATTGTTCGTGATTACAGTTACAAATCCAGACTGAAACTTAGTGGGAATGGATATGAGATGAAACAATTCAAAATTTATAAATTTTATTTAACTCATCATTTAGATCATTAATTTTAATAATACTGGGGTGCATAAAGTGCAATTTTCTATAACTTGTAGAATACTTAAAATAATTGTAAATAAAGTTGATTATAATTTCTTAAATAAAATTATTTTGGCTTCACTGATAACAATATATAACAGTTGTTCGAATTTTTATTTTTAATTGTAATTTATTTTGTCTGATTGTTTCAATTATTTTATTGAACTTTTCGATTGTTTGATTGCTAACTGAATATTAATACTTTAATTGATTATTTAATTTATTTTTATTATTTTCTAATAGTTTAAGATTTTTGTAAATATTTAATTTCTAATCTCGCGTTGAACGCGATGTAGACGGACCTGCAATATCGAAAATATTTTGAGTGATTTTTCTAGGTTGTTTTATATTTGATAAATGAATTTTTGACTGCTTTTTGTCATTATCAGTATTAATTTCCGTTGTTTTTAAATTCTTATTTACAGATTTTATTTTTTTTTTCTCTTTTTAAAATTAGCCTGCCGCGTTTTGTTAACCTTTTGTTTATTGTGTACATAAAGACTTTCGGGTATATCGGGTACATTTTCTCGATTTTGGTTTAATTTGTTAATTAATTTTGTTTTAATATTTTGGTAAGCTAACTTAACTTTCTTTTTGTGATTTTGATTTTTTACTTCGTATCTGTGTGTATCTGGGAATCTGTACGACTTAGTGTAAACAGGCAACTCGTCTTTAGTACGTATGCGGTGTTTAATTTCATTTGTAAAAGATAAGGGTTTATCATCTGTGTGGGAAAGGTCACTGTACTGTTTAATTAAATTTTTTACTGCTAATTTTTCTTCAGTGTTTATGTGTTCTGTTCTAATTTGTGAAATGTCAAATTTATTATGAAATTTTTGGTTTTGAAAATTAATATTGTTTGTTGCAAAATTATTTAATGATTGTACTTGTAATAAATTTGAAGTGTTTACTATGCATTCTTTATCGTTTGTGTTTATAACAGGATAATACGTTATATAATTTTTTATTTTTGCAATACCTTCTGGAATTCTAACATTTTTAATATTTATTTCTGAAATAAATACTTCGCCGTTTTCTATGTTGTTAATATGAAATTTTGTTATTTTTTCTGTTTTTGGAGGGATTGCAGTGTAACGCATGTGTGTAATAGGTTTGTAAAAATGAATTTTTATTTCAGTTTTTGGTGTTATGATTTTGTCGTGAGTGAGATCAATAATAGCTTCTAATAATTTTAAATTATCGAGTCCGAGTAAAATATCAAAATGACTATGAAAATCAAATAAATAATATTTTAAAATAGTATTAGAATTTTTGAATAAGTTTGAACTTGGCAATAAAATACTAAAATTTTCTACTGATGTGCCGTGAGCTGTAGTGATTTGAAATTTGTCGTTTTGAATTTTATTTTTAAAGAATTTATTTGCAATTTCTGGTTTTATAAAAGAACGCGTGCTACCGGTGTCGATTAGCACTTTTAAATTGTATTCTGGGTAAATAATAAATGGTAACTCGCTTTGATTATGCGATAAAGTTAATGATTCAAAATTTAATTTGTTTCCGAGGCTTTTATCTCTAAAAAATTATTCGGATAATTTTGATCGTCTGGTTCGGAAATAATAACATTACTATCGTCATAAATTTGTTCGTCACAATTTTGATAATCGATATATTGATCGCTAGAATTTTGTTCGTCAAAATTTTGATAATTATAATATTGCTCGCTATTATTTTGTTCATAATTTAAGTCGTTTATTTCTGTGTTAAAAAGTTCTTCTGCTACGTATTTTGGTGTTTGTCTGTATTGTGCGTGCATATTTTGATAAGGACGCGGAGCAACAAAGCCGGAAGGGCCAGGTTTAGGTGTAAACGTTTGTCGTGTACTCACACTCATAGGCGTGGGTGTAGGTAATTTTTTATAGGGATTTGGTTGGAACACGTTTTGTTTTTGTGTTTGCGTTGCATTTTTATTTGTGTAATGATTATTATGTAATAGTGGAGATCTGTAATTTGATTGTTGTGGTGTAGGTCTATAATTTAATTGTTGTGGTGTAGGTCTGTAGATTAGTTGTGGTTGTGTATTTTTATATAAATGTGTTTTGTTTGTGTGTGCGAATGTTTGATTTTGTTTGGCTCTAATATTTTGTTGTGAACTTAATTGACTTTCTAGTTGAAAATCATTAGTTAACATATTAAGCGCGGTGTTCATATCTGGAGGATTTTTAGTCCTCATTAGTGTACCTAAGGGCTCTTTGAGTCCTCTTAAAAGAATTCTAACAGCGTATGATTGAAAATAGGCTATTAAAATTTTACTATCTTCTGCTTTAATTTGTGTTGATATATACGAAATTTGTAAATTTAAAATTTCTTGAACTCTATTAAAAATTCGAAAGCAGTTTCGTTAATTTGTTTGAGTTCGGTTAGTTCAATATTTAAAGTGAAACAATCACGTTTATCAGCGTATGCATCTAATAATGCTTTCTTTAAATCTGAAAAATTTGAGATTGTACAACTCGCGATATTGATAGCAGCATCGCCCTTAATTTTAGCTAAGATACTGGACATCAGATATTCATTCTGAAATGCAGTTACGTCGCTAGCATTATAAAATTTTTTAACAAGTTTTTCGCAAGCTTCTATGAATCTTTGAAGTAATTTGTGTTCACCGTTAAATTCGGGAATTATGTTTAAATATTCGGGTCTTAAAACTTCAGTCATATTTGAAAAATTTAAATTATTTCTTTCGTTAAATAAATTTTTTAAACTTTGCACTATATTACTTGTGTTTTCTAGGCTTTGCAATGAGTTACAGGATTGGTCTGAATCTGAATCTGTATCTGAATCGTCGCAATCGATTCTTATTGATTGTCTGATATCTCTAAATGACATTTAAATTGTACTTACAGAATAACAATCAGTTTGTCCATTTGTCTCTCCTCTCTTATGCACAGATTGGATTGATGTTGAACAATATGTGATCGATGATTGGTCAGCGATTGACTGGTCTTCGATCGATGGTGCGATGTCGTGTTGCGACAACTCTGTATTCGTCAGGGCTGTGGCTGTACGATGAAGATCTTCTGCGTTGCGATGTTCGTTCGCTGCTGTAGAGCTTCTCGTTCGACGTTTCGCGGACACTACCGTTATGTGAATTCTCAATAAAACGTAAAAACGTACCGAAATTAAATTTTTAATTTTTTCGTTTGAGAATCCTACCGACTGCGCCAGTTAAGTAAACGATTATGGTTCGACTTAAAAAAATTTATTTTATTTTTATAACGGATAATGATTTACAAATCGATGTTAACAATTTCAAATACAGAATGTAACTAACTTAAACATATAAAAAAGTATATAATGTAAAATTAACTATCAGCAGTTTTGCTTTACAATTTTATGTATTCAAGTATCATGCAGTGGCGGGGTTCTGCTGTTATCAGCAGTTTCCGTGGGAATCTACGATTCTAACTTATATATTATATATAATTAATTTTAAAATTCAAATTTTAAATACGCATGATATGGGAAAATGCGAAATAATGTGTACTATAATTGAGTAAAAAACAAACCATTATACTAGAATGCTATTATGTAGCTATTTTTTTTTTCACTATTTTACTGAATTTTTTCTGATTTTTTTGAGCAAATTTTGAAAAAAATTTTTATTTTGTAAAAATCTTCCTTGAGAAATTTTCAAAAATTTTCAAGAATTTTCTGCCCTATCGAAAAGTATTCTAAGTATTTCTCCGAATTTTACTGCAGAAAGAAGTATTCTGCATATTATCGGTATTCCATGTTATTGTCCTATATAAACTTGGCAAATAAACACCCTTTTATTTTATTTTATTTTATTACTCAACAATATAATAAGGATTAGATTTATTAAATATTAATTAGTAATTAGAAATTAGTTATTTATTTTTTATGAAAATTATAATTATTATAAAAATGCAAACAAAATACAACCTTATAACACGAGAATTGAGAATTGAAAATTAGGTAGAAAATTTTGAAAACATTGGCTGGAAATAGAGAGCAAAATGTTGATTGAAATTGCTATTAAGTATTGGCCACTTGTAGATTTGTAATTTTTCACAGAATAAAAATTACAAGATATTATTAATTCGACTATTTATTGAATAAAAAACATGTTGTGTAAAAAGGATGATTAACACAAAATCAGGCGCTGATTATGAACGGGATCTTACGATTAATCTAACAATAGCTGACGTGTTTATTCAAATATCTATTTTTTAATTTTTATCTACAACTAGGCATAATTTTTTGCTATTTAATAACAATTTCAATAAACATTTTGCTCTCCACTATAGTTTGAACGTAATTTTACCCCAAAACATGATTTTGTATTTCCACCCATTGTTTTAATAATTTTTTATTTCATTATGGATCTACAAATCATGCAAAGTTTTTTATTAAAAATATTTTTTTTTGTGAAATGCAAGATAAACTTTTTCTTCATTTGTATAAAACTTTTTGGGACACACTGTATAATTATATATATATATATATATATATATATATATATATATAAAATATTGTATTGATTAATAAAAATACGTAATATATTTCTAAAAAATTTATCAGTATGAGCTGAATAAATACAAGATAAGATAAAAATTTCGAGAGGACATGTCCATATTCACGCGATAATAATAGTAGAAGTTTACAAATAAATATCAAATTTATTTTAAAATTATAATTAAGTAAATTTAAAAAATCTTAGATAATTACAACAAATAAAAAAGGGAAATATATAATGGCACTCTTGAATTAAAATAGACTGCACAAAGTTAGTTTGGATACTTTCCACTGAAAATAAGATACTTTGCACTTGGTACAACCTAAACTTTAATTTGAAAAATTTGCACTATAAATTTGAATAGTTTGCACTATAAACGCTACGAAACCCTATCATTTGCGCCACTGTTGGTTTAGAGTAGGATAGATTAGGTTTAGGTTAGGTTAGTTATGTTATTATTCAATATAGGCGTTTATCTCATCGGCGCAAATGATAGGAATCGACTGGCGTAGATGATTGAGAGCCCACAAAATGGAAAGTACCCGTTTTTATAGTGGAAAGTATCCGTTTTATAGTGATAATATTATTTTTTTGTGCATTATGTTTTTCAAAGTTAAAATATTTTTTTTAGTTGAATAAATTTAATTATTGTGGAATATTTTTTTTTTATTTCGTGCAATACATTTGTTTATATTAAAGTATATATATATATATATATATATATATATATATATATATATATATATATATATATATGTACCATTTGACTAAAGAATTTGATATACATTGTGTTCTTTTTAATTAATAAGTATATAATGCGTTTCAGAAATAAAATATATACAATGTATCTAAAGAATTTTTTTTTGATATATAAATATATAATTTGTTTCAAAAATTATGAACAATGTATCTAGAAAATTTATATACAATATGTTTAAAGAAATAAATACATACACACATACATACACAATCACGTTATGTACCCAAAAGGGTGTGGCACAAGCTTTTTCATCATTCCGAAATCAGTCGCCTCCAAACATTCCTATCCAAACAAGCAACTTTCGCTTTATCCACATTCATAATTCCTCTCATACATGCTCTTTTATTTCTACTACTTGGAAACTTTCGCTCACGCAAAACACTCTCAATCATACCACTCCAACTACTCATCGGACGTCCACGCAAACGTATACCATCAAAATGATTCAAATAAATTTTTTTAACCAGACGTTCATTAGACATTCGCTCAACGAGACTCGACTGCAACCATGACGCGACACAAAACATAAATAAATACTGTTTTTTCTTCAATTTAATTTTAATCACAAAAAATATTACATTATAAATCAGACACAGAATTACATTTCAATAATTAAGGTTGGTATATAAGTTTTTAAAATAAATAACAATAATTAATTATATTTTTCTATCTCATTCTGACACGTGTTTACAAACATAACCAAAAAATCATGTAAAAAATCTTTTTCTATAAAATAAAATAAATGTAAACACAATTGTATTATATATTTCAGGAGGCTTTGATAATGGCTACTAGCCGAAATTATTCGCCAAATATAAAAAATAAAAAATAAAATATAACAATTATACATATATTGGTTTTTCTACTTTCCAAATTGACATTCTAAGAAGAAGAAGTTTTTATCGACCGTACTGACGAATGATCAAAGTTCATTATGTTGGCATATACGGAGATTTGTTAGTTAAATCACATGATTATCTATGTCATTAAGTTATTAATTTAATCATTTTATTAACAACGTGATTAGAATGCCAAAACACACTTCTTTTATTAAACAATAATATTGTAAAAATAATAAACACATTCTTAATACTTAATCATGTAGTTAACCATGTGTTTAAGTTGTCAAAACACAGATTTTAAATAGTTACAAAAAAAAACAAAATAAAAATTATTATTCTTGGAGGTTTTCAACTGACTTTTTTCTAAAATTTTCCCGGCAAGCGACGCATAGGTTCCCGTCAAATTTCTCAAGCTCGGCCCGGAAATATTTTCACTGTAAATTAATTATAGAAGTTATTAATTTTCATTATTTTTTTACAACAATTTTTTTAGTAAATATTTAATTATAATTTATTTTAATTTTAAGTGTAAATGTTCACTACACATATACCTACATTGTGTACCTAAATGAGTGCATGTTATAATATTAAAATTATTATAGTTTAAAAATATCTTAATAATAAATTTGGTAAAAATAAGACATTATAGCATGCAGGTTAAAGTTGGTTATGTTTGCAGTCAATAAAACACATAAAATGCACTTTATAACTTAATAACGTTTATTAACACTACTTTGGATGCTACACAAATAAGAAATTATTAAATTTAAATAAACAAATACAGATAATGTGATTTTAATGTTTAATGAATAACAAAGAACTCGTGTTGGTTTCAAAGCGTTCTTTCTCATATCTCGTCAACGACTCTCTCTCGACTCCCTTCCTCACCGCTAGCATGCTTGCATTTTTAGCGTACTGGGGTTCTCAAACTTTGCTACATCCTCCCCCTCTAGTCGCGAGAAGGTGGCCTCACCGAGTGACTAGGATGAGTTTTCTTTGGACGCCCTCTACCTCGTTTTTTGTAGATGGGTGTTGATTCAGCATCGCTAGAACCTATAAATGGGGTCAATTTAGATACATGATGCTTACCTAGTCCAATTTCCGGATTGTTGACATCAGCAATTTCATAGGTAGTAGGCGACACTTCTTTCTTGATTCGACCTAATGCTCTTTCAATTCCGTCATGGCAAGCAGTAGGCGAGTCATGATACTCTCTGAGAATTTCAGGTATTTCATCTTTGGGTATTAGTTTCGCAGAAAGACCTTGGACCGCATTACTTAACAGGTGAGTCTTCACTAGGACTTTATCACCTTTTCTGTACAGGGGAGCTGGTCGGCGATTTTCGTCTGCTTGAACAAGTATAGGAGCACTTGTAAGAGCAATTTTCAAACTATCGTATGCCTCTTGCTGTGACTCTTCCCATTTCCAAGTAGCATTTTTCTTTGTGAGATCAGTCAATGGTTTGGCTATTTTAGAGAAACCATCTATAAATTTTCTGTACCAAGAACAGGTTTGTAGGAAGGTCTTCAAATGTTTGATATTTGTTGGTATCGGCATATCTCGAATTGTAGCTACTTTTTTAGAATTGATTTGCAACCCTGAACGCGTTAGTACATGTCTCAAATATTCAACTTCTGGTCGTACAAATACACATTTCTTTCGATTTGCCTTCAATTTAAATTGCTTGAGTCGATCAAATACTTTCTGTAGATCACATAAATGATCTTCAAATGTTTCTGAGATTATTATCAAATCGTCAAGATAAGCCAAAATAGTGACGTCTAATCCAGTTCTAAACCGGTCTATCATCCGTTGGAAGGTTGCTGGAGCATTTTTGAGTCCGAAGGGCATTCTATTATATCGGAAAGTTCCGAACGGCGTGGTAAACGTAGTCTTATCTCGGTCGTCGGGATGAAGATTGATTTGATGGTAGCCTGCGCGTAAATCTATCGTTGTCATAAAATTACTTTGTTTCGCAGCGTGAAGCAATTCGTCAATCCGTGGCATTGGATACGAATCCGTGATTGTGATTTCGTTCAACCGTCTATAGTCAATGCATAACCTATATGATCCCTCCTTTTTTGGTACTAAAACCACTGGAGCAGCCCAGGCAGATTCACATTCTTCTATTATCCCGTTATCAAGAAGTTCATTGATCTCTTTCTGAAGGTATTCCTTTTTTGGTTTTGCCATTCTGAACGGTGGTACGGAGATTGGTGACTGACCATCTTTGATATTTATTCGATGTTCGGCAAAAGGAGTTGGCTCTCCCCCTTGTGTGAAAATGCTCATGTTATTCGTAAGTAGAACATTAACACGTTCTCGTTGTTCTAATGTTAGATCTTCTCCTTCATTTCCCCGCAGTTTTATATCTTCATATAAATTTCTTTGGCATTCAACTTGATTTATTTCTGATACAGTTGGTGAAAATGAGTATTTTCTTTCTGGTTCCTTTCTAAAATACCATTCTCCTTTAGCGGTATCAAGTACTATTTCAGCTTGTGTTAAGAAGTCCATACCTAACAGAGTTCTGTTATCGTGTGGCGTTGGAAGAGATAACAATTTTGTTGGTACTATTTTCCCATTTAAGTCCACATTCACTTCTATGCATGGAAGCTTTAACTGTTGCTCATTCCCATCTGCAAGAGTAACTTTCACATCTTCGATTTCAATTGGGTGTGAATGTTTAATATTTTCGAAAAGTTTCTTGCCAGCAATACTTCTTGTTGCACCAGTATCAGCCAGAACTATGCCTTGAAGACCATCAATTTTGACTGATAGATTTGGTCTATGAAATTGAGTTCCAATTTGTGCTTCATAGAAAGTTATGTTTCCAATGTTTGCTTCTACTTCACTCTTCTTAGTTTTGTTGCAATTTGAGCATTCTGTACGTATCACTCCGGGTGCTTTACAACCGTAACAATAAATGTTTGGGTTTGGTTTTGATACGGTTCGTTCTGGGGTGACCGTTTCTTTCTTCTTTTTATTATCAGATTTTTCTTTATTTCGACACTCTGAGATTAGGTGACCATATAGTTTACAATATGAGCATCTTATACGCTGAGTGTGTTTATCCGTATGTTTCTCTTCAGTTTTATTTACTTCTTTCGTAGAGATTTCTATATCCCGAACTCGTTGAATCAATTTATGGAAAGTGTCAAATTCGTTTCTCGTTACTCGCTGGCGAATATTTTTATGCAACTGACCATACAGCATATCTAATTGAACACGTTCTTCCAAACTATATGGCAATTGTGCTATCAACGCGCGTACGTGACAAATAAATAATTCGGTCGATTCGTTTCCGTTTTGTTCACGAGAAAAAATTTCTTTGTACACTAAGTGTGCCGGTAACTTTTGGGAATACACTTCTCGTAATGTTTTAACAGCATCATCCCAAGAAGAAATTGTTTGTTTAATACCCTTCCACCATGTGGCCGCGTAACCCTCAAGTAACATTGGTAAACCTTTATATGCGTTCTCATCGGTTATGTTTAGACACTCTTTATAAATTATTATTGCATCCAGGAAAGCGTCAACATCTGACGATGCACCTCCATCAAATCTAGACGTACATTTTGCAAAACTTCCGGAATTTTGAGTAATCGGCACCGGACTATCGGTAGCATTATTTCTAAGATGTTCAACATTTGCACTTAAAGAACCCGTAACACGCGTGAGAAGTTGCTCGAATTGTTCATTTGTGAGAGTGATTGATTCTGGTTTTTTTGACATTTTGTTTAACTTTGTGTTAATTATTTTTATTTTAAAAAAAAAATAATCAAAAAATATAAAAATATACTCGAAAAAAGTTTGAGCGTCACTGGAGTTATTCTGTACAACAGCGCACGAGACCACACACGGCGACGAATGACGCGGTATTTATGCACTGAAGTTAAAATATGTCCATGCAACGGTTCATATAATTTTACCGGACACAACGAATGTCTCAATAAATATATTTGTGTGTATTTACCTTGTGTATTGGACACAAACAAATGTCTCAATAGATATATTTGTATGTATTGGACACAACCAAATGTCTCAATAGATATATTTGTATGTATTGGACACAACCAAATGTCTCAATAATTGATTGATTTACACTTGCACCAAACAGTACTTATTCATTACTCATATTAACACACTTGAATCACAATAAACAGTTTTTAGTTGTATTTAATCGACACGGGTATTTCGTAGAACACCAGAAAATGTCTAATTAAAATTACACAAACTATTTAAACACTGGTTTCGGCCGCTAAGTTGGGACGCCAATATAGCATGCAGGTTAAAGTTGGTTATGTTTGCAGTCAATAAAACACATAAAATGCACTTTATAACTTAATAACGTTTATTAACACTACTTTGGATGCTACACAAATAAGAAATTATTAAATTTAAATAAACAAATACAGATAATGTGATTTTAATGTTTAATGAATAACAAAGAACTCGTGTTGGTTTCAAAGCGTTCTTTCTCATATCTCGTCAACGACTCTCTCTCGACTCCCTTCCTCACCGCTAGCATGCTTGCATTTTTAGCGTACTGGGGTTCTCAAACTTTGCTACAACATGTTATTTTACAAATGTTACAGACAGTTACAGAGCTTACAGAACTAATATATTATAATATAAATTGTTTATAAATATATTTCAATTGTGTTCAAATAATAAATTTAAGCAAAAATAATAACAATAATTTTATTGTATTTATTTATAAATACAGTTTATACTGCTTGTTACTCTACAGATATTACAGAGAGTTATAGAATTTACAGAACTTACGTATTTTAATATAAATTGTGTATAAATATACACAATTATATTAAAATTATAAATTTAGTGATAAAAATGAAATATGCAAATTACTTTACAGATTTTACAGTTACAGTTACAGAGCTGATAGAAGTTACATATTTTCATATAATTAACAAGGTAAGTGATTTTTTCTCAATATTTTATAATTTAATTTAGATTTTTTCCAATTAATTTTTAATTTATTACATTTCAAAAAAAAATATAACTAAAACAAAATAAATATAAGTTAAATAAATAATTTTAAAAGAATAACTGCCAAATTATATTTCATAAATTTTTTAGAATCTTCTAAAAAATTCAAAATAACTTTTAAGAATGTTAATTACCAAATACGTGGTTTGCCATTTATATATCGTAAAGTTTGACATTTTTAGATGGTTTTGCTAGAAAATTTTACTGCCAAATTATATATCAGAATTTTTTTAGAATCTTCTAAAAAATTTAAAATAACTTTTAAGAATTTGGTTTGTTATTTATATATCGTAAAGTTTGGCATTTTTAGATGGTTTACGTACTTAGACCGTTTTGATAGGTATAAGCGCTATTTGTGTTATTGTTTAGAGTAATTTGAAAAATTCGCTTCAGTCAAAAAAAAAAAATGTAATTGAATCGTGAACATTTTCGTGCTATTATTTTTGTACAACTTTTGTTTTGGAGTAACTGAATATTTATATTAATATATTTTTTTATTAGGTTATTATGTTGTTTCAAAATGTTGACTTGATAAGTTTTCCTCCCGCCCTATAGTCCTGATTTAGCAACCAATAATTTCTATTTCTTCTCATACATCAAGAATCAAATGCGAAGTCAGTTATTTTCGACAGCTGAAAAAGCGGCGGTTGATACACTTTCAAAATTCATGTTCTCTATGTACTTCAATCGCAAATTGTGGAAAAAGTGCTTCAAATTTCATTCAAACGCATGCGCAAAATTGTATTGATCGTCATGGAGAATATTTTTCCAAAAAAAAAAAAAAAAAAAACAATAAAGTCATTTTCGATGATAAATATTTGTTTATTTGTTTTTTTTTTTCTCTAATCCCGAAATATAAATGGCAACTCTTGTGTTTACCGACTCATATAATATTCGATTAAATATACTCATTAATTCAGTCTCTCGGTTTTATTTCATTTTTACTCATTAAGCATTTTGGATTTATTGTTCCTGCACAACCTACCCCGAAAATTTTTACAATTTGGAAAAATGAGCTTTAAATAAAAAATTGTGTGGCATCTCATTTTGACATTTACATTGAGCGAACCATCAAATGGCAGATTATGTAACGGTTTGTGCCAATCAAGTACAATTTTTTGTTACAGAATTTTATATGCCATGTTTTTGTAGAATAACATGTACAATGTGTCCAAAAAAAATTATGTTCTATATGTTTGTAGAATTACATATGCAATGTGTCTAGAAACTATATTTTTATTATTTATATTTGATAATTGCATTTATTGCGTGTTTATTTCTAATTATTTTTACGAACAAAATTGCAACATTTGTCAAGTGTTTGTAAAATATTATCAGTTAATATCGATAAGAAAATTGTTTCAAGTGGATTTTATGATAAGCATATATAAATTTTAATTAAAATGCAAACAAAATACAATTTTATCAGACAAGAATAGAGAAAGATTTTTTGGACAAAAATTAAATAAACTTTCGTTAATTAAATATGTTGTAAAAATGTATATATATATATATATATATACATATATATATATATATATATATATATATATGTATATATATATATATATATATATATATATATATATTTATATATATATATATATATGTATATATTTATATATATATATATATATATATACCTATATATATAAATATATATATATACATTTATATATATATAATATATATATATATAATATATATTTCATTAATCTGGTTAGTTGATAGATATATCATTCAAATACAGTTAATACTCAAATATAATCATAAAGGAATAATCTGAAAATGAAAAAATCATATCGCCTCAACCTGGGATCGAACCAGGGTCCTTTCGCTTGCCGGGCGAATGCTCTACCACTGAGCTATCGAGGACATTACAGATCGAGCGAATGAAACCTAATCATTTTCAGTACACATTCTATTCATATTTTTTCATAGTCAACAAATACGCAATATCATTAATTTTTAATGTCTAAATACATATAAGAACTATACTTATGAAAGGTGTTGGTTCGTGCAATAGTGCAATCATATATAATTCATTAATCTGGTTAGTTGATAGATATATCATTTAAATACAGTTAATACTCAAATATAATCATAAAGGAATAATCTGAAAATGAAAAAATCTTATCGCCTCAACCTGGGATCGAACCAGGGTCCTTTCGCTTGCCGGGCGAATGCTCTACCACTGAGCTATCAAGACCATTACAGATCGAACGAATGAAACCTAATCATTTTCAGTACACATTCTATTCATAATTTTTCATAGTCAACAAATACGTAATATCATTAATTTTTAATGTCTAAATACATATAAGAACTATACTTATGAAAGGTGTTGGTTCGTGCAATAGTGCAATCATATATAATTCATTAATCTGGTTAGTTGATAGATATATCATTTAAATACAGTTAATACTCAAATACAATCATAAAGGAATAATCTGAAAATGAAAAAATCTTATTTTTTCATTTTCAGATTATTCCTTTATGATTGTATTTGAGTATTAACTGTATTTAAATGATATATCTATCAACTAACCAGATTAATGAATTATATATATATATTTATATATATATATATATATATATATATATATATATATATATATATATATATATATGCGCATTTTTGATAAACAAGTTTTAAATGTTTTTCCGTTTTAAACCTGCAGTTTTGGTGCGCAACAATATTTTCTGATCGTAGAAACAAGTCAGTGTTCGCCCGGCCGCCCTTTGTTGAATAAAAAACAGACGCAGTTATTCGCGTTTTTGTTGTGAAAAATGTTGTGAAATTTGCTACAATTTGCGGGAACTCGTGATTTATTTTCGCATATTATTGCGTTTATTTTCGAAATTGCGGTGAATTTTCTCTATGGACTCAGATCGGATTTTACGGCCGTTTTTGCTGGATTGTGAAGTGTTTATCGCGAGTTTTTAGCTTGTGGTTTTTCTTTACAAGAAATCCGGAGATTTACTATAAAGTGATGAGTGTCGTGAATTCGTTCAATTTGGTTGCACTGAGAAAAATCGATATTTACGGTAAATATATTTATATTTAAAAAGGTGACGACACAAACACAAGATAATAAAAATAACAAAATAACTATATTGAAAAATTAACTATAAATATAATAAAAACAAAAATTTAATACCATCAATTTGTATGTATATAGTATTACAGTCTTAATTCTTAATATAGTATTCAAATATATATATATATATATATATATATATATATATATATATATATATATGTGAGTAGATTTTAAAAATGTATAAATTTGTGAATACAGTAAACATACTAGTATATTTCAAATAAATATCTACTTATTATTGTACAATTTGTTAAATATCTATTTGTTCTCAGTGTGTACTTTGCCAGTGTGTTTTTCGTCGCATAATCTGCCATAAGAAACGTGTCGGCTATCATCATAAGCCGGTGCCCCAAAGCAAAAATCCAATCAATGATTTTCAAGCGAGATTGTAAGTAATTTTTGCTTGATTTTCAAGCCAGATTGATTTTATGGATTTTAAGTAAGATTGTAAAGATTTTACCATGATTTTTTTCGGTTCATTTTACTGATTTCATAGAAAATTTTTTAGATTTCAGAAATTTTACTCGAGATTTTTAATTAACAAGATTAGAAGTATATGGATAAACCCATATATAAACTACTTTGACATTTCTCAGAAAGTTGGCAACACTGTATTTTAATAATATTATAATTTATGTGGGCACTAGGACATACTTTTCTGAAAATTTGATCAAAATCGAATAAATAATGTAGCCACAATGAATTTTTAAAAAATTTTGTGATTTTTTTCTAGATAAGTTGGCAACACTGTATTTTATTAAAATTACATAAATTATATGATTACTAGGAGAATCTTTTGTGAAAATTTCAGTAAAATCGGTTGAATAACATGGCCATAATAAATTTTTTAAAACTTTAGTAATTTTTTTCTCGGAAAGTTGGCAATACTGGATATTAATAAAATTATATAATTAATGGGAGCACTAGAAAAATATTTTCAGAAAATTTGATTAAAATCGGATAAATAACGTAGCCAATATAAATTTTTAAAAATTTTAGTAATTTTTTTCTCGAAAACGTGTCATCACTGGAAAAAAATAAAGCCACATGACCATCTTGAGTACTAGACAAATTTATCCTGAAAATTTCATTAAAATCGATTGAACCGTCTAGGAGGAGCTGCAATCACAAAATTTTGACTGACTCCTTACATCCATACACCCACTTATAAACTAAGTTCAGATTCGTCTGATCTAGAGGCTATATCAAGGATTTGTATATACAAATTATTTTTTTTTTGCTAATGTTACAGACACCGTACGCGCACGCTATAGCACTTTTTCCTTGCAGTCAAAGTGGTAATTATAGGATCTTATATACAAATAATTGAATGTGTTTTAAATGTGTTCTTCGAAAAATATTTCAGTAAATATACATACTAAATATATACGAAATGTTAATGATTTTACTAGGATTTTAACTATGATTTTACTAGGATTTTACTAGGGATTTGGATAAATTTGTACACCCCCGATTTTATATAAGTGGTTTCTCTCTCGCTAAATATAGACTTAGATATTTACGAAGTGTTAAATAATTTGACGAATTTTAACTATGATTTTACTATGATTTGAATAAATTTGTCCACCAGATTTGACAAGTGGCTTCTTTTCTCGTACGGGGCACTGTTTACGGAATTTCAAGGTCATTTCAATTCGTATTTTGATGAGTGGCAAATGTTTTATTGTTTGATCATTTTTGATTTTTTTTTCAATATTAATCGAATCATTTAAATCGGTTTCTAATTAATTAGTTTTTTTTACCAAACTTTTATTTGTAACAAGATTAGAAGAAGATATGGGTAAACCCATATATATATATACCACTTTGACATTTCTCGGAAAGTTGACAACAATGTATTTTAATAATATTATAATTTATGTGGTCACTAGGAAAAACTTTACTGAAAATTTGATCAAAATCGAATAAATAATGTACACAACAAATTTTTTCAAAAAAATTTTCTCGATAAGTTGGCAACACTGTATTTTATTAAAATTCTATAATTTATTTAGGCACTAGGAGAATCTTTTATGAAAATTTGTTAAATAAAGTGGTCATAATAAATTTTTAAAAATTTTAGTAATTTTTTTCTCGGAAAGTTGGCTACAGTGTGTTTTGTTAAAATTACATAAATTATACGAATACTAGGAGAATCGTTTTTTGAAAATTTTAGTAAAATCGGTTAAATAACATGGCCATAATAAATTTTTAAAAATTTTAGTAATTGTTTTCTCGGAAAGTTGGCAACACTGGATATTAATAAAATTATATAATTGATGTGAGCATTAGGGATATTTTTTCTGAAAATTTGATCAAAATCGAAAAAATAATGTAGCCATTATGAATTTTTAAAAATTTTAATAATTTTTATCTCGGAAAGTTGGCATCACTGGAAAAAAATAAAACCACATGACCATTTTGAGTACTAGACAAATTTATCCTGAAAATTTCATTAAAATCGGTAGAACCGTCTAAGAGGAGTTGCGGCCACCCACTTATAAACTAAGTTCAGATTCGTCTGATCTAAATGCTATATAGAAGGATTTCTATACGATTTTTGTTTTGTTTTGCTAATGTTACAGACACCGTACGCGCACGCTATAGCACTTTTTCCTTGCAGTCAAAGTGGTAACAATATTGTTCCTAGTTCAGTTCGTCGAAACATCGATTAACACAGAACTTAAACTTGAAGACGAATCTGAACTTAGTTTATGGATTTGTTATAGATTCATGTTATTCTTTTCTTTATAAATCTATTGCTTCTCTTATAAATTAAACATTAAAAATTAACACAGAACTATAAAAGTTAAATAGTTTTCTTGTTTTTTTTCAAAATGGCGGCAAACATTAAAAATTAACACAGAACTATGAAAGTTAATTAATTTTCTTGTTTTTTTTCAAAATGGCGGCAAACATTACAAATTAACACAGAACTATGAAAGTTAAATAATTTCCTTGTTTTTTTCCAAAATGGCGGCAAACATTTAAAATTAACACAGAACTATGAAAGTTAAATAATTTCCTTGTTTTTTTCCAAAATGGCGGCAAACATTTAAAATTAACACAGAACTATGAAAGTTAAATAATTTCCTTGTTTTTTTCCAAAATGGCGGCAAACATTTAAAATTAACACAGAACTATGAAAGTTAAATAATTTCCTTGTTTTTTTTCAAAATGGCGGCAAACATTTAAAATTAACACAGAACTGTGAAAGTTAAATAATTTCCTTATTTTTTTTCAAAAAGGCGGCAAACATTTAAAATTAACACAGAACTATGAAAGTTAAATAATTTCCTTGTTTTTTTTTCAAAATGGCAGCAAACATTTAAAATTAACACAGAACTATGAAAGTTAAATAATTTCCTTGTTTTTTTTCAAAATGGCGCTAAACATTTAAAATTAACACAGAACTATGAAAGTTAAATAATTTCCTTATTTTTTTCAAAATGGCGGCAAACATTTAAAATTAACACAGAACTATGAAAGTTAAATAATTTCCTTGTTTTTTTCCAAAATGGCGGCAAACATTTAAAATTAACACAGAACTATGAAAGTTAAATAATTTCCTTGTTTTTTTCCAAAATGGCGGCAAACATTTAAAATTAACACAGAACTATGAAAGTTAAATAATTTCCTTGTTTTTTTTCAAAATGGCGCTAAACATTTAAAATTAACACAGAACTATGAAAGTTAAATAATTTCCTTGTTTTTTTTCAAAATGGCGGCAAACATTTAAAATTAACACAGAACTGTGAAAGTTAAATAATTTCCTTATTTTTTTTCAAAAAGGCGGCAAACATTTAAAATTAACACAGAACTATGAAAGTTAAATAATTTCCTTGTTTTTTTTCAAAATGGCAGCAAACATTTAAAATTAACACAGAACTATGAAAGTTAAATAATTTTCTTGTTTTTTTTCAAAATGGCGCTAAACATTTAAAATTAACACAGAACTATGAAAGTTAAATAATTTCCTTATTTTTTTCAAAATGGCGGCAAACATTTAAAATTAACACAGAACTATGAAAGTTAAATAATTTCCTTGTTTTTTTCCAAAATGGCGGCAAACATTTAAAATTAACACAGAACTATAGCCAATAGCCAATAGCCAATAGCCAATAGCCTTAGTATGACTTTCAGCTGGTAGATGGCTGTAACTGTATCAAATATAATATTTTAAAAAAATAAAAATTAATGTATATTAATTATTATTATTATTAATTGTTAAAATTTAATGTTATATTAATTTTTTTTTGCGTTTTTTTAGAGGAAAAAGATTTAAAATGTCGCCTGGACAATGACGCATGGTTAGTCAGGTTCTTAAGACCGTGCAAATTTTATTATTATTATTTTCATTGTTATTATCAATATAATTATAATTACCCACTTTGACTGCAAGGAAAAAGTGATATAGCGTTTGGTACGGTGTCTGTAACATTAGCAAAGAAAAAAATTGTGTATAGAAATCCTTCATATAGCCTCTAGATAACGAATCTGAACTTAGTTTATAAGTAGGTGTATGGATATGCGTCGTCAGCTCGCTCGGTCGTAAGTCAAAATTTTGTGGCCGCAACTCCTCCTAGACGGTTCAACCGATTTAGATGAAATTTTCAGGATAAAATTACCTAGTGCTCAAGATGGTCATGTGGTTTTATTTTTTTCCATTGATGCGAACTTCTCGAGAGAAAAAATACTAAAGTTTTTAAAAATTCATTGTGGCTACATTATTTATCCAATTTTGATCAAATTTTCAGAAAAGATTTTTATAGTTACCACATAAATTATATTATTTTAGTAAAATTCAGTATTGCCAACTTTCTGATAAAAAAATTACTAAAATTTTTAAAAATTCATTGTGGCTACATTATTTATCCAATTTTGATCAAATTTTCAAAATAGATTCCTCTAGTTGCCACATAAATTTTTTTATTTTAGTAAAATTCAATGTTGTCAACTTTCCGAAAAAAAAATTACTAAAAATTTTTAAAAATTTATTGTGGCTACATTATTTATCCAATTTTGATCAAATTTTCAGAAAAAATTCCTCTAGTTACCACATAAATTAAATTATTTTAGTAAAATTCAGTGTCACCAACTTTCCGAGAGAAAAATTACTAAAGTTTTTAAAAATATATTATGGCCATGTTATTTAAACAATTTTACTTAAATTTTCACAAAAGATTCTCCTAGAAATTATATAATTTACGTAATTTTAACAAAATACAGTGTTGCCAACTTTCCGAGAAAAAAATTTACTAAAATTTTTAAAAATTTATTAGGATTACTTTATTTAACTGATTTTAATCAAATTTTCATAAAAGATTCTCCTAGTGCCTAAAAAAATTATGCAATTTTAACAAAATACAGTGTTGCCAAATTATCGAGAAAAAAAATCACATTTTTTTTTTAAATTCATTGTGGCTACATTATTTGTTTGATTTTGATTAAATTTTCAGAAAATTTTCTCTTAGTGCCCACATAAATTATAATATTATTAAAATACAGTGTTGCCAACTTTCCGAGAAATGTCAAAGTGGTCTATTATATGGGTTTACCCATATACTACTAATCTTGTTCATTAAAAATTTATAATTTTTCATAAAATTATCAAATTTCTTTACAAAGTTCTGATATTTTTTTATAAAGTTATGACATTTTTAACAAAATTATGATATTTTTTTAACAAATTTATGCCAGTTTTTACAAAACTAAGATAATTTTTACTAAGTTATCATATTTTTCACAAGTTTAAAAATATTTTTTAAAAGGTTTAAAATATTTTTACACTTTTTACAAGCTTATTACCACTTTGACTGCAAGGAAAAAGTGGTATAGCGTTTGGTACGGTGTCTGTAACATTTACAAAAAAAAAATTGTATAGAAATCCTTCATATAGCCTCTAGATGACGAATCTGAACTTAGTTTATAAGTGGATGTATGGATGTGCGACGTCAGCTCGCTCGGTCGTAAGTCAAAATTTTGTGGCCGCAACTCCTCCTAGACGGTTCAACCGATTATAATGAAATTTTCAGGATAAATTTGTCAGGTACCCAAGATGGTCATGTGGTTTTAGTTTTTTCCAGTAATGCCAACTTTCTGAAAAAAAAATTACTAAAATTTTTAAAAATTTATATTGGCTACGTTATTTATCCGATTTTGATCAAATTTTTAAAAAAGATTTCCCTAATACTTCCATTAATTATATAATTTTATTAATGTCCAATGTTGCCAACTTTCCAAGAAAAAAATTACTAAAATTTTAAAAAATTTATTATGGCCATGCTATTTAACCGATTTTATTGAAATTTTCACAAAAGATTCTCCTAGTATTCATATAATTTATGTAATTTTAACAAAATACAGTGTTGCCAACTTTCCAAGAAAAAAATTACCAAAATTCATTGTGGCTACATCATTTATTCGATTTTGATCAAAATTTCAGAAAAGTTTCTCTTAGTGCCTACACAAATTATAATATTAAAATACAGTGTTGCCAACTTTTCGAGAAATGTCAAAGTGGTCTCTATATGGGTTTACCCATATACTTCTAATCTTGTTATTATTATTATTATTATTTTAATTTTAGATAAAACGTTATTATGCCTTTAAAGTAAAACACTCAGATGTTTACGATAATTTAACGCCTAGCCGAGAAAAAAACGTTTTACAAAATCGTGATCAATTGGGCCGGAGAATTCTAGTCATTTCATTGGGCAGTAAATATATATATATATATATATATATTTATATATATATATATATATATTCTTTAGATATAACGCAAAAAATCAGTTTTTTTTTAGAAAATTTTTAGAATTGAAATTTAAAGGCGGATAGTTTGGATTCCACTAAGAGTAAAAAATTGAATTTTGGTAGGAATGTAGATTATGATATTGTTCATATTTGTACGTTTTAATACGATTATTAGTTCTTGAGTTATATAAGTAAATGTAATATAATGTTTTTTAGTTGTGGTTTGAAATCCACTAAAAATAAAATATTAAAATTTTGAGAAAATTTAGGTTATAATATTATTAATATTTGTAGTAAATTTGATTTTAATACAATTGGTGGTTTTGAGTTATATAGGTAAATGTAATATAGGGTTTTTTAGCTGTGGTTTAGATTCCACTATAAATAAAAAATTTAAATTTAGAATAAATATAGGTTATAATGTTGTTAATATTTATGCCAAATTTCGTTTAAATATGATCATTAGTTTTTGAGTTATATAACTAAATGTAGTACAGTGATTTTTAGCTGTGGTTTAGATTCCACTATAAATAAAAAATTGAAATTTAGAATAAATATAGGTTATAATGTTGTTAATATTTATACCAAATTTTGTTTAAATATGGTCATTAGTTTTTGAGTTATATAACTAAATGTAGTACAGTGATTTTTAGCTGTGGTTTAGATTCCACTATAAATAAAAAATTGAAATTTAGAATAAATATTGGTTATAATGTTGTTAATACTTATACTAAATTTCGTTTAAATATGATCATTAGTTTTTGAGTTATATAACTAAATGTAGTACAGTGATTTTTAGCTGTGGTTTAGATTCCACTATAAATAAAAAATTGAAATTTAAAATAAATATAGGTTATAGTGTTGTTAATATAGTTTTTGAGTTATATAACTAAATGTAGTACAGTGATTTTTAGCTCTGGTTTGGAATCCACTATAAATAAAAATTTAAAACCACAGGCAGAATATAGACCATATTATTATTAACATTTGTACAAAATTGTATAATAATCCATCCACTAATTTTCCGAGTGATTCAAGCAAATGTGTTCAGGAGGTTTGTAACCCACTACAACCCTATTTTTTCTTCCGTCCTGCTAACGGAAGCAGCACTTTTGAAACCACAAATATGGACCGGACTAAGTTTGAATCAGACTCTGCAATATACGCCTGGGTTTGCTAAACGGATGCTTGACTTATTACAAGTATTTTTCCATCATTTTTTTTTTACCCAGATCAACAGTTTTGTGTTTTGACTCAGATCGACTGAAATGTTTTATATAAGGTGCTTTAGGAACTTTTGCTAGGAATTTAAATGTTTCCAAATAAGACCGTTTAAGTATATACAATGCAGTAAATGTTGGGTTTGGTTGCAAAAGCATAAAAGGAAAACGACTGCTGTGGAAATGAGATTTTTACGTGGGGTATGTGATGTAAATAGGAGAGATCGGGTACGAAATACGATTAGTGTATGATGAGTGTGAAATTGAAAGAAATGTTGTAGCAAAAGTTGGTGTTAGTCAGTTAAGATGGTTCGGACATGTTGAGCGAATGTCTAATGAACGTTTGGTTAAATAGATTTATTTGAATGATTTTGATGGCATACGTTTGCAGGTGGACGTCCGATGAGTAGTTGGAGTGATATGATTGAGAGTGTTTTGCGTGGGCGAAAGTTTCCAAGAAGTAGGAATAGAAAAGCATGTATGAGAAGAATTATGAATGTGGATAAAGCTAAAGTTGCTTGTTTGGATAGGAGTGTTTAGAGGCGACTGATTTCGGGATGATAAAAAGAGTTTGTGCCACACCCTTTTGGGTACATGGCGTGATTGTGTATGTATGTATGTATGTACATATATATATATATATATATATATATATATATATACCGGGTGTTCGTTTGTTAAGTTCGTATGTGCGTTTAACATGCAATTTCGATAATTTGCGATATACGTCTTTCTCGAGCAAATTCGGCAAAATACTTAGAGTACTTTTCGATAGGGCATAAAAAGTTCTATAATTTGATTTTAGTATCGATTTGCTAGCATGTGCCGTTTGGGCGCTAGAATTTTTTTTCGATTTTTTGGTTTTTATTTTTTTTTTCTTAAAAACTATGAGATGTAGGAAAATAAGCATGACATGGTTTAGTAGAAAAAAATTAAAAACTGAATTTTTGAAAATTTCCAAAGGGATCCTTGGGATTTTACAAAATAAGACTTTTTCGGAAAATTTGCTCAAAAAAATTTGAAAAAATTCAGTAAAATAGAGAAAAATATTAGCTACATAATAGCTAAGTAACTTTTTTCTCTGCCTCATTCTGGTTTGGCAGAAAAATTTAGAAAAACTATTTTATTAATAAAAATTGTATAATTGTGCGAAAAACAGAGAAAAAGCAAAATAATAACACTTATTTTATTTTGACATTTGTAAATTGTATATGTTTTATACATTAATAACTAGATTCATTTTCCAATTTAATTAGTTTTTAATATTAGCTAGTCGAAAAGACTAGCTTATTTAAAGTTTAAGATTATTTTTCTCAATTTTTTTCAAATGTAACATATTTAAAATTTTATATAGTTGGAAACGGAATAAAAAGTACTACCAAAATCAATAATAAAAAATATAGATTTCCATTTAAAAAAATTATCGCTTACGTCATAACTCAAAAACAAAAGACGATCTTTAAGTGACGATTACAGTGAAATATGTCTCATTTAAGATAAAAATTGACGTGTCCGAGGATTTTTTCAAAAACGTTTAATAAAAGATTTATTGCGATAGTTCCAGACTTTACACTCTCTCTGTATATATATATATATATATATATATATATATATATATATATATGTGTGTGTGTGTGTAAGTATAAGTATAATTAAAAAATATTAATCTGAGAAATGCATTTAGTGTATATTAAATGAAATCGAAATATGGCACAAGATTTTTATGTAACACTAGTTTATTGTTAATCATATAGGTAATTAAACAATTTTAGCTAATCTATATCAACATTTTGTGAATTTGTGAAAAAAATTACTTCGAGAATAATATTTACATCTTATACACTGTTTTGTTTTCATTTCAAAGTTAATTAATTAAATTAATCGATTTTAATTTGACGATTTTAACACAAAACCTTACAACCAGCATTAATTTTTCTTTCAATTTCACGATCAAAACGACCATCCTCAGATAATAAACTACCCAAATACACAAATTCATCTACCTGGCCTAATCGTGCACTGCACCATCAACAGATATATTATATTCAGTCGTCAAGTCAGCCTTCTCTAGTACTGAAACACTTATCATCATTCTACACATTCAAAATTTATATCTTTTCCAACAACATTAATTCAGTCATTCATCGTTCTCAGTTGTTCTTCACGTTCAGCCATAACCATGTCATCAGCATAAGCTAAAACAGCTACAGCACAATCACCTATATGTAAACTATCATCACCACAGAAACCTTTCCAAAGAAAAACATTCATATGTTATAAGTATATATATATATATATATATTATAATACGTACCTTTATAATTTAAAAACTTGTAAATTTGCAGTGTTGTTTTAGTTAAATAGTTTAGTTGTGCTTCTACTTAAATAATAATATTTTAAAAAACTGACAGAATATATTTTAGTTCAATTAGTCAAATAAATTCCGTTTATTTTATTATTATTATTGAAAATATTATTTATAACACAAATAGATTTTCCTTAATAATTTGCAAACGAATCATCATGTTTCGAATTGATTTGGTTAATTCGAAACCTGTAGAGATGATTCTAAAAATAATTTAAAATTTTCATTCTTAGAATTTTTCAAAAATATAAATTTAATTGTAATATTTTTTTTCCAAGTTCGAACTAAAATTTATTTAATGTTTGATGCTTATTATTAAACTATTTAATAGGATTCATATTTTTATTCATAAAAAAATTTCCAAAGATATTTATTACACATTTTCGGCACAATTAAGTGTTTTGCCTCATGTCTCAAAATTTGTTAGTGCAGCTGTACACGGCGATATATGGACAAAATTGAAGGTGTAGGTCGGATTGGAATGTTGTAAATGCTTGTCAAAAGTTTAAAAAGATGTATGAGTTAGTATCATCATAATTATGAATAAAGTAAAATCAAAAACAAAATATTGATAAATCCACACATACTCGTTTATACTATTTTGACATCATCTCATAAATATTCAAAGAAATGAAAATAAAATAATTTTTTAATTCAAAATTTGACAACACTGCAAAATAAAATTAAGTATCTAATTGACATGAATACGAGTCAGAATTATCTAACCTAAAAATCGATTAAAATCACTTAAACAATACAAATTATAATGAAAATAAAATTTTGAAACTTTTATAATAGGTGAATATTTTCTAAAAATTAGATTAAATTCTGAGAAATAAAATTTAATTTTTTTTATATGTTTTTCTTTAAAAGTTGGCAACGCTGTAAATTATGTAATTTTGTAAACTTTAAGGAAACTATTTCTGAAAATTTTATTAAACTCGAATAAAAATTAAAGCCAAAATATAATATTCATTATTTTTTTTTTTTTCTCAGAAACCTGGCATTACTGTACAAAACACAAATTGTATAATTTAGATGTACACTAAACATTCTTTTCTGAAAAACCGACTAAACTCAGATAAATATATGAAAAATTAAACAATTTTTTCTCGAGAATCTTATCTAAAATTTGATTAGTCTAAAAATAAATAGCAAAACAATAATATACATTCTTTTTAATTTAATAATTTATTTTTTCAAACATTCGGCAAAAAAATTACATAATTAGATTTAACAATACATATATAAATAATTTGACAAATGTTATTTATTATTATTATTATTAGATTACAATTATTATACAAGAATTATTATATGTAATATTATTATTATTATTATGTTTATTTTATTTATTACACTGATAACTTGAGTTAAATTTAACTGAAATTGAAACAAAATAAATGATCATACCTATATGAAATAGAATAATAAATAGCAAATACACTACTGATCTTGTCATGTATGTAATAATTTATGTTCCCATATATTTCTGTAATTTTGTTTGCAAGCTTTACCATAGCGCTTTGTTATGATACGATTTTCAAGTGGTATGTATGCGAACATGTCTGTTTAGTATACTCGTTTGATTAAATGCTTTCTTACACACTTTACACTCGAATGGTTTTTCGCCTGTATGCGTACGAATGTGTTTTATTAATTGTCCATTTTCAGTAAATGCTCTCTTACACGTCTTACACTGATATGGTTTTTCACCTGTATGTGTTCGAATGTGATTTATTAACGATTCATTTCGAGCAATTGCTCTCTTACACATTTTACACAGATATGGTTTTTCGCCTGTATGTGTTCGAATATGTTTTGTTAAATTTGTTTTATCAGCAATTGCTTTTTTACACGTTTTACAGTGGAATGGTTTCTCACCTGTATGTGTACGGATGTGTCTTGTTAAATCAGAAGGTTTATTAAAATCTTTACCACATATTTTACATTCGTAACTTCTTTTACCTGTACCAATTTTTCTAGTTATATTTGATTGATTTTTACGAGCTTTTTTATCCACATTGCATATATACGGTGCTCGAATATTCACTTTTACATCTGAACTGTCTTTAGAAGAATTTTGACGTAATTTTCTGGTACTGCTTCTTTTCAATGCTTTACGAACATATTTTAAGTGGTCAGCATTATTTTTACAATTCTTCGAATAAGTTTTATTATTTCTTTCATTTTGAAAATCAATAAGAAATTTATTGGTGTCGTCACATAAACAGTTTAATTTAAAATTGTACTTTACTTTAATATCATTTGCCAAACTATATTCTGTTAGATTAAACCCGCAAAAATCGCTTTGCTCAGTAATTGTTGGTATATCAACAAAAGAATTTTTACTGTCATAATCTTCTATTTTAATTTTATCTTCGCATTTTACTTCGGTACATTCATAGTCAATAATATTAGTTTCGAACAGATGTTCTTCAATTATTTCATTTTTAATATCAATTATATCTTCACTTAAACATTCTAATTTTTCTTCACTGATTTCCATTTTGACATTTGTTTCTTCTTCAATATCATCTTCAAAGTTTACTTGAATAGAGTCTGAATCATCATTATACTCAATAATGTTTTCTTGTTTTATAAAACCAGATTCTGCCTCATAATTCACTAATGTATTAAGAAATTCCTCATCAGTTTGTTCAATATTCATATAATTCATATAGTTGATTGTTTTATTTTGTTCCAATTTTATTGCAATTATTTCAATTTCATAATTTTCACCTTGTTCCGTATCGAGTCCATTTCGTAATTGTTCTAAATATTTGTTTAGAATTTCTTGCGAACGCAAGCAGTTTTTTATAAATTTGCA
Organism: Clivina fossor; assembly: GCA_963966155.1. Lineage (NCBI taxonomy): Eukaryota > Metazoa > Arthropoda > Insecta > Coleoptera > Carabidae > Clivina > Clivina fossor. The sequence goes on from OZ014567.1 coordinate 1,069,301, forward strand.
AGCTTGATTTAACTGTGCAATGCATGTTGAACATATGCCGATTGGTAAACTGCTATTTATTTTTAGCTAGAAAAACATTGCAATATAATATCATTTCAATATTAAAATGTTAAATTATTATACTTACAAGTCCTGGTGCAACTCGATTTAATTTGTCCAATAAAATGATGTTATCTGAATCGAAATTGTTCAACGTTGACGAGACACTTTTATCAGTTGTGCACAAACGACAAAGTTTTTCAAACATAAACATTTTTATGTTCTTATTATATAGTACTTTGTAGTTTTTTTTAAGATTATATAGTTTTTCATACATATATATTAATATTATACAAGTAACAATCTAGTAACTGTATGATTACAATGAGGTTAGAACATATGCATGACACAATAGCGCAGCCCACACTAGCTCTCGTAACGGCAAAATTACCACTACCATATGCAGTGGCGTACTAGTAATTTTTCGTTTTGTACATTTTTATGTATAACATATATTTTTTTTATTTATTTATTTATACTTTTTTTTATAATTATTAATTAATTAATAATACTGTTACAGAATGGGGCAAAATTACACTTACTAAACAAAATAGTATTCTAAAAATTATTAAATAACACCGTTCTGGCATTTACAATATGAAGGAAGTAATAGTTGTTGGTAGTGCCAATATTAATTTATTTACTATTAATAGGCTATTCTCCTTCACTAACATACTATATCATCTATTTTGCGTACCCACCTGATTCCTTCTAGTTACACCACATACCACACGTAAAAATCTCATTTCTACAGCAGTCATTTTTTCTATTATTCTTTTGCAGCCAAATCCAACATTTACTACCATACATCAACGTAGGCAATGCAATCAAAACAGCAATGTATATAACTCAAATGAGGGGCTTCTTTGGAAATAAATAATAAATAGGTAAATGATATTACCACAAATATTAACACTTTTTATTTTAATAAGAAATTAGATAAATACACATTTTATATATATAACAAAAAAACACAATAAGTTATAATTATATTAAAACAAATGTGCATCTAATTATTTATTATTTCTCATTTTAATTAAAGAAAATAAATATAAGAAAGATCTTGTAACGTTTTATTTTAAAATAATGTTTTATATTTTTATTTCTTCCGTATTACATAACTTATAGATGAAATTTTATCGTGAAGATAAATGTCGTAATCATTTAAATTTTTTCGTTATTTTTCTCAGATAGATTTGACCATAATAATCGTGGTCGCTGTTTATTTATTTTGAAGTTAAAATATCAGATAGAAACAAAAATATTTTTTACACAAAATAATACAAAATAAAAATTTTAAAAGATAAGTAAATTTATCATCTGTTATCAAAAATTTAAATATTAATTTCAAATTTTTTTACTGGTATTGGTTTTAAATTAGGTATTGCTATAACTGCTTTAAAAATAATATATTCTAAATAATGCTCATAAATAAAATGTATTCTTTATTGCACAAAAAATAAATAATTCTACGCCACTGCTTGAAATAAATCAATATTTTGTCCGCGGAGTGGGAGAGAACAGCTGTTTGTACTTTGCCGTGAATAGCTAAGTTCTTTGTATTTTTTTTTCATGTATTTATATTTATTTATTTTCTGGCCTTTTTCATTATTAATATTTAAATCTATTTACAACGTCAAATATTTACGTATATTTTGTTTTTTCAGAATCGGCCGACCACCATTTGTTCATTCCCTTTTTGATAGAACTAGTTGGCCAGCTGAATGTTGTGTTATAAATTTTCAAATACATCTTGATTTTTTTATAGTAATTAAAAAACATTAGTCCACATAACATTTAGATTTGGTTTAAAATAATAATCATGTACATAGAAAAAAGAATAAATTATATTTAAAGTAATAATTCTTTCAATTGATATTTAGTTTACGGTGTTGTAGTTATAGTCAAAAGATTGAATGAAGTAGATTTTACAGTTGGTGTGTGATTGGTATGCTAGTCAGTTACTTCATTCAAACATGTTAACCTTGGCTGTAGAATGAATATTATTTAAATTTTTGTATTTTTTTCTTTTGTTTGAATTTCATATTAGACTAATGCTAGAATCTAGAACAAGTAGAAATTGAGAAAACATTTTTGAAATTAAATCTGGTGCATCAGTAAAAAAATATGCTGTTACTTATACTAGTAACATTACACAAAATTCATCTGGCCAACTGGATTCACGACACACCTTTATAAGTTAACCTCTAATACTATTAAATACGTTTTTACTTTTTATCAATTCGTGCTCCGCCTACAATACCACCAAATCCCCAACCACAACAACAGATTAACGAGTCCGGATTAGCTGACGAAGAGGAAGAATTAAAATACGGAGCTAAGCATGTTATTAAACTATTTGTTCCTGTGTCATTATGTATGTTGGTAGTTGTTGCAACGATCAGTTCGATTAATTTCTACACCACCAAAGATGTTTACCTGTAAGTTGTTATTCGGCAGCTATTCCACCTATCAATAAATATGATTTTAAATTTCCAGTATTTATACTCCATTTCACGAGAAAAATCACGAAACTAGCACGAAAGCATGGCAGGCAGTTGCAAATTCACTTATTCTGATGACCGTTATTATTGTGATGACAATATTTTTGATAGTTTTGTACAAATATCGCTGTTACACGGTTTGTATAATTAACTTATTAAGTGATTTGGAATGGATGATTCGATATTTGGATAGTTTGTTGTATAAAGATGGCTGGTTTAACAAAAAAAATACCTTAGAAACGTAAATGTATTCAGAGAGATAGTTATAATTATTTATTGCAAAAATCACTTGTACAATCTGGTATATAAATTAATTCTAATCTTTTAAAGTCATGGTAAAATCAATTAAAAATCTCAACAATTATACTTAAAATTTGAGCAAGTGGCTTTTTCCTCGTAAAAATTACGCATATATTTTTTTGAAAAATAAAAGTTTACGTGTATATTTATTGCTTTACCACTAAGAAATATATTTATAATTTCATAAAATATGACGCGGTTTTGTAAACTGGTTAACAAACGAAGATAATATTACCGACGGAATAAAAAGGCTTTCGGAATAAGTTCTCTATAAAATTTAAATAAAAATCGACGTTTCAACGTACTCTATGTACATTATCATCACGTAAAATGATACAATAAATAAATAGAACATAGAAACAAGTTACTAGGTAACAAAATAAGAAAAATATTTATCAGAACTCATTATATTTAAATAAAACTGCTTTACATTAAAGTTCCACATTCATAATAGACATATCGACGAACTCAACGTCGATTATAAATAAATATTAATACAGAACTCGAACCGAAAGCAGTTTTATTTTATTATAAATTATTAATTAAATGAAGCTATATTTTATTTCAATCACACTGATTGATGTTATCTTTATTGCTTCTCTTATCAATCTACCGTTAATATTGTTTTATCTTGAATATTATTTTAGTTACTTACCGCGGTAATTTACCGAAACCAATTAAATATTTTATTTTCCAGGTAATTCACGGATGGTTAATTGTCTCATCGCTAATGTTACTATTCATATTTTCGTATCTATATTTAGAGTAAGTAATATTTTCAATTTTATTCGATAATTTTATATGAAAACAAAATAAAATTGTAATTTTTTAAGGGAGGTATTACGAGCTTACAATGTACCAATGGACTTTATAACAGTCGTATTAATGATGTGGAATTTTGGCGTAATGGGTATGATTAGTATCCACTGGCGCGGCCCTTTACGTCTTCAGCAAGCTTATTTAATATTTGTATCGGCAGTTATGGCACTAGTGTTCATTAAATATCTGCCCGAATGGACTACGTGGGTCGTATTGGCTATTATTTCAATTTGGGGTAATCTAAGTGTATTAAAACGAAAATAACTAGATGTAATATTTTTGTTTTGGTTTTGTTATATTAGATCTTGTCGCTGTATTAATGCCAAAAGGTCCTCTACGAATTTTAGTTGAAACAGCTCAAGAAAGAAACGAACAAATCTTTCCTGCCTTAATTTATTCATGTAAGTTGCATCGACTGGTCGAAAAATACGCAATTTTGCCTATTAAATTAAAATAATTACACAGTCAAACATTTTTAAATGATTTGATCATCACAATGAACTGATTTTAAATTAGTTACAAATTGAAAAAATTGTATTAACTTCACCGGAATGCAAATACATTTTTTTCATTTTGTAACTAATTTAAAATCAGTTCATTGTGACGATCAAATCATTTAGAAATGTTTGATTGTTAATTGTGTGTAATTATTTATGTCGTCACCGAGTGCAAAACTTAACACTAAGTTTATGTTGGATAAAATCAAGTATCATTAAAAAACTTATGTCATTTTATGTTTGAGATCTATTTTGTTTTAATTTTTTCAAATCAAATTATTTATAAATAGTAATCATTCTGTCAGTAATATAGTAAAAATCTTTCAGAACACATAATTAAAATAAAACGGTTATAGTTCTGTATTAATTAATATATATATACAATACATAATAAATGACATTTACAGTAAATAAACAGAACATAGGAACAAGTTACTAGATCATAAAATTTATATTGGCTTCCTTTAATTAAAAATTAATAAATCTTATTTTATTACGTCTAGTAACTTGTTTCTATGTTCTAAGTATTTATTTACTATAAATATCTTTCTGTTGAGGAATACGTTGATTATTAATAAATATTAATACAGAACTAGAAGCTAGAGTCGAAGTGTTTGGTTTAAAATGATAGATTTAATTTATTTTTTTAAGCAACATTCATGTATAGTTATGTGAGTATGGCAACAGGAGATCCTGATAATAGTACTAGCAATAGATCTAGACAACAACAACATCAACAACAACAACTACCACAAATGGCGGATAATCCAGAAGGTAAATAAAAATTTATTGTTTTAATCAACTTTGGGGCCTTTACAGTAAAGGCTCAACGCATCGCACTGCAATAATAATGGAAACTTTATTTAGCAAAAAAGTGCTATATAAACAAAAACAATTAATACATTCAAAATACATAAAGTGTATTTCTAAATAATTTTTTTTTAATCCTAAACTTATATTACTAACTAGAGGAATATAAATTTCTGTTGCTTCTCTTATCAATCTGCTGTTAATGCTGTTAATTATTACAGTATATTAATACAGTACTACAACCTATAGCCGTTTGATTTTTTTGTTGGTTAATAATGGAGAAGATCCGGAAAGTGGTGTTTCCACCGATTGGGTGAATAGTCATGAAGATCGTGCGAATCGTCGACAATTAGAAGTACGTGACGTATCGAGGGGCCGAAATACTGAATATAGAACACAGATGAGACCGCAGTCGGGACCAATTGTTCAAGAAATTGAAGAAGAAGAAGAACGTATGTAACAATTTCACAATTCTCACTTATCTGAAAATTAGTTTTATGTTTTAGACATAGAATACTATTGATTCGGAATTGAGCTGGCATCTACTAGCTTGCGAAATCTAAATAAAAATTTAAGTTAATCAAACTAATAACTAATAAAATAAAAATTGGGTTATGTAGTTTGGTTCACAAGTTCTGCGCTAAAACATAACACTAATTTTTATGTATGTAGAGTATAGTCTGAATGAGTCTTATGGAGTTTCAGCAAGAAGTAATTTCGTCTTGCGAAAATTCAATTTATCATATCTACAATTAAATAATTTTTTTACTTATAAATTTCAGGTGAAGTCAAATTAGGTCTAGGAGACTTAATTTTTTACAGTGTTTTAGTTAGTAAAGCTTCTTCATATGGTGATTGGAATACAATTTTAGCATGTTTTGTTGCAATCTTAATTGTAAGTAAAACATATTTTTATTCTATTACTCGTAACTGTCGGTCGTAATACTTTAACATGTAAAATTATACTTTTATAATTTCAAGCTTCCTTAATTATTTTAGGGAAAAAAGCTTCAAATATAAAGGGGTTGGTGCATAATTATCAGATTTTTTAAAAACTATATTATGAAAAAGAAAAGAAACATTAAAATTCAACAATAACTTTTTAAGTAATTATTCCGGAGCGTAGTTACCATCTATTTCAATAACTGCTTCCCATTTGCTTGGAAGACGGTCGATTCCACGGGCAAATTTATTAAAAAAAAAGTGAACAAAACAGCAATTTTTATTAACAAATAACCCGTCTAGAAAAACGCCTGATAATTTTGCACCAACCCAATAAGTTTTACAGCAGTTACATTAAATTGGCTACAATATTTACTACTTTCTACCGATCAAAATGCCTAAAACTCTATGAGAAATTATTATTTTTGTTTGTTTGTTTAGGGTTTATCACTTACATTGCTATTGTTAGCAATATTTAAGAAAGCTCTGCCAGCACTACCAATTTCCGTTACGTTCGGTTTAATATTTTATTTCGCAACTAGAGAAATTGTGAAACCGTTTGCGGATCGTTTAGCGAGTGAACAAGTGTTCATTTAGTCGTCTTCCGATCCAAAAAGTCATTCCACAATCATTTTTATCACACCGATCAACACGAAACTAACAAAAACTTACACATTCAAAATCAACATAAATTACTGATATTAATAAAATAATTTATTAATTTATATATAATTATATTTCATGTAGTATTGAAAAGGAAACAATTAATTAATATGTGTTGTTAAACAAAACACATATGTCTGTATGTGCATATTGTTTTTGAAAAAATTGCTCTTTATCTTACATTGTACTGACTATCGTATTACATAATTTTATTATTGTGTAAGAAAATTATGATTTAATAAACTATGCTTTTTTAACAAGATTTATTTTATTTTTTTTAACCTTATATTTATAATACAACAGTCTTTAATCTTAATTATATATTAACGGGATTAAGTCACCTTGAGACTTCCGAAATAGAAAGAAATATATATGTATGTACCTAATAAAGTTGGCTTAACCATAAACAAGAAAGATGTGAAGATTTTCGATTTAACAGTTCAGAAGATAATTTTAGGGTAAACGTTTTTAACGCTACGTTAGATATTATAATTGCACAATTAAAAGATAGATTTTCAAATTTTACGGAAATAAATAAATTATTTGGAATAATTTTCCCAGAAAATTTAAAACAATTATCTGATGATGAAATAATTGATTTATGCCAACTTTTACTAGTCAAATATACTGACGATTTAACCGCAGATTTTAAGGCACAGATATTATCTTTTAGGAAAACCTTTAAAAAACAGTTAGAAAATATTAATTCGGTATTTGAATTAGGAGAATTAATATTTACAGATTATTCTATTCTTAGTTCGGCATTTCCGGAACTTTGTACCGCTCTTATTTTGTTTTTAACATTCCCCGTATCAACTTCTAGCGCTGAAAGAACATTTTTAAAATTAAAACTTATTAAAACATATTTAAGAAACTCTATGGGGGAGAATCGTTTATCAAATTTGGCGGCCGCAGTTCTCTCCAACTGTAACCAGGTATTAGTTGCAAATAATGCCTTGGCGCGTTCCACTTCAGTATCAGTAACCATGGTGCACAATCTCATCAATTCCGATTGAATATTGAAAAGCATTTCCTCAATTTTTAATAGATCGGATACGAAGTAAACGCCCCAAAGTCCTGTATCTTTGTAGGAAATATTAAACGATTGGTAGTTGTGACACAAATTGTCCTCAGCCGATTTGCGTGCCAAGTAGGTAGCATTCTGTTTGGCATTGCCCTGACTGCGATCCCACGCTCCCAAAACAGTGTTGGCTACCATAAGTGTCAACGCATCTGGGTCCGCCCAACTAGCGCTTTCCACAGCAACAGCAATATGAGCCAGTGGGAGTGTATCATCGCGAACTTTAATTTCGCTGTCAGTGAATCGACACGGCTCCAGCATGGGTATTTTGTCAGCATATTGATTTTCCAAATTACCAAAATGGTCTTCGGTAAGTTTAACCAGATCAGCGCGATCCACACCACCGGCTCCAGCAACTACAACACGGCTCGCTTTGTAATGAGTGGTTAAGTACTGACGTAAATCATTACCGGTGATTGCTTTGGTATTTTCGGTAGGGCCAAGAATAGAATTAGCTAAAGTTGTTCCTTGATAGGCTGTTGCGTGTAGGAGATCAAATACAACCTCCTGTAAATTAGTTTCCACTTCTTGTATTTCTTGTAAAATAACACCACGTTCGCGTTCGATTTCAGCTGATCCTAATGCAACATTTTGAACAATATCGGAGAAAATAGATATAGTAGACAATTTGTTCGCGACTTGTGTATGCATTCAACTGGGCGCCCATCTCTTCAATTTCAACTTCAAGTTGACACTGAGATCGTTCATCGGTTCCTTTAAATGCCATACGTTCCAGAAAGTGAGCAACACCATTGCTATCCGAATTTTCATATCTACTGCCAGCATCGATCCAAATACCAACTGTCGCAGTTGGTAAACCGGAATCTTCAGATGCGACGCGAATACCGGATTGTAAAATGGTGCACTTTGTAGGTGGCACATTCAACAATGTTTTTGTCGCAACAGCAGTTGCCCAACATCGTTTAGATAGCTGCAAAATGTTATTTTTATTCGATAATTGTGCTACACATTTTCATAACTTCAATAAGGACGCCATTTTTTTTTTGTTTGCCAAGGCCTTCTTTACAAGAATAGTATTTTAATAAATTATATTTATTTCAATTTTTTTTTTTTACGGAACCTACTATTGTAGTGACATTTATGAATGGAATTAATACTACCACAATACCACAAATTTAAATAAAACTGTTTAAAATTTGACAGAAAAAAAAAACAAAAAATCTATCTGTCACAATAATTTTCTCTGACATCAACATTAAATTAATTATGGATGAGTTCACAGTACATGTTATGCTGATATAATTTTTATTTATGGATTTTGTGATGAAAATGCATTACAAGCATCAAAAGCCGATTTCCAGGCAGACGGCCACCGAATCACTTACTTTGAGTTTAATCCCAGACGTTAATACTTTAAATTAGTACCTTAATTATTGTTTTTGTTTTTTTTTTTTCTGATATAATAAATAAGGCTAACGCGATTGATGTTACATGTGTAATAAACTTCTAACGGCTACAGTTCCATTAGAAAGCATTTTCGGACATATGTTTATTTGAAGTTTTTATTTAGATCACTGATAGGAATCATCCGGTGTAGTTTTTCCCCAACGTCATAAATCACCTTGTATAACTTTGATCATACAAATTCAAGTGTGACTTTTAATACGTTGATCATCATCATAATCAATATCAGTCCGTGAGAGAGATTAGTGTTTACTTTAAGATTCCTTGTGACTGGGAGAAGCATTGAGACTGTCAGTCTCCCTTCCACTTTCCCTAATTGAAGCTCAGATTTCAAAATATTTGGAAATCTGTTAATCCATCAGTCTTAATTTTACATTTTCAATCAGAATGTCAATCTTCGGTGTGAATGTCATTCCGAATGATCGTGTAAAGCCCGGTTAAGACAGTGTTTAATACTAGATTTATTACTTTGCTTTAGCTTCTAGCCAGTTATATGGAATACCGTCAATGCTATTAATGGCCTTACAAATATATTTTTTACATTTCTCTTTTGTAGAAGCGCTAATCTTTATATATCTTTTTGATTACCTAATTCCCATGTTTTGCAGAGAGTATAATTCGAATGATTTCTATTTGTTAGCGATGAAGTTTCTTGTTTATTTAAATGAGTTCGGTGCACTAAGTAAAATTTACTAATTTAAGGGCGAAATATTGAAAGATTAAAGAAAAACAATGTCATATTTTATTTATTTAAAATATATATATTACAGTATTTACAAATTTCGGTTCATTAAACAAACTCGTAGGTTTAAAATGTTTTTCCGTTAAAATAAATAACTTAGTTGTACATAATAATTATATTATTTCTTATATCGTATATTTTAATGCTTTTACATTAAAGAAAAACTAACTTATTACATTTTATCATATTTATTTCACAACCTGCTAACAGAATAAATATTTATTTCACAACTTAGTAAAAAAAAGTATCAGCAATAATTGCAAATTGAAAGTTTATGTTAATTATAAATCCTGCAAATTTATTTTAAGTTAAATATTATCGCAAAAACTCACATTTAAAAATGAAGTGGTAATAAGAAATCAAAACATTTTGAAAGAATGTTTTATTACCATAACAAATATTTAACTAAAGAAAAAATAAACAACTTATTAATTAAGCAACATACTAAAAAATTAGGGTACATAAATAAATAATTAAAGTACCCGTAAAGTTAAAAACGCTAAAACAAATTATTATTTTTAATTGTCTTTGAAAGCAAATGAACTACTAGTAAAATTAAATTTTTTTTTTTTTTTGAATTAGTAAAAGAATTTAAACTTGCTACATTAAGTTCATTCTTTTGGAACATTTTAATGTTCTTGAAAAAAAATAAACAACTTAATTAAACAACATATTAAAAAATTAGGGTACATATTAAAAAATTAGGGTACATAAACAAATAATTAGTACCAGTAAAAAAGTTAAACAAAAAAACAAATTATTATTTTTAATTATCTTTGAAAGCAAATAATAATTTAATAATAATAAAAGCAAATAATAATTTAATAAATTATTTATCACATTTATCGATAGAATTTCTTTGGCAAAGGTTTTCAATGTTTTCATTGTTGTTAGTAGTAGATTTTTTCTTATGATTCATTTCCTTTTCTTCAGAATTTTCTTCATTAATGTTTCTAATACGTTTTTTAGATTTTTTATTATTTTTCTGAAACTCTTTTCCACTATCGGAATCTGGAATCGCAAAATCATCATTAGATTACATTGGTCAGTTTTTGTTTTATTGTCTTTCTAAATCTAGCTTACCTTTCTTTTTTTCAGTTAAATCTTCCATTTGAATCTGTGTTTTCTTAACTCGCTTTGCGTATTTCTTCTTTCTCTGAATTGGATTTTCGAGTTCTTCTTCACAATCACTTGAAAGCGGTGTAACAATTGGACCAGTCCAACGCGTCAGGAAACTGTATTTCTTCAGTCTACCTTTTACATTTAATGTTATTGCGTCTTGAGCTTGTTTCATTGCCACTGCCATTCTTTTTACATATGTTTTGGCAATTTTCTGTTTTGCATCGTAATGACGATTATGTTTAAACGATTTCAAAAATCGATTTGGAATCCATGCTCGTGATATTTGATCACCGAAGAAAAATACTACGTGATAATATGTCTGGATAAAACAAAAATGTTTTATTAATATATTTTATGTATTCGGAGTGCTTCTAATTATAAGATAAAATTTTAAAAAATAATCTTAATAATTTATAATAGAGAAGTAAATTTTATCGAATATAATCTTGGAAATATTATTTATTTTTAGTTGGTAACACAATCATTTTTATTAAAATTATAATTTATGTGGGCATTAGAAGAAACTTTTCTGAAAATTTGATCAAAATCGAATAAATAATGTAGCCACAATAAATTTTTAAAAAATTTTGTAATTTTTTTCTCGATAAGTTGGCAACACTGTATTTTGTTAAAATTGCATAATTTATTTAGGCATTAAAAAAACTTTTCTGAAAATTTGATCAAAATCGAATAAATAATGTAACCACAATAATTTTTAAAAAAATTTGTGATTTTTTTCTCGATAAGTTGGCAACACTGTATTTTGTTAAAATTGCATAATTTATTTAGGAACTAGGAAAATTTTTTGTGAAAATTTGAGTAAAATCGGTTAAATAAAGTGGTCATAATGAATTTTTAAAAAGGTTAGTAATTTGTTTCTCGGAAAATTGGCATCACTAGACGAATTTATCCTGAAAATTTCATTAAAATCGATTGAACCGTCTAGGAGGAGTTGCGATCACAAAATTACTAAGTTCGGATTCGTCTGATCTAGAGGCTACATGAAGGATTTCTATAATTTTTTTTTCTCTAATTCCGAAATATAAAAGGCAACCCTCGTAACGATAAATATATAACACGTCGAACGCGTAAAATATATATGATGTAAATATTTCCTAAAAGTACTCTAAAAAGATAGGTATATAAATGTAGACAAAGGTGTCTATAAAAATACACATAATGAAATATTAGATTAATTCGTTTTTGTCGTTGTGTTGGAAATGAGAAACATTTCGAATTTCTGTATGAACCTAATTAGTACCAGAACTAGTATAAATAAGGCTTACAGGAAAGTCACTGAACTCCTCGAGCCAATAATATTGTTCCGTATCGGGATCGTCATCCACCATTGCTGGCCACCAGGGATAGCCATCTAATTTTGCCCACACAATTGTTCCAGCTGTATACTTATTGTGGATTATATCATGCTCGACAAATGTTCGTAGATGTACTTCAGGCATCTTACATTTATTCGCTTTTTTATCTATACAAATCAAAAGAAACATTTCACATTATTAGATAGATAATGTTAAACAATAGATTTGTTTATTTGTAAATTTGCATTTTCTGCGTCAGTTTTTTGTTTTATTCATTTGCCAGTTAGGAAAAGTCAGTGTCAAATATAGTAACTTCAAATAATCACTCAAAAATTACAGCCTCTCATACGTACATATACAGAGTGATTCAGAAACAAACGGCATCCTGTATATGACGTGCTACTCTCAGCAAATTAAGAAAAAAAGTTCCTATAAACAGGCGTCCTAATTATACTTTTTATTTGTTACTACAATATCACATTCTAAAATAAAATAGTTAGGAAAATTCAATTTTTCAACACCCTGTATCTTGGTAACGCTGTATTTAAGGACCCCCCTGTTTATAGGAACTTTTCTTCATAATTTGGTGAAAGAAACACGCCATATACAGGATGCCGTTTGTTTCTGAATCACCCTGTATAGTAGTTGCTGAATAAATAAATATATTTATATTTTACTAAAATATTATAAATTTTGTTTCAAAGCTTGTTATCAAACGCGAGAGAGATGAAAAGAATTTCTTTTTTAATCAATCAGAGAATAAAGTTAAACGTGTTCTTTTGTCTGTGTTCTTAACGCAACATTCTTTAAAAAATTAACTAGAGATATTATTGTGTTATGGCAAATTTTTACTGTAATAACGCAGCGACAAAAAATCCACAGCAGCTTCTACCTAGACATAAGTTTATAGTTTCGTCGAAATTATTGAATCAAATACACTTGGTAATAATTTCATTACATCCGAGATAGCAGTATTAATTCGCTACGTTATTACAAAGTGTTATTACAAAGTTAAACGCAATGGTATAAAATAAATCAAACAAACCATCTAATATTACTACAAACAACACTAGAACCGTTCCAAATACCAATTTCAATTTCATCCGATTAGATCCGTTTTGAACCGAATCAATTCGTTTAAAATTGATCTTTCCGAACATAATAATAATAAAAAAAATTAATGGAAACTAGGCGGAAATATATCCTCAATCAAAAACAATGACCCGTATTCTCACCTCACTTTTTCGTGAAACTTTTTGCTTCAGTTTTTGATCAAATATGAATAGTTTGTCTATTTTTTATCATTTTTATTATATTTGGTATTATAAAATTTAAATAAACTATTATAAAGTGCTTAATAAATGATTTTAAGTAAATGTCAAAAGCACTTTTGGCAAAAATCACTTTTATAAATGAGCTGAGAATACGAGCCATTATGTTGCAATACATCTGTCGCAAAATTACAACAAATTAAAAAGAAAACATAGGAAAGTTTAATATTTGTATGACAAATATCATCGTATTAAAAATACAAAAACAAATTATTCGAATTAAATTATTTAGAAAATTATTTAGTTTTAAACATGAATATTATATATATATATATATATATATTATAATTTCAATTTAGTTGTTTTAGTAATAATTGCAAATGATGTTATGAAAATGTAATAATTAATTAATTTTACATCATTTATTTGATCTATCGAAATATTCATTAGGATTTGGTAATTGTATTATTTATTTTTTTCACATAAATCAAGTTTAAATGAGTTTTTGTTGTAGTAAAATTAGTGTAGAAAGAGCATAGTTTTGTAGAAGCGAATGTTTTCATAAATAAAACAATAAAACAGCATCCAAAATAGAAATACGCAGTTTTTATTCAACTATTTTTATAACAAGAGAATTTGTCTTCTTGATGCTTATGTAAAATTAAAATAATTTGCAAATAATAAAAATAAATTAATTTTGAATGAATAAATCAAAATAACCATGCTAAACGTATGTCGAGTTAGAGTTAGTTGATTAGTTTATCAATTATATTATTATTATTGTGTGCAATAAATAAAGAAATCCTAGTCTAAGGAAATATATTACCTGGATTCATGTGACAGTACCATTTTTTTGGTAAGTCGACCGGATCATCTGTGTCCTTTAAATAACGCCATCGATTGCAATTGTCACACTGCACATATAATCCACCACCTCGTCGATCCTGAAGCCATTGTAATTTATCCCGATGCGATAGAGTTTTGCCAGGTTGACTCAATTGTGTTTCGTTAAACGATAGTTCCAATATTTTCAAAGCATCACTAACCATAGGTTCACGTTTTGACGTTTGCGTCTGCTTTGGAACATCCTCCAATGCTCCAGGTTGATCTGGTGTAGAACTAAACAAGAGATTAGAGAAATCGTCTGTGCATGCAGTCGAAACGGATTCATCATGACATCTTTGGTTACTAGATCTTTTATTATTTTTCTCTTCCTCAGATTTACTAACATCTGTTGTTGACGATACAACGGGTGATTCTTCTATCACAGTTGCAAAAATTTCTTCATATTGCGAATTTGACAAAGACTTGGTTGGTTTATTTGAATTCGAAGTTTTGAAATACACTTTTCTTCGCCATTTTCTCTAATAACATACAGAAAGGTACCGTTCATTACATTTGCATCAGCGAATACAATAATTATATAACTATTAGAAAAACGAAAATTGAAATTTGTTTTAAATTAGAAATGACAATTTATTTCTTTAATTTGCCAGCAAAACTCAACAATATTTATGGACTTTTTAAAGATTAAAAAAATTAATATATTTTCCCAATTAATATTATATCACTATGTCATATGCATTTTTCCACTTTCTTTTTCTCATTATCTGCATAGAATAAGTAATATATATTCTAAGAGATATTTCTCTATTTATTATAATAAGATACCTGTAATAGTAATTGTAGAATGAGCACAGAATGATGCTAATTTCCCACAAAGAAAATTTAAACAAAACTGACTCCTTCATCAACTACAATCAACTACATTTTCGCACTCTACACAAAACTGCTGAACTAAACCCTAGCAGTGGCGTAACATATTTACTTTTATCTGCAATAAATAATTAATATTTTCTTTTCAAACGTATCAAAATTTGCATATAATGCTATAGCATCTTATTATGTTATAATAGTAATAATATGAATTCAAACGAGCTGCAATTCAAACGAGTAAAAAATATACATTTTGTGCGAGTTTTACACCAAATTTTTACTAGGACTATACAAAACAAAATTCTAGCAACAACACTGACTCATCAGATATTTTAAATATAATATTTTTTCTACGATTTTATATTTATTATATAAACAATAAGAATTTGCAATTTTTATTTAAAAAAAAAAAATAACAGAACGATGTTCTGAACCATTCCGGCTTTATGACACAACTGCGTTTACCGTATTTTTAACGCGTTTATATTAACTCGTTTTTTTTCCTTGTCTGTTTCTTTGTTTGTCTGTTCGGTACAAATTTTGCAATCGATTTTAAACTAACTTCCCGATGATCTAAAAACTTGAAACTTAGAAACATAGCTCAGAACTGAATGACAATGCAATATTAACTAATCAATTAATCAATTAACTCATTAATTAATAATATTAGATATATTAAATTAAAGTTAATTAATTAACTTAATTATTATTATATAATTATAATTATTAAATTATAATTAATTAGGTTAAAGTTAAAGTTATATTAAACTAAAAAGCAAAAAATAATTAATTAAATAAGAAAAAAAGAATTTTTAATATATCACGTTTTTAACACGAAAACTAAAAAATATAAAATAATTTCTCTTAGCCCCCCCCTCCCCCCATTCAGAAAAACGTGGAGTGTATGCAATAGATATAATAGTAAGGAGTGTATGGAGTTGCTGTTATTGCCCCACATTCTTCTCTATGGTGTTATAAATCTGTATGGCGACACAAACGTATACACTTTCATAAATTAAGTTCAGATTTATCATATCTAGAGGCTGTTTGAAGGATTTCTGTATTTTTCTTTTTAATTCTCGAAAATGTTACAGACACCGTATCAAACACTTTTACCTTTCAGTCAACGTGATAATAAGTAAAAATCATTTTATTGAAATTATCTTAATTGTATTTTTAATATTTTAAAAATAGTGGTCTTATATGTTAAAGTTCTCTGACCAAAAGTCGCGGTCACCACTTTTTGTGTTATTAATTAATTAATAATTATAATAAAAGTACTAATATATAAATTTAAAGAATTATATATTGGCAATCTATTATACTTAAATTAAATTCACCAACCAAAAATTACAAATACGCCACTGTATATGGTAGTTGGTAATTTTGCCGCTAGAAGCGCTAGGCTACTGTGATTTAGCTTGTCAAATAATATACTCGTTAATTCGTGTATAGGTTATTTCTGTAATTATTATTATATTAAAATTAAAATATATAAACTATTGGAAATATTATTAAATATAAATAGATGAAGATGTTTATGTTTACAAAGCTTTGTCGTTTGTGTATTAATGACAAAGATGTTGCATCAACTCTGAACAATTTCGATTCAGATAACATTATTATGTTGGACAAATTAAATCGAATTGCACCACGACTTGTAAGTATTTATATTTCAGTATCTAATATTTTATATTAAATTTATGTGTTTTTAGCTAAAACTAAATAATAATTTACCAAATGGCATATGCGAAACATGCATTGCTCAGTTACATCAAAGTTACAAATTTCTCCAGAACTGTTTTCGTTCGCAAGAAATTCTAGAAAAGTATTTAGAGCAATTACAAAATGGACTATATGCAGAACAAAGTGAAATATCAACATCTGTTCAAGAGGAAGTAGTTAGTGAATCTACAGAAATACTGAATGTCTCAAATCAACTTGAACAACAAAATAATTCTGTTGTCAATGCGGTAGAAGTACCTGAACAAATTAACGTAACATTTGAAACAGTCGTAAAGGACGAAAATTCAAAATTATTGTGTGAAGTAGATACACATACTAAAGAGGTAATAATTAGCGAACCTGAAATAAAACAGAATGCTTCAAGCAAGCTTGAACAATTAACTAATTCTATTGATGAGATAACTAATGAAAACGAAGAAAAATTTGAAATATTGTGTAATTTTGATAACGAACAAATTTCTATGTCTGCAGAATCTAACCAAAATTCCGATTTGTGTCAGTCAAGTGCACCAAAGAAATTATCAACTGATGAAATGGGGTGAGTGTTTTGTAATATACATATATATATATATATATATATATATATATATATATATATATATATATATATATATTAGACTGTGTCAAAAAAATCGAAGTTCTAAATTTTGAGCTGCTCATCGGGAAAATGTTAGAAAATGCTTAAACAAAGTTGGTCGACACGTAAAATCCAAAGTTTCTTGTGCTCAGGGGGCGCGCCACTAAAAAATGTGCATTTTTTAAAGGATTTCTGGAAATAATCATATTTGTGTAAATAAAATAAGTACAATCAAAATTTTAGTTAAAATCTTAATAAAAAACTGTTCAGTAGTCACTCTGGAGTCAATACAGTAACATATAATGCTTGAAATAGTCTAATAAACAATTTAGCATATTTTTTTATTATGATATTTTTGTATTCTTAAAAAATAATTTATTAAACTGACTTATACAGGTTCAGTAAGTATTACAAAACGATTTATTGATTGCAAATATTAAAAAACATGTTAAAAAAAGATTATTTGAGACTATTATACCTAGATATGATATGATCATTTAATTATATTTTAGTAATAATTCAAACATTGTTGACGTTGGCGCGCATTTTTCAATTGTTGTCAATGTCACGGGCCGCATTGACGCATATAGTGTTGACTAAGTATTATAAAACGATTTATTGATTCCAAATATTAAAAAACATGTTTAAAAAAAGATTATTTGAGATTATTATACTTAGATTTGATATGATTATTTCATTATATTTTAGTAATAATTCAAACATTGTTGACGCTGGCGCGCATTTTTCAATTGTTTTTTAATTGAATTGTTTTTGAATTGTTTTTCAATTGTTTTCACATACTGACAGTTTGAATTTGTTCTCAGTAGTGTTTATTTACCAAATGTTGCGATGGCTTGTAAAAAACAAGAACAATGGTTTTTAATCGGTCCAAAACTAGATAAAATTAATACACCCAATTTACCTTCAAATCGAGAAGTTTTGTGTTTGTTTTTGCATAAATACTCTACTCTTAAAAAAACATTGAAAGCGGCTGCAAGTGAAGTGATTACTGTGGTTACAGAATTTTATAACAATCGAAATATTCCAATCATAGAAAAAAAGAATGCTATTCGAAAATTGTTATCATTACACTCAAGCTACATAAACATAAAAAAAAGCAAATCAAAAGAGAATATTTTTACATTCAGCAAAGTGCGCAATTTTAATCAGTCGCTTCATCAAATGTTCGATGTTACGCCCACGACAGTCCTTCAAACAATTCACGATGAAAATATTAAGCAATTCTTAATTGCTCAAAAAAAAGGTGTTAATCTACGTTTAAAAACTTTGTCTTCAAATAATAAATGTAAGTGCAATGTCTAATTTCAATAATTAATATTTTATATAATTAATTTCAGTTATTGAAATTAAATAAAATTAAATTAATAAATAATTATAAATGATAAATTTCATATCAAAACATTAATAATAATATTGTAGGTACTTCTTCAAGAATAGCAACGAAAGAAAGGAAAGAAAAAGAAGGAAAAAACCTAAAAGCACTAGACCGTGGAACTACTGAAAATTACGAAATCTCCGAAATAGTTGAAATGAAAGATGAAAAAGGAAGCAACGAGATGTGTCACCGAATTATTTCCGACTTATCGGAATGCAGCATTTCTTCAGAACATCCAGCCAACGAATTTGCGGTTTATGAAACTGATCTTGACAAGAAAAAAAAAAAGAAAATAAACGTTATCACGGAAGAAGTAGTCATGGCCTTAGACCGAACGGCTACAAGTAGTAGAAATGCATTTTACATCATAAGTGCTGTTCTCAAGGCTTTGAATTTAAATCTTGATGATACAAATGTGAGTCATTCTACGATTCATAGAAAACGTGCAGAATTAAGAAGAGAAGTTGCATCAAGGATAAAAAATAATTTTCCTGTAGATAAAATTACGACGATTCATTGGGATGGTAAATTATTACCAGATTTAACTAGTAAAGAAGTTGTGGACCGGCTACCAATAATTGCAACTGGAGAAGGGATTGAGCAAATTCTTGCCGTTCCAAAGTTGATATCTGGTACAGGAAAAGCTCAAGCCGAAGCAATTCATGAGGTAATCGAAGATTGGCAACTACACTCGAGCCTAAAAGCAATTAGCTTCGATACTACACCTGCAAATACCGGTAAAAATAAAGAATTTATTAATGTTGCAACGTAAATTAATTAATTAAAACAATTCCAGTTGATTGACTTTTAATTTATTATGATTTTATAGGATATCTTAATGGGACCTGTCACATTCTGGAGCAGTTATTAGAAAAAGATTTGTTGCATTTACCATGTCGGCATCACATCCACGAATTGATTCTCAGAAATGTATTTGAAACTGCTTTGAATATGAAGACGACTACAGGGCCTGACGTGGGATTATTCAAGCGTTTTTATAAGTTCTGGCCGTCCATTAATGTTATACATTTTGAATCTGGAATTAAAGATGAAATAGTCTCCACAGCCCTTATATCCGTAAAATCAGACATTTTAATTTACGCTCGAAAACAATTACAAGTAATTACTAGAAATTAAATATAAAATTTAATTAACTTTTATTAACGGAAGATAGAATTAGTAACATTGAAAATAATTATAGATGGGATTACGTGAATATTTTTTTAATATATGTTTAAAGATTAGTATAATAAAAACTTATTATTGCATTACAGGGTTGTCATCAGAGAGCTGATTACAAAGAGCTTGCAGAGCTGGCAATAATATTCTTGGGAGAATCACCTAAAGCAACCTACAAATTTCGAAATCCAGGAGCCATGCATAACGCTAGGTGGATGTCGAAAGCTATCTACGCAATGAAGATTTTTATTTTTCGTGATCAATTTAAATTGAAAGCTGCAGAATTGTCAGGACTTCGAGAGATTTGTATATTTATTGTAAGGTTCTATCTGAAAGCTTGGTTTTCCGCGACTTCTGCGGTATCTTGTCCAAATAATGATTTACAATTACTTCAAGACCTAATTAATTATAAAAACGAGAAAGAAAAGATTGCAATGGCTTCTCTTCAAAAACTGGCGGGACATTTATGGTATCTCTCAGATGAGTTGTCTGGTCTGGCGCTGTTTGATCCACACGTTCCTGCTCAACTTAAAAGAGATATTGTATTTTCTTTACAAAAAAATAATATTGTTACTGACCCTGTTAAGCGTTTGAAAATTAATGTTAATTGTCCTGCTGAATTGGAAATGTGGAAAAAGCGTAGTTTGGCAGATTTAGTTTCCACTAATACAATGAAACTATTTACTCGATTTGAAATCGATACCGATTTTCTGAACATGGATCCATTATTATGGGAGTTTGACGAAAAATATAAAACTGCTTTGCGTCGCCTGTCTTCTTTGCGTGTCGTCAATGATTCAGCCGAAAGAGGCGTTGCTCTAATTGAGAAATTTAACTCCTGTATTTGCCAAAATGAAGAGCAAAAGCAATACCTTTTGAAGGTAGTTCAAAAACACCGTCAAATGTATCCGAAAGCAAAAAAGTAATGAAATATTTTTTTGTTATAGTACATTGTTTGTGTAAATAATCTTTTTCAACATGTTCTTTAATATTTGCAATCAATAAATCGTTTTGTAATACTTACTGAACTTGTTTAAGTTAGTTTAATAAATTATTTTTTAAGAATACGAAAATATCATAATAAAAAGTATGCTAAATTGTTTATTACACTATTTCAAGCATTATATGTTACTGTATTGATTCCAGAGTGACTACTGAACAGTTTTTATTAAGATTTTAACTGAAATTTTGATTGTATTTGTTTTATTTACACAAATACAATTATTTCCAGAAATCCTTTAAAAAATGCACATTTTTTAGTGGCGCGCCCCCTGGGTAGTAGAAACTTTGGTTTTTACGTGTCGACCAACTTTGTTTAAGTATTTTTTAACGTTTTCCCGATGAGCAGCTCGAAATTTAAACCTTCGATTTTTTTGACACAGTCTAATATATATATATATATAAACTATATATTATAATATTTTAGTGAGGTAATTAATGAGCGCAATTCTTTTGAAAAACAATCCGATGTACCTAATGGTACTAGCGATGAAAAATTATTTATTGATAATAAAGAATCACATGATGCTGTAAGTATTTTTCTTAGTTTATATAAATTTTTCTATACTCATTTATTATTTATTATATTGTGTTACAGAAAATTCAAATGTATAGTATAGTCAAATGATTGAAAGGTTGGCAATTGCAGAAATTGACTGTGAAAAATATAAAGAGCAAGCAAATGAATTGAAAAAAGAACTGAACAAAAAAACATTAGAATTAGAACAAATATCTAATGTGAACGCAAAAGAACGAGATGAGTTCAAATCATTAAAAGCTAAAGAAATCGCTTATTTGAACGAAATAAAAGAATTAAAAAGTCAAGTTAATAAGCTTGAAAATATTATTAAAGAAGCACAAAAAGAGGAAAATAAACTTGCAGATGATTTAAGTAGTAAAACACAAAGTGAATTACAAATCAGGTATAGTAATTTTTTATATAATTAAGAAATATTTTACAGTTAATGATAAACGTTCAATTACAGTCGGGTCATGGAAGAGTATGAAAAGTCTATTTCAAGTCTGATAGCTGAAAATGAGAAAATGAAGAAAGAGAGAGATACGGCTCAAATGCATTTAGGCAATATTGAACTCGCTTTTTCTGATGTACATCAGTAAGTTACAGTATTTATCAATTTTATGTAGATATTTGTTTTTTTTTTTTATTTAAAGCTAAAATAATAGGTCTGTTCAATAGTCAGAAATTTTCAATTAGTACAAAGTAAGATACGAGCTAGAACAGTTGCATACCAAAAAAATTTTTTTTCCCATAATTTTTCAGTTAAATTACGTAAGTGTCAGTAAATAAATATTGACCGCTTAAATTTATTTCTACTTCTACAACTTTTGCCTTATTCTGCTTTTGTGTTGGAGTAATTCATTTTTTCTTTTTTTTTTTTTAATCTATATGTTATTACAAGGTGAACTAGTTTTAGTTATCGAATAAACCTAATATGTTAATTGATCTTAAGTAATCTTTCTCCTTGTGATGAGTTCACTAATCGCAGTTGCGAAAGGCGGGAGCGAAAAAAATATCTGATACGTTCACCGCTGAGCGTCACATATATGTTACCACCACAGACTAAATGTCACTTATTTTTGACACAAAATATAGAAACAAATTATAACAATAAACATTATAAATTTTTTTTTTAATATTTTTTGTTGATTTACTTTAGTGACTTTGTGAATTCATGGCACTTATTTGTATCGTAACAGTTTCTGGATAAGACACTTTTATCTGAAAAAATTCTTTCAGCCGGCGAACATGTTAAAATACAAGTTTTGTTTTATTTTACAGGAAATACGAACGGTGCAAGTTGATTGTGCAAACTTACAAAGATAATGAGGAAACGTTCAAACACGATATTGGTATGAATCTTGAAACGATTGCTATCCAGGAGCAAAAATACGACACATTAAAATCTCATGCTACGGCTCAATTGGAAAAGTACGTAATATGATTTAATTATCGTTTAAGATAAGTAATACTTCATGACAAATTCCTACAGGTCAAATCTTGAATTAACTTTAATGAAAAAACAACAAGAAGCCGAAGTTGCAAGATTAACGGCTCAACTGAAACGATACGAAATCAATAATATTTCGTTAATGGAATCGTTGCAACAGAAGTCAAAAGAATGCGAACAACTGTCTGACGTTTGTGATGAATTCATTGGAAATGTTTAAAATTAATTTATTTGCAATTAATTTTAGTAAGGTACTCGTTTAAGTTGTTTTGTATATGTTTCTGTTAATCGTTTTAATATTATATCTAAAATTATTTGATTATTCAGTAGTGAGTGTACTAAGGGCCGGTATTTTCAGCCTGGGTTAATATTATTAGGTAGTTTGTTTGTGTACTGGTTACATTATCAAATGATTCAATTTATATATGTTCTACCTATCAAATATAACTATAAATTTGATACCTAATTAATTTGAAAGCTTGGTTAGTTATCTATGCGCTTAACTAGAACACAAAATACCGGCCCTAAGACTTTGAAATCGGAAATGAAAAAGCCTTAGGAAATGCAAATATTTTTTTGCTTCTTATAATAACTATAACAATACTTATAACCAAAATCAAACATGGAAATCGTAATAATTAATTTTCGCTTATCAACAATATATTTCAATAACTACTAAATTGTAATAAATATGTATTGAAAATTAATAATGTATGTAAGTAAACAGAGTATTTTTACATTATTCAGAAAGTAGCATTCATTAAGAAGTAATGCTGTAGTCATTATATACATTTATATTTATAATTCACTATCATCTGTCCATTATCAGATCCTATTCATTTCAGAATAGCTATACAATGTGAAGTCACTTTTAAGCACATAAACGTAACGGCAGCTTCAAATTACTTTCTATTAGAAAAATATCGATTTTTATTTTTAATATTTTTGTTACATTATTTATTAACTAAATTAACTACTTAACTGTAATTAATCACTTTTTATTTTCGTAAAGGTCGAGATCAAATTTCAACTATGATGTTACAATAACATTTATTAATTAATCTTCAAATTTACATTATTATTTTTTATTGAATTTTATTAATAATATTTGATTCGTTGTAATATTAAAAATTAATCTTCTGTAAACGACCTTAAATATATAGAAAATTAAAAAAAGATTTTTTTGCTTAAGGTGGGGTTATGCAGCAAACATTAACATTACGAAGTAAAATCAGTGCAACTGACATTGAACTAGTAAGTTGGCCAACTTGCAACGTTTTAAAGTTTATAGCTTTGTTACTAGGCTTTCATCAAACATGTTTGGAATAAGTCTATACTGCACAAGCCTCTTACAGTTACAAACTTATTCAAAACTGAATAGTTTTGCCAGTACGCATACGTTTATCGGCTTTGTGATCTCAGTTATCACGGACATTAGCACCATAATTAATTAGCACATTTAAAGTTATCGGAAAAAAGATCCACGGGGATTAAACAAAAAAAAAGGTCTGTATAAAACTACGGAGGCTATACGATTCTGAACATGTTAAACTGCAAAACTAATCAATTGCGCAAGCGTAACGAAAGTGCATAATATAATAAATGCTTCATTCTAGTTTTAATGTTAGTGGAAGTGTTACGTTCATTTTAAAAGTTTAAATTCGTCTGCATAACTCCACCTTTAAGCACAACACTTAATAATTACTTAACGGCTTAATTTCTAACAAATTTTAGATATGTACTGTATGAAACATTAGCTATGTTGTAAATATGTTTCGTTCTTTAATTTGTAATGAGTATTTATACTGATTGAAAAATAAAATATCTTTCAGTTTCACTTGGTTTTTATTTTTTTATTTTTAATGTGAAACAATAAAATAAATAAATTTTATTTATTTAAAGTCCCAAATATTAAATTTTTATTTTCACTTATTACATACCTTTTTTAAAATTTGAAACAATAAAAGGGGAAATAATTACAAATCTTTTTTTAAATAAAAACTCAAAATTTTATTAAAAGTTTGATATTTAATTTTTTAATTATAAATTCCAAGAAAGAAGTGTCAATTAAGATCTATCTATGGTAAGTAAAAATAATATTTAAATATTATACAATAAACATAATTAAAAATTCTATGGTCGTCATTTGATAAATGGATTAAAATTGAAAACTTTGGTAATCTGTTATAAAGAGAAACGATTTTTTTTTGTTAAACACAGTGATGGAAGAAAAGTTAAAAAAAAAATAAAGTACAAACATATTAAAATATCGTATATTGGCAATATTAGATTTATCAATAGAAAATTTTTATTTTCCTTTGAGGTCAATCGAAAGTTAAATCATACAATTTTATGTATATAGTTGCAAACTTAGTGTACTTTAAAACTGCTGTTGAAAGTTCATTCAGTTTAAGTTTACGTTCTAATGGTGTGATAATTTAATATGTATAATATCAAAATGCACTTAAGTGTAATGACATGGAAGTAAACTAATGTTTTCAGGATTACTAATATCAAAATTTTATCTTTTTCGTTCATTGGAAATATAGTCAACGATAAAATTTATACTTATATGATAATTGATTAAGTTACCAATTATTCCAAAATTATTATGTCTACGTAAAATTTTTCGAATAAATTACTATTCGTATGAGTGAAATCCATTTTTTATTTTGAATGTTTATTGTTATACGATAAAGTATAAAACAAAATTCATAGTTCTTGTAGAAGAACTTCTAGTTAAAAAAAGTCAATTTTTAAAATTAATTTTTGTTATTCATCAAATATATAAACAATTATTTTATATAGCTCGAATTTTTTTAAAATATACGCATTTTTTTTATCTAAAATCTCAGTATATTAAGTACCTACTTAATTTTGTTTACAAAAAAATATACAAATATTGAATTGTATTATAAACAACTATTCACATTCATGTTTCAATAATAGTTTTGAGAAAAATATATTTAAGATTTAAATTTTAATGCGACAGAATATATTGCAAATTACATTTGAGTCGTATAGATGCAAAACTCACTATTTGCAAATTTTAAGTTCTGAGATATTTGCAAAAAACTGTTATAGCTAAGTGTAATTCTATTTTGATGATAAAATCTTGTTACTAGATGGAAAATCGTGAATCATTGGTTTTATACATCATTAATTCATACAAAGTAACTGTTTGCTTTCCACCAACAAAATTTTTATTGGTGGAAAGCAAACAGTTACTTTTGCATCTAAACTATCAACGCAAGTAGTGAGTTTTGCATCCAACACTAAACTTTAAAGAGTGTTTCTCATATTAAATACTGAGTTTTTTTTCTAACTAACCTAACTATCGTATTTCTTGTAAAATTCTACGTCCAAATTGCGCAAAATCTCATTTTTCACTTTTTGTCGAATAGTGAGTTTTGCATCTATACGCCTCATTTCAAATCATATTTAGAAAATATTTGTCACATGACCGAATCTTCGAATTTCACTAAATCAATTTTTTTAATTGTAATTAAATTTTGAATTTTTTATAGATATAAATGCAAATATAATTTTATTATATTCGTTTTAAAACGTAATTTAACACAAATATCGTAAATCACAATTAAAATAGAAAAAATAATACCAATGTAAATTTTTATTTCTATATAAATTCAATATTTCCGAATTATTTATTTTTTAGTTCTTGCATTATTATTATATCTTAAAAATGTAACTGAATGACGAAATACTTGCTCCAACATCATAAAAATCCAAAATTTACCTACCCAATCTAGCAATGAGTGCAACCAAAAATCTTCTTTAAACAAATAAAAATTTAACCTTTTAACCCAACCAACTTAGAAATGAGTCTGAATAAAATCTTCATTTTTAAACAAATAAAAACTATTAGTTCTTTATTTTGTGGTTCGATATATTAATTTTAAACATTTTAAAATACTAATTTTGTTATGAAATTTCCCATTTTTGTTGTACAATTATATATTCCCTTTAAAAAATATTAGAAATGTTATTTAATTTTTATATGTGGAATTTAATTAAAAATAATTAAAAAAAAAATTATATTTTCACTGAAAGACATTTCTGTGCAAGTAAACTATAAATGTCGTTGTTAGCATAGATGTTGTAGTATTGATTGATGTTAGTGTGTTCTGATTGAATTGAATTGAACCTAAAAATAAACAACTCGGCTTCTTCACGTATTTTGTGGCCTCGTATCTCTACTAGTGAACAACAATTAAAACAATGTTTTCGTTTAACTTATTGTAAATACATGGAAAGGATTTTACGTTTTCTTCTATTCGTTTGTAAATATTTTCAGATTTAACAGTACTTTTTAACTAGGTACATTTTGATATTTACAAATTATATATAAAACTATGTTATAATAAACAGTAAAAATAATCACAGCAATTAATTTCATCTTTAAAATTACATTTAAAATGTTGATTGTTTTAAAAATAAAAAATATAATTTGAGATAATTTATCATTTTCGAATTTAAATTAACAAGATTTTCGAAATATGTTACGATATTATTTATATATATGTATATAAAATAGGAACATATTAAAAATTATTGGATAAACAATAGATTATGTAAATAATTATTTAAACAGGAAGAAAAAATCACTTAGTGATTTGAACTTTTCCACTTTTTACATGATTGAAAATTCCCAAATAATATCTGACTCTATTGATATAATAGCAAGATTTGAAAGTCTGTCTTGTGCCATTGTGGAGCGCAAGTAGTTTCTTAATAATTTTAAGATTAGAAAAGATCCGTTCCGCAGATGCTACAGATACCCGGTAATGACAAAAGAATCCGAAGAGTATTGTAAAATTTGGATAAACTGTGATTAAGTCGTTTGAATATAGGTAGATACTGAATTATTTGATAGATGTTGTTTTTACAATTAGAAATAAATGGTTGACAGTGTAAAATATCTTCGCATAAATTGTTTGCGCCAATTTCTGAATGCTGATATGAGATTATTTTTATTTACTTGAAATTATTATGAAAATATATAAATAGTGCCAATAAATAGTGTCATAATAAAATTGTAAATTTAACACAGAGAAAAATTATTATACATACATACATACATACATACACAATCACGCCATATACCCAAAAGGGTGTGGCACAAACTCTTTTCATTATCCCGAAATCAGTCGCCTCCAAACAGATTTGAGTAACCAGTGCTCATCCTGACGAGTAAACTCACCCATATTCAACTTTTTACTTGTAAGCGTTATGCAGCATACATTTTTCTAAACTACTTATTAGCACTAGAATTAGCATAAATTAATTTAAACAAAAATGTTATTTATTTTATTTAATAAAAAAATAATAATAATGATATCCTTTATTTCCACAAAATCACATAGATACGGACAACGTCACAGATAAATACACATAGATTGTAAAAAGTAGAAAAATAAATATATTATATATTCAAGTATAAGCACGAAAAATTTGAAATATCATTATTATTATTATGGTAATAAATTACTAGTTATGGTTGTATGATAACTATCGCTAGATGATTGCGTTAAATAATTTAGATTTAATCACCTTACGCAAATCGAAAAGAAATTAAAGAATATTTCAAACTAAAGTTTTTCTTTTCTTTTTAAAGATATACAAAGTAAAACTATTTCCAATTATACAACGTGTTCCATATAAGCATAACGGCATTTAATTTCTTATTTTTAAATCGAATACCATATGAATTTGAACCGTGTTTCATTTGAATAAAATTATTTAAATTATCAATAAAAAAAGCCTGGTTCATTTTACATTGACAAAATCATAAACGTCATTAAGCGACAGTTGATTGTCTGGATATTAGAATAATTGATGAAAACTAATTTCTGTTTAAATAAACGATATTGAACCTTTTAGCCGTCTTCGCGAAGTAACAGTTTGCTTATGGTTAACCAATCTGCTTATAAAAAACGCGCCACTCGAAAAATAAAAAAAAATTACCGATTTTCAAAGAGGTGTAACTCGGCTAATTTTGAACGAAATTAAATAAAAAATTTAATACAACAAAGTGTAAAGTCTCGTCTTTAAGGTCATGTAAGACATGTTGCATTTAGACCATTCCGCTCTATATCACATCCCGTAGAAAAAAAACATGTTTTGACTTTAAAAATTTTCAAACTATGACAACATGTACAGCATAAAAAAAAAATTTTTGAGTCAATTTACCAAGCGGGCGTAAAAGTTCAAACATTTCTACGAAAATTGTTTTAAATTTCAAAGATCTGCCATGTTTTGGCGCAAAGTTACAATTTTTCGAAATTTACCCTGCATTTTGCGAGTTTTTGGGCCATAACTTGATTAATTTTGGATGAAAATGGATAAATTTTTGAAAAAATAATTTAAAGCCACTTCTTTTAGGCCGTGCAAAATTCACTTAATTTCAAGGACTTACGATGTTTTAGCGCAAAGTTGTATTTTTTTTTTAATTTATCCTGTATTCACAATTTTGAACTTTTCTTTTAACCGAAAAATGTTTTATTATTGAAAACATTTGTTTGGTCGTTAAAATGGTCTAAATGTTCAAAATTTGTCAGAACTTTAAACTCGCATAATGCTGGTTAAATTTAAAAAAAAAAATTATAACTTTGCGCCAAAGCATCGCAAGTCCTTGAAATTAAGCGGAATTTACGTAGAAATGTTTGAGTTTTTAAGCCCGCTTAGTAAATTAAATTTTTGTTGTTGTCAAAGTTCGACAATTTTAAAAGTCAAAACATGTTTTATCTGCGGGGTGTAGTGAGGAACGGAATAGTTCAAATAGGACATGTTTTGCATGACTTTAAAGACAAGACTTCAGACTTTGTTGTACAAAAAATTTCATTTAATTTCGTTCAAAATTGGCCGAGTTACACCTATTTGAAATTCGGTAATTTTTCTGATTTTTTAAGTGGCGGGTTTTTTTTTGCCGATTCTATATTTAATTTGTTTAAATATTTTGTAATGTATATTGTATCTAATAATTCTTTTTATTCAATTAAGTATTTATTATTCTTATTATATAATATAAATATTACAATAACAAAAAATTTCAAATTTAATAAACCAGAACTAGTTAACTAGATACTTCGTAAAGACGATTTTTGTTAAAATGCATTGACAGGATAACAATACCACTCACTTTAACTGAATGTAAAGCGCTTAAGAAACTTTCTGCTTTACCTTGCAATTTAATTTAATAGATAGGTATGCTTAGCATTTCACTTGCATCGTTACCATGAACAGATCGCATAACTTGCTTTTGTATCTGTGAAAGAAACCTAATTTAAAATTGTCGTTCATTTTCTGTAACTTATTTTTGTACGTATAGCAAATTAATTTTCAACTATAATTAACATAATATAAAATTATTATTTATTTAATTAGCAAAAAAATATTTTAATAAATTGACTCAAGCATTGATTATTAATTTATTAAACAAAAATTCCCATCGGGGTAAAAAATAATACAAAAACAACAATTGTATTTGATATACTTTTATTTAATTATATTTTTCCATATTCATATATTATTATTATTATTGTTTTTTATTTGAATGAATTCGAATATGTCGTTTCAGATTGGAAGATTGTGTAAAAGATTTATTACACGTTTCACACTTGAATGGTTTTTCATTTGTATGAACACGCACATGTTGTTTCAGATTGGAAGATTGTGTAAAAGATTTATTACACGTTCCACACTTGAATGGCTTTTCATTTGTATGAACACGCACATGTTTTTTCAGATTGGAAGATTGTGTAAGAGATTTATTACACGTTTCACACTTGAACGGTTTTTCTTTTGTATGAACACGCACATGTTCTTTCAGAGTGGAAGATTGTGTAAAAGATTTTTTACACGTTTCACACTTGAATGGTTTTTCATTTGTATGAACACGCACATGTTGTTTCAGATTGGAAGAGTGTGTAAAAGATTTATTACACGTTTCACACGTGAATGGTTTTTCATTTGTATGAATACGCATATGTATCTTTAAGTGTGATTTGGAAAAAGTAGCTCTGCCACATATCGCACACTTATACGGTTTGTCAAGCTTTTTATCGGTGCGAGTATGCTTATGTCTCGTTAAATTTAATCTACGTTTGCAATCTTTCTCACATATCTTGTATTTTTTAGGCGTTTGAATAATAGTGTTTACATTCAACGAATTTTCCCCTATTTCACGTCTTTCTAATACTTTATTAACATTTTTCATAAGTTCATTATTTATTACTTTAGCTAGACGTTCTAGTTTCAAATCATATTTCACTTTGTAACGGTTTGCTACAACACATTCAACCAAATCAAAGCCAGTAAAATTCTCTAAATTTTTAGGTATATCTTCGACAACGTCATTTTCAAATTCATCCTCCTCAATTTTAATATCTTTCACATCGGTAATCTCATATTCGTTATTTATATTAATTGAATCATTGTTATCTTCTATTTTAGTAAATTCACTTGCGTCTTCATCATAATAATTATTTTCTAATTTTATCTCTTCACCTCTTTGACCGGTTTGTATATCATCAGTTGAATCATTGCAAATTTCTTCAATGTCTTCGTTTTTAAGATTTGCAAGACGATTTTTAATTTCTTCTTCTACTTTTATATCATTTTTAAAATCTGCTTGATTAGATGCGGAATTATCATTGGCATAAACACTAACATTATATATTTCATTAGTTTCTTTATTTAAAAATCCACTTTCTTTCTCATCTTTCACCGTTATATAATTACTCGAACTCACTTCACTATTATTACAATTCATTTCTTCTAATTTTATTACTTTGATTAGAATTTCTTGATGATTAGCTGGTTGTGCCTGTTGTCCATTTCGTAATTGTTCTAAATATCGTTGAAATATGGTTTGAGATTCGGAACATTTGTTTATAAATTTGTATGCGATGTGCAATTCTCTGATGCAATTTATGCATATGCCATTAGGTAAATTAGCATTGCATTCCAGCTAAGAAATAAGTATAAACAAATTAAAAAATATAAATACGTAATTAACAACTACATAACCTTATTTATATCATACTTACAATTCCCGGTGCAATTTTATTTAATTTCTGGAATAATGATAAATTATCTGAATCAATATGATGCAATGTTGTGTTGATATTCTCCTAGCTTCTACATAAGCGGCACGAGTTGATTAATTTAAACATGTTTTACAGCAAATACTATTTTGCAGAAAAAGAGGTCAGACAGTATGACACAGTAGCCTAGTAGAGCAAAATACCAGTCATAATGGCCGACCTACTACCATTGTTTCTTGCGATTACAAAAATAGTTCATATATGTACAGTATATAAGGTTCAAAATAGGTTCATATGTTTTATATTTATTAAATTTTTAAATTATATTAAATCGAAGTTTGAAATCAATTTTAGATAAATTTATAAATTGTTACTAACTTAATTCTTTATTTCTAAATTAGAGAAAGAATATTATATAATCTATAATATTTTTATTATTCAAATTACAGTTTCGTTTTTTATCGGCAGCACATTTAGATTTGTAAATGGTCCAAGTTTATTCGTAGAGATGGCACTAATGATATGTGGAATATTTATGACAGTTCAGAAAATAAGTTATTTTCGTTTTAAACTTAATTAAGTTAATTAAACATTGATTAAATTAAACAAATGTTTGTTTTATTGCGTAATTACAGGTGTAAAATGTGTAGTAATACTGTTAAATTGAAATCGACTTTATTAATATACAAATATTCAGAGGTTATTTATACTCATAATATATAAACTTTACTCAAAGTATAAAATGTACAGTTTTCTTGAATATATTTACAATAACTTGAATGTGTAGGAAAGTGATTGGATCCTACCACGTGTCCGATAACTCCTGAAAGAGATACAAACATTGAAATCTCAACTGACAATAAAAATTTCGGCGTAGCTTTTGTTGGTGGAAAAGATTCGCTGATTTCGGTATGAAAAAATTTAGATTAAAAATTCGTTTGTTATTGTTAATTTCCAATGAGAATAACTATAATATTTTGCAATTTCAGGGAGGTATTGTTATTCTGGAAATTTATCCAGACGGTGCAGCAAAACGTGATGGCCGTCTTCAGCCTGGAGATCAGCTGATTGAGGTCAATGGAACATCATTGTTAGATGTAACACAAACTAATGCAAGTGCTGCGATTAGACAAATACTGCCAAAGGTTAGATAAATAATTAATGTAAATTTATATATTCTATTCATGCAATTTTAACATAAAAGTGTAATATTAGGTAAATAATCACAGTGCAAATGAGAAAATACTGCCGTTTTACTTACCATAATGAATTTAAAGTTTCAACAAGAGCAGAAATCATAGAAGAAATTATGTAATATTACATAAATTGAAATTACATTTTTTATAGTTTATTATTAATTAATTAATCAATAAATATAACATTAATTTAATATTTGATATGAATTATTACAATACATGAGAATTTTGTTTTAGTTTAATTTAAGGCGCTGTCTATTTTCACCTCGAAACAGGAAACCAGAAACACGAAAACACAAAAAAAAACAGGAAACACAACGTACAGTGTTGCCGAATTTTACTTGCAAATTAAAAACGCGAAAATTGAAATTAAAACGAGAAAATAATATGGAAAAAAAAGAAACCTAAACCAACCTACTAACCTAACCTACCCTAAATAGGCAATTACATAAAAATACTGTATGTATAAATAGCCTATTGCAGGTAAAATCGGCAACACTGTACGTCGTGTTTCCTATTTTTTTGTGTTTTCGTGTTTCTGGTTTCCCGTTTTAAGGTGAAAATAGACACTTTCTTAATTTAAGGGGGTTATATACCTTTCTTAACCTAAAAAAATTGACAAACTCTATGATTTTTTTTTCTGCGAAACTGTAAAAGATATCAAATCGCAGTTTTCTGGGAGTGAAAGTATAGACTTTGAACTTCTTTCACGAATTTTTATTACTACTTTTGTTGGAAATCGTGTCGAGTTCTAACCATTTCTTCGAAGCATCTGCAAAACCTGGACGGCTGTGCATTAATAATAATAACTCCTTCTTCTGTTTCATCTGAAACAAAAATCAAAAGACATTTTTGAAGTATGATATATTATCTAGCTTTTGACCGATTTTTTTCCAGAAATATTCATTCGGAGACAAAATGGCGAACTTTTGGAAAAAAGTTTTTTTTTTTCAAAGCTAGCCATTTTGTCTCAAATGAATATTTGTGGAAAAAAAATGTGTGAAGAACCAGATAATGTATCATACTTTAAAGGTGCCTTTCGATTTTTGTTTCAGATGAAATAGGAAAGGAGTTATCATTGCTATCACAGTCCGCTTTTGCAAAGCTTTGAAGAAAGGCTTAGAACTCGGACAATTTCCAACAAAAGTAGAAATAGAAATTCGTGAAAGACGTTCAAAGTCTATTCTTTCACCCCTAGAAAACTGGTGTTTGATATCTTTTGTAATTTCGCTGTAAAAAATTTGTCGATTTTTAGGTTAAAAAAAGTCTATACCTCCTTAACTTTTAATTTAACCCTTTCAGCCCTGAATTTTTTATATTGAAAGTATTTTTTTGTTATTAATTATTGATTGGAAATTTTACAACTTTAAAACCAAATTTGAACTGGTAGCAAATGTTACCGGCAGGACCGAAAGGATTAATATTGATATGAATTATTACAGTACATTAGAATTTTTGTTTTAGTTAACAAATAATAATTATTATTTATTGTATTACAGTTTCGAATTACTGTATTCCGACCAGAAAACATCAATATGGCATTCGTTGAAGTTGATTTAGTGAAAAAACCTGGCAAAGGTTTGGGATTAAGTCTCTTGGCTAAAAAAGACGGCGAGGTACTCTATATTTCCGAAATTGTAAGTTTATTATTTTGCTTTATTATTTCAAATAATCCGATGCAATTTAATATAGAAGGAAAATTAATGAATGAATTTTACAGTTAAATAGTAGCAATGCAGATATAGACGGTCGTCTAATGCGTGGAGATTTAATAACAAATATAAACGATCAACAAGTCGCAACTATGACGTCTGAACAAGTTGCAACAATTTTGAAAACAGCTGTTGGTAAAGTTACGATAAAATTACAAAGACATAAACCACTGATACGATAAATTAACTAAATAAAAACTCTATTTAGTAAATGGAGATTTATTAAAATACTTATTTACAAAATAAATTTAAGGTTATTAAATTTTCAATTTTTCTTATTATCTTAGATGAATTGGAAAATATTTTGTTCGTTATTTTATTAGTTTTAAATTTTATCTATGTTATTTATTAATTATCGATATACCGGGTGTCCAAAAAGAATGGAAACTATTAAATATCTCGAGAACGGCACATCGGATTACAAAGTTACAAAACACGTTTTTCTTTATTTTGAAAAATCTATTTAGGGGTGATATGCGAAAACCTCCCACACCTTTCCTGGCGGAGGAGGCGGAGGCAAGTTTTAAAATTTAAATAGGAACACCCATTTTTTATTACACAGTTGCATTTTCCATAAAAAAACTGTTTCTGGATTTGCA
The DNA here is from genome assembly GCA_963966155.1 of Clivina fossor. Lineage (NCBI taxonomy): Eukaryota > Metazoa > Arthropoda > Insecta > Coleoptera > Carabidae > Clivina > Clivina fossor. The sequence goes on from OZ014567.1 coordinate 1,104,987, forward strand.
AATTAAGCCCCCCAGCTTTACCCCCCTCGGAGCAGGGAAGGGGAGAAAATTTTTGCAGAAACTTTCACTTTTTATTGCAGTTTTGGATTCTCCTTCTAAAACTGGATATAAAATTGAAAAACGCACCTCCACTCTCACTCCCACACATGCGGATGGGTACCAACTTTTCATCTCAAATAATACCTGGTGGTAAATTGTACCCATCCGCATGTGTGGGAGTGAGAGTGGAGGTGCGTTTTTCAATTTAATATCCTGTTTTAGAAGGAGAATCTAAAACTGCAATAAAAAGTAAAAGTTTTTGCAAAAATTTTCAAATTTTCTCCCCTTCCCTGCTCCGAGGGGGGTAAAGCTGGGGGGTTCAATTTGCAAATCCAGAAACAGTTTTTTATGGAAAATGCAACTGTGCAATAAAAAATAGGTGTTCCTATTTAAATTTTAAAACTTGCCCCCGTCCCCTCCGCCAGGGGAGGTGTGGGTGGTCTTCGCATTTCACCCCTAAATAGATTTTCAAAAATAAATAAAAACGTGTTTTGTATCTTTGTAATCCGATGTGCCGTTCTCGAGATATTTAATAGTTTCCATTCTTTTTGGACACCCGGTATATTAGCTATTTTATTTTTAAAACATTTGACATTTCTTAGTAAATTTTTATTCTATTTGAAAAATATTATCCGTCTTAAGAAAATATTAAATAAGGTCAAACTACAAAATTAAACACAAGCAAACCGATTAAATGGAAACTTAAAAAACGGATAATTTTATTTAAAACGTTGATTCTTAGAATGAGGTTGTTTTTATTCTTTTGGAAAAAAGTTGTCCGTCTATTTTAAGAGATTAAGAAAATATTAAATAAGTCAAACTACAAAATTAAACACAAGAAAATAGAGACGTCTTCTTCAAGCAAGAAAATATTCGGAAAAACGTTGTTGCTAGCAAAATCATTGTGTAATTAAAATATGTAATTATTATAAAATATTTTATAAAAAGTTTTCATGAGTTACTAAATACTTGAAGAAAAAAGTTTAGAATTTAATTTCTTTATAAATATAAATAAATATCATGAGAGAAAAACTTTATACATTATACATATGATAAATAAAATTTACACACACATTCATAGTTACAGTGCGTGTCTCGGAATTATTTTGGGCCAGTCTGTATACATAATTATTACCTAAGCTTAGAAAAAGATTTAAAAAAAAAATAAGAAAAACTTGTACTCTGTGATTCTTAAAAACTAGTCAAATTGTAAATGAAAAAAATCTTAAGCAATTTAAAAAAAACGCATTAAAAAGTTACCTGTATTCTGTATATCAAATAAAGTGCCATAATTTTAAAAGTTGACAAGAAACTTTCAAATGAAAAGCGAAATTTTTGAGTAAAAAAGGACATTAATAAAGAGAGATCCAATAAATTATAAAGAATACTAGAATATTTCGATAGATATTATTTTTATCTACACTAATTTAAATAAAATCTATTTCCTGCTCACAAAAGTATTGAATGAGAGAATTTAAAAATATATTAATTATAATTTAGTCAGCTGCTTAGAGATGTGATACTGTTAGCTAATTAATTAATTAATTAATTTATTCAATCAATGATAATAATAAACTTTTAAGATGTTTATTCGAAGTAAATAAAAATTATTATTATTATTAATTTATTTGTTAATGCACATTAGAAAAATTTGAAAATTATAAATAAAATAATTGAAAATATATTTACCCCTGGTATTTGATCCTTCTATTATAATTTTTTATTTTTATCTCCAAAGTTTTTTATTTATTTCCAACTAAATATTAGAAATATTTCATGATTTTTGCTGCCAAATAAAGACAATCAAAGGATCTGGTTTTTATGGATGCTTAAAAAAGGTAAATTAACGCTAGAATAGTTATCCTTATTTGATATGCAAATTAAAATATCATATAAAACATCAATTTATAAAATAAAAACTAACGTTTCCTTTTACTAACCGTGTTTTTATTACATCTGGCATTAATTAGAATTGCAATTTTTATTAACTAGCGTTCATTGATATACAAAACTTGCCTCATAAATTAGCGTTTTTTTGTTTTCGTTACATAATTATCAATTAAATAAATAAATTAAATTAGAAATTGAATTTTTATTAAAGTTTTAGATTATTTACATAATACATTGTAAATTTTTTATCAATAATTACAACACACAATGAGATAGATATTCAAATTATGAAATAATCAAAACAAATGATAATTTTATTATGAAAGAAAAACATTGAAAAATCAAGAGGAAAAGAAAAGATTGAAAAGAAATTGAACCAATTTATTTGTTATCGCCCTCATCGGCTTCTTCCTCTTCATCAAACTCGCCCTCTTCTTCAGCGGTTGCATTCTGATATTGCTGATACTCCGAAACCAGGTCATTCATATTCGATTCAGCTTCGGTAAATTCCATTTCGTCCATACCTTCACCAGTATACCAATGCAAGAAGGCCTTACGTCGAAACATCGCCGTGAATTGTTCACTGATGCGTTTAAACAATTCCTGGATACAAGTCGAGTTGCCGATAAAAGTCGATGACATTTTCAAACCACGTGGTGGTATATCACAGACGGCTGTTTTGACATTATTCGGGATCCATTCCACGAAATAACTGCTGTTTTTGTTCTGAATGTTCAGCATTTGCTCGTCGACTTCTTTCATCGACATTCGGCCACGAAAGATGGCCGCAACGGTTAAGTAGCGGCCATGACGTGGATCGCATGCGGCCATCATGTTCTTTGCGTCAAACATTTGCAGGACGAGTTCGGGTACGGTAAGTGCACGGTATTGTTGACTGCCGCGACTTGTCAGTGGGGCAAAGCCCGGCATAAAGAAGTGTAATCTGCAACGTTAAATGTTTGCTTATAATTCAGGAGGCTTTGGAAGAATTGATGTTTGGAGCTGAGAGCTGCACCACTGTTCCATTTTTAGTAATGTCATTGGATTTTTTAAATTTAATTAAATATTTTATAGTAATATAGTATTTTTTGTTTATTAAAGTTTCATAATTATTTTCACACACACAAAATTTTCGTTGAAAAATAATAGATTTTTTTGTACAATTTAAATTGTTTATATCTTTGTTGACCTAAAAAAATCGGACTAACTTTATGAATTTTTTACTGCGAAACTATAAAAGGTTTCAAACCGCGGTTTTCTGGACGAGAAAGAATATACTTTGAACTTCTTCCAAGAATTTTTATTTCTACTTTTGTTTGGAAATTGTCCGAGTTGTAACCCTTTCTTCGAAGCATCTGCAAAACCGGATGGTTGTGCCATAACAATGATTATTTCTTCCCTGTTTCATATGAAACTAAAGTCAAAAAGCACCCTTTTAGGTATGATATATTTTCAACAAATATTAATTCGGGATAAAATTGGTCAAAAACCAGATAATATATCACACTTCAATAGTGCCTTTTGATTTATTTTTTTTCAGATGAAACAGAGCAGGAATTGTTACCGCACAGACGTCCAGTTTTGCAGAGCTTTGAAGAAAGGGTTAGAACTCGGGACGATTTCCAACAAAAGTAAAAATTCCTGAAATAAATTTAAAGTCTATTCTTTTATCCCCAGAAAACCATGGTTTGATATCATTTATAGTTTCACAGAAAAAAATATACCTCCTTAAAAACGGAGCAGTTAATAATTTGGACTGTCACAAAGTCCCGATTATAATTACCAGTATAATAAAGTAAATTTCAGAGGTAATTTTGCATTTTTTCTAATTATAAATAAATAAAAATCTTGTATACAAGAATTTGTTACGTTAACATATTGTTATCTTATTATTATATATAATTAAAACATACATACGAATTATATAAGTTTCGAATCATAAATTAAATTTTATAATCTTTTATAATTATTAAAAACAATATTTACTTACAATATATAATTATATAAAAAAAAGTAAAATATTAGCCAATTGAATAAAAAAAAACAAACCTGGGGAATGGCACCATATTTACAGCCAATTTTCTCAAATCCGAGTTCAATTGTCCGGGAAATCGCAAACAAGTTGTAACACCAGACATTGTTGCCGAGACCAAATGATTCAAATCGCCATAGGTAGGTGTGGTAAGTTTCAGTGTTCGGAAACAAATATCGTACAAAGCTTCGTTATCAATACAATAGGTTTCATCGGTATTTTCAACCAGCTGATGCACCGATAGTGTAGCATTGTATGGTTCAACAACTGTGTCCGATACTTTTGGCGATGGCACCACCGAAAATGTGTTCATAATACGATCGGGATATTCTTCGCGAATTTTTGAGATCAATAAGGTGCCGAGACCTGATCCTGTACCGCCTGGAATAAAGTTTCATATTTATTAATAAATAGTATTTAATCGTCTGAAAATAGAATGTTTGGAGGAGAAACTTATTTCGGAATAATGGAAAGAGTTTATGCCACATCCTTTTGGATATATGGCGTGATTGTGTATTATATTTTTAGGTTGTGCAGCATTTACATGTATATTTATCAAATGGTTTGTTTCAGGTAGGTAATTAAATTTACGACAATCAATAATTACATATTTTTTTGTCAAAATATTAAAAAGTAAGTACATTAAAATAAAATCGTATTTTCACTGCATCTCCGTGAAATAATACAGTTTAGTTGGAGATAGAGAGAGGAAAAAATACGCTACTTGTATATAAAATGCCTAAAAATATCGCATTAATAAATATAAATAGTAGATAGCTTTGAAAAAAATGAATAATGACAAAATATTAAAAAGCAAATACATTGAAATAATTGTATATAATTCACTGCATCTCCGTGAAATAATACAGCTTAGTTAGAGAGAGAAAGAGAGAGGAAAATAAATATTTAAATTTAAAGAAATCCAATGACGTTAAAAATGAAGCAGTGAAGTAGTTAATAATTTCACTGCTCCGAACTCCGATTCCAAAATCCCCTGATTATAAAAAAATAAGTATATAAAATGCCTAAAAATACCGCATTAATAAATAGTAGATAGGTTTGTTAAAATTTTGTTTCCTGTTAAAAACTCAAAATATGATTTTTAAGCCACATTCAGAATCTCTAAATTCACCTTTTGTCAAAATTTCACTCCGTAATTATAGATATAAATCTGCTTATCACAAAACTTAATTACTCTGAAATATTTGAAAGTGTTTTATTCCAAACGTAAATAAATAAATTTGAATTACCTCCTAGAGAATGTGTCAGCTGAAATCCTTGCATGCAATCGCATCCTTCAGCTTCTTTTCGGACAACATCTAGTACAGAATCAACCAATTTGGCACCTTCTGTATAATGACCTTTCGCCCAATTATTACCAGCACCGCTCTGACCAAAAACAAAATTGTCCGGACGAAAAATTTGACCAAATGGTCCCGATCGTACCGAATCCATTGTACCCGGTTCCAAATCGACCATAATGGCCCGTGGTACATATTTACCACCGGTAGTTTCATTATAATAAACGTTAATTCGTTCCAATTGCAAATCGGAATCGCCGTGGTAGGTTCCTGTCGGGTCTATGCCGTGTTCGTCGGATATTACCTCCCAGAACTGTAAAATCATTTACGCGATTTTATTCATTACTTTTCCAATAATAATTAAAATAATCATTAATATTTTAAAAGAAATTCTGCTAGCAATCACTTAATTTTATATATATCTCATCGTTAATCAATTTAAAATATAATTTTGATGTTGAATTACTATTTTAATATTGTAAGTTACTGGCCGAATATTTGAAAAAAAAAATATTGATCGACGAATCTAGTAGAAATTTTAAAGAAAATACGTTAATTTATTAATAATTTAATATATATATATATATATATATATATCATCGCTAAACAATTTAAAATATAATTTTAATGTTAAAATATTAAAGTACTATTTTAGCATTGTAAGTTACTGGCAAATATTTGAAAAACACGATTAGAAGTATATGGGTAAACCCATATATAGACCACTTTGACATTTCTCGGAAAGTTGGCAACACTGTATTTTAATATTATAATTTATGTGGGCACTATAGGAGAAACTTTTCTGAAAATTTAATCAAAATCGAATAAATAATGTAGCCACAATGAATTTTTAAAAAAAATTGTGATTTTTTCTCTCTCGATAAGTTGGCAACACTGTATTTTGTTAAAATTGCGTAATTTATTTAGGCACTAGGAGAATCTTTTATGAAAATTTGATTAAAATCGGTTAAATAAAGTGATCATAATAAATTTTTATAAATTTTAGTACACTTTTTCTCGGAAAGTTGGCAACACTGTATTTTGTTAAAATTACATAAATTATATGATTGCTAGGAGAATCTTTTGTGAAAATTTGAGTAAAATCGGTTAAATAACATGGCCATAATATATTTTTAAAAACTTTAATAATTTTTTTCTCGGAAAGTTGGCAACACTGGATATTAATAATTAATGGGAGCATTAGGGATATCTTTTCTGAAAATTTGATCAAAATCGGATAAGTAATGTAGCCAATATGAATTTTTAAAAACTTTAGTAATATTTTTCTCGGAAAGTTGGCATTACTGGAAAAAACCAAAACTACATGACCATCTTGGGCACTAGACAAATTTATCCTGAAAATTTCATTAAAATCGGTTGAACCTTCTAGGAGTTGCGGCTACAAAATTTTGACTTACGACCGAGCGAGCTGACGACGCACACACATACACCCACATAAACTAAGTTCAGATTTGTGATATGAAGGATTTCTATACACAATTTTTTTTTGAATGTTACAGACACCGTACCAAACGGTATACCACTTTTTCCTTGCAGTCAAAGTGGTAATAATTGCAACAGAACCCTATCTTATGTTATTTAAAAACTTATTACTGAATATGATAAAATATACATACCAAATAGCTGATGCATCCTAGTACCTTGAATACTATTTAATGAAATATATTGAATAAAAAAAAAATGTAATGTTTACAGTTGATAACAACACTAAATTAATGTATTTTAATTCATTTCTCCACAAACATTATCATATAACTTTCATTAGCAATCAAAGCATCAACAATATGCTCTTGTTGTACCACTACTGAGAACATAACATGTACATTGATAACACACAAATGTTACTTGAAAATTTAATAGTCAACAGTTTTAAATCATTTCTTTATGCAAATTAATAAAAGTAAACTCATAAGTCATAAAAACTTAACCATTTAGCGTTGTTCAGATGGTCAGTTGTTTCGCGCGACAGTGGTTGGTTATTGGCACCTTTAGTTAGTACCAACTGTTCAGAAGTTACTAACATTAGCAAGAAAATAATAAATGTATTAAAACATCTCAAATGCTTCAAGTTGTAATAGTAAATAAAAAGATAATTTGTAATACTTATTTAGTTAACTAAAATTTATTATGTAATAATAATAAAAATAATAATACATAAATTGCCATCTATGAGCACATGTATAAACTAATGTTTGTGTCAGAAATATCTATATAATTTTTATATTGTACATTTTATTAAATATTTAATAGGATGTAAGATAATGAAAAAATTAATAAATATAAATCCTCATATTTACAAGAAAATCTTAGAGAAAACAAATATTTTATTTTACTTTATACATATGTCGCCATCTATGAGCGCATGTGCAAAGTACTCTACATGTCAAAAATATTTAACCTTAACAACTTGACATAATGGATAAATTGGAAAATATAAATCTGCATTTTTACTACTTTGACTGCAAGGAAAAAGTAGTATAGCGTTTGGTACGGTGTCTGTAACATTTTCAAAAAAAAAAAATTGTATAGAAATCCTTCATATAGCCTGTAGATGACGAATCTGAACTTAGTTTATGTGGGTGTATGGATGTGCGTCGTCAGCTCGCTCGGTCCTCAGACAAAATTTTGTGATCGCAACTCCTCCTAGACGGTTCAACCGATTTTAATGAAATTTTCAGGATAAATTTGTTTAGTGTCCAAGATGGTCATGTGGTTTTGGTTTTTTCCAGTGATGCCAACTTTCCGAGAAAAAAATTAGTAAAGTTTTTAAAAATTCATTGTGGCTACATTATTTATCCGATTTTGATCAAATTTTCAAGAAAGATTCCCCTAGTACCCACATACATTACATAATTTTAATATAATACATTGTTGCCAACTTTCCGAGAAAAAAATTACTAAAGTTTTTAAAAAATTATTACGGCCATGTTGTTTAACCGATTTTGTTCAAATTTTCACAAACGATTCTTCTAGTATCCATATAAATTAGATAATTTCAACAAAGTACAGTGTTGCCAACTTTCTGAGAAAAAAATTACTAAAATTTTTAAAAATTTATTACGGCCATGTTGTTTAATCGATTTTGTTCAAATTTTCACAAACGATTCTTCTAGTATCCATATAAATTAGATAATTTCAACAAAGTACAGTGTTGCCAACTTTCTGAGAAAAAAATTACTAAAATTTTTAAAAATTTATTACGGCCATGTTGTTTAATCGATTTTGTTCAAATTTTCACAAAAGATTCTTCTGGTATCCATATAAATTAGATAATTACAACAAAGTACAGTGTTGCCAACTTTCTGAGAAAAAAATTACTAAAATTTTTAAAAATTTATTACGGCCATGTTGTTTAACCGATTTTGTTCAAATTTTCACAAAAGATTCTTCTGGTATCCATATAAATTAGGTAATTTCAAAAAAGTACAGTGTTGCCAACTTTCTGAGAAAAAAATTACTAAAATTTTTAAAAATTTATTATGACCACTTTATTTAACCGATTTATGTGATAATGTCAAAGTAGTCTATATATGGGTTTACCCATATACTTTTAATCTTGTTAATTTATATTTGTGGCGAAAATGCAAATAAATATTTTCAAAAACAATTCGTTTCTGTTAATTGTTCTTGTGCAGTAAATAATTACGTTAAAAATGGTCTTTGTATTTAAAATTACAATTTTGCATGTCAATTACAAATCAAAAAATGTCGCGTAAGTTTGTAGCGTTTTTATCGTCATCATAATATATTTTCTTCTCTAGTAAATAAAATTTATCACAAAAATAATGGTTCGTCAAAATATAAATTCCGAGTTTTCTTATGAAATCTTGCTATATAGCAACGAGATTTTTTACGAAATCTCAAAATTTTTATTTTAACAGACCGTTAGTTTTAACAGACTACCACTCCCCCCCCCCCGTGTGCATAAACATTTTCGTTAAAAATAATGGTTCGTTAAAATGAAAATTCTTGGAGTCCGTGAGAAATTTCGTTGCAATATATATAGAAACATTTCTTACGGAATCCAAGAATTTTCATTTTAACGAATCGTTAATTTGAACGAAAATACATATTTCAGTATACGGACATGAATATACGTTTAGAATACGGTCGTAAAAAAAGATAGAAAATTTAATTTTTCTACAGGTCTTATGAGATTGTTCAAAAATCTCACCAATATTTGTAGTACGACGTATAGTTTTAATAATTTTGTATATCGAATGGTTTATGTGGTAGATTTTTTTGAAAATTTTGTAATAATAATAATTAATATAATTAAACTAATAATTAACATCTAATTACTAATATTTTTTTTTAAATTTTTTGCATGTGCAGATTTTGAACGTGGCTTGCCTTCTGGTCTAACATTATAATATCTTCTTCAATTCTAAGGTAAGTTTTTTTTTTAATATTGAATTTTTTTTCTCAACAGTATATTTAAAATAATAAATAACCAGAACGAGTACAATATATATGTAATTTTATTTATTACACATTTTTTTTAATACAAACGTGAAACACGTCAAACCGAAAGTTCTATTCTATTTGTTTGTCTTATAAATGGTAGGAATAATGTTTTTGCAATCATCGCATTTAAAATCTTCCTCTTTGAATTGCGTTTCCGTGTGGACAACATTTGGAGACCTTTTCATTCTTTCAGGATTTATCAGTCCTGCTGGTGTTGTAAACTCAATATTCAGTTCATCGTCTGTAGAACTGTCCTGGTCTGCTTCTAGTAATTTTAAATCTTCATCACCATTTTTAACACTTCGAGTCTGCTTCATGATGAGAAACTGCATAGGTTTGCATTCCATATAAGGATTTTCATTGTCAGCTACTGTTTTCTGATCTTCTTTTAAGGGATTCATTGTGATTAGATAGTTGCCTTTTTTCTTCTGAATGGTTAGAGTTGGTTTTGGTAAAACTTCTTCATCTTCTTCATCGGAAGAAGAATCTAGTAGATATTTCGTCGATCTAAACTCTTTTTTCTTGGTTGACGTTGATAGAACTGGCGGATCGGGTATGCCGAGTTGTCTGCGACGTTCAATAATTCGATCATTGATTGTTTTATTCAGATAGCCCGGTCGCCAGTTTTTTGAGCGCTAGAAAATTTCAAACAAAAAACATTAAAAAAGAAACATAATTAGTTTGGAAATTTACTCCGTGTTAAAGATCTTTTATCAATTGAGTAAACTTAAGATTTTTAAGTCGACCAAAAAAACAAAACATCGATTTTAAATTCGACAAATATAATTATTATTGCTGTCAATAAAACGATTCTTTGTTGTTTTTCTTGATTTTAACTAAAGCGTGTAAGTAATATAAAAAGAAAATAATTATTTAAATAAAAAATAATTTAATATATCACGTTTAAAAAGTATAAAAAATTAATTAGAATTTTTAATAATTTTTCCTGCCAAACCAACGTGAGTTTGAGAAAAAAGTTATTAGCTATTATGTAGCTAATTTTTTTCTCTATTTTACTGAATTTTTTCAGATTTTTTTGAGTAAATTTTGAAAAAAGTTTTATTTTGAAAAAATCTAGATACTAAACGATGCATCCTAGAATAATGGTTTATTCACTCAATTATAGTACTTATTATTCCGCGCATTTTTCCATATCATGCTACACCTTATAGTTTTTGAGAAAAAAAAAAAACCAAAAAATTCAAAAAAAATTCTAGCGTCCAAACGGCACATGCAAGCAAATTAAAACTAAAGCCAAATTATAGAACTTTTTAATGTCCTATCAAAAAGTGTTCTAAGTATTTCTCCGAATTTAACTCGAGAAAGTAGTATATCGCAAATTATCGAAATTGCATGTTAAACACCCATACGAACTTAACGAACGAACACCCGGTATATATATATATATATATATATATATATATATATATATATATATATATATATATATATATATATATACAGCAATTATTTTGTTTTCATAAAGTCGGCAATTTTTCTCAAATTTATAATATACATACATACATACATACATAAACAATCACGCCATGTACCCAAAAGTGTGTGGCACAAACTCTTTTTATCATTCCGAAATCAGTCGCCTCCAAACATTCCTATCCAAACAAGCAACTTTCGCTTCATTCACATTCATAATTCCTCTCTCATACATGCTCATTTATTTCTACTACTTGGAAAATATAATATATATATATATATATATATATATATATATATATATATAAATTATATATAATTATATATGTTGAAAAGAGAGAACACTGTTGAATCGCCAATATATAATATCACTCAGTTGGTATGAGATCACTCAGTTGGTATGAGATCACACTGTTGGTGTAATATCATACAGTTGGCATGACTACTCTGTTTTTGTAACCATATTCCTGTTCTGTCAAAATATATATCGAACACGTTTTCTATTATATATATAATGTAAATAAATACGTTTATACTTATATTCAATATAAACTACTGTATATGAACTCTGTGTTTTACTGCTAACGCACCTAAAACCAACAGGTTATGCGCCCAGGCACAATTAAAATAATAGAAAAACAAGTATATACAAAAAAATTTTTGAGTGAAAAAGTACGTAAAATGGCGGCTGGTGCAAGTTTCGGTAGCTCTATTGAAAAATTACAAGGTAGAGAAAACTTTACCACCTGGAAGTTCGCTGTTCAGACGTACCTAGAACATGAAGAATTGTGGGATTGCATCACGGGTGTAGAAACTGATGCAAAGAAAATACTTAAAGCAAAGTCGAAGATAATCTTGCTAGTGGATCCGATAAATTATGTCCATATACAAAGTGCAAAAACCGCCAAAGAAGTATGGGATAGTTTGAATGCCACGTTTCAAGATACGGGTTTGACAAGAAAAGTTGGGTTATTAAGAACTTTGATTACGACCAGACTTGAAAACTGTGCAAATGTTGATGATTATGTCACAAAAATCATTTCAACTGGCCATAAGTTAAATAACATTGGATTCGATATCACTGACGAGTGGATCGGCACATTATTACTAGCTGGACTACCCGATGAATATAAACCGATGATTATGGGTATAGAAAGTTCCGGTACGGCAATAACAGGTGATGCGATCAAAACAAAATTGCTTCAGGATATAAAAAGTACAAAATCAAAAAGTGATCGTGCGTTTTATGGGAAGAATTTCGCTGATACAAAAAAGAACAACAGAACATATGAAAATAAAGGTCCACGTTGTTTCAATTGCAAAAAATATGGACACAAAGCCAATGTATGTCCAATGCCGAAGAAAAGCCGAAGTCAGCAAGAGCAATCAAATTCAAAAGCAAATGTAGGTTTTCATGTTGGGTTAATTTCGAAAACATTGAGTCGTTACGACTGGTATCTCGATTCGGGCGCATCAGCGCATATGACCATGCACGAAGTTTGGTTAAATAATCGAGTTGAACCCGAAACAAAAGAAATTTTGGTGGCAAACAATTCAGTAATACCTGTTTGTGGAAGGGGTGACGTGCAAATCAAAGGAAAACTAGCTGAAATCACAGTGAGTAACGTTTTGCATGTACCTAATCTAACCACAAATCTGTTGTCAGTAGCGGAAATTACAAAGAAAGGAATGGTGATCAAGTTCGACGATCAAGGATGTAAAATCTACAAAGAAAACACAGTGGTGGCTACTGCTGAGTTAATCGACAACATGTACAAGTTGCAAACCAATAATTGCAATGAAACTGTAGCGCTAACTTCAAATTTCAAATCAAGTTGTAATTTATGGCATCGAAGGATGGGACATATAAATTTGCAAAGTCTGAAGAAACTGAAAAATGGTTTAGCTGATGGAATTGATTTTGAAGAAGCCAATGATAATCCAACCTGCGTTGCATGTCTAAAAGGAAAACAAAGCCGGAAACCTTTTAAACACAATGGCACAAGGGCAACACAAATCTTGGAGATGGTTCATACTGATCTTTGTGGGCCAATGGAAAATGATTCGTTAAGCGGGGCCAGATATATGTTTACCTTGGTAGATGATTATACGAGAAAAGTTTTCGTGTATTTTCTGAAGATGAAAACAGAAGTAAAAGAAAAATTCGAAATATTCAAAGCGTTGGTAGAAAATCAAACCGGGAGAAAAATAAAGATTTTGCGTTCGGACAACGGAAAAGAATACTGTAATAATGAATTCGAGACGATGTTGAAAAAGAATGGGATCATACACCAAACGAGTTGCCCGTATACTCCTCAACAAAACGGACTGGCGGAGAGGATGAATCGAACCTTGTGTGAACGTGCCAGATGCCTATTATATGATTCCGGATTGAAGAAAAGTTTTTGGGCCGAAGCAGTGATGACATCGGCATACTTGGTGAACAGATCACCATGTACAGGACTCGAAAATTTGAAGAAAACTCCCGAAGAACTGTGGACTGGTAAGAGACCAAATTTAAGTTATATTAAAGTTTTTGGTTGCAGAGCAATGGTTCATATACCTGATGAAAAACGTAAAAAGTGGGATGCGAAGTCGGAAGAGCTGATATTCGTAGGTTACAATGAAAGTACGAAAGGTTATCGGTTCATTCGACCAGGTACCAACAGGCTTGTCATAAGTCGAGATGTGACGTTTCTGGAAAATAATATGGTGAATCAAATAAACGAACCAAAAGCTCAATATAACACAGAAGTACTGTTCAAAGACGAGGATACAAATTCAGTGGGGGAAACTGACGATGAAACGATTTCAAACGAAGTCGAAGAGACATCTGAACTCGAAGATGAGACGGTTGATGATGAAGAAACAACCGAAGATGAGACGGTTGATGATGAAGAGGCAAACGAAGTAAGAAGATCAACACGAACACGAAAAGCACCGAATATGGAAGACTACCATTTATATCTAACACAAACGAACAAAATAGATGATCCACTGACTGAAGAGGAAGCTCTGAATGGACCTGATCGTGAAAAATGGCGAAAAGCCATGAAAGAAGAGTATGATTCTTTAGTTGAAAATAATACGTGGGAGTACACAAATTTACCGGCGAATAAAAAATCAATCAACAGCAAATGGGTATTTAAAACGAAACGAGATGAAAATGGAAAAGTTTTAAAATACAAGGCAAGATTGGTGGTAAAAGGTTGTGCGCAAAAAAAGGGTATAGATTACGAAGAAACTTTCTCGCCCGTGGTTCGTTATGGTTCAATAAGATATTTAATTGCAATGGCAGCAAAGTATAACCTAGAAATCGACCAGATGGATGCGGTGACAGCGTTTCTACAGGGTGACCTCGAAGAAGAAGTATACATGGCACCACCGAAAGAATTCAACGTCGGTAAGAAGGTATGCAAATTGAAAAAGGCAATCTACGGTTTGAAACAAGCCAGCAGACAATGGAACAAAAAGTTAAGTTTAGCATTAAAGGAAATTGGAATGAATCAATCGAAAACTGATCCGTGTATTTACTTTTATGTTAAAAATAACAAAATGGTATTTGTCTCAGTGTATGTAGATGATTTATTGATTTTCGCAAACGATGACGAATACAAAAGAAAACTAAAAGAAGAATTGATGAAAAGATTCAAGATGAAAGACATGGGTGAAGCGAAGCAATGTGTAGGGTTAAGAATCACACGTGATCGAAACAATGGAAAAATATATTTGGATCAAGAAATGTACATAAATGAGATATTGGATAGATTTGAGATGAATGAATCGAAACCTACTTCGACACCAGCAGATCCAAATCAAATACTAACCAAAGAGATGAGTCCAAAAACGGAAGAAGAAATTAAAGAAATGAAGAAAGTTCCTTATCAAGAAGCGGTGGGCAGTTTATTGTATGCGGCGCAAGGGACACGGCCAGATATAACCTATGCAACAAACAAAGTCAGTCAATACAACAATAATCCGGGGAAGGCACATTGGACAGCCGTAAAAAGAATCTTCCGCTACTTAAAAGGGACCTCTAAAATGAAACTGGAATTTTCATCCGATAGTAAACTAGAATTGGAAGGTTATTGCGATGCCGATTGGGCAAGTGACGTGGACAATAGACGATCATGTACGGGGTATGTTTTCGTTTCACAAGGAGGAGCGATATCCTGGAATAGCAGACGTCAAACCACCATAGCTCTATCGTCAACAGAAGCTGAGTATATGTCCTTATCAGCAACCACTCAAGAAGCACTATGGTTGAAGCAATTCCAATCTGAATTTTCAATTGAAAATGACCAGGTGATGACTATAAATTGTGATAATAAAAGCGCGATAAATTTAGCATCAAGTGACGGTTATCGAGCGAGATCAAAACATATAGACATCAAACATCATTTCGTTAGACAAAAGCTACAAGATGGAATCATTCGGATAAATCATGTTGGAACTGAAAACATGACAGCAGATATTCTAACTAAAGCTTTATTCAAAATGAAACACAATGAATGCCGAGAAAAAATGGGATTGGTGATTCTAAACGGTTCTAGTGGGGGTGTTGAAAAGAGAGAACACTGTTGAATCGCCAATATATAATATCACTCAGTTGGTATGAGATCACTCAGTTGGTATGAGATCACACTGTTGGTGTAATATCATACAGTTGGCATGACTACTCTGTTTTTGTAACCATATTCCTGTTCTGTCAAAATATATATCGAACACGTTTTCTATTATATATATAATGTAAATAAATACGTTTATACTTATATTCAATATAAACTACTGTATATGAACTCTGTGTTTTACTGCTAACGCACCTAAAACCAACAATATATATAAATTACCTTAAGACCTTCTGGCTTAATATTTCATTGCCAACCCATATTAGCTGGGACATTTTTCGCTGGTGTCGCACAAATTTTATGTCCCACTTCATGACCCGGATAATCACGTCCAGCGTAATAAACAAATCGCAAACGTCTACCGCGTTTCTTTTTCTTGGTTTTCTTCGATGATTTAACGATTTGTTTCTCACTATCATCGCCATTTTTCAAACCATCTTTTACGGCCGTTTTATCCTCTTGATCACCGAAATCCGCCATTTTTTTATTGACACCCCCTGGTGACGTATCCGCGTAACTATTGCACGATATAGTTGAGAAAGGAACATTTGTATTACCGCATGTAGCACCTGATTTTGAAATACCATTGCATTCACTACAAATGGTTTTATATTTAGATGTTTTAGGAACATCACTCAAGCATGGTTTAGTTCCATCAGCTTCATAATCATTCATGCTGTAGCCTTTTGGATGAGTATCCGCGAAACGACTTAGCAGGAAATACAGATCAGTTTCTTCTTCTTTGGGGGATTTAGGCGTTTTAGCGCTACTTACGACTACGTTCTTGCCTTTATCGGTTAGTAGTAGTGGTGATAAACGTTTACCAGCAGCTCCTGGTAGAGATTTACCACTACCAAGCTGGCAAAGCTCGTCCTTACATTGAAACTCGCCGATATTATCAAACATTGAATCAATCGCGTATCGTTCGTCGGGTGATAAAGAAAATGGACAGTTTGGATTTTTGCATCTAGTTGTATCGAATTTACTATTCTTGTTCTTTCGCGGACAGTCTGGTTCGATTTTGGAATGGGTTTTTTTCGATTTTTGATCGTCGAATAGGTTTGGTGTGGTTTGAAATGTAGTTCTACGCTGCGATGGTTTGTTGAAGCTATCGGAGTAGTTAAAAGGGCATGGTTGACCACCGTATACGGTTGATGCGTGATTTGATTGATAGTTTGTGCCAAATTGAGGATATGATAGCGAACTAAACGTATTTGCTTGGGAATTTTTTAATGTTTCGCATGGACATGACGTTAGACCGCCGTATCTTCTTTTTGCATTAAATGATGATTGATTATAGTAAGATGGTTTTGCTGGACCACAGTCATCTGAAAATGTAAATTTAATAAAAATATTAATCCTTTTGCGGTCTCGCTAAGTGATATATGTATAGGTACAATAAATTATAGCTAAGCGTATACAGTAATAGAATTTGTGGGGTGATATTAAGCCATAAACTTATAAATATTTGTAAAATTCGTTGAATAATTTATTAAAAATATGTTTAAACAATATATTATAAACAAATTGTAATAACCGAAATATGTGTACAAACTTCACAGAGGCGGTAATAAGCTATAAACTTATGAATTACTTATAAAATTCGCTGATTCATTTACTAAAATATGTTTAAACAATAGCAAACCATGTTGTATCTTCCTGAATTTTTATACACATATAATTAAATAATTAAATATTAAATTAAAATTAACTAGTTTAACATCGCTGCAATGCGAGGGCAATGTATAAACAAATTTTTTTATTATAAATTCTAATCGATATTTATTGATTAATTATTTAATAATAGATTCGTATATTATTTATTATTTAACTAATTTTTCATTTCTTATTATTATAATTTAAACATATTTTAGTAAATTATTCAACGAATTTTACAAGTATTTATAAGTTTATAGCTTATTGCCGTGCCCACAAATTTTATCATTTATTTTTGACAATTGAAAATTGTTTATAATATATTTCTGTGTGTGTATGCAAAAAAATTGGGACCCTACATGTAAATTTGTATAGTAATAGCCATTATAAGAAAATTTACTTTACTCACGACTGTGACATCCTGCAACGCTGCTTCCTGCAGCAGAACTATAACCGCCATTAGTATTATAATAATTACTAGACCATGTTTTTACTACTTTGACTGCAAGGAAAAAGTAGTATAGCGTTTGGTACGGTGTCTGTAACATTTTCAAAAAAAAAAAAAATTGTATAGAAATCCTTCATATAGCCTGTAGATGACGAATCTGAACTTAGTTTATGTGGGTGTATGGATGTGCGTCGTCAGCTCGCTCGGTCCTCAGACAAAATTTTGTGATCGCAACTCCTCCTAGACGGTTCAACCGATTTTAATGACATTTTCAGGATAAATTTGTCTAGTGTCCAAGATGGTCATGTGGTTTTGGTTTTTTCCAGTGATGCCAACTTTCCGAGAAAAAAATTACTAAAGTTTTTAAAAATTCATTGTGGCTACATTATTTATCCGATTTTGATCAAATTTTCAAGAAAGATTCCCCTAGTACCCACATATATTACATAATTTTAATATAATACAGTGTTGCCAACTTTCCGAGAAAAAAATTACTAAAGTTTTTAAAAAATTATTACGGCCATGTTGTTTAACCGATTTTGTTCAAATTTTCACAAACGATTCTTCTAGTATCCATATAAATTATATAATTTCAACAAAGTACAGTGTTGCCAACTTTCTGAGAAAAAAATTACTAAAGTTTTTAAAAATTTATTACGGCCATGTTGTTTAATCGATTTTGTTCAAATTTTCACAAAAGATTCTTCTGGTATCCATATAAATTATATAATTTCAACAAAGTACAGTGTTGCCAACTTTCTGAGAAAAAAATTACTAAAATTTTTAAAAATTTATTACTGCCATGTTGTTTAACCGATTTTGTTCAAATTTTCACAAAAGATTCTTCTGGTATCCATATAAATTAGGTAATTTCAAAAAAGTACAGTGTTGCCAACTTTCTGAGAAAAAAATTACTAAAATTTTTAAAAATTTATTATGACCACTTTATTTAACCGATTTATGTGATAATGTCAAAGTAGTCTATATATGGGTTTACCCATATACTTTTAATCTTGTTACAAGAAAATCTCGGAGAGAAATATAACAGAAGAGGATGAAGATGATAATGTTGTTGAAAAATTTGATGCACGTGAAATTTTTGGTACGTAAATTGCATATATACATTTAATAATTGTATTTTCATATTCAGAAATTAATTTACAGATTTAATTCGTGAAATAAATGATCCAGAACATCCGCTAACATTAGAAGAATTACATGTTTTGGAAGAAAGTTTAATAACTGTTGACAATGAAAACAACAGAGTTAAGGTTTTATTTACACCAACAATTCCACACTGTAGCATGGCTACCTTGACCGGACTGTCAGTTCGAGTAAAATTGTTACGTTCATTGCTAACTCGTTTTAAAGTAAATATCGAAGTTACGCCAGGAACGCACGCCTCCGAACATTCGGTTAATAAACAATTAGCTGATAAGGAACGGGTTGCTGCTGCATTGGAAAATGAGCATTTAATGAATGTGATTAATCAGTGTATAGCTATTCGTTAAGGTTATGTTGTAATCGTTTTATTGTAAATAAACTTTATTTTTATTAATTAAATACATAATATTACAACAAAAAAAAAACAAAAATGAATTATTTATTTGAATTTTTCTCATTGTTTTTTCTTCATACACATTGCAGACGTAGTTTGTTTGGTAGGATCAAATTTATATATTTTGAGTCCATTCTCAAAATATATAAATCCCTTGCCCGCTCGCTAAAATTGCATTTCATCGTAACGTTTTCTACCTACTAATTCGTTGGTGATTTTCATATTTGTCCATGCTAACACAAAAAATACTTTACTTTTAACGACACTAATTTTTTTTTTGCTTAAATTAATAGCTTATACAGGGTGATTTATGACGTCGGGGGAAAACTATACCGGATGATTCCTATGTGTAATCTAAATAAAACAATTCAAATAAACATACGTCCGAAAATGCTTTCTAACGGAACTGTAGCCGTTAGAAGTTTATTACATGTAACATCAATTGCGTTAGCCTTATTTATTATATCAGAAAAAAAAAAAACAAGTCATAAACTTCTGAATAATTGTAAAATTACTGATTGATTTTCTAACATTTTGTTTAAACACTAGTAAACCAATTTACTAGTTTATAAATTTTTGTTCACACATAAATAAATATTTAATAAACAACTTACAATAATTAAAAATCGAAGACAATTTTTGCCGGGACCCAGTAAGTCATAACTAGTAAATTGGTTTACTAGTGTTTAAATAAAATGTAAAAAAATGAATCAGTAATTTTACAATTATTCAGAAGTTTATGACTTGTTTTTTTTTTTCCTGATATAAAAAAAATTCTAAAAAACCTCGATTTTTGTAGGTAATTGCATGTATTTCTCCCCTTAATATAACAAACCTTGTGTTTTGTTCCCCCATCTATATTATGGTTGTTTTTGTTAAAGACAGGGCCGAATTTAAAATTGATGAGTTAATAATTAATTAAAATAAAAATAATATTATAAAAAATCCCAAAACCACACTTAAATTAAAATAAAGCTAGATACGTATTTCGGAAGCTAAGCTTCCATCTTCAGTAGCTAAATAAAATTTACAAAAAATCTTACCTGTGATCCGAAGTACATAAACACTTAAGCACTTGTCAAGTCAGTGATCAGTGATCTTTGACAAGTGCTTAACTGTTTATGTACTTCAGATCACAGGTAAGATTTTTTGTAAATTTTATTTAGCTACTGAAGATGGAAGCTTAGCTTCCGAAATACGTATCTAGCTTTATTTTAATTTAAGTGTGGTTTTGGGATTTTTTATAATATTATTTTTATTTAAATTTCGCCACAGTAGATCATTTTCTAATCTTATATTAATAATTAATGTTGATTATAAGTTGTATGAATCGCATGTATTTATTTTATGTTAGTAGTTTTTATTTTATGACAAGTTTTCAATTTTTTATCATATTTATTATTGTTATTTGATTTTTTGACTGGAATTTAAAAATATGATTGCTGCTGAGAATGTTATTACTTCAATATTTTCAATAGTTTTTTTATAAGCAATCACCTGACGAAGATACACAATTAGTATCAAAACATGTTGTGCAGCTTATGAAGTAGTTGTGTTTTATTTTTCGAGACCTATATTTCCCTGTGAAAATAACCTAGTAAATAAATAAAAGTTACTTACATTCTTTCATGCCAGAAACGAATCCTTTACTTTTAATCGGCAGATGTTCCGGATTATGCGTTACAAGTGGTTCGATTTTAAAATATTCTCGAACGGTCGGTATCCGCAACATACCAACCTGACAGAGAGAAATGAAATTCGTGCATACTCAGAAACATAAAATAGCGCCCGGAAAATCACGGTAAACGGTAAAACTATAACGGGCATTGCACGTAATACGTATTTCATCAGCTGCATATTTTGCGCTGATAGACGCGCTGTATCTGTTCCATCCTAATTCGGAATAAATACATTTTATAGTATTTTCATTAATATGAATTGGCAATTGGGGATCCTAGAATGACGTATTCAATTGGTGATATTCGGAACAGTGATAACTCAGTTTTATCAAACAGGCATTCTTATTAGATTTATAGAATTTTCTGGGATGATATGCCCCGTCGTCAATCTATCCCCTCGTCGCAGACGTTTCGCCATACATCGTAAATGGCATTCTCACATCTTGGAAATAATAGCTGTTTTATTTATCGTCTCGTAACTGAGTTCGAAGTAACGATACTGAGTTGCGTATTTAGCTAGTGCTTAGCTGAGATTCAAGTGAACGCACTTTGCGCAATTCAAATTTTCCTAGTTTAAGATTTGATAATGTGTTTGATACGTTGACATTTATATTTGAATATTTTATTTTGAAATCAAACAATAGATATCCGGCGAGTTGGAATAAGTTATCAACGCAAACAATCTAAATACATCTAATATTTTAGGTTATATCATATGCGGAACTTAGATTTTAAACGTCACTTTCAAATAAACTGTTTTATTTATCAATACAACTCACTCAGCAAAACTCAGTTCAGCTCAGCTCATTTACAAGATTTACTGATCTGAGTGGAATGTAAAAAAAACACAGCTATTATTATTAAGCCATCTACGGTGCAATGCGAAAAATCTGCGACGAGGATATATCGATCACGGCATATCAGCACAGAAACTTCTGTAAATTGAAAACCTGAAGATTACTATAGGCATTCTAATGTATGATGATATCTTTCAATAAAACTAGAAAATTTTTCTAGTCCATGACATTTTTTTATTACATAAGTATATATTTACCACCAAATCAAATTAATAGTATTGAATAGATGCAAATGTCAAATGAACTACAACAGTCACATACATGGCTCCGTTTCAATTGCGCAGTTAGAAAATCTATCGTAGATTTTACTCAGTCGGAAATTTTGGACTAAACGTCACTCCGGTTTCCACTGTATAGAATATCACCAAATACAATGCTCGGTTCCATAATAAACGCTAAACATACTAACGTACTCAAGTTGATATTATATTGGCAATAACAAATAATTATGCCTCATTAGAAGTTTGAAAAAACAAAAATTATGCTAGTGAAATTTAAAATTACCGATTTAACAGGAAAGATTATACTAATAAATTATTCGTCTTTCTGTCTGTTCTGTCATATTTCTTAAATATTGTGTTTGTAATTGTTTTATATGTCTGTTAATTTTACAGAATATTACTAACTTTCCGGTAAGTAAAAGTACGATAGATCTTTTATCTTTTCAATGGTACCAAAACTGATATAAATATATTAATTTTTGCAAGTAAGTTAAAACAATCATTCCTATTAAAGTAATGCATAAATATTATGAAACCGGCCGTAATTGATAATAAAAAAATGAAAGAAAATATTCCTTACCTCAATTGTTGCCCACATAGTTACACTGGTTATAATAGGTAGAATATAATATTGATCCGGTAATGTTAAATCAGCGAACCAAAATAAACCGCCTTCTCTCATACTTTCCACCGGACAATTTGCCATTTGACGTAAACCGATAAAAAACGAAATAAATAAAGGCATCTAAAACAGAAGGCTACTATTTCAAAGGTGAACACACATTTGTAAATATATAATAGTTTTGTTCACAGAAAAGTTTGAAATCGTTGGAAACGGTTATGAGCATGCGCAATTTGATTTAACTGTTCACGAAAGCTCAAAATCGCAGGCTGAAAACAAACTGCGCATGCTTCTGACAGTTTCCAACGGTTTCAAGCTATTCTATGAACAAAGCTATTAACATTTATAATTACTATATTTTTAAATAATTTATATACTTTTTGAAATACTTACTACTTGAATTACAAGTACCTACTCATACTAATACTTACAAATTGTGCTTAAGTATTATAGAAAATATTTAAGTATAACAAAAAATATTTCAATATTTACTTAAGTATTGTACTAATTATTTTTTAATAATATAGTAGAATTTTTATTATTGCGCATCAAAGCATAATCATCAAATTTAAACGTATGTTATACTTATTACACTGTCCGACACGGTTTTTGTAACTCGGTTCTCTCTTTCTATGTGTAGTAGCTTTGTTTTGTTCTAAAATGACGAAAAACCAATGTCCTAATGATTCTGATTTGTTTTTGGAAACCTACGTAAAGTATAAAATCGAAAAAGATAAAAAAACCTGCCCTGATAGCAAAAACAAATCAGGATTATTAGGACATTGGTTTTCCTTCGTTTTAGAGCAAAACAAAGCTGTTAAACATACAAGAACCGAGTTAGAAAAAAAAGTTAAAATTTTTCGGACTGTGTTATTTGTTTTAAATTGCCATTTTAACTAAATTTTCTAAATAACATTGTTTAATATTTCCACAATTAAGTAGATAAATCAAATTTTATATGATATTAATTGAAAAGTACAGTGGGTGATCGGTTAACGAACAGTTCGGATTGCGAACAATTCGGACAACGAATACATTCACGAAAGATTTTTGTGTTCGGACAACAAATATATGTTCCGGAAAACAAACTTTTCTGAACCTTTTATAAAAAAAATAAAATAAAAATATTAAAAAAATCTGGCATTATTATGAGGATGATCGGTTAATGAACATTTCGGTTTACGAACATAGTCTTGGAACGGATTATGTTCGTAAACCAATCACCCACTGTACTTAATTATTTTTATACGTCCTTGTACAGTAATACTTAAGTATTTTACAAAATATTATAAATACTTGTACTTCAAGTATTTACTGTCTGGTACTTAGTACTTAATATTTTCTGATAGTACTTGCTTAGCTGCATATATGTATATCTAAAACATAAAATTGCAATAAATGTTAACCTGTGCAAGAGGAACAATCATATTTTTCAACGGATTCAATTGTTTCTCCTTCATAAACGCCATCATTTCTTGTCCATACCATCTAACTGATTTCCAGTTTGACGTGCTTCCGTCATTTTTAATTGTAATACTTGTAATTGCGGTAAGTAATTATTTATTTTTGCACCATTTCGTTGGGCTATTATTACTAATGGAAACATTAATAAACGTACTATTACTGTACCTAGAATAATTTAGAAATAAATCGATAATTTATTATAACACAACCAAAAAAATATGAAGAAAAACTTTTATACCTATTGCAATGACGCCCCACCATGGTATATCGGCTGTGAAATGTAAATATTCTAAACCATTTTGTACAATACCTACTGGCGACCAACCACCTAGCTTCAAAAGATTGTTCTCCAGTTGTTGCTACTGTGTCTAATATTTCTGGAGTTGGTAGCGGTGCTTCCGGAATAGGATCTATTACATTAGCATTTGTTTGTAGGGCCTCATTTTGAACCGCTGTCACACCTAACGCTGATATTAATCATTTATTTTTCGTTATATTTACATTTTCTGTCAATTTCTTGATACTAAATTTGTATTTTAAGTCTAAAACATCTCGCTTTTTATCCTACAAGAAAAATTTAACCTCATTAATTACTACGTAATTATATTTTTATACTAATACTTACTGTAACTGTATTTGTAATATTATTTAAATAATTTTGTGTAGAATTTGCAATTGCCGGTAAAAACTCTTTATGTGTTTGTCGTTTTAATATCCATTTTCCCTGTAATAAAAATATACTAACCTAATATTTTGTATCTAAATTTTACGTTAGCAGTACAAGATAATTGAGTTTATACCTTTAACGAATTAAAAGATCTTAAATATTTTTCAACATTTTTTGGTAAACTATTCCGTGAAAACATTTTATTACATCCAATAAGATCTTCGTTAGGTTACATGTGTTTCTAGTATCTAATGTCAAATATCAGTTTCACCAACTTATAAATTTGCTATAAATATCGAACTGAAAAAAGTATACGAAAAATTTATAATATGTTTATTCAATAAAAATATTAAATAAATTTGATATAAATTATTTTTAAAATTTATATAATTATTACAGTAGTAGTATAACATAATTTTCTATTTATTGTTGCAATTTTTCATTCGCATTGTTGTATTACTTAAATAAATTAAATAAATGAATATATAAATATATAATTATCAAATTATTTATAATAAAAAAAAAGTTATGAATATATTTATTAAGTATAATTTATTTATATTTGTAAAATAAATGAAAATAAAATATAATATAAATATCAAGTAATGTGGTCAGGAAATAAATCACCTAGGAAACAAATTTACAATGATATTAATAAATTTTTTGTTTTAAATTCGTTCAGTTTGACATAAATTTTCGGTTCCAAATTTAAGTTTATTTTTCAAAATTTTACCGTATATATAATCATTTACATTCACTAATATATATTTTCATCTTTTTGAATTTCAACGAACACATTATGTTATTTTAAATGTTGAAATAACATAATGTGTTCGTTAGTAAAATGTTTTCAGAAACTTACAACACACACACTACAAGTATGTGCACAACGTTCTATGTGCCAAGCCACGTGTGGAGATAATCGTCGAAAAGGATTAGTTATTGGTATCTATGAAATGCCCGATATGCCTGGAGAACAAGCTTCCCCAGGCAAATTAACACCTAGTGGCGAAAAATACAATCGACATGTCAAAGGAAGAATAAGACACCCCATGTTTATGATGATGCCACCGCCAAAGAAAGGCCAAGTTAGAATCTTTTACGATTTGGAACCAGAATATGCCGCCGTAGCACTGGTCAGTCTCGGCAAGGAATGTCAAGGATACGACAGCTTTGAGCAGATTGACGAAGGAAAAGAAGCTATACGAATTTGGTTTCAAAATTGTAAGGTGATAATGTCATTATTTAATTTAACAAGACAAATATTGAGAAACGCACCGGCACCGTTAAAATGTCCGAACGTTTGTGTCATACTCCGGGATGTGCAGACAATCGTCGAAAAGGCTTAATATTGGGCATTTACAATCTTCCTGAAGATAAACTAAATCCGGGGAAATTAACAGCTACCGCTGAGAAATACAATCGTTTGGTGAAAGGTCGATTGAAACAGCTTCTGATTTTGGTTATGCCACCTCCGGACAAGGGCCAGGTGAGAATCTTCTACAATTTGGACCCAGAACTCGTAGCAATTGCTATTGTCGGTTTGGGCAGAGAATGTCTCAGCTACGATAGCTTTGAACAAATGGACAAAGGTAAAGAAGCAATCCGTATTGCTACTGGATCTGCTTGTAGAGAATTTCAAGATCTACCACTTCAGAAAATCTGTCTGGAAAGTTTTGGTCACGCAGAATCGGCAGCAAAAGGTGCCGCACTAGCCGTTTGGCTGTATCAAGAAAAGAAAGCTAAAGAAAAACAACTCGCAATACCCCAACTAGAACTGTACGATGACTGTGATTGGACGGGCTGGCAAATTGGTTTGCAAAAAGCTGCAGCGCAGAATTTAGCTCGACAGTTAATGGACACGCCATCTAATTTGATGACTTGACTTTGTTTGCGCAGAATGCCGTAGAGGTGTTGTGTAAATCTGGTGTGAACGTTGAGGTCAAAGTTAGAGGATGGGCAGAAACGCAGAAGATGAACGCGTTTCTTTCTGTAGGGAAAGGATCGTGCGAACCACCTATTTTCCTAGAACTTAGTTACTACGGAGCATCTAGAGATGAACGTCCTGTTGTACTAATCGGTAAATAAATCATCCTTTTCTTTATATTGTAGAAGTTATACATACATACATAATCATGTCATGTACCCAAAAGGGCAAATTAAATTTAAAAGGAAAAAACAATAAAATTTTCTCAATTTATTATGACATTATACGTTTTTCATTTTTAATTATATAGGGTGTTTAAAAATAATAAATATTTTATTAACTTTATACTGTAAAGAGAAGATTGAAAAAACAAATATAACTATTCTGGTGAATTTATATCAGAACTTCAAACCATTGTTTTTTTCAATCCGGTTTTCGTTCTAATTCAGACATAATAAAATATTTCAGTTCAATTCCGTTTAACGTTCCACCAAAAATAACGATTTTTGTTTTGTTTTCGGTTCGGTTTTCGATGGGCTAAGCCAATTTTTACGAAAAACAAATTGTGTATTGTACACAAGTGTTCGGTACACTGATGTATCTAACAATGTATTTTCTTTTATAGGCAAAGGTATCACCTACAACAGCGGTGGTTTATGTTTAAAATCATGTAAAAAACAGAAATATATGCGAGGTGATATGGGAGGTGCTGCTGTCGTAGTAGCTGCTTGCCGAGCAGTAGCAGCTCTTCAACTACCACTAAATGTTCGCGCCTTAATACCTCTTTGCGAGAATATGCCTGGCTGCGCGGCTGTTAAACCTGGAGATGTTGTCAAAGCCATGAACGGTAAAACAATCAAGATCCAATCTTCAGATACCGCTGGTCGTTTGGTACTAGCTGACGCTCTGGTATACGCTCAAAGTTTCTGGCCACGATTTATCGTCGATGTCAGTAGTATATAAAATGTTATGTTCTGGATCGGGTTCGCAAGATCACTGAAAAAGAACCATCAAAAAATGAGCAAAAAAGAGTCGGAATCGGCCAATTTGTCAGCTTTTTTTGAATGATTTTGAGCGTGCAACATTTTTTCCCAAGGTCACTCCAAGGACGTGCAACATTTGCTCCCCTGACAGAGTAGGTCAATTGACATGTTATGTTCTGGATCGTGTTGAAAATATTTTTGAAAAAAAACCATCAAAAATGAGCAAAAAAAAGAGTCGGAATCGGCCAATTTGTCAGCTTTTTTGAATGATTTTGAGCGTGCAACATTTAGCTCCCCTGACAGAGTAGGTCAATTGGCATGAAATGTCACTCGTTTTGCCGCGCGCGCTTCGCCGTGCTACCAGTTGCCTATATTTGTAATTAGTAATTTTAATTGAATTAGTGCATTTTCACGCCATCTACGAGCGATTATTTCAATTATTATTAATTAAACTGTCAAATAATATACAATACTAAAAAGTTAAAATATTGCAACGAATTAAAGATTTATTGCCATCAATTACTTATGTGAATTAAAATTTTACACTTATATTCTTATTCTTATAATTAACTATAATTGTCTTCTCATAAAACATGACTACAAATATATTTGCATTTTTCGGTGTTGAATCTGTAAATTCTAATATGCATTTAAGCAAGGGTTTATCCATATTTTCAATATTTTTTCTCATTAGCATATTAATTACTCCCATAAATTGATTATTACAAAAATTTTCCCTATCCCAACGCAATTCTTTTCTGTTTGTTAAAGTTTGAATTAAAGACCTATAGCTATCATACCCAATTTCAAATCTACCTTTAGCAATCTCTAATCTTTGTTTTTCTAATGGATATTGCTCATCTCGCACAAGTAAATACCAGCTGCTCAAATTACAATGGCTGTATTTGCTTGAATCTATTGTTTGTTTATTTTCGTTATTCTGAAATCTTATAAACAAATAATCAGGCATATCACAAGCCAAACTTTTAAAAGACGTTGTTAAATCTATAGGTAAATTATTTTCGCCTTCTTTTAGTTTATCTTTATAAATACTACCCGTTAAAAATGAATATTCCTTTATAGGGTTTTGAAGCATTTTTTCTTTCAATTCAATAGCATAATTAATTTCATAGCTTACAATAGGAATTCTTATTTCCATTCTTGTTATTTCTAACAATCCTTCATGAGCTAAATCGCTAGGATTGTCTTTAGTTTTCCATATATAAAATATTTGATTATCAGACGGAGATCTCTCAAATCTAAATGTTATAGGCATGTTCCATTTAATTTCTTTATCCGAATATAGGTAACCAAATAAATATTTTAAAGGGAAAAGTACTTCATATACCTGATTTTTCTTGTAATTTAGTTTAGTGTCTGTTATAAAACCTGCGCCCTTATACGAATTAATTTCTGATTCTGACAGGAATTTTCCAATTAATAAATCTGAAAAAACAGCAGGATTATCAACATTTTCAATAGATTGGCCAAATATGTGTAATTCTGCTCTCGACCATAACCGTGGAAAATAATTATCTACAAATTTAATATTGTCGTGTTCGCCAAAATCTCCTTTAGTATCTTTTTTTGATACATGAAATTCAGCATATACCATTGCATTGTGAGGATGAACATAGCCATCTCCAACAGCAATTTCAAACTCAATCCAACTATTTCGCTCTTTAAGGTGATCCTTTGTTAAATCATTAGGACCATAAGACCTTTTTTCGTATTTTTCAATATATTCCATTATTTATTTATAAAAAAATTATTTACTATTTAATGTTAATAATATTCATTTACTGATAGTATAACTACAATATTAGACTTACCAAAGTCAATTAAATCTCCATTTTCATCTTTAATATTTATTTCAATATATTTGACATCTTGATGATGCAGCGGTATTTTCATAATATTTTTTGGTTCGTATATAATTGATTCTTTAAATCTTGCATTAGTTTTAAATGACGCAATAGTACTGCTATTTTTATTTGTAATTATTCCATATGGTTTTGCTAAATTACATTCAATATTTATATGATCAAACGGTATAATTTTTGGAGGTCTTAATGCTGTATATGTTTCCTTCGGAAGAATACTTAGTTTACCAAAACCTAGTATTTTTGCTATAGAATTATCTTTCGTAAAAGTTAAAATTTTATCACTTTTATTTTCAATACTAATTTTGTTAGTGCGTGCTTTCCTTAAAATTTTAATATCATATAAAGAAAAATTTTTCACTAAATCATCTATATTATACTGACCTTTTTCTAATTTTATAGTTTCCTTACCAAGTATAAAAGAATTATTATTCTCTGTAATATTAGGTGTTAGATATGTTGTATAAAATCCTAGTAATGAAACATATCCAGTGTTTAATAATATATTGTTTTTTAACTCAAAGGTTAGTGTTGATGTCGTGCCTTCTATCTTAATATAATACATTTATTTAATAAAATATTTATTTATATAATACTTTTATTTAATAAATATTTATTTTTATAATAAATATGGTAAATTGGAATGTTACTGTAATACCAAGAGCCGATAGAAATGCCAACAAACGAAATGGCAAATTGCTTCCAGATCATATAAACGGTTTAGTGGTTGGACGCAGCGGCTGTGGAAAAACAGTCTTAGTAATTGACAATTTTGTATATAAAGAAGGCTGGCTTTTTCCCAAGCATTATTATTTTTATTCAAAAACTCTATACCAACAAATATATAAGGACTTAAAAGACGATATTGACAGTGTTGATTCCTCACTAGCAGATTTTATTGATACTACAGAAAATGTTATTCCATTAGACCAATGTCAGCCAGACTCAGATGTTATAATTGATGATTGGATTCTTGAAAATCAAGATATAGTAAGAGATTATTACACAAAAGGAAGACATAAAGGGCTAAATATATTCAATTTAGCTCAAACATATACAAAAATTCCAAAGCAGCTTATTAGAAACAATGCAAACTTTTTATGTTTATATGAGACTGATGACAATAATTTAAGATATGTATATGATGAATTTGTATTAGGAGATATGTCATTTAAAGAATTTAAAGATCTATGTCGGGAATGTTGGAAGGAAAACCATGACTTTATAACGATTGATAAGACTCGTAAATTAGATGACGGTAAATACAGATATAAAATCGAGCATTTTTTAAACACAAAAAACGTAAACATAAACACAAAAAACGTAAACAAAACATAAATATTAATAAAAATTTATAAATACATTTTAAACACAAAAAAACATAAATATTAATAAAAATTTATAAATATAAATGAAAAAAACACCACGTGAAAGACTTGAATTCAGAAAATCATTAAAAAGTCGATTTAAAGAATGGAAATCGCAACCTAGAGCAAAATATGAACAAAATAAAGAGAGAGAAAAGCCGTTGATTGATGCTGTTAATCAGTTGAGCACAGACATGAAAGAAGTGTCACAAAAAAATCAAGAAATTATTAAAGAACTAGTACCAGTTAATCCGCCACTAATTTTAAGAACTCCAATCAAACAGCCAATTACAGACCCTAATATAATAAAGCAGCCAATTACAGAGTATAATACAATAAGATTAACACCAGAAATGGCCAGATCTTTAAATAATTCTGATGATTATGTATTCGGCCTTAGACCCGTAGATGAAAAAAGATTTATAGGTGAATCCGAAGTGTCATATGAGGGTAATTTTTTTGTTATTAAGGGCAAATCATATAATGCAACACCAAGTTTAAGAGAATTAATGACTAAAAAAGAAGTTAATGGTGATTTAGTGACACAAGATGATTTTAATAATTACGCAGAAATACTTAAAGAATCTAAAGCAATATATAAAGATAATAAGACACACAACTACACACAAGGGAGCTATAAGCGCATGCAATTAAAATACGATTTCGGGCGGTAAAAATGCGTCAATCTTAAGTTGTCGCATATTAAATTATAGCTAAACGTACCTGCTAAATGGTGCACGATGAGATTCTCTTGGGGAATTCTTCTAAAAAAGGTATTTTTATCATTTTTCGTTATATTAATTTGACATTTTTCAATTTGGTAGTGAGATTCTTTTTTTTTTTTTTCATAGCTATCTCAGTTTATTACATAGATATATTATATTTTTGATTGCGATATTAAACACACACACACACACACCATCACACACACACACAATTTTTTACGTTTCTAAATGATTTTTCTTTGATTTTAAGCGCGATTTTAATGATCTTAGATGATTTTAAGCGCGATTGAAAGAATTTTATATATGATTTTAAGCGCGATTTCAATGATTTTACATGATTTTAAGCACGAGATTGTCAGTATTCAGGTATTTTTATCAATTTCGATATATTAATTTGACAATTTGACATATTTTTCAATATCGCAGTGAGATTCTTTTTTTTTCATAGCTATCTATGTTTATTACATACATATATTCAATTTTTAAATGCGATATCTCACACACATATACACACAACATCACACACACACCATCGCACACACACATAGGCGATTTTTACAATTTTACATGATTTTAAGCGCGGTTGTAAGGATTTTACACGATTTTAAGCGCGATTTTAACAATTTTACATGATTTTAAGCGCGATTTTAACAATTTTACATGATTTTAAGCGCGGTTGTAAGGATTTTACATGATTTTAGGCGCGGTTGTAAGGATTTTACACGATTTTAAGCGCGATTTTAACAATTTTACACGATTTTAAGCGCGATTTTAACAATTTTACATGATTTTAAGCGCGGTTGTAAGGATTTTACACGATTTTAAGCGCGATTTTAACAATTTTACACGATTTTAAGCGCGATTTTAACAATTTTACATGATTTTAAGCGCGATTTTAACAATTTTACACGATTTTAAGCGGGGTTGTAAGGATTTTACACGATTTTAAGCGCGATTTTAACAATTTTACACGATTTTTAGCGCGATTTTAACAATTTTACATGATTTTAAGCGCGGTTGTAAGGATTTTACACGATTTTAAACGCGATTTTAACAATTTTACATGATTTTAAGGGCGGTTGTATTGATTTTACACGATTTTAAACGCGATTAAAACAATTTTACATGATTTTAAGCGCGATTTTAACAGTTTTACACGATTTTAAGCGGGGTTGTAAGGATTTTACACGATTTTAAGCGCGATTTTAACAATTTTACACGATTTTAAGCGCGATTTTAACAATTTTACATGAGTTTAAGCGCGGTTGTAAGGATTTTACACGATTTTAAACGCGATTTTAACAATTTTACACGATTTTAAGCGCGATTTTAACAATTTTACATGATTTTAAGCACTTTTAATATTTTTATATTTATATACTGTGTCCTTTTATTTATTGTTCTATGGGGCGCGCGCATGCGCGCGCCCTTTATGGATATACAATGTGAAATGTACTCAATAATAGTAAAATACATATCTCTCTCTCTCTCTCTCTCTCTCTCTATCTTTTCTATTTTTATTGTCATCTAATATGCACATTATATTTATAGGATTTTAAGAAAGTTACTAGGTTTTTTGGAAGGTTACTAGGTTTTTGGGGTTTTTTGGAAGGTTACTAGGATTTTAAGAAAGTTACTAGGTTTTTAAGAAAGTTACTAGGTTTTTAAGAAAGTTACTAAATTTTTTGGAAGGTTACTAGGTTTTTAAGAAAATTACTAGGTTTTTGGGGTTTTTAGCTATTGCTATTACATTTTTTCTAATTAGTTTACTAGGTTACTAGGTTTACTAGGTTAGTTAGGTTACTAGGATTTTAAGAAAGTTACTAGGTTTTTAAGAAAGTTACTAGGTTTTTAGGTTTTTTGGAAGGTTATTAGGATTTTAAGAAAGTTCCTAGGTTTTTAAGAAAGTTACTAGGTTTTTAGGTTTTTTGGAAGGTTATTAGGATTTTAAGAAAGTTACTAGGTTTTTAAGAAAGTTACTAGGTTTTTGGGGTTTTTTGGAAGGTTACTAGGATTTTAAGAAAGTTACTAGGTTTTTAAGAAAGTTACTAGGTTTTTGGGGTTTTTTGGAAGGTTACTAGGATTTTAAGAAAGTTACTAGGTTTTTAAGAAAGTTACTAGGTTTTTGGGGTTTTTTGGAAGGTTACTAGGATTTTAAGAAAGTTACTAGGTTTTTAAGTAAGTTACTAGGTTTTTAAGAAAGTTACTAGGTGTTTGGGGTTTTTTGGAAGGTTACTAGGATTTTAAGAAAGTTACTAGGTTTTCGGGGTTTTTTGGAAGGTTACTAGGATTTTAAGAAAGTTACTAGGTTTTTAAGAAAGTTACTAGGTTTTTAAGAAAGTTACTAGGTTTTTGGGGTTTTTTGGAAGGTTACTAGGATTTAAAGAAAGTTACTAGGTTTTTAAGAAAGTTACTAGGTTTTTGGGGTTTTTTGGAAGGTTACTAGGATTTTAAGAAAGTTACTAGGTTTTTAAGAAAGTTACTAGGTTTTTAAGAAAGTTACTAGGTTTTTGGTGTTTTTTGGAAGGTTATTAAGATTTTAAGAAAGTTACTAGGTTTTTAAGAAAGTTACTAGGTTTTTTGGGTTTTTTGGAAGGTTACTAGGATTTTAAGAAAGTTACTAGGTTTTTAAGAAAGTTACTAGGTTTTTGGTGTTTTTTGGAAGGTTAATAGGATTTTAAGAAAGTTACTAGGTTTTTAAGAAAGTTACTAGGTTTTTGGGGTTTTTCGGAAGGTTACTAGGATTTTAAGAAAGTTACTAGGTTTTTAAGAAAGTTACTAGGTTATTGGGGTTTTTTGGAAGGTTACTAAGATTTTAAGAAAGTTACTAGGTTTTTAAGAAAGTTACTAGGTTTTTGGGGTTTTTTGGAAGGTTACTAGGATTTTAAGAAAGTTACTAGGTTTTTAAGAAAGTTACTAGGTTTTTGGGGTTTTTTGGAAGGTTACTAGGATTTTAAGAAAGTTACTAGGTTTTTAAGAAAGTTACTAGGTTTTTGGGGTTTTTTGGAAAGTTACTAGGATTTTAAGAAAGTTACTAGGTTTTTAAGAAAGTTACTAGGTTTTTGGGGTTTTTTGGAAGGTTACTAGGATTTTAAGAAAGTTACTAGGTTTTTAAGAAAGTTACTAGGTTTTTGGGGTTTTTTGGAAGGTTACTAGGATTTTAAGAAAGTTACTAGGTTTTTGGGGTTTTTTGGAAGGTTACTAGGATTTTAAGAAAGTTACTAGGTTTTTAAGAAAGTTACTAGGTTTTTAAGAAAGTTACTAGGTTTTTTGGGTTTTTTGGAAGGTTACTAGGATTTTAAGAAAGTTACTAGGTTTTTAAGAAAGTTACTAGGTTTTTGGGGTTTTTTGGAAGGTTACTAGGATTTTAAGAAAGTTACTAGGTTTTTAAGAAAGTTACCAGGTTTTTGGGGTTTTTTGGAAGGTTACTAGGTTTTTAAGAAAGTTACTAGGTTTTTAAGAAAGTTACTAGGTTTTTGGGGTTTTTTGGAAGGTTACTAGGATTTTAAGAAAGTTACTAGGTTTTTGGGGTTTTTTGGAAGGTTATTAAGATTTTAAGAAAGTTACTAGGTTTTTAAAAAAGTTACTAGGTTTTTGGAGTTTTTTGGAAGGTTACTAGGACTTTAAGAAAGTTGCTAAGTTTTTAAGAAAGTTACTAGGTTTTTGGGGTTTTTTGGAAGGTTATTAAGATTTTAAGAAAGTTACTAGGTTTTTAAGAAAGTTACTAGGTTTTTGGGGTTTTTTGGAAGGTTACTAGGATTTTAAGAAAGTTACTAGGATTTTAAGAAAGTTACTAGGTTTTTAAGAAAGTTACTAGGTCTTTGGGGTTTTTTGGAAGGTTATTAGGATTTTAAGAAAGTTACTAGGTTTTTAAGAAAGTTACTAGGTTTTTAAGAAAGTTACTAGGTTTTTGGGGTTTTTTGGAAGGTTACTAGGATTTTAAGAAAGTTACTAGGTTTTTAAGAAAGTTACTAGGTTTTTGGGGTTTTTTGGAAGGTTATTAGGATTTTAAGAAAGTTACTAGGTTTTTAAGAAAGTTACTAGGTTTTTAAGAAAGTTACTAGGCTTTTAAGAAAGTTACTAGGTTTTTTGGAAGGTTACTAAGATTTTAAGAAAGTTACTAGGTTTTTTGGAAGGTTACTAAGTTTTTGGGGTTTTTTGGAAGGTTACTAGGATTTTAAGAAAGTTACTAGGTTTTTAAGAAAGTTACTAGGTTTTTGGGGTTTTTTGGAAGGTTACTAGGATTTTAAGGAAGTTACTAGGTTTTTAAGAAAGTTAGTAGGTTTTTAAGAAAGTTACTAGGTTTTTTGGAAGGTTACTAAATTTTTAAGAAAGTTAAGAGGTTTTTGGGGTTTTTTGGAAGGTTACTAGGATTTTAAGAAAGTTACTAGGTTTCTTGGAAGGTTACTAGGTTTTTGGGGTTTTTTGGAAGGTTACTAGGATTTTAAGAAAGTTACTAGGTTTTTAAGAAAGTTACTAGGTTTTTGGGGTTTTTTGGAAAGTTACTAGGATTTTAAGAAAGTTACTAGGTTTTTAAGAAAGTTACTAGGTTTTTGGGGTTTTTTGGAAGGTTACTAGGATTTTAAGAATGTTACTAAGTTTTAAAGAAAGTTACTAGGTTTTTGGGGTTTTTTGGAAGGCTATTAAGATTTTAAGAAAGTTACTAGGTTTTTAAAAAAGTTACTAGGTTTTTGGGGTTTTTTGGAAGGTTACTAGGATTTTAAGAAAGTTACTAACTTTTTAAGAAAGTTACTAGGTTTTTGGGGTTTTTTGGAAGGTTACTAGGATTTTAAGAAAGTTACTAGGTTTTTAAGAAAGTTACTAGGTTTTTAAGAAAGTTACTAAATTTTTTGGAAGGTTACTAGGTTTTTAAGAAAATTACTAGGTTTTTGGGGTTTTTTGGAAGGTAAAATAAATCTTTATTTAGCTATTGCTATTACATTTTTTCTAATTAGTTTACTAGGTTACTAGGTTTACTAGGTTAGTTAGGTTACTAGGACTTTAAGAAAGTTACTAGGTTTTTAAGAAAGTTACTAGGTTTTTAGGTTTTTTGGAAGGTTATTAGGATTTTAAGAAAGTTACTAGGTTTTTAAGAAAGTTACTAGGTTTCTGGGGTTTTTTGGAAGGTTACTAGGATTTTAAGAAAGTTACTAGGTTTTTAAGAAAGTTACTAGGTTTTTGGGGTTTTTCGGAAAGTTACTAGAATTTTACGAAAGTTACTAAATTTTTAAGAAAGTTACTAGGTTTTTGGTGTTTTTTGGAAGGTTACTAGTATTTTAAGAAAGTTACTAGGTTTTTAAGAAAGTTACTAGGTTTTTGGGGTTTTTGGAAGGTTACTAGGATTTTAAGAAAGTTACTAGGTTTTTAAGAAAGTTACTAGGTTTTTGGGGTTTTTTTGAAGGTTACTAGGATTTTAAGAAAGTTACTAGGTTTTTAAAAAAGTTACTAGGTTTTTGGGGTTTTTTGGAAGGTTATTAGGATTTTAAGAAAGTTACTAGGTTTTTAAGAAAGTTACTAGGTTTTTGGGGTTTTTTGGAAGGTTACTAGGATTTTAAGAAAGTTACTAGGTTTTTGGGGTTTTTTGGAAGGTTACTAGGATTTTAAGAAAGTTACTAGGTTTTTAAGAAAGTTACTAGGTTTTTGGGGTTTTTTGGAAGGTTATTAGGATTTTAAGAAAGTTACTAGGTTTTTAAGAAAGTTACTAGGTTTTTGGGGTTTTTTGGAAGGTTACTAGGATTTTAAGAATGTTACTAAGTTTTTAAGAAAGTTACTAGGTTTTTGGGGTTTTTTGGAAGGTTATTAAGATTTTAAGAAAGTTACTAGGTTTTTAAAAAAGTTACTAGGTTTTTGGGGTTTTTTGGAAGGTTACTAGGATTTTAAGAAAGTTACTAAGTTTTTAAGAAAGTTACTAGGTTTTTGGGGTTTTTTGGAAGATTATAAAGATTTTAAGAAAGTTACTAGGTTTTTAAGAAAGTTACTAGGTTTTTGGGGTTTTTTGGAAGGTTACTAGGATTTTAAGAAAGTTACTAGGTTTTTAAGAAAGTTACTAGGTTTTTGGGGTGTTTTGGAAGGTTACTAGGAGTTTAAGAAAGTTACTAGGTTTTTTGGAAGGTTACTAGGTTTTTGGGGTTTTTTGAAAGGTTACTAGGATTTTAAGAAAGTTACTAGGTTTTTGGGGTTTTTTGGAAGGTTACTAGGATTTTAAGAAAGGTACTAGGTTTTTAAGAAAGTTACTAGGTTTTTGGGGTTTTTTGGAAGGTTACTAGGATTTTAAGAAAGTAACTAGGTTTTCAAGAAAGTTACTAGGTTTTTGGGGTTTTTTAGAAGGTTACTAGGTTTTTAAGAAAGTTACTAGGTTTTTAAGAAAGTTACTAGGTTTTTGGGGTGTTTTGGAAGGTTACTAGGATTTTAAGAAAGTAACTAGGTTTTCAAGAAAGTTACTAGGTTTTTGGGGTTTTTTGGAAGGTTACTAGTATTTTAAGAAAGTTACTAGGTTTTTAAGAAAGTTACTAGGTTTTTGGGGTGTTTTGGAAGGTTACTAGGAGTTTAAGAAAGTTACTAGGTTTTTTGGAAGGTTACTAGGTTTTTGGGGTTTTTTGGAAGGTTATTAGGATTTTAAGAAAGTTACTAGGTTTTTGGGGTTTTTTGGAAGGTTACTAGGATTTTAAGAAAGGTACTAGGTTTTTAAGAAAGTTACTAGGTTTTTGGGGTTTTTTGGAAGGTTACTAGGATTTTAAGAAAGTAACTAGGTTTTCAAGAAAGTACTAGGTTTTTGGGGTTTTTTAGAAGATTACTAGGTTTTTAAGAAAGTTACTAGGTTTTTAAGAAAGTTCCTAGGTTTTTGGGGTTTTTTGGAAGGTTACTAGGATTTTAAGAAAGGTACTAGGTTTTTTGGAAGGTTACTAAGTATTTGGGGTTTTTTGGAAGGTTACTAGGATTTTAAGAAAGTTACTAGGTTTTTAAGAAATTTTACTAGGTTTTTGGGGTGTTTTGGAAGGTTACTAGGATTTTAAGAAAGTTACTAGGTTTTTAAGAAAGTTACTAGGTTTTTGGGGTTTTTTGGAAAGTTACTAGGATTTTAAGAAAGTTACTAGGTTTTTAAGAAAGTTACTAGGTTTTTGGGGTTTTTTGGAAGGTTACTAGGATTTTAAGAAAGTAACTAGGTTTTCAAGAAAGTTACTAGGTTTTTGGAATTTTTTGGAAGGTTACTAGGTTTTTAAGAAAGATACAAGGTTTTTAAGAAAGTTACTAGGTTTTTGGGGTTTTTTGGAAGGTTACTAGGATTTTAAGAAAGGTACTAGGTTTTTTGGAAGGTTACTAAGTATTTGGGGTTTTTTGGAAGGTTACTAGGTTTTTAAGAAAGTTACTAGGTTTTTAAGAAAGTTACTAGGTTTTTGGGGTTTTTTGGAAGGTTATCAGGATTTTAAGAAAGTTACTAGGTTTTTAAGAAAGTTACTAGGTTTTTGGGGTGTTTTGGAAGGTTACTAGGATTTTAAGAAAGTTACTAGGTTTTTAAGAAAGTTACTAGGTTTTTGGGGTTTTTTGGAAAGTTACTAGGATTTTAAGAAAGTTACTAGGTTTTTAAGAAAGTTACTAGGTTTTTGGGGTTTTTTGGAAGGTTACTAGGATTTTAAGAAAGTAACTAGGTTTTCAAGAAAGTTACTAGGTTTTTGGAATTTTTTGGAAGGTTACTAGGTTTTTAAGAAAGTTACTAGGTTTTTAAGAAAGTTACTAGGTTTTTGGGGTTTTTTGGAAGGTTACTAGGATTTTAAGAAAGGTACTAGGTTTTTTGGAAGGTTACTAAGTATTTGGGGTTTTTTGGAAGGTTACTAGGTTTTTAAGAAAGTTACTAGGTTTTTAAGAAATTTTACTAGGTTTTTGGGGTGTTTTGGAAGGTTACTAGGATTTTAAGAAAGTTACTAGGTTTTTAAGAAAGTTACTAGGTTTTTGGGGTTTTTTGGAAAGTTACTAGGATTTTAAGAAAGTTACTAGGTTTTTAAGAAAGTTACTAGGTTTTTGGGGTTTTTTGGAAGGTTACTAGGATTTTAAGAAAGTAACTAGGTTTTCAAGAAAGTTACTAGGTTTTTGGGGTTTTTTAGAAGGTTACTAGGTTTTTAAGAAAGTTACTAGGTTTTTAAGAAAGTTACTAGGTTTTTGGGGTTTTTTGGAAGGTTACTAGGATTTTAAGAAAGGTACTAGGTTTTTGGAAGGTTACTAAGTATTTGGGGTTTTTTGGAAGGTTACTAGGTTTTTAAGAAAGTTACTAGGTTTTTAAGAAAGTTACTAGGTTTTTGGGGTTTTTTGGAAGGTTATTAGGATTTTAAGAAAGTTACTAGGTTTTTGGGGTTTTTTGGAAGGTTACTAGGATTTTAAGAAAGTTACTAGGTTTTTAAGAAATTTACTAGGTTTTTAAGAAAGTTACTAGGTTTTTTTAAAGGTTACTAAATTTTTAAGAAAGTTACTAGGTTTTTGGGGTTTTTTGGAAGGTTACTAGGATTTTAAGAAAGGTACTAGGTTTTTGGAAGGTTACTAAGTATTTGGGGTTTTTTGGAAGGTTACTAGGTTTTTAAGAAAGTTACTAGGTTTTTAAGAAAGTTACTAGGTTTTTGGGGTTTTTTGGAAGGTTATTAGGATTTTAAGAAAGTTACTAGGTTTTTGGGGTTTTTTGGAAGGTTACTAGGATTTTAAGAAAGTTACTAGGTTTTTAAGAAAGTTACTAGGTTTTTGGGGTTTTTTGGAAGGTTATCAGGATTTTAAGAAAGTTACTAGGTTTTTAAGAAAGTTACTAGGTTTTTGGGGTGTTTTGGAAGGTTACTAGGATTTTAAGAAAGTTACTAGGTTTTTAAGAAAGTTACTAGGTTTTTGGGGTTTTTTGGAAAGTTACTAGGATTTTAAGAAAGTTACTAGGTTTTTAAGAAAGTTACTAGGTTTTTGGGGTTTTTTGGAAGGTTACTAGGATTTTAAGAAAGTAACTAGGTTTTCAAGAAAGTTACTAGGTTTTTGGAATTTTTTGGAAGGTTACTAGGTTTTTAAGAAAGTTACTAGGTTTTTAAGAAAGTTACTAAGTATTTGGGGTTTTTTGGAAGGTTACTAGGTTTTTAAGAAAGTTACTAGGTTTTTAAGAAAGTTACTAAGTATTTGGGGTTTTTTGGAAGGTTATTAGGATTTTAAGAAAGTTACTAGGTTTTTGGGGTTTTTTGGAAGGTTACTAGGATTTTAAGAAAGTTACTAGGTTTTTAAGAAAGTTACTAGGTTTTTGGGGTTTTTGGAACGTTACTAGGATTTTAAGAAAGTTACTAGGTTTTTAAGAAAGTTACTAGGTTTCTGGGGTTTTTTGGAAGGTTACTAGGATTTTAAGAAAGTTACTAGGTTTTTAAGAAAGTTACTAGGTTTTTGGGGTTTTTCGGAAAGTTACTAGAATTTTACGAAAGTTACTAAATTTTTAAGAAAGTTACTAGGTTTTTGGTGTTTTTTGGAAGGTTACTAGTATTTTAAGAAAGTTACTAGGTTTTTAAGAAAGTTACTAGGTTTTTGGGGTTTTTGGAAGGTTACTAGGATTTTAAGAAAGTTACTAGGTTTTTAAGAAAGTTACTAGGTTTTTGGGGTTTTTTTGAAGGTTACTAGGATTTTAAGAAAGTTACTAGGTTTTTAAGAAAGTTACTAGGTTTTTGGGGTTTTTCGGAAGGTTATTAGGATTTTAAGAAAGTTACTAGGTTTTTAAGAAAGTTACTAGGTTTTTGGGGTTTTTTGGAAGGTTACTAGGATTTTAAGAAAGTTACTAGGTTTTTGGGGTTTTTTGGAAGGTTACTAGGATTTTAAGAAAGTTACTAGGTTTTTTGGAAGGTTACTAAGTTTTTCGGGTTTTTTGGAAGGGTACTAGGATTTTAAGAAAGTTACTAGGTTTTTAAGAAAGTTACTAGGTTTTTGGGGTTTTTTGGAAGGTTACTAGGAATTTTAGAAAGTTACTAGGCTCTTAAGAAAGTTACTAGGTTTTTTGGAAGGTTACTAAGATTTTAAGAAAGTTACTAGGTTTTTTGGAAGGTTACTAAGGTTTTGGGGTTTTTTGGAAGGTTATTAAGATTTTAAGAAAGTTACTAGGTTTTTAAAAAAGTTACTAGGTTTTTGGGGTTTTTTGGAAGGTTACTAGGATTTTAAGAAAGTTACTAGGTTTTTAAGAAAGTTACTAGGTTTTTGGGGTTTTTAGGAAGGTTACTAGGATTTTAAGAAAGTTACTAGGTTTTTAAGAAAGTTACTAGGTTTTTAAGAAAGTTACTAAATTTTTTGGAAGGCTACTAGGTTTTTAAGAAAATTACTAGGTTTTTGGGGTTTTTTGGAAGGTAAAATAAATCTTTATTTAGCTATTGCTATTACATTTTTTCTAATTAGTTTACTAGGTTACTAGGTTTACTAGGTTAGTTAGGTTACTAGGATTTTAAGAAAGTTACTAGGTTTTTAAGAAAGTTACTAGGTTTTTGGGGTTTTTTGGAAGGTTATTAAGATTTTAAGAATGTTACTAAGTTTTTAAGAAAGTTACTAAGTTTTTGGGGTTTTTTGGAAGGTTATTAAGATTTTAAGAAAGTTACTAGGTTTTTAAAAAAGTTACTAGGTTTTTGGGGTTTTTTGGAAGGTTACTAGGATTTTAAGAAAGTTACTAAGTTTTAAAGAAAGTTACTAGGTTTTTGGGGTTTTTTGGAAGGTTACTAGTATTTTAAGAAAGTTACTAGGTTTTTAAGAAAGTTACTAGGTTTTTGGGGTTTTTTGGAAGGTTACTAGGATTTTAAGAAAGTAACTAGGTTTTCAAGAAAGTTACTAGGTTTTTGGAATTTTTTGGAAGGTTACTAGGTTTTTAAGAAAGTTACTAGGTTTTTAAGAAAGTTACTAAGTATTTGGGGTTTTTTGGAAGGTTACTAGGTTTTTAAGAAAGTTACTAGGTTTTTAAGAAAGTTACTAAGTATTTGGGGTTTTTTGGAAGGTTATTAGGATTTTAAGAAAGTTACTAGGTTTTTGGGGTTTTTTGGAAGGTTACTAGGATTTTAAGAAAGTTACTAGGTTTTTAAGAAAGTTACTAGGTTTTTGGGGTTTTTGGAACGTTACTAGGATTTTAAGAAAGTTACTAGGTTTTTAAGAAAGTTACTAGGTTTCTGGGGTTTTTTGGAAGGTTACTAGGATTTTAAGAAAGTTACTAGGTTTTTAAGAAAGTTACTAGGTTTTTGGGGTTTTTCGGAAAGTTACTAGAATTTTACGAAAGTTACTAAATTTTTAAGAAAGTTACTAGGTTTTTGGTGTTTTTTGGAAGGTTACTAGTATTTTAAGAAAGTTACTAGGTTTTTAAGAAAGTTACTAGGTTTTTGGGGTTTTTGGAAGGTTACTAGGATTTTAAGAAAGTTACTAGGTTTTTAAGAAAGTTACTAGGTTTTTGGGGTTTTTTTGAAGGTTACTAGGATTTTAAGAAAGTTACTAGGTTTTTAAGAAAGTTACTAGGTTTTTGGGGTTTTTCGGAAGGTTATTAGGATTTTAAGAAAGTTACTAGGTTTTTAAGAAAGTTACTAGGTTTTTGGGGTTTTTTGGAAGGTTACTAGGATTTTAAGAAAGTTACTAGGTTTTTGGGGTTTTTTGGAAGGTTACTAGGATTTTAAGAAAGTTACTAGGTTTTTTGGAAGGTTACTAAGTTTTTCGGGTTTTTTGGAAGGGTACTAGGATTTTAAGAAAGTTACTAGGTTTTTAAGAAAGTTACTAGGTTTTTGGGGTTTTTTGGAAGGTTACTAGGAATTTTAGAAAGTTACTAGGCTCTTAAGAAAGTTACTAGGTTTTTTGGAAGGTTACTAAGATTTTAAGAAAGTTACTAGGTTTTTTGGAAGGTTACTAAGGTTTTGGGGTTTTTTGGAAGGTTATTAAGATTTTAAGAAAGTTACTAGGTTTTTAAAAAAGTTACTAGGTTTTTGGGGTTTTTTGGAAGGTTACTAGGATTTTAAGAAAGTTACTAGGTTTTTAAGAAAGTTACTAGGTTTTTGGGGTTTTTAGGAAGGTTACTAGGATTTTAAGAAAGTTACTAGGTTTTTAAGAAAGTTACTAGGTTTTTAAGAAAGTTACTAAATTTTTTGGAAGGCTACTAGGTTTTTAAGAAAATTACTAGGTTTTTGGGGTTTTTTGGAAGGTAAAATAAATCTTTATTTAGCTATTGCTATTACATTTTTTCTAATTAGTTTACTAGGTTACTAGGTTTACTAGGTTAGTTAGGTTACTAGGATTTTAAGAAAGTTACTAGGTTTTTAAGAAAGTTACTAGGTTTTTGGGGTTTTTTGGAAGGTTATTAAGATTTTAAGAATGTTACTAAGTTTTTAAGAAAGTTACTAAGTTTTTGGGGTTTTTTGGAAGGTTATTAAGATTTTAAGAAAGTTACTAGGTTTTTAAAAAAGTTACTAGGTTTTTGGGGTTTTTTGGAAGGTTACTAGGATTTTAAGAAAGTTACTAAGTTTTAAAGAAAGTTACTAGGTTTTTGGGGTTTTTTGGAAGGTTACTAGTATTTTAAGAAAGTTACTAGGTTTTTAAGAAAGTTACTAGGTTTTTGGGGTTTTTGGAAGGTTACTAGGATTTTAAGAAAGTTACTAGGTTTTTAAGAAAGTTACTAGGTTTTTGGGGTTTTTTTGAAGGTTACTAGGATTTTAAGAAAGTTACTAGGTTTTTGGGGTTTTTGGAAGGTTATTAAGATTTTAAGAAAGTTACTAGGTTTTTAAGAAAGTTACTAGGTTTTTGGGGTTTTTTGGAAGGTTACTAGTATTTTAAGAAAGTTACTAGGTTTTTAAGAAAGTTACTAGGTTTTTGGGGTTTTTGGAAGGTTACTAGGATTTTAAGAAAGTTACTAGGTTTTTAAGAAAGTTACTAGGTTTTCGGGGTTTTTTGGAAGGTTATTAGAATTTTAAGAAAGTTACTAGGTTTTTAAGAAAGTTACTAGGTTTTTGGTTTTTTTTGGAAAGTTACTAGGATTTTAAGAAAGTTACTAGGTTTTTAAGAAAGTTACTAG
The DNA here is from genome assembly GCA_963966155.1 of Clivina fossor. Taxonomy (NCBI): domain Eukaryota; kingdom Metazoa; phylum Arthropoda; class Insecta; order Coleoptera; family Carabidae; genus Clivina; species Clivina fossor. The sequence continues at coordinate 1,149,877 of OZ014567.1, forward strand.
GTTTTTAAGAAAGTTACTAGGTTTTTAAGAAAGTTACTAGGTTTTTAAGAAAGTTACTAGGTTTTTTGGAAGGTTACTAGATTTTTTGGAAGGTTACTACTTTATGACTATTTTTCACAAGGTTATGACTTTTCACAAGGTTATGACTATTTTTCACAAGGTTATGACTTTTCACAAGGTGATGACTTTTCACAAGGTTATGACTTTTCACAAGGTTATCACTATTTTTCACAAGGTTATGACTTTTCACAAGGTTATGACTATTTTTCACAAGGTTATGACTGGTTTTTACAAGGTTATGACTGTTTTTTTTAAGGTTATGACTGTTTTTTTACAAGGTTATGACTGGTTTTTTACAAGGTTATGACTGGTTTTTACAAGGTTATGACTGTTTTTTACAAGGTTATGACTGTTTTTTTCAAGGTTATGACTGTTTTTTACAAGGTTATGACTTTTTTTTACAAGATTATGACTGTTTTTTACAAGGTTATGAATGTTTTTTTCAAGGTTATGACTGTTTTTTTACAAGGTTATGACTGGTTTTTTACAAGGTTATGACTGGTTTTTTACAAGGTTATGACTGGTTTTTACAAGGTTATGACTGTTCTTTACAAGGTTATGACTGTTTTTTTCAAGGTTATGACTGTTTTTTTACAAGATTATGACTGTTTTTTACAAGGTTATGACTGTTTTTTACAAGGTTATGACTGTTTTTTTACAAGATTATGACTGTTTTTTACAAGGTTATGATTGTTTTTTACAAGGTTATGACTGTTTTTTACAAGGTTATGACTGTTTTTTTACAAGATTATGACTGTCTTTTACAAGGTTATAATTGTTTTTTACAAGATTATAAAGTTTTTCACTAGGTTATGACTGGTTTCTACAAGGTTATGACTGTTTTTTACAAGGTTATGTCTGTTTTTCACAAGATTATGTCCTCTTTTTCACAAGGTTATGAGTGTTTTTTCCAACATTATAAAGTTATGTCCATAATATTATGTCCGCATCTTGTGTTAACAGTCATACTGTTAAATTTATAATATTGTTGCCATGGCAACCTAATGTCATTTTTATCTCTTTTTATCTCTCTATATATATATTTTTTGTTAGATTTGGGGTAAATTATTTTACAAAAGGGGCGCGCGCATGCGCGCGCCCTTCATAAATGTGTCTAAAAAAAAATGTATGTACAAAATATCTAATCTATCATTTTTAATCTAGTACCTAAATTTAGTCTATCACATTACATTCACGTACCGTATTTTATGTGGTACGCGCCCTTCGTTGTTTTAAGTGTATACAACACTTTCTATTTTCTCTATCTAGGAATATACAATGTGTCCTGAGAAATAAATGTATATGAAATAATATACACTTTGTGTTTATAAGTTTGTCTACATACAATGTGTGTTTATATAGAATATTGTTTCCATGGCAACCAATGTCATATGTGAATATGACAATATATGTTTTTTATATGTATACAATGTGTCTCAAAATCTTATACCTATTCAATGTGTCAGAGTATTCAGCCTATATACACAATGTGTTTATACTGTTGCACTTTCAATATCTCGTTGCCATGGCAACCAATGTCTCTTTATCTCTCTCTCTCTCTTCTCTCTCTCTCTCTCTCTCTCTCTCTCTCTCTCTCTCTCTCTCTCTCTCTCTTTATATTTATATATTTTTTAATTGTAAGTTTTTTTTTCTAAGTCGTAATCCTTAGTTAAGCGCTAATTGGCACACACTGTATACTTGGCCCCGGGAAATTAAGTATACACATTGTGTTTACACTGTTGCCTTTGTAATTTTGTTGTTGCCATGGCAACCAAAATGTCAATAGAATATATAATAAATATAATAATATATAATATAATAATAATAATAATAATATAATAATAATATAATATATATAATTATATATAATATATATAATTGAATATAAAATTGAATGCATGATCTTGACATATGAACAAATGTCACTTTACTGAATGCACTGAAGTTAATCTGAATGAAACTCGAAGTTGAAGGTCAAGATAGTGACAACTTATTACGAACAAATACCAATAACTATATTCGAAATTCCCTATTATAATAGAATTTCAAGCTATTAAAAACTATCATGTTTTTCTTGTACAATTCTATAATATAAATAAAAAAAATAATATAAATATGATCATGAGAAAAATCAACACTTTATGGAATTTTCAGTTCAGCATCAGCATGTATTACTAGCGACATCTCTTGATATTTTACAAAATAATTAATCTACGCGGGATTTTTATTTTATTTAAAATGCTAATAATTTTTTTGTGAAACAAAAATGTAAACCTATTTGAAATAATTTATACAGAAAATAAATAAATAAAAGAAACATAAATAGTTCACATCCTTATGCTGCTTTAAAAAGAATTTTTATTTGAACAAGTCTGAAAATAAACAATAATATCATTTTCTTCAGTATAAATATATTCAAATTGAAAATTAAATTTATTGACATTTCAGCGTTATCTGGCATATATCCTTTTAAAAAGTTAATATAACTTTTAAAATAAAATAAGAGATGTCACAGCAAAACTAAAAAGAAAATTCAAGACTTTGATACAGCTAATTGTGGGCATTTGTGTGTCAGAGTATTAAAATTATTTTCTGAAGGATATAAATTTGAGGATATTATTAACATTCTATACAAATTATAAATAATAAATAATTATAAATAATAAATAATAAATAATTATAAATAAATGGATATATACGGAAAATATTTAGATAATAATTGCTATAAAAGCATTCACTATTCTGTTATTGCTCTTAAGGGGGTAATTAGTAAACTAAGCATATTAGATGTAGATGTGTATTTTATTAAGTTTGATTCTTTATCGTACTATCAAAGTGAAATGGACATTGATATTATAAAAATATATTCAAATATCAGGGAAAATGATTTAATTATTACTCTTAATGATCATTATAATGAAGTTAAAACACCTATTAAGATTAAACAAGGAAATCAACTATTATTTCAATTATCTAAAGATAAAATAAAATCTGATACATATGAGTACGGGTTTGATGATGATAAATATATTTTGAATTCTGCTGTATTTATTAATATGCTAATAAAATTTAATCTCAACTAGCTATATATATAATAAAAATTTAATTATAATAAATGAAGACATATTGTCTTGTATGCAAATCTAAAACTGGAAATACTAATATATCTCGTAAAAAAGATAAAAATGGTAAAATTTACGTAGCATCAAATTGTTCTATATGTAAGTCAAATAAAAGCACATATTCAAAAAAACCATTGGCGTAGGTATAAGGGAAGAAATAATAGATGAAATTCATAAACCCGCTAGAAGAAATTATCAAAGAAGACAAATTATAGTATACGGCATCGACGATCTATGGCAAGCAGATTTAGCATATGTAGGCAAATTAATTGTGTTTATTAATATCGACGTCTTCTCAAAATTCGTTTGGGTTGCAAATATTAAAAATAAAACATCTCAAATTACTAAAAATGTATTTGAAAATATTATTAAAACTTCACAAAGAAAACCTCAGAATTTACAAACAGATGAAGGTAAAGAATTTACTGGAGAATTTCATAAATATTGTAAAGAAAATAATATAAATCACTATCACACGTACGATAGAAAAATAAAGGCTGCAATAGTTGAGAGAGTAATTAGAACAATAAAAGAAAAATTTGAAAAAGAAAAACAAAAAAATCCTAAATTATCAGATAAAAAAATACTTGAGAAAGTTGTATACGATTACAATAATACAGCCCACAGTACAATAGGTACAAAACCGATTAATGTTAATAAGGAAAACGAGAAAGCGATATATGAAACAGTATATAGGCAACCAGTTATTAAGCTACGTCTAACTAACAAGTTTAATGTTGGTGATTACGTAAGAGTCAGTAATTCGAAAGATATATTTGAAAAAGGGTATACAGCGAATTGGTCTACAGAAATTTATAAAATTGATAAAGTTTTTAAAAATAATCCTCCTTATTATCATCTCAAAGATCTGAATGATGAAGAAATTAAAGGTACATTTTATAAAGAAGAATTGCAAAAAACTAAATACCCGGATTATTATTTAGTTGAGAAAATACTAAGAAAAAAAGGAAAAAAGGCCTTAGTAAAGTATCTAGGTTTTGACAGCAGCCATAATTCTTGGGTGGATGTTAAAGATATTGTTTAATTTGAAAGTATAAATATTATGAAAATATTAATTATTAATTGAATCGAATCTAATATGTGACTTAATATACAGTCATTATTAAATAAATAAAATAAATAAAATATTATCTGGATATAACAGAGTATTACAACAACCCATTTAATTTTTTTATATTTTGTTATGTTTATTGTTGCGCATTTCATTAGATTCTGAGTATTCATTTATAACAGAAGAAAGAGCCTGAGCTAATCTTTTCTTTACTCGATCTCTATTTTTGCATCTAACAACTGGTTTTTTATTTAGAAGCTTATCAATTTTTACTTGATCGTATTTGCTTAAATCTTGTAATTCTTTTTCAAGAATATTAATTGTATTATCTTTTAATTCAATTTGCTCATCCATATTGTTAATTGTTTCAATAACAACTTCGCCTATTTCTTGAAAAATTCTATTATCACTATATAATTTTTCTGCTGCTTTCGCTTTAGTGCCAGAAGGTAAATTATAAAATTCTAAACAATCTTGCTTAATTTTATCTTTTATCAAATTTAAGTCTTTTTTATCTGCTAATTCAATTAATGACATTATTTATTAGGAATATTTTTTACGCTTAATGATTCTATTGATGAGATAAAATTCTCTTCAAATCTTTCTACACTAGATTTTTTTCTGTCTGAGATCTGTCCCGCGCCAATTTGTTTTTGTTTTTTATTATATTTGCTAATATTATCAGACTTTTGTTTTTTATTATAGTTGCTAATATTGTCAGACTTTTTATTATAATTAATTAATGTTTCACCAGTAAGATATTTTATTTGATTTCTAATTCTATTTTCGCTAACTTTGTTTTCTTTAGCAAATTCTTTTAATGAAATCTTTTTAGAACCTACCTGTGCTAGAAAATCCAATGTTAATTGTCTTAACCTCATATCTTTAAAAGTTTGAACTGATGGTAAACTGGCCTCTGTTAGATATGAATCTTTTTTAATTATTGTATTTATTCGTTGCTTGGCAGATTGCTTGCTCATTTATAATAAAAATAATGTGTAATAAATGGCAGAAAGAAAATGCACTTTTTGTAGCAATATAAAATCACATTCTGATTTTGTTAAAAATAAAAACTGTAAATATGGAATTACTTATACATGCTATGAATGTCAAAGAAAAATGCAACAAATAAAAATTAAATGCGAAATATGCTTTAGAATGATTCAAGCGCAACACAGGAAAAGACATTATAATCAGGAGTGGCATAAAGAATTAGAAAAATATATTAATTCTTTCCCACGGGAAAGTGAATATATGTACATATATTAATTCAATGAAAAAATTTATTTACATCATCTCATTATATAATCATTCACATAGATGATGCCCAAAGGGTAATCCATCAATTTTATCAACTAAATATACCTTATCATCATATGGAGATAATCCAATTTTTTCATTCTTTGCGGTAAATAGGTGTAATCCTTTAGATATTATATTAATAATAGTTTCAGTAGTAGTTTCGTCATTAAATAAGCAATTTTTATACATTAAAAATCTTATTTTTTCTATATTTTGTCTTTTAATCCCCTTACAAACAATTTTTTCTTTGTTTTCATCGTATCTAAAAGCGTACATTTTTGATCTTAATCCTACAAATTCCTTTATTGGAATTCCTAAATATTCGTCTTTAAATAGGCCTGGTACTTTCTTATTTTTTTGTGTTATAAAGTCTATTGTATAGTCTGAAGTATCAAAATGGTCACTCATTGTTTCAATATCTTTATACACGTCTTCAGTTTCTATATGTACAATTAACGAATCCGTATCAGTTCCCAGTAGTTTTATCTTCTTTCCGTATTTTTTCTTTAATACATTATAATAAAATTGATACATTAGTAATTTCGATAATTCAAGCACTGTAAATCCTCCATAAATTGGTTTATTTAGAAAAACTTCTGGTTTGTTTCTATAAACTATTACGTGCTTTTCATCAATTATATCTCTTGTTTCATATTTTTTGCAATTTTTAAAATGACTATAATAACTATATAATGCTACATCACACCTATTTCTTACATTTTCCATCTGTTTTCCGTACACAGAATTATTCATCAATTTGAAAAAATCTTTCTCGAAATCATTAGTTGCTTTTTTTCTTAACTCAGTATTTTTATCAATATACGATTTTAGCCATGCTTTTTGTTTAAATGATATAACTTTTTTGATATTTTTTACTTCAATTCCTTGTTTAATACATTCTTGTAGCATTCTATAATCAATTATATAATCTTCTTTTGGCTTTAATGTGCACATTAATTTATTTGTTTTTGAAATCTTTCCAATCTTTTTTGATAATAATTCTTTTTGGTAGTTAGATAATTCGTTTGTAGTTGGAATATAATGATTCGGTAACATTGAATAATCAGCAAATTTGTCATGCAAGTTTTTAGGAATATCTAAATCTACAATGAAAGTGTATCCTTTTTTTCCTTTAGGGTCTAGTTCTTTAATTTTATCAATTGTAAAATCTTCTGGATTTTCATATTTAAAATTTCCAATTGGTAATGGTTGACTTAAAGAATGACCGTATAAGTTATTACAATCTAAATATAATATATAACTTGTAGGTTTTTCTTTATTAAATATTCCTTTTTCGATTGCTTCTTTTTCTGATAATTTAACAGTTTTACTCTTATTGTAAAAGTAACAGTTATTTGCTTTTGCGTATCTATGTGGAATCATTGATATACCACCTCTTATGCCCTTTTCATATATTTCATATAGTTCTTGTTCAGTTATTAAATCTAATTCAGAACCAAAATTTTTCAGTGATGCCGCATCAGATAATTGAGGAACACTGATATAATATGCTGGATCCAAACCATATACTGAATAGCATTTTTTTCTAAAATTTGTAAATATATCTTGTAACAGCACAGTATCAATTTTTAAATACAAATTATGATAATCTTTAAAATTTTTACAATTAAAGTGCTCAAAAACTTTTAAAGCATATTTATAATCTTTTTCACTTATATTTTTTCCTTTTAATATCGAATACCATTCCTCGTGTTCAGGTAAATTATTTTCATTCATTTTTGAGTAAGAATCCATCCAATCATATGGATAAATACCTTTTTGCAAAACTAGGTGTAAATCTGCCTTATTAAATTGTTTTACGGCTGACGCAAATTTTGAATAATCAATAGTTTTAGACACTTTGCTTTTACATTTTTTACAATTTGCATTCATAGACATTACATCATTTTCATCTATTGGTAATAATTCTGTATTAATTATTGCTTGATTACATTTACATTTTTCACAGAAACAAGTATTAATATCAAGTAAATCTACAGTTAATGATTCTAATGAACTATCCATAAATCTATATGTATCAATGAATCTTAATTCTATTATTTCATTAAATTTATCACCTTTTTTATAAATACATTTACATTTTTTGCAATGCTCAGTATTATAAAACGTCTTATCTATTTTACATTTATATAAATCTGCCTCTCGAATTATTTGATTTGCAATAACGTTTACTGATAAAGTCATATAATTTTCTTTTGTATTTGGAATTATTTTGAAAGGCTTTTTCCTATATAATTTTCTCAATTTCAATAACCATCTTAAAAATAATTTAGAATCGTATTTTAAATTGTGGATAAATATTGGAACAAATTTACAATACTTAAGCTTTAAATTGCATTTATTGTGCGCAGCTCCGCGATAATTACCAGAAATATGGTCGTGATCTCTCACTTTTTCGTATAGATTAGAATACACAAAACTTTTTTTGCAAATATGACAAACTTCGGCATTTTTATAATTTTCTTTATCTTTTTTTGTCATTTTAAGAGCTACTTCTAAGTTTCCAAAATCTTTATCTAAATTGCATTTATTGTGCGCAGCTCCAAGATAATCGCCAGTATCATAATTATGATCTCTGATTTTTTCTAACATACTACGATCTAAAAACGGTTCATTGCAAACATGACAAACTTCAGCATTTTTATAATTTTTTTTATTTTTTTTTTGTCATTTTTATAGGTTCATATATCTTTATCATCTCGTTGTATTTTTCAGCAATGCCAATAAGTATTTTGTTGAATTCTTCCATTAATTCTCCCACATCTTCTTTATTAATTAGCAATAAACTGTCTGGTGTATTAAAACAAAAACTATTTGGCCGATGCTCTTGAAGATATTTTTCACATTTTAATAATGTACATTCAAAATCTAAAGATGTTGCAAAGGGGTGGTATATCTCAGCTCCAAGTGTATGGTATGCTCTGTGACTGCTTTCAGCATCTTTATTTGGCATCTTTATCATAACTTTTTTGTATACACAAGTTTGAAAATGCTCTTCATATTTTTCTTCTTCTTCAAATGAATCTTGACATTTTCCACATATATATCTTTTTCGGTCTCTTTTAGTTATTTGTCCTTTTAATAATGCGCTTAAATTTTTAATTCCTACCACATGATCCTCATATATTAATAAATTTATTATTGGCCAACATTGTAAATAATTGCTTCTTCGGTAAAGATCAATAGTAAATTTCTCATCATTTTCAAATACCTGATAAATATTTATTGCGGCAGCTAGAAATCTTTCATATTTTATTACATTTTCTTCTGTAATTGTAACTGGATAAACCATCTTCAAAACTTCGTATTTTTCAATATTATAACTATAATATCTAGTTACATTTTCCTTAGCTGGATTCAAAATACTTTCCAAAGCATATTCAAAACATCTTAAATCTTCTTGTTTTTCACACTTGAATTTCCTGTTTTTAATATTTTTTACATTTATGCAGCATTTTTTATTTTTTATATAGTTTGGCAAATTTTTATAAGTTCCTCCTCGAAGTGGTGTATATTTGCTTGATTGCAAATCAATAAATAATACTCTATCAAATCTTAATTTCGTATTTTTTGCATTAAAATTATTGAATTTGTGTGATGTGCTATTATTCATATTAATAATATGAGATTTAATATCACTTGCGGAAAAAATTTCCTCTCTGTCACTATGAAAATAAACTTTTTGGGAATTAATTTTATTTCCAGATATATCCGTTTCAATATACTGTACACATGTTACTAAATTAACAATGACTGAGTTATGCTTTTCACGCCCATCTATGATTTTGTTTTCAATATGAGATTCGATTGCTGATAAATATGATTTTATATCAAATTTATTTCGATTTGAATAAAATCTATAGTCGGTAACAAAATCTCCCCAGGCTCCTTTAACTCTAACAACTTTCACTTCATTTTCTTCATCTATATAAAATTCGCCCAAATCTTTTTCTTTTTCAATATTTTTTTTATTTCTTCTTTCTCTTGGCTTGGTAAATATATCTTCATGAAAATCAAATACATTTTCACTAGAACTTGATAATTTTTGAATTAATTCCTCTTTTGATAACTTATTGTAACCTTTCAACTTCTTAGCTTGACCTATTTTCCTCAATTTTGTTACAGTTAACTGATTAAGTTCTTCTTTTGAATAATGTGTGTCCATTTATTACAAATAAATTTATTCAATAACTAATATCGCTAGAAATTGATAATAAATTAATATATTATTTATAACTAACTAATTTATATGTAATTTATACTCACGTTATTATTTAAGGAAATGCAAAATGATGTGTCATTGTGTAATTTGACAGTTTAATTAATAATAATTGAAATAATCGCTCGTAGATGGCGTGAAAATGCACTAATTCAATTAAAATTACTAATTACAAATATAGGCAACTGGTAGCACGGCGAAGCGCGCGCGGCAAAACGAGTGACATTTCATGCCAATTGACCTACTCTGTCAGGGGAGCTAAATGTTGCACGCTCAAAATCATTCAAAAAAGCTGACAAATTGGCCGATTCCGACTCTTTTTTTTGCTCATTTTTGATGGTTTTTTTTCAAAAATATTTTCAACACGATCCAGAACATAACATGTCAATTGACCTACTCTGTCAGGGGAGCAAATGTTGCACGTCCTTGGAGTGACCTTGGGAAAAAATGTTGCACGCTCAAAATCATTCAAAAAAAGCTGACAAATTGGCCGATTCCGACTCTTTTTTGCTCATTTTTTGATGGTTCTTTTTCAGTGATCTTGCGAACCCGATCCAGAACATAACATTTTATATACTACTGATGTCGGTACAATGACCACCGATATGAGAGAGGCTTTAGGAGAAGCTGCCAGTGGAGTGTTTACAAACTCAGAAGCGTTGTGGGAGTATATGTTGGCTGCTAGCATGCATACGATCGAGTCTGGCGCTTTCCCCTCTGGGACCATTTTACCTATTTACTGACAGAAAATCGTACTGTTGATGTTAAAACTCACGGGCATGGTCCTACGAGAGGTATTGGTGGAGGATGTAGAGCCGCAGCGTTTTTGAACGAGTTTGTGCCGTGTGGAGATTGGCTACATATGGATTGCAAAAGCGTTATGCGAACAAAGTGGAAAACTTATGAATATTTGCGACAAGGAATGGCTGGACGACCTACTCGTACGATTGTCGAGTTTCTTTCGCAGCTCGTTTGTCATAAAGATCAATGTCCTTAATATTCTTTATTCATATTTCATGCTTTTGGATTCATTGTCTTGTCTATTTTATGTCTTTATGTCTCTTGTCTTTATGGTGGGGTTTAATAAATTTTTGACATTTAATAATTTTTTATTGTATTCTTTATTTATCCGTAGTTCAATTTTTTACATAGAGTAATTCTAGCTTTACACACATGTTATAACGGTACAATTTTTTAACAAATAATAACATTTTTTATTGACGTAATAATGACAGTATTGCTGCTTCAATACATATAATAAACTCTTACACAAAATTAGCGCGCACCACTTAAGGGGGGAGTACACTTTGACTTTTCAAAAAAATGCATTTTTTTTTTTTGGCTTAAAATGTTCCTTGGGATGTATACTTTAATTTAGAAAAGACTCCAAGTCCGCCAGAATATATCCTTACCGCTTTACGAAACGATTTCCTAAAAAATGTATGGAGCCGGCATAGCCGATTGAAGGTAAATACTTTTCCACGAGAAAAATGAACGCCGTTTATCTCGAAACGAGGTTTTTCAAACTGGTGTGGGAAATAACTCTAACCAGTTATCATCAAATTTGGATATCGCCTAGGTTTTCTTGTTCAGAATTAAATTCTGCTTAGAAATACGTATCCACATTTTTGATTTTGTCAAAAATGGATTTTTAATCCACGATTTTGTAAGCATTTTTAGGGTGAAAAAATGGATTTTTTTTTCCTAAGGCCACAACTTTTGAAAAAATCAATTTAAAAAAAATCGGAATACGTATTTCTAACCCAAATTTCATTACTAATTAGGATTTAGTTCGATTTATGTACCAGGATCACATGGGAAGGAGTATTTTCCCACACCGTTTTCCGACTTCCGCGCGAGGACGTCTGCGCGACCTGGTGCACCGGCCACGGGGGGGCGCCGATCGAGTTCAAAAAAAATACAAGTTGTAGTTCGAAGGATGAGTAATAAATGGGTTATAACATATTTGCCCTCCCTTAGTGTTTTATTGCTTAAAAAAATTAACGAAAATGCCTTACTTTTTGGACGTTCAAAGTGTACTACCCCCTTAATTGAATTTATATATTTTTATAAAACAATCAAATATTTTAAGAATTTTGTTGCAGGTACTTTTGTGAATATTTTAAATTAAATTTAGTAAATAGTCGGTTGTTTTGTATTAAAATAAATTCGGAATTAATGAAATTTGTCTAGAACCATTGATTAAAAAAGTATATATACTTTTTTAATCAATGCTAGAACGCACTTTTATAGATTCAATCATTGCCTGGTACTACAAGTTCAGTTTTAAAAGAGATTTTTAAACAACGCAACTGTCATAAGAGCAAGACTAAACAAATGAAGGAAATTTGTACCTAAACTATTTTGTAAATACATATTTAAAAACACTTTCACATAACTCTAAGTTATATTGAATGGTTTTCGTTCTGTGAACACACTTTACGAATCATTATTTCTAACTTTGTATGTCTTATAAGAGAATCTTGCTCCAAAACATAATAAAGTCGTCATTAAACGGTTTACTTGGAATTAATACAGGTATTTGTAGATCTTATTTCTGAATAGTTTGGTCCATTTCGGGCTCCTAAGTTTAGCTGAATATTTTCGGTGAACAATCAGTCCAAATACAAAGTTGTGCGTAAATTTTATGTAGAAGTTTATATAACTGTAAAAATATTTGTGTAACATAAATGAAATCATCTACAACTTACATTGCTAACTGAATTAATAAATTTGATTTTGTACGACCTGTGTTACGTCATGTCTTTTGATTTTTATTGGCATTGTATAATAAAATATATTTAAATAGAAAATTAATAAATTATTATCAATATTCTTCATCTTTATGGCATACAAGCTGTGACAGAAATTCAACAACTGTACGAGTAGGTCTACCAGCCATTCCCTTCTGTAAATACTCGTAATCAAGTCCATCTGTTTTCTTTTGAAATTGCCTACATAAAGATTGTAAAAGTGTTTTCACTTTTACAATCCATATGTAGCCAATCACCACATGGAACAAACTCGTTCAAGAATGCTGCAATTCTACATGAACCACCAATACCTCTATGAGGACCATGCCCGTGAGTTTTAACATCAACCGTACGATTGTCCGTCAGTAAAAAGGTAAAATGATCCCAGAGGGAAAAGCGCCAGACTCAATCCCCAGTATGTATGCTAGCTGCCAACATGTACTCCCACAACGCTTCTGAGTTTGTAAACACTCCACTGGCAGCTTCTCCTAAAGCCTCTCTCACATCGATGATAAATCGTGGCCAGAAACTTTGGGCGTACCTATACCAAAGTGTCTGCTAGTATCAAACGTCCAGCGACGTCCGAAGATTGTATCTCGATTGTTTTACCATTCATGGCTTTGATAATGGCACCAGGTTTGACAGCCGCGCAGCCAGGCATGTTCTCGCAAAGAGGAATTAAACCGCGAACGTTTAGTGGCAGCTGGAGACCCGCTACCGCTCGGCAAGCAGCTACTACGATAGCTGCTCCTCCCATATTACCTCGCATATATTTCTGTTTTTCAGCTGATTTCAAACATAAACCACCGCTGTTGTAGGTTATTCCTTTGCCTAAATAGAAATCAAAACGGAGTTAGAACATGCCATAAGGAAACTACTAAAAGTATATTAAATCTTCGGGATAATTTAGCAAAGATCATAAAGACAAGTGCCTCAATAACACATGTGTTTAAAAATTAAATTGTAATAAAAAATAAGTTTTAATCTCTACGTGAACTATTTCCAATTTAAAATTTGTCTTTTGATTTAACTTCATGGCTACTAGTACAATATAATTTTGTAAATTTTTAAATCTAATTTCTGCAGTTATATAGCTTGCGAAGTAAATCTTGTTTATTGATTTAAATGCAGAATTTTATGCTCTACAACATTTATTTAAAACACTTTTCTCTAAAATAATTTCGGAAGCAATGTGCACGGAAAATCTGTTTTTCCATGTTAACTGCTTATATGTTACACATATAAATTTCACATTAAATTTTGTTAATTTAACATGATAATGTACCTCTCGCAAAAATAATTGTAATAAAGATTAATCATATTTTTTTCAAATAAAAAACATATGTGAAATAAGAGAAAATTGCATTTTTCAAGAAAAATGTTGAAAATTATTTTGTTACAAATAAACTACACATAAATAAATTCTGAAATTAATACATAAGTACTATAATAACAATTAACAACATATACATATATTTTTTGGAAATCAAAATAATAATAAACAATGAAAATATTGACAATTAAATATTTGATTAATTTTTTTATATGCTAATTTTGTAAATATATAAAAATTGTTATTAAATTATTAATTGTACATAAACTAGCTATTTTTTCTAATAATTAGTTACCATAAATATGTAGTATTAAAATTATTATTAAAATAAATTATTTTTTTTGTATTCCCTTTGACTCCGTTTTTATTCTTTTAAGTAGTTCCTTCTTCAACTACTAATTTTTTCATAAGTACATCAGTGTGTACATATTTTATAAAATTATATAAAAAATATTACCTATAAGTATAATTGGTCGTTCATCTTTCGATGCTCCATAGTAGCTGAGTTCTAGAAAGATCGGTGGTTCGCACGAACCTTTACCAACAGCAAGAAAAGCATTCATATTCTGTGTTTCCGCCCAGCCTTTAACTTAAACTTAAACATTCACACCAGATTTACACAACACCTCAACGGCATTCTGTGAAAATGAAGTTGGCGTCATTAAATTAGCGGGCGTGTCCATTAACTGTCTAGCTAGATTCTGTGCGGCAGCTTTTTGCAAACCAATTTGCCAGCCCGTCCAATCACAGTCATCATAGAGGTCTAATTGCGGAATAAAAACTTGTTTCTTTTTCTCTTTTTTCTCTTGATAGAGCCAAACTCCGAGAGCAGCACCCTCAGCTGCAGATTCTGCATGGCCAAAACTTTCCACCCAGATTTTCTGCAAGGGTAGTTCTTGTAGGGCTCTAACACCAGTTCCTGCTGCAATTCGTATAGCTTCTTTTCCTTCGTCGATCTGCTCAAATAGCTGTCGTATCCTTGACATTCCTTGCCGAGACCGACCAGTGCTACGGCGGCATATCTGGTTCCAAATCGTAAAAGATTCTAACTTGGCCTTTCTTTGGCGGTGGCATCATCATAAACATGAGGTGTCTTATTCTTCCTTTGACATGTCGATTGTATTTTTCGCCACTAGGTGTTAATTTGCCTGGGGAAGCTTGTTCTCCAGGCATATCGGGCATTTCATAGATACCAATAACTAAGCCTTTTCGACGATTATCTCCACACGTGGCTTGGCACATAGAACGTTGTGCACATACTTGTAGTGTGTGTGTTGTAAGTTTCTGAAAACATTTTACTAACGAACACATTATGTTATTTCAAATAGATGAAAATATATATTAGTGAATGTAAATGATTATATATACGTTAAAATTTTGAAAAATAAACTTAAATTTGGAACCGAAAATTTATGTCAAACTGAACGAATTTAAAACAAAAAATTTATTAATATCATTGTAAATTTGTTTCCTAGGTGATTTATTTCCTGACCACATTACTTGATATTTATATTATATTTTATTTTCATTTATTTTACAAATATAAATAAATTATACTTAAAAAATATATTCATAACTTTTTTTTTATTATTAAATAATTTAATAATTATATATATTTATATATTCATTTATTTATTTTATTTAAGTAATACAACAATGCGAATGAAAGATTGCAACAATAAATAGAAAATTATGTTATACTACTACTGTAATAATTATATAAATTTTAAAAATAATTTATATCAAATATATTTAATATTTTTATTGAATAAACATATTATAAATTTTTCGTAAACTTTTTTCAGTTCGATATTTATAGCAAATTTATAAGTTGGTGAAACTGATATTTGACATTAGATACTAGAAACACATGTAACCTAACGAAGATCTTATTGGATGTAATAAAATGTTTTCACGGCATAGTTTACCAAAAAATGTTGAAAAATATTTAAGATCTTTTAATTCGTTAAAGGTATAAACTCAATTATCTTGTACTGCTAACGTAAAATTTAGATACAAAATATTAGGTTAGTATATTTTTATTACAGGGAAAATGGATATTAAAACGACAAACACAAAGAGTTTTTACCGGCAATTGCAAATTCTACACAAAATTATTTAAATAATATTACAAATACAGTTACAGTAAGTATTAGTATAAAAATATAATTACGTAGTAATTAATGAGGTTAAGTTTTTCTTGTAGGATAAAAAGCGAGATGTTTTAGACTTAAAATACAAATTTAGTATCAAGAAATTGACAGAAAATGTAAATATAACGAAAAATAAATTATTAATATCAGCGTTAGGTGTGACAGCGGTTCAAAATGAGGCCCTACAAACAAATGCTAATGTAATAGATCCTATTCCGGAAGCTCCGCTACCAACTCCAGAAATATTAGACACAGTAGCAACAACTGGAGAACAATTTTTTGAAGCTAGGTGGTTGGTCGCCAGTAGGTATTGTACAAAATGGTTTAGAATATTTACATTTCACAGCCGATATACCATGGTGGGGCGCCATTGCAATAGGTATAAAACTTTTTCTTCATATTTTTTTGGTTGTGTTATAATAAAATTATCGATTTATTTCTAAATTATTCTAGGTACAGTAATAGTACGTTTATTAATGTTTCCATTAGTAATAATAGCCCAACGAAATGGTGCAAAAATGAATAATTACTTACCGCAATTACAAGTATTACAATTAAAAATGACGGAAGCACGTCAAACTGGAAATCAGTTAGATGCCGCACGGTATGGACAAGAAATGATGGCGTTTATGAAGGAGAAACAATTGAATCCGTTGAAAAATATGATTGTTCCTCTTGCACAGGTTAACATTTATTGCAATTTTATATTTTAGATATACATATATGCAGCTGAGCAAGTACTGTCAAAAAATATTAAGTACTAAGTACCAGTCAGTAAATACTTGATGTACAAGTATTTATAATATTTTGTAAAATACTTAAGTATTACTGTACAAGTACATATAAAAATAATTAAGTACAGTGGGTGATTGGTTTACGAACATAATCCGTTCCAAGACTATGTTCGTAAACCGAAATGTTCATTAACCGATCATCCTCATAATATTGCCAGATTTTTTAATATTTTTATTTTATTTTTTTTTATAAAAGGTTCAGTTCAGTTTGTTTTCCGGAACATATATTTGTTGTCCGAACACAAAAATCTTTCGTGAATGTATTCGTTGTCCGAATTGTTCGCAATCCGAACTGTTCGTTAACCGATCACCCACTGTACTTTTCAATTAATATCATATAAAATTTGATTTATCTACTTAATTGTGGAAATATTAAACAATGTTATTTAGAAAATTTGGTTAAAATGGCAATTTAAAACAAATAACACAGTCCGAAAATTTTTAACTTTTTCTTTTTCTAACTCGGTACTCTGTCTGTTTAACAGCTTTGTTTTGCTCTAAAACGAAGGAAAACCAATGTCCTAATGATCCTGATTTGTTTTTGCCATCAGGGCAGGGTTTTTTTCTTTTTCAATAATAAAAATTCTACTATATTATTAAAAAATATTTAGTACAATACTTAAGTACTTCAATAAATATTGAAATATTTTTTGTTATACTTAGATATTTTCTATAATACTTAAGCACAATTTGTAAGTATTAGTATGAGTAGGTACTTGTAATTCAAGTAGTAAGTATTTCAAAAAGTATATAAATTATTTAAAAATATAGTAATTATAAATGTTAATAGCTTTGTTAATAGAATAGCTTGAAACCGTTGGAAACTGTCAGAAGCATGCGCAGTTTGTTTTCAGCCTGCGATTTTGAGCTTTCGTGAACACTTAAATCAAATTGAGCATGCTCATAACCGTTTCCAACGATTTCAAACTTTTCTGTGAACAAAACTATTATATATTTACAAATGTGTGTTCACCTTTGAAATAGTAGCCTTCTGTTTTAGATGCCTTTATTTATTTCGTTTTTTATCGGTTTACGTCAAATGGCAAATTATCCGGTGGAAAGTATGAGAGAAAGCGGTTTATTTTGGTTCGCTGATTTAACATTACCGGATCAATATTTTATTCTACCTTACCTATTATAACCAGTGTAACTATGTGGGCAACAATTGAGGTAAGGAATATTTTCTTTCATTTTTTTATTATCAATTACGGCCGGTTTCATAATATTTATGCATTACTTTAATAGGAATGATTGTTTTAACTTACTTGCAAAAATTAATATATTTATATCAGTTTTGGTACCATTGAAAAGATAAAAGATCTATCGTACTTTTACTTACCGGAAAGTTAGTAATATTCTGTAAAATTAACAGACATATAAAACAATTACAAACACAATATTTAAGAAATATGACAGAACAAAGAGAGAGAGAGAGACGAATCTTTCCTGAATAAAATGACGTATAATTTATTAGTATAAACTTTCCTGTTAAATCGGCAATTTTAAATTTCACTAGCATAATTTTTGTTTTTTCAAACTTCTAATCTACGATAGATTTTCTAACTGCGCAATTGAAACGGAGCCATGTATGTGACTGTTGTAGTTCATTTGACATTTGCATCCATTCAATACTATTAATTTGATTTGGTGGTAAATATATACTTATGTAATAAAAAAATGTCATGGACTAGAAAATTTTTCTAGTTTTATTGAAAGATATCATCATACATTAGAATGCCTATAGTAATCTTCAGGTTTTCAATTTACAGAAGTTTCTGTGCTGATATGCCGTGATCGATATATCCTCGTCGCATATTTTTCGCCTTGCACCGTAGATGGCTTAATAATAATAGCTGTGTTTTTTTTTACATTCCACTCAGATCAGTAAATCTTGTAAATGAGCTGAGCTGAACTGAGTTTTGCTGAGTGAGTTGTATTGATAAATAAAACAGTTTATTTGAAAGTGACGTTTAAAATCTAAGTTCCGCATATGATATAACCTAAAATTTTAGATGTATTTAGATTGTTTGCGTTGATAACTTATTCCAACTCGCCGGATATCTATTGTTTGATTTCAAAATAAAATATTCAAATATAAATGTCAACGTATCAAACACATTATCAAATCTTAAACTAGGAAAATTTGAATTGCGCAAGTGCGTTCACTTGAATCTCAGCTAAGCACTAGCTAAATACGCAACTCTGTATCGGTAAGGGGGAAGCAATTCACTCACTTCGAACTCAGTTACGAGACGATAAATAAAACAGCTATTATTTCCAAGATGTGAGAATGCCATTTACGATGTATGGCGAAACGTCTGCGACGAGGGGATAGATTGACGACGGGGCATATCATCCCAGAAAATTCTATAAATCTAATAAGAATGCCTGTTTGATAAAACTGAGTTATCACTGTTCCGAATATCACCAATTGAATACGTCATTCTAGGATCCCCAATTGCCAATTCATATTAATGAAAATACTATAAAATGTATTTATTCCGAATTAGGATGGAACAGATACAGCGCGTCTATCAGCGCAAAATATGCAGCTGATGAAATACGTATTACGTGCAATGCCCGTTATAGTTTTACCGTTTACCGTGATTTTCCGGGCGCTATTTTATGTTTCTGGGTATGCACGAATTTCATTTCTCTCTGTCAGGTTGGTATGTTGCGGATACCGACCGTTCGAGATTATTTTAAAATCGAATCACTTGTAACGCATAATCCGGAAAATCTGCCGATTAAAAGTAAAGGATTCGTTTCTGGCATGAAAGAATGTAAGTAACTTTTATTTATTTACTAGGTTATTTTCACAGAGAAATATAGGTCTCGAAAAATAAAACACAACTACTTCATAAGCTGCACAACATGTTTTGATACTAATTGTGTATCTTCGTCAGGTGATTGCTTATAAAAAAACTATTGAAAATATTGAAGTAATAACATTCTCAGCAGCAATCATATTTTTAAATTCCAGTCAAAAAATCAAATAACAATAATAAATATGATAAAAAATTAAAAACTTGTCATAAAATAAATACATGCGATTCATACAACTTATAAATATCAACATTAATTATTAATATAAGATTAGAAAATGATCTACTGTGGCGAAATTTAAATAAAAATAATATTATAAAAAATCCCAAAACCACACTTAAATTAAAATGAAGCTAGATACATATTTCGGAAGCTAAGTTTCCATCTTCAGTAGCTAAATAAAATTTACAAAAAATTTTACCTGTGATCCGAATTCCGAATTACATAAACACTTAAGCACTTGTCAAAGATCACTGATCATTGACTTGACAAGTGCTTAAGTGTTTATGTACTTCAGATCACAGGTAAGATTTTTTGTAAATTTTATTTAGCTACTGAAGATGGAAACTTAGCTTCCGAAATACGTATTTACCTTTATTTTAATTTAAGTGTGGTTTTGGGATTTTTTATAATATTATTTTTATTTTAATTAATTATCTTTAACAAAATTAATTGTCTTTAACAAAAACAACCATAATCTAGATAGGGGAACAAAACACAAGGTTTGTTATATTAAGGGGAGAAATACATGCAATTACCTACAAAAATCGAGGTTTTTCAGAATTTTTTTTATATCAGGAAAAAAAAAACAAGTCATAAACTTCAGAATAATTGTAAAATTACTGATTAATTTTCTTACATTTTATTTAAACACTAGTAAACCAATTTACTAGTTATGACTTACTGGGTCCCGGCAAAAATTGTCTTCGATTTTTAATTATTGTAAATTGTTTATTAAATATTTATTTATGTGTGTACAAAAATTTATAAACTAGTAAATTGGTTTACTAGTGTTTAAACAAAATGTTAGAAAATCAATCAGTAATTTTACAATTATTCAGAAGTTTATGACTTGTTTTTTTTCTGATATAATAAATAAGGCTAACGCAATTGATGTTACATGTAATAAACTTCTAACGGCTACAGTTCCGTTAGAAAGCATTTTCGGACGTATGTTTATTTAAATTACACATAGGAATCATCCGGTATAGTTTTCCCCCAACGTCATAAATCACCCTGTATAAGCTATTAATTTAAGAAAAAAAAAATTAGTGTCGTTAAAACTAAAGTATTTTTTGTGTTAGCATGGACAAATATGAAAATCACCAACGAATTAGTAGGTAGAAAACGTTACGATGAAATGCAATTTCAGCGAGCGGGCAAGGGACCCATTCTCAAAACATATAAATTTGATCCTACCAAACAAACTGCGTCTGCAATGTCTATGAAGAAAAAACAATGAGAAAAATTCAAATAAATAAATCATTTTTGTTTTTTTGTTGTAATATTATGTATTTAATTAATAAAAATAAAGTTTATTTACAATAAAACGATTACAACATAACCTTAACGAATAGCTATACACTGATTAATCACATTCATTAAATGCTCATTTTCCAATGCAGCAGCAACCCGTTCCTTATCAGCTAATTGTTTATTAACCGAATGTTCGGAGGCGTGCGTTCCTGGCGTAACTTCGATATTTACTTTAAAACGAGTTAGCAATGAACGTAACAATTTTACTTGAAATAAAAATTCTTGAAAGAAGTTCAAAGTATATTCTTTCTCGTCCAGAAAACCGCGGTTTGAAATCTTTTATAGTTTCGCAGTAAAAAATTCATAAAGTTAGTCCGATTTTTTTAGGTCAACAAAGATATAAACAATTTAAATTATACAAAAAAATCTATTATTTTTCAACGAAAATTTTGTGTGTGTGAAAATAATTATGAAACTTTAATAAACAAAAAATACTATATTACTATAAAATATTTAATTAAATTTAAAAAAATCCAATAACATTACTAAAAATGGAACAGTGGTGCAGCTCTCAGCTCCAAACATCAATTCTTCCAAAGCCTCCTGAATTATAATCAAACATTTAACGTTGCAGATTACACTTCTTTATGCCGGGCTTTGCCCCACTGACAAGTCGCGGCAGTCAACAATACCGTGCACTTACCGTACCCGAACTCGTTCTGCAAATGTTTGACGCAAAGAACATGATGGCCGCATGCGATCCACGTCATGGCCGCTACTTAACCGTTGCGGCCATCTTTCGTGGCCGAATGTCGATGAAAGAAGTCGACGAGCAAATGCTAAACATTCAGAAAAAAAACAGCAGTTATTTCGTGGAATGGATCCCGAATAATGTCAAAACAGCCGTCTGTGATATACCACCACGTGGTTTGAAAATGTCATCGACTTTTATCGGCAATTCGACTTGTATCCAGGAACTATTTAAACGCATCAGTGAACAATTTACGGCGATGTTTCGACGTAAGGCCTTCTTGCATTGGTATACTGGTGAAGGTATGGACGAAATGGAATTTACTGAAGCCGAATCCAATATGAATGATTTGGTGTCTGAGTATCAGCAGTATCAGGATGCAACCGCTGAAGAAGAGGGCGAGTTTGATGAAGAGGAAGAAGCCGATGAGGGCGATAACAAATAAATTGGTTCAATTTCTTTTCAATCTTTTCTTTTTCTCTTGATTTTTCAATGTTTTTCTTTCATAATAAAATTATCATTTGTTTTGATTATTTCATAATTTGAATATCTATCTCATTGTGTGTTGTAATTATTGATAAAAAATTTACAATGTATTATGTAAATAATCTAAAACTTTAATTAAAATTCAATTTCTAATTTAATTTATTTATTTAATTGATAATTATGTAACGAAAACAAAAACAGCTAATTTATGAGGCAAGTTTTTTTATATCAATGAATGCTAGTTAATAAAAATTGCAATTCTAATTAATGCCAGATGTAATAAAAAAGCGGTTAGTAAAAGGAAGCGTTAGTTTTTATTTTATAAATTGATGTTTCATATGCTATTTTAATGTGCATATCAAATAAGGATTGCTATTCTAGCGTTAATTCATCTTTTTTAAGCATCCATAAAACCAGATCCTTTTATTGTCTTTATTTGGCAGCAAAAATCATGAAATATTTCTAATATTTAGTTGGATATAAATAAAAAACTTTGGATAAAAATAAAAAATTATAATAGAAGGATCAAATACCAGGGGTAAATATATTTTCAATTATTTTATTTATAATACTTGAGAAAAGTGAACAATACTGCACATTTTCAAATTTTTCTAATGTGCATTAACAAATAAATTAATAATAATAATAATTTTTATTTACTTCGAATAAACATCTTAAAAGTTTATTATTATTATTGATTGAATAAATTAATTAATTAATTAGCTAACAGTATCACATCTCTAAGCAGCTGACTAAATTATAATTAATATATTTTTAAATTCTCTCATTCAATACTTTTGTGAGCAGGAAATAGATTTTATTTAAATTAGTGTAGATAAAAATAATATCTATCGAAATATTCTAGTATTCTTTATAATTTATTGGATCTCTCTTTAATAATGTCCTTTTTTACTCAAAAATTTCGCATTTCATTTGAAAGTTTCTTGTCAACTTTTAAAATTATGGCACTTTATTTCACATACAGAATACAGGTAACTTTTTAATGCAAGTTTTTTTTTAATTGCTTAAGATTTTGTTTCATTTACAATTTGACTAGTTTTAAGAATCACAGAGTACAAGTTTTTTTATTATTTTTTTAAATCTTTTTCTAAGCTTAGGTAATAATTATGTATACAGACTGGCCCAAAATAATTCCGAGACACGCGCTGTAACTATGAATGTGTGTGCGAATTTTATTTATAATATGTATAATGTAGGTATAAAGTTTTTCTCTTATGATATTTATTTATATTTATAAAGAAATTAAATTCTAAACTTTTTTCTTCAAGTATTTAGTAATGTCCGATTTCTTCACATTCGGTTAAACCACGACTAAAGTTAAACGTAGTTTAAACCTTGAAATCGGTTTTCTTCACACTCACGAAACTCCGGCTAGATGTTATTCGTCGATTATAGTTAACCGACGAACATTGGCGGTTTAAACTTGGTTTATCTACACCAGCGCCAATATTTAGTAGTATAACGAGTACAACTATAACTATTCATATCTTTCATAACCTGACGCATCTTTTGACATTTCGTGTTTTGCATTGATTTTAAATAAGATATTTAAATATATATTTTTTTAAATTTATATTAATTTTATTATTATAAAATATGTAAAATATATTAAATGTTATTTATAATAAAATTCAAATTAATAAATAAATGAATATTATTATGTAATATGTGTTGACAAATTGTTTTAACTTTATTTATTAATATAGAATAAAATATTTTTTTGTTCAAGCGTATCATAGGACCTATAGTAGTTAATGATCCTTTATATTTAGTCAAATATTTATTATTTGTAAATTGTAAAAATTTATAAAAATCATACATTTTCATAAATACTACAGAAAAATAAATAAGGAACTTTTTTTTTCCTTAATTATATTAATTAATATACATATATGTCATAAGATAAAAATAATATTATATATAAAATATCTAAATAATAGTCAATGTAATAAATTGTTTGATATTTATAAAGTTAATAATATGCTTACAATCCGTATGACATTAGCTGAAATTTGATTTGCGACGATGCCAAATGTATTTTCTGGAGTTTCGAACCGTAGATTAGTTAACCCTGCATGTGAGTGAAGAAATCCGACAAATGGTTATTGTCCGGTTAACTTTAATCGGAGTTTAGAAAATCGAAGTCTAAATAAATAGTGAAGAAATCGGGCATTACTCATGTAAACTTTTTATAAAATATTTTATAATAATTACATATTTTAATTACACAATAATTTTTGCTAGCAACAACGTTTTTTCGAATATTTTCTTGCTTGAAGAAGACGTCTCTATTATCTTGTGTTTAATTTTGTAGTTTGACTTATTTAATATTTTCTTAATCTCTTAAAATAGACGGACAACTTTTTTCTAAAAGAATAAAAACAACCTCATTCTAAGAATCAACGTTTTAAATAAAATTATTCGTTTTTTAAGTTTCCATTTAATCGGTTTGCTTGTGTTTCATTTTGTAGTTTGACCTTATTTAATATTTTCTTAAGACGGTTAATTTTTTCCAAATAGAATAAAAATTTACTGAGAAATGTCAAATGTTTTAAAAATAAAATCGCTAATATAATATATATCAATAATTAATAAATAACGTAGATAAAATTTAAAACTAATAAAATAACGAACAAAATATTTTCCAATTCATCTAAAGATAATAGGAAAAATTGAAAATTTAATAACCTTAAATTTATTTTGTAAATTAGTATTTTAATAAACCTCCATTTACTAAATAGAGTTTTTATTTAGTTAATTTATCGTATAAGTGGTTTTTGTCTTTGCAATTTTATCGTAACTTTACCAACAGCTGTTTTCAAAATTGTTGCAACTTGTTCGGACGTCATAGTTGCGACTTGTTGATCGTTTAAATTTGTTATTAAATCGCCACGCATTAGACGACCGTCTATATCTGCATTGCTACTATTTAACTGTAAAATTCATTCATTAATTTTCCTTCTATATTAAATTGCATCGGATTATTTGAAATAATAAAGCAAAATAATGAACTTACAATTTCGGAAATATAGAGTCCCTCGCCGTCTTTTTTATCCAAGAGACTTAATCCCAAACCTTTGCCAGGTTTTTTCACTAAATCAACTTCAACGAATGCCATATTGATGTTTTCTGGTAATAATTATAATTTGTTAACTAAAACAAAAATTCTAATGTACTGTAATAATTCATATCAATATTAATCCTTTCGGTCCTGCCGGTAACATTTGCTACCAGTTCAAATTTAGTTTTAAAGTTGTTGTAAAATTTCCAATCAATAATTAATAACAAAAAAATACTTTCAATATAAAAAATTCAGGGCTAAAAGGGTAAAATTAAAAGTTAAGGAGGTATATACTTTTTTTGACCTAAAAAATCGACAAATTTTTTACAGCGAAATTACAAAAGATATCAAACTCCAGTTTTCTAGGGGTGAAAGAATAGACTTTGAACGTCTTTCACGAATTTCTATTTCTACTTTTGTTGGAAATTGTCCGAGTTCTAAGCCTTTCTTCAAAGCTTTGCAAAAGCAGACTGTGATAGCAATAATAACTCCTTTCCTATTTCATCTGGAACAAAAATCGAAAGGCACCTTTAAAGTATGATACATTATCTGGTTCTTCACACATTTTTCCCACAAATATTCATTTGAGACAAAATGGCTAGCTTTGGAAAAAAAAACTTTTTACCAAAAGTTCGCCATTTTGTCTCCGAATGAATATTTCTGGAAAAAAATCGGTCAAAAACTAGATAATATATCATACTTCAAAAATGTCTTTTGATTTTTGTTTCAGATAAAACAGGAGCAGGAGTTATTATTATTACCGCACAGCCGCAGCCGTCCAGGTTTTGCAAATGCTTCGAAGAAATGGTTAGAACTCGACACTATTTCAAACAAAAGTAGTAATAAAAATTCGTGAAAGAAGTTCAAAGTCTATACTTTCACTCTCAGAAAACTGCGATTTGATATCCTTTACAGTTTCGATGAAAAAAATTCATAAAGTTTGTCAATTTTTTTAGGTTAAGAAAGGTATATAATCCTCTTAAATTAAACTAAAACAAAATTCTCATGTATTGTAATAATTCATATCAAATATTAAATTAATGTTATATTTATTGATTAATTAATTAATAATAAACTATAAAAAATGTAATTTCAATTTATGTAATATTACATAATTTCTTCTATAATTTCTGCTCTTGTTGAAACTTTAAATTCATTATGGTAAGTAAAATGGCAATATTTTCTCATTTCTACTGTGATTATTTACCTAATATTACACTTTTATGTCAAAATTGCATGAATAGAATATATAAATTTACATTAATTATTTATCTAACCTTTGGCAGTATTTGTCTAATCGCAGCACTTGCATTAGTTTGTGTTACATCTAACAATGATGTTCCATTGACCTCAATCAGCTGATCTCCAGGCTGAAGACGGCCATCACGTTTTGCTGCACCGTCTGGATAAATTTCCAGAATAACAATACCTCCCTGAAATTTCAAAATATTATAATTATTTTCATTGGAAATTAACAATAACAAACGAATTTTTAATCTAAATTTTTTCATACCGAAATCAGCGAATCTTTTCCACCAACAAAAGCTACGCCAAAATTTTTATTGTCAGTTGAGATTTCAATGTTTGTTTCTCTTCCAGGAGTTATTGGACACGTGGTAGGATCCAAACACTTTCCTACACATTCAAGTTATTGTAAATATATTCAAGAAAACTGTACATTTTATACTTTGAGTAAAATTTATATATTATGAGTATAAATAACCTCTGAATATTTGTATATTAATAAAGTCGATTTCAATTTAACAGTATTACTACACATTTTACACCTGTAATTACGCAATAAAACAAACATTTGTTTAATTTAATCAATGTTTAATTAATTTAATTAAGTTTAAAACGAAAATAACTTATTTTCTGAACTGTCATAAATATTCCACATATCATTAGTGCCATCTCTACGAATAAACTTGGATCATTTACAAATCTAAATGTGCTGCCGATAAAAAACGAAACTGTAATTTGAATAATAAAAATATTATAGATTATATAATATTCTTTCTCTAATTTAGAAATAAAGAATTAATTTAGTAACAATTTATAAATTTATCTAAAATTGATTTCAAACTTCGATTTAATATAATTTAAAAATTTAATAAATATAAAACATATGAACCTATTTTGAACCTTATATACTGTACATATATGAACTATTTTTGTAATCGCAAGAAACAATGGTAGTAGGTCGGCCATTATGACTGGTATTTTGCTCTACTAGGCTACTGTGTCATACTGTCTGACCTCTTTTTCTGCAAAATAGTATTTGCTGTAAAACATGTTTAAATTAATCAACTCGTGCCGCTTATGTAGAAGCTATGAGAATATCAACACAACATTGCATCATATTGATTCAGATAATTTATCATTATTCCAGAAATTAAATAAAATTGCACCGGGAATTGTAAGTATGATATAAATAAGGTTATGTAGTTGTTAATTACGTATTTATATATTTTAATTTGTTTATACTTATTTCTTAGCTGGAATGCAATGCTAATTTACCAAATGGCATATGCATAAATTGCATCAGAGAATTGAACATCGCATACAAATTTATAAACAAATGTTCCGAATCTCAAACCATATTTCAACGATATTTAGAACAATTACGAAATGGACAACAGGCACAACCAGCTAATCATCAAGAAATTTTAATCGAAGTAATAAAATTAGAAGAAACAAATTGTAATAATAGTGAAGTGAATTCGAGTAATTATATAACGGTGAAAGATGAGAAAGAAAGTGGATTTTTAAATAAAGAAACTAATGAAAAATATAATGTTAGTGTTTATGCTAATGATAATTCCGCATCTAATCAAGCAGATTTTAAAAATGATATAAAAGTTGAAGAAGAAATTAGAAATTGTCTTGCAAATCTTAAAAACGAAGACATTGCAGAAATTTGCAATGATTCAATTGATGATATACAAACCGGTCGAAGAGGTGAAGCGATAAAATTAGAAAACAATTATTATGATGAAGACGCAAGTGAATTTACTAAAATAGAAGTTAACAATGACTCAATTAATATAAATAACGAATATGAGATTACCGATGTGAAAGATATTAAAATTGAGGAGGATGAATTTGAAAATGACGTTGTCGAAGATATATCTAAAAATTTAGAGAATTTTACTGGCTTTGATTTGGCTGAATGTGATGTAGCAAACCGTTACAAAGTGAAATATGATTTGAAACTAGAACGTCTAGCTAAAGTAATAAATAATGAACTTATGAAAAATGTTAATAAAGTATTAGAAAGACGGGAAATAATGGAAAATTCGTTGAATGTAAACACTGTCATTCAAATGCCTAGCATATACAAGAAATGTGAGAAAGATTGCAAACGTAGATTAAATTTAACGAGACATAAGCATACTCGCACCGATAAAAAGCTGGACAAACCGTATAAATGTGCGATATGTGGCAGAGCTACTCTTTGCAAATCACACTTAAAGATACATATGCGTATTCATACAAATGAAAAACCATTCACGTGTGAAACGTGTAATAAATCTTTTACAAACTCTTCCAATCTGAAACAACATGTGCGTGTTCATACAAATGAAAAACCATTCACGTGTAAAACGTGTAATAAATCTTTTACACAATCTTCCCATCTGAAAGAACATGTGCGTGTTCATACAAATGAAAAACCATTTAAGTGTGAAACGTGTAATAAATTCTTTAAACAATCTTCCACTCTGAATCAACATGTGCGTGTTCATACAAATGAAAAACCATTCAAATGTGAAACGTGTAATAAATCTTTTACACAATCTTCCACTCTGAAACAACATGTGCGTGTTCATACAAATGAAAAACCATTCAAGTGTGTAACGTGTAATAAATCTTTTACTAAATCTTTCAATCTGAAACAACATATGCGTGTTCATACAAATGAAAAAGCATTCAAGTGTGAAACGTGTAGTAAAGCTTTTACTCTATCTTCCACTCTGAAACGACATATTCGTATTCATTCAAATAAAAAACAATAATAATAATATATGTATATGAAATAATATAATTAAATAAAAATATACAATTGTTGTTTTTGTATTATTTTTTACCCCGATGGGAATTTTTGTTTAATAAATTAATAATCAACGCTTGAGTCAATTTATTAAAATATTTTTTTGCTAATTAAATAAATATTAATTTTATATTATGTTACTTATAGTTGAAAATTAATTTGCTATACGTACAAAAATAAGTTACAAAAAATAAGCGACAATTTTAAATTGTTTCTTTCACAGATACAAAAACATGTTATGCGATCTGTTCATAGTAATGATGCACGTGAAATGCTAAACATACGTATCTATTAAATTAAATTGCAAGGTAAAGCAGAAAGTTTCTTAAGCGCTTTACATTCAGTTAGAGTGGTATAGTTATCCTGTCAATGAATTTTAACAAAAATCGTCTTTACGAACTATCTAGTTAACTAGTTCCGGTTTATTAAATCTGTAACTTTTTGTTATTGTAATATTTATATTATATAATAATAATAATAAATACTTAATTGAATAAAAAGAATTATTAAATAAAATATACATCACAAAATATTTTAACAAATTAAATATAGAATCGGCACAAAAAAAACCGCTACTTGAAAAATTAGAAAAATTACCGAATTTAAAATAGGTGTAACTCGGCCAATTTTGAACAAAATTAAATGAAATTTTTTGTACAACAAAGTCTGACGTCTCGTCTTTAAGGTTATGCAAAACATGTCCCATTTGAACTATTCCGTTCCCCACCACACCCCGCAGAAAAATCAGGGGCGGATCTAGAAAACTGTCAAGGGGGGGCCATTTTGATTTTTTTTTTAGGATAAAGGTAAATAATTATGAATAATAGTTTTAAGCCTACAAAAAAATTATTATCACACTTATATGCATAGCTGTATGCAATGTGGGTTAATAATAATTGTTGTGTGGAATATATATTTTTATGTTTTTGAATTATGTTCTTAGGCCCAAGGGGGGTGGGCATGCCCGGGGGGGCACTGTGGATTCGCCAGTGAGAAAAAACCATATTTTGACTTTAAAAATTGTCGAACTTTGACAACAACAAAATTTTCGATTTAATTTACCAAGCGGGCTTAAAACGTCAAACATTTCTACGTAAATTCCGCTTAATTTCTAGGACTTGCGATACTTTGGCGCAAAGTTACGATTTTTTTTAAATTTAACCTGCATTATGTGAGTTTAAAGTTCTGACAAGTTTTGAACATTTAGACCATTTTAACGACGAAACAAATGTTTTCAATTGTAAAACATTCTTCGATTAAAAGAAAAGTTCAAAATTGTAAAGCATTTTACAGAATCAACATAAAAAAAAATTTGCAAAATACAGGGTAAATTAAAAAAATTTAACTTTGCGCCAAAGCATCGTAAGTCCTTGAAATTAAGTGAATTTTACGTAGAAATGTTTTAAATTTTACGCCCTCTTGGTAGACTGTCGAAAATTTTTTTTTGTATATCAAACATATTGTCAAAGTTTGACAAGACATGTTGTCAAAATTTGTCAATTTTTTAAAATCAAAAAGATTTTTCCTGCGGGGTGAGGTGGGGAGCAGAATGGCTTAAACGTTGTGTTATTTTGCACGGCCTAAAAGAAGTGGCTTTAAATTATTTTTTCAAAAATTTATCCATTTTCATCCAAAATTAATCAAGTTATGGCCCAAAAACTCGCAAAATGCAGGGTAAATTTCGAAAAATTCTAACTTTGCGCCAAAACATGGCAGATCTTTGAAATTTAAAACAATTTACGTAGAAATGTTTGAACTTTTACACCCGCTTGGTGAATTGACTCAAAAAAATTTTTTTTATGCTGTACATCTTGTCATAGTTTGACAATTTTTAAAGTCAATGAAATTATTTAACCTTCCTACTACCGGGTGATTTTCAAAACTCCTAATACAGCGTGGGGTGAATGCTCAACCCAACTTTTTTTATCATTTTCACACTCTATATTTTCGTAGGAAGGAAACTATGAGCGAATTATTATTTGTTGGTCATATTTGGGTGCAGTTTGGGTTATATCGGCAATTTAATAAAAGAAGAATTAAAAAAAAAGTCTATTGCTAAAATGTAATTGGGTACATTATATACAATCAAATTTATTATTTATTATAATGTTTTATTATTATTTTTATTATAATATTAAATACTTTCGCTCATGCAAGCCACTCTCTCAATCATACCACTCCAACTACTCATCGGACGTCCACGCAAATGTATACCATCAAAATCATTCAAATATATCTTTTTAACCAAACGTTCATTAGACATTCGCTCAACATACCCGAACTAACTTAGACGATTCAACCGTTATAATGAAATTTTCAGGATAGGTTTACTTCGTGCTCAAGATGGTAATGTGATTTTATTTTGTTTCAGTGATGCCAACTTTTCGAGAAAAAATTACTAATTTTTAAAAAAATTTATTAGGGCCACATTATTTATCCGATTTTGATCAAATTTTCAGATATGATTTCTCTGGTGCTCACATAAAGTATATAATTTTAATAAAGTACAGTGTTGTCAAAAAATTAATCAAATTTATACAATATATTTTCCTAGTGTCCACAAAAATTATATAATTTTACTTCCATACAGGGTTGTCAATTTTCCGAGAAAAAAATTATTTATTCAGTTATATATATACCGTGTGTTGACTTGGACCGTCGTACATAGAGATTTAACATGTAAAATCAGACATGTGCTATTTCCTGCTTTCCAAATTATTTTACAAAAAAACTTTGGAATAAATGTTTTAGGAAACACATTTTTACATGTAAATCAATCAGCAAAATTTTTTTTGGAACCATCCCAGCGTCAGGAATTAGCCTTAAAGTTCTCAAGAAATTGACTGAAAATGGCATTAGCCGTGAAAATTGGAACAAAAATAAAACAAATGCTAGTTGAACGTCACAATAATTAATAACCATTTTTATTTTATATATTCTAATATTTTTTTCTTACTTAAAATAAATAACAATGCAATTTTATTTCACTCTCCTAGGAAAACAAACATTTTATTTTACAGTATTGGAATTAATCATGAATATAAAAATATATTTCACATAAGAATGTCAATTCAATTAGCATTTGTTTGATTTTTTGTTCCAATTTCACGGCTACTGCCATTTTTCCAGTCAATTTCTTAACAACTTTAGACCTAATTCTTGACGTTAGAAAGATTCAAAAAAAATTTAGTAATTGAATTACATACAGAAAAGTATGCCCTAAAACATTTATCATAAGGTTTTTTTTGTAAAATAATTTGGGAAGCAGAAAATCGCACATGTCTGATTTTACATGCTAAATCCCT
The DNA here is from genome assembly GCA_963966155.1 of Clivina fossor. Lineage (NCBI taxonomy): Eukaryota > Metazoa > Arthropoda > Insecta > Coleoptera > Carabidae > Clivina > Clivina fossor. The sequence goes on from OZ014567.1 coordinate 1,182,683, forward strand.
ATGTACGACGGTCCAAGTCAACACACTGTATATATATATATATATATATATATATATATATATATATATATATATAATATACATATATATTAGGGTGGGTCGAAAAAAATAGATTTCGTTCTCTAGGGTCATGAAAGAGTTCCATCCAAAAAGTTGTGGAGATGTGCTGAAACATTTTTCTGATGAAAACCCAGGCATCACCGAGCACCTCAAAACGCCGTTTTTTGCACTTTTTTTAGATTGAGGTTAATAACTTTTTTCAATTTGCTTCAATTAGCTGAATTTTTTTTCTGGTATTCCCAGATCAATACCGAATAAGTCCATGTAATCAACATTGGTTTCATCCTTTTCTAAAGGCGAAGAAAAAATCCTCAAAGTACCCAAAAATTGCGTTTTTCAGGTATTTTGTTATTCCGTCCGTATATTTGTTTCTGTGTACATCCAAAACATCCATCTATCTTCACATTTATTATAAATTAATAAATTATAAATATTTTGCAAAAATGTAATCTAAATTTATTACGATTCATTAATTTTCCAAAAAATTTAAAAACAAATTGAAATTCAAGAGTTGTTACATTCCATGACCTAGACCAGGGGTCGGCAACCTGTGGCTCCGAAGCCGCATGTGGCTCTTTCAAAAAAATTTGTGGCTTTCTGAATATTAAATATTTTACGCCGCAATTTACGGCCGGTTAGTCCCGACTTATTTTCAGTCCGTTATACGTATGCGTATTGTAATGCTTGTGGTGCGTGTTCTGTATATATGAATGTATGCACAGAAAATAAGTACCTACTAAGTACTGTCAGTGTTGTAAGTGCTGCTGAGTATACGTTATTTCGATCAGGGAATATTCTTTTATAATACGTAAGTATTATCTAAATAATTAATGGGCCAAATTCATAATCTTTTACCAAGTTTTACAATTAGTCTTTACTTGTTAAATTAACATAGTGAAATTGTATTGCTTTTTATTTTCACCACCGATTTTAAAATGATATAACGGTTATATTATTTTAAAATCGGTTATATTATAATCTAACTTTTGTGATAGGTTACTCTTTTCCTTAATGTAATCAATTAAATTTTTCTAGTAAGTAAATAAGTTTTAGTTCACGTATTTCTTGGGACTTTAACTCAATTTCAATACATATGTATACTATTGTACAAAATAATAATTTGTAAAAATTTTAGTTATTTAAAAAAAAAAAAATAATAAAATAATTTAATTTTATTTAATTTTAGAGGTTTACAATGGCAACAAAGAGAAAACAAAGAAAAATAGAAAATGACCACAGACAATTTAATGCTGAGTGGACCAGTTCGTTTGCATTTATTCAAAATGCTGATGGATTACTATGCTGTCTTATTTGAAATGAAAATTTTTCTAATAATAAAAAATCAAATCTTGAAAGACATTTTATGGTGAAATATAAAAAGTTTTCTGAAGACTATCCGGCTGGCGAATCAAAAAATAAAGCTGTCCAAGAGCTTGAAAAAAGAATGAAGCAATGTAAGTCGACTTTCAGTAAATGGATTAAATTATCAAACATGACAACGCATGCTAGTTTTGTTAGCTTATAAAATTGCAAAACGTGGCAAACCATTTACAAATGGAGTATATATCAAGGAATGTTTTATAAATACATCTGAAGTACTCTTCAATGATTTAAAAAATAAATAATATTCTCGCAAAGCGAGAATGGAGCTAGTCGAATGTGGTTTGATTTTATAAGCTAGTTTTTCGACTAGCCAAAATACAAGATTAGAAGTATATGGGTAAACCCATATATAGACCACTTTGACATTATCACATAAATGATAAGATAGAAGGATAAAAAATTTTTTTATCGAAAGTTGGCAACATTGTATTTTGCTAATATATAATATTATAGGCGCTAAGGGTATCTTCTGTAAAAATTTCATTAAAATAGGATAAATAATGCGGGCATAACAAATTTTTAGAAAATTATTATTTTTTTTTCGGAAAGTTAGCAACATCGTAGTTTAATAAAATTATAATTTATGTGGGCACTAGGAGAAACTTTTCGGAAAATTTGATTAAAATCGGATAAATAATGTAGCCACAATAAATTTTTAATATTTTAGTAATTTTTTTCTTAATATGTTGGCAACACTGTATTTTGTTAAAATTGCATAATTTACGCGGGCACCAGAAGAATCTTTAGTGAAAATTTGATTAAAATTGGTTAAATAACGTGGTCATAATAAATTTTTAAAAATTTTAGTAATTTTTTTCTCAGAAAGTTGGCAGCACTGTACTTTGTTGAAATTATCTAATTTATATGGATACCAGAAAAATCTTTTGTGAAAATTTAAACAAAATCGGTTAAACAACATGGCCGTAATAAATTTTTAAAAATTTTAGTAATTTTTGTCTCAGAAAGTTGGCAGCACTGTACTTTGTTGAAATTATCTAATTTATATGGATACCAGAAAAATCTTTTGTGAAAATTTGAACAAAATCGGTTAAACAACATGGCCGTAATAAATTTTTAAAAATTTTAGTAATTTTTTTCTCGGAAAGTTGGCAACACTGCGGTCTGAAAATTGAACTTAATTTTTTATTTGGTATGAACTATCTAATTACCAAGTTTCAGCTTTCTACGAGCTCTCCTTTATACTTATAATTAACACTCATATTTATCGTATTTTTTGGACACGGCCGGCCAGCCAGCAAGCCGTATTGACGATTTTATAAGCTAGTCTTTTCGACTAGCTAAAATGAAATCATTAAAAAAATTAAAAATATGCCATTATCTTCTAAAACTATTGGAGATCGAATCATTAAAATGGCTTCAGATGTATCTAATCAACAAGTTAGTGACATCAGGGCAGCATCGTCGTTTTCTGTTGCGCTAGATGAGTCATGTGATGTAAGTGATACCGCACAAATATGTCTTCTTGGCAGGTATATAACCACTGAAGGACTTAAAGAAGAATTGCTAGGCTTGTTATCGCTCAAAGGAAAAACGCGCGGTGAAGACATCACATACTCTGTTATGCAGTGTTTAAAAGAAAAGAAAACTGATCTCAATAAATTAGTTTCAATTGCCACAGATGGAGCACCAAGCATGGTAGAAAAACATAAAATATTTGTTTCCCTATTTTAAAAAAACCTTGACCATGATATATTCGTATTCCATTGTATAATTCATCAGGAGGCCTTATGTGCTCAAACATATCCCACAGAATTGTGTAAAATGATGGATTTAGTAGTGAAAATTGTGAATACAATAGTAGCAAAAGGACTCCACCATCGACAGTTTCAAGAATTTCTTCATGAATTGGACTGCCAATACACTGATATAATTTTGCATAATAAGGTTCGATGGCTCTCAAAAGGTAAAGTGCTTCAGAGATTTTCTCAATGTTTTGAAGAAATTAAAATATTTCTGAATGAAAAAAATATACTGTATATTATAATGAACTAACAAACGATGATTGGCTGTAAAATTTTTATTTTATGGTAGATATAACAACGCACTTAAATCAGTTGAATATGACACTGCAAGGAAAATGGAATACTGCATTCTCCCTTTTAGAAGAAGTAATTTGTTTCGAAAAAAAGTTATCCGTATTTGTGAATGATTTACGTACAGGAACATTTTTACATTTTATTAATTTACAAAAACATAAGGACAATAACAACGTTATTAATGTAATTTTTTTTGCACAAACTATTGTTGACATGCAAGAAGCTTTTGGAGAAAGATTTAAAGAATTTAGAAAATATAAAACTACATTAGCCTTTTTGACAAAACCAATTGAAGCAGATATGCAGCAATTACATTTAACACCATTCCCATTGATTAATCAGGCACAATTTGAACTTCAATTATTGAATTCAAAATCCAAAGATTTATAGAATAACATATTTTTAAAACTAAATTCTGAACTAGAAAGTTTAGAAAGAGAAAATTCACAATCTTCAAAATGTAGATAAAATTATTTTTGAAGCTTGGAACCGTCTTCCAGAATCGTTCAATCATTTAAAAAATTATGCTTTTGGACTATTGACAATTTTCGGATCCACATATTATTTTGAGCAAATCTTTTCACATATGAAATTAATAAAGAGTGACGTGACCTAAAAAGTAATCTTACGGACCTAAAACTTGAGACCTGCCTTAAGTTAAAGATTACAGAGTATTTACCAAATATTGAAATCTTATCGAACAATATGCAAGAGCAGCCATCCCATTAAAAAATATTATATTGTAATACACTGGTAAGTGTAATAGGGATCACAAACTAATTTATAAGTAAATAATGATAATTTATTGGAAAACTTATTTATTTTGAAATAAATAAAAAAATTTAATGATTTTTTTCTTAAATATAATATTTATTTTTTAGCGGCTCTTCCTTGTTTAATTTTTTTTTTCAATATAGATTTGGCTCTTTGTCACCGAAAGGTTGCTGACCCCTGACCTAGACCAAGAATTTAGCGCGACAATTTTTTAAGGGAAATAGTTAAGTCAAAAAATATGGCGTTATATTCGGGCAAATACGGTATATTTCATTTATATCTTTAAAACAATTGATGAAGCCGTAGTACGTTGAGAGTACGTCTATTATTAATAAATATTAATACAGAACTAGAGTACAAAAAACAGTTTTATTTTAATTTTATATTGTAAATAAAGTAGGTTGGATTTCATATTACGTTATTCAATTTTCTAATTGTTATAACTAAAATTTCGTTAAATTCTTATATATTTTTTACCGTATTTGAACAAATTAAAGAATAAAAACCTTGAAGTATATTTGAATAATATTTTTATCATATTTATCCTTAATATAGACAACACTGATAACGCACGTGCAGCGCATATTGCATACCAGCCCAGGCGTTTAAAAATATTGTACAAGTCTTTTATATATTTTGGATAAAATTTTTATGCACAATAAAAAAATAAAGGTAAATTACGACCAGAATAGGACATCATGTAACAACCATTAATTGAAATTCACAACTGTTATTTGATATGTACACATTAAAATAGGATTTTGAACATCAATAGATAAAATTCAACAACCTAAGAAACGAAACCTAATCTAACCTAATATTAGGTATATATTTTAAATTAAATATAACTGCATGTTAAAGAAAGTTATATTAAAAATTATAAATAATAATCTAGGTTTTCATTCTTCTGAAACTTACTGTACCGTAAAATAAAATTATTTCGAATGTTTCCCCATTTATTTTATCATCCAATTGTATTTTAATGTAATTCTGTCAAGATGTAATTTATATACCGATATTTTCTGAACTTTTGTAAACATTACCGACAAAACTAATTTACAATATATAAAAATATATATAGGGCAGTTTATTTTTGCAAGAAATATGTTCTCTCATAAATAATTAACATTAGATTGATTTTTATCAAAATAAAACGACTTTAGGATAAGTTCTGTATTAATTTTTATTAATAATCAACGTTTCTAAGTACTCCACGTACGTCATCATCAAGAAAAAATTACACAAACAACGTTACACTAAATAAACAGAACATACGAACAAGTTATATAAATAATGTTCACGTAAATATTTAGTTTACCATGGAAGTGGAAGAAAATGGTTTCTTTTAAGCAATGCGTTAAATAACATTTGGTTTCAATTAATTAAAAATCTATAAAAATTTTATGATCTAGTTACTTATTTGTTACTTAGCAACTATGTTCGGTTATTTACTGTAATGTCATTTGTATCATTTATCCTGATTAAGACGGACGTTGAGTTCGTTGAAACGTCGATTATAAATAAATGCTAATACAAAACTTTAACCTAAATCAGTTTTATTTTGACTTTATTAATGAATTATAAAATATGTATTAGAATCTAATTATTAAATTATTTAATTTTTATTATCTAATAATTAGATAATAAAAATTAAATAATTTTTTTTGTTACACAAGTGAATTCGTTAGCGAAGACCATCAACCATTAGATGCTAGAATATTACTTTTCAAAGTGTATTTGGACGATACAAAATTCAAGCGAGATTCGAACCCGGACCCGTATATATTCGAGCGGTGTCAGACACACGTCTTAATTCTCTCGGCCATACCGGCAAACAAATTAAATAATTAAATTTTGCGATTTATTATTTTAAAATTAATTATTTTATCTAATTTAAATTTTATTTTTAAAATTATTTTTTATTTGTAATTGTTTATGAAACAATTACAAATTTATTACTAAATTTTAATGAAGAGAAGTTTAAAATATTAGTTTTATGAAATCTATGGAGTCTAAATTGCTTAAAGAAAGTTTAAAATTATTATTTTAATATAGGTACTTATTTGTAATATTTACTAATAATGAGTAATGTGATAAATAGTAGGTTAACCGAATAATCAAATGACGAATATTATAAAATATTCTTTTCTTAATTTAGAAATACAAATACAATTTTATCTACCTATTTTAAAATTATTTACTATAAATGTGCAGAGACGCCTCCGTGTTTAGTAAAATTTTTAAATTTCGTTTAAGAAAATATAATTAAATAAAAAATTGAAAAAAAAAAAACAGGTAAATATTTTTTACCATATTATTACACTTTATTTATATATGTGATTTGTGATTAATTTTGCTTTAATATTTAATTTAAAAAAAAAAAACCTAGAAACAATAATTAACATCTGCTAACTTTGTTTTATTTAATATAATTAAAGAATAATAATTACTTTATTTTTTAAGTAATATATTATCTTATAAAATAATATTTAAGCAAAAATATACACTCGGTATACAGAGGGTCCAAGATAACTCCGTATGCATGGCGATCTCCGGAACTGTTAGAGATACGACCTCGGTTAAATTAGATGAAAGTTGCCTTATTAGTAGCCGAGTTTAGTCATCTTTTGTTTTTTCCAAAAAATTCTATAGGTTACTAGATATAGACAAAAATGCAAATTTTGCTGTTTTATATTTTTGCTTATAACTTTCGTATGCAAAACGATACATTATTTTGGTTTGCACTTTCTTAAGACACTTTTTTACACAGAATTTCCAGAAGTTACCAGAATTTTTGTGCCATGTACTGTTTTCGAGATTTATAATGCAACTTTCATTTTTCTTATGTAACCAGTATTTCAATGTAGTGTCATTAAAAAGATCTTTTTTTTTGCTTTCCAGTGATATAACATAGTCCTACTTTATTTTAAATAATAACATGGAAAATTGAAAAAAATCTATTTTGCAAAGTTATAATTCATTTTTTATCTATCTCTTATAGTTCAGTCTAAAATTACATTTTTGCAAAAAAAATCTTTAATTGCAAATATCTCGGAAACGATTAGATAATTCGCAAAAATTTAAATTTTCCGCGTTTTACAAATACTAAACAATTATGGCCGTACTACAACATATTCAAAAATTAGCCCCCCTTATTAATTAAGTGCAAAACTATTATAAAAAGTTAATAAATTTGTGTGTATAAATTCAAAAACTAAAATTGCGAGTATTTCGCAAACGGCTGCAAATTTCGAAAAAATAACGAAATCTGCTCGACAACACTTGTGTTGCTATAACATTTTCAACCCCCAACCCCGTACGACCCCTCGGCTATTAATTATTAATGTTTGTAAAAAAAATCTTTAATCTCGAAAACGGCTGGGAATTTCGCAAAAATAACAAAATTTGCCGTCCCCTTACAAACCCCTAGATAATCCAGATACGTACTACAACATATCCAAAAATTAACAACCTGGGACACCCTTTTATTAATTACGCCAATCCCCAAAACTGTGATAAAAATATTTAAAAAAATCTCAATTATATATATATATATATATATATATATATATATATATATATATATATATATATATTATATAAATATATATTTAAATTGCTAGAAATTTTTTGTGAAATGTATTTTTTATTGTTCAATAATGTTCTTAAAAACAGATGCTGTGTTGTTATCCTTTGTAATCCTTATCCTTACTGTTTCATTTCTTGCTAAAAAAAATCTAAAAATATTCAGGATAACATAATGTTTTCAATTCACACTAGCTTTCCTGATAAAATTCTAATAATTAATTGTGCCTATACTATTGATCCGATTTTACTTAAATTTTCGGAGTTGCAAACTTTCCAAGAAAAAAGTTAATAAAATTTTCAATAATTAATTGTGCCTATACTAATTATCCGATTTTGATCAAATTTTCACAGAAGATTCTTCTGGTGTCCTCATAAATTATGTAATTTTATACAATAAGAGGGTTGCCAACTTTCCGAGAAAAAAATTTATAAATTTTTTAATAATTAATTGCGGCTATACTATTTATCCGATTTTACTCAAATTTTCACAAAAGATTCCTTTAGTGCCGAAGCAAAAACTAAAATTGCGAGCAGCAATTTATCAATTAAACCAACCCCCAATACTGTGATAAAATAAATCAAAAAAATATAATTGTTTTTCTGAATGAACAATAGATGTCGCTAGTAGTATTAAACTTAAATAAAATTCTGTTTGGCAGCGCTAATAGTATCCTGAAAATTTTTTTGAACACCAGGAAAATTAAAGAACAAACAAATTTTGTTATGATTGAAAATTTTTAATTTATAAAATAAAAACAGTCACATTAAACTTATAATTATAAAATAATTTGAAACAAATAATTTTCAATATTTTTTTGTATACATATAATTATAAAATGTTCAAGATAATTTTAATAAGCCGTTATTTTAATATATATATATATATATATATATACAATATATAACTACTTTTTATAAAATTGAAAATCACCTGCCTCTAACAGACCTTTCAGTGAATTCCATATTTAATTTGTGATCTTACAAAAGAAAATCTTTTCTAATAATATAGTCTACATTTCACTGAAAATTTATCACAATTTGATTTTCAGAAACAAAAGTAAACATGTAAACTTTAGATTGAATGCATCTGTATGAAATCGATTTTAAAAATTACTAAAACTGAATAGCCAAAATGAAAAAGAAAAAATCATTCGAATAGATTAATTTGAAAATAATAATAATAATACAAAATTAATATTTATATGTTGTAGAGAATGATATTCTACGCGTCAGTTTTTTTTCTCCAGCTGAGTCGTTCTTCATAAAATTGGATAACAACTTCCGGGCATTTTATATTTGCTTGTTTGGCTTGAACTAAATCTGCTTCATCGGTTCCTAAATTGAGCAAATTAAAAATTATTTCAAAAATAACATCGAACAAAAATTGTTCATGAGTGTTACTTTGTGAAATTAATATAATAATATTCTAAAGTTGGCAGTTTTTCTCAAAATTTCACAAGTTACTCAGACATTGAATCGGCTTACAACTGGTCAGTTTAATCATTAGACACGTGTTTCGATCTTCAGGATCTCGTCAGTATAGTGATTTAATCACTGTCCGAAGACAATGATGCAGATGTTACGTTCTGGCTGGCTATTTAAACCAAGTAAATAGCCAGCCAGAACTTAACATCTGCATCATTATCTTCCGGACCCTGATCAAATCACCATATCGACGAGATCCTGAAAATCAAAACACGTGTCTATGGTTAAACTGGCCAGTTGTAAGCCGATTCAATGTCTGAGTAATTTGTGAAATTTTCAGAAAAAAGTCTCAACTTTAGAATATTAAAAACAAAATATTTCACATTATTTTATAAGATGAGACACTTTTCATACAAATAAGATACTCTACAAATTTTTTTTTTATGAAAGATTGAATAAAGTGAATAACATTAAAAAAAAATGGTAAAAAACCATTTTAATAATAAATTTCACATAAGTAAGAATGTCACTTATGTATGTGACATTTATTATTAAAATAATTTTTTGGCAAGCTTTTTATATAACAATGATAATATTTGTATTTTTAAATTTACTGATCAAATAATGTATATTTGCGTTGCATGTAAAATCAACTAAAATATTCTGCTAGCCCTGAAGAAGGCAATAGTGATTACCGAACGTTATCTTAGTAATTAATAAGGAAATATATAAAAAAACTAAATTCCATCAATTACCAATTATTTATTAAATATTAAATAGTCTATTATTTTTCCTTCGCATTTTTATTTCGCCTTCATTAGAAATACATATTCTGCTAGCCCTGAACAAGGCAATAGTGATTGCCAAAACGTTGGCTTAGTAGTTAATAAAACAAAATATAAAAGACTGAATTTTGTCAATTATTTAAATATTAAACAATCGACTATTTTTCCAATTTAATAATTTAATAAAAATGAAAAGAAACAAACCTTTCCACTTCAGTAGAAACATTAACTCGCCGGAACTGTCGCTTGCTCCGATAATTCGGTCCGGTTCCAAACCGCGATCAAAGCCATGCGTCTTTTTCTCTTTCTCTTGCGGTTTTTTCTTCGGTTCGGACTCGGGTGTTGGTGTACCTTGACTTTTACGTTTTTTGGCAATTTCCTCTTTCTTGAGCGCCTCCTTTTTCTTACGTGTTTCTTCAAATGCCGATATTAGAACGGGACAATCAAGATTCGATTCAGGCTCCCAAGTATTTTCCGATTCTGGATAGCCTAAATGTTAAAACAACACAATAAAGCTTACAACAATAGCTGTTATTACTAGTTGAAATTCATATTACATTAAGAACCAGTATTTCCAACGCCCGATCAAATGTACACCGTTTAAAATTTATAATCTAAATAAGAAATTTTACTTTTATTTAAAAATTTCACAAGTTACTCAATCATTGAATCGGTTTGTTAGGCTATGCATCAATGACTGGCCAGTTAATCCTAGACACATGTTCGCAGTTTAGGAGCTCGTCAGTACGATGATTTGATCAATGTCCGAAAACGACTGATACAGATGTTACCGTCATTGATGCATAGCCTAGCATACCGATTCAATGACTAAAATTTTTAAAAGTATAAATCTCTTATTTAGATTATTATATTAATTTCACCAAAACAATTATAAACTTTTTTGTTAAATTTTTTTATTAAAAAATTTATATAATTTATGTGTTCTGTAAAAAATATATCTTAAATTATGTAATAATAATAGCAACATTTTATAATTTTACTGTGATAATTCACGTAATATTACATGTAATTTATATTATTTCTGCATGTTTTGTGAATGCAATTTTTCATAAATTGCATTTAATATTACGTTAATTATCATAGTAAATTTAGAAAATGTTATTATTTGTACTGTTAAAAGCTATGTAAAATTACATAAATTTACGATATATTTTTTACAATGTAGTAAAAACAGAACGCATTTTGGAAAAATTCAAATTTGTATTTCCATGTTTTTATTCAATTGATATCAATTCTAAAATATCGAATTTTATATTCCTATTGTTTATTATATTTAACATGAAATCATGATAAGAAAAATAAGTAATTTACTCGTCATTAGCAAACCTCCGCTAAAGTTATGATAACGCCAAACTAAAGATAGTTGTAATATAAATACTATTAAATCATGTGATTTAAATTTTTTTTTTAAATTATTGCTCATGATAATAAATAATGATTTAATCAAAATATTAATTTATTCGCTGACAAATCAAACGCTTCTTTCTATTTCACTCGAAAATAAAAGCAATATTGGTAAAAACCGATCTTGTAATACCAATCAATGGCTTGCAGTACAAGCTCGGTTTTAATTAATTCCAGTTTTAAGACAAATGTAAAATAATTATAAGAGCAAAACTAAAACAATGAACTAAAACACTGAAAAACCGAGTTTGTGGTACGAGCTATTAGCTGGTACCAAATTCTCGGCTTTAAAATCGGTTTTAACCTAATACCGGTTTTAAAAGAACGTAACTGTATTATAAAAGCAGGACTTAAACAAATGTACTAAAACACTCATTATGTTTAACCCGAAATTAAAATTTATTCTAGAATTAACGATTTGGAAATACCGACCCTAAATATAATATCACAAGCTTAAATGTAATTCCAGTCAATTAATCCAAACCTTTCCATTTTAAAAAGTATTCTACGACACCATTTTTTATTCTTTTATCAAATATTTTTTCCACGGAAAATTCTTCGGTCTCTGATGCTTCTGGAGTAGGTTCGGGTGAGTTTCTGTCCTTTTTGCTCATTCTATAAACAATATATTACATCAGCAAACATATATATATATATGTATATATCACTTACGTAGATGCTATAAAACTTTCACAATTTACTTAAAACATACATATTTTTTATTGTGATAGCAATATTTATTTTAAAAAAACATTTTTATTATAATACACATATGGAATTAAAAATTAAGCTACATATTGTAAATTTTTATTATACATAATGCCAAGGCAGCAATAAATCATTACAAAATTTTAAAAAAATTGTCCAACTCAAATATTCATCTACAATAATAATTACTACATATTTTTCTAGATAAAAAGTAAACAATATTAAAAATCTCATAAAAAAAATATATTTAAAAAAAAATTCAATATTACTATGTCTGTTTACTAGATTGATTTAATCTTATAAACAAGATATTAAAATGAAATAGCCTAAAGAATGTTTTTTACTAACAAAAACTTCTTGTAAACATTCTAAAATTACAGAAAAAACGTCATTTAATATAAAAAATTATAGTATACTGTGCATGTTTTCTCGTAATTGTCACGAAAAATATAAATTAGAACAATTTCTCTTGTATCGTGTTTCACTATAATTGAAAATTTTTCTTCTACACAAAAAGTAATTTATAATTGCACTAGATAAAAAAAATATATGATTAATATATACTCATTTTTAAGGTCAAATATTTAGTATATCTATTTGATGTAACTGCGTACAAATTTGCAAAAATATAATTAATAAATCCTGCAATGAATAATAAATATATACGTCAAAACTAAAATTTGCATTTACATATTCTCAAAAAACAAAATATCGAACAAATAATTGAAATAAGCGACTGACAATGGATATACACATTTATGTATTAAAACAATGAATTAAAAATGTTTTAATATTAAAATTAATTTGACCTGCAAAACTAACGTAGAATAAATATGTGAGTTTGTCCTTCAGCATGTTTACGTTGTTCGAAAGACCTTCCTTATAATATTTATATAGTCTATTTCTGCCTTGTATCTACCTTAGAAAAGTATATTGACCCGATAGGTAAAAGTATTAAAAAAACGGCTCATTTTTACTTCAATAACTATAGTTCAATGTTAAAAATATTATAATAAAACAATCAATTAAATTAAAATAGTATATAACTTATGATTTTTAATTTCTAACAATTCAGAGCTTTCCAATGTCAATTTCTAGTATTAGCTGCTAGAAATGTGGACATCTATTTAGATAAGTACTAAAAAAATAGTAAAACTGACATAGTCAGATCAAAATCTAATTCATAACAATTACATAATTAAAACAATTGACAAATAATTAATTGTAATTTGCAAGGCATATGACGGCATGGCATAAGGTACCTTTGAATGTCATACTGATAACTTTGCTAGCAGAATAATCTTTGTATCTTTATCAGTTAAAGTCTTACGGTGATTTTATGGTGGAATATATATTTACCCTATTCTTAAATTAACATTGCATGCTAACGAAGAAATGTGTTAAACAATTTAGAAATATGTCAAACTTAAGAAACGTTGGGGGTTACGGCAAGATTACAATATCCAAATTGAAATTAAACAATATAATAAGTATATAAAATTTATATGTAATCAAACAGAATATAAAAAACATCGATGTTGTTATATATTGGTCGAATGCCAGACGGTAAAATGAGTACAAGGTTGACCTGCTTAAATGTGAAATGAACTCCAGTGGCCATTTTAATACATAAATGAAGATTTACCTTCGTTTCTCTTTTGTTGCTGGTTTAGTTTTCGTTTCCATTTTATCCAAATATACTCTTAGTCACAGCTAAGGACATATATTTCACTAAACACAATAAAAATACACTACCGTTTTAAAAAACTATTCACTCACTGCACCATGTAAAACAACAATCGTGAATGTGTTGCTTTCTGTTTGTGACGTCAGGTTAGAAACAGCTTGTCTTTTTGGTTCAGAGATGGCGTTAACGTTAGCAACCCTGTTACATTAACGCGTAACTAAAAAATATATAAAATAAATGTACAAACATTTTTGTGACTTATTTATTTTCTTATATTATATACTAACAAAAACGAATTTACATAATATACTGTATTTCACTATGCATACAATCATTTATAATATTTAATACAATATTTAATATTTAAAAAGAAATTGAACACACACATAACACTTATTTCTTATTTCTTTGTACTAGTAGAGTCAGTATTAGCTTTTTTTGATTCTTTTTCTGATTTTCCTAACGCTGCAGCTACATCATCATCTTCGGCTAAATCTTTATTGTACAATGTAGGATATTTCTCCATGCAATCTTGCATTGTTTTAAATCTTTCGTAACAATCGGAACTTTTCGGCGCAGCTTCCAAATAATTAAAACAACTAAGTGCATCTCGAAATTCAACACCACATGGACCAGTTGACATTCCACCCAAGCACGGCAATTCCAGTTTATATCGCCATTTGGTAAAATTAATCCCGGACTAACTTCAGGTTCTGGTAACGTAACCGTGCTAGGAATTTTATGGTCTTCGGCTGTCGCAAATATAACTATGTCCTTTCCGTCTGGACCTAATTTTTTACACGATGACATGTTTAAATATTATACACAAAAAAATATCACTGTTTCAATAACGAAATTAATGAATGTAAGTACGACTATCACAACACAATGAAATAAGTAAAGGACTTGTTTTATGCACTCTGTAAGCGCACGGAAATCCTTCGTAAGTACAACACAATGTCAAAGAGCTATGCAATTTTACATAAAAATCTGCCGGTACACGCAAAATTGCTCGACAATTTTCTGGATAGTATTTCAGCACATCAACATTCACAGAGGCTCCAATTTCTCCAAACAAATTTTTCACTGACTGCATAACATTTTTTTTAAAGAAAGCTGGCGTAATATCGGTACGTTGGAACTTCTTCTGAAATTTTCTGGAAAATAAAACATGTTTTGTTACATCATCTATCAAAAATCCTAACCACAAATTTCATTAGACAATTAATAATATACTAACAAAGACACATCTAAATAATAATATTTCATATTTTTACAAAATAAAACGTAAAACTGTTTCTTTTACATTGGAATACTGAAGGTTACGTACAATTTCTAGGTTTAAATTTTCAAATCATATCAATATTATAGCACATGACTCGCTGCAGGCAATTTTTCAAATTTGAATGTTGGCTTTCCTATTTCGCCGGATTCAAATTTCAGCGAGAAAGTTGTATATTTATTTTATTTTTTATTACATGAAATACATAATTAACCACGTTAACAACGTTATAAATTATATATTTACTTTTTTTTTAATTAAAATATTTATTCTTATAAACAAAGTATTAAATAAATATAATTTTATCATTTGTCCTTATCATAAGTAAAAACATTTAGAACAAGATTAGAAGTATATGGGTAAACCCATATATAGACTACTTTGACATTTTTCGGAAAGTTGGCAACACTGTATTTTAATAATATTATAATTTATGTGGGCACTAGGAGATACTTTTCTGAAAATTTGATCAAAATCGAATAAATAATGTAGCCACAATGAATTTTTTAAAAATTTTGTGATTTTTTTCTCGATAAGTTGGCAACACTGTATTTTGTTAAAATTGCATAATTTATTTAGGCACTAGGAAAAACTTTTATGAAAATTTGATTAAAATCGGTTAAATAAAATGGTCAAAATAAATTTTTAAAAATTTTACAAATTTTTTTCTCAGAAAGTTGGCAACACTGTATTTTGTTAAAGTTACATAAATTATATGAATATTAGGAGAATTATTTTGTTAAAATTTGAGTAAAATCGGTTGAATAACATGACGATAATAAAAATTTTAAAACTTTAGTAATTTTTTTCTCGAAAAGTTGGCAACACTGAATATTAATAAAATTATATAATGGGTCTTTCCACTATTTTTTTTTTATTTGAAATTTGGAAAGTAATAAATAAATAAAAAAATTTGTATATATTTATTTTTCAAATTTATTTATAGTAAAGCTTAAAAAAATTATTAAAAAACGCTAAATTGGCGCCGAACTTCGACAATTCTCGGATTTGTCCGTCCCGTGACGTATACAAGTAGTAGACATTTTCATTGGTTGAATTGCGCGTGTAGTGTACGTGTACTAATCACTGGTACTAATAGAATTTAGAAAAAGATAGATATAGTATACTAGATGACGTATATGGTTAGAGGTGTGGCTATGTTTAAAACATTTAATTTGTGATTTTTATAGCTTTTTTTCAAATTAGTTTATTTCAATAAATATAGAATTTTAGAATGTAAAATTTAAATTATATTATTATTTTAGGTTGTAAAACAACATAAAGGTATTAAAATTATGAAATTTGATTTTAGTGGAAAGGCCCATTAATGGGAGCATTAGAAAAATCTTTTCTGAAAATTTGATCAAAATCGGATAAATAACGTAGCCAATATGAATTTTATAAAATTTTTGTAATTTTTTTCTCGGAAAGTTGGCATCACTAGAAAAAAACAAAATCATATGACCCTCTTGGACACTAGGCAAATTTATTCTGAAAATTTTATTAAAATCGGTTGAACCGTCTAGGAGGAGTTGCGGCCACAAAATTTTGACTTACGACCGAGCGAGCGAGCGAGCTGACGACGCACATCCACACACCCATATAAACTAAGTTCAGATTCGTCATCTACAAGCTATATAAAAGATTTCTATACAATTTTATTTTTTTTGAAAATGTTACAGGCACCGTACCAAACGCTATACTACTTTTTCCTTGCAGTCAAAGTAGTAACAACAGATCGCTGTAAGAACTAGCGCATCGGTGTCTAGTGACCAGCAAAATCTGTTTTATTAAATTACTTTCTATATCATTTTCTTTTATCGTTTTTTACTCGTTTTTCAGATTTTTTCGATTTTGTTCTTGTTCTTCTGATTTAAGTGGATTAAATTGAAAATGTTCCTACGTGTTCCGCACCTTGAATTCCATGATTCAGGGGCTTTTTTCTTAACCCAAAGCCTTGATAGCCCTCTAGGCGATTCCTAAAAATCCACACTAACCTTCCTATACAAAAAAAAAAACAAATAGAATAATCAATGTTACAAATGGTTTCAGTATTAATAAAACAAATGTCGAAAACATTAGAACAACACAGTAAAATACTTACAGAGCGCAAAGCGGCTCAAACATCAAATGAATATATTTATAATATCTTTACAACCATGTGATGATACAAATGAATCTTTCGAAAATTATTTACAACGATTCGAAAACCATTTGTAATTGAGAAACCTGATAAAATACGTGTACAATTATTAATAAACTGTCTCGAAACAAAAATATACCATACGTTAACAAGTTTAACAGCGCCGAATTTACCTAAAACTGGTACTCGGTGCAATAGCTGAATAACATAAATTTGCTTTACGAATACAGCAAGAAAGAGAAAGTATACAACGATTTTAAACAGAGTTGAAAAAGCTTCCAATAAATTGCAACCATCGATTAAGTATATCGCTTACGCGGTTTGGCTTGGGCAAAATAATAAATTGATATATTCAACAATTTCAAACAGAGTTGAAAAAGTTTTTGTTTGTTTCATTTTGTTTAAGGGTTGAATTAGTTGCTTAATTAATCTCAACTCGAATGTGAAGGACCAGCGACCGATTTAGTACGTCTGGTGAAACATTTTTGCGTTTGGTTCTTAATTTAAGTGGATTTTTGTATTCATTTCGGAAATCTTCTTCTTCAGTTGCCACACTTCGGATACGTTTCTGTATCCCGATTGCTGCAAGTACTAGCGTCGTACATCGATGTCTAGTGACCAGCGAAATCTGTTTTATTAAATCATCTTCGATATCAGAACAACCAATGTTGTATTTGTATATGGACTCCACCAGTTCCGGATTCACAAGTATTTCACTAGGCTGGTTGTTCTACAACCCGTCGCCGCTGCCGCCGGAATCATCATTTTTTTTATTTGTTGTGAATATTTTTATGTATATTTATGTATGTTTTTTTTTTCAGCTGCGAATTTTGTCGTTCTCTTTCCCCAAATTCCAAAAAATCTGCAGGGGAGGTTTCAGGTTGTTAGGAATGAAATATTACGCATTTAGTTTGAAATTCCTGGAAGTTAGGCAGGCTAATCATATTGTGTTTTCTTTCAGGAAATTTATGTGTTAGTTTTAAGTTCCGTTTCTGTTCGGGGTAGGCAGGCCAATCGTGCAGAAATTAGCTGTGATTATAATCGAATAAAGGTTATTTTTGCAGTGAAATCTGTGCAATTGTTTTCAGGGGCCGCATTCTGTAGCGTTTTTTCGTATGTACTAATATTTTGTTGTTTTCTTGCAGATAGAAAAAAAAGGGGTTTGTACTTACTAATAATGCATTTTCTCTATTTCGGGTTTATTTCTACGCTACAGAATCGGCTTTTGCTTTTCAGGTACTCTATATCGTGCATTTATTAAGACTGCTTTCGTAAAGCAAAAAATGTCGTTGCAATTGGAGTCTTTTAAATGCGTTGTTTAGGTAGGGCCTTTTAGGCGTTAATTGTGTGTTTTGTTTCAGAACCTTGCCTAGGTGGAACAGGACCTTGATGAGGTGGCAAGGCTTAGCCTATTTCGAATTATTTCTATTCTAAATTCATAATTTTTTTTCTTTTAAAAAAACATACAAAATGTAATTTTTAAAATTTTCAATTTCGGTAATAATTATTCAAAAAAGCGATGCACTAAATAAAATTCGAAATAGTAACTAACAAGTTCCACAAATTTATAGTAAATAGACAATACTATTTTATATAAAATTCTATGCAAATATATTTAATGATGTAAAAAGGAATATTTATGTAAATAAATTATAGATAATTATACTGAAATTTTTATTTGAAAACTCAAAAACATTTATATTTATTCGTTTATAAAATAAACAATGAATAGAATAGCGGCCACCTTAGTATATAACCCGTAAATCTAAGAAAAAGATGTTTTTTTCCTGCGACGCTACTGAAAAAATGATAAAAACATGTCACAATATACAAGAATAAAGTTAAGGTACATAAAAGAAAAGGCTTATTGCCTGCAAAGTGCCCAAAATGTCTCTAGAGCAATTTTTTCACTTCTCTTAAACCATCGCATTTCTTGGCGTACGCGTCTGTCGTAGACATTTCGGTTTATTGAACATTCTCATACACAAATAGACGGAAAAAATTTAGAAGGATCATCACAGAACCCTTTGAATGACATGTAATTTATAAATCTGAATAGAAAATGGACAAATATTTTTCACGTACATTCAAAATTTTATTTTATTTCTATCATTTATCGATTATAAATCATTAATTATTTTCTTGATTATAAAATTCGAAAAACATTCAATTTATATCATTTGTACTGAATTTTAAATTAAGTACAAATATTATTAATTTTATATTCAACTAATTGAAATATGTTCAAGTGAAACGGATGAATACCAAAACTTTTCGTAAAATTGTTTATTAAGTATTTTTAAACACATCAATTGCGTAATGAAATTATTAAACCAACATAAATTAATCTTAAATTATCACGAAACGATTAATAATCCGTATCTCTAATTTTTATTTATTTTTATAATAAAAAAAAAATCGTAATTTTTAAATTGAAATAAAAAGGCGTTGATGATGTAGAAACGTCGATTTTTTTTTTTAAATTAAAATTAATCTAATTAAATCGTAAATCCGTTTTATTTTAATGTAATGAGTTCTGGAAAAGTATTTTACTATGGTAATTTATTCCAAGGATAAAAAAAGAGAAAAGGATGAATTTTGAATGGAAAATTTAAAATAAATACCAAAACATTTTCTACAATTGTTTATTAAGTATTTAAACACATCAATTGCGTAATGAAATTATTATATCAACATAAATTAAACTTAAATTATCACATAATAATAATAAAAAAAAACCATTTAGGGTCAATATTTGTAATTTTTATTTACTCTTATAAGTTAAAAAATCGTATGTAATTTGAAAAAAAAAATTGCATCCTAAAAATAAATAAAAATATTTCATTGGCAAATTTTTAAATTAAAATAAAAAGACATTTTGGAAAAAATATAAAGTCTCAATATTTTTGAGTATTATTATAATAAATTTCACAATGACAATATGAACATTTATTTGTTCAAGATTTATTACTAAAATAAAAAGGCTTTAGAATTTAGTTCCGATGTAAAAATGTCGATTTTTTTAATTAAAGTACAGAACTAATTTCATAATAAATATTTTAATGAAAACCAACTTTAACTCGACAAAAAAGCATTGTTTAATTAATAACAGCAAATAAATTCGTCATTAGCAATTCGAAAAGTTGACAAAAAAGCATAGTTTTATTGGATATCAATAAAAATTTTGTCAGTTGAATTTAAAATTGATGCTTTTTTATCGGCTTAAAGTCGTCTTTAGTTAAAGTGTTTATTATGAAACTGGACTTTAATCTTAAAGCTTTTTATTATTTTAATATAATGAGTTCTGCAAAAAATATTTTACTATGTTAATTGGCTAATTTTTAAATTAAAATAAAAAGGATTTAGTTCTGAAACGTAGACGCGTCAATTTTCTTAAATTAAAATTAATACAGAATTAAATCCTAAAGCCTTTTTATTTTAATATGAGTTCTGAAACGATATTTCACTAATTTATTTCACGGACAAAATTATTGAAAAATCCTAAAGCCTTTTTATTTTAATATAAGTTCTGCAAAAGATATTTTACTGTGATTAATTTATTCCACGGATAAAATTATTCGGAAAATTTTGAAAATACTGAGCGAGGCCTAAATTAATTGATTTATTTGAGTTCTGGATTATTATTCGATGTTGTGCTCTCATCACAAGAATCCGAAGTTACTGAACTATTTTCACAACTTTCTGACATCACTTCGGTGGCTTGTCTGCGTGCATTATGCACAATGCACCCTTACTTGCTGTAAATAAAACCAATTATATATATATATATATATATATATATATATATATATATATATTTACTAAATTACATTTTATACAACTTACATTTATCAGCTGTTGTATTAACCTATATTGTGAATCCAATTGAGTTATACATGCTCGACAAATTGTTTTCGGAAGATTATCTTGTGGTTCAACCTAATTAATTATATTACGATATTAATATATGTTTAAGTTTAATTAACAGTTTAACTTACAGATTTAAACATTAGATTCATTTTTTCCGCTAAATGTAAATCTCTGCCTTTATCGCTGTATATATGAACTACATTTCTATTTAATTCCTTACATAATCGACATATAAATCCAGTCATTACGGCCGAATCGTAACTACCCATTTTTTAAATTAAATAAAATAAATATATATTGATTGTTTAATAAATATTTGATTAATTTTAACCAAAATTTCTTGATGTAAATATTGTCACAAGAATGTAAAATTTATTAATGTTGGTAGCTCTGAACCTGAGACGTTTATTGTCATGTGCAGTAGACGCATTATATATTTTTTAAAATTAAATAAAATAAATATATATATATATATATATATATATATATATATATATATATATATATATATATTGATTGTTTAATTAATAAATATTTTTTTATTTTTAACTATAATTTTCTCGATGTAAATATTGTCACAAGAATGTAAAATTTATTAATGTTGGTAGCTCTGATCTTGTACCGTTTATTGTCATGCGCAGTATATGCATTATACATTTTTTTAAATTAAATAAAATAAATATATATTGATTGTTTAATAAATATTTGATTAATTTTAACTAAAATTTTCTCGATGTAAATATTGTAACAAGAATGTAAAATTTATTAATGTTAGTAGCTCTGAACTTGCGCAGTTTATTGTCATGCGCAGTGGACGCATTATATAAATGTCATTTTATTTGATTAGAAGTTCTTGTTTATGTTCTTTGTAAAATAATTGTAATTGTTATGTGCGTTAAAATTTGAGTAATTATATATTTTCTACCTAATGAATATGCTAGGTACTTATTTATATATGATACATTATATGAACATTATTTGTGTTGTATGTTTTTTGCTTTCCCTCCAACCGGAGCACTAATTGAAGCATGTAAATGGACGAATGTCTCGTGACATTCGTTCAAGTAACCTGGACTTGCCGCGTAAATTGTACAGAGCGCCTCTTACAGATACATATATTTTGAAATATGTTCAATTTTCTATTCAGCTTTGTTGCTACACTTTAATATTTACTGTTTGACAGAAAGTAGATGTTCAAACACAAATTATCATTTTAAATAAACATAACTGTTGTCATGTCACATTAGTACATGTAATATATAATTATATTATATGTATATTAATTAAGATAATTAAGTAAAGAAAACATTTCCTTATTTGCTTTTCTGTAATATGTAATATGTATGAAAATGTATGATTTTCATAAATTTTTACAATCTACATTACATAAACAAGAAATATTTGACAGTGAGTCTAGGTTGTAAAATTGTGACGAAACAGAGAAGAAGCTAAATAGTTAATTTTTTTTATCCTTAAATAGGGATCATATTTTAAATATACTATGTAAAATAGATACTTAATACATTCGTCTAATGAAGACGAGTGATTTTTGCGTTGTTTAATTTGTTTTGAAAATAGATAAAAAGATTACAAGTAAAAGATTAAACCATATTTGGTTATTAAAGAAGGTTTTCCTGTTTGTATAGCTCCGATTTTTCGGTATTCTTAACATTTTTTTCTTGTGAACTTTAATATCAAATGCAATAAAAACCAATTACATTTTAACCATTACCAATTTTATATAAGCTTTAACACAGTTGTTTTTTCTTCAAAAAAAATGGCGTCAAACGCAACGGGTCTTCACGGGTATTTTGTCCTACGGCGGGATTAAAATTTCCAGTTCTGCTTGTCTGAACCAGAAACAAATTATCTTATTCTACATAAATGTAATTCTGGTTGGAATCTAAAAAATTTATAATTTTTATATTTATTTTCAATATGGCGACCATTTGAAACAGAATGACAAAAACTGACCTGTTTTTTTCTTGAAATAATGACAAAATATTACTTTTTAAAAGTTCCAACCATAGCTCGATAAATTTCTTTCGCGGAAATGAAAAAATCAGAGAGATCGATTCGAAAATTTTTTAAAAAACTATCCCGCCAACTAAAAAAAATTTATATTGAGAAAAACATGTTTAAAGTTTTCAGATATAATTGGTTCCGAATACTATTCTCATTCTAACCCGTTTTTATGACTTAAAAAGTTTTTTGCGAGCAATGGCATTTCAACCACATATTCTCTAATGTATAACGATGCAAAAAATATCGATTTTTTTCAACCTTACAAACACGAAAACCCCTTAAGTAATAATTGTTTAAGTTAATTATTTATTGATACATAAATGTATGTTATGTTAGTTAAAAATAAATTGTGTTTTCAATTGCAACGAACTGTGCAAAATTTTACCCAATTTACAAATAAAACAATTACACGATTGAAGCAAGCTATTTTGAACCTTAACTACGAGTACTAAAGATCTTGAGACAATTTCTATAAACGCTCTGGTATAAGCA
The DNA here is from genome assembly GCA_963966155.1 of Clivina fossor. Lineage (NCBI taxonomy): Eukaryota > Metazoa > Arthropoda > Insecta > Coleoptera > Carabidae > Clivina > Clivina fossor. Next base: position 1,206,387 of record OZ014567.1, read on the forward strand.
AAACCTACCTTCCCTCTATGCTGCCTCCAGTGATGTATATAGGTAATAATCAACTGCTGCATAACAATGTCATTATTGTACTAATAATATAATGACCTATTTCTACATTGGTAATATGGAAAAGTAATATTAATATTAAGATACACTTGAAAAAACTATATTTTATTCATATTACTAAATACATACAAACAACTTATGTATACATATTATATAATAATATTGATATATTTATTACTTTAATTTTATTATAAATAACAATTCTTCTTCAGACCTATACATATTTAACACAACAAATTAATCATAAATTTTATGATTATACAAAATAAAACCTGTACAATCATTTGAAAAATACGAATACGAAACAGAACATTTCGAATCGTATAGAACATAAATATAATTTTGCAAGTTTACACGATGAATTCGCCATCTTCTTTATTTTCGCTAATTTTTCTTCTGATGTGTCTAAACTGAATGTTATTTTATTATATTAAATACGCGTTTTCAAAATAATATTAATTTTATCTTCCAAACTGTTCATTTACATATTATAAATTTAATGTTTATTTCATAAAAACAGATATACAACGGTATCTCATTTTAGTAAAATCTAATTGGCCGTTTTTAAAACATAAGTAAATTTTAGTTAAGGAACTTTAGCCAGATCAGACTTTGGTTGCGATGAAACAAAATTTGCTAATGAAACTAAATCCGCGCATGTGCAGGATATCCCCATAAGCTTACATGTAATTTGGTTCAGAACCACTAGTTCTGCGCTAAAACAAAACACTGATTTCGCTAGCAAAACAGCAGTCTGAATGGGGAATAAAAATATTTAAAAAATAATCATTCATAAAAAGAGAACTAGAAAATCGTTACACTACGAATACGAATATCTTTCTTTTAATTTCTACTTTGTGGAAAAGTTTTCTATTTTGCATTCATCAGGTTTCTCCCTTGCATGAGAACGGATATGTTTCCGTAAGTTTGAACTTTGAATAAAAGTTTTCTCACATATTTCGCACTTATAAGATTTCTCATTTGAATGCGAACGGATATGTGTTTTTAAGTGTTCTCTTTGAGTAAAAGTTTTCTCACATATTTCGCATTTATAAGGTCTTTCATTTGAATGAGAACGGATATGTCTTTCTAAGTTTCCTCTTTGAGTAAAAGTTTTCTCACATATTTCGCATTTATAAGGTCTTTCATTCGTATGACAACGGATATGGCTTTTTAAGTTACAACTTTTAGTAAAAGTTTTCTCACATATTTCGCATTTATAAGGTTTCTCCTGTGTATGAGAACGAATATGCACTTTCAAATCACCATTTTGAGTAAAAGTTTTCGCACATGTTTCGCATTTATAAGGTTTTTCATTTGTATGTGTACGTAAATGCCTTTGCAAATGTTCATTTCGAGTAAAAGATTTCTCACATATTTCGCATTTATAAGGTCTTTCATTTGAATGAGAAAGGATATGTCTTTTTAAGCATCCACTCCGAGTAAAAGTTTGCTCACATAATGTACATTTATGAGATTCACTTTTCTTTACAGATTTATCATTTTTTTTCGAGCTTAAAATAATATTTTTATTTGAAGTTGTACTAGCTTGACAACTTTTTATATCGGTTTCATTCTCAAAATCAGAATAATCTTCCTTAATTATTAATTCTGAATGTAAATCGAAAGATTCTGATTTCAAACTTTCTTCAAATTTAATATTTGTATCATTTTCCAAATCCACTTCAATGTTCTCTTCTTTAATAGCTTCTTCTTTCATACAAGCAGCATCAAAATTTGTATTATTTTCTAATTCTAAACTATCTTCAATTTTAATGTTTCTATCAGTTTCCAATTCTAGTTTAATGTATTCTTCATCAATATTCTCTTCTTTAATTTCGTTTTTCATAACTTCACTATTTGGAGATTGTTGTTTTGCATATCGCTTTAAAATTTCTTGCGATTTAAAACATTTTTCCACAAATTTATACGTTTCATTTAATCGAACCGAACAAATTGAACAAATACAATCCGATAACTTCTCAGTACATTTCAGCTAAAAATATAAATTAAAATTACGTATTACATATAATAAAAATATTCGGTTTAAGTGAAAGCTTAATAAAAAAATATATTTCTACTAATAACACCAAGTCCCTATGATATTTAAGTAATATTTGATTTATTTGAGAGATCAAAATCCCACTATAAGCTTTGTGGGTACGTAACTTGGTTATGGGGTGACAAATGGTTAAAAATAACCCGCGCAAAACGAAATTTTTACCAGCCTTAAAATAGCAACACACAGCCAAATACATTTCTCTAAAACAGCTATTCCCACTGCTCTTGCAGGCACAAATTTTAGTTTAGCGAAAACATATTATAATAATTAATAAGCTAATAAAATAATTGTTTTATGTAATTTTTATTGTAAATGTATATGTATTCAAATTACAACTTGTTATATGTAGGTTTCAATTAAACAAAACCAACAAACGTATTAAAATTGAAAATACTCTAAATTAGGTTAGGTTAAATATTGTCTGTTCACAAAACTTATACAAGTAGTCCAGTCAAATTAGACAATTTTACGGCAAAACCTCGGAATAATTAAAAGTGAACTGAACTTTTGTGTACACCTTTATTTAGTGTTTTGAAACAACGTCCGAAAAGTACCCTTGATTTGACCTTGAGCTTCACGAGTTATAGGGCGCTAATGTAGCAAAAATTTGTTTTTTCGCTTATATCTTCTTTTCTATTGACTTTAGCTATTGAACATTCTACAGAGAAATTGAAGTTTACAAAATTCTCTACAAAAAAGTATTTTGGTATTTTTGATGTAGGACAAACCCATTCTGCAAAAACTCGCTTTGAACGTTGATTTGAAGGGTAACACGACAGTAATACGAGTTCCACAACCAATTTGAAGTCTGAAATTATGTATAATATACCATGAGTTGAACAGATAGAGTAATTAAATAAATGGGCAGGGCCTAAACTGCGCAGTACGATGAAATCTGTCATAATGTTGTATTGTATTCAAGATGTATTAGTTTTTAATGGTAGAATCGAAATAAGCTCACTTGCGTTCGTGTCAGATGCGCACAAACATTATTTAATATCACTTGCGTACAAATAAGGGTCGGTCAAGCCCAGGTAGTAAAGGTACTTAGGCCGAGTGTCAAATGCGTACAGCGATTTTACAAATTATCAAGTTAGTATTCAATTTTAATATTGACCAAGTTTATATTTAGTTGTTTAAATTTAATTTGTGTAGATTAATGGGCAGGGCCGAGTTGTCTCCCAAAATTTGAAATTATACCTGAGACAAAAAAAGGTCATGATCGAGTTGTCTTCCGCGCATGGTCTCCCAAGATTAAAAGGTAACCTAACCTAACCTAGCCAATCATTTGAGCCAGTCGTCATTTGCGCCGATGAGATAAGCTATTGAATAATAAGTTAATTAAACCTTAAACCTTTACCTAACCTACCCTAAGCCAACAGTGATAGGGTTTTGTGGCGCAAATGATATACCACTATTAACGCAAATGACAACTCCACATTTCCCAAACCTCTCAAATTAATACAGAACTAGAGCCTAAAACTTTTTTATTTTAATATAACGAATTCAATTTTTTTTTATCATTTTATCTCTAATTTATTTCTGAGTTTACATAACACCAAATTTAGGTAATAAACTAATAATAGTAATAAAATTTTGAAAAACACTTTTCTAAAGTAATACATAACTAACTATAAACAAAAGTAGAAACTTATGTTTATAAGGATAGTAATACGCAACATAATTTACAAAAATATTCCATGCCATTATTTGAGAATGCCTTTTTTTCATTTTAAAATAGTGAAATTCCTACAATTGTTTCATATAACAAAATTTTTTACTTATCAATAATTAAATTATGTTGTTATTATTATACAAATACAAAGAATTTATTTCGTATAATATTCATATTATACGTTGCTTATATAAATAGTATATTTATATAATATGACGCATGTTTCTGTTTCATCATTTTAACAATAAAATTAATTTTGTTTTATATGCTTTCATTGAGTTTTGTCGCTGATGTATAACTGATTTATATTTATATTTGCTAATTAAAATCACATATGAAGCTTTGTTTTGTATCATTTGTACGAAATTGCTGCTAAAGGGAATACCACATTAAAAAAAATGCGCCACGTACTCAACCTCAAAGGTGGTGTGGAATGGGGTACTTCGTATTGGATTCACACTTTTAACACCTATACTACGGTAAAACGGTTAGACTTACGAAAAAACTACTAGAATACTTTTTTGTAGAGAATTTTGTAAACTTCAATTTCTCTGTAGAATGTTCTATAGCTAAAGCCAATAGAAAAGAAGATATAAGCGAAAAAACAAATTTTTGCTACATTAGCGCCCTATAACTCGTGAAGCTCAAGGTCAAATCAAGGGTACTTTTTGGATGTTGTTTGAAAACACCAAATAAAGGTGTACACAAAAATTCAGCTCACTCTTAATTTTTCCGAAGTAAAAACCTTATTTGACTGGACTAAAGAGACAATAAATAAATGATTACTTATCAATTTATAAGCATGTAATATTTTTCGTGACCTAATTAAAGCTAGTATTTTACTTACAATTTCCGATGCAATGGTTTCCAATTTGTATGATAATAATACGTTATCCGAATCCATTGTAGTTAAACTAAATGTTATATTATCACCACCAGCACATAATCGACAAAGTGTTTCATCTAAATGTTGTTTTAATATTATTTGAGAATCGATACATTGTTTGATAAATTTATAAGCATCATTCAATCGAACAGCGCAAATTGTACAAATACCATTCGGTAATTTGATCTTGCAATCCACCTAAAATAAAAAATGTAAAAGATTCAGAAACAATAATGTATATTACAATGAAAAACAAATAATTTCATTCTTACAATTTCTGGCATAATTGCTTCCAATTTATCCACAAAACGTTTGCCATCTGAATCCAGATCAAGTATAGTGAACGATACATTTTTGTCACTTATACATAATTGACAATGGTGCATAAACTTATTCATGATTAAAATTAAATTTTCTACCAAAAAAAGCTTCTTATAATAAGTAAAATATAAAAATATTGTAAATGATAGTATGAGAGGTTAACTTATAAAAATCTGACACGAAACCAGTTGGCCAGATGAATTTTGTGTAAAATTACTAGTATAAGAAGAAGAATAAATAACTGCGTATTTAATTTTACAACTTTTGCCTTAATTGCTACTTGATCTAGGTTCTAGCTATTTGTTTAAATAAAATTTAAATAAAAAAAAAAATAGAAAGATAAGTAATCATTCTGCAGCTAAAGTCAATAAAGTTGAATGAACTTTACCTACAGGACCGTAAATGTAAACAATTACTTTAAATATAATTTGTCACTTTTTTTTTACATGATTATTATTTAAAATCAAATCTAAATGTTGTATGTAGAATAATGTTTTTTACTTACTATAAAAATCAATATGTATTTGAAAATTTATAACACAACATTCAACTGGCCAACTATTTCGAACAATGATCTTACAGTGTCATCTATATGGTAATGTTTGAACTATTTGCAAATCAAATTTTGCTGTCGATAAAAAAGAAACCTGTAATTTGTATACTAGTAGTGTTATCTATGAATTATTTTTAAACAAGTATTGCCATTTTTACATTCTTCTGATCACAACGAAGTCTGAGAATTTTCACTTGGTATTAGGAACACATGAATAAAGTTGAAAATAACTAAATGTCACTTCATGTTGAAGAATTATTTTTACCACTTTGACTGCAAGGAAAAAGTGGTATAGCGTTTGGTACGGTGTCTGTAACATTTTCAAAACAAAATTTGTATATAGAAATCCTCCATATAGCCTTTAGATGACGAATCTGAACTTAGTTTATGTGGGTGTATGGATGTGCGTCGTCAGCTCGCTCGCTCGTTCATTCGGTCGTCAGACAAAATTTTGTGATCGCAACTCCTCCTAGACGGTTTAACCGATTTTAATGAAATTTTCAGGATAAATTTGTCTAGTACCCAAGATGGTCATGTGGTTTTATTTTTTCAATTAATGCCAACTTTCCGAGAAAAAAAATCACTAAAGTTTATAAAAATTTATATTGGCTACATTATTTATTCGATTTTCATCAGATTTTCAGAAAAGATTTCCCTAATGCTCCCATTAATTATGTAATTTTATTAATATCCAGTGTTGCCAACTTTCTGAGAAAAAAATTACTAAATTTTTAGAAAATTCATTATGACCACTATTTAACCGATTTTAATCAAATTTTCATAAAAGATTTTCCTAATGCCTAAATAAATTATGCAATTTTAACAAAATACACTGTTGCCAACATATTGAGAAAAAAAATCACAAATATTTTTAAAAATTCAAAATTCAAAATGTATGTAATATTATTTACGAATATTTTAAGACTATTTTTATATTTTTTTTTAAAACACCACATTTTAAAAATGGACTAAAAAGTATAAAATAACAAGATTAGAAGTATATGGGTAAACCCATATAGAGACCACTTTGACATTTCTCGGAAAATTGGCAACACTGTATTTTAATAATATTATAATTTATGTGGGCACTAGGTGAAACTTTGAGGAAAATTTCGATCAAAATCGAATAAGTGATGTAGTAGCCATAATAAATTTTACTAATTTTTTTCTCGGAAAATTAGCAACACTGTATTTTGTTAAAATTACATAAATTATTTGAATACTAGGAAAATTCTTTGTTAAAATTTGAGTAAAATTGGTTAAATAACATGGCCATAATAAAATTTTTAAAAATCTAGTAATTTTTTTTTCGAGAAGTTGGCAACACTGCATATTAATAAAATTATGTAATTAATGGGAGCATTAGAGAAATCTTTTCTGAAAATTTCATCAAAATCGGATAAATAACGTAGCCAATATGAATTTTTAAAAACTTTAGTAATTTTTTTTTCGGAAAGTTGGCATTACTAGAAAAAACCAGAACCACATGACCATCTTGGCCATTAAACAAATTTATCCTGAAAATTTCATTAAAATCGGTTGAACCGTCTAGGAGTTGCGACTACAAAATTTTGAATTACGACCGAGCGAGCTGATGACGCACACACATACACCCACTTATAAACTAAGTTCAGATTCGTCATCTAGGGACTATATAAAGGATTTCTATACACAATTATTGTTTTTTTGCTAATGTTCCAGACACCGTACCAAACCCTATACCACTTTTTCCTTTCAGTCAAAGTGGTAATAATTTCTCTTAGGCCCCTACAGATTCCTGACTCACCATACAAATTGCCCTAAAAATTTGTGATTGTGAATTTTCACTAAGGTATGACAATACTTGTGTAAAATTTAAAACGAAAAAAGGAGTTTAGGAAGTAGCTGTCTCGTTGCGTCTCCCCATGTTTTTACCACTTTGACTGCAAGGAAAAAGTGGTATAGCGTGCGCGTACGGTGTCTGGAACATTAGCAAAGAAAAAAAATTTGTATATAGAAATTTTTTATATAGTCCCTAGATGACGAATCTGATTTTAGTTTATGTGGGTGTATGGATGTGCGTCGTCAGCTCGCTCGCTCGGTCGTAAGTCAAAATTTTGTGGCCGCAACTCCTCCTAGACGAAGTTCAACCGATTTTAATGAAATTTTCAGAATAAATTTGTCTGGTACCCAAGATGGTCATGTAGTTTCATTTTTTTCCAGCGATGCCAACTTTTCGAGAAAAAAATTACTAAAGTTTTAAAAAATTCATATTGGCTACATTATTTATCCGATTTTGATCAAATTTTCACAAAAGATTCTTCTAGTATTCATATAATTTATGTAATTTTAACAAAATACAGTGTTGTCAATTTTCTGAGAAAAAAAATACTAAAATTAATTATGACCATTTTATTTAATCGATTTTAATCAAATTTTCATAAAAGTTTTTTCTAGTGCCTAAATAAATTATGCAATTTTAATAAAATACAGTGTTGCCAACTTATCGAGAGGAAAAAATTACAAATTTTTTTAAAAATTTATTGTTGCTACATTATTTATTCGATTTTGATCGAAATTTTCGCTCAAAGTTTCTCCTAGTGCCCAACTAAATTATAATATTATTAAAATACATGGGTTAGTCAGTTAAGATGGTTCGGAGACATGTTGAGAGATTGTGTCTAATGAACGACTGCTGTTAAAAACAATTAATTTGAATGATTTTGAATAATAATAATAATTTAATTAATTTAATTTAAGTTGGTGTTAGTCAGTTAAGATGGTTCGGACCCATGTTGAGAGATTGTGTCTAATGAACGACTGCTGTTAAAAACGATTTATTTGAATGATTTTGAAAAATAATAATAATTTAATTAATTTAATTTAAGTTGGTGTTAGTCAGTTAAGATGGTTCGGAGATATGTTGAAAGAATGTGTCTAACAAACGTTTGCTGTTAAAAACGATTTATTTGAATGATTTTGAATAATAATAATAATTTAATTAATTTAATTTAAGTTGGTGTTAGTCAGTTAAGATGGTTCGGAGACATGTTGAGAGATTGTGTCTAATGAACGACTGCTGTTAAAAACAATTAATTTGAATGATTTTGAATAATAATAATAATTTAATTAATTTAATTTAAGTTGGTGTTAGTCAGTTAAGATGGTTCGGAGACATGTTGAGCGAATGCGTCTAATGAACGTTTGCTGTTAGAAAGATTTATTTGAATGATTTTGATGGTATACGTTTGCTAGTGGACGTCCGATTAGTAGTTGGAGTGGTATGATTGAAAGAGTGGCTTGCGTGAGCAAAAGTTTCCAAGTAGTAGAAATAGAAGTGAGCATGTATGAGAGTGGAATTATGAATGTGGATGAAGCGAAGTAGGAAAGCTTTCGTTGTTTAGAACGACAAAAAATATACCACAAAAAAAAAGATTAGAAGTATATGGGTAAACCCATATATAGACCACTTTGACATTATCACATAAATGATAAGAAATAGGAATAAAAACATTTTTCACCGAAAGTTGGCAACAGTGTACTTTGTTGTAATTATCTAATTTATTTGGATATCAAAAGAATCATTTGTGAAAATTTGAACAAAATCGGTTATACAACATGGGAAAATAAATTTTAAAAAATTTTAGTAATTTTTTTCTCAGAAAGTTAGCAACACTGTATTTTATTAAAATTACGAAATGTATGTGGGCACTAGGTGAATCTTTCCTGAAAATTTGATCAAAATCGGATAAATAATGTAGCAACAATGAATGTTTAAAAACTTTAGTAATTTTTTTCTCGGAAAGTTAGCATTACTGGAAAAAACCAAAACCACATGACCATCTTAGGCACTAGGCAAATTTATCCTAAAAATTTCATTAAAATCGGTTAAACCGACTACTAGGAGTTGCAATCACAAAATTTTGTCTGACGAGCGAGCGAGCTGACGACGCACATCCGTACACCCACTTATAAACTAAGTTGAGATTCGTCATCTAGAGGCTATATGAAGGATTTCTATACAATTTTTTTTTTTTAATGTTACAGACACCGTACCAAACGTTATACCACTTTTCCTTGCAGCCAAAGTGGTAATAATAAAAATTTCAATTAATCAATTTTTAAAGAGCATTAAATATATATACATTCATACCGTTCACAATCATGCCATTCGTACCAAAAACAATGTGGCACAAACTCTAATTCCACTATCCTCCAGGGTTGGACTGGCCTACCTGCCCACCGGGCTTTTCCTGGTGAACCGTCATAATTATAAGAGCCGTAACCGAAAATTGTCAAAAAATTAAAACTAATTTCTGAGTTTTACAAAAATTTAAGAACAGATTATTACAAACAAATCGATATGTATTGAAATACATACATACACAATCACGCCATGTACCCAAAAGGGTGTGGCACAAACTCTTTTCATCATCCCGAAATCAGTCGCCTCCAAACATTCCTATCCAAACAAGCAACTTTCGCTTTATCTACATTCATAATTCCACTCATACATGCTCACTTCTATTTCTACTACTTGGAAACTTTCCCTGCACGCAAGCCACTCTCTCAATCATACCACCACTCCAACTACTCATCGGACGTCCACTTGCAAACGTATACCATCAAAATCATTCAAATAAACCTTTTTAACCAGACGTTCATTAGACGCATTTGCTCAAAATGTTCGAACCATCTTAACTGACTAACACCAACTTTTGCTACAACATTTCTTTCAATTTTACACTCATCATACACTAGTCTATTTCGTACCCGATCTCTCCTATTTACACCACATACCCTACGTAAAAATCTCATTTCCACAGCAGTCATTTTCCGTTTATGCTTTCGCAACCAAACCCAACATTTACTACCATACATCAACGTAGGCACCAAAACTGCATTGTATATTTTATTGAAAATTTGAAATAAAACATTAAACACTCTTACTAATTTATCATTCAGTACTAATTTTACAGTACATATTATTAAAATAAAGCTGGTATAGTTTAAAGTTCTGTATTAATATTTATTTATTATCGACGTTTCGACAAACTAAGCCTCCGACTTCAAGAAAAATAATAAATACGTTTGCGTGGACGTCCGATGAGTAGTTGGAGTGGTATGATTGAGAGAGTGGCTTCCGTGCAGCAACAGTTTCCAAGTAGTAGGAATAAAAGAGCATGTATGAGAGAGGAATTATGAATGTGGATGAATTTGCGAAAGTTGCTTGTGTTGGATAGGAATGTTTGGAGGCGACTGACTTAGGGATGATGAAAAGAGTTTGTGCCACATCCTTATTTGGGTACATGGCGTGATTATGATTCTTCAAATTTTTTTATAATAAAGATTCACTAAGGCATTAAGGCTTAAATAAAATTTTGTAATAATTTATAAAATTTTATGATGTAGTTACTTACTTCGTTAACTAAATTATAATTTCAATTTGAAAGGTTTGAGGGCAATAATTAACATACATACATACATAGACAATCACGCCATGTACCCAAATAAGGGTGTGGCACAAACTCTTTCCACTAATCCCGAAATCAGTCGCCTCCAAACATTCCTATATCCAGAGACAAGCAACTTTCGCTTCATCCACATTCCACAATTTCTCCTCTCATACATGCTCTTTTATTCCTACTACTTGGAAACTTTCGCTCACGCAAGCCACTCTGTCAATCATACCACCACTCCAACTACTCATCGGACGTCCACTTGCAAACGTATACCATCAAAATCATTCAAATAAATTTTTTCAACAGCAAACGTTCATTAGACGCATTCGCTCAACATGTCGTCCGAACCATCTTAACTGACTAACACCAACTTTTGCTACAACATTTTTTTTACTAAATTTCACACTCATCATACACTAATCGTATTTCGTACCCGATCTTTTCTATTTACACCACATATCCCACGTCAAAATCTCATTTCCACAGCAGTCATATTCCGTTTATGCTATTGCAACCAAACCCAACATTCACTGCCATACATCAACGTAGGCACCAAAACTGCATTGTATATATATATATATATATATATATATATATATATATATATATCTATATATATATTTACTAAAACTAAATTGATTAATTATATATTTATTTAATAATCTACTATTACCTTCAAACCTTCCAAACTCAAATTTAACTACTGGTTGACAAGAAAAAACCAAAAAACCAAAACTACAAAAAGAACACATAATTTATGTAATTCAATTGTATCTATTTTATATTTTTTATAAAATATGTAACTAAAGATGGCCGTGATTTAATAACCGAAACGTACAAATAATAAACATAAATAAATTAATTGTATATTTATTAAATAACTCATTATTGTCTTCGAAACCTTGAAATTAATATTTTGTTACCTTGTTACCTTTGTTACTTGTTTCTATGTTTTGTTTTTTGTATCTTTTGTATCTTTTTCCTGATGAAGACGGATATTGAGTTTTGTCGAAACATCGATTTTTAATAAATATTAATACAGAACTTCAATTTAAGCATTTTTATTTTACTAGAAGAATTTTTAATGAAAATTTGATTGAAATCGGTTAAATAATGAATTTTCTAAAACTTTAGTAATTTTTTTCTCGGAAAGTTGGCAACACTGGATATTAATAAAATTATATAATTAATGGGAGCATTAGGGAAATCTTTTCTGAAAATCTGATTAAAATCGAATAAATAATGTAGCCAATATGAATTTTTATAAACTTTAGTAATTTTTACATAACTAACTACATAACTACATGACCATAAGCACAAGACAAATTTATCCTGAAAATTTCATTAAAATCGGTTGAACCGTCTAGGAGGAGTTGCGGCCACATAATTTTGACTTACGACCGAGCGAGCTGACGACGCACATCCATACACTCACATAAACTAAGTTCAGATTCGTCATCTAGAGGCTATATGAAAGATTTTTATACAATTTTTTTGTTTTTTTGAAAATGTTACAGACAGCGTACCAAACGCTATACCACTTTTTCCGTGCAGTCAAACTGGTAGTAAAGCTAAAGTTTTCAATCAGTTATCTAAGGTTACTATTGATAATAGAAGCTTAGCTTTCAAAATATGTATTTAACTTTTTAAAATTTAATATTTGTAGTATAAGAGAATTTATTTCATTTTATTAATTAGTCTAACAAATTTACCGTGTAAATGTATATTCTCACCTTACTTTTAAATGTGATTTTTGTCAAAATTATTTTTCACGTTTACTTAAAATTACTTATTAACGTTAGTCAACGCGTGTCATGTAACACGTAACGCAAATACAAAACATTTTGCATTTCATATTGAATTTATTCGTTTAAATGACCAGATTTTTGAATATTTTCAATAAAAACCACTGGGGCTAAAATTAGATGAAAAACGAGCATTGTTTCAACCAGACTGGTTGCTTCTGCCAACTCTAGCTGAATTCTAAAAAGCACTAATATTTTTTGTAATTTTTAGTTTACGTATATTTGAGTAGGAATACCACACATAAAAACAAAAACTTCAAGAAATAATAAAGGCATTTTTACAAAATTTTAATAAATTATTTACTAATATTTATATTCTCTAATACATTTTATTAGTTGTTGCCAAATACAATTATTTTTGTCATAACCATTTTAACATATAACATAAAAGTATAAATATAATAGATTTATTCTTAGATGTGTATAAAAATGTTGTTTTAAGTTGGTATTGTTAGTAAAAGTTTAAATTGCAAATTTCACATTAAAGGTTTCTCTCGTGTATGTTTCGCATGTGACGTTTTAAATGTTGATTTAGACTAAAACTCTTATTACAAGTTTCACATTTATAAGGTTTGTCTTTTGTATGTGTACGTATATGTACTTTTAAATTGCTCTTTAGACTAAAACTCTGATTACAAATTTCACATTTATAAGGTTTGTCCTTTGTATGTGTACGTATATGTACTTTTAAATTGCTCTTTTGACTAAAACTCTTATTACAAATTTCACATTTATAAGGTTTCTCCTTTGTATGTGTACGTATATGTACTTTAAAATTGCTGTTATTAGTAAAAGTCCTATTACAAATTTCACATTTATAAGGTTTCTCCTTTGTATGTGTACGTATATGTACTTTTAAATTGCTCTTTAGACTAAAACTCTGATTACAAATTTCACATTTATAAGGTTTCTCCTTTGTATGTGTATGCATATGTGTTTTTAAATTGATCTTTTGACTAAAACTTTTATTACAAATTTCACATTTATAAGGTCTCTCCTTTGTGTGTGTACGCATATGTACTTTCAAATGTGATTTCCTTAGCCAAACTTTTCCACATATTTTACATTGAAACCGTTTTTTTTCTATGCATGTCTGACTGTTTGTTTTTAAGTTCGAATCATCCCTGATAGATTCTACACAACTGCGACTGTTCTCAGAAGATGTTCCAGGTTGTAAACAATCGTTACTATTAGCAGTTTGTTTATCAATATCAGTGTTTTCGACATCAGCCTTAAGTATTGTATTGTCTCGCAAGCGTTCCAATTTTAAATTAAATTTCATTTTAATATTGTTTGCCAATCTACATTCGGCAGAATTAAAACCACAAAACTTAGAACCTTTAATGCCATGCTCTTCAGTTTTAATTTCGTGTTCAACATCTACTTCGGTAAAATAATCATTGTTAATATTACTTTCATTGCGATTTTCTTCAGTAATTTCTTGTTTTATATCGGTTAGTAATGCGATTACGTCTTCACTCGGACATTCCAATTCTCTTTTTACGTTTATATCAATATCTATATCAATAGTGTCAGCGTAACCCTCTTGAATTGTTTCAGTCTTGACATTTGGATGGTTAATATCCGTTTCGTCTACTTTACTATCATCTTCAAAATTTACGTGAATAGATTCGGAACCACCAACAATATTTTCCTGTTTCATAATAACCACTTCCTCCTCATAATTCGCAAATCTATTATGGAATTCTTCATCAGTTTGTTCAATATTCATATCATTCATGTAGTTGATTGCATTATTTTGTTCCAATTTTATTGCATTTATTACAATTTCATAATTTTCACTTTGTTCTACATATAGACCATTTTGTAATTGCTCTAAATACTTTTCTAGAATTTTTTGCGAACATAAACAGCTCTGAAGAAATTTGTAACTTTGGTTTAACTGAACAATACAGGTCTTACATATGCCATTCGGTAAATTATTATTTACTTTTAGCTAAAAACACATAAATTTAATATAAAATATTAGATACTAAAATATAATACTTACAAGTCCTGGCGCAATTTGATTTAGTTTGTCGTATAAAGTAAGGTTAGGTGAATCGTAATTGATCAAAGCTGACGAGATATCTTTGTTAGTAATACATAAGCGACAGACCTTTGTAAACATAAACATGTTTATCTCTTTGTATTTTCAAGAGTTTATATAGTTTTATTATAAGTAAATATCAATATTAAATACACAAATAACCAATAAACCAGTTAACATGTGACAAGTTTCTTTAGGAATTGTCACTATTGACAACACGTCAGTGGTGCCCAAACTTTTTTTGTAAAACAATACAGAGTTTATAATATATATTTGTTTGTTATATTATTTGCTAGTTGCTTAAATATATTTGCTTAATATTCTTTAATTATATGATTAGTAGTATTTAATTATTAAAAAAATATTCAAAATAATAGTATTTATTTATTGATGAATTTTATGTAATATTTCTAGTATAAGAAAAAGAAGAATAAATGACAACGTATTTTATTGAACGCACCCACAGAAATAATGGAGGGGAGGGACCAATTGATATCGCCTGCGCCTAGAGAAGTAATAAATTTTGAAAGCAACCGCTGCGCTAATGGTGCGTTTGCACCATAGATCATATAATGATCATATATATGATCTATGGTTTACACACTCAATATTTAGCAATATTTACCTACATAAACAATCTATTTTACTATCACAATGTGGAATGAATAGTTCAATAACAAAGACATTCTCGTTTTTAATTTTGTTTTGTATTAAACTCAAGTAACACATATGCATTGTATAATTAATATATCATTTTATAATTAAGTAATAATTTTTAATATTTATTTTATAATTATAATTATATTATTATAATTATAATTACAGTAATTAATGTTTTTACAATATTTTATATGTATAAGCAGTAATACTAACAATATATAGCTATTTTATATATCTAATTGACTAAACGCCACCTAATATCTGACTAATGACGTCACTGTCAGCTCAGTAGTTGATCAGTTAAATTTTGTATTATAAATATTAGCTAATGTTCACTATACGGGTTTTTATTATATTTTGATGAAATCTATTTCAATCATTTTGATTTTCAAAATAACAAATTTTAAATGGTATCTGGAATATTGTTTTCTAATTTCTACAAAATCAACATGTATTTGAAAATATATAATCAATTCTTCTTTTTCTTATACATCAAACATTATACAAAATTTTGCTGGCCAACTGTATTTGTAACATATTTTTGTAAGTCAACCTGGAATACTGTCAAATATAATATTTTTAGATTTTACTTATAGTAAAAAATCTTTCTTTGCTAGAATATTTATTTCTAATCATAAATAGTTTTTTGCAACATTGTCATTTATGTACAAATGATATAAATATATTGTCCACTATTTCTGTGGGTGCGTTCAACTAAAATAGGATGCTTTTTATTCTTCTTTGTATACTAGAAATATTACACAAAATTCATCTGGCCAACTGGATTTCTGTCAGATTTTCCTAAGTTAACCTCTAATACTATCAAATAAAATATTTTTATGTTTTATGATTTCTGTCAGATTTTCCTAAGTTAATCTCTAATACTATCAAATAAAATATTTTTATGTTTTACTGATTGTAAGAAGCTTGTTTGGTAGAAAATTTATTTTTAATCATGAGTGGTTTTATGCAACTTTGTCAATTATGTACGAGTGATGGAAATGCATTATTCACTATACTTAATCTGGATTCAGATGGCAAACGTTTCGTAGATAAATTCGAAGCAATTATGCCAGAAATTGTAAGAATGAAATAATTTGTTTTGATTGTAATATACATTATTATTTTTGAATCTTTTACTTCTCTTATTATAGGTATATGGCAGAATCAAATTTCCGAATGATATTTGTACAATTTGCGCTGTTCGGTTGAATAATGCTTATGTATTTATAAAACAATGTATTGATTTTCAAATAATATTAAAACAACATTTAAATGAAGAACGTTGTCGATTATGTGCAGGTCGTGATAATATAACATTTACTTTAACTACAATGGATACGGATAATGTATTGTTATACGAATTGGAAACCATTGCATCGGAAATTGTAAGTCAAATACTAGCTTTAACCAGGTCCATGATAAATTATTAAATTATGTGTATGCTAAAAATTAGAACTGTTAGCTGTTTCTGGTTAATTTTTATCGTTTACAGCGTTCACCTGCGACTCACCCTGCATTGTGTCATAGTAGAATCTTTCATGAAAAACGACCCAACTGTCAATAAAACTTCCGTTAAATCTGTTCAGTTAATTAAGTTTTTCCGTTTATAGCGTTATAGCGTTTAGGTTTATTCCAACTTTTTGTTAGTATTACACAGCTCTGTGCTAGATTTTAACTTTATAACTCTCTTTCCAAGTTGCATTTCAAAACCGGACAAACATACATATTTACAATGTGCTTTATATGTATAGATTAACTTGTTCTTAATGTATTTTATTAGATTTGCTTATAATAAGCTTATTAATTACTATAATATGTATATAAGAGTGATGGGGGAATAGTTACTGTGAGAATAATGTTAGCGTCTCTGTGTTGCTGTTTTCAGGCTTATGAAAATTTCGTCTTGCATTTTTAATTGCGCGCAGATTATTTTTAACCTTTTGTTACCCCATAACCAAGTAAAACGTACCCACGCAGCCTATAGTAGGATTTAGATCTCTCACATAAATCAAATATTAGTTAAATATCATAGGGACTTGGTGTTATTAGTAGATATATGTTTTATTAAGCTCTTTTTAAATCGGTGATTTTTATTATATGTAATATATAATTTTAATTTATATTTTTAGCTGGAATGTACTGAAAAGTTTTCGGATTGTATTTGTTCAATTTGTTCGGTTCGATTAAATGAAACGTATAAATTTGTAGAAAAATGTTTTAAATTGCAAGAAATTTTCAAGCGATATGCAAAACAACAATCGCAAAATAGTGAAGTTATGATAAACGAAATTAAAGAAGAGAATATCGATGAAGAATACATTAAACTAGATTTGGAAACTGATATAAATATTAAAGTTGAAGAAAGTTTAGAATCACAAAATAATAGAATTTTTGTTGCTGTTTGTATGAAAGAAGTAGCTATTAATGAAGAGAACATTAAAGTAGATTTGGAAAATGATACAAATATTAAATTTGAAGAAAGTTTGAAACCAGAATCTTTAGATTTACATTCAGAAATAATAATTAAGAAAGAATATTAGGATTTTGAGAATGAAATCAATATAAAACGCTGTCAAGCTAGTAGAAATTCGAATAGCTCGGAAGAAAATGATGAATCTGTAAAGAAAAGAAAATTCCATAATGTACATTATTTGAGAGAACTTCTGCTAGTCTTTATAATTTAAAAGTACATAGTTGTATACATACAAATGAAAGACCTTATTAATGTAAAATATGTGAGAAAACTTTTACTGTAAGTGGAAACTTAAGAAGACATCCGTTCTCATGCCAAAGAGAAACCTGATGAATGCGAAATAGAAAACTTTTACTCAGAGTAGAAATTAAAAACAAACATATTCATATTCATAGTGTAACGCTGTAATTTTTATGGTTCACTTTTTATTAATGATTAATGTTTAAATATTATTAAACTTTATTCAGACTGCTGTTTCGCTAGCGAAATCAGTGTTATGTTTTAGCGCAGAACTAGTGGTTTTGAACCAAACCACATGTAAGCTTATGGTGACACACTGCACATGCACGGATTTAGTTTATTAGCAAATTTTGTTTCATCGCAGCCAAAGTCTGACTTGACCAAGGTTCCTTAACTAAAATTCACTTATGTTTTAAGAGCGGCCAATTAGATTTTATTAAAATAAGATAGCGATCTATATACCGGGTGTCCGTTCGTCAAGTTCGTATGGGCGTTTAACATGCATTTTCGATTATTTGCGATATATTTCTTTCTCGAGTTAAATTCGAAGAAATACTTAGACTTTTCGATAAGGCATAAAAAGTTCTATAATTTTTTTTCGATTTTTTGGTTTTTATTTTTTTTCTCGAAAATTATGATGTGTAGGAAAATAAGCATGGTATGAAAAAATGCGGAATAATGAGTACTATAATTGAGTGAAAAAATCATTATTCGAGGATGCATTGTTTAGTAGAAAAAATTAAAAACTGAATTTTTGAAATAGCTAAGTAACTTTTTTCTATAACTCATCTTGGTTTGCCAGGAAAAATTATTGAAAATTCTAAAATATTTTTTAGAATTTTCAATAATTTTTCCTGCTAAATCAGTATGAGTTAGGGGAAAAAGTTACTTAGCTATTATGTAGCCAATTTTTTTCTCTATTTTACTGATTTTTTTCAGATTTTTTTGAGCAAATTTTGAAAAAAGTTATATTTTAATAAAAATCTAAGGGCCCTTGAGATATTTTCAAAAATTCAGTTTTTATTTTTTTTCTGCTAAACGATGCATCCTAGAATAATGATTTCTTCAATCAATTATAGTACTCATTATTCCACATTTTTCCATATCATGCTTATTTTCCTACACCTGATAGTTTTTGCGAAAAAAAATAAAAACCAAAAATTCTAGCGCCCAAACGGCACATGCTAGCAAATTAAAACTAAAACCAAATAATAGAACCTTTTATGTCCTATTGAAAAGTATTCTAAGTATTTCTTCGAATTTTATTCGAGAAAGAAGTATATCGCAAATCATCGAAAATGCATGTTAAACGCCCATACGAACTTAACGAACGAACACCTGGTATATATTTTTATGAAAGAAACGTCAAATTTATAATATGTAAATGAGCAGTGGAAAATAAAATTGATATTATTTTGAAAAAGCATATTTAATATACTAAAATAAAATTTATTTTAGAAACAGAAGAAAAATTAGCGAAAACAAAGAAGATGGTAAATTCATCGTATAAACTTATAAAAATTTATTTATAATCTATACAATTCTAAATGTTCTGTTTCGCATTGGTATTTTTCACCTGATTGTATAGGTCTTATTTTATATAATAATAAATTGTTGTTTGAGACATATTTAACATAACAAAACAACTTGAACTGTAAATAAAACTGTACTGAACATAACCAAACTGTATACAACGTAAATAGAAATATCAAAAATAATTTTTAACAGCATTTAAATTGTCATTACTATGCAGGCGTATCTAAAAGTTCATCAAAACCAACAGGCAATGTAAATGATTAGGTTTTTGCGCTGTGTTAAATCGTGAAACTAAAACTAAATCGCAAAACTGTTTTGGCAATCTGAATGAGGTTTTATTCTAAATATAAAAATGCCAGTATCTTTTTTTACATGTTTATTATTTTAAACAAAATATAAATTTTATATCTTATTCAGAGTGGCGTTTTAGTTTTACCAAGAAGCATAAAGATTTGACTAATCCAAACACTTGACACATTTTTAGTTTTTTCACCGAGTGTTTGAATTGGTCAAACTCTTGTGCTTGTGCATAAAGCTAACATGTATTTAATAATTTATAACACAACATTAAATGAGATAAACTTTGTTTATGCGTTCCTAATACAAATTGAAATTTTCAGTCTTCATTGTGACAAGAAGATAACAGTTTGTTGATATATTCTAACGTAAAGATGATAACATTTGACCAAATCAATTTTATGTATTTTTTTTTATATTAATTTTATTATTATTAAATATGTAAAATATATTAAATATTATTTATAATAAAATTCAAATTAATAAATAAATGACTATTAATATGTAATATGTGTTGACAAATTGTTTTAACTTTATTTAATAATATGAATAAAATATTTTTTGTTCAAGCGTATCATAGGACCTATAGTAGTTGAAGTTTCTTTATATTTAGTCAAATATTTATTGTTTATGTAATGTAAACTACTACAGAAAAATAAATAAGGAACTTTTTTTTACTTAATTATATTAATTAGTATATATATATATATATATATATATATATATATATATATATATATATATATATATATCAAAAGATAATATGTAATAATATATTACAAGATATGTTATGTCGAAGATGTTCGACAAGTGCTTAAGTGTTTATGTCCTTTAGATCACAGGTAAGATTTTTGTAAATTTATTTGCTACTGAAGATGGAAGCTTAGCTTCCGAAATACGTATTTAGCTTTATTTTAATTTAAGTGTGGTTTTGGGATTTTTTTATAATATTTTTATTTAAATTTCGCCACAGTAGATCATTTTCTAATCTTTTATAACACACAGGGTGGCTAAAACTTTGTGAAAACCAATTTCCCTGACTTTTCCCGGTTTTCCAGAACCTTTTTTTCATTTTTCCCTGACTTTTATATTTAAACAAATATAAATTCCCAAGTACTGTGAATCACAAAATATTGATTAAAATCGGTTTAAAATTAGATAAAGATGAGTTACAACCTCGAACTTAATTAATTATAATGATTTCTAAGTCAAGGTGTGAAAAAATTGAGATAAGATTAATTTGAATATACTAAAAGTGAAATTCATAAAAATTTTGCGAATTTTATAATAATACAATTACAAATTTGCACAACATTTGCTCAAAATTAGTGTTTGTAATTTTGTAACTTCGACAAACAAATTTTTTCCCTGACTCCAAATGAAATTCTCTGACTTTTCCAGGACCAACAAAATTCCCTGACTTTTCCCGGTTTTCCAGGTTTTGGCCACCCTGAACACAGTAAAACAAATGTATTTTAATCTGATTTTTTATTGTATTACTATACTATTTTTGTAATACTTACATTATATCACAAATATCTTTTGTATATACTTACCTCCACGGAGGCTGTTGTACAATATTATGTACCTCTAAAAGTGAAATAAAGGATAATAATAATAAAAAGAAAATAAACGAAATAATAATAATACTTTATTTAGCCTCAATAGATATACAATTTTTGTTTATAAAAAAATTTGAACGCAATCAATTATAATATACTTATAGTAACATACATACTTATAATCTAAACATTTAAAAAAATAGAAACATATATTAAACTCTTTTTTACTCTAGATAATAAGTCTTAACTAGGACTGCGAAAAATGATTGAACTGGATTAAAAGATCGCTCGATCGATCCAAACGATCGCAATAAAAGCAAAATCAATCAGAATCGATTTGAGGGTTCAATCAGATCAATCAGATTGTATAGTCAAATTGATCATCGAATTGTTCTGATCAGATGATCGATCTAATTATTTGATCAATGAGATCATTAGACTGCGTTAATTTGTAGGTTGATCAATACAATGATTTCTGAAATTTGAAACAAAACAGTCATATGAACACGTTCATTCAAAGACTTGCTTGCCGCTAGCGAAAATTGACGGAAAGTATTAAGCTGTGCTTTTGTCAAATTTTGTTTTTACGCCTTCTTTTGATCGATTTGGAACGATCTGTTTGGTCAAGATCGATTCTAATCGAAAAAAAATCAATAATCGATCACAAATTTCTATAATCGCACAGTCCTAGACTTGACATACTTTTTAAATTGCTTAAAATAATTTTTCAAACTATTTGGTAACTTATTCAATTAAAATATATTGTATTTTGTGCTTGCACATTATTTTTATCTAATTTAAACTCATTTTTATTTCTCATATCATAATTATATGCGCGTTTGTGAAAAACTCCATAGAACTTTAAAGAAAAAAAAGTTATGAATACGTTTACATCAGGGTCCTTAAAAGACACTAGCTGAGATTACTATATTATTACGAGATAACAGTGAATTTGAAGGAAATTAGTTTTAAATTATTGATGAAAGTCAAATTTATTTGTAATAGTAATGCTACATTAATGTGCTTTATGAAAACTAATATACAAATCCAAATGAGCCCATCTTTCTACAGAAGACCTTTTTTTGTCAATTGTTACTGTCCAATCAAAATATTTATTATAATCTGCATCCATTTTTTTGGTAACAGTATGCTGTAGATCTGTTAATGTTATTGTACAATTATATTTATGTAATTCTTCACTGCGTAATGGAGTAATCAAACATAGGTAGTAATAAGAAGTGAACATCTCGTATCTACAAATCAAATGACCAACATCACTGTTAATAATAAAATATTTACATTTCTTTTCAATATGAACATCTATTTGTCTAGGTAAACTAAATATAATGTCCCCATGTGCAAAAACATAATGATTTATTAATGTATCATTTGATATATTTTTATTACATAAATAACAAAGATTACTTTTTTCACAATAATAATAGTAATGCTTTCGACTTTTACTCGAAATATCATTATAAACACAACCCTTTGCATTATTTTTGCAAGTTTCAAGTGCAGGTTGACAATTTTCACAAAACCATCCATTTTTATCAAGATATGTATAGTTGGTTAATTTCGCAACACAATTATTAATAACACACATTTCCGTGATGTCTGTTTCACAATCTTCCCTCAGTTGTTTCACTGTAATAGTAAATGTAGTATCATCAAATCCTCTTAAAACGTCTATTAAACTATTTACACTGTTGACAAGTGACGTATCTTCTTGAATCGCACGAACTTCTTCCGGAAGAACACGATAATAATCGGATAGTGAACGTTTTTCACGTTTAATATCTAAATTATATTCGAAATTTGACGCTTTTTCTGGCTTGCCCAAATACCGAACAGCATGGTATATTTTCCTTGTCGTAATGCACACTTTTGTATGCAACAAAAACAAGACATTAAATGCAACGAGTAAAAAATTTTGTTGCGATGATTTTGTAATGTCGTGTGTAAGTGTACATGGATTTTCAACTACCTTTTGCGGATGTTTTAAACGACAATGTTCCAAGAATTTGTCACGAGTTCCAATCCAATCACAAACATCAGATTCAGCAATTGGACAAATAAGTGGACGATATTCACAAACATTTTCATGTGCTTGCCCATTATAAGAAAATGATAATTTCACTTCACATCCGTTATCTTGATATTTGCATGGAAATTTGATGTACTGAGCAATTGTTTCAAAATGCTCATTTCTTGTGGCATTTCTCAACTCCGAAACAGTGCACCGTCCGCAAATAGCTTTCTCGTCATGACAAAGATATATAGGTCCACATGATAAATAGTTTTGACATTCATCACATTGTAATTTTAATGCAGCTTCTTTAGAAATTTCCATTCTTACAATAATATTTAGTAATAATTTAATAAATATTACTCGTAATTACTTATCACACATATACAACAGGTGATTAAACACTGCAAATCACAAACACGAGAAATAAGTTTTATACAGTGACAACTTTTGCTTTATAGATATGTCACTAACATATATCAGATTCGTTCAATGGTTCGTTCATTCGCCTATTGCTGCAACTAGTTGGCCAGTTAAATGTTGTGTTATAAATTTTCAAATAGATACATATTAATTTTTTTTTAGTAATTGTTCTACATAACATTTAATTTGGTTTAAAATAATAATCATATAAAAATATGACAAATTATATTGAACGTAATTTTTTACATTAATATTTAGGTGACCGTCTTGTAGCTGAAGTCAATAAGTATTGAATGAAGTTAGATTGAATAAGATAGAACCAAAAAGAACTTAATGTTAGTTACAAATAATAGAGTCAGATGGCGACACCTGACACAATTTAGCTAGATTAGATATTGTACAGTTTATATAATTTTAACAAGTTTAAACTAAACAATTTTTTTACTTTAATTTAATCAATTTGCTACTGTTTAAGTTTTACATTTTAAATTCTTAAAATATTTATTATAATTTAAAATAAATAAAATATTATTTTCAAATTTACGCGCTAATAGTATAGAAATGTGTTTTGCAATGATACCAACTTAATCTCCATGGTGGGGTAACATTTATTTTAGTATAATCTTTCCCGTTATATGTATAGTTCAGTGCATCAATCACATACCAACTATGAAATCTACTTCATTCAATATTTTAGACTTTCACTACAGGACCGTCAACTAATTATCAATGTAAACAATTATTACTTTAAATTATTACTTTATTCCTTTTTCTACATGAATATTATTTTAAACCAAATCTAAATGTTATTTAGAATGTTTCTTAATTACTATAAAAATCAACATGTATTTAAAAATGTATAACACAACATTCAACTGGCCAACTATTTCGAACAATAAACGACTGAACCTGGACTGAACGAATGATGTCCGATTCTAATAAAACAAAATTATATGTAAATATTTGACATCGTAAATAGATTTAAATATTAATAATGAAAAAGATCAGATAATAAAGAGATATAAATACATGAAAAAAAAAAAATTCAAAAAACAGCTATTCAGGGCAAAATACAAACACTGTTCTCTCCCACTCCGCGGACAAAATATTGGTTTATCTCTGGCAGTGGCGCAGCAATATTTATTTTTTTGTGCAATAAAGAATATATTTTATTTATCAGCATTATTTGGAATATTTGTAAAACAATTTTTAAAACCAATACTGATATTTTTGACAACAGATGAAAAAGTTATATATCATTTTAAAATGTTTTACCTAAATAAAAATACTTTTTTAGTTTTTATTAAAATTCTCATATATTATTTTGTGTATAAGATATGTCCGTTTATATTTGATGTTTTTACTTCAAAATATAAATAAACAGCAACATATAAATAAAAATTTTAACGAAAAAATTAAAATTATTACGATATTTATGTTCATGATAAAATTTTATTCTGTAAATTATTTAATGCAGAAGAAATTAAATTATAAAACATTAAGTTAAAATAAAAAATTACAAGAATTTTCTAATATTTATTTTTTTAATTAAAATGAGGCATATTAATTATTATTTTGTAAATTTGGTTTAATATATTTATAACTTACTGTATTTTGTTGTTTGTTTTATATTAAAATACATTATTTAAAATATTTATTTTAGTAGGGTACTTGCAATAAAAATTAATATTTGTTTTTTGCTTTAAGTTTTTATATAAGTAGTTTTATATAAAAATTATTTTAAAATTTAAAATTTTTTTATAATTTTCTTGAAAACCGTTTACGGGCTGACATATATATATATATATATATATATATATATATATATATATATATAAAATATTGTGTTTCATACAAAAATTGCACAAGTATATGTTATTGAACTTTTATATATAAAATGCGTATTTATCTTAAATTTTATTAAAAAAAAAGTTTTAATATTTTTGGTAATATTATTTATTTATTATTTATTATTTATTTTCAAATTGCCGTTTGAGTATATACTATGCCTTTTCTGGTGCCTACGCTGATGTATAGTATAGAATGTTGGGTTTGATTTTTACGTCGGGTATGTGGCGCAACTAAAGAAAAATCGGGTGTGTACGCGAAATAGATATTAGTGTATTAATAAATGAGAATTGTATATTGATAGTAAATAAATTAATATTAGCACTACTAATAACTATTACCTTCTTAATTTTGTAAATGTTAGAACTGTGTGTTTTAATAATTTTTGTTTAGTAATTGTAATTTTATCCTGTTCTGTAAGAGTTATTATTAATTAATTAATATTTATACTAAAAGTACAAATATATAAATTAAAAAAAATATATTTTATATAAAAATGTACCAACGAAAAATTTCTAGTACGCCACTGCATATGATAGTTGGTAATTTTGCCACTACGAGAGCTAGTGTGAACTAGGCTATTGTGTCATACTGTCTGACCTTTTTTCTGCAAAATAGTATTTGCTGTAAAACATGTTTAAATTAATCAACTCGTGCCGCTTATGTAGAAGCTATGAGAATATCAACACAACATTGCATCATATTGATTCAGATAATATATCATTATTAAAGAAATTAAATAAAATTGCACCGGGAATTGTAAGTATGATATAAATAAGGTTATGTAGTTGTTAATTACGTATTTATATATATTTAATTTGTTTATACTTATTTCTTAGCTGGAATGCAATGCTAATTTACCAAATGGCATATGTATAAATTGCATCAGAGAATTGAACATCGCATACAAATTTATAATCAAATGTTCCGAATCTCAAACCATATTTCAAAGATATTTAGAACAATTACGAAGTGGACAACAGGCACAACCAGCTAATCATCAAGAAATTCTAATCAAAGTAATAAAATTAGAAGAAACAAATTGTAATAATTGTGAAGTGAATTCGAATAATTATATAACGGTGAAAGATGAGAATGAAAGTGGATTTTTAAATAAAGAAACTAATGAAAAATATAATGTTAGTGATTATGCCAATGATAATTCCGCATCTAATCAAGCAGATTTTAAAATTGATATAAAAGTAGAAGAAGAAATTAGAAATCGTCTTGCAAATCTTAAAAACGAAGACATTGAAGAAATTTGCAATGATTCAACTGATGATATACAAACCGGTCAAAGAGGTGAAGAGATAAAATTAGAAAATACTTCTAATTATTATGATGAAGACGCAAGTGAATTTACTAAAATAGAAGATAACAATGATTCAATTAATATAAATAACGAATATGAGATTACCGATGTGAAAGATATTAAAATTGAGGAGAATGAATTTGAATTTGACGTTGTCGAAGATATACCTAAAAATTTAGAGAATTTTACTGGCTTTGATTTGGTTGAATGTGTTGTAGCAAACCGTTACCAAGTGAAATATGATTTGAAACTAGAACGTCTAGCTAAAGTAATAAATAATGAACTTATGAAAAATGTTAATAAAGTATTAGAAAGACGTGAAATAGGGGAAAATTCGTTGAATGTAAACACTATTATTCAAATGCCTAACAAATACAAGATATGTGAGAATGATTGCAAACGTAGATTAAATTTAACGAGACATAAGCATACTCGCACCGATAAAAAGCTGGACAAACCGTATAAATGTGCGATATGTGGCAGAGCTACTTTTTCCAAATCACACTTAAAGATACATATGCGTATTCATACAAATGAAAAACCATTCACGTGTGAAACGTGTAATAAGTTTTTTGCACAATCTTCCAATCTGAAAAAACATGTTGTGCGTGTTCATACAAATGAAAAAGCATTCAAGTGTGAAACGTGTAATAGGGCTTTTCCATATTCATCCGATCTGAAAAAACATATGCGTATTCATACAAATGAAAAACCATTCACGTGTGAAACGTGTAATAAATCCTTTAATCAATCTTTCAATCTGAAAAAACATATGCGTGTTCATACAAATGAAAAACCATTCGAGTGCAAAACGTGTAATAAATCTTTTACACAATCTTCCAATCTGAAACGACATATTCGTATTCATTCAAATAAAAAACAATAATAATATATGTATAACGAAAAATATAATTAAATAAAAGTATATCAAATACAATTGTTGTTTTTGTATTATTTTTTACCCCGATGGGAATTTTTGTTTAATAAATTAATAATCAATGCTTGAGTCAATTTATTAAAATATTTTTTTGATAATTAAATAAATAATAATTTTATATTATGTTACTTATAGTTGAAAATTAATTTGCTATACGTACAAAAATAAGTTACAGAAAATGAACGACAATTTTAAATTAGGTTTCTTTCACAGATACAAAAGCATGTTATGCGATCTGTTCATGGTAATGATGCACGTGAAATGCTAAACATACGTATGTATTAAATTAAATTGCAAGGTAAAACAGAAACTTTTTTAAGCGCTTTACATTGTTTGTATTGTTATCCTGTCAATAAATTTTAACGAAAGTCGTCTTTACGAACTATCTAGTTAACTAGTTCTGGTTTATTAAATTTGAAACTTTTTGTTATTGTAATATTTATATTATATAATAATAGTAATAAATACTTAATTGAATAAAAAGAATTATTAGATACAATATACATCACAAAATATTTTAACAAATTAAATATAGAATCGGCAAAAATAAACCGCTATTTAAAAAATCAGAAAAATTACCGAATTTCAAATAGGTGTAACTCGGCCAATTTTGAACGAAATTAAATGAAATTTTTTGTACAACAAAGTCTGAAGTCTCTTCTTTAAGTTCATGCAAGACATGTCCCATTTGAACTATTCCGTTCCCCGCCACACCCTGCAGAAAAAACATGTTTTGACTTTTAAAATTGTCAAACTTTGACAACAAAAAAAAATTCGATTTAATTTACCAAACGGGCTTAAAAACTCAAACATTTCTACGTAAATTCCGCTTAATTTTAAGGACTTGCGATGCTCTGGCGCAAAGTTATGATTTTTTTAAAAATTTAACCTGCATTATGCGAGTTTAAAGTTCTGACAAATTTTGAACATTTAGACCATTTTAACGACCAAACAAATGATTTCAATGGTAAAACATTCTTTGATTAAAAGAAAAGTTCAAAATTGTGAAGCATTTTGCAGAATCAACCTAAAAAAAATTTGCAAAATACAGGATAAATTTTAAAAAAATGCAACTTTGCGCCAAAGCATCGTAAGTCCTTGAAATTAAGTGAATTTTACGTATAAATGTTTTAAATTTTACGCCCTTTTGGTACACTGTGTCGAAAATTTTTTTTTGAATATTACACATGTTGTCAAAGTTTGACAACACATGTCAAAATTTGTCAATTTTTTAAATCAAAAAAATTTTTTCCTGCGGGGTGAGGTTGGGAGCGGAATGGCTTAAACGTTGTGTTATTTTGCACGGCCTAAAAGAGGTTGCTTCAAATTATTTTTTCAAAAATTCATCCATTTTTATCCAAAAACCCCAAAAACTCGCAAAAAGCAGGGTAAATTTAGAAAAATTATAACTTTGCGCCAAAACATGGCAGATCCTGAAATTTAAGACAATTTACGTAGAAATGTTTGAATTTTTACGACCGCTTGGTAAATTGATTCAAAAATATTTTTTGTATGCTGTACATGTTGTCATAGTTTGACAATTTTTAAAGTCAAAACATGTTTTTTTTCTGCGGGGTGTGGTATAGAGCGGAATGGTCCAAATGTAACATGTCTTACATGACCTTAAAGACGAGCCTTTACACTTTGTTGTACAATTTTTTTTATTTAATTTCGTTCAAAATTAGCCGAGTTACACCTATTTGAAAATCGGTAATTTTTTTGATTTTTCGAGTTGCGTGTTTTTTTTGCCGAGTATATAAGCAGTTTGGTTAACCACAAGCAATCTGTTACTTCGCGAAGACGACTGAAATGTTCAATATCTTTCATTTAAACAGAAATTAGTTTTCATCAATTATTCTAATATCCAGACAAACAACTGTCGCTTAATGACGTTTATGATTTTTCAATGTAAAATGAATCAGGCTTTTTTTTATTGAAAATTTAAATAATTTTATTCAAATGAAACACGGTTCAAATTCATATGGTATTCGATTAAAAAATATGAAATTAAATGCCGTTATGCTTATATGAAACACGTTGTATAATTGGAAATAGTTTTACTTTGTATATTTTAAAAAGAAAAGAAAAACTATAGTTTGTAATATTCTTTAATTTCTATTCGATTTGCGTACGGTGATTAAATCTAAATTATTTAACGCGATCATTTAGCGATAGTTATCATACAACCATAACTAGTAATATTATTACCATAATAATAATAATAATGATATTTCAGATTTTTCGTGCTTATACTTGAATATATAATATATTTATTTTTCTACTTTTTACAATCTATGTGTACTTATCTGTGACGTCCATATCTATGTGTTTTTGTGGAAATAAAGGATATCATTATTATTATTATTTTTATTATTAAATGAAATGAATTACATTTTTGTTTAAATTATTTTATGCTAATTCTAGTGCTAACAAGTAGTTTAGAAAAATGAATGCTGCATGTACTTACAAATAAAAAGTTGAATATGGGTGAGTTTACTCGTCAGGGTGAGAACTGTTACCCAAATCTATTTTCCCTGTGTTATTATAATTTTTCTCTGTGTTAAATTTACAATTTTATTATGACACTATTTATTGGCACTATTTATATATTTTCATAATAATTTCAAGTAAATAAAAATAATCTTATATCATCATTCAGAAATTGGCGCAGACGATTTATGCGAAGATATTTTACATTGTCAACCATTTATTTCTAATTGTAAAAACGATATCTATCAAATAATTCAGTATCTATATTCAAATTTTAAAGAAATTAAAATTCAAGAGTTGTTACATTCCATGACCTAGACCTAGAATTTAGCGCGACAACTTTTTAAGGGAAATAGTTAGTCAAAAAATATCGCGTTATATTCGGGTAAATACGGTATATTTCATTTATATCTTTAAAACAATTAATGGAGCCGTAGTACGTTGAGAGTACGTCTATTATTAATAAATATTAATACAGAACTAGAGTACAAAAACAGTTTTATTTTAATTTTATATTGTAAAAAAAGTAGATTATATTTCATATTATGTTATTCAATTTTCTAATTGTTATAACTAAAATTTCCTTGATTTCTTATATATTTTTTACCGTATTTGAACAAATTAAAAAACAAAAACCTTGAAGTATATTTGAATAATATTTTTATCATATTTATCCTTAATATAGACAACGCTGTTAACGCACGTGCAGCGCATATTGCATACTAGCCCAGGCGTTTAAAAATATTGTTTATATTTTGGATGGAATTTTTATGCACAATGAAAAAATAAAAATAAATTACGACCAGAATAGGACAATGTAGCAACCATTAATAGAAATTCACAACTGTTATTTGATATGTACACATTAAAATAGGATTTTAAACATAAATAGATAAAATTAAACAACCTAAGAAACGAAACCTAATCTAACCTAATATTAGGTATATATTTTAAATTAAATATAACTGCATGTTAAAGAAAGTTATATCAAAAATTATAAATAATATTCTAGGTTTTCATTCTTGTGAAACTTGCTGTACCGTAAAATAAAATTATTTCAAATGTTTTCCCATTCATTTCATCATCCAATTGTATTTTAATGTAATTCTGTCAAGATGTAATTTACATACCGATATTTTCTGAACTTTTGTAAACATTAACAACAAAACTGATTTACAATATATAAAAATATTTTATTTTTGCAAGAAATATGTTTTCTCATAAATAATTAACATTAGATTGATTTCTATCAAAATAAAACGACTTTAGGATAAGTTCTGTATTAATTTTTATTAATAATCAACGTTTCTAAGTACTCCACGTACGTCATCATCAGGAAAAACTTACACAAATAGTGTTACACTAAATAAACAGAATATACGAACAAGTTATATAAATAATGTTCACGTAAATATTTAGTTTACCATGGAAGTGGAAGAAAATGGTTTCTATTAAGCAATGAGTTAAATAACATTTGGTTTCCATTAATTAAAAATCTATAAAAAAATTTATGATCTAGTTAATTATTTGTTCCTAGTAACTTGTTTCTATGTTCTGTTATTTACTGTACATGTTATTTGTATCATTTATCCTGATTAAGACAAACGTTGAGTTCGCCGAAACGTCAATTATATATAAATATTAATACAAAATTTTAACCTAAAATAGTTTTAATGAATTATCAAATATGTATTAGATAATTAAAATTAAATAATTTTTTTTACACAAATGGATTCACTTTTCAAAGTGTATTTGAACGATACAAAGACATCACAAACATCCATCCAAGCGAGGTTCGAACCCGGGCCAACATATGTACGAGCGGTGCCTCACACATACACACACACACGTCTTAATTCTCTCGGCCATATCGGCAAGCAAATTAAATAATTAAATTTTGCGATTTATTATTTTAAAATTAATTATTCTATTTAATTTAAACTTGATTTTTAAAATTATTTTTTGCAAAAAAATGTTTATGAAACAATTACAAATTTATTCCTAAATTTTAATGAAAGTAAGTTTGAAATATTAGCTTTATTGAAATCGACGGAGTCTAAATTGCCTAAAGAAAGTTTAAAATAATTATATTAATACCTACTTGTAATATTTACTAAAAATTAGTGATGTGATAAATAGTAGCTTAGTCGAATAATCGAATAACGAATATTACAAAATATTATTTTTTTAATTTAGAAATACCTACTACTTAAAAATTATTTACTATGAATGTGCACAGAAACCGTGTTTAGTAAAATTCTTAAATTTCGTTTAACAAAATAGAATTATTTATTTATTTATTTAAATGACAATTACTCGACTATTGCCCCAATTATGGAATGATAAAAGTTACAAAAAACAAAAAATATACATAAAACAAATACAAAATGAATACAAGAATGCAGTTTAAGTAATAAATCGTACATTAATCACATAGCCTTTGAAAATAATAAACAAGTCTGTGTCTAAATATAAGTATGCACAGAGTTATAAAATATATCAATATCTATTGACAAATTATTAAAAATAACACACAATCTAATAATTGGAGATTTACATTGAAAAACTGTTTTACAAGTTGAGACAAAAATGTAATATTTCTACGTCTTGAATTTAATCTAGGAATATAGAAAGTAATTAACTGTAGAAGGTTTGGGTCAGATACATTATTTAAAATTTTATACAAAAATAAACACGACTGCAATTTTCTTCTATCAGATAATGTAATAAGATTAAACTCTAAAAGTAATTTTTTATAAGTATAAGTACATTCAGGATAATAATTATGTGTTTTGAAAAAACAATATTTCACAAATTTCTTTTGTACAGATTCTATCATAGAATCATATTTAACATATATAGGATTCCAAACTTGGAGACAATATTCAAGATTCGATCTTACATAAGAATTATACAATGTAGTAAAAGTTACCGTGTTAAAGTTTTTAGAGTTTCGAATTATAAAGCCCAAGTTTTTATATGAATTTTTAACGA
Source organism: Clivina fossor (assembly GCA_963966155.1). Lineage (NCBI taxonomy): Eukaryota > Metazoa > Arthropoda > Insecta > Coleoptera > Carabidae > Clivina > Clivina fossor. Next base: position 1,240,041 of record OZ014567.1, read on the forward strand.
TAGTTGTAATGTGATCATTGAAACTGAGTTTACTTACTATCAAAGAAAACACCGAGATCTTTATAACGAGAAACTCTAATTAAGACTGTATTATTTAGCTTATAATTAAACGAGATTGCATTTTTCCTTCTTGAGTAAGACATTACTTTACATATAAAAATGTTAAATTGTAGATTACAATTTAAAGACCATTGAATATCTTTAATAAAATTATAATTTATGTGGGCACCAAAAGAAACTTTCCTAAAAATTTGATCAAAATCGAATAAATAATGTAGCCACAATAAATTTTTTTAAACAATTGTGATATTTTTCTCGATAAGTTGGCAACACTGTGTTTTATTAAAATTGCATAATTTATTTAGGCACTAGGAAAATCTTTTATAAAAATTTGATTAAAATCGGTTAAAAATTTTAATAAATTTCTTTCGGTTAAAAATTTTAATAAATTTCTTTCTCGGAAAGTTGGCAACACTGTATTTTATTAAAATTACATAAATTATATGATTACTAGAAGAATCTTTTGTACAAATCTGAGTAAAATCGGTTAAATAACATAGCCATAATATATTTATAAAAATTTTAGTAAGTTTTTTCTCGAAAAGTTGGCATTACTGAAAAAAAATAAAACCACATGACCATCTTGGGTACTAGACAAATTTATCCTGAAAATTTCATTAAAATCGGTTAAACCGTCTAGGAGGAGTTGCGGCCACAAAATTTTGACTTCCGACCGAGCGAGCGAGCTGACGACGCACATCCATACACCCTCATAAACTAAGTTCAGATTCGTCATCTAGAGGCTATATGAAGAATTTCTATATACAAATTTTTTTTTGAAAATGTTACAGACACCGTACCAAACGCTATACCACTTTTTCTTGCAGTCAAAGTGGTAAAAAAATAAAAATTACTGCTGTAGAAATGAAATTTTTACGTGGGGTATGTGGTGTTAATAGGAGAGATCGGGTACGAAATAGATTAGTGTGTGATGAGTGTGAAATTAAAAGAAATGTTGTAGCAAAAGTTGGTGTTAGTCAGTTAAGATGGTTTGGACATGTTTGAGCGAATGCGTCTAATGAACGTTTGGTTAAAAAGATTTATTTGAATGATTTTGATGGTATACGTTTGCGTGGACGTCCGATGAGTAGTTTAAGTGATATGATTGAGAGTGTTTTGCTTGAGCGAAAGTTTCTAAGTAGTAGGAATAGAAGAGCATGTATGAGACGAATTATAAATGTAGATGAAGCGAAAGTTGCTTGTTTGGATAGGAGTGTTTGGATAGGAGTGCCACACCCTTTTGGGTACATGGCGTGATTGTGTATGTATGTATGTATGTATATATATTTGTAGCTTGATTAATTCTAATAGAAATGTAATTGTTTTTCGAAAATGTTGAATATGCAATAAAATTTACTTGATAAAATGAAAACGATATGACATATTGTTCGATAATTATTTGATAACTTAATCATGTGTTTAACTATGCAATTAGACTGTCAAAGTATGCTTTAATTAATAAACAATAAAAATCTTAAAAAATTAATTGAAATTTCATAAAAATAACATTCCAAAATACATATTTATTATTTAAATCACATGGTTAACTATGCGTTATGCGTTTAAGTTCTCAAAACACATTTAATTATATTATTAACTTAATCATTTGATTAACAACGTTATTCGAATGCCAAACCAAACTTCTTTTATTAAACAGTAATTTTGTAAAAATAATAAACACATTGTTAATATTTAATCATGTAGTTAACTATGTGTTTAAGTTGTCAGAACACAGATTTTACATAGTTACAAATAATAAATAAATAAAAATTATTATTCTTGGAGATTTTTAACCAACTTTTTTGTAAAATTTTCCCGGCCAGCGACTCCTAGGTTCCAGTCAAATTTCTCAAGCTATGCCCGGCAAAATATTTTCATCGTAAATTAATTATAAACTTTTTTAATTTTTATTATTTGTTTCACAATTTTTTTTAGTAAATATTTAATTATAATTTATTTTAGTGTAAATATTAAAATTATTATTGTTTAAAAATATCTTAATTATAATATTTAATTAGTATTTATTAATTATATATTTAAATACAAAATATAATAATGTATATTGTACAAAAAAAAATTATAATTAATTAGATGTACAGAAATTAAATTATAATTAAAGAATTATTTTAATGTACAAATCTCATTTTTTATTTTGAGAAAATAAACATTTTGTAGACACTTAATATACAGGGTGATTTATTAGTAATTGGAAATATTTTAACTGGAGTATCCTGGGCTCAGAATATGAAGATTTAACGCAAATGACTTAGATAAAATATGGCTCCTTACTGAGCTACAGGGTGTTTTATTTAAAAATTTAAAAACGATTTTTGCCCAGTACTTTAAAACTATTTGACGTATCTTTATTATACTTGGCAGGAAGCGTAGGTACCGTACACCATACTAAATTATGTTAAATAAAAGTTTCTGGCTACTACCAGTGGCGTACAACAGGGGCAAGTGTGAGGTTGATCCTTCCTAAATTTTACGCCACTGGCGGAATTGTCACTTTAGTACAATTTTTCGATTCTCCAATACTTTTTGTGTAAAAAACATACTCTTCCTTCGTAACGATAAAGTCACTATTTTTCGAGATATTTAAAGTTAAACATAAGCTGCACCCTTAAGATTTTTTCAAAATTTACTCAAAATAATCTGAAAAAATTTAATAAAATAGAAAAAAAATTAGCGACATAATAAATAAGTAACTTTTTTCTCTAAGTCATTCTAGTTTGGCAGGAAAAATTATTATGTTTTTTAGAATTTTCAATAATTTTTTTCTACTTAACGATGCATTCTTGAATAATGGTTTTTTCACTCAATTATTGTACTCAATATTCCGCATTTTTTTGTATTATGCTTATATTCCTAGACCTCATAGTTTTTGTAAAAAAAACTAAAAAGCAAAAAAAATAAAAAAAAAAATCTAGCGCCCAAACGGCATATGCTAGCAAATTTAAACTAAAACCAAATTATAGAATTTTTTATTGTTTAACAAAAAGTATTCCAAATACTTCTCCGTATTCAACTCGAAAAAGAAGTGTATCGCAAATTATCGAATTTGCATGTTAAACGCCCATACGAACTTAACAAACAAACACCCGGTATATACACCAAAAAATTTATCAATATGAGCTGAATAAATAGAAGATAAAATGCATATCTATATTCAAGCGAAAATAATATTTAAAAGTTTACAAATAATTAAAAAAAAAAACTAAGCACAATTCAAGCGAAACACAATAATTAATTAAATTCTGCTCCGAGTGCTATATACTATTTGTTTTTAACATTTTAATACATTTTGACTGCCAGGAAAATGTGGTATAGTGATCGCGGTACGGTGTCTGTAACATTTTCAAAAAAAATAAAATTTATATAGAAATCTTTCATATAGCCTCTAGATCAGACGAATCCGAACTTAATTTATGTGAGTGTATGTATGTGCATCATTAGCTCGCTCGCTTGGTCGTCGTCAAAATTTTGTGATCGCAACTCTTCCTAGACGGCTCAACTCGATTTTAATAAAAGTTTCAGGAGAGATTTACTTAGCAAAATACAGTGTTGCGAAATTTGCAGGAAAAAGTTAGTAAAGTTTTTGAAAATTTATTATGACCATAATATTTATCCGATTCTTGGCGTATATTCACAAAAGATTCTCTTAATATTTATATAAATTAAATAATTTTAACAAAATACAGAGTTGCCAACTTTCCGAAAAAAAACTAAAATTAAAAAAAAAATTATGGCTACTTTATTTTTTGGCACAGAACAGAACAGAAAAGAAAAGAACCGTTATTATATCAGTTTATTTATTTATATATATATATATATATATATATATATATATATATGTTGAAACACATTTAATAATTTTTTGTTTTTGTAGGCTCAGTTATTGATACTGAAAATAAAACTAGGAGTTACTTTAATGAAGATGTATTATTTGATAATAACTTTGCTTTTAAAATATTCTTCAAATAGTTTAATTAAAAATCCTATTTAAAATATTTAAATAATTAGATGTAAATTTTATTTTTGCTAATTATAATTAAATAAAAATCGTGTGTATAAGAATTTGCTACATTAACATAATATTGTTTTATTATTATATAATTTAAACCTAGATACGAATAATATAAGTTTCAAATAATAAATTATATTATTATTATAGATATTATATACTTCTAATTATTACACGTTCAATTAATTAGTAATTATTATTGTATCAATTTATGTACTGGGCATAAAATGTTCTAAATTATGTTAGAAAATACATTTTGAATACAAATAAAATCATTGAAAAAATTTAAAAATTAATCACTTGGAACAGAACCGAAAAAATCCATTAGTTTTACCGGCACGAAAGCCGGAACCGAACCGATATATTTTTTTGTAATTGAACCGGAACAAAAACCGAAATAAAATATGTAACACAGTTTAAAGCCTGGTTTTATTTAAACCCGATTTTAATCAAATTTTCACAAAAGATTCTCCTAGTGCCCATATAAATTATCGTACATAATTTTAGCCAAAAATTGCCAAACGTTTTAAAAAATTACGAAATTTTCAAAAATTTCAATATTTAAAAAATTTTACGAAAATAGTTCAAATTATTTAAAAATTATTAAAATATTGTGAAAAAGAATAAAATATTTGAAGAAATGTCAATATTTGAAAAAATTTTGCATAATTTGTTTATGTTTTTTTTGAAAGTGATTAAACCTTTGTAAAATAATAACAAATATCATTCTATATTATTCAGATATAGATTGCAATAACTGACCATATTTTAATATGGTTTCTATTATTTGCGTATTTATGAGAAATATAAACGGTATTTGATTGTCTGGATAATTTCGGTGATTTTCCAAACATATTGCAAAACTAAATACATCTTTTCCTACTTAACGAGTAACGAAATATTTTACCTCCCGTTGAGAAGAAGGTAGAAATACATTGAATTAAGAGTTCTCTTGTTAAAAAAAAAACGGTATTTTCAGTTGAGCGGCGGTGTTCAGTTACAAAATATAATAAATATTAACATTATATTAAATTTTCAATTCGGAGTATTCTTTTCAAAATGGTATTCTAATGGTATTTGCTAATGACATGTTAAATTAGATGGAGCATTAGCTGTCGTGCTAAAGAGGAGCCATAATACACATTTGTGCACAAAAGGCTTTTAGCATTTGCCTATCAAGATGGTTTTACGATTAGATTCTTTGAAATTTATTTATTTATTTTCTAGTATATAATAAAAATAGTTTTCTAACAAATCAATTCAAATCGAGCAATAAATTTTCGAAAGATAGAAAATTATTTCAAAAATATATAAGATTATTTAATTTATGATTAAAATTTGGAAAAATAATGTACGATTATAAATTTTTCAAAATTAATTTTACAAATTCGTTTCTCAGAAAGTTGGCAATACCAAAAATAATATTTTTTTTTGATTAAACTCTGTTCAACCGTTCCTAGCAAGAGTTGCAATTACAACTTTTTGACTGAGCGAGCGAGCAAATGAACTGACGGCGCCCACACACACACACACACACACAAACACACACATAATAATATAATACACTTTCTGATAAACTACGTTCAGATTCGTCCTGATCTAGAAGGCTTTATAATAAAGTATTTTTATATATATATATATATATATACCGGGTGTCTACTTTTTTTTTGTTACATAGGGAATACAATGCTAAAATTTTCATTTGGTGATAAATTTTCCCCTAATTATTATAGAACAAAAGTACAAATACAAAAGTTGTTTAGAATTCAAAAATGCATCAAATGATGCCAAATTTATCAATATAGGATGTTCCGATCAAGAATTAGAAGCAAATTAAAATTTCCATTTTTGCGCTCTTTACATCAAAGTGCCATGGAAATTAAACAAATAATTTCATTTCTTCTGGAGTTTGAGTTTGACAGATCGTATTTATTTTATTGTTACGTTCTGTATTATTATCATTATTATTGAAAATAATGAATAAACTTAAGGTAAATGAAAAAGTTCAGTGCGTAAAATGGTATTTTACTGGAAATTCGATACGACGAGTAAGAGATTTATTCAGCGCTTTCTTTGAAAACCGTCCCATACCTTCCGCTATGACTATTCGTAGGATAATTAAACAATTCGAAGAAACTGGAAGTGTGTTAAAACGTTGTAAAAATTGTAGAAAAATCAACGCAGAAGATCAGGAGGAGAATTTAAATCAAAATGCAATTAAAGAAAATACATTGAATATACTTTTGTGTGTAACGGAAAACCCAAATGTTAGTGTGCGTCAACTTGGTGCTGAATTAAATTTGCATCCTTCAACAATACATAAGGTACTAAAAAATGAAAAATATCATTCTTATAAATATTCCACGCACCAAGAGATATTTGAAGCGGATAAAATGGCTAGAAGCGAATTTAGTAACATTATTATGGAAAAATCCAATTTAGACAGAAACTTCTTGAAATCTATTTGTTTTACTGACGAGTCTACGTTTACTTTACACGGCGAACCTAATACACAAAACTTTAGAATATGGAGCCAAACAAATCCTCATTTAATGGTAGCAACACGTACCCAATATCCAGAAAAAGTTAATGTATGGGCTGGAATTTTTGGCAGGTGTATAATTGGGCCATTTTTTATTGAAAATAATTTAAACAACGAAAAATATTTGGATATGTTGCAAAATCATATTGGTCCGCAGTTAGAAGAGTGTGCAACTCAAGATAATGTTGTCTGGTATCAACAAGACGGATGTCCGGCACATTACAGCTGCAACATTAAATTATATTTGGATCAATGTTTTCCAAATTCATGGATTGGTAGAGGTGGTCCAATTAATTGGCCAGCTAGATCGCCCGATTTAGCACCGTGCGATTTCTTTTTATGGGCATATTTGAAGGAGAAAATTTATAAACGACATATCAAAAATCTTGTTGATTTGAAAAATGCCATTGTTGAAGAGTGCAATAATATAACACAAACACAATTAAGCTCTGTACGTCACGAATTTTATAACAGATTAGGTTATTGTTTGGCAGTTAATGGCGATTTATTTGAACATTTAATTTAAATTGTTAGTTTCGTTTTTGTTCTCCTATATCTTGTATTCATGAATTTTTCTGTTTTATAGGTATATTGAATATTGTAATAAATAAAGAAAGTTTTACGGAGTTCAGCTATTTACTATTTATTAAACTCTTATCCGACGTTTCACTGCACAACTTACACCATCCTCAGGGATAAGTTTAAATTATTATAATAAATATATTAGGCATAATGCCAGTCATCTAATTCAAATGTATTGTTTTTATAACTTGAAGTTAATAAATAAATTAAACAATTACTTAAAATTATAATGGAGACATTCACAATTTAAAACCACAGCTAGTACGTAGTGTACAGCCGAGTAAAATACCCTTTCATTGTAATAAATAATAAATACTTAATACTTTTTATACTTAATAGCTTTTCATTTACATTAAGTTTATTCATTATTTTCAATGATAATAATAATAATAATAATAATAATAATAATAATAATACAGAACGTAACAATAAAATAAATACGATCTGTCAAACTCAAACTCCAGAAGAAATGAAATTATTTGTTTAATTTCCGTGGCACTTTGATGTAAAGAGCGCAAAAATGGAAATTTTAATTTGCTTCTAATTCTTGATCAGAACATCCTATATTGATAAATTTGGCATCATTTGATGCATTTTTGAATTCTAAACAACTTTTGTATTTGTACTTTTGTTCTATAATAATTAGGGGAAAATTTATCACCAAATGAAAATTTTAGCATTTTATTCCCTATGTAACAAAAAAAAAGTAGACACCCGGTATATTAATCTGGTTAGTTGATAGATATATCATTTAAATACAGTTAATACTCAAATATAATCATAAAGGAATAATCTGAAAATGAAAAATTCATATCGCCTCGACCTGGGATCGAACCAGGGTCCTTCCGCTTGCCGGGCGAATGCTCTACCACTGAGCTATCGAGGACATTACAGATCAAGCGAATGAAACCTAATTATTTTCAGTACACATTCTATTCATAATTTTTCATAGTCAACAAATACGCAATATCATTAATTTTTAATGTCTAAATGCATATAAGAACTATACTTATGAAAGGTGTTGGTTCGTGCAATAGTGCAATCATATATAATACATTAATCTGGTTAGTTGATAGATATATCATTTAAATACAGTTAATACTCAAATATAATCATAAAGAAATAATCTGGTTCGATCCCAGGTCGAGGCGATATGAATTTTTCATTTTCAGATTATTCCTTTATGATTATATTTGAGTATTAACTGTATTAACTTTAAATGATATATCTATCAACAAATTTCAATTAAATTGCTTGTTATTTATTTGCCACATTTTTATAAAAATAATTTTTTTTTTTAAATGGAGAAAAAATTCAAATATACCACAATGAAAATAATAAAATTCATGACAAAACTTACATGTTTCAAACGACAAAATTAACATTTTAAACAAAAAAATGATAAAAAAATAGTAAATGTCTCTCCATAACTCAATTAAAATGCAGCTTAATATAGAAATCAAAGTCAATCGAACTTTGAACGATGACTAAAAATGCTGACAAACTGACAAAGTTCGATACATCCCGACAATCGTGTCAATTTACTGACTTACGGACAATGCTAAATACAAAAATATTGATGTTTATTACAATATATTGTAACCTAATATAATGAGAATAAGGTTTTGTTTTTGTTTTTTCGCCAAAATATTGAATTGTGTCCAAATGAGATAAAAATGATGAACGAAATATGTCTAATAAAATAATTTTAATGAGGCAAGGATTTTAGTTAGACAATAAATATATATTTTTAATTAAATTTTTATGAACGATTTAATCAAATAAGTTCGTAATTAGTTTCATAAATAAATATAAAATTTAAATTATTAAAAAACTAATTAAATATTAAATATTATTGTTATTATTTATTTAATTTACTATTTTGAGTAATTAATAATTATTAATATATTATTAAATTTTGCCATTTTACAAACAATCATCAAATTCAAGCGAAAAAAAAGTAATAAACACTTATTAAATAATTTTTAATATAATGATAACGGAAATGTTTGGTGCTGCCACCAGTGGTGTTTATTATAATTAATTACTGTATAATTATATTTATATTATTGTACTAGTTACATAATAATCTTTCTATATAGTAATGAATTACTAATATTACGATATTACAATATTAATCATAGTAAAAAATCTTTCAGAACATATTCTATTAAAATAAAATAGACTTACGTTATAATTGTGTATTAATATTTGCGTGTATATTAATAATTGATGTTTCGACGAACTCTACGTCTGTCTTTATCAAGAAAAAAAAAACTGATAAAAATGATATTTAAAATAAATAAAGAAAAAAAGATAAAAACACGGAAACAAGTTATTAAACATAACAAAATATAAATAACTAGAACATAATATTCTGTATATATTTTTAGTTAATAAATCAGAATTTTATTTAAATTGTTTTATACACTGATTGATGTTATTTTTTCTTTATAAATTTCTATTTTGTTTAAAAAAATTTGTTATGCCTTAATTATTGCAAATATCATTTGTATCATTTCTTTTTAATATAAACGTAGATGCATTGAGTTTGTTGAAATGTCGATTATTAATAAATATTAATAGAGAACTATCAACCTAAAGCCGTTTTATTTTAAATAATTATTATATAATCAAAGATTATACGTTAATTGTATCTAACTAAACTATAGATAATATAGATATTGTAACAAAACTATACGCTTGACTAGTTTTAAAGATTATAGAATACTATACAGTATGTGTAAGATAATTGATTAAAACTGTTGAAATCCCTAAAAAAAGTCACTATTTTGAGTTAATTATACACAGAAGTTAATTTATAAAAAAAAATTAACAAAATTAGATTTCTACGGGTAAACCCATATATATATAGACCACACTTTGATATTATCACATCAATACTAGGAAATTGGAATGTAAATTTTATTTTTTTTATCAGAATTTCGGACAACATTGTTCAAAATACACATCGTAAAATTATTATTGAATTTAGGTAAAATATTCAAAATAAATAAATAAAAAAAATAGTAATAGAATAAATAGGTAAATGAGAAAACCACGGTGTTTTTTTTTTCTTGAGAAAATTTAGTTACTCGTTTGAGAAAACACCTGAAGCAAAAACTTATAGTATATTGCACTCGAAGCAGAATGTAATTAATTCTTGTGTTTTGTTTGAATTATGTTTCGCCATTTGGCTGCCACAATTATCTCGAGTACAATTTAATAAAGATCGCTGTTCGCTTCTCGTAATATAATATGGATATTTTTTTTTTAAATTTAATTTAATTTAAAGTTGAGTTCCCAACTATTGAAATTTATGAGAATCAAATATTTATTGCTACGTCTCTGGTATTATCATCAATTTGCCATTACAATGTTTCAATGTGTATTGAGATGTAATACGCATGCGCGCGTTATGTTTTTGTACGCGCATCAGTTTTGTGCTGCTATATAACTTGAGGCAGCTTGTGATTTTAGAATCAGTTTTCGTTCTTTTCTCTTACAAAGCAGATGTACTTTTGGCCTGTTCTTGTAGCTAAACGGGACGAGTTTTGTTGTTGTTGTTACCTGTTTTATAATATTTGGTTTTCCGTTTGTTCTTCAATTGAAAGACAATAAGGTAAGTTCATATTTTTTAATTAATTTTAATATTATATTATCATCTACGTAATTATGGCACTTGTTCAAAGCAAGCCGCGATTAATATTTTTTCATACAATATCAATATGTATTTTCGTTAATGTTTTATAAAATATTTCCCCCCAAAAGTATAATATTTATCGAAATAAATTACTAAACAATTTGAATTAAATCAAACAATTTTTTAAATTAACAATCTGTTTTGTATCTGAATTGCTAATGAACATGCGTATATACAGTGTTTTTTTATTTGAATTTCATAAACAAATACCTACAAAATATATATTATTAAAAATTGTTCAAAAATTTATATAAAATGTTTTTTTAATTTTTTTTTTTCAATATTTTAATAAGATTTAATTTATTGTAATTAGAAATTAAATGTCATTCCATACTACTTTAAAATTATTTAGTTTTGTTAAATATGTATACTCTGCTAAAAATATAATTTAAATAATTTATTTAATTTAACGCAGCTTTTAGCAGTAAAAGTAGTAACATTTTGTAATTGCACTGTGATAATTTATGTAATATTATAAATTTTTTATAAAACATGCAAAATTACATAATTTTTTTACAATATATATCAAATTTTATCTAAAACAATCGTCTGCTTTGAGTTGAAATTTTTCTTCCATAAATTTTGTTTTAATTTTTAATCAACTAGGTTATATTTTCTAAAACATCAAGAAAATTTCATTAGATATTATATATTTGTATTATGTTAATTGTTAAATTACTTATTAACGTAATTTAACAATTAACTTTAGCAAGGTAATTTTACCATAAATTTACTCGCACAAATATTTGTAAAAAAAAATAAATATATTTTTTTAAATATCTGATATTCTAATGTTTCAAAGTTAGCGAAACTTAAATTAAAATAATGCTTGTCTTACAAATTAATGGTAATTTATAGAAGAAATATAAAAAAAATTAAAAAATGAATGTAAAAAATATATGTTTTTGTTTTTTTTTTTTGATTTTGAAATAGTATCAAACGCGAGCCACAATATTCTATTATTCTTTCTACTTTATGTTTATCGTTTATCATCTTTTTTTGCATTATTATTATTGTTTACATTATCATTAAATTTTACAAAATTTATTACAACTTTAATATTATTGTAGGTATACATGAAAAATTAAATTTTTTCTCAACACTTATATATCACATAGATATATACAATATTTCATAACTTTGATATTATTATTCTGATATTTTTTTGTTTCGTTATTTATTTTTGTTAGATTTATCGTAGTATATTAATTGAACAATTATTAAAAACTAAATTCAGGTTTCAAGAAAAAAATTGGTAATCGAAATTAATTTATATTTATTGATAAATATTTTAAAAACAAATGATAAAATTTGTGATATTTAATAATTTTTAATATACCGGGTGTTCATTCGTTAAGATCGTATGGGCCTTTAACATGCATTTTCGATTATTTGCGATATACTTTATTCTCGCGTTAAATTCGGAGAAACACTTAGAATACTTTTCGATAGGGCATAAAAATTTCTATAATTTGGTTTTAGCTTTAATTTGCTAGCATGTGTCGTTTGGGCGCTAGAATATTTTCTCGATTTTCTGGTTTTTATTTTTTTTTCTCAAAAACTATGACCTGTATGAAAATAAGCATGATATGGCAAAATGCGGAACAATGAGTACGATAATTGAATAAAGAAACCATTATTCTAGGATAAATCTTTTAGTAAAACTAAATTTTTAAAAATTTGTCAATTTGCTCAAAAAAATCTGAAAAAATTTACTAAAATAGAGAAAAAAAAATAGCTACATAATAGCTAAGTAACTTTTTTTTCTAACTCATCTGGTTTGGCAGGAAAAATTATTGACAATTAATATTTTTTGCATTTTTATTTAGTTTTTCTATTCTGTCAAACCAGATTGAGTTAGAGAAAAAAGTTACTTAGCTATTATGTAGTTAATTTTTTTTTTCTATTTTACTGAATTTTTTCAGATTTTTTTAAGCAAATTTTAAAAAAAAGTCTTATTTTGAAAAAATTCCAAGGGTACCCCTTCGAGAATTTCAAAAAATTCAGTTTTTAATTTTTTTTTTCTACTAAACGATGCAACCTAGAATAATGTTTTCTTTACTTAATTATAGTACTCAATGTTCCACATTTTTAAATAAAATGCTTATTTTCCTACACCTCATAAATTTTAAGAAAAAAAATAAAAACCAAATAATCAAAATAAAATTCTAGCGCCCAAACGGCACATGCTAGCAAATTAATACTAAAACCAAATTATACAACTCTTTATGCTCTATCGAAAAGTATTTCTCCGAAGAATTGAGCTCGAGAAAGAAGTATATCGCAAATTATCGAAAATGCATTTTAAACGCCCGTACGAATTTGACGAACGAACACCCGGTATATATATATATTAGAGTATTTTATTATTTCTATATCTTTATAAAATTATATAATATATTTTACAAATTATTAAATAAAAAATAATTCATGGATGTGTTTTTTGTTTGTTTTGTTTTTAGAAATCATTCTTCTCGTCTCTCGAGGCAGACAAATCAGACCAGTTTGAGCAAAAGCACAGGACCGTACCTCCGATATATTTTCAGCTTCAGCAATAATAGAGAAGGTAAGCAGCTATTATTTGTGTTATATTTGTTTTTTTTTCTATTTGCAAAATTTCAAATTAGGTGCGCGCAATAACTCGAATTACTCAAATCACTCAACTTAAATATATCAGAGGAATTATTATGTTCAGTTTTTCATCAAAAATGCAAAAGTATAACCTTTAATATCGATTTTTTTACTCCAGGTGAGATATATTCCAAAACACGCGGTCTCCGAAAATTTTCTTGTGTAGTCTTACTGGAAATTTTTTAATAAAACCATCTTAATATATATATATATATATATATATATATATATATATATATATACAGTGCGATATTTTTATCTCTGAACATATGAACTGAACTACATACAAATTTCCTATGTTCAATTTAAAAAAAAAAACACGTCAAACGTATGGAGGCATCCCTGACAATTATGCAACCAATCTTACGTAATATGATGTTTATTTGAATAAAAAATGAAATATTTAACAGAATATGGTCATTTATTGTAAATTGCTGAACACTTAAATTTATAAATTATAGTTAATAAATAATACTATACATTTTTAAACAGATTTCTTGAAATAATGCGAATAGTTTAATGCTTTCTAAATATTTTGTTGAAAGTAATTCAGTTTTTTCAAATAACTATCACATTATGTAAGATTGGTTGCATAACTATCAGGGATGTCTCCATGCGTTTGATGTGTTTTTTTTTTTAATTACGAAATTTATATATAATTCAGTTCATATGTTCAGAAATATAAATATCGCACTGTATATATATATATATATATATATATATATATATATATATATTGCTTATATCTTGTATTTTCAGTAATTAATTATAAAAATTTAAGCTGAAATTAGTAATGCAACTAATGTTCATTTAACTTAACTGAAATAGTTTAATCAGATTAAATATTATGTTGGCGTTATAGTTATGTTTAATGCTGCTGCTATACTCTGTGGTATATATAGTAACTAACTACTAGTATAATAATGTTTACATTATTGTACTAGTGCCCAAAATGACCACTTTCTTCGTACATCCGAAATATGGTGTGGTAATATTAATATTATGTTGCGCTTGAAGGAAAAATATTTAACATGAAATTTCTTATTCTACTTATTTGCATATTCAACCAATATTATCTATAATTATACAAAATTGTAGATATAAATGCATAATATTCTTGAATTATATATTACATGATTGGTTTTTTATGTTTTTTAAATTATTGTTAATATTTTTATTTTTTATAAAAAAGTTATCAATCGACTATGTTTTTTTTTTAATTAGGACGTATTTTAATTAGATTTAATTAAATAAAATTTAATAAATAATCTTGCTAAATGTGCAAGCTATTCGCTGATAACTTGCCAGAATACACCGTTAATATTAACCAAACTTTGTGTCAATATCAAACAAATTAATTTTTTTTTATTGATTTAAATAAATCACTTTTATATTTATATGTCTTATTATTGTATATAGATTTTTTTCTATTTTTGTTAATCAATTTAAACTATATATACTTTTAAATTTTATAAATTATTATTAATGTTTTATTTTTTCTTTAAATATTTTGTTTTTTTTTTTGTATTTGATACGTTAAAGTAAAAACTGTATTGGCTAGAAAAAATAATGATAAAAATATAGTGAAAAATTAATTTGTTATTTTCTCTGTTTTTCTAATTAAAGGTAAATCGCTGAGGAAAAAAGTAACTTCATTCTGAAGCAGCTAAAATGTCTCTCTCCATCGAGGTGTTGACGCAGCTGAAATGCAGCCAGTGCGAGGGCTATTTGTCTTGCGGTCCCGTTTACATTGCCGAAGATAGGAGTAAGTTTTGCGGCAGATGCACGGTGCCCGAAGAGATATCAGTCGTTCGGGAGATAGACTACGAATTACTGGCGGAATCTCATCAATTCCCCTGTAATAATCTAGCAGCTGGTTGTACCAAACAAATACCATTCAACGACAAACATCATCATACAGTCTGTGGCTATCGTCAGTTGATATGCCCGATTGGAGTGAAGTGCGAATGGATTGGGAGGAAAGATCAACTACTGGCACATTGCGAAGCAGAACATTCCAGTCAGATACTGGAAAATAGCTGCACCTTTAAACATAATATTACAAGTTCATCGCAACAGACGTATCTTCTGGTTATATGTCGTATATTATTTCTCCTTCACACGAAAGTGTGTCTAGAAACGAAGAAGATCTATCATAGTGTACGACATTTGACGGGAACACCTCGTCAAGGTGATGTAAAATACGATCTAATTGTTTCTAAAGGTAAAAATAAATTAATTTTTTCAAATACAGTTGCTGATGAAGGTGTTCGTGTCCTACAGCATGATACGTCTGTTGTGCATGATATAAATTCGTTGATAAGTGTCTTGGGTGGTTACAATGGCACCCAATTTAAACTAAATGTGATTGGTGATTTTGTAAATGTAGACGAACACGTCGAATGTGTAATGTGTCGAGGTGCAGAAGGTGTTGTTATAGAGAAGAAGTATCCTTGTTTAGCTGGTTGGTTGTGTTGTAAATGTGCTACCGAAGAAGTAGCATGTACAAAGAGAGCTGGTTGTACAGAAACAGATATTGCTAGTAAAATTATCAAACATAATCAGTATTATTGTCCAATTAATCTTCATGTTAATTTATCATTCAGTTATGGACGTGAATGTGAAATTAGTTTTACCGATACTTGGACGACATGTTCTTATGGGAGTTGGTATATCAAATATCGTAAAACTAATTTCCATTATGAATTTACTTTAATCACAAAGTGTCATTCAACTGCATTAGATTCTCTCATTGTTTCACTAAATTTACGTGTAGCTAATCAAAGTGGCACAAAAACATTAGAACCAATCGCATTAATCCGTTCATATGGTGAAGAAGACTTCTATGCTCGTATTGATCAGGATCAGCTACCTTATTATTCCGATTTTGAATTTATGCTTTTAAAATCAATACTGCCAACGTTAAACAACGCGCCGAAGTCAAATTCCAAATGCATTAATATTGCGATATGATTTATAAGATTGGTAATTCTGATTATTTCAAAAAACGTCATTGGTGACGTGCATTGGATTTTGTTTTGTATGAACTGTAGCTACAAATCAATAGCGGTTTACCAATCGGCATATGTACAACATGCATTGCACAGATAAATCAAGCTTGCAAATTTATAAAAAACTGTTTGCATTCGCAAAAAATTTTAAACAAATATTTAGAACAATTACAAAATGGACTCGATACGGAACAAGGTGAAAATTATGAAATTGAAATAAATGCAATAAAATTGGAACAAAATAATGCAATCAACTATATGAATGATATGAATATTGAATAAACTGATGAAGATTGTATTAAGAAATTCTTTATCAGTTTGTTCAATATTCATATAATTCAAATACATTAGTGAATTATGAGGAAGAATCTGGTTTTATAAAACAAGAAAACATTATTGAGTTTAATGATGATTACGAATCTATTCAAGTAAACTTTGAAGATGATATTGAAGCAGAAGAAACAAATGTCAAAATGGAAATCAGTGATGAAGAATACAATTATTCAATTGATATACAGTCTAATATAAACGTAAAAGAAGAATTATGTTTAAATGAACATAAAATTGATATTAAAAATGAAATAATTGATGAACATCTGTATGAAACTGAAGTAAAATTCAAAGGTAAAATTAAACTAGAAGATCATGACTGTATAAATTCATCTATTGATATACCAACAATTACAGAGCAAAGCCATTTATATGGATTTAATTCTACAGAATGTAGTTTGGCAAATGATATTAAAGTAAAATACAATTCTAAATTAAACTGTTTATGTGACGACACCAATAAATTTCTTATTGATATTCAAAATGAAAGAAATAATAAAACTTATTCGAAGAATTGTAAAAATATATTTTAATGTTAAATTCAAATGTTTACATAGTAAAGTATGAAATAGTGAGATTTCAGTAAAAAATGCAAAAATAAAAAATACACATTGAGAAAACAAACAATTAATTTTTATATATAAAATATAGAAGAATAATGTTCCGTAATATATTTTAAACAATGTACGATACTTCCATGAAATTCGAATTATAATTTAAGGAATGAAAATTATTTTTTATTGCCAAATTTACATATAATTTTTTTATTATAGTACAAATAGACATTCATTGCTATCACGAATTCCTAATTCACTTTACAATAACAAAGTTATGTTCTATATTTTTATTATTACACAATAGCTGGACTGTGCACACATTCCTTTTTCACGAATTATTGATGACGTTTTCTATGATGTAACCTCACTGAATGGCTATTTTTACTATATAAGAGTTTTTTACTTATTTAATAAATTAGATACTGATGTAAAAAAGGGAAATAAAATTTTATTTCCTTTTTTTAAATTATGTATTAAATTTTTTAAAAGCAATGTAAGTTAGTTTACTATTATTCCTCGATTATTTTTATAGAATTAATATTATTAACATTGTTATATTATATTTAATTGTAATATTATAGTATAAGTATATTTTGTATGATTGTATAAAATATCTTGAAATAGTTAAATAAATATTATGATTATTTTACGAATAATTGATGACGTTCTGTATGATGTAACTTAATTGAATGACAATTTTTTACAAGTTTGTAATTAGAAGAAAACAAATAAAAAAAATGAAAATAAACAACCTAAAGCAGTTTTATTTTAATATAATGAGTTCTGAAAGATTCTTTAATATTTTAATATTTAATCATTTTTATTTATACTGCGTGTCTATTTTATTGAAAAATATTAAATAAAAATTAAATATCAAGATGATTACTAAGTATAGTTTGTAGATCAATTAAGATCAATTTCTTTGCACATAGATAACTTCTATTTTTTTGTTAAAAAAAAGATTTTAAGATACAGCATTTTTTTTTAATAAAGATAAAGTGCAATTAAAATAAGTGGTAATCATTGCACTTATTTAATTTTAGTATTACGTTTTGCATCAGAGCAAATAATACAAATTTTCAACTAATCGTAATCACAGTTTTAAAACATTTTTACTTTCTTCGTTTGCCATTTTAATTGAATATTTAATAGATATTTTTTTACTTACTCTCTCTGTTTATGTCGAATGATGCACAAGAACTGACTTGTATCAAAATATAAGTTGACGCGTATTAAAAAATATTACGATCTAAAGATGAACTGTTTCAATAATTTTGTTCAGTACAAATTATATACATAAAATTCGTAGCAATATGGTACTTTAAAATTGGTTGGAATTAACTGCACTATATTTTAGAATTTACTCACTTTCATTTAGATCATATTCACTTTGATAAAAACAATTTGCACTCATAACAAATATATTGCACGAAAAAAATAATAATAATTCCACTATAATTAAATTTATTCAACTTGAAAAAAAATATTTTAACTTTGAAAAAACATAAAGCACCAAAAAAAATATTATTACTTGTATTAATTACTTTTCACTATAAAACGGATACTCTCAACTTTGGAGGCTGTCAATCATTTACGCCAGTCGATACCTATCATTTGCGCCGATCAGATAAGCGCTTATATTGAATAATAACATAACTAAACAACGTAAACCTAACCTAACCTACCCTAAGCCAACATTGATAGGGTTTCGTAGCGTTTATAGTGGAATGTATCATATTCATAGTGCAAATTATTCAAATTAAAGTTTAGGTTGTATAAAATGCAAAGGATCTGATTTATAGTGGAAAGTATCCAAACTAACCAAGTGCATTCTATTTTAATTCAAGTGCATTTACATATTTCCCTTTTAAAATGTGTTGTAGATATTTATCATGAATATATATATATATATATATATATATATATATATACCTATATAGCATTTAAAATTATTTATATTTTCTGTCAATATCTATTTTGCTATTTTAAACATACACTTAATACAGAGATTTTTATATATAACCTAGATGCCTAACTAGATGCGTAAAAGTGAAGCTTTCAATTCGTGTGGCGGCCATTTGTCGAAAAGGCAGAAAGTGTAAACAGTGGTAAAGAATCGTGTATACGAAATCATAAATATTTAACGTTTTAAAGTGATATAATTTATTTGTGTTGTGCAGAACTGTTATTTTATTATTATAGTAGCAAATTACCAATAGCAATGCCAGCTTCGTGTTTCGCTTGTGGTTGTAAAAATAGATTTAAAACTGGAGGGACAGTACAGTTTTTTGGGTAAGCATTGTCTACTTTTATAATCTGAAACAATATAATAATTAAATTTAAAGTTTAAATATATTTCTGTAATTGGTAATTTGATAATATCGAGGTAGGGGACAAAATTTTTTATCAAATAAATAAATCCTAACCTTAAGGCAGCCCTTCAATTTGTGGTTTTTAGGTTATTTGTAACTAAAAATCAAGTTGTTTGTGGAATAGGTATACTAAATATACATTAAGATCGCGTATGTAATTATACTTTTATATATCGATATTATCAATATACCATCTAATTATTTCATTTAGAAGATCCGTAATTGAATACGTTTTTTTTTCTAATTTTAGATTTCCTCTGAAAAATAAAGATTTATTAAAATTTTGGGTTATAAGTGTAAGAAGAAAGGATTTTTACACCAACAAGAAGTAGTAAAATTTGCAGCGACCATTTCAAAGAAAATGATTATTTAGTAAGACCAGGAATATATGTTAAAAAATTAAAGCAGGATGCAGTCCCCTCAATATACCTTTAATTCAGTATTTATATACTCTAAAAGATAATTTTTTATATAAAGGACCTCGAAAAACTTTTATTATCGGTTTTGCAACGGCAGTATTATCCATATTTAAAATTTCCAGAAATCTCCTGCCCGATAGTAAACACTTAAAATACTTGCTTACTTATAAGTTTTCCCAAGACCACATCGAACTGCTATTTTCACGAATTAGAAAAAGATTTGGATTTAATAATAACCCAAATGTGCAGCAATTTAAAACTGCTATGAAACAAATTCTTTTGAAAAATAGTATACAGCCTTCTGCTGCTGCAAATTGTATTGCATTAGATTTAAATTCGATAGGTTGCATATTTGAAATAAAATGGTCAAAAAAAATTGTAACAGATGATGTAGAGAACGGAATGCTTCTTTTTGATGATGAAGATCTTGAAAGTTTTTCTACATTATATTTCTCCAATAACAATAGTTTATTTACAGAAGCAGAAGAAAATGTATTGTATTATATAAGTGGATATATAATTAGAGGGCTTCTAAAAAAAATTTCATGCAATTCTTGCGCCGAAAATTTATTAAATTTAACATCAGAACATCAGAAAGTGTTTTTAAAATAATTCAAGCTACTGAGTAGAAATTAGTATTTTGATTAATAATTTTTCGAATAAAATTATTACTAAAAAGATAATAAATGTTTTAAGTAATCGCTTTGCTGTTGAAAAATACATTTTTCCCAATTTAGACTGTGAAATTTCCTTGGAAACCAATCACAAAATTGATTTAATTGTATACATTTGTAAAAACTACTTAAATCTTCGTTTGCATAGTATAGCAAAGTCATTGAATCAAAAAAATAATGTTAGTATAAGACATAAATTCAATAAATTAATATTATTTGCATCCCAAAGATGTATTTTTTGTTGTTGTATTTGTCATGTTTTTTTTAATTATTTCAAAGCTACATATTATATATATATATATATATATATATATATATATATATATATATATATATATATATATATATATAAATTATATATATTTGCAATCAGTTAACTTTTTATTTTATTTAGCTAATAAATAAATGTTGAGTTATAATTCTTGTGTTTTATTTCATATTTTACTAAATAAAATATATAATTAATAACTTTATTCGTTATAATATTGATATATCAATTATATTTGAAGTTATATTTCATACATTCTATACACAACATATACATATTGCCTTTTTGACAAATGGCGTCTAGTGACCTTGAGGCTTCACTTTTAGAGCGGTTTGTTATATTGAGTTCGGTATCTAGTTATATATAAAAGTCTCTGACTTAATATCTAATATTTTTATATTGACAAAACTGATATTATTGCATAATAAAATATTGTTATTATAAAAAATCTTAGCAATACGTGCATAGCAATCTGTTTTCCTCTGTGTATGAATTCAAATATATTATCCGTTGGAAATGCTTTAAAATGTATTTTTCTAAATACTTAACAGAATTGTTGTAGCAATGTTTATAAACAGAAATCAATAGAAAAACGAACAAAGACATACTCATACATTTTTATGATACCACGTATTTTATGAATAGAAAAAATATATATTCTTTAAATCAACACGACGAAGTATTTTATTGAACGACTAGCGGAACATAATTATAGTAATATATGGCATTTAACAACTTACCTTTCAGATATGTACCCCATCTGTTTGAGCGTTCTAGAAAACTATAACAGTACAAATTCAAAATTATTGGAAAGCAAAAAAAGAGGACGGTTAATCGCATTAAGTAATGCTGTAAAACAAGAATTTAGAATTTTGCAATTTGGGATTTAGCAATGAAGTACTAGGTTAAGAAAATATTATTACTTAATATATGTATTCATTTATATATGTATTCATTTTTTTCATTATTAGATAATTACATATTGAATCAACTACCGCTGCATGATCATAAAGCTTAGTTAAGAAACCTTCGCCAGGTCAGACTGGCTATGATGAAACAAAGTTTGCTAATGAAACTACATAAATCCGTCCATTCGCAATGTATTCATATAAGCTCACATGTAGTTCGGTTCAGAATCACTAGTTCTGCACAAAAACATAACACTGTTTTTGCTAGCAAAAGAACTATATTTAAAAACTAAAATCATTAATAAAAAGGAAACTACAAAAATTAAATCGTTACACTATGAATACGAATGTTTCTTTTTAATTTCTACTCTGAGAAAAAGTTTTCTATTTCGCATTCATCAAGTTTCTCTTTTGCATGAGAACGGATATGTCTTTTTAAGCTTCCATTTTCGGTAAAAGTTCTCTCACATATTTCGCATTTATAGGGTTTCTCCTTTGTATGTGTACGAATATGCACTTTCAAATGTCCACTGGTAATAAAAGTTTTCTCACATATTTCACATTTATAAGGTCTCTCATTTGTATGAGAACGGATATGTGTTTTTAAGTTTCCTCTTTGAGTAAAAGTTTTCTCACATATTTCGCATTTATAAGGTCTCTCATTTGAATGAGAACCTATATGTATTTTCAAGCTTCCACGTTCAGTAAAAGTTTTCTCACATATTTCGCATTTATAAGGTCTTTCATTTGAATGAGAACGGATATGTGTGTTTAAGTTTCCTCTTTGAGTAAAAGTTTTCTCACATATTTCGCATTTATAAGGTCTCTCATTTGTATGTGTACGATTATGTATTATTAAATGTCCCCTCCGAGTAAAAGTTTTCTCACATAATGTACATTTATGAGATTCACTTTTCCTTACAAATTTATCATTTTTTTTCGAGCTAAAAATAATATTTGTATTTGATGTTCTACTAGCTTGACTACGTTTTATATCGGTCTCATTCTCAAAATCAGAATATTCTTCCTTAATTATTAATTCTGAATGTAAGTCTAAAGATTCTAATTTCAAACTTTCTTCAAATTTAATATTTGTATCATTTTCCAAATCCACTTCAATGTTCTCTTCTTTAATAGCTTCTTCTTTCATACAAGCAGAATCAAAAATTGTATTATTTTGTGATTTTAAACTTTCTTCAACTTTAATGTTTCTATCAGTTTCCAATTCTAGTTTAATATATTCTTCATCAATAGTTTCTTCTTTAATTTTGTTTTTCATAACTTCACTATTTTGCGATTGTTGTTTTGCATATCGCTCGAAAATTTCTTGCGATTTAAAACATTTTTCTACAAATTTATACGTTTCATTTAATCGAACCGAACAAATTGAGCAAATACAATCCGATAACTTCTCAGTACATTTCAGCTAAAAATATAAATTAATATTGCATAATAAACATACTATTTAATAAAAATCTACGTATTATAAAGGGAGCAAACTGTTTCTAAAAGGTTTTTTTTAGAGGCGGAGATCTTTAAATTGAAATAAAACACAGAAAAATGTTTTTAATATCTATGAAATTGACTTTATTTTAAAGATAATTTATGTTTAAATATAAATTTGGGCATGTGGCCGCCGCGCGGCTGGCGCGTACATGGCGTAATCTGGTCCAAATTTCACAAACTCTTCGCAGTAAATCAAACTGTATTACGGCAATAAAGCGTCGAATGTTGACTTCCAAGTGCGATTTGACGCCATTAGATTATTTTCTTTGGGGATATGTGAAGTCGCATGTCTACGCCGATAAACCAGAAACAATTGAGCACTTGGAAGCCAACATTCGACGCGATATTTCCGTAATACAGCCTGATTTACTGCGAAGAGTGTGTGAAAATTGGACCTCCAGATTACGCCATGTACGCGCCAGCCGCGGAGTCCACATGCCCAAATTTATATTTAAACATAAATTATCTTTAAAATAAAGCCAATTTCATAGATATTAAAAACATTTTGCTGTGTTTTATTTCAATTTAAAGTTCTCCGCCTCTAAAAAAAACACCCTAAACTAATAACTCCAAATCCCTATGATATTTAACTAATATTTGAATGATCTAAATCCTAGTAAACCTACTATAAGCTGGGTGGGTACATTACTTGGCTATAGGGTAACAAATGATTCTCATAATAACTATTCCAACGACTCTTGCAGAAATAAATTTTAGTTTAGCAAAAACATAATTGTAATAACTAATAAACTTATTATAAGTAAATCTAATAAAACAATATTATTTTATGTAATTTTTATTGTAAATGTACATGTATTCAAATTACAACTTGTTTTATATAAATTTCAATTAAACAAAACCAAAAATGGCATTAAAATTTAAAATACTTTAAATTAGGTTAGGTTGAGCGTGGACTGTTCTCAAAACTTATGGAATAGATAATAAATAATTACTTATCAATTAATAAGCATATAATTTTTTTCGTGGACCTAATTAAAGCTAGTATTTCACTTACAATTTCCGATGCAATGGTTTCCAATTTGTATGATAACAATACATTATCCGAATCCATTGTAGTTAAAGTAAATGTTATATTATCACCACCAGCACATAATCGACAAAATGTTTCATCTAAATTTTGTTTTAATATGATTTGAGAATCGATACATTGTTTTATAAATTTATAAGCTTCATTCAATCGAACAGAGCAAATCGTACAAATACAATTCGGTAATTTGATCTTGCAATCTACCTAAAATAAGAAAAGTAAAAGATTCAGAAACAATAATGTATATTACAATCAAAACAAATTATTTCATTCTTACAATTTTTGGCATAATTGCTTCCAATTTATCTACGAAACGTTTGCCATCTGAATCCAAATTAAGTATTGTGAACAATACATTTTTATCACTTGTACATAATCGGCAATGTTGCATGAAACTATCCATGATTAAAATTAAATGTTCTACCAAAGAATCTTCTTACAATAAGTAAAACATAAAAATATTTTATTTGATAGTATTAGAGGTTAACTTAGAAAAATCTGACAGAAATCCAGTTGGCCAGATGAATTTTGTGTAATATTTCTAGTATACAAAGAAGCATAAAAAGCATCCTATTATAGTTGAACGCACCCACAGAAATAGTGGACAATTTATTTATATCATTTGTACATAAATGACAATGTTGCAAAAAACTATTTATGATTAAAAATAAATTTTCTATCAAAGAAAGCTTTTTACTATAAGTAAAATATAAAAATATTATATTTGATATTATTCGACGTTGACTTCAGAAATATGTTACAAATACAGTTGGCCCGCAAAATTTTGGGTAATGTTTGATGTATAAGAAAAAGAAGAATTGATTATATATTTTCAAATACATGTTGATTTTATAGAAATTAGAAAACAATATTCCAGATACTATTTAAATTTTGTTATTTTGAGAATCAGAATGATTGAAATAGATTTCATCAAAATATAATAAAAACCCGTATAGTGAACATTAGCTAATATTTATAATACAAAATTTAACTGATCAACTACTGAGCTGACAGTGACGTCATTAGTCAGATATTAGATGGCGTTTAGTCAATTAGATATATAAAATAGCTATATATTGTTATACTCTATTTTTTTTAAGAAAGCAGTAGTAGGCGGTACCAGCGCGGTCCGTTTTACACTGTTCCAAATTAAATTATATATATGAAAATTAAAATATTTAGCGGTAAATTCAAATTTAATAATAATATTCTTTATTTAACATTCAATAATTATATCGAAGAAAAATTAAAACAAAAAGAAAATTTACAATAGGACTATATTCAATAAAAAAGCTTTTCATTTGCCATTTCAAAATTAATGGTATAGAAAAAATATATATTTTAAATGAATAAAGTAGCTATTATTATGTTTCTAAATAAATTTTAAAATATAGATAAATGCACAATGGTTTAATTTAATTAAAATATATCTGTTACATATAACGTACCATTGCACATGCGCGATATTTCTGTTGTGTTCGCTACCAGAGGCGTACGAACATTAATTCATTTTAAAACTACTTAATTTTAAAACATTTCTCTTAATATATACTTTCAAAATTATTTTTAAATATATTTATTCACTAACTTTTATATTTTAACATTATTTAAACTTCTGTTTCCGTGTTAATAATCAAAAAATACGCTAGCAATATATCCACTATAAACTTTCGTTTCTACGCATATGCTTATAAATTTGAATTGAAACAACAGAGACAAATAGAAAAAGTTGAGATAGAAATTTATTCTTCTACAGAGTAAACTTGCCCACAATTTTAACCAATTACAAGCAAGGAAAAATAGCTCCTATCTTTTGCCTGTCTGTCTTCTTAAAATAAATAGAGTATAGTCTTACTGCTTATACATATAAAATATTGTAAAAACATTAATTACTGTAATTATAATTATAATAATATAATTATAATTATAAAATAAATATTAAAAATTATTACTTAATTATAAAATGATATATTAATTATACAATTTATATGTGTTACTTGAGTTTCATACAAAACAAAATTAAAAACGAGAACGTCTTTGTTCCTGAACTATTCATTCCACATTGTGATAGTAAAATAGATTGTTTATGTATATAAATATTGCTAAATATTGAGTGTGCAAACCATAGATCATAGATCATAGACAACAGATGGCGCCAGCAGTCAACACGCGACACACAGCAGAGAACGACAAATAAGCGCCAAGCTGTCAAATAAGCAACCTCACATAAAGCAATATATTATCTTTGTAATACCAATAGTATTAACTCAATATACAATTATTAAGCAAGTAAAGCCTTTTATTTACATATTGTCACATGGTGTCAGGTGTGGAAACTTTGTGAAAGATTGTATATGAAAAAAAAAGAAGAAAGATAAGATGACCACGTTACCAGCACCAGAACCTGTCAAAATAAACGACAAAGCAGAGAATAATTGGAAATTATTTAAGCAACAATGGATAAACTACAGCATAGCTACAGAGCTAAGTAAAAAATCACATGAAATACAAGTAGCTACATTTCTTTCTATTATAGGCAAAGAATGTTTAAACGTTTATATACACATTGACAAAGGAAACAACGACCAAACGAAGGTTAAAGGTATAATCGAAACTTTGGATACGTATTTTACACCTACAGTAAATACGATTTATGAAAGATATATATTCAATTCAGCAGCACAAGGAAATGATGAAAGTATATTAGAATATGTAAATAGGTTAAGAAAACTTGCAAATACATGTGATTTTGGCACATTACACGAAGGATTAATAAGAGACAGGCTGGTACTAGGAATATTAAATAATGAAACTAGGAAAAGATTACTGAAAGTTTCAGATCTAACTTTACAAAAAGTAATAAATATGTGTAGAACAGACGAGGTCACCGAAGAAAGATTAAAAACAATGGAAGAAAAAGGAAAAGAAGATGTACACTTTATGAAACAGAAAAATAAGCAAGAAACGAGAAAACAGAATCAGAATACGAAAAAACAGCAAAAAACCTTTTATAATGCAGGAACAAAATGCAAATATTGTGGTTATGTACATATACATGACAGACAAAAATGCCCAGCATTTGGAAAAACCTGTAAAGCATGCGGAAAAGAAAATCACTTCCAATCAGTATGCAAGTCAAAGATATACAAGCAGAAACAGAAACAAAATGTACACCAAGTGGAAACAGATGAAAGCACAGACGAAACAGAATCCATTTACAACATCAACAAGTTAGAAGCGAACAAGAAGACATGGTATGTCAACGTGACAATGCAATACACAAACAACGAAGCACATAAAATGAAATGTCAGATAGATACAGGGGCAAGTTGTGATGTTATGTGCTACGACAACTTTAAAAAATTAGGCACCAAGCAAAGCCTGAAACCAAGCAGTACCAAATTAAAGTTATACGGAGGTGAAATAATAACGCCGATCGGAGAAGCTATAATAACATGCAAGTACAAAAATAAGAAAATTAAAACAATTTTTCAAATTATTAAAACAGAATGCACCTGCAATCCACTACTATCAGCAAAAACAAGTGAGAAGTTAAATCTCATACAAGTAACAGCAGATCTATGCAAGATAGAAGCGGAAAGTACGGATAGACAGAAAGAAAACATAATTAAAGAGTATGAAGACGTATTTCAAGGAATAGGTTGTCTGCCCGGAGAATATCATTTGGAAATAGATGAAACTGTGACACCAGTTCAACAAATTCCACGTAGAGTACCAATAAATTTTAAAAAGGAATTAAAAGAATATGACAAGTGAACACGTTATTAAAAATATAAAAAAAAATTTTGCTAGACATGGAATCCCACACATAGTGATATCAGACAATGGGCCACAGTTCGACTGTAAACAATTCAGACAGTTTGCAAAAGAATGGGAATTTTTTCACAAAACTAGTTCACCATATCACTCAAAAGGAAACGGAAAAGCAGAATCATCGGTTAAAATAGCTAAAAGAATAGTAAAAAAAGTACAAAGAGAAAATAGCGATTTATATTTAGCACTTTTAGAACATAGAAATATTCCAACGGAAGAAATACAACTTACACCAGCGCAAAGACTGATGGGACGAAGAACAAGAACACGAGTACCTATCACAAAGCAAAAATTAAGACCAAAAATACACAACGATGTCCAAGAAAGAATAAACCTAAGAAGAAAAAAACAACAATTTTATCATGACAAAGGAGCGAAAGAACTGAGAATTCTTGAGGGAGGCGAAACAGTTAGAGTTAGAAATAAAGAAGGAAAATGGCAAGAAGGTAAAATTAGAGAAGAGATATCGCCAAGATCATATAGGGTACAAGTAGAAGGAACAAATTACCGCAGAAACAGAATAGATATACGATCAAGTCCAACCAATAAAGAAATCGAGAAAGTAGAAGAAAGACGACAAAATCGAATACCAAATGAGGAACCACAGGAAATAAGACAACCAGTAACACCAAAAGCACTAAACAAAGGTAATGTATATGAATCGCATAATGAACAAGAAGAAAGAAGATCGGAAGAACAAAATGGGTCAGCAACATCCGAAGAAGTGAGCAAACCAACTTTTACAAGAAGTACCAGAGAAAGACGACTACCCAAGTATCTTCAGGAATATATAACAAATTCGCCAAAGAAGAGGGGATGTTACGAGAGTAGACAACAGATGGCGCCAGCAGTCAACACGCGACACACAGCAGAGAACGACAAATAAGCGCCAAGCTGTCAAATAA
Organism: Clivina fossor; assembly: GCA_963966155.1. Lineage (NCBI taxonomy): Eukaryota > Metazoa > Arthropoda > Insecta > Coleoptera > Carabidae > Clivina > Clivina fossor. Next base: position 1,269,415 of record OZ014567.1, read on the forward strand.
GCAACCTCACATAAAGCAATATATTATCTTTGTAATACCAATAGTATTAACTCAATATACAATTATTAAGCAAGTAAAGCCTTTTATTTACATATTGTCACATTTAGTATCTAATATTTTATATTAAATTTATGTGTTTTTAGCTAAAAGTAAATAATAATTTACCGAATGGCATATGCAAGACCTGTATTGTTCAGTTAAACCAAAGTTACAAATTTCTTCAGAGCTGTTTATGTTCGCAAAAAATTCTAGAAAAGTATTTAGAGCAATTACAAAATGGACTAAATACAGAACAAAGTGAAAATTATGAAATTGTAATAAATGCAATAAAATTGGAACAAAATAATGCAATCAACTACATGAATGATTTGAATATAGCACAAACTGATGAAGAATTCCATAATACATTTGCGAATTATGAGGAAGAAGAGGTTATTATGGAACAAGAAAATATTGTTGGTTGTTCCGAATCTATTCACGTAAATTTTGAAGATGATGGTAAAGTAGAAGAAACGGATATTAACCATTATCTTCCAAATGTCAAGACAGAAGTCATTGAAGAATGTTACGCTGACACAATTGATATAGAAATTGATATGAACGTAAAAAAAGAATTGGAATGTCCGAGTGAAGACGTAATCGCATTACAAACTGATATTAAACAAGAAATTACTGAAGAAAATGTTAGTGAAAATTATATTAACGATGATAATTTTACCGAAGTGGATGTTGAACACGAAATTAAAACTGAAGAGCATGAAATTAATGGTTTTAAATTTTGTGGTTTTAATGCTGCTGAATGTAGATTGGCAAACAAGATTAAAATGAAATATAATTTAAAATTGGAACGATTGCGAGACAATACAATACTTAAGGCTGATGTCGATAATACTGAAATTAATAAACAAACTACTAATAGTAACGATTGTTTACAACCTGGAACATCTTTTGAGAACAGTGGCAGTTGTTCAGCATCTGTCAGTGATGTTCCGAATTTAAAAAGAAACAGTCAGACACACACAGAAAAGAAACAGTTCGAATGTAAAATATGTGAAAAAGTTTGGCTAAGTAAATCACATTTGAAATTACATATGCGTACACACACAAAGGAGAGACCTAATAAATGTGAAATTTGTAATATAAATATCAGTAATAAGGGCAATTTAAAAACCCATATGCGTATACATACACGGGACAAACCTTATAAATGTGAAATTTGTAATAAAAGGTTTAGTCAAAAGAGCAATTTAAAAAAACATATGCATACACATACAAAGGAGAAACCTTATAAATGTGAAATTTGTAATAGGACTTTTACTGATAACAGCAATTTAAAAGTACATATACGTACACATACAAAGGACAAACCTTATAAATGTGAAGTTTGTAATAAAAGTTTTATTCAAATGAGCAATTTAAAAACACATATTCATACACATACACGGGACAAACCTTATAAATGTGAAATTTGTAATAAAAGTTTTAGTCAAAAGAGCAATTTAAAAACACATATTAGACGTACACATTCACAAAAGAAAGCTTTAATGTGAAATTTGCATAAAACTTTTTTACTAACAGTAGCAACTTGAAACAACATTTTTAGACACACATCTAAGAATACATCTATTATATTTATACTTTTATGTTATATGTTAAAATAGTTATGACAAAAAATAATTGTATTTGGCAACAACTAATAAAATGTATTAGAGAATATAAATATTAGTAAATAATTTATTAAAATTTTGTAAAAAAATGTTTATTATTTCTTGAAGTTTTTGTTTTTATGTGTGGTAATTCCTACTCAAATATACGTAAACTAATAATTACAAAAAATATTAGTGCTTTTTAGAATACAGCTAGAGTTGGCAGATACAACCAGTCTGGTTGAAACAATGCTCGTTTTTCATCTAATTTTTAGCCCTAGTAGTTTTTATTGAAAATATTCAAAAATCATGGTCATTTAAACGAATAAATTCAATATGAAATGCAACATGTGTTGCCTAACGTTAATAAGTAATTTTAAGTAAACGTGAAAAATAATTTTGACAAAAATCACATTTAAAAGTAAGGTGAGAATATACATTTACACGGTAAATTTGTTAGAATAATTAATAAAATGAAATAAATTCTCTTATACTACAAATATTAAATTTTAACAAGATTAGAAGTATATGGGTAAACCCATATATAGACTACTTTGACATTTCTCGGAAAGTTGGCAACACTGTATTTTAATAATATTTTAATTTATGTGGGCACTAGGACTTACTTTTCTGAAAATTTGACCAAAATCAAATAAATAATGTAGCCACAATGAATTTTTTAAAAATTTTGTGATTTTTTTTCGATAAGTTGGCAACACTGTATTTTGTTAAAATTGCATAATTTATTTAGGCACTAGGAAAAACTTTTATAAAAATTTGATTAAAATCGGTTAAATAAAATGGTCATAATAAATTTTTAAAAATTTTACTAATTTTTTTCTCGGAAAGTTGGCAACACTGTATTTTGTTAAAATTACATAAATTATATAAATACTAGGAAAATCTTTTGTAAAAATTTGTGTAAAATCGGTTGAATAACAAGGCCATAATAAAATTTTTAAAATATTAGTAATTTTTTTCTCGGAAAGTTGGCAACACTGTATATTAATTAAATTATATAATTAATGAGAGCATTAGGGAAATCTTTTCTGAAAATTTGATCAAAATCGGATAAATAACGTAGCCAATATAAATTTTTAAAAACTTTAGTAATTTTTTTCTCGGAAAGTTGGCATCACTGGAAAAAAACAAAATCACATGATCATCTTGAGTACTAGACAAATTTATCCTGAAAATTTCATTAAAATCGGTTGAACCGTCTAGGAGGACTTGCGATTACAAAATTTTGTCTGACGACCGAGCGAGCGAGCGAGCTGACGACGCACATCTATACACCCACATAAACTAAGTTCAGATTCGTCATCTACACTGTCTGTAACATTTTCAAAAAAACAAAAAAATTGTATAGAAATCTTTCATATAGCCTCTAGATGACAAATCTGAACTTAGTTTATGTGGGTGTATGGATGTGCGTCGTCAGCTCGCTCGGTTGTAAGTCAAAATTATGTGGCCGCAACTCCTCCTAGACGGTTCAACCGATTTTAATGAAATTTTCAGGATAAATTTGTTTTGTGCCCAAGATAGTCATGTAGTTATGTAAAAATTACTAAAGTTTATAAAAATTTATATTGGCTACATTATTTATTGATTTTAATCAGATTTTCGGAAAAAAATTCCCTAATGCTCCCATTAATTATATAAAAATCGATGTTTCGACAAAACTCAATATCCGTCTTCATCAGGAAAAAGATACAAAAGTTACAAAAGCAAAACATAGAAACAAGATACTAGGTAACAAAATATTAATTTGAAAGTTTCGAAGACAATAATGTGTTATTTAATAAATATATAATTAATTTATTTATGTTTATTATTTGTACGTTTCGGCTATTAAATCACGGCCATCTTTAGTTACATATTTTATAAAAAATATAAAATAGATACAATTGACTTACATAAATTATGTGTTCCTTTTGTAGTTTTGGTTTTTTGGTTTTTTTTTGTCAACCAGTAGTTAAATTTGAGTTTGGAAGGTTTGAAGGTAATAGTGGATCATTAAATAAATATATAATTATTCAATTTAGTTTCAGTAAAAAAAATGTTGTAGGAAAAGTTGGTGTTAGTCAGTTAAGATGGTTCGGAGACATGTTGAGCGAATGCGTCTAATGAACGTTTGCTGTTGAAAAAATTTATTTAAATGATTTTGATGGTATACGTTTGCAAGTGGACGTCCGATGAGTGGTTGGAGTGGTGGTATGATTGACAGAGTGGCTTGCGTGAGCGAAAGTTTTCAAGTAGTAGGAATAAAAGAGCATGTATGATAGGAGGAATTGTGGAATGTGGATGAAGCGAAAGTTTCTTGTCTTTGGATATAGGAATATTTAGAGGCGACTGATTTTGGGATGAGTGGAAAATGAGTTTGTGCCACACCCTTATTTGGGTACATGGCGTGATTGTCTATGTATGTATGTATGTTAATTGTTGCTCTTAAACCTTCCAAATTGAAATTATAATTTAGTTAACGAAATAAGTAACTACATCATAAAATTTTATAAATTATTACTAAATTTTATTTAAACCTTAATGCCTTAGTGAATCTTTATTATAAAAAAATTTGAAGGTACATAATCACGCCATGTACCCAAACAAGGGTGTGGCACAAACTCTTTTTATCATCCCTAAGTCAGTCGCCTCCAAACATTCCTATCCAACACAAGCAACTTTTGCAAATTCATCCACATTCATAATTTCTCTCTCATACATGCTCTTTTATTCCTACTACTTGGAAACTATTGCTGCACGCAAGCCACTCTCTCAATCATACCACTCCAACTACTCATCGGACGTCCACGCAAACGTATATATTATTTTTCTTGACGAAGACGGAGGCTTAGTTTGTCGAAACGTCGATAATAAATAAATATTAATACAGAACTTTAAACTGAACCAGCTTTATTTTAATAATATGTACTGTAAAATTAGTACTGAATGATAAATTAGTAAGAGTGTTTAATGTTTTATTTCAAATTGCAATAAAATATACAATGCAGTTTTTGATGTGCCTACGTTGATGTATAGTAGTGAATGTTGGGTTTGGTTGCGAAAGCATAAACGGAAAATGACAGCTGTGGAAATGAGATTTTTACGTGGGGTAGCTGGGTGTAAATAGGAGAGATCGGGTACGAAATAGACTAGTATATGATGAGTGTTAAATTGAAAGAAATGTTGTAGCAAAAGTTGGTGTTAGTCAGTTAAGATGGTTCGGACATGTTGAGCAAATGCGTCTAATGAAAGTCTGGTTAAAAAGGTTTATTTGAATGATTTTGATGGTATACGTTTGCAAGTGGACGTTCGATGAGTAGTTGGAGTGGTGATATGATTGAGAGAGTGGCTTGCGTGCAGTGAAAGTTTCCAAGTAGTAGAAATAGAAGTGATCATATATGAGAGGAATTACGAATGTAGATAAAGCGAAAGTTGCTTGTTTGGATAGGAATGTTTGGAGGCGACTGATTTCGGAATGATGAAAAGAGTTTGTGCCACACCTTTTTGAGTACATGGCGTGATTGTGTATGTATGTATGTATAATATCAAATTCGATTAATTTTACATTATTTTTATTATTCTTGTATTTTTCCTAAAACAAAAAAAGTATTTTAATAGTGTATTATGTTACGAAAAGTAGAAAACAATCTTTATTGTGTTAAATTCAGATACAGTCAATCTAGGCGAAACACAAAGAGAGCTTTCTATTCCGAGTGGCACATGCTATACTTTCTTCAAGCGTTCCAATCGAAATTAAAGTAAAAACAAGATTAGTAGTATATGGGTAAACCCATATAGAAACCACTTTGACATTTCTCGGAAAATTGGCAACAGTGTATTTTAATAATATTATAATTTATGTGGACAATAGGAGACACTTTTCTTGAAAATTTAATCAAAATCGAATAAATAATGTAGCCACAATGAATTTTTAAAATATTTTGTAATTTTTTCTCGATAAGTTGGCAACACTGTATTTTGTTAAAATTACATAAATTATATGAATACTAAGAAAATCTTTTGTGAAAATTTGAGTAAAATCGGTAAAATAACATGGTCATAATAAATTCTAAAAAAATTTTGTAATTTTTTTCTCGGAAAGTTGGCATTAATGGAAAAAAATAAAACCACATAACCATCTTGGGTACTAGACAAATTGATCCTGAAAATTTCATTCTAATCGATTAAACTCCGTCTAGGAGGAGTTGCGATCACAAAATTTTAACTGACGCCGCACATCCATACACCCACTTATAAACTAAGTTCGTTTGATTCGTCTGATCTAGAGGCTATAGAAGAAGGATTTCTATACAAATTTTTAATTGTTTTTTTGCTAATGTTACAGACACCGTACCAAACGCTATACCACTTTTCCTTGCAGCTAAAAGTGGTGAAAAGAAAAATTATTATACACACATTGTTTAAAAAAAAACAACATATAAAATAAATTTATATTTAATTTTAAATAACTTTTGGTAGTAAAATTTAAATAATTAATAATTAATTATTACATACATACATACATACACAATCCCGCCATGTACCCAAATAAGGGTGTGGCACAAACTCTTTTCATCATTCCGAAATCAGTCGCCTCCAAACGTATTCCTATATCCAGAGACAAGCAACTTTTGTACTTTCATCCACATTCATAATCCCTCTCATACATGCTCTCTTTTATTCCTACTACTTGGAAACTTTCGCTCACGCAAGCCACCCTCTCAATCATATCACCACTCCAACTACTAATCGGACGTCCACTTGCAAACGTATACCATCAAAATCATTCAAATAAATTTTTTTAACCAAACGTTTATTAGACATTCGCTTAACATGTCTCCGAACCATCTTAACTGACTAACACCAACTTTTGCTACAACATTTTTTTCAATTTCACAATCATCATACCCCATACGTAAATATCTTATTTCCACAGCAGTCATTTTTCGCTCTTATGCTTCTTGCAACCAAACCCAGAACATTCACTACTATACATCAACGTAGGCACACCAAAACTGCATTGTATATACTCAAACGTGCTTCCTTGGAAACATTTACATCTCCTAGCAAAAGTTCCCAAAGCACCTTACAACAGCAGCATTTACTCTCCTTTCAATTTCACGATCTCTAGACAACAAACTACCCAAATACACAAATTCATCTACCTGCTCTAAACGTGCACCATCAATATATATACATTACATTCAGTCATCAAGTCACCCTTTTCAATTATTAATTAATTAATTTACAAGATTTTCTAAGATTCTCGAGAAAATTTTCCAATGTAATTGCAGGCGGTTCGGAACCCATTAGTTTTTCGGATAATTGTCCGCCATCAGCGCCACTAGCCGATACGGCAAGGACGACCACTTTTACCACAAGGATAATAATTTATTTGTTATGAGATCCTAACGAAAGGGAAATTTATATTAGTGAGTTAATTAAGTCAAGACACATGTGTTTATAAGAAGTACACTGTTAAAAAAAGTTTTTTTTTTGCTAATTTTACAATATAAATTATAGGTAACAAAGTTGTTTTAAATTATATTATGTAATAATTTTCACAAAAAGTATATGTAATATTTAAACAAACAAAACTAGAAGTATATATAGACATACACCAACTCATAAACTAAGTTCAGATTCGTCATCTAAGAATTATATGAAAAATTTCTATACAAATTTTTGTTTGTTTTTGACACTATACCAAACACTACAACACTTTTCCTTACAGTCAATGTGATAAAAATCATAAACTAAGTTCAGATTCGGCATCTAGGGACTATATGAAAAATTTCTATACAAATCTTTGTTTGTTTTTGAAACCATACCAAACGCTATAACACTTTTCCTTGCAATCAAGGTGGTAGAAATTATAAACTAAGTTCAGATTTGTCATCTAGGGACTATATGAAGAACTTCTATACAAATTTTTATTTGATCTAGAGACTACAGAAGAAGGATTTCTATACAGATTTTTTGTTTTTTTGCTAATGTTACAGACACCGTACCAAACGCTATACCACTTTTCCTTGTAATCAAACTGGTAAAAAACAAATAAATAATTAATTGGGAATAATAATAATAATAATTGCTTGGAATGTAAATGTTTCCAGAGAAGCCCGTTTGAGTATATACAATGCAGTTTTGGTGCCTACGTTGCGATGTATAGGGTAGTGAATGTTGTTGAGTTTGGTTGTAAAAGCATAAACGGAAAATGACTGCTGCGCGAAATGAGATATTTACGTATGGGGGGTATATGTGGTGTAAATAGGAAAGATCGGGTACGAAATACGATTAGTGGTATGATGAGTGTGAAATTGAAAAAAATGTTGTAGCTAATGTTGGTGTTAGTCAGTTAAGATGGTTCGGAGACATGTTGAGCGAATGCGTCTAATGAACGTTTGCTGTTCAATAGATTTATTTGAATGATTTTGATGGTATACGTTTGCTAGTGGACGTCCGATGAGTAGTTGGAGTAGTATGATTGAAAGAATGGCTTGCGGGAGCAAAAGTTTCCAAGTAGTAAGAATAAAAGAGAGCATGTATGAGAGGAATTATAAATGTGGATAAAGCAAAAGTTGCTTGTTTGGATAGGAATGTTTGGAGGCGACTGATTTCGGAATGATGAAAAGAGTTTGTGTCACAGCCTTATTTGGGTACATGGCGTGATTGTGTATGTATGTATTCCAATACATATCGATTTGTTTGTAATAATCTGTTCTGAAATTTTTGTAAAACTCAGAAATTAGTTTTAATTTTTTGACAATTTTCGGTTACGGCTCTTATAATTATGACGGTTCACCTGGGGAAAGCCCGGTGGGCAGGTAGGCCAGTCCAACCCTGGAGGATAGTGGAGTTAGAGTTTGTGCCACATTGTTTTTGGTACGAATGGCGTGATTGTGTATGTATGAATGTATATATATTTAATGCTCTTTAAAAAATGATTAATTGAAATTTTTATTATTACCACTTTGGCTGCAAGGAAAAGTGGTATAGCGTTTGGTACGGTGTCTGTAACATTAAAAAAAAAACAAAATTGTATAGAAATCCTTCATATAGCCTCTAGATGACGAATCTCAACTTAGTTTATGTGAGTGTATGGATATGTGTCGTCAGCTCGCTCGTAAGTCAAAATTTTGTAGCCGCAACTCCTCCTAGACGGTTCAACCGATTTTAATGAAATTTTTAGGATAAATTTACCTAGTGCCTAAGATGGTCATGTGGTTTTGGTTTTTTCCAGTAATGCCAACTTTCTGAGAAAAAAATTACTAAAATTTAAAAAAAATTATTTTCCCATGTTGTATAACCGATTTTGTTCAAATTTTCACAAAGGATTTTTTTGATATCCAAATAAATTAGATAATTACAACAAAGTACACTGTTGCCAACTTTCGGTGAAAAATGTTTTTATTCCTATTTCTTATCATTTATGTTATAATGTCAAAGTGGTCTATATATGGGTTTACTCATATACTTCTAATCTTTTTTTTTGTGGTATATTTTTGGTCGTTCTAGACAACTCTAGCCTAACCTAACCTACCCGTTATGATCGCAAAGGACCACGGTCATATTGTAAACATTGCTTCACTTCCAAACATATTCCTATCCAGCACAAGCAACTTTCGCTTCATCCACATTCATAATTCCACTCGCATACATGCTCACTTCTATTCCTACTACTTGGAAACTTTTGCTCACGCAAGCCACTCTTTCAATCATACCACTCCAACTACTTATCGGACGTCCACTAGCAAACGTATAAAATCAAAATCATTCAAATAAATCTTTCTAACAGCAAACGTTCATTAGACACATTCTCTCAACATGTCTCCGAACCATCTTAACTGACTAACACCAACTTAAATTAAATTAATTAAATTATTATTATTATTATTCAAAATCATTCAAATAAATCGTTTTTAACAGCAAACGTTTATTAGACACATTCTCTCAACATGTCCGAACCATCTTAACTGACTAACACCAACTTAAATTAAATTAATTAAATTATTATTATTTTTCAAAATCATTCAAATAAATCGTTTTTAACAGCAAACGTTTATTAGACACATTCTCTGAACATGTCTCCGAACCATCTTAACTGACTAACCCACGTATTTTAATAATAATATAATTTAGTTGGGCACTAGGAGAAATTTTGAGCGAAAATTTCGATCAAAATCGAATAAATAATGTAGCAACAATAAATTTTTAAAAAAATTTGTAATTTTTTCCTCTCGATAAGTTGGCAACACTGTATTTTATTAAAATTGCATAATTTATTTAGGCACTAGAAAAAACTTTTATGAAAATTTGATTAAAATCGATTAAATAAAATGGTCATAATTAATTTTAGTATTTTTTTTCTCAGAAAATTGACAACACTGTATTTTGTTAAAATTACATAAATTATATGAATACTAGAAGATTCTTTTGTGAAAATTTGATCAAAATCGGATAAATAATGTAGCCAATATGAATTTTTTAAAACTTTAGTAATTTTTTTCTCGAAAAGTTGGCATCGCTGGAAAAAAATGAAACTACATGACCATCTTGGGTACCAGACAAATTTATCCTGAAAATTTCATTAAAATCGGTTGAACTTCGTCTAGGAGGAGTTGCGGCCACAAAATTTTGACTTACGACCGAGCGAGCGAGCGAGCTGACGACGCTCACACATACACCCACATAAACTAAAATCAGATTCGTCATCTAGGGACTATATAAAGAATTTCTATATACAATTTTTTTTTCTTTGCTAATGTTACAGACACCGTACGCGCACGCTATACCACTTTTTCCTTGCAGTCAAAGTGGAAAAAACATGGGGAGACGCAACGAGACAGCTACTTCCTAAACTCCTTTTTTTGTTTTAAATTTTACACAAGTATTGTCATACCTTAGTGAAAATTCACAATCACAAATTTTTAGGGCAATTTGTATGGTGAGTCAGGAATCTGTATGGGCCTAAGAGAAATTATTACCACTTTGACTGAAAGGAAAAAGTGGTATAGGGTTTGGTACGGTGTCTGGAACATTAGCGAAAAAACAATAATTGTGTATAGAAATCCTTTATATAGTCCCTAGATGACGAATCCGAACTTAGTTTATAAGTGGGTGTATGTGTGTGCGTCGTCAGCTCGCTCGGTCGTGAGTCACAATTTTGTAGTCGCAACTCCTAGACGGTTCAACCGATTTTCATGAAATTTTTAAGATAAATACGTTTAATGCCCAAGATGGTCATGTGGTTCTGGTTTTTTCTAGTAATGCCAACTTTCCGAGAAAAAAATTACTAAAGCTTTTAAAAATTCATATTGGCTACGTTATTTATTCGATTTTAATGAAAATTTCAGAAAAGATTTCTCTAATGCTCCCATTAATTACATAATTTTATTAATATTCAGTGTTGCCAACTTCTCGAAAAAAAAATTACTAAATTTTTAAAAATTTTATTATGGCCATGTTATTTAACCAATTTTACTCAAATTTTCACAAAGAATTCTCCTAGTATTCATATAATTTATGTAATTTTAACAAAATACAGTGTTGCCAATTTTCCGAGAAAAAAATTAGTAAAATTTATTATGGCTACTACATCACTTATTCGATTTTGATCGAAATTTTCCTCAAAGTTTCTCCTAGTGCCCACATAAATTATAATATTATTAAAATACAGTGTTGCCAATTTTCCGAGAAATGTCAAAGTGGTCTCTATATGGGTTTACCCATATACTTCTAATCTTGTTATTTTATACTTTTTAGTCCATTTTTAAAATGTGGTGTTTTAAAAAAAATATAAAAATATTCTTAAAATATTCGTAAATAATATTACATACATTTTGAATTTTGAATTTTTAAAAATATTTGTGATTTTTTTTCTCAATATGTTGGCAACAGTGTATTTTGTTAAAATTGCATAATTTATTTAGGCATTAGGAAAATCTTTTATAAAAATTTGATTAAAATCGGTTAAATAGTGGTCATAATAAATTTTCTAAAAATTTAGTAATTTTTTTCTCGGAAAGTTGGCAACACTGGATATTAATAAAATTACATAATTAATGGGAGCATTAGGGAAATCTTTTCTGAAAATCTGATGAAAATCGAATAAATAATGTAGCCAATATGAATTTTTATAAACTTTAGTAATTTTTTTTTCTCGGAAAGTTGGCATTAATTGAAAAAATAAAACCACATGACCATCTTGGGTACTAGACAAATTTATCCTGAAAATTTCATTAAAATTGGTTAAACCGTCTAGGAGGAGTTGCAATCACAAAATTTTGTCTGACGACCGAATGAACGAGCGAGCGAGCTGACGACGCACATCTATACACCCACATAAACTAAGTTCAGATTCGTCATCTAAAGACTATATGGAAAATTTCTATATACAAATTTTGTTTTGAAAATGTTACAGACACCGTACCAAACCATTTACCACATTTAGTTATTTTCAACTTTGTTCATGTGTTCCTAATACCAAGTGGAATTCTCAGACTTCGTTGTGATTAGAAGAATGTAAAAATTGCAATACTTGTTTAAAAAAAGTCCATAGATTGCACTACTAGTAATTAAATTACAGTTTTCTTTTTTATCGACAGCACAATTCGATTTGTAAATAGTTTAAATATTAACATATAGATAGCACTACTAGTAATCAAATTACAGTTTTCTTTTTTATCGACAAGATATTTAGATTTGCAATTAATTCAAACATTACCGTATAGATGACACTGTAAGATCATTGTTCAAAATAGTTGGCCAGTTGAATGTTGTGTTATAAATTTTCAAATACATATTGATTTTTATAGTAAGTAAAAAACATTGGTATAAGTAAGAAATAGAATCCCGAGATGTTGCTGTGTTCACGTTAGTTGAAAAACCAGTGACTCTCAAAATGTGTATTATGACAAAATGTGATTTTAAATGTGTCTTAACGGTCTTTAAAAAACAAACTCCTACCTGAAACCTACCTACCAAACCTACCCTAACCTACCGGACTTCTTAACGGTCTTTAAAAAACAAACTCCTACCTGAAACCTACCTACCAAACCTACCCTAACCTACCGGACTTCTTTACGGTCTTTAAAAAACAAACTCCTACCTGAAACCTACCTAGCAAACCTACCCTAACCTACCGGACTTCTTAACATAACATAATAAAAGGAAAATTACTAATGAAACATTTTGAGGTTCACTGGTTTTTATACACCAAATATAGACGTTCCGATGTTCACGCATGCGCAAATTTGGTTTTTTTAATATTCGTGAATACAGCAACTTCTCGGGATTCTATTTCTTACTCCAGCCAAAACATTATTCTACATACAACATTTAGATTTGATTTTAAATAATAATCATGTAAAAAAAAATGACAAATTATATTTAAAGTAATTGCTTACATTGATGGTCCTGTAGGTAAATTTCATTCAACTTTATTGACTTTAGCTGCAGATTGTTTACTTATCTTTCTATTTTTTTTGTCTTTTATTTAAATTTTATTTAGACAAATCGCTAGAACCTGGATCAAGTAGCAATTAAGGAAAAAATTGTAAAATTAAATACGCAGCTATTTTTTTTTCTTTTTATACTAGTAAGTTTACACAAAATTCATTTGGCCAACTGGATTCGTGTCAGATTTTTATAAGTTAACCTCTAATACTAACAATAACAATATTTTTATATTTTACTTTTTATAAGAAGCTTTTTTTGGTAGAAAATTTAATTTTAATCATGAATAGTTTTATGCACCATTGTCAATTATGTATAAGTGACAAAAATGTATTGTTCACTATACTTGATCTGGATTCAGATGGCAAACGTTTTGTGGATAAATTGGAAGCAATTATGCCAGAAATTGTAAGAATGAAATAATTTGTTTTGATTGTAATATATATTATTGTTTCTGAATCTTTTACTTTTCTTATTTTAGGTAGATTGCAAGATCAAATTACCGAATTGTATTTGTACGATTTGCTCTGTTCGATTGAATGAAGCTTATAAATTTATAAAACAATGTATCGATTCTCAGATAATATTAAAACAACATTTAGATGAAACACTTTGTCGATTATGTGCTGGTGGTGATAATATAACATTTAGTTTAACTACAATGGATTCCGATAATGTGTTGTTATCATACAAATTGAAAACCATTGCATCGGAAATTGTAAGTAAAATACTATCTTTAATCAGATCCACGAAAATAAATTATATAAATTGATAAATAATCATTTATTTATTGTCTCTTCCATAATTTTTGAGAACAGACAACATTTAACCTAACCTAATTTACAGTATTTTGAATTTTAGTACCTTTGTTGGTTTTGTTTAATTGGAATTTATATAAAATAAGTTGTAATTTGAATACATGTACATTTACAATAAAAATTACATAAAACAATTATTTTATTAGCTTTATTTATAATAAGTTTATTAATCATTACAACATGTAAAACTAAAATTTGTTTCTGAAAGAGTAGTTGGGAATAGCTATTATGAGGAAAATGTTGGTTGTGTTTAGGCTAATAAAAATTTTGTCTTGAATTTTTAATTGTTACTCCATAACCAAGTAATGTACCCACACAGCTTATAGTGGGATTTAGATCTCTCAAATAAATCAAATATTAGTTAAATATCATAGAGACTTGGTGTTATTAATAGAAATATATTTCTTTATTAAAACTCCTTTTTTAAATTAGAGATTTTTATTATATCGTATATAATGTAATTTTAATTTATATTTTTAGCTGGAATGTACTGAGAAGTTATCGAATTGTATTTGCTCAATTTGTTCGGTTCGATTAAATGAAACGTATAAATTTGTAGAAAAATGTTTTAAATCGCAAGAAATTTTCAAGCGATATGCAAAACAACAATCGCAAAATAGTGAAGTTATGAAAAACGAAATTAAAGAAGAGACTATTGATGAAGAATACATTAAAGTAGAATTGGAAACTGATAGAAACATTAAAGTTGAAGATAGTTTAGAATCACAAAATAATACAATATTTGATGTTGTTTGTATGAAAGAAGAAGTGATTAATGAAGAATACATTCAGAATTTGGAAAATGATACAAATATTAAATTTGAAGAAAGTTTGAAATCAGAATCTTTAGATGTACATTCAGAATTAATAATTAAGGAAGAATATTCTGATATTGAAAATGATACCGATATAAATCAATTTCAAGCTAGTAGAAATACGAAAGAAAATAATATTTTCAGCTCAGAAGAAAAAGATAAATCTGTAAAGAAAAGAAAATCTCATAAATGTACATTTTGTGAGAAAACTTTTACTCGGAGTGGAATTTTAAAATCGCATATTCGTGTACATACAAATGGGAGACCTTATAAATGCGAAATATGTGAGAAAACTTTTATTCAAAGTGAACACTTAAGAACACATATCCGTTCCCATTCAAATGAAAGACCTTACAAATGCGAAATATGTGAGAAAACTTTTACTCTGAATCATGTTTTAAAAAGGCATATTCGTATACATACAAATGAGAGACCTTATAAATGCGAAATATGTGAGAAAACTTTTATTCAAAATGAATATTTGAAAGTGCATTCTCGTACACATACAAATGAGAAACCTTATAAATGTGAAATATGTGAGAGAACTTTTACTCAAAGTGGACACTTAAAAAGACATATCAATTCTCATACAAAGGAGAGATCTTATAAATGCGAATTATGTGAGAAAACTTTTACGCTAAGAGGAAACTTAAATAGACATATCCGTTCTCATTCAAATGAAAGATCTTATAAATGCCAAATATGTGAGAAAACTTTTATTAGAAGTGAACATTTAATTCGGCATGTTCGTTCTCATACAAAGGAGAAACCGTATAAATGCGAAATATGTGAGAAAACTTTTATGTGGAGGGGTCAATTAAAGCAGCATGTCCGTTCTCATATGAAGGAGTAACCTGATGAATGCGAAATAGAAAACTTTTCCTCAAAGTAGAAATTAAAAAGAAAGATATTCATATTTATAGTGTTACGATTTAATTTTTGTAGTTCTCATTTTATTAATGATTAATTTTGAAATATTGTCAAGCTTTATTCGGACTGCTCTTTCGCTAACGAAATCAGTATTATGTTTTAGCGAAGATCTAGTGGTTCTGAACCGAACTACATGTGAATTTATATGAATACATTGCAAAAGCACGGATTTAGTTTCATTAGCAAAATGGTCAAGGTTTCTAACTAAAATTCACTTATGTTTTAAGAACGGCCCATCACATTTTACTAAAATGAGATAGCGATGAGTTTATGTTTTTATGAAAGAAACATTAAATTTATAATATGTAAATGATCAGTTTCGAAGAAAAAATTAATATTATTTTGAAAACCCGTATTTCATATAATCAAATAACATTCATTTTAGACACGTCAGAAAAAAAATTAACAAAACAGATGGCGAATTTATCCTATAAACCTATAAAATTATATTTATTTCATTTACTTTTCTGAGTGTTCTGTTTTGCATTCGTATTTTTCAAATGATTGTACAGGTCTTATTTTGTATAATCATAAATTCTCTTGTCAGACATATTTAACACAACAAAACAACTAAAACTGTAAAAAAAATTATGTTCAAGGTAACCAAAAACTGTTTAGAATGTATACAACGTGAACGATAAAGTAAAAAAAATTTTTAACAACAAATTTCAAGTTTTTGCACTGTGTTACCTCGTGAAACTAAAACTAAATCGTAAAACTGTTCTGGCAGTCGGAATGAGGTTTTATTCTAAATGTAATTTGTCAGTATCTTTTTTTTACATGATTATTATTTTAAATAAAATTAAAATGTTAAGTTTCATTCAGACTGCTGTTTTAGTTTTATGCAGAAGCACAACAATTTGACCAATCCAAACACTTGACACATTTTTAGTTTTTTACGTTAAATATTTGCGAGTACATATTTTCATTAATCAGCTCTTGTGTTTGTGCGTAAAACTAAAACGGTAGTCTGAATTAGATTTTATGTACAATAATATTTTCGAATTTCTATAAAAATCAACATGTATTTGAATATTTATAACACAACATGAAATGACAATAAACTTTGTTTATGCGTTCCTGATACAAATTGAAATTTACAGTCTTTATTGTGACAAGAAGATAACAATTTTTTTATTATTCTATTGTAAAGATGACCGCATTTGCCCAAATCAATTTTATATATTTTATCAATTTATATTAATATTATTTTTAAAAAATATGTAAAATATATTAAATGTTATTTATAATAAAATTCAAATCAATAAATAAATCAATACTATTATGTAATATGTATTAATGAGTTGTATTTACCTAATTTAATAATATGAATAATTTTTTTTTTATTTCTTTAAATTTGTTTTAATCATGTAAGTAAAGTCAATAAATATTGAATGAAGTTTATTGACTTTAGCTGCAGAATTAATACTAAACTTAATTTTTCTATTTTTTTTTGTTCTTTTGTTTGAATTTCGTTTAATGTACCAATGTATGGACGGCCTTGTTTACACAACGACCTGTTATGCAATACCAGTTTGAGCAATTTGTTTGTAGGTGTATGGGGTTTTTTAGACAAACAGCTAGATTAATTAGCAATTGATAAAACATTTTCAAATGTAAATTTGATGCGTTCAGCAATCCTGTAAAGAACATTGTATGTATTTTAAAATTTTCCGTAATTTCATTTAGTGCTGAATTCAATTTATGTAGAAATTTGTTTACATTTTCTGATAGTGACCGATATACTACAATTATTATATTTTTTTTTGTGGTGTGAGAGTGTTTTGCATGAGCGAAAGTTTCCAAGTGTTAGGAATGAAAGAGCATGTATGAGAGGAATTATGAATGTGGATGAAGCGAAAGTTGCTTGTGCTCGATAGGAATGTTTGGAGGAGACTGATTTCGGGATGTTGAAAAGAGTTTGTGCCACATCCTTTTGGGTACATGGCGTGATTGTGTATGTATGTATTCCTGTAATTTCGATAACTTTCTCTTCGGAAAATTGTTTAATTGTTTATGGTGATTGTTTTTGCAATTGAAATTTACCTATTTTTTGGTTAGTAGATAGCTCTACTTTGTCATTTTGTTCTTTAATTTTTAATAATGTTATTATCAATAATGACATTATTATACAGTAGCTACTTACTATACACCGCTGGTGTGGCAGTGATATCTTCGGCGACCATATTACGAAAACTATTACATCAAGTTAAGTTAATTGACAATTGCATTGTTTATTTTCGCTTGAAAGTTAATTTGATTATTAAAAATATGTAAACAAGTGCAACAAATGCAATGTGCATCGCCAAAGATGGTCAAAAATTATATATTCAACCAAAGAATTATTAATTCTTACAAATCATGTAACAAATATAAATTGCGTATGTTGAGTTCGTCGAAACATCGATTATAAATAAATATTAATACAGAACTAAGGCAGTGTTTTATTTAATATTCTAACATAGTTATTTGAAAAACATAGTATGATTCAAAAAAATAATAGTAAAAAAAATGATTTAACTAGTTGAAAGACAAAGAGTGGTAAAGAGTTTTATAACCAGGTAACTCTTTCAAGTAAAAAATAATATAAACACATAAAAAACTTGTTTCTTTATTTTTGGAACAATATTTTTACGTCTTGTTAGAAATTTGCGCCTGCGCGTATGAGACAAGCTTGTCAAATCCGGACACTGATGAAATTACAAAAATTATTGAAGTAAAACTCTAATTATTATTATATTTTGTTATTTCTTGTGTAAAAGTATTTACACTAGTAACTAGTTGAATAATGAAATTATTTCTAAATAGCAATTTACGCAGTTTTGAAACATATTAGAAATCTTCGCAATTCAATACATACATATACGTATGTACGTCGATTATTAATAAATATTAATACAGAACTTTAATCTAAATCCGTTTTATTTTAATATAATGAGTTGTGAAAGATTTTTTACTATACCTACTGTATACTACTAACCATCACAAAACTATATTTTTATTTTTACAATCAAATACAAATGAATTTTATTTGCAAATATTAAAATGATTTAATAACAGGATTAGAAGCATATGGGTAAATCCATATATAGACCACTTTGACATTTTCCGGAAAGTTGGCAACACTGTATTTTAATAATATTATAATTTATGTGGGCACTAGGAAAAACTTTTCTGAATATTTAATCAAAATGGAATAAATAATGTAGCCAAAATACATTTTTAAAAAAATTTGTGATTTATTTTCTCGATAAGTTGGCAACACTGTATTTTGTTAAAATTGCATAATTTATTTAGGCATTAGGAAAATCTTTTATTAAAATTTGATTAAAATCGGTTTAATAAAGTGATCAAAATAAAAAATTTTAAATTTTACTAATTTTTTTCTCGGAAAGTTGGCAACACTGTATTTTGTTAAAATTACATAAATTATATGATTACTAAAAGAATCTTTGGTGAAAATTTGAGTACAATCGGTTAAATAACATGGCCATAATATATTTTTAAAGATTTTAGTAATTTTTTTCTCGGAAATTTGGCAACACTGGATATTAATAAAATTATATAATTAATGGAAGCATTAGGGATATCTTTTCTAAAAATTTGATCAAAATTGGATAAGCAGTGTAGCCAATATAAATTTTTAAAAACTTTAGTAATTTTTTTGTCGGAAAGTTGGTATCACTGGAAAAAACCAAAACCACCATCTTGGGCACTAGGCAAATTTATCCTGAAAATTTCATTAAAATCGGTTGAACCGTCTAGGAGGAGTTGCGGCCACAAAATTTTGACTTACGTCCGAGCGAGTGAGCAAGCTGACGACGCACATCCATACACTCACATAAACTAAGTTCAGATTCGTCATCTAGAGGCTATATGAAGGATTTCTATATACAATTTTTTTTTGAAAATGTTACAAACACCGTACCAAACGCTATATCACTTTTTCTTTGCATTCAAAGTGGTAAAAATGCTTTCTGTTTTATCACAAATAGGTTTGTGTAGAATTTATATTAAACACATACATACGTATTAAAGAAATCTAACTGTATTTTACACATCTAATTAAAAATAGTCTGAAATTTTTTAATTAATATAATTAATAAATTGCATATAATTTTATAAGCGTATTAAACCGCACTGCATTTATCTACAAACTAAATAAAGATTATAAGAGAAAAATATTTTGGAAAAATAATCTTCAGACAAGTAGAAATAAATGAATTAAATATAAAAAAAAATTAAGAATATAATTTGCTTTAATTACTTTTTCAAAATGCTGCAATAAGGAAGTCAATCAAATCAAAATTACGTTATTAAACAGGAAAAATATATTATATTTAAATTTTTACACACACACACACATGTATATAAAAAATAAATTTGTTATACAATATAAAGAACATTGGTAAATATAAAATATATATTATATAAAATACGATAAACATAACAAATTTAATAATTATTAATTATTATAATTTCTTTTTTGGGACCTATATTTTTGATGCAGATTTGTAAACATTAACATTTGTTGAATTTATAGAATTTTCTGGGCTAATATGCCGTGGTTGATCTATCCTCGTTGCAGACGTTTCGCCATACATCATAGATGACATCCTCAGTGCTTGGTGACTGAATGACAGTTTCGGCCCCGCAATCTGGTATATATATATACAATGCGAGTGTAAAGTCTGGAACTATCGCAATAAATCTTTTATTAAACGTTTTTGAAAAAATCCTCGAACACGTCAATTTGTATCTTATGTGAGACATATTTTACTGTAATCGTCACTAAAGATCGTCTTTTGTTTTTGAGTTACGACGTAAGCGATAATTTTTTTTAAATAGAAACCTATATTTTTTATTATTGATTTTGGTAGTACTTTTTATTCCGTTTCCAACCATATAAAATTTTAAATATGTTACATTTGCAAAAAATTGAGAAAAATAATCTTAAATTTAAATATTAAAAACTAATTAAATTGACAAAATGAATCTAGTTATTAGTGTATAAAACAAAACAAATTAGCTACAACTGTCAGAATAAGATTATTTTTCTCAAATGTAACATATTTAAAATTTTATATGGTTGGAAACGGAATAAAAAGTACTACCAAAATCAATAATAAAAAATATAGGTTTCTATTTAAAAAAATTATCGCTTACGTCGTAACTCAAAAACAAAAGGTTTTAACATTTACAACTTACATGATTTGTAATCGGTGTTAATTAGTGATCTTTGACCACACGGTACGTTAAGTATTTGTGTAACCTTACATGACTGATTAGGACTTTATCAATTGCTACTGTTGATAAAAACTTAGCATTCGAAATTCGTATATGAGCTCTTTTATAAATATTATTGTTTGTGGTTTTAGAAAAATTATTATATTTTATTAACTTTTCGCGACAGTTAGATCACATTTCAATTTATTATAAATTTGTTTATTTATAAATCTATAATTTATATAATATATGACTTTTGATTAAATTTCTCAATAGCTTTTAAAAACAGTGGCGCAGCCAGAAACTTGCCAGAAACATACATACATACATACATACATACACAATTACGCCATGTAACCAAAAGGGTGTAGCACAAACTCTTTTCATCATCCCGAAATCAGTCGTCTCCAAACATTCCTATCCAGCACAAGCAACTTTCGCTTCATCCACTTTCATAATTCCTCTCTCATACATGCTCACTTCTATTTCTGCTACTTGAAAATTTTCGCACACGCAAGCCACCCTCTCAATCATACCACTCCAACTACTCATCGGACTGATCCACTGGGCAAACGTATACCATCAAAATCATTCAAATAAATCTTTTTAACAGCAAACGTTTATTAGACGCATTCGCTCAACATGTCTCCGAACCATCTTAACTGACTAACACCAACTTTTGCTACAACATTTTTCTCGAATTTCACACTCATCTATTTCGTACTCGATCTCTCCTATTTACACCACATACCCCACGTAAAAATCTCATTTTCACAGCAGTCATTTTCCGTTTATACTTTTACAACCAAACCCAACATTCACTACTATACATCAACGTAGGCACCTAAACTCCATTGTATATACACAAACGGGCTTTTTTGGAAATATTTACATTCCTAGCAAACAAATGATATAATATTAATCAATAAAGATAATACTATAATTTGTATAAAAAATAAAGAGCAATAAAAATTAATTTCAATTTCCGATGCAATAGTTTCCAATTTATATGATAACAATATGTTATCCTAATCCATTGTACTTAAAGTAAATGTTATATTATCACTACCAGTACATAATCGACAACGTTCTCCATTTAAATGTTGTTTTAATATTATTTGAGAATCGAAACATTGTTTTAAATAAATTTATAAGCATCATTCAGCCGAACAGCGCAAATTGTACAAATACCATTCGGTAATTTGATTCTGCAATCTACCTAAAATAAGAAAAGTAAAAGATTCAAAAATAATAATGTATATTACAATCAAAACAAATTATTTCATTCTTACAATTTCTGGCATAATTGCTTCCAATTTATCTACGAAACGTTTGCCATCTGAATCCAGTTTAATTATAGTGAATAATACATTTCCATCACTCGTACATAATTGACAAAGTTGCATAAAACCACTCATGATTAAAAATAAATTTTCTACCAAACAAACTTCATACAATAAGTAAAACATAAAAATATTTTATTTGATAGTATTAGAGGTTAACTTAGGAAAATCTGACAGAAATCCAGTTGGCCAGATGAATTTTGTGTAATATTTCTAGTATACAAAGAAGAATAAAAAGCATCCTATTTTAGTTGAACACACCCACAGAAATAGTGGACAATATATTTATATCATTTGTACATAAATGACAATGTTGCAAAAAACTATTTATGATTAGAAATAAATATTCTAGCAAAGAAAGATTTTTACTATAAGTAAAATCTAAAAATATTATATTTGACAGTATTCCAGGTTGACTTACAAAAATATGTTACAAATACAGTTGGCCAGCAAAATTTTGGGTAATGTTTGATGTATAAGAAAAAGAAGAATTGATTTATATATTTTCAAATACATGTTGATTTTATAGAAATTAGAAAACAATATTCCAGATACCATTTAAATTTTGTTATTTTGCAAATCAGAATGATTGAAATAGATTTCATCAAAATATAATAAAAACCCGTATAGTGAACATTAGCTAATATTTATAATGCAAAATTTAACTGAGCAACTACTGAGATGACACTGACGTCATTGGTCAGATATTAGGTAGCGTTAAGTCAATTAGATTTATAAAATAGCTTTAATAATAGTATTACTGCTTATAAATATAAATTATTGTAAAAACATTAATTACTGTTATATAAAATAAATATTAAAAATTATTACTTAAATATAAAATGATATATTAATTATACAATGCATATGTGTTACTTGAGTTTAATACAAAACAAAATTAAAAACGAGAATGTCTTTGTTCCTGAACTATTTATTCCACAGTGTGATAGTAAAATAGATTGTTTATGTATGTAAATATTGCTAAATATTGAGTGAGCAAACCATAGATCATATATATGATTATTATATGATCTATGGATATCAATCGGTCCCTCCCTATCATTATTTCTGTGGGTGCGTTCAATAAAATACGTTGTCATTTATTCTTCTTTTTCTTATACTAGTAATATTACATAAAATCCATCAATAAATAAATACTATTATTTTGAGTATTTTTTTAATAATTAAATACTACTAATCATATAATTAAAGAATATTAAGCAAATATATTTAAGCAACTAGCAAATAATATAACAAACAAATATATATTATAAACTCTATACTGTTTTACAAAAAAAGTTTGGGCACCACTGACGTGAAGTCACCAGAGACAATTCCTAAAGAAGCTTGTCACATGTTAACTGGTTTATTGGTTATTTGTGTATTTAATATTGATATTTACTTATAATAAAACTTTATAAACTCTTGAAAATACAAAGAGATAAACATGTTTATGTTTACAAAGGTCTGTCGCTTATGTATTACTAACAAAGATATCTCGTCAGCTTTGATCAATTACGATTCACCTAACCTTACTTTATTCGACAAACTAAATCAAATTGCGCCAGGACTTGTAAGTATTATATTTTAGTATCTAATATTTTATATTAAATTTATGTGTTTTTAGCTAAAAGTAAATAATAATTTACCGAATGGCATATGCAAGACCTGTATTGTTCAGTTAAACCAAAGTTACAAATTTCTACAAAGCTGTTTATGTTCGCAAAAAATTCTAGAAAAGTATTTAGAGCAACTACAAAATGGACTACCTGCAGAACAAAGTGAAAATTATGAAATTGTAATAAATGCAATAAAATTGGAACAAAATAATGCAATCAACTACATGAATGATATGAATATAGAACAAACTGATGAAGAATTACATAATACATTTGCGAATTATGAGGAAGAAGAGGTTATTATGGAACAGGAAAATATTGTTGGTGGTTCCGAATCTATTCACGTAAATTTTGAAGATGATGGTAAAGTAGAAGAAACGGATATTAACCATTATCTTCCAAATGTCAAGACAGAACCAATTGAAGACGGTTACGCTGACACTATTGATATAGATATTGATATAAACGTAAAAAGAGAATTGGAATGTCCGAGTGAAGACGTAATCGCATTACCAACTGATATAAAACAAGAAATTTCTGAAGAAAATTGCAGTGAAAATAATATTAACAATGATTATTTTACCGAAGTAGATGTTGAACACGAAATTAAAACTGAAGAGCATGAAATTAATGGTTTTAAATTTTGTGGTTTTAATGCTGCTGAATGTAGATTGGCAAACAAGATTAAAATGAAATATAATTTAAAATTGGAACGCTTGCAAGACAATACAATACTTAAGGCTGATGTCGAAAATACTGAAATTAACAAACAAACTTCTAATAGTAACGATTGTTTACAACCTGGAACATCTTCTGAGAACAGTGGCAGTTGTTCAGCATCTGTCAGTGATGTTCCGAATTTAAAAAGAAACAGTCAGACACACACAGAAAAAAAACGGTTTGAATGTAAAATATGTGAAAAAGTTTGGCTAAGTAAATCACATTTGAAAGTACATATACGTACACATACAAAGGAGAAACCGTATAATTGTAAAATATGTAATAAGAGTTTTAGTATCGGTGGTAGTTTAAAATTACATATGCGCACACATACACGGGACAAACCTTATAAATGTGAAATTTGTAATAAAAGTTTTAGTCAAAAGACCACTTTAAAAACACATATGCATACACATACACGGGACAAACCTTATAAATGTGAAGTTTGTAATAAAAGTTTTAGTCAAAAGAACACTTTAAAAGATCATATGCTTACGCATACAAAGGAGAAACCTTATAAATGTGAAATTTGTAATAAAAGATTCAGTCGTAAATTCAGTTTAAAATTACATATGCGTTCTCATACACAGGAGAAACCTTATAAATGTGAAATTTGTAATAAAAGTTGTAGTCGAAAGAGCAATTTAAAAGTACATATACGTACACATACAAAAGACAAACCTTATAAATGTGAAATTTGTAATCAGAGTTTTAGTCAAAATCACCATTTAAAAGCTCACATGCGAACACATACACGAGACAAACCTTTAATGTGAAATTTGCAATTAAAACTTTTACTAACAGAACCAACTTAAAACAACATTTTTATACACATCTAAGATTAAATCTATTATATTTATACTTTTATGTTATATGTTAAAATAGTTATGACAAAACATAATTGTATTTGGCAACAACTAATAAAATGTATTAGAGAATATAAATATTAGTAAAAAATTTATTAAAATTTTGTAAAAAAAATGTTTATAAGTTTATTATTTCTTGACGTTTTTGTTTTATGTGTGGTATTCCTACTCAAATATACGTAAACTAAAAATTACAAAAAATATTAGTGCTTTTTAGAATACAGCTAGAGTTGGCAGATAAAACCAGTCTGGTTGAAACAATGCTCGTTTTTCATCTAATTTTAGCCCCAGTGGTTTTTATTGAAAATATTCAAAAATCTGGTCATTTAAACGAATAAATTCAATATGAAATGCAACATGTTTTGTATTTGCGTTACGTGTCACATGACACGCGTTAACTAACGTTAATAAGTAATTTTAAGTAAACGTGAAAAATAATTTTGACAAAAATCACATTTAAAAGTAAGGTAAGAATATACATTTACACAGTAAATTTGTTAGACTAATTAATATAATGAAATAAATTCTCTTATACTACAAATATTAAATTTTAAAAAATTAAATACATATTTTGAAAGCTAAGCTTCTATCATCAGTAGTAACCTTAGATAACTGATTGAAAACTTTAGCTTTATTACCACTTTGACTGCAAAGAAAAAGTGGTATAGCGTTTGGTACGCTGTGTGTAACATTTTCAAAAAAAACAAAAAAATTGTATAGAAATTTTTCATATAGCCTCTAGATGACGAATCTGAACTTAGTTTATGTGGGTGTATGGATGTGCGTCGTCAGCTCGCTCGGTCGTAAGTCAAAATTTTGTGGCCGCAACTCCTAGACGGTTCAACCGATTTTAATGAAATTTTCAGGATAAATTTGTCTTGTGCCCAAGATGGTCATGTAGTTATGTAGTTAGTTATGTAAAAATTACTAAAGTTTATAAAAATTCATATTGGCTACATTATTTATTCGATTTTAATAAGATTTTCAGAAAAGATTTTCCTAATGCTCCCATTAATTATATAATTTTATTAATATCCAGTGTTGCCAACTTTCCGAGAAAAAAATTACTAAAGTTTTAGAAAATTCATTATTTAACCGATTTCAATCAAATTTTCATAAAAAATTCTTCTAGTAAAATAAAACTGCTTAAATTGAATTTCTGTATTAATGTTTATTAAAAATCGATGTTTCGACAAAACTCAATGTCCGTCTTCATCAGGAAAAAAATACAAAAGATACAAAAAACAAAACATAGAAACAAGTTACTAGGTAACAAAATATTAATTTGAAAGTTTCAAAGACAATAGTGAGTTATTTAATAAATATATAATTAATTTATTTATGTTTATTATTTGTACGTTTCGGTTATTAAATCACGGCCATCTTTAGTTACATATTTTATAAAAAATATAAAATAGATACAATTGAATTACATAAATTATGTGTTCCTTTTGTAGTTTTGGTTTTTTGGTTTTTTGGTTTTTTCTTGTCAACCAGTAGTTAAATTTGAGTTTGGAAGGTTTGAAGGTAATAGTGGATTATTAAATAAATATATAATTAATCAATTTAGTTTTAGTAAATATATATATATATATATATATATATATATATATATATATATACAATGCAGTTTTGGTGCCTACGTTGATGTATGGTAGTGAATGTTGGGTTTGGTTGCAATAGCATAAACGGAATATGACTGCTGTGGAAATGAGATTTTTACGTGGGATATGTGGTGTAAATAGGAGAGATCGGGTACGAAATACGATTGGTGTATGATGAGTGGGAAATTCAGTAAAAAAAATGTTGTAGAAAAAATTGGTGTTAGTCAGTTAAGATGGTTCGGAGACATGTTGAGCGAATGCGTCTAATGAACGTTTGCTGTTGAAAAAATTTATTTGAATGATTTTGATGGTATACGTTTGCAGGTGGACGTCCGATGAGTAGTTGGAGTGGTGGTATGATTGACAGAGTGACTTGCGTGAGCGAAAGTTTCCAAGTAGTAGGAATAAAAGAGCATGTATGAGAGGAGGAATTGTGGAATGTGGATGAAGCGAAAGTTGCTTGTCTTTGGATATAGGAATGTTTGGAGGCGACTGATTTCGGGATGAGTAGAAAGAGTTTGTGCCACACCCTTATTTGGGTACATGGCGTGATTATCTATGTATGTATGTATGTTAATTATTGCCCTCAAACCTTCCAAATTGAAATTATAATTTAGTTAACGAAATAAGTAACTACATCATAAAATTTTATAAATTATTACTAAATTTTATTTAAACCTTAATGCCTTAGTGAATCTTTATTATAAAAAAAATTCGAAGATACATAATTACGCCATGTACCCAAATAAGGGTGTGGCACAAACTCTTTTCATCATCCCTAAGTCAGTCGCCTCCAAACAGTCCTATCCAACACAAGCAACTTTCGCAAATTTATTCACATTCATAATTCCTCTCTCATACATGCTCTTTTATTCCTACTACTTGAAAACTGTTGCTGCACGCAAGCCACTCTCTCAATCATACCACTCCAACTACTCATCGGACGTCCACGCAAACGTATATATTATTTTTCTTGATGAAGACGGAGGCTTAGTTTGTCGAAACGTCGATAATAAATAAATATTAATACAGAACTTTAAACTAAAGCAGCTTTATTTTAATAATATGTACTGTAAAATTAGTACTGAATGATAAATTAGTAAGACTGTTTATTGTTTTGTTTCAAATTTTTAATAAAATATACAATGCAGTTTTGGTGCCTACGTTGATGTATGGTAGTGAATGTTGGGTTTGGTTGCGAAAGCATAAACGGAAAATGACTGCTGTGGAAATGAGATTTTTACGTGGGGTATGTGGTGTAAATAGGAGAGATCGGGTACGAAATAGACTAGTGTATGATGAGTGTAAAATTGAAAGAAATGTTGTAGCAAAAGTTGGTGTTAGTCAGTTAAGATGGTTCGGACATGTTGAGCAAATGCGTCTAATAAACGTCTGGTTAAAAAGGTTTATTTGAATGATTTTGATGGTATACGTTTGCAAGTGGACGTCCGATGAGTAGTTGGAGTGGTGGTATGATTGAGAGAGTGGCTTGCGTGTAGTGAAAGTTTCCAAGTAGTAGAAATAGAAGTGAGCATGTATGAGAGGAATTATGAATGTAGATAAAGCGAAATTGCTTGTTTGGATAGGAATGTTTGGAGGCGACTGATTTCGGAATGATGAAAAGAGTTTGTGCCACACCTTTTTGAGTACATGGCGTGATTGTGTATGTATGTATGTATAATATCAAATTCGATTAATTTTACATTATTTTTATTATTCTTGTATTTTTCCTAAAACAAAAAAAGTATTTTAATAGTTTATTATGTTACGAAAAATAGAAAACAATCTTTATTGTGTTAAATTCAGATACGTACAGCCAATCTAGGCGAAACACAAAAAGAGCTGTCTATTCCGAATGGCATATGCTACACTTTCTTCAAATGTTCCAAGTGAAATTAAAGTAAAAACAAGATTAGTAGTATATGGGTAAACTCATATAGAAACCACTTTGACATTTCTCGGAAAATTGGCAACAGTGTATTTTAATAATATTATAATTTATGTGGACAATAGGAGACACTTTTCTGAAAATTTAATCAAAATCGAATAAATAATGTAGCCACAATGAATTTTTAAAATATTTTGTGATTTTTTCTCGATAAGTTGGCAACACTGTATTTTGTTAAAATTACATAAATTATATGAATACTAAGAAAATCTTTTGTGAAAATTTGAGTAAAATCGGTAAAATAACATGGCCATAATAAATTCTTTAAAAATTTTGTAATTTTTTTCTCGGAAAGTTGGCATTACTGGAAAAAAATAAAACCACATGACTTTATCTTGGGTACTAGACAAATTGATTCTGAAAATTTCATTCTAATCGGTTAAACCCCGTGTAGGAGGAGTTGCGATCACAAAATTTTGACTGACGACGCACATCCATAACACCCACTTAGAAACCAAGTTCGGTTTTTTCGTCTGATCTAGAGGCTATAGAAGAAGGATTTCTATACAAATTTTTAATTGTTTTTTTGCTAATGTTACAGACACCGTACCAAACGCTATACCACTTTTTCTTGCAGCTAAAAGTGGTAAAAAGTGAAATTATTATACACACATTGTTTAAAAAAAAACAACATATAAAATAGATTTATATTTAATTTTAAATAACTTTTAGTAGTAAAATTTAAATAATTAATTAATAATTAATTATTACATACATATTAAACATACACAATCACGCCATGTACTCAAATAAGGGTGTGGCACAAACTCTTTTCATCATTCCGAAATCAGTCGCCTCCAAACATATTCCTATATCCAGAGACAAGCAACTTTCGCACACACATCCACATTCCACAATTCCACTCTCATACATGCTCACTTCTATTCCTACTACTTAAAAATTTTCGCTCACGCAAGCCACCCTCTCAATCATACCACTCCAACTACTCATCGGACGTCCACTTGCAAACGTATACCATCAAAATCATTCATATAAATCTTTTTAACCAAACGTTCATTAGACATTCGCTCAACATGACCGAACTATCTTAACTGACTAACACCAACTTTTGCTACAACATTTTTTTCAATTTCACACTCATCATACCCCATACGTAAATATCTCATTTCGCACAGCAGTCATTTTCCGTTTATGCTTTTCTGCAGCCAAACCCAGAACATTCACTACCATACATCAACGTAGGCACATCAAAACTGCATTGTATATACTCAAACGGGCTTCTTTGGACACATTTCCATTCCTAGCAAAAGTTTCCAAAGCACCCAAAGCACCTTACAACCAGCAGCATTTACTCTCCTTTCAATTTCACGATCTCTAGACAACAAACTACCCAAATACACAAATTTATCTACCTGCTCTAAACGTGCACCATCAATATATATATACATTACATTCAGTCATCAAGTCATGCATTCTCAATTATTAATTAATTAAATTACAAGATTCTCTAAGATTCTCGAGAAAATCCTCCAATGTAATTGCAGGCGGTTCGGAACCCATTAGTTTTTTGGATAATTGTCCGCCATTATCGCCACTAGCCAATACGGCCAGGACGACAACTATCACCACAAGGATAATGAGTCCTTTGTGACGAGATCCTAACGAAAGAGAAATTTATATTAGTGAGTTAATTAAGTCAAGACACATGTGTTTATAAGAAGTACACTGCTAAAAAAAAGATTTTTTTTGCTAATTTTACAATATAAATCATAGGTAACAAAGATGTCCTAAATTATATTATGTAATAATTTTCACATAATAACGTATATGTAATATTTAAACAAACAAGACTAGAAGTATATATAGATATACACCCTCTCATAAACTAAGTTCAGATTCGTCATCTAAGAATTATATGAAAAATTTCTATACAAATTTTTGTTTGTTTTTGACACCATACCAAACATACTAAACGCTATAACACTTTTCCTTGCAGTCAATGTTGTAAAATTCATTAACTAAATTCAGATTTGTCATCTAAGAATTATCATTAACTAAGTTCAGATTTGTCATCTAAGGATTATATTAAAAAATTTTATACAAATTTTTGTTTGTTTTTGACACAATATCAAACATACTAAACGCTATAACACTTTTCCTTGCAGTCAGTGTGGTAAAAATCATAAACTAAGTTCAGATTCGTCATCTAGGGCCAATATGCAAAATTTCTATACAAATATTTGTTTGTTTTTGACACCATACCAAACATACCAAACACTATAACATTTTTTTGCAGTCAATGTGGTAAACATTATAAACTAAGTTCAGATTCGTCATCTAGGAACTATATGAAGAATTTCTATACAAATCTTTGTTTGTTTTTGACACCATACCAAACATACCAAACGCTATAACACTTTTCCTTGCAATCAAGGTGGTAAAAATTATAAACTAAGTTTAGATTCGTCATCTAGGGACTATCTGAAAAATTTCTATACAAATCTTTCTTTGTTTTTGACACCATACCAAACATACCAAACGCTATAACACTTTTTCTTGCAGTCAATGTGGTAAAAATTATAAACTAAGTCAGATTCGTCATCTAGGGACTATATAAAAAATTTGTATACAAATCTTTGTTTGTTTTTGACACAATACCAAACATACCAAACACTATAACACTTTTTCTTGCAGTCAATGTGGTAAAAATTATAAACTAAGTTCAGGTTCGTCATCTAGAGACTACATAAAGAATTTCTATAAAAATTTTTATTTGTTTTTGGTACCATACCAAACATAGCAAACGCTATAACACTTTTTCTTGCAGTCAATGTGGTAAAAATTAGTAAATTTAATTTAATTTTTATATATGTTGTAATATTACAGATAATATTCAGTAATATTACAATTTCTGTAAAATTACATTTTATGTAAAATTACACAATATGACAAAACATTTTTTTTTTTATAGTAAAATTACCTATATTTTTTACAGTGTAGAGAAAAATAAATGCCTAAACATATAACTAATAAAAACAAGATTAGAAGTATATGGATAAACCCATATATAGACCACTTTAACATTATCACATAAATGCTGAGAAATAGGAAATAGATGCTCGGAATAGTGGCAACACTGTATTTTACTAAAATTATATAGTTCATGTAAGAGCTAGGAGAATTTTTTGTGAAAATTTGAGTAAAATCGGTTAAATATAGTGGTCATAATAAATTTTTAAAAATTTTGTAATTTTTTGTCGGAAAATTTCCAACACTGTATTTTGTTAAAATTACATAATTTATGTGGACACATAACATAACATAACATGGTCATAATAAATTATTGAAAATTTTGTAATTTTTTTCTCGGAAAGTTGGCAATACTGTATTTTGATAAAATTATATAATTTCTATGGATACTAGGAGAATCTTTTGTGAAAATTTGAGTGAAATCGGTTAAATAACATGGCTATAATAAATTATTAAAAAGATTTTGTAATTTTTTTTTTACGGAAAGTTGGCAACACTGTTTTATATTAAAATCACGTAATTTATAAAGGCACTAGGAGAATCTTTTCTGAAAATTTGATCAAAATCGAATAAACAATGTAGCCACAATGAATTTTTAAAAATTTTGGTATTTTTTCTTGAAAAGTTGACATTACTGGAAAAAACTAAAACCACATGACCATCTTAGGCACTAAACAAATTTATCCTGAAAATTTCATTAAAATCGGTTGAACCGTCTAGGAGGAGTTGCGATCACAAAATTTTGACTGACGACCGAGCGAGCGAGCTGACGAGGCACATACATAAACCCACTTATAAACTAAGTTCCGATTCGTCATCTAGGGACTATATGAAGGATTTCTATACACAATTTTTTTAATTTTTTTCTAATGTTACAGACACCGTACCAAACACTGTACCACTTTTCCTTGCAGTCAAACTGGTAATAATTATATATCTTTTTAATTTCCTATATAAAAACTAAAAAACGCAACTTAATAAATCGAATAATCGATTAGTTTTCATTCGAAATATTCTATCACTAGTAGTAGTAGTAGGAATAAAAGAGCATGTATGAGAGGTATTATGAATGTGGGACGAAGATAAAGTTACTTCGTCTGGATTTAAGAATGTTTAGAAGTAACTGATTTCGAGATTGTTGGAAAAAGAGTTTGTGCCACATCCTATTTGGATACATGTGGTTTTGGTTTTATCCAGTGATGCCAACTTTCCGAGAAAAAAATTACTAAAGTTTTTAAAAATTTATTGAGGCTATATTATAAATCCGATTTTGATCAAATTTTCAGAAAAGATTTCTTTAGTGCCCACATAAATTTTGTAATTTTAATAAAATACAATGTTGCCAACTTTCCGAGAAATAATTACTAAATTTTAAAAAAAAATTTACGGCCATGTTGTTTAACCGATTTTGTTCAAATTTTCACAAAAGATTCTCCTGATGTCCATATAAATTAGATAATTTCAACAAAGTACTGTGTTGCCAACTTTCTGAGAAAAAAATTACTAAAATTTTGAAAAATTTATTATGATCACGTTATTTAAGCGATTTTAATCAAATTTTTACTAACGATTCTCCTGGTGCCCGCATAAATTATGCAATTTTAACAAAATACAGTGTTGCCAACTTATCGAGAGAAAAATTACTAAAATTTAAAAAAATTAATTGTTGCTGCGTTATTTATCCGATTTTCCGAAAAATTTCTCCTACTGCCCACATAAATTATAATTTTATTGAAATACGATGTTGCCAACTTTTCGAAAAAAAATTGAATAATTTTCTACTAATTTGTTATGCCCGCATTATTTATCCGATTTTAATGAAATTTTTACAGAAGCTACCCTTAGCGCCTATAATATATTATATATTAGCAAAATGCAATGTTGCCAACTTTTGGTGAAAAAATTTCTTATTCTTATTTCCTATCATTTATGTGATAATGTCAAATAGGGTTTACCCATATAATTTTAATCTTGTTATTTATTATAATAGATTTTTTAACACGTTTTTATTAACTCGCTTTATTTATTTGTCTGTTCGTGGTAGAAATTTTACAATCGATTTCAAACTAACTAACATAGACATAACACTACCACACCATGTACTCAAAAGGGTGTGGCACAAACTCACTTTTCACTATTCCGCAATTAGATTTCTCCAAACATTCTTATATCCAGAGAAAAAACAATTCATACAGAAACTGCAGAAAATACAGAACATGCACACACACACATAAGACTCAAAAATAGAAAATAATTACATACATACATACATACACAATCACGCCATGTACCCAAAAGGGTGTGGCACAAACTCTTTTCATCATTCCGAGAAATCAGTTGCCTCCAAACATTCCTATATCCAAAGACAAGCAACTTTTGCACACACATCCACATTCATAATTCCTCTCATACATGCTCTCTTTTATTCCTACTACTTGGAAACTTTCGCTCACGCAAGCCACTCCAACTACTCATCGGACGTCCACTGGGTAAAACGTATACCATCAAAATAATTACTTAAATAAAAACAAATTCCTTATATACACTATCAAAATACTTAATTTTAATTTATGTAATTTTTACATGAATTTTTACGGTAAAATAGTAATATTTTCTCATTTTTACTGTGATTATTTACGTAATATTACATATTTAATGTTAAAATTACATTAATAGGATATGTAAATTTACATTAATTTTTATTTAATATACCACGTTTTTAAAATGTTGACTAAAAAATATATAAAACAAGATTAGAAGTATATGGGTAAACCCATATATAGACTATTCGACATTTCTCGGAAAGTTGGCAACACTGTATTTTAATAATATTATAATTTATGTGCGGGCACTAGGAGAAACTTTGAGGAAAATTTGATCAAATCGAATAAATAATGTAGATACAATAAATTTTTTAAAAAATTTGTGATTTTTTCTTTCTCGATAAGTTGGCAGCACTGTATTTTGTTAAAATTACGTAATTTATTTAGGCACTAGAAAAATCTTTTATGAAAATTTGATTAAAATCGGTTAAATAAAGTGTTCATAATAAATTTTTAAAAATTTTAGTAAATTTTGTCTCGGAAAGTCGGCAACAATGTATTTTGTTAAAATTACATAAATTATATGAATATACTAGGAGAATCTTTTGTGAAAATTTGAGTAAAATCGGTTAAATAACATGGCCATAAATTTTTTCTCGGAAAGATGGCAACACTGGATATTAATAAAATTATATAATTAATGGGAGCATTAGAAATTTTTTTTAAAAAAATACAATAATACAATAATAATACAAACAAAATAATACAATATTTATATTAAAATTAAAATTTATGTGAGCACTAAGGGAAACTTTTTTGAAAATTTGATCAAAATCGGATAAAAAGTGTAGTAGCCACAATGAATTTTTAAAAATTTTAGTAATTTTTATCTCGGCAAGTTGTCATCAGTGGAAAAAAATAAAACCACATGACCCTATCTTGGGTACTAGACAAATTGATCCTGAAAATTTCATTAAAAATCGGTTAAACCTCGTCTAGGAGGAGTTGCGATCACAAAATTTAGACTGACTCTTTACATCCATACACCCACTTATAAACTAAGTTCAGATTCGTCTGATCTAGAGGCTATAGGAGAAGGATTTCTATACAGATTTTTTGTTTTTTTGCTAATATTACAGACACCGTACCAAACGCTAGACCACTTTTCCTTGTAATCAAACTGGTAAAAAACAAATAAATAATTAATTGGGAATAATAATAATAATAATTGCTTGGAATGTAAATGTTTCCAAAGATGCCCGTTTGAGTATATACAATGCAGTTTTGGTGCCTACGTTAATGTATGGTAGTGAATGTTGTTGAGTTTGGTTGTAAAAGCATAAACGGAAAATGACTGCTGTGCGAAATGAGATATTTACGTATGGGGTATATGTGGTGTAAATAGGAAAGATCGGGTACGAAATACGATTAGTGGTATGATGAGTGTGAAATTGAAAAAAAAATGTTGTAGCTAATGTTGGTGTTAGTCAGTTAAA
Organism: Clivina fossor; assembly: GCA_963966155.1. Classification (NCBI taxonomy): domain Eukaryota; kingdom Metazoa; phylum Arthropoda; class Insecta; order Coleoptera; family Carabidae; genus Clivina; species Clivina fossor. The sequence goes on from OZ014567.1 coordinate 1,305,440, forward strand.
ATGGTTCGGACATGTTGAGCGAACGTGTCTAATAAATGTTTGCTGTTTAAATGATTTATTTGAATGATTTTGATGGTATACGTTTGCTAGTGGACGTCCGATTACTAGTTGGAGTGGTATGATTGAGAGAATGGCTTGCGTGAGCGAAAGTTTCCAAGTAGTAAGAATAAAAGAGAGCATGTATGAGAGGAATTATGAATGTGGATAAAGCAAAAGTTGCTTGTTTGGATAGGAATGTTTGGATTCGATTGATTTCGGGATAATGAAAAGAGTTTGTGCCACACCCTGATTTGGGTACATGGCGTGATTGTGTATGTATGTATTCCAATACATATCGATTTGTTTGTAATAATCTGTTCTTGAATTTTTGTAAAACTCAGAAATTAGTTTTAATTTTTTGACAATTTTCGGTTACGGCTCTTATAATTATGACGGTTCACCAGGGAAAGCCCGGTGGGCAGGTAAGCCAGTCCAACCCTGGAGGATAGTGGAATTAGAGTTTGTGCCACATTGTTTTTGGTACGAATGGCGTGATTGTGTATGTATGAATGTATATGTTTAATGCTCTTTAAAAAGTGATTAATTGAAATTTTTATTATTACCACTTTGGCTGCAAGGAAAAGTGGTATAGCGTTTGGTAGGTGTCTGTAACATTAGCAAAAAAAAAAAAAATTTATAGAAATTCTTCATATAGCCTCTAGATCAGACGAATCTCAACTTAGTTTATGTGGGTGTACGGATGTGCGTCGTCAGCTCGCTCGCTCGTCAGACAAAATTTTGTGATCGCAACTCCTAGTAGACGGTTTAACCGATTTTAATGAAATTTTTAGGATAAATTTGCCTAGTGCCTAAGATGGTCATGTGGTTTTGGTTTTTTCCAGTAATGCTAACTTTCCGAGAAAAAAATTAATAAAATTTTAAAAAATTCATTGTGGCTATATTATTTATCCGATTTATATCAAATTTTCAGGAAAGATTTTCCTAGTGTGCACATAAATTACGTAATTTTAATATAATACACTGTTGCCAATTTTCCAAGAAAAAAATTACTAACGTTTTTAAACATTTATTGTTGCTACACTATTTATCCGATTTTGATCAAATTTTCAAGAAAGATTCACCTAGTGCCCACATACATTTCGTAATTTTAATAAAATATAGTGTTGCCAACTTTCTGAGAAAAAAATTACTAAAATTTTTAAAAATTTATTTTCCATGTTGTATAACCGATTTTGTTCAAATTTTCACAAAGGATTCTTTTGATATCCAAATAAATTAGATAATTACAACAAAGTACACTGTTGCCAACTTTCGGTGAAAAATGTTTTTATTCCTATTTCTTATCATTTATGTGATAATGTCAAAGTGGTCTATATATGGGTTTACCCATATACTTCTAATCTTTTTTTGTTGTGGTATATTTTTTGTCGTTCTAGACAACGAAAGTTTTCCTACCCGTTATGATCGCAAAGGACCACGGTCATATTGTAAACATTGCTTCACTTCCAAACATTTTCCTATCCAGCACAAGCAACTTTCGCTTCATCCACATTCATAATTCCTCCTCTCATACATGCTCACTTCTATTCCTACTACTTGGAAACTTTTGCTCACGCAAGCCACTCTTTCAATCATACCACTCCAACTACTTATCGGACGTCCACTAGCAAACGTATAAAATCAAAATCATTCAAATAAATCTTTCTAACAGCAAACGTTCATTAGACGCATTCGCTCAACATGTCTCCGAACCATCTTAACTGACTAACACCAACTTAAATTAAATTAATTAAATTATTATTATTATTCAAAATCATTCAAATTAATTGTTTCTAACAGCAAACGTTTATTAGACACATTCTCTGAACATGTCTCCGAACCATCTTAACTGACTAACCCATGTATTTTAATAATATTATAATTTAGTTGGGCACTAGGAGAAACTTTGAGCGAAAATTTCGATCAAAATCGAATAAATAATGTAGCAACAATAAATTTTTAAAAAATTTTGTAATTTTTTCCTCTCGATAAGTTGGCAACACTGTATTTTATTAAAATTGCATAATTTATTTAGGCACTAGAAAAAACTTTTATGAAAATTTGATTAAAATCGATTAAATAAAATAGTCATAATTAATTTTAGTATTTTTTTTCTCAGAAAATTGACAACACTGTATTTTGTTAAAATTACATAAATTATATGAATACTAGAAGAATCTTTTGTGAAAATTTGATCAAAATCGGATAAATAATGTAGCCAATATGAATTTTTTAAAACTTTAGTAATTTTTTTCTCGAAAAGTTGGCATCGCTGGAAAAAAATGAAACTACATGACCATCTTGGGTACCAGACAAATTTATCTTGAAAATTTCATGAAAATCGGTTGAACTTCGTCTAGGAGGAGTTGCGGCCACAAAATTTTGACTTACGACCGAGCGAGCGAGCGAGCTGACGACGCACACACATACACCCACATAAACTAAAATCAGATTCGTCATCTAGGGACTATATAAAGAATTTCTTTGCTAATGTTACAGACACCGTACGCGCACGCTATACCACTTTTTCCTTGCAGTCAAAGTGGTAAAAACATGGGGAGACGCAACGAGACAGCTACTTCCTAAACTCCTTTTTTCGTTTTGAATTTTACACAAGTATTGTCATACCTTAGTGAAAATTCACAATCACAAATTTTTAGGGCAATTTGTATGGTGAGTCAGGAATCTGTATGGGCCTAAGAGAAATTATTACCACTTTGACTGAAAGGAAAAAGTGGTATAGCGTGCGCGTACGGTGTCTGGAACATTAGCGAAAAAACAATAATTGTGTATAGAAATCCTTTATATAGTCCCTAGATGACGAATCCGAACTTAGTTTATAAGTGGGTGTATAGCTGTCCGTCGTCAGCTCGCTCGCTCGGTCGTAAGTCAAAATTTTGTAGTCGCAACTCCTAGACGGTTCAACCGATTTTAATGAAATTTTCAGGTTAAATTTGTTTAATGCCCAAGATGGACATGTGGTTCTGGTTTTTTCTAGTAATGCCAACTTTCCGAGAGAAAAATTACTAAATTTTTAAAAAATTCATATTGGCTACGTTATTTATCCGATTTTGATGAAATTTTCAGAAAAGATTACTCTAATGCTCCCATTAATTACATAATTGTATTAATATGCAGTATTGCCAACTTCTCGAAAAAAAAATTACTAAATTTTTAAAAATTTTATTATGGCCATGTTATTTAACCAATTTTACTCAAATTTTCACAAAGAATTCTCCTAGTATTCATATAATTTATGTAATTTTAACAAAACACAGTGTTGCCAATTTTCCGAGAAAAAAATTACTAAAATTTATTGTGGCTACTACATCACTTATTCGATTTTGATCGAAATTTTCCTCAAAGTTTCTCCTAGTGCCCACATAAATTATAATATTATTAAAATACAGTGTTGCCAATTTTCCGAGAAATGTCAAAGTGGTCTCTATATGGGTTTACCCATATACTTCTAATCTTGTTATTTTTTACTTTTTAGTCCATTTTTAAAATGTGGTGTTTTAAAAAAAATATAAAAATATTCTTAAAATATTCGTAAATAATATTACATACATTTTGAATTTTGAATTTTTAAAAATATTTGTGATTTTTTTTCTCAATATGTTGGCAACAGTGTATTTTGTTAAAATTGCATAATTTATTTAGGCATTAGGAAAATCTTTTATGAAAATTTGATTAAAATCGGTTAAATAGTGGTCATAATGAATTTTCTAAAAATTTAGTAATTTTTTTCTCAGAAAGTTGGCAACACTGGATATTAATAAAATTACATAATTAATGGGAGCATTAGGGAAATCTTTTCTGAAAATCTGATGAAAATCGAATAAATAATGTAGCCAATATGAATTTTTATAAATTTTAGTGATTTTTTTTCTCGGAAAGTTGGCATTAATTGAAAAAATAAAACCACATGACCATCTTGGGTACTAGACAAATTTATCCTGAAAATTTCATTAAAATCGGTTAAACCGTCTAGGAGGAGTTGCGATCACAAAATTTTGTCTGACGATCGAATGAACGAGCGAGCGAGCTGACGACGCACATCCATACACCCACATAAACTAAGTTCAGATTCGTCATCTAAAGGCTATATGGAGGATTTCTATATACAAATTTTGTTTTGAAAATGTTACAGACACCGTACCAAACGCTATACCACTTTTTCTTTGCAGTCAAAGTGGTAAAAATAATTCTTCAACATGAAGTGACATTTAGTTATTTTCAACTTTATTCATGTGTTCCTAATACCAAGTAGAAATTCTCAGACTTCGTTGTGATCAGAAGAATGTAAAAATGGCAACACTTGTTTAAAAATAATTCATAGATAGCACTACCAGTATACAAATTACAGGTTTCTTTTTTATCGACAGCAAAATTCGATTTGCAAATAGTTCAAACATTACCATATAGATGACACTGTAAGATCATTGTTCGAAATAGTTGGCCAGTTGAATGTTGTGTTATAAATTTTCAAACACATATTGATTTTTATAGTAAGTAAAAAACATTATTCTACATACATCATTTAGATTTGATTTTAAATAATAATCATGTAAAAAAAAAGTGACAAATTATATTTAAAGTAATTGTTTACATTTACGGTCCTGTAGGTAAAGTTCATTCAACTTTATTGACTTTAGCTGCAGAATGATTACTTATCTTTCTATTTTTGTTTTTTATTTAAATTTTATTTAAACAAATAGCTAGAACCTAGATCAAGTAGCAATTAAGGCAAAAGTTGTAAAATTAAATACGCAGTTATTTATTCTTCTTCTTATACTAGTAATTTTACACAAAATTCATCTGGCCAACTGGTTTCGTGTCAGATTTTTATATGTTAACCTCTAATACTATCATTTACAATATTTTTATATTTTACTTATTATAAGAAGCTTTTTTTGGTAGAAAATTTAATTTTAATCATGAATAAGTTTATGCACCATTGTCAATTATGTATAAGTGACAAAAATGTATCGTTCACTATACTTGATCTGGATTCAGATGGCAAACGTTTTGTGGATAAATTGGAAGCAATTATGCCAGAAATTGTAAGAATGAAATTATTTGTTTTTCATTGTAATATACATTATTGTTTCTGGATCTTTTACATTTTTTATTTTAGGTGGATTGCAAGATCAAATTACCGAATGGTATTTGTACAATTTGCGCTGTTCGATTGAATGATGCTTATAAATTTATCAAACAATGTATCGATTCTCAAATAATATTAAAACAACATTTAGATGAAACACTTTGTCGATTATGTGCTGGTGGTGATAATATAACATTTAGTTTAACTACAATGGATTCGGATAACGTATTATTATCATACAAATTGGAAACCATTGCATCGGAAATTGTAAGTAAAATACTAGCTTTAATTAGGTCACGAAAAATATTACATGCTTATAAATTGATAAGTAATCATTTATTTATTGTCTCTTGTATAAGTTTTGTGAACAGACAATATTTAACCTAACCTAATTTAGAGTATTTTCAATTTTAATACGTTTGTTGGTTTTGTTTAAGGGGAGGTACCACTCTGAAAATTTCAAAAAATCGTTTTTTTTTTTTTTACTTAAATGTGTTTTTTGAACCCTTTAGAACCAGGTTTTAAAGTATGGAAGCGTAAATCGCAATAATAAATGTGCAACAAAGCATTTTATAGAGAGCGCTCAGCAGCGCTCTGCTTGAAACTTGAAACTTTAAACGCGTTTTTCTAGAAACTATGTTTTTAAACTGCGTTGACAGCATACAAGTCGCAATTTTTGTCCGATTAATATGGAATTTGGGGAAAATGTTGCCAAAACTTCAACTTAGGGATCAACTGGTCATTTTTTTGATATGTAGTTTTTTCGATTTTAGCGGCCCAAAAAAAGGACGAAATTTTCAAACTTTTTTTTCAAATGAGTATAACTTGGCGAAAAATGTATTTTTTTGAAATCCGGCCAGTTGATCCCTAAGTTATAATCTACTTTACATTTTAAAAACAAGAAAATTTATTTCAAATGGGAATTGAGCGCTCCAGCCTGTCAACGCAGCAGCAGTCTTTTTGGGACATGGTCTTGGTTCGGAGATTGTAGCGGTCGCAGTTGGTTACAAAAAGGCTTCGAACTATTTGAAAATATAGAGGAATATGTGCCAAATACAATGTAAAAAAAAGTAGTAATTTATTTACATTCCTGTGCCCAAAATTAATTCGTGAAAATAGCCTCTTTTTTTTAGTATTCAGGGTGGTACCTCCCCTTAATTGAAACCTACATATAACAAGTTGTAATTTGAATACATATACATTTACAATAAAAATTACATAAAACAATTATTTTATTAGCTTATTAATTATTATAATATGTTTTCGCTAAACTAAAATTTGTGCCTGCAAGAGCAGTGGGAATAGCTGTTTTAGAGAAATGTATTTGGCTGTGTGTTGCTATTTTAAGGCTGGTAAAAATTTCGTTTTGCGCGGGTTATTTTTAACCATTTGTCACCCCATAACCAAGTTACGTACCCACAAAGCTTATAGTGGGATTTTGATCTCTCAAATAAATCAAATATTACTTAAATATCATAGGGACTTGGTGTTATTAGTAGAAATATATTTTTTTATTAAGCTTCCACTTAAACCGAAGATTTTTATTATATGTAATACGTAATTTTAATTTATATTTTTAGCTGGAATGTACTGAGAAGTTATCGGATTGTATTTGTTCAATTTGTTCGGTTCGATTAAATGAAACGTATAAATTTGTGGAAAAATGTTTTAAATCGCAAGAAATTTTAAAGCGATATGCAAAACAACAATCTCCAAATAGTGAAGTTATGAAAAACGAAATTAAAGAAGAGAATATTGATGAAGAATACATTAAACTAGAATTGGAAACTGATAGAAACATTAAAATTGAAGATAGTTTAGAATTAGAAAATAATACAAATTTTGATGCTGCTTATATGAAAGAAGAAGCTATTAAAGAAGAGAACATTGAAGTGGATTTGGAAAATGATACAAATATTAAATTTGAAGAAAGTTTGAAATCAGAATCTTTAGATTTACATTCAGAATTAATAATTAAGGAAGAATATTCTGATTTTGAGAATGAAACCGATATAAAACGTTGTCAAGCTAGTAGAACTTCAAATAAAAATATTTTCAGTTTGAAAAAAAATGATGAATCTGTAAAGAAAAGTGAATGTCATAAATGTACATTATGTGAGAAAACTTTTAACCGGAGGGGACATTTAATAGTACATAATCGTACACATACAAATGAAAGACCTTATAAATGCGAAATATGTGAGAAAACTTTTACTCAAAGAGGAAGCTTAAAAACACATATCCGTTCTCATTCAAATGAAAGACCTTATAAATGCGAAATATGTGAGAAAACTTTTACTCAAAGAGGAAGCTTAAAAAGACATATCCGTTCTCATTCAAATGAAAGACCTTATAAATGCGAAACATGTGCGAAAACTTTTACTCAAAATGGTGAGTTGAAAGTGCATATTCGTTCTCATACACAGGAGAGACCTTATAAATGCGCAATATGTGAGAAAACTTTTACTCAAAGAGGAAATTTAAAAACACATATCCGTTTTCATACAAATGAGAGACCTTATAAATGCGAAATATGTGAGAAAACTTTTGTTCAAAGTTCAGACTTACGGAAACATATCCGTTCTCATGCAAGGAAGAAACCTGTTGAATGCAAAATAGAAAACTTTTCGTCAGAGTAGAAATTAAAAAGAAAGATATTCGTATTCGTAGTGTAACGATTTTGTAGTTCTCTTTTTATTAATGATTAATTTTTAAATATTCTTATGTCCCATTCAGACAGCTGTTTCGCTAGCGAAATCAGTGTTATGTTTTACCGCAGAACTAGTGGTTCTGCACCAAATCACATGTAAGCTTATGGGGATATCCTGTACATGCGCGAATTTAGTTTCATTAGCAAATTTTGTTTCATTGCAACCAAAGTCTAGTCTGGCTAAAGTTTCTTAACTAAAATTTACTTATGTTTTAAAAACGGCCAATTAGATTTTACTAAAATGAGATAGCGTTGTATATCTGTTTTTATGAAAGAAACATCAAATTTATAATATGTAAATGAACAGTTTGAAAGATAAAATTAATATTATTTAATATAGTAAAATAACATTCATTTTAGACACATCAGAAGAAAAATTAGCGAAAATAAAGAAGATGGCGAATTCATCGTGTAAACTTGCAAAATTATATTTATGTTCTATACGATTCGAAATGTTCTGTTTCGTAATCGTATTTTTCAAATGATTGTACAATTCTTATTTTGTATAATCATAAAATTTATGATTAATTTGTTGTGTTAAATATGTATAGGTCTGAAAAGAATTTACATACATAAATACATACAAACACAATCACGCCATATACCCAAAAGGGTGTGGGACAAACTCTTTCCATTATCCCGAAATTGGTGAAATTGTGCTTGTGCGTAAAATTAAAGCAGTAGTCTGAATGACACTTTATGTACAATAATGTTTTTTAATTTCTATAAAAATCAACATGAATTTGAAAAATTATCACACACCATGAAATGTCAATAAACTTTGTTTATGCGTTCCTGATACAAATTGAAATTTACAGTCTTTATTGTGACAAGAAGATAACAGTTTGTTAATATTCTAATATAAGGATGACGGCATTTGCCCAGATCAATTTTATATATTTTTTTTAATTTAGATTAATTTTATTATTATTAAATATGTAAAATATATTAAATGTTATTTATAATAAAATTAAAGTAATAAATAAATCAATATTATTATATAATATGTATTCATAAGTTGTTTTAACTGTATTTAGTAATATGAATAAAATATAGTTTTTCCAAGTGTATCTTAATATTTTTATATAAATGCTATAGTAAACGATATTAAACATTGCCACATACTTCTATATGCCGAGGACTTAAAAATGTATAAAACTACTAATTCACTTTCTGATTGTGACGATATGCAATCTGATATTAACAAATTTTTTCAATGGTCTTTTAATTGTAATCTACAATTTAACATTTTTATATGTAAAGTAATGTCTTACTCGAGAAGGAAAAATGCAATCTCGTTTAATTATAAGCTAAATAATACAGTCTTAATTAGAGTTTCTCATTATAAAGATCTCGGTGTTCTTTTTGATAGTAAGTAAATTCAGTTTCAATGATCACATTACAACTATCGTTAAAAATTCATATAAAAACTTGGGTTTTATAATACGAAACTCTAAAAACTTTAACACGGTAACTTTTACTACATTGTATAATTCTTATGTAAGATCGAATCTTGAATATTGTCTCCAAGTTTGGAATCCTATATATGTTAAATATGATTCTATGATAGAATCTGTACAAAAGAAATTTGTGAAATATTGTTTTTTCAAAACACCTAATTATTATCCTGAATGTACTTATACTTATAAAAAATTACTTTTAGAGTTTAATCTTATTACATTATCTGATAGAAGAAAATTGCATTCGTGTTTATTTTTGTATAAAATTTTAAATAATGTCGTCTCTGACTCAAACCTTCTACAGTTAATTACTTTCTATATTCCTAGATTAAATTCAAGACGTAGAAATATTACATTTTTGTCTCAACTTGTAAAACAGTTTTTCAATGTAAATCTCCAATTATTAGATTGTGTGTTATTTTTAATAATTTGTCAATAGATATTGATATATTTTATAACTCTGTGCATACTTATATTTAGACACAGACTTGTTTCTTATTTTCAAAGGCTATGTGATTAGCCGGGTCCACACCGGGCGCACGGGCTCGCGCGGCAGCCTCGCGAGCCAAATGCTCGGTCGGTGTGGACGTGCCTCGGGCGCGCGTTGCCTCGGCTGAGCGTGCCTCGGGGTCGAGCCATCCGCTGTCGGTAAACGGGACGCGCTCAAAGGTGCCTCAGTGAGCGCTGTTCGTCCGATGTGGACGGTGGTTTCAGCTCGCGAGACAATTCTACAGATGTGTTGTTATTTCGATACTCGAAATAAGTATTTCAAGCTGCAATAAGAGTCTCCGCTTGCTAAAAATCTTAAAGTAATTGAAACTCGTTCTCGTACAGTGATTGCCTCTCTATAATTTGTATCGCACTTTTTAAGTTTCTCAGAGACTAATAAACATAAATTTGTAGGAACATACGTGTAAAATTATGTATGGTTTTATCATATGTCAAATCCTTTAATAATTTATTTCCGTATTGATTACGATGCGCATATAGTTTTTTAATCCAAAAGCGTTTTTTTTTAAAACGTGATTGATTCTTTTTTTTTAAACAATAAGCTACTATGAAAGTAGCTGCAGCAGAAATTATACGACTGTCCATGTTGGATGCTCGAGGGATTTTGATGGCTCGGCCTGCCTCGCGAGGCTCGCCTCTGTATTTCCAGGCAAACTACCGAGGCTGCCTCGCGAGGCCAAGCTCGCGAGCCGCACATCGAGGCTGCCGCGCGAGCCCGTGCGCCCGGTGTGGACCCGGCTATTAATGTACGATTTATTACTTAAACTGCATTCTTGTATTCATTTTGTATTTGTTTTATGTATATTTTTTGTTTTTTGTAACTTTTATCATTCCATAATTGGGGCAATAGTCGAGTAATTGTCATTTAAATAAATAAATAAATTATTCTATTTTGTTAAACGAAATTTAAGAATTTTACTAAACACGGTTTCTGTGCACATTCATAGTAAATAATTTTGAAGTAGTAGGTATTTCTAAATTAAAAAATAATATTTTGTAATATTTGTTATTCGATTATTCGAATAAGCTACTATTTATCACATCACTAATTTTTAGTAAATATTACAAGTAGCTAACTATATTAATATAATTATTTTAAACTTTCTTTAGGCAATTTAGACTCCGTCGATTTTAATAAAGCTAATATTTCAAACTTACTTTCATTAAAATTTAGGAATAAATTTGTAATTGTTTCATAAACAATTTTTTGCAAAAAATAATTTTAAAAATCAAGTTTAAATTAAATAGAATAATTAATTTTAAAATAATAAATCGCAAAATTTAATTATTTAATTTGCTTGCCGATATGGCCGAGAAAATTAAGACGTGTGTGTGTGTGTGTGTGAGAGAGAGAGAGAGGGACACCGCTCGTACATATGTTGGCCCGGGTTTGAACCTCGCTTGGATGGATGTTTGTGATGCCTTTGTATCGTTCAAATACACTTTGAAAAGTGAATCCATTTGTGTAAAAAAAATTATTTAATTTAATTATCTAATACATATTTTATAATTCATTAAAACTACTTTAGGTTAAAGTTTTGTATTAATATTTATATATAATTGACGTTTCGGCGAACTCAACGTCCGTCTTAATCAGGATAAATGATACAAATAACATGTACAGTAAATAACAGAACATAGAAACAAGTTACTAGGAACAAATAAGTAACTAGATCATAAAATTTTTATAGATTTTTAATTAATGGAAACCAAATGTTATTTAACTCATTACTTAATAGAAACCATTTTCTTCAACTTCCATGGTAAACTAAATATATTTACGTGAACATTATTTATATAACTTGTTCGTATATTCTGTTTATTTAGTGTGACGCTATTTGTGTAAGTTTTTCCTGATGATGACGTACGTGGAGTACTTAGAAACGTTTATTATTAATAAAAATTAATACAGAACTTATCCTAAAGTCGTTTTATTTTAATAAAAATTAATCTAATGTTAATTATTTATGAGAGAACATATTTCTTGTGAAAATAAAATATTTTTATATATTGTAAATCAGTTTTGTTGTTAATGTTTACAAAAGTTCAGAAAATATCGGTATGTAAATTACATCTTGACAGAATTACATTAAAATACAATTGGATGATGAAAGGAATGGGGAAACATTTGAGATAATTTTATTTTACGGTACACCAAGTTTCACAAGAATGAAAACCTAGAATATTATTTATAATTTTTGATATAACTTTCTTTAACATGCAGTTATATTTAATTTAAAATATATACCTAATATTAGGTTAGATTAGGTTTCGTTTCTTAGGTTGTTTAATTTTATCTATTGATGTTTAAAATCCTATTTTAACAGTTGTGAATTTCAATTAATGGTTGTTACATTATCCTATTCTGGTCGTAATTTATCTTTATTTTTTCATTGTGCATAAAAATCCCATCCAAAATATATAAATGACTTGTACAATATTTTTAAACGCCTGGGCTAGTATGCAATATGCGCTGCACGTGCGTTATCAGTGTTGTCTATATTAAAGATAAATATGATAAAAATATTATTCAAATATACTTCAAGGTTTTTGTTTTTTAATTTGTTCAAATACGGTAAAAAATATATAAATATAAGAATTCAACGAAATTTTAGTTATAACAATTAGAAAATTGAATAACGTAATATAAAATCCAACCTACTTTATTTACAATATAAAATTAAAATAAAACTGTTTTTTGTACTCTAGTTCTGTATTAATATTTATTAATAATAGACGTACTCTCAACGTACTACGGCTTCATTAATTGTTTTAAAGATATAAATAAAATATACCGTATTTGCCCGAATATATTTTTTGACTTAACTATTTCCCTTAAAAAATTGTCGCGCTAAATTCTTGGTCTAGGTCATGGAATGTAACAACTCTTGAATTTCAATTTTTTTTTTAATTTTTTTGAAAAATTAATGGATCGTAATAAATTCGGATTACATTTTTTTCAAAATATTTTTATGAAAAATTTTGGTGTTTGCAAATACGGTAACAATTATATACATATCTCATTTGGTATTTCAGTTAATATAAATTAAAAAAAGATTAGAATTATATGGGTAAACTCATATATATATATATATATATATATATATATATATATATATATATATATATATAGACCACTTTGAAATAAGAAATAGGAATAGAAATTTTATATATTTTTAAATCGTAAAACAGTACTATTAAAATAAATTTTGAATAGTTTTTCCGGAAAATAGCAATGGGTGGTGGGTTCAAAGAAATGGGCGCCACCGCGGTAATAATAATAAAAAGACTGCGGAATTCTTCGGAAAGGATAGAAGAGATGAAAGCGACAGAATTTTGAATAGTTTTTCCGGAAAATTGGCTTCATTGTATAATAATAAAATTGTTTAATTCTTTTAAGCACACACATACTTATATATATATATATATATATATATATATATATATATATATATATATAACTGAATAAATAATTTTGGACAATCCTGTATGGAAGTAAAATTATATAATTTTTGTGGGCACTAGGAAAGCTATTGTAAAAATATGATTAATTTTTTTACTCAAAAATTTGACAACACTGTACTTTATTAAAATTATATACTTTATGTGAGCACCAGAGAAATCATATCTGAAAATTTGATCAAAATCGGATAAATAATGTGGCCCTAATAAATTTTTAAAAAAATTAATAATTTTTTTCTCGGAAAGTTGGCATCACTGAAACAAAATAAAATCGCATTACCATCTTGAGCACGAAGTAAACTTTTCCTGAAAATTTCATTAATATCGGTTGAATCGTCTAAGATGGTTCGCACATGTTGAGCGAATGCGCCTAATGAACGTTTGGTTAAAAAGATTTATTTGAATGATTTTGATGGTATACGTTTGCGTGGACGTCCGATGACTAGTTGGAGTGGTATGATTGAGAGTGTTTTGCTTGAGCAAAAATTTCCAAGTAGTAGGAATAAAAGAGCATGTGTGAGAGGAAATATGAATGTGGATGAAGCAAAAGTTGCTTGTTTGGATAGGAATGTTTGGAAGCGACTGATTTCCAAATGATGAAAAGAGTTTGTGCCACACCCTTTTGGGTACATGGCGTGATTGTGTGTATATATGTATGTATGTATGAATCGTCTAGAAGGAATTGGGATTACAATATTTTGACTGACAACCGAGCAATTGAGCGAACGAGCTGACGACTCCCACACATACACTCTCATAAACTAAGTTCGGATTTGTCATCTAGAAACTATATGAAATTTTTTTATTTAATTCAAGCATTAGCTTGCCTCGTACACTGCATCTCGGCGAAATAATATTTCGTAAGACATATGGTAGATATACCTACAAATAGAAAATAAATCTTTAGTGCTCAGCTCGTACACTGCATCTCAGTGAAATAATACAGTGTACGCTTATTTACCTAGTTAGAGAGAAGAAACAAAACATACATTACTTGTATACAGGCTGGTCCAGAATTATGTACCGTAATTGCTAGAGCTGATAGTACGTTCAAAAATAAGGGTACCTTTTTATATAGACTTTTTTCCAAAACTTAATAATAAGGGAGATACAACCTTGTAAAGGGGTGAAATAAAAACCATTTTTTTTTTTAATATCTTCCAGACGCTTTTGAATAACGGGTTCATATTTTAGTGGTGAGTATATGACATTAGAACAATTAAATTTATGTTACCACTTATTCCATCCCTTATGATTGAGGGGTAGTTTTATATAATTTATAGTTTGGACAAAAAAGTAAAAAAGTGTATTTTTTGAAAAAAAAAATTTTTTTTATTTTCCCAAATACAAAAAAATTAAAAAAATATATATTATTCTACATAGGATATTATATCTCAAGTATTTTTTCGGTACATCAATTATCGTTTTTGTAGAAAATAATTAAATAAATAAAAAATAATAATTTAATAAAAACAATAATAAAATAATAATAATAAATAATTACATGTTAGCAATAGACTTTTATTTTAATTCTTCTAATATTAAATTGCCGAAATAACCCAAACTGCACCCAAATATGACCAACAAATAATAATTCGCTCATAGTTTCCTTCCTACGAAAATATAGAGTGTGAAAATGATGAAAAAGTTGGGGTGAGCATTCACCCCACGCTGTATTAGGAGTTTTGAAAATCACCCGGTAGTAGGAAGGTTAAATAATTTCAGATTAATTACCGCCTGGAGTCGTTGCAGTAGTGTCCGGCGTCTGTGTGCAAAACTTTATTGGGCGCCCTTTAACAACACCCTGCCCCCCCCCCCCTTTATAAAAATCACTATAAAAACGTATCAGTGACTAAAAACGAAACGCGAAATATAGTAATTATTATAAGCTCACTGATGAAAAAGCAGAAATTACAAAAAAAAATTATAAAAAAAAAACAATAAACATACAAAGGTACAAAAACAAGTATATAAAATAAGAACATATTAAACATTATTGGATAAATAATAGGTTAGGTAAATAATTATTTAAACAGGGAGAAAAAATCACTTAGTGATTTGAACTTTCTATTTTTTACATGATTGAAAATTCCCGAATAATATCTGATTCTATTGATATAATAGCAAGATTTGGAAGTCTGTCTTGCGCCATTGTGGAGCGCAAGTAGTTTCTTAATAATTCTTAATAAAAGGTCCGTCCCGCTGATACTACAGAAACCAAGTAATGACAAAATAACCCGAAGAGCAATTGTGAAATTTGGATAAACTGTGATTAAGTCGTTTGAATATAGATACTGAATTATTTGATAGATATCGTTTTTACAATTAAAAATAAATGGTTGACAGTGTAAAATTTCTTCGCATAAATTGTCTGCATCAATTTCTGAATGCTGATATAAGATTATTTTTATTTACTTGAAATTATTATGAAAATATATAAATGGTGTCAATAAATAGTGTCATAATAAAATTGTAAATTTGACACAGAGAAAAATTATAATAACACAGGGAAAATAGATTTGGGTAACAGTGCTCACCCTGACGAGTAAACTCACTTATATTCAACTTGTTACTTGTAAGAATATGCAGCATACATTTTTCTAAACTACTTGTTAGCACTAGAATTAGCATAAAATAATTTAAACAAAAATGTAATTCATTTTATTTAATAATAAAAATAATAATAATAAATCCTTTATTTCCACAAAATCACATAGATATGAACAACGTCACAGATAAGTACACACATAGATTGTAAAAAGTAGAAAAATAAATATATTATATATTCAAGTATAAGCACGAAAAATTTGAAATATCATTATTATTATTATGGTAATAATATTACTAGTTATGGTTGTATGATAACTATCGCTAGATGATTGCGTTAAATAATTTAGATTTAATCACCGTACGCAAATCGAAAAGAAATTAAAGAATATTTCAAACTAAATTTTTTCTTTTCTTTTTTAAGATATACAAAGTAAAACTATTTCCAATTATACAACGTATTTCATATTTTTAAATCGAATACCATATGAATTTGAACCGTGTTTCATTTGAATATAATTATTTAAATTTTCAATAAAAAAAAACTGGTTCATTTTACATTGAAAAAATCATAAACGTCATTAAGCGACAGTTGATTGTCTGGATATTAGAATAATAGATGAAAACTAATTTCTGTTTAAATGAAAGATATTGAACTTTTCAGCCGTCTTCGCGAAGTAACAGTTTGCTTGTGGTTAACCAAACTGCTTATACACTCGGCAAAAAAAATACGCGCCACTCAAAAAATCTGAAAAAATTACCGATTTTTAAATAGGTGTAAGTCGGCTAATTTTGATCGAAATTAAATAAAAAAATTTGTACAACAAAGTGTGAAGGCTCGTCTTTCAGGTCATGTAAGATATGTTACATTTGGACCATTCCGCTTTATACAACACCACGTAGAAAAAAAACATGTTTTGATTTTAAAAATTGTCAAACTATGACATGTACAGCATACAGAAAAAAATTTAATTTACCAAGCGGGCGTAAAAATTCAAACATTTTTACGTAAATTGTCTTAAATTTCAAGGATCTGCCATGTTTTGGCGCAAAGTTACAATTTTTCGAAATTTACCCTGCATTTTGCGAGTTTTTGGGGCATAACTTGATTAATTTTGGATGAAAATGGATAAATTTTTGAAAAAATAATTTGAAGCCACCTCTTTTAGGCCGTGCAAAATAACACAACGTTTAAGCCATTCCGCTCCCCACCTCACCCCGCAGGAAAAAATCTTTTTGATTTAAGAAATTGACAAATTTTGACAACATGTGTTGTAAAATTTTGACAACTTGTGTGATATACAAAAAAAATTTTTGACAGTCTACCAAGAGGGCGTAAAATTTAAAACATTTCTACGTAAAATTCACTTAATTTCAAGGACTTACGATGCTTTGGCGCAAAGTTAAATTTTTTTTTAGGTTGATTCTGCAAAATGCTTCACAATTTTGAACTTTTCTTTTAATCGAAGAATGTTTTACCATTGAAAACATTTGTTTGGTCGTTAAAATGGTCTAAATGTTCAAAATTTGTCAGAACTTTAAACTCGCATAATACAGGTTAAATTAAAAAAAAAAATCATAACTTTGCGCCAAAGCATCGCAAGTCCTTGAAATTAAGCGGAATTTACCTAGAAATGTTTGAGTTTTTAAGTCCGCTTGGTAAATTAAATCGAAAATTTTGTTGTTGTCAAAGTTTGACAATTTTAAAAGTCAAAACATGTTTTTTCTGCAGGGTGGGGCGGGGAATGGCATAGTTCAAATGGGACATGTCTAGCATGAACTTAAAGACAAGACTTCAGACTTTGTTGTACAAAAAATTTCATTTAATTTCGTTCAAAATTGGCCGAGTTACACCTATTTGAAATTCGGTAATTTTTCTGATTTTTTAATTAGCGGTTTTTTTTGCCGATTCTATATTTAATTTGTTAAAATATTTTGTGATGTATATTGTATCTAATAATTATTTTTATTTAATTAAGTATTTATTATTATTATATAATATAAATATTACAATAACAAAAAGTTTCAAATTTAATAAACCAAAACTAATTAACTGGATAGTACGTAAAGACGATTTTTGTTAAAATTCATAGACAGGATAACAATACCACTAACTTTAACTGAATGTAAAGCGCTTAAGAAAGTTTCTGTTTTAACTTGCAATTTAATTTAATAGATACGTATGCTTAGCATTTCACGTGCATCATTACCATGAACAGATCGCATAACATGCTTTTGTATCTGTGAAAGAAACCTAATTTAAAATTGTCGTTCATTTTCTGTAACTTATTTTTGTACGTATAGTAAATTAATTTTCAACTATAAGTA
Organism: Clivina fossor; assembly: GCA_963966155.1. NCBI lineage: Eukaryota > Metazoa > Arthropoda > Insecta > Coleoptera > Carabidae > Clivina > Clivina fossor. The sequence continues at coordinate 1,323,606 of OZ014567.1, forward strand.
ACATAATATAAAATTATTATTTATTTAATTAACAAAAAAATATTTTAATCAATTGACTCAAGCATTGATTATTAATTTATTAAACAAAAGTTCCCATCGGGGTAAAAAAATAATACAAAAACAACAATTGTATTTGATATACTTTTATTTAATTATATTTTTCATTATACATATATTATTATTACTGTTTTTTATTTGAATGAATACGAATATGTCGTTTCAGATTGGAAGATTGATTAAACGCTTTATTACATCTTTCACATTTAAATGGTTTTTCATTCGTATGAATACGAATATGTCGTTTCAGATCAGCAAGAAAATTAAAAGCTTTACTACACGTTTCGCACTTGAATGGTTTTTCATTTGTATGAACACGCATATGTTGTTTCAGATTGGAAGGGTGAGCAAAAGATTTATTACACGTTTCACAAGTGAATGGTTTTTCATTTGTATGAATACGCATATGTATCTTTAAGTGTGATTTGTAAAGAGTAGCTCTGCCACATATCGCACATTTATACGGTTTGTCCAGCTTTTTATCGGTGCGAGTACGCTTATGTCTCGTTAAATTTAATCTACGTTTGCAATCTTTCTCACATATCTTGTATTTTTTAGGCGTTTGAATAATAGTGTTTACATTCAACGAATTTTCACCTATTTCACGTCTTTCTAATACTTTATTAACATTTTTCATAAGTTCATTATTTATTACTTTAGCTAGACGTTCTAGTTTCAAATCATATTTCACTTTGTAACGGTTTGCTACAACACATTCAACCAAATCAAAGCCAGTAAAATTCTCTAAATTTTTAGGTATATCTTCGACAACGTCAAATTCAAATTCATTCTCCTCAATTTTAATATCTTTCACATCGGTAATCTCATATTCGTTATTTATATTAATTGAATCATTGTTATCTTCTATTTTAGTAAATTCACTTGCGTCTTCATCATAATAATTAGAAGTATTTTCTAATTTTATCTCTTCACCTCTTTGACCGGTTTGTATATCATCAGTTGAATCATTGCAAATTTCTTCAATGTCTTCGTTTTTAAGATTTGCAAGACGATTTCTAATTTCTTCTTCTACTTTTATATCATTTTTAAAATATGCTTGATTAGATGCGGAATTATCATTGGAATAATCACTAACATTATATTTTTCATTAGTTTCTTTATTTAAAAATCCACTTTCTTTCTCATCTTTCACCGTTATATAATTATTCGAATTCACTTCACAATTATTACAATTTGTTTCTTCTAATTTTATTACTTTGATTAGAATTTCTTGATGATTAGCTGGTTGTGCCTGTTGTCCATTTTGGAATTCTTCTAAATATCGTTGAAATATGGTTTGAGATTCGGAACATTTGTTTATAAATTTGTATGCGATGTTCAATTCTCTGATGCAATTTATACATATGCCATTTGGTAAATTACCATTGCATTCCAGCTAAGAAATAAGTATAAACAAATTAAAATATATAAATATGTAATTAACAACTACATAACCTTATTTATATCATACTTACAATTCCCGGTGCAATTTTATTTAATTTCTGGAATAATGATAAATTATCTGAATCAATATGATGCAATGTTGTGTTGATATTCTCATAGCTTCTACATAAGCGGCACGAGTTGATTAATTTAAACATGTTTTACAGCAAATACTATTTTGCAGAAAAAAAGGTCAGACAGTATGACACAATAGCCTAGTTCACACTAGCGCTCGTAGCGGCAAAATTACCAACTATCTTATGCAGTGGCGTACTAGTAATTTTTCGTTGGTAAATTTTTATATAAAATATATTTTTTTTTAATTTATATATTTGTACTTTTAGTATCACTATTAATTAATTAATAATAACTCTTACAGAACAGGATAAAATTACAATTACTAAATTAAAATTATTAAATAACACCGTTCTAACATTTACAAAATTAAGGAGGTAATAGTTAATAGTAGTGCTAATATTAATTTATTTACTATCAATATACTATTCTCATTTACTAATACACTAATATCTATTTCGCGTACACACCCGATTTTTTTTAGTTGCGTCATATACCAGACGTAAAAATTTTATTTCTACAGCGGTCATTTTGTTTTATGCATTTGCTGTCAAACCCAACATTTCATACTATACATCAGCGTAGGCACCAGAAAAGGCATTGTATATATTCAAACGGCATTTTGAAAATAAATAATAAATAATATTACCAAAAATATTAAAACTTTTTCTTTTAATAAGAATTAAGATAAATACGCATTTTATACCTATATAAAAGTTCAATAAAATATACTCGTACAATTTTTGTATGAAACACAATATTTTATATATATGAGAGCCCGTAAACGGTTTTCAAGAAAATTATAAAAAAATTTAAAATTTTAAAATAATTTTTATATAAAACTACTTATATAAAAACTTAAAGCAAAAAACAAATATTAATTTTTATACTTCCCTATAGTATATAGTTCCCTATATAGTACCCTACTAAAAAAAAATATTTTTAAATAATGTATTTCAATATAAAACAAACAACAAAATACAGTAAGTTATAAATATATTAAACCAAATGTACAAAATAATAATTAATATGTCTCATTTTAATTAAAAAAATAAATATTAGAAAATTCTTGTAATTTTTTATTTTAAATTAATGTTTTATATTTTTATTTCTTCTGCATTACATAATTTACAGAATGAAATTGTATCATAAATATAAATATCGTAATAATTCTAATTTTTTCGTTCAAATTTTTCTCAGATGAATTTGACCATATTAATCATGGTCGCTGTTTATTTATATTTTGAAGTAAAAACATCAAATATAAACGGAAATATCTTATACACAAAATAATATATGAAAATTTTAATAAAAACTAAAAAAGTATTTTTATTTAGGTAGAACATTTTAAAATGATATATAACTTTTTCATCTGTTGTCAAAAATACCAGTATTGATTTTAAAATATTTCTATACCTGTTTTACAAATAATACTCCTATATTCCAAATAATGCAGATAAATAAAATCTATTCTTTATTGCACAAAAAATAAATATTGCTACGCCACAGTCTGAGATAAACCAATATTTTGTCCACGGAGTGGGAGAGAACAGTATTTGTAGTTTGCCCTGAAAAGCTAAGTTTTTTGAATTTTTTTTTTCATGTATTTATATTTTTTTATTATCTGATCTTTTTCATTATTAATATTTAAATCTATTTACGATGTCAAATATTTACATATAATTTTGTTTTATCAGAATCGGACATCATTCGTTCAGTCGTTTATTGTTCGAAATAATTGGCCAGTTGAATGTTGTGTTATAAATTTTTAAATACATGTTGATTTTTATAGTAATTAAAAAACATTATTTTAAATAACATTTAGATTTGATTTAAAATAATAATCATGTAGAAAAAGGAATAAATTATATTTAAAGTAATAATTATTTACATTGATACTTAGTTGACGATCTGTAGTTAAAGTCAAAAAGATTGAATGAAGTAGATTTTATAGTTGGTATGTGATTGGTGTGTAGGAGTTACTTCATTCAAGCAATTGACATTGGCTGTGGAATAAATATTAACTTAATTTTTCTATTTTTTTTCTTTTATTTGAATTTCATATTAGACTAATACTAGAATCTAAAACAAGTAGAAATTGAGAAAACATTTTCGAAATTAAATATGGTGCGTTCAGTAAAAAATATGCTGTTACTTATTCTTCTTCTTATATTAGTAACATTACACAAAATTCATCTGGCCAACTGGATTTATGACACATCTTTCTAAGTTAACCTCTAATTCTATTAAATACGTTTTACTTTTTAAAAAAAGCTTTTTTTGGTAGAAAATTTAATTTTAATCATGAATAGTTATGTGCAACATTGTCAATTATCTTTAAGTGATAAAAATGTATTGTTCACTATACTTAATTTGGATTCAGATGGCAAACGTTTCCTAGATAAATTGGAAGCAATTATGCCAGAAATTGTAAGAATGAACTAATTTGTTTTGATTGTAATATACATTATTGTTTCTGAATCTTTTACTTCTCTTATTTTAGCTAGATTGCAGAATCAAATTACCGAATGGTATTTGTACAATTTATGCTGTTCGTTTGAATAATGCTTATAAATTTATAAAATAATGTTTCGATTCTCAAATAATATTAAAACAACATTTAAATGAAGAACTTTGTCGATTATGAGCTGGTCGTGATAATATAACATTTACTTTAACTACAATGGATACGGATAATGTATTGTTATCATACAAATTGGAAACCATTGCATCGGAACTTGTAAGTTAAATACTAGCTCTAATCAGGTCCACGATAAAAATTATATGCATATGCAAAACAATAAAACTGACAAGTGAATTTGTAAGAGTTGCTGCGATTTTACTGTTTTAGTATGAACTAGCATAATGCTCATAATGCTTTGCTATGGGTTTCACTACTTTAAATCAATTCTAACTTAAATTGCTGTTTTTGGTCAATTTTTATCGGTTACAGCGTTCGCCTGCAACTCACACTGCATTGCCTGATAGTTAATAAAACTTCCATCACAATCTGTTCAGTTAATTAAGTTTTTTCCGTTTATCTGCGATTCACGCAGAATTATTTCCACTTTCGGATTTTTCCATCATTGTGGTAGTATCACACAGCTCTGTGCTAGATTTCAATTTATAACTCCCTTTCTCAGTTGCATTTCAAAACCGAACAAACATACATATTTACAATGTGCTTTATATGTATAGATTAACTTTTTCTAAATGTATTTTATTAGATTTGCTTATAATAAGCTTATTAATTATTATAATATGTTTTTGCTAAAATAAAAGTTGTTTCTGTAAGTGTAGTGTTGGGTGGGGGGAATAGCTACTTTGAGAAAAACATTTCGACTTGCATTTTAAATTGTGCGTGAGTTATTTTTAATCATTTGTTACCCCATAGCCAAGTAACGTACTCACCCGGCTTATAGTGGAATTTAGATTACTCAAACACATCATATATTAGTTAAATATCATAGTAGAAATATTTTTCATTAAGCTCCCTTTAAACTGGAGATTTTTATTATATGTAATTTTAATTTAAATTTTTAGCTGGAATATACTGAGAAGTTATCGGATTGTATTTGCTCAATTTGCTCTGTTCGATTAAATGAAACGTATAAATTTGTAGAAAAAATGTTTTAAATCGCATGAAATTTTAAAGCGATATGCAAAACAACAATCGGAAAATAGTGAAGTTATGATAAAGGAAATTAAAAATGAACATTGAACATTGTTACATTTATAAAAAATTTTAGGTTCGAACTTGTAATTGTATTGTATACAAGTGTCCATCGAATTATATTGATCAAGTAAAAACGGGGAAAATGTTTAGTCCACCAACGGACAACAAACGCCGTGAAATATGGTTTAAAAAATTTAAATTTATATCATTTAATTGAAAAATTATATAGACAAGTGAGCCATATGAAAATATGTCGTCGGCACTTTGCACCTGAAGATTTTCGAAGCAATGAGCAAATTAAATTAAATATAGGTGTTACACCAAAACCTATAGTTCGAGAAGAAATATCGGAAGATTAAAAAGGTAAGAAATATTCTGTAAAAATAAATTATAAAATCTTTTTGACATCAACATTTAAGAATACACCATTATTACAAAATTTAATGTTGTAAAATATCAAATTAGTTTTTAGATTTTGTATTTGCTAATAAACAATAAGTTTTTAACAGAGTAGAGAAATTTTAAAATTTTAATTTGTTATAAAGTTATTCTTAAACTGAATTTTATGGTAATTTAATTACATTATAATTGCTACCTTCTAATATGTATACATTAATTTGTTTAATTATTTTCTTCTCAGCAGATAATTCTTCAATTATATCCGAAGAATTGATTGATGAACCATCAACAGTTGAAGTACTATCGTTCTCGTGTTGACGAAGAAAAAGAATCTTCGGAAGATCAAAATGGTAAGAAATATGCTTTAAAAATAAATTATAATATCTTTTTGATATCATCATTTAAGAATACACCCTTATTACGAAATTTCATGTTGTAAAATATCAAATTAGTTTTTAGATTTTGTATTTACTAATAAACAATAAATTTGTAACAAAGTAGAGAAATTTTAAATTTTTAATTTGTTATTCAGTTATTCTTAAGCTGAATTTTATGGTAATTTAATTAGTTTATTTAATTATTTTCTTCTCAGCAGGGAATTCTTCAATTATTTCCGAAGAATTTATTGACGACCCATCAATAGATGAAGTACCACCCTCACACTCAACATCTACAGCGTCAAAACGTTCTCGGAAGGGTAAGAAGTACATATAATGTTTATTTATTAATATTCACTTCAATGCATTCCAAGAATATAAAATAAATCAAGATTAAATATAAAATAAATTAATATTTTGATATTAAATGAATAAGCTTTTTAATTTTGAAAAAAATTACAATAAATATACTATTTAAATATAAATTAATATTTTATATAACTACTTTTGTGAAACAGTCAATTGCATTATTTAATTTTCATTAGATTAAATTTTTATTGATTTGACAATATTTTATTTCCTTTTCAATGATATTTATTTTATTTTATTTTTCAGATTTCGAATCATTCACTCTTATGGACGTGGGCGTAACGCGGCGGAAGAACTTATAACCGAGAAAAAGAAAAGCGTTCTCTAGAATTAAGAAAGCTGAGCAATTGTTAAGGGTATTTAAAAGTCGTCGTTTATTATTTCCAAAAGTTGCACAAACTTCTATTTCTCTTACTAGTAACTCAACTCCTTCATATCCTACGTGTTTTAAATTTTTTTATTCTCTATCTAAATCAGCGAGAGCTTTAATTCTTTCTCAATTAAATAATATTGTACATACTTAAAAAGAAACATAGATGCTATACTTTCTTTGAAAAATCTCTTTACTTATCTATCTATAAACAATCACCTAAGTGTTATAGACATTTGCAAAATATTCTATTACTTCCATCTGTCCGAACCCTTCAAAGATCCCTTTCAAATTTTGTCCTTAAACCAGGAATGAATGACCGTATACTTGCAGAACTTGGGCGTAAGTCTAAGTCGAGTGAAATGAATGATAAGAGGAATAGATACTGCACTCTTATGTTTGATGAAATGGAACTACAAAAAAAAAGGGTTTGAGTTTGATTGTGGGTAAGCAGACTTGCCGCGTAGAAGGATTTGTTGCTGATAATTCGGAAGCAAAGGAAGATATTGCTGATCACGCATTAGTATTTACGATTCGCGGTATTACTCGTAGGTGGCAGCAACCCGTTTGTTTTTACTTTACGAAGAATACTGCAAATCAGTACACGCTAAAGCGATTGATAAGTGATGTAGTGAAAACCATTCATAGTCAAACAAAAAAGTCGATAGGCATTTGTCCAAATCAATTTTATATTATTTTTTAATTTAGATTAATTTTATTATTATTAAATATGTAAAATATATTAAATATTATTTATAATAAAATTCAAATTAATAAATAAATAAATATTATTATGTAATATGTGTTGACAAATTTATTTAATAATATAAATAAAATATTTTTTGTTCAAGCGAATCATAGGACGTGTAGTAGTTAATTTTCTTTATATTTAGTCAAATATTTATTGCTTATGTAAAATATGTATGAAAATTACACATTTTTCATACATACTACAGAAAAATAAATAAGAAAGTTTTTTCTTACTTAATTAAATTAATTAGTATACATATATGTAATAAGATAAAAATAATATTATATATAAAATATCTAAATATTAGTCAATGTAATAAGTTGTTTGATATTTATAAACTTAATAATATGCTTAATATTCCGAAAATATTAACATAAAAATTATTCTACTAATACTTAATTCTAATATAGGTAAATATAATTATTAAATGATTGATTTCTAAAATATACTATTCTTGTATATGATGTCAATTTCGTTGTGTTTTGAAAGTTGTGGATTGAGTTAGATTAGGTATTTAAACATATAAAAAAAACTTTTTAAAAACCACGCTTATATTTAAATGCACTAAAAAGAAAATAAATTTTTTCCTGGTTATTCAAAAATTTTAGAATCAATTTAAGCGTGGAGCGCTTAATCATCATTGCGAAATATACAGTTTCCTAATGGCGCTGCACGCTTAAATTGATTGTAAAATTTTTGGATAACCAGGTAAAAAAAAATTTTCTTTTTTTTCCTCTTTTTAGTGCATTTAAATATAAACGTGGTTTTTAAAAAGTTTTTTTTTTATATATTTTATTTTCTGCTTTTTAGTAGTGTTGTCTTGTCATATCTTGTAATCGTTTTATTTTTTTTAATTAAAATATTGTGTTCTTTCCCGGAATAAAACTACATGCAAAATTTCAGTGAGATCAGATGATAAGAGGTGGTCTAAAAATTTGTTACAAGATATGACCGTGACAACAGCAGACCGTGACAACATAGTGAGTTAATATAAGCGCGGTAATAATAATATAATATAAGCTTAATAAATTAATTGAACTTTATAATCATGCAGCGGTAGTTGATTCAATATGTAATTATCTAATAATGAAAAAAATGTTAATTACGAATTTTTCGTATAGTTTTATTCATAAATACATTAATGAATAGGTAATATTTTTTTAACCTATTACTTCGTTGCTAAATCCCAAATTGCAATCCTAAATCCTTGCTCTCCAGCTTTACGTGATGCGATTAACCGCTCTCTTTCTTTTCTTTCCAATAATTTTGAATTTGTACTATTAATCTTCTAGGACGCTCAAACATATGGTAGGTACATTTCAATATCTGAAAGGTAAGTTGTTAAATGCCATATATTAACCATATTTATGTTCCGCTAGTGGTTCAATAAAATACTTCGTCGTGTTGATTTAAAGACTATATATTTTTTGTATTTATAAAATACGTGATGGTATCATAAAAATATATGAATATGTCGTTGTTTATTTTTCTATTGATTTCTGTTTATAAACATTGCTACAAGAATCTGTTAAGTATTTAGAAAAATAGGTACTTTTTAAAGCATTTCCAACGGATAATATATTTGAATTCATACACAGAGAAAAACAGATTGCTATGCACATATTGCTAAGATTTTTTTATAATAGCAACATTTTATTATGCAATAATATCAGTTTTGTTAATATAAAAATATTAAATATTAAGTATATCTTTAAGATAGATATTGACAGAAAATATGAATAATTTCAAATGCTATATATATTCATGATAAATATCTACAACACATGTTAAGAGGGAAATATATAAATGCACTTGAATTAAAATAGAATGCATTTGGTTAGTTTGGATACTTTCCACTATAAATTAAGTACTTTTCACTTTGTACAACCTAAACTTTAATTTGAATAATTTGCACTGTAAATTGGATACATTCTACTATAAATGCTACGAATCCGTATTATCTGCGCCAATGTTGGCTTAGGGTAGGTTAGGTTAGGTTTACGTTGTTTAGTTATGTTATTATTCAATATAGGTGCTTATCTGATCGGCGCAAATGATAGGTATCGACTGACGTAAGTGATTGACAGCCCCCAAAGTGGAGAGTATCCGTTTTATAGTGAAAAGTAATTAATACAAGTGATATTTTTTTGGTGCTTTATGTTTTTTCAAAGTTAAAATATTTTTTGTCAAGTTGAATAAATTTAATTATAGTCGAGTTATTATTATTATTTTTTCGTGTAATATATTTGTTATGAGTGCAAATTGTTTTTATCAAAGTGAATATGATCTAAATTATAGTGTATATATTCTAAAATATAGTGCCCATTTTAAAATACCATATTGCTACGAATGTAATGTATATAATTTGTACTGAACAAAATTATTGCAACACTTAGATCGTAATATTTTTTACTACGTGTCAACTTACATTTTGATACAAGTTAATACTTGCGCATCGTTCGACATAAACAGAGAGTAAGTAAAAATATCTATTAAATATTCAATTAAAATGACAGACGAAGAAAGTAAAAATGTTTTAAAACTGTAATTATAATTAGTTGAAAATTTGTATTATTTGCTCTGATGCAAAATGTAATACTAAAATTGAATAAGTGCAATAAGTGCACTTATTGTAATTACACTTTATATTTATTAAAAGAAAATTCTATCATATATTTTAATAAAAAATAGAAGTTATCTATGTGCAAAGAAATTGATCTTATTTGATCTACAAACTACTTAAAAATATCAGTAATCATCTTGATAATAATTTTTATTTAATATTTTTAAATAAAATAGACACACGCAGTATAAATAAAAATGATTAAATATTAAAATATTAAAGAATCTTTCAGAACTCATTATATTAAAATAAAACGGCTTTAGGTTGTTTATTTTCATTTTTTTGTCTTCTTCTAATTATAAATTTATAAAAAATTGTCATTCAATTAAGTTGCATCATACAGAACGTCATCAATTATTCGTAAAATAATCATAATATTTATTTAACTATTTCAAGATATTTTATACAATCATACAAAATATGCTTATTACAATTAAATATAATAACAATGTTAATAATATTAATTTTATAGAAAGAATCGAAGAATAAATAGTAAACTAACTTACATTGCTTTTATAAAATTTAATACATTATTTAAAAAAAGAAATAAAATTATATTTCCCTTTTTTTACATCAGTATCTAATTTATTAAATAAGTAAAAAACTCTTATATAGTAAAATAGCATTCAGTGAGGTCACATCATAGAAAACGTCATCAATAATTCGTGAAAAAGAAATGTGTGCACAGTCCAGCTATTGTGTAATAATAAAAATATGGAACATAACTTTGTTATCGTAAAGTGAATTAGGAATTCGTGATAGCAATGAATGTCTATTTTTACTATAATAAAAAAATTATATTTGTAATAAAGGGAAAAAGCGATAATGGATCTTGAATATAAAAATTTTTTTTGAATAATTTTAAAATAATTTTTTCATATATTTTGGAACGTTTCGGTTTCGTATCGAGAACCATCTTCAGCTTTTTTTTACAATAAAACTAGACAATAATTATAATTACAATCTGAACAATTATAAAAATATAAAACATACCATATTTGATGTGTTTCGTTATTTCATAACCACGTGTTTCATGATATTAAATTTTTTTTAAGTCATATAATAAAACATGTTACTTTACAGTAGTTGCATAATAATATATAAAATTGGTTTTTCACAAAATAAATAAACAAATACTGAATACATGATGATTATAAAAATGTGAAACATGTAGTTTTTAACATAGTGTTGTATCGAAATTTTTATAGTTTGACTGGCATGATTTCTTACATTCTGTAAAGTGAATGTATCAGCACAACTACAGTTTCCCATTGAATTAATATGATCACGTGGTGTTACTAAATTGGTGTAAAATGTAGAGCGCGGAAGTAGCATAATTTAAAAAATTTGTTTTTGTGTTTACATGTAATATTTTGTTTGTATTAATGTGAAATGTTTCGTATGTTAAACGTTTATATCTATTTTTCTCTTTGCATAGAATTTGTGGATTATCAAAATCAAATTTATGTCCTGTTTCAGAATGATGAGCAGTTAATGCACTGTAATTTTTATTCATTAATCTGCAATTGTAATCATGTTGATACATTCTCTTTTTTAAATGTTGAGTTGTTTCGCCTATGTAAGAAAGATTACACATCTTGCATTTGATTTCGTAAACAAGGCCGCATTGGTCTAAAATCTCTGAGGTATCTTTTGTTTTCGTATATAAATTATAAATTTTATCCATGGTTTGTGTAACTATTTTATAGTTAAACTGAGTTAGCAATTGTTTAATACCGTGATAAGTTTCAGTAATGAGTGGTATTTTAACGTATATAATGCTTTTTACTACTTTGACTGCAAGGAAAAGTAGTAAAGCGTTTGGTACGGTGTCTGTAACATTTTCAAAAAAAAAAAAAAATTGTATAGAAATCCTTCATATAGCCTGTAGATGACGAATCTGAACTTAGTTTATGAGGGTGTATGTGTGTGCGTCGTCAGCTCGCTCGGTCGTAAGTCAAAATTTTGTGGCCGCAACTCCTCCTAGACGGTTCAACCGATTTTAATGAAATTTTCAGGATAAATTTGTCTAGTACCCAAGATGGTCATGTGGTTTTGTTTTTTTCCAGTGATGCCAACTTTCCGAGAAAAAAATTACTAAAGTTTTTAAAAATTCATATTGGCTACGTTATTTATCCGATTTTGATCAAATTTTCAGAAAAGATTTCCCTAATGCTCCCATTAATTACATAATTTTATTAATTTTCAGTGTTGCCAACTTTTCGAGAAAAAAATTACTAAAGTTTTAAAAATTTTATTATGGCCATGTTATTCAACCGATTTTACTCAAATTTTCACAAAAGATTCTCCTAGTATTCATGTAATTTATGTAATTTTAACAAAATACAGTGTTGCCAACTTTCCGAAAAAAAAATTAGTAAAATTTTAAAAAATTTATTTTGACCATTTTATTTAACCGATTTTAATCAAATATTTATAAAAGTTTTTCCTAGTGCCTAAATAAATTATGCAATTTTAACAAAATACAGTGTTGCCAACTTATCGAGAAAAAAAATCACAAAATTTTTAAAAAATTCATTGTGGCTACATTATTTATTCGATTTTGATCAAATTTTCAGAAAAGTATCTCCTATTGCCCACATAAATTATAATATTATTAAAATACAGTGTTGCCAACTTTCCGAGAAATGTCAAAGTAGTCTATATATAGGTTTACCCATATACTTCTAATCTTGTTCTTCAGGTTGTTGAGTTGTATTGGTATCAGTGTTTACAGAATTTAGTTTAAGTAGACTGTTTCTAATTTGTGTATTTATAAATTTATGAGGATAGTTATTTTCCGTACTGTATTAATGTTATCTGTGTGAAATTGAGGATGAGATAGTAAAATGGATCGATCAACTAGTGCTGTAATAACACTCTTCTTATATTTAAGTTCTGTTTGTGAATGAAAGTTGAGATATCTACCTGAACTTGTGTTTTTTCTGAACCAGTTTGTTATTAAATTGTTGTTCTGTCTGAAAACGGTAACATCTAAATAATTAAGTTTGTTGTCTATTTCATTTTCAATTGTAAATTGTAATCTATTATGATATTCATTAAATTTATCTAAGATGTTGTTGACTTCCGTGTAATGTGAGACGATGAAACAATCATTAACATAACGTTTATAATAAAGAATTTTATAAAATATTTAACAGAAGTACTTAAATTTGTTTTTAAAACTAAATTACGAAATAAAGTGTGAATTTATGCAGTTTGAATTTGATTTCGTGTTGTTTATTTTGAAAATATTTTTTGTCTCATCAGGAAAGTTATTTATAGAATATTAGAACTTGTTTTTGTTATTATTTTTAAGTTATGTGGAAATTTATTTGGCAGTTTATTTTCATATATTATTACATATTCAAATTTGTGTGAGTAAATTTATTATTAATTATAATGCAATTCTAGAAATAAACTAATTTTAAATTATAACTGTTTTTCATATTTCTAAAGTTATATCTTCATATTATTAATTATAATAATTTCTATTACGATAAAAATGAAAATTTTTATTTATGTAGCAATAAAGTTCAAAATATCTTATTTATTGAATAAACAATATTTAGAATGTAGAAAAACAAATATTATTTAATTTGTTTATTATACAAATAATTAACTCAAAAATATACCGACGATAAACAATCTATAATTAAATAAAAACACATTTCGTATTTTTTCATTTGAAATCCGTGAAATACATTTTTATTTTTGTTTGTAATAAACAACAAACAAATATGTTTGTTTTGATAATAAACATAGATAAAAAAAATTTGATGACTATAATAATAATAATAATAATTGAGAAATGTATACTTAGTTCTGTGTTTTCAAATTTGGTTTGTAAAACAAAATGTCCGTCGCGGAGCCGTGATATAACATTCGTGGGCACTGCTGATGTTGCAGCTAATCTTGGTAGAAACTGATAATAAAGTCATTCAATCCAGGTCATATTTTGTCTTTTTCTACCTATATCTTCGTTCACTTCCGTGCTTTTTAATGAATCGAATTTGTGTAAACCTTCACGAATGATAACAACAAATCAATTATTAGAAATAGGTTTCGTTACATTTTCCTCGAAATCAAAATGGCTCGTATTCACCTTTTAGGTCACCTTTTACTTAAAAGCAGACAAAAATTTTAAATTATTTTTTGCTTTTATTTTAACATTTAAAATATAAATAATGCTTTGGCATTATTTAAATAAATACTTTCAGATATAAGCGCATTTATCTTAATGAGGCTATGAATACGAGTCATTGTGTTTTTACTTTGTAAAATATATGCTCATTTGTAATATTTTTTTAAGTACAGACATTTTTCACCAACATACATTAACTAAGAGTTTATTTGTAGTTGACCGAACTATTCAAAAGATGTTTTAGAAAAATTAACATTTAGGGCAGGTAGCATTCATTTTAAAATGTTTACTTTGATATTTACCGACGCTTTTTTCTTTTATAATCGCAAGTGAATCAAGTAAGAACGCTACCATTCATAATCTTTATCTATTCTTAAACTAAATTTATTATTATCACTTATGTCAATTTTCAATATAGGTAATCGAGACAAATTGGGTATTTTTTCGGAAAACCAATAACAGTTTACTTATTGTGGTTTCGAAAATTTTTGTTATTTTGTATTTGGCGGTTTTTATAGTATTTCAGACAAACTTGATAAACTTAATAAATCATATATTTCCGTGTCTAAAAGAAAAAAAGAAAAAAAGACTAAAAGAAAAAAAAAACTCTAACTACAAGCAAATCATAGTTTATATTGGAATATATTATTCGTTTTAATTTTAAATGTTTAGATAATTTTACTACTAAAATAACTAGACGTCATTGCATCGAACTTTTCCAAACGTGAAGGCCTACCAGAGTATATTTTTTACAAAATTTATTTCATCTGAACCGTTTTCATTAAAATTATTGTTGGTGTTTGAAAGTGCTTATTACAAAATATACTCTAAAACAAATGCTATTTTTTTTTCAAATTAACAAAAGAAAACACTCTTATACAATATACAAAATCTTTTGATTATAATTTCATCAAGTTTGGATTAAATAACAAATTTGACATTAAATTCATATATTGAACAAAGCATATTTGCTATAAACAAATTAAACTTGAATCAATGTTGAATGGAAATTGAAGAAAAGTTTTCCGAATTCATAAATTTGAGAATAAAAAAAAAGGAAGATGCAAACCTTTGTCTATTAAATGACTAATGTGAGTATTTAAGCCTTATCAGCTTTATCACTAGTTAATTCGGTTACTTTCAATATGGAACAAAAGCGCTTTATATCACAGAGTCGTCGATTTTCATCGGTAAACTCTTCGACTTCTGCCATATTATTGATACAGGCGAAAATATATACCGACATGTCATGTAGCATGCCATAACCGGGATATTTTGAGGCTTCCTCCCACAAATCCTAAAAAAATATGTATCAATATTAACAAAAATATTACATATTAACTAAATCATTACGTTATTTCGTAAAATATTTCCAAAACTGATTTACGAATAACAAATTGCCGGACATAATATGTATAAGATTGTTAAAAAAACTGAATGTAAACCAAACGTAAACAAACAATTACAAGACTAGAATATAACAATATCAAAACAAATGTGTAATATCAATTTGACATATGAAACTGTTCACAAAACAAATGAATAATTCTAATATTTTAAATACATTTTTAAGCAAAGAAAAATAATAGAAACAATATATTGAGAGCAAAATAGATGAAAAACAATCGTGCTTACCTCCATGATTTCCGATAGGGTGGCATTTCGGTTCGAGGGTAGTAATATAACAATGCCATTTGGCATAAGAAATGTCAACGTTGTGGGGTCACTTGGACAACGCCAGTTATCATAAGAGTACTCCGGTATAGGTACTATTTTTACGAATCACCAGCGTACACCCAACTTAAACATTACCTAATCATGTAGAATTCCTGGAAAAACAATTTCAATGCAACTAGAACGAAATTACTATATTATCCAAATACTTCAGCATTAGTTTACAAACAATATTAAAGTGAAATATTATCGCAAATTTAGGAAATACCAATTTTGAAATTGTCATCAATAAATGAATTACAGGAAAAAATAGTTTAGGAGGAAAATATGTATGTACTTAGTTTTATAATAAGAATTTCCTACCAAAAGATCGTATATATTTTTAACAAATATACACCTTCAATATTAGAATAGTTTTCTCACATTTATTTAATAGTTGTCGAACAAGAAAAATAATTAAAAAGTGAATAATTTCTTAATGCAAAACATCACATTTCTTAGAACTATTACCAACTTATTAAATTTCCCACTATTTGTAACGATAACGACTGTATTTGTCAGATATATTAAAACTAGTTAAATATATTAATTTAAAATTCGTTTAATTAAATTATATTAATACAAAACTAATTCATATTATTTTTTTTATATTAAATTATAATATGCAATATTTTATTACGATACAAAATTTAGTGATAATTATATGTTCCTACATTTAAATTTAAATAATTTCAAAATTGGGATTTTTTCAACTCAAATGTCAAAATAAAATTATTTTTACTTTTTATTAAACTAAGAAATACATAAAATATGCAAAACTATTTTTTTGTTAACTGTCTTCTAATTTCAAATGCTATAACGCCTAATGCAGTACCAGCATTTAAGCTTTCAATATTATTACTTAACGGAACATTTAACCTTACTCCTTTACGGTCACTCGCCAATTTATAACTTTCTTCACTTAATCCTAAAGTTTCGCCTCCTATAATTAATACAATTGATTTACATTCGGCAAAATTAATTCCATAATATGGTAATACGGGTACATTTAAAAATAAGCTTTCTAAATTCTGTTTCGACGGTACTTCGCTCGTTGCTAAATTGTTATCAGCCAAAAATACTGATTCATTATCCGGTAGTTTTTCTTTTATTTTCTCCCAATCCAAATGACTAGAAATTGGCGATCGGAAATGGGCACCACATGCGCTACGTAATACTTTTGGCTCCCACAGGTCGACACACCCTGAAAGTAAATACATAACTGTTACTAAAATAATAATAAAAAAAAACTTTAATAAAACATAAATAATGCGTTAAGTATACGGAAAAAGCAGACAGTTTAAAGTGCATGCGCAACTATTATAAGACGTAATTTGGTTGAACGTCTTGACTATGTAAAATGGAAAGTTAACAAGTTTTAACATTACATTTTTTAAATATATTGTCGATGGAATGTTGAATAATCCTTACTTTTGACAAATATATACATCAGAATATATATCTTTAAAAATCATTAACATATATTTTACAAGCTGGCCAAAATTTTGCAAAAACCAGTTTCGCTGACTTTTCCAGAAATTTTTTTATTTTTCCCTGACTTTTATTATTAAACAAATGTAAATTCCTAAGTAATGTGAATCACAAAATATTCATTAAAATAAAGATTTCTCAGTACAGAGGTGTGTGAAAAAAATTGGGATAAGAATAATTTCAATATATACTCAAAGAAAAATATTATAACAATACAAATTTGTGTCTGTAATTTTGTGAATTCGCCAAATAAATTTATTCCCTGACTACAAATGAAATTCTCTGACTTTTCCAGGATCAACAAATTCCCTGACTTCCCGGTTTTGGACACCCTGATTTTATTTGTTAAATGCAGATTTAGCGAAGATTATTATTAGGAAACACATCTCATTAGAATTCTCGAAATATTACGTTTACGAATTATCTTTATTAGTGTTTAACGAAAATGTATTTCAAATATACGTCTTGCTGATATTATGTTATACAATTACCTTTAGTAAGAATAATTTTTTCAGCACCAACAGCGGCACTAGCTCTTATAATAGTGCCTAAATTTCCTGATTCCCTAATATTATCAGAAATAATTGTTACAGGTAAATCAGTTTTTGAAGGTTTGATATTGGATTCATCTGGAACTTTAGAGATTCCTAAAAACAAAAATGTATAGAATTTAATAATAAAAGTGAAAAGTAATTATTACCCATAATTCCTGGACAAGTTGTTAAATCGGACCACATTTTCATGTCTCTGTATGCCATTTTATACAACTGAATATTTTTTTTGGGCAAAATATCTCTAATAGCATCCATAGCTGTTTTTCTCGAAAATAATAGATGTTGTAAAACGCAGCTAGCTTCTAATGCGTCTTTTATTAAAAGTTTTCCTTCTAAAAGAATACATTTTTTTCTTTTTCGTAATTTTCTTGATTTTACCATCAACATCAGTATTCTGCAATGAAGTATTGTTAATAGAGTTATTAAAACTATTTATAAATATACTGAACTTTACCCTATTTTTGGATCATTGTATTTCATTTTTGTATAAACATAATTTCTTTCTTCATCAAAAGTTGTATTTAATATTTCGGTTTTTGTATAATTAGCTTTTACCGAACCCTTGTTTTTTGTTTTTCTCGATTCTGCATTAATAAAATGTGTTTGTGCATCCAGAGATTCAATATCAAATAATTATGCATGTTCCTTTACATTATCTGCTAAAGAACTTCTTTTCTTTTGTATCAGTTTAAAATATTTGGTTGGCTTTTCTGTTAATTCTTCCGGATTTAATTCGATAATATTCTGATCTTTAATTTCATTTCGTTCTGTATTATTATTATTAGTTGATGATTTTGGTTCGTTTTCATATTCTTCTGGCGTTAAAACTCTAGCAGGTCTTCTATGTGCCCAACGTGTATGATTTCTTACATTTATTGTATTTTTATTCATAAAATTACTCAATTGGAAAACGTGCATAACACATGTCCTAAAATTCATTTTGTAATATTTTGTTTAGTGCTTCAGTATATAACAAAATTGGTAATAAAAACTATTCCTAACAAATAATTACTGTAATTTAAGTAATTCTGATTTATTTGATAGTTTTCCTATGAAATATAATATGAGGTTATATTTATGTTTTGTGAGTTTTGTGGATTGTGAACAATTGTGAAGCAAACTGCACAAGTACCAGCAACACAACAACAAATAAAATAAAATGATACATATGATGTACTTATATTTAATAAAATCCTGCAAATGAAAGACAAAAAAATCTATATTTTTTTAACTATTATTTTATTAGCACTGCATAACAAAATAATTTATTTTAATTTATTTCTTTTTACAAAAATAATTATAATTTAAAAAAAATATGTATTTTCTTTAATTGTTTTTGTAATAATTATATATATATATATATACATCTTGACTATGACCATATAATATATTACTGACTAAAAATTACATTTTTACAATTTGACAATTATAATTATAGAACATCAGTGTTACTCTGTGATATCGTAAGTTTTTATTTATTATTGTGTTTTATTGATATTGGAAATGTTTATAATAGGTTTTAATTAATGTTAAAAAATGTAAATCGTAATGTTTAATTATTTATTTGTTTAACACATATTCATAGTACTCTAACAAAAACAATGATAATTTGTACTCTGAAATTTTTTAATAAAGTCCTTGGTTGTTGCAGACAACCCTTGAAGAAGGCACAAATTGGTGCCGAAAGCTCGGTGAATATCAAATGAGTTGTTGATTTTTTATTAACACTTTTGGCTGCCAAACCCATCACTTATTTTCCTTTTATATATATATATATATATATATATAAATCCCGCTATCAATTTCACATCCTTACATGAATAACTCAATTTGGGTTCCACATAAAAGAAATATATTTTTAATGTATATAGTTTGTAATACAATATTTTGTATAACTTTAAGTTATATTGTTCAATAAATCAAAAACATTACAATATGAAAACAAATTACAAAAATTTTCAAAAATTGAAAGTCATAACAGGCACTCCCTCCAATTGTAGTACAAATCTGAATTTCTTGTTTGTTTCCTTTTAATCATTCGTTTGTTGATAACTAGATTCAAAAAAAATAGGTACATTATTTCTGTGTAATTCAGAATTTCTCGTTGACATTGTTTTATATATCGCTGCTGTTTATGATAAATAGACGAAACAGAAGTACCTCTATTTTCCAATCCAATGTCAGCTGCACGCGTTTTATTTGGTGCTCTAATAATACCACCAATTGCTCATACATTTGGAAAAATCTGTTTTAGCTCAGTGAAATTAAATTTTTATAGAACCATTCTCAGTGGATTAACATTTATAGTTGTAAAAGGCGCCTTTTATAACTATAAATGTTAATCCACCGAGAATGGTTATAGTGAATGAATCTACGATTGTCTCGACTTGGTATCCTTTCACTTTATTGACCAATGGTCCTAGACTACGCAAAAATAACAACATAATTTACTTATAATATTCAATATAGTGCCTATTAAAAACTCATGTCAGTCTGTCTTACCATTTAACGGCCAGATTTTGCACTTCTCCATTTTTATCCTCAAGAAGACGCAATAACATTCGTACTACTTTTCTTTCCGAATCTTCATCCAGCTTGATGCTATCTTTTTGCAATTCTGACATAAGATCATTTATGGCCATAAATCGAAAATCCTTGTCAGTAGATGTCATCTGCAAATCATATGTTACATATATGTATTTATAAAACTTCAAATATAAAACGTATGATTTAATTATACCTTTTCTAACATGTTAGCTATTTGATACGACACGCTAGCCATTTTGTTTAATTTTGTAAGTAAAAATTAACGATTTATATATAATTTATTTTTAGTTTCTAATTTACAGTAGATGAAACTCAACTAGACAAACAATACACAGGCATCGACAGTTCATAATTCATATATACAAACTTTTTACACAATCGTTCATTTGGATGGGAAGAGAATAATTCAGATCGACACTAATTTACCATACAAAAATTTGTTACAAGAAGCCGGCAAATGCGCCGGATTTTATCATCGAAAATTAAGGATAAGCTACTAACTGCAAACTGCACGTCACTTTGACCGACAAAGAAAAATGTCGGATACAAAATCACGCTATCACATAACAGACAGATATTTCAATGCCATGAAGTTAGAATTTATACTTTTATATTTAATTTTCTAAAATCATATTAAATACAATTGTTTCTTAAATAAATTACTATATAAAATATTAATATATTTATATTTATAGTTCAATATTAATTACAATTTAAAAGTTTTCGACCTGCACAATAATGTATTTAAAAAATGGATCAAATCAATGACGTCATAATAATAAGGTATCTTTTCTTTTTTTTTTTTTCAGAAAAATTAATTAAAATTAAACATTTCATATTGTTTCAAGTAAATAAAAATATAACTTTTCACATATGTTAACATTTATTATGTTTGTTTCAGATCAAAACCTATTACCTAACTTCAAGTCACAAATGTAAACCAAGTTTTGTTTACTTTTTTAAACTAACGAAAGTGGTCAGTGGTACAATGTCAGATTTTGAAACTTAACATTAAATCTTTACATTATAATGTATATAAAAATTAGAAAAGCTAGTGCTAAATATGACGAGAAAAAATATCTAACAAGCAGCGCCATCTGTTGGCATAAATATATGTTCTTTTTCTTATATAGTCAGTTACTGTATGGTTACTGTTTAGTCACGGTTGAGTTCAGATCGATGTACTCTTGTAAATCGTCGTCTTTAATAGAAAAATCCATACTGTTTGTATCATTATTTAATGGGAATCACTGAGAAGACCCAAAACTTCACTATCTTCATCAGTTTCGGCGGCGGCGGCAGCAGCAGCCAATTCACCAGCCTCTAATTCCTGATCCGGTATAAGAAGCATTTATGAATTCAAATTGTCGAGTAATACATTCGAGGAATCGATGAGAGGGTCAGCCGATGACGGGGGACTGTCCACTTTCATCGAATTCAATGCGGCGGCGGCGGGTTTATCTATTTCAGCAGTTGCTGGACCTTCGTATAGCAATAGTGAATCGGTCAGTGCTGATTCTTGATCTAGTTCATGAATTACAGGCCCATCAGACGATGTATCTGTTTTAGAAGTTTTCCCATATCGAGAATCATTGATCAAAAGTGGATATCTTCGTTTTACTCCAAGACCACCCAAACCGCTTCTTGAGGGTTGTACAATTGTTACAAGGAAATGTATAAGCTATAAAATGATTACATAACTATTACTAACAATTACCAATAAAATTATTCAATATATTTTTATTAATAGCACTATTTCTTTCACTCGAATGTTCTTGTATATTAAATTTTTATTTATTTATTTTTTTCTTATTAACATTTTAATAATTTCTATTAAATAGAGTAAGTATTTGAATGAATCATCAGTAAGGTTTTTTATGATATTATATGTTTTAACATGATGCATCCCTTAAACACAGATCTTTTTTTAATATTAATTGTTATTAGAACATAATATAAATATGTATTACTATTATAATTTAGTTATGACAATTTTCAAGTAAAAAAAATCATCATTCTCAGTTTGATTGCTAAATTTCGGCCGGGCCAGGCACGTGGTCCTCCATTGAAAATAAGATGACGCGATGTGGCTAATGCTAAGACTGTGTAACCGATCGATGGATTGATTAAATTTAACGGCCGGTAACAAGATACGGTTACGGTTTCTTCAAGATGAATATCATGGCTTGTATAGCTGATTTTAATGCGTGATATACCAGGTGTTACAACTCCAATTACAGCTACATTTGTGCATGAAACGCCTACGAGAATAAATAATTTTAATTAATACACGAATAACTTTTTGATTTAAAATATTTTTCTACATAATATAGAGTAGTTGAAGATGGTATGATTGAGAGAGTGGCTTGCGTGAGTGGAAGTTTCCAAATCTGGATAGGAATATTTGGAGGAAACTGATTTCGGGATAATGAAAAGAGTTTGTGCCACACTCTTTTGGGTGTATGGCGTGATTGTGTATGTAGTTTGTAATTTTCTTGTTACTAAATTATTTTAAATCTAATTAAATAGTATCCTATAATTTTTTTGTTAGAATAAAAACTTGTATTAACTATTTATATAAATAACTAAATAACAAATACAAAAATTTCTCACCGATCGGCTCTGTAGTAGCAGATCGATCCGTTATAATAAAAATTATTTTCACTCAAAATAACATCAAAAAATAATTCTCGACATTTTGTAAACGGCATTTCAAAGGAAGTCCCACCAGGTATGGGTTTTGTCGCATAAAGTGCTAAATGAATGAAAATTGGTACACCAACTTCTGCTTCCATAATGAACTCAACAACTTCCAGTTTTGACGGTGGAATTATATTAAATCTTAAACATTAACAAATTATTACAAAAAAAATTCTCACAAATTATTTAGAATATTTTTTTTTACCTAGCACATTCTTTATTATGATGATTTCGAAGCATCGAAACACAAGTATCGAATTTTCCATGATATGCTGTGCGTACTAAACCTTTTTGTGTGACAACACCAATGGAATGATTCGATGTACTCCATAAAAAAATTTTCCATCGCCACCGGTTGCCTTTAATTCGATTTCATATCTGGAAACAATATTATAATGAAGAAAAAAATATATATACATAAAACTCAGTTCACTTGCATAATCGTGCACTGTAAAATTTTTTTACAGAAGATAGATAATAGTAAGATTTTACTATAAAAAATCTGTAATAAATAATCGGTCAAGTTGTCGATGTACTACTTCACCTCCGATTTCGATGAAACTTTGTATAAAAATATTCCTCTAACAATAACAATAACGGGAAAAATAATAAGGGGCGGTCAGGTTAGGTACTAGGTTGGATTAGGTTAGTTCAGGTTAGATTAGTTTAGTTTAGGTTAGTTATTGAATATTATTATTTTTCCCGTTATTGTTATTGTTAGAGGAATATTTTGACCAAGTTTCATCAAAATCGGAGGTGAAGTAGTTTATCGACAACTCGACTAAATATTCTATATTTCTACCTCAAAATTACTGTAATTTTGTACGTATTTTATAAAAATCACATAAAGTAAGTATAAATTATGTAAAATTGCTTACTTTCTGCAAAATTACTTCACATACTTAATGTAGAATTACATATTGTTGATGTAACCTCTGAAATTATGTAAAATTACCAGCTTGCATATTATTAATATTTGTAATAATCCATCAAAATAATAAGACTTAGTATATATTTTGTGTAAATGAAATATTTTAATTGCAATTCATTCATTTCAAAATTGATCTTTTATAGATAAATTTAGAAATGTATGTAATTATACCAACAATAATATTAGCAGAACTAAACAAATTTTAGCTATTTATGGAAAATTCCTGACAGCAAATTTACTAAAAAAAAAAAACTGTAATACATACACATGTACTTTTCCATCCCGTTGGTAATACCTCATATTACATAATGTTTGTAATAGTTGTGATTTTTAAACAACTACGTATTAAATTACAGCAGTTGAGTAATTATATCTAGAAATACTAAACATCATACTGTCTCATAGTTTGTAGATAAAATTACATAATCTTTTTCAGTGTACTAATTAAAATACAAACTTCAATTTCTTACCTTGGTTTCACGATAGGATCCCACGGTAGGAAAACTTCGCCGGGTATTAAATGAATTTGCGGAAAGATTAACATTTCGGCTTTTGCATTCAGCTTTTCATCGAAACGAACCGTGCCTAATTTCGCTGATTTTACACTGAAAAGTTCAGCGGTAACTTCGGTGGTACCTTCCATTAAACTTGTTCCCGAAACAAAACTACTATTCATCGAACGTGACGAAACGCCAAAATATTTCGTATCGATCGATATTTGAAATTGGACATCATCGACGAGATGGATTTTATGATCATTACTACAACACAAATTCGAAATTCGTATTTGTTTTACAAAGAAATTCTAGCAAGAAAACTGAGCCATTTTCTTTTGAAAGTGGTGTAAGCCTAATTTATATTATATGGATATATTTAAAAATGTAACTGTGTAAATTAATATTAACAAAATAACTAACGTTTTAGGTCAAAAATGAACTTACACCACTTTCAAAGAAAACGACTCAATTAGTAAAATATTTACATGACAAATAATTCAGCAACAATATCGTGATTTTCACGTTGTAAAACGGCCCAATTTCTATGCGGCAATAAATTCAAACTAATACGGGCTGGTTCAACTACGTAAACAACCGCCGAAGGCAGTTTTAAACCGCTATCATTATTATTTACATTTTTATCGTGTAAATAGACACGGGTTTTGCCCAAATTCATTCCAGTCAAATAACCTACAAATTTATTTTATTTCATTTTAACTGAAATTATTTATTAACAGAGTGGCTAAAACTTTGTGAAAACTAATTTCCCTGACTTTTCCCGATTTTTCACAAATGTTTTTTGCATTTTCCTTGACATTTATTATTAAACAAATGTAAATTTCTAAGTAAAGTGAACTTTGCACTGCAAATTTGTGTTTTGTAATTTTGTGAATTCGCCAAATAAATTTTTTCCCTGACTACAAATGAAATATACTGCCTATTCCAAAATCAACAAAATTCCCTAACTTTTTCCGGTTTTGATCTTGATATATATATTTTTAATAGAATCGGAACGAAAAATGTAACAGTTCGAATTCTTGTTAAATACTTAATAAAGACTTAATTAAAAAATTAAGTAACTTTTTCCAAGGTTTTAGTCACCCTGTATATAAACTAACTCATTCTCTCAAATACCTAAATTTTTTTCGATAAAGGCAATACTAGGCTCTTCCGAAACTAAATAATATTGTCCTGGTAATTTGATTTCTTCTAATCGACCATGTTTAACCTAAACCAATAAAAAAAATTTTACTGTTAAAATACAAATAATACTTAAAATATACATGAAATAATTACTTGAATAATTTTATAATGGACAACATCTCCGAGTAAAATATACACATCCGCTGGTTCGATAATTAAATTTGCAATTACCATCAAAGATACATCAATTCCATTTAGATGTTTGTATTCTGGATGAGGTGTTCCACAAGATACCTAAAAGAATAATTAATTTAATTATTAATTAATATAAAATATATTAAGTAATAGAAATAGAAGAGCATGTATAAGAGGAATAATGAATGTGGATGAAGCTAAAGTTGCTTGTTTGGAAATTTTTTGTTAAATTGTAGATTATTAGACTCTGTGTTCGTGAATAATTTCAATTTAGAAAGTTTCAATATATTTGAAACATTATTTATAACAATTTCAATTAAGCCTAATTAAATTATTTTCAATTTTTTAATAACAAACAACTAAGTTACATAATTGTATTTAGGCTATTCATTAAAGTTTGAAATTTAATGACATATTTCAGTGTAACAACCTTATATTCTTATTAAAGTGTTATGTATCAGTAAAAATATTTAAAACAATAAAAACTTACTTTAGCTGAACCAGTTTTAACACCTTCCAAAAGTATAATGGCCCCTGTTTTCCAACTTCATCAAACGCTTGTACACTCACAGGTGTTTCGTAAGGCGAATCCCGAAATGTAATAAATCTTAACACAGAACTACCCGTTGTACCACTTAAACTCCAATCAAATTGTATTCCTTCTAAAGTTGTAAACGCATTTCCTACACCAAACAAAACCACTGTATCAAATAAAGCTCACTTTACAAACTTATCGTTTTGCACCTTGTTCATCGAACGCCTTGATCTCAAACGCTTCTGGTGCCTCTTCCATAAACAATTCCCTCGTTGTTGTCATAATATTTAACGAAGCGATTACATCAACAATCACATCACATCGTAACACTTCATCCGTATAGACATCTTCAGCTAAAACGATCGCTGTATTCCGTGTTGGTTCTTTCGAGATCGTTGAAACAACAACACGACTCGAACAATCCTGTTCGTTTACATCCAGTGAAATCAACTGAACAAGATCTAAACGTGATGTTGTCCTTAAATAATATGCAAATAAATAAATTTTATATATATAAATTTTTAATGTAATACCATTTATAACAGCCTCCTTCAGTTACTTCCAACGTAAAATTAGTCGAGAAATCATTAAATATTGGCAATAAAACTGGTACATTTAATTTCGAACTTTTTACATGTAAAAAACATAAAAATATATAAATTAATATTATTTTAACACAAAAACCGTTTTTCCCCGCCATAATTTGCTATTAGCGTAAACGTGAAAAACAACATTCAAAATTTTGAGGTTAGAAAGCATAAGTAAAGTCATGTTTACAAAGCTAAAAAGAAAAAAAAAAAGGAAAAATTAGCTTTGTTGATTATACAAAAACAACCAATCAAGATTTGCGATACATTTTCAAAATTGAACCAATCATAGATAATATAGCATAATCATATAGGTTTGGGCGGCATGGCAACAATTTTGTTTTAGTTGTTCAAATTTTCAAATTTATTCTGTTTGCACAAGAACCGGAACCTAAAAAATTTATCATGAGGGAAATTGTACACATTCAAGCTGGACAATGTGGTAACCAAATAGGAGCTAAGGTAAATTATTAACAAATTAACGTATTTTCTTAAAAATTTTACTAGATTCATCGATTAATATTTTTTATCAAATATTTGCCAGTAACTTACAATGCAAAAATAGCACTTTCACATCAAAATTATATTTTAAATTGATATATATATATATATATATATATATATATATATATATATATATAAAATTAAGTGATTGCTAACAGAATTTCTTTTAAAATATTGATGATTATTTTAATTATTATTGGAAAAGTAATGAATAAAATCGCGTAAATGATTTAACAGTTCTGGGAGGTAATATCCGACGAACACGGCATAGATCCGACAGGAACCTACCACGGCGATTCCGATTTGCAATTGGAACGAATTAACGTTTATTATAATGAAGCTACCGGTGGTAAATATGTACCACGGGCCATTATGGTCGATTTGGAACCGGGTACAATGGATTCGGTACGATCGGGACCATTTGGTCAAATTTTTCGTCCGGACAATTTTGTTTTTGGTCAGAGCGGTGCTGGGAATAATTGGGCAAAAGGTCATTATACAGAAGGTGCCGAATTGGTTGATTCTGTACTAGATGTTGTCCGAAAAGAAGCTGAAGGATGCGATTGCATGCAAGGATTTCAGCTGACACATTCTCTAGGAGGTAATTCAAATTTATTTATTTACGGTTTGGAATGAAACACTTTCAAATATTTCAGAGTAATTAATTTTTGTGATCAGCAGATTTAAATCTATAATTACGGAGCGAAATTTTGACTAAAGGTGAATTCAGAGATTCTGAATGTGGCTTAAAAATCATATTTGAGTTTTTAACAGGAAACAAAATTTTAACAAAGCTATCTACTATTTATTAATGCGGTATTTTTAGGCATTTTATATACTTATTTTTTTATAATCAGGGGATTTTGGAATCGGAGTTCGGAGCAGTGAAATTATTAACTGCTTCACTGCTTCATTTTTAACGTAATTGGATTTTTTTAAATTTAAATATTTATTTTCCTCTCTTTCTCTCTCTAACTAAGCTGTATTTTTTCACGGAGATGCAGTGAATTATATACAATTATTTCGATGTATTTGCTTTTTAATATTTTGATATTATTCATTTTTTTCAAAGCTATCTACTATTTATATTTATTAATGCGATATTTTTAGGCATTTTATATACAAGTAGCGTATTTTTTCC
Organism: Clivina fossor; assembly: GCA_963966155.1. Taxonomy (NCBI): domain Eukaryota; kingdom Metazoa; phylum Arthropoda; class Insecta; order Coleoptera; family Carabidae; genus Clivina; species Clivina fossor. The sequence goes on from OZ014567.1 coordinate 1,352,428, forward strand.
TCTCTCTATCTCCAACTAAACTGTATTATTTCACGGAGATGCAGTGAAAATACGATTTTATTTTAATGTACTTACTTTTTAATATTTTGACAAAAAAATATGTAATTATTGATTCTCGTAAATTTAATTACCTACCTGAAACAAACCATTTGATAAATATACATGTAAATGCTGCACAACCTAAAAATATAATACACAATCACGCCATATATCCAAAAGGATGTGGCACAAACTCTTTCTGTTATTCCGAAATAAATTTCTCCTCCAAACATTCTATTTTCAAACGATTAAATACTAGAGTCCATATTAATAAATATGAAACTTTATTCCAGGCGGTACAGGATCAGGTCTCGGCACCTTATTGATCTCAAAAATTCGCGAAGAATATCCCGATCGTATTATGAATACATTTTCGGTGGTGCCATCGCCAAAAGTATCGGACACAGTTGTTGAACCATACAATGCTACACTATCGGTGCATCAGCTGGTTGAAAATACAGATGAAACCTATTGTATTGATAACGAAGCTTTGTACGATATTTGTTTCCGAACACTGAAACTTACCACACCTACCTATGGCGATTTGAATCATTTGGTCTCGGCAACAATGTCTGGTGTTACAACTTGTTTGCGATTTCCCGGACAATTGAACTCTGATTTGAGAAAATTGGCTGTAAATATGGTGCCATTCCCCAGGTTTGTTTTTTATTGCTTTTTTTATTCAATTGGCTTATATTTTACTTTTTATATATATATATTGTTTTTAATAATTATAAAAGATTATAAAATTTAATTTATGATTCGAAACTTATATAATTCGTATGTATGTTTTAATTATATATAATAATAAGATAACAATATGTTAACGTAACAAATTCTTGTATACAAGATTTTTATTTATTTATAATTAGAAAAAATGCAAAATTACCTCTGAAATTTACTTTATTATACTGGTAATTATAATCGGGACTTTGTGACAGTCCAAATTATTAACTGCTCCGTTTTTAAGGAGGTATATTTTTTCTGTGAAACTATAAATGATATCAAACCATGTTTTCTGGGGATAAAAGAATAGACTTTGAACTTATTTCAGGATTTTTTACTTTTGTTGGAAATCGTCCCCAGTTCTAACCCTTTCTTCAAAGCTCTGCAAAACTGGACGTCTGTGCGGTAACAATTCCTGCTCTGTTTCATCTGAAAAAAAAAAATCAAAAGGCACTATTGAAGTATGATATATTATCTGGTTTTTGACCAATTTTATCCCGAATTAATATTTGTTGAAAATATATCTTACCTAAAGGGGTGCTTTTTGACTTTAGTTTCATATGAAACAGGGAAGAAATGATCATTGTTATCGCACAACCATCCGGTTTTGCAGATGCTTCGAAGAAAGGGTTACAACTCGGACAATTTCTAAACAAAAGTAGAAATAAAAATTCTTGAAAGAAGTTCAAAGTATATTCTTTCTCGTCCAGAAAACCGCGGTTTGAAATCTTTTATAGTTTCGCAGTAAAAAATTCATAAAGTTAGTCCGATTTTTTTAGGTCAACAAAGATATAAACAATTTAAATTGTACAAAAAAATCTATTATTTTTCAACGAAAATTTTGTGTGTGTGAAAATAATTATGAAACTTTAATAAATAAAAAATACAAAATTAAATGTAAAAAATCCAATGACATTACTAAAAATGGAGCAAGCTCACAGCTCCAAACTTCAATTCTTCCAAAGCCTCCTGAATTATAACCAAACATTGAACGTTGCAGATTACACTTCTTTATGCCGGGCTTTGCCCCACTGACAAGTCGCGGCAGTCAACAATACCGTGCACTTACCGTACCCGAACTCGTCCTGCAAATGTTTGACGCAAAGAACATGATGGCCGCATGCGATCCACGTCATGGCCGCTACTTAACCGTTGCGGCCATCTTTCGTGGCCGAATGTCGATGAAAGAAGTCGACGAGCAAATGCTAAACATTCAGAACAAAAACAGCAGTTATTTCGTGGAATGGATCCCGAATAATGTCAAAACAGCCGTCCGTGATATACCACCACGTGGCTTGAAAATGTCCTCGACTTTTATCGGCAATTCGACTTGTATCCAGGAACTATTTAAACGCATCAGCGAACAATTCACGGCGATGTTTCGACGTAAGGCCTTCTTGCATTGGTATACTGGTAACTTTTTTTTAAATCATGTAAAATTTGTATATAAAATTTTGAGACACATTGTATATTACTGAATACTGAATACTGACAATCTTGTGCTTAAAATCATGTAAAATCATTGAAATCGCGCTTAAAATCATATAAAATCGTTAAAATCGCTCTTAAAATCATATAAAATCGTTAAAATCGCTCTTAAAATCATATAAAATCGTTAAAATCGCCTGTGTGTGTGTGTGATAGTGTGTGATGGTGTGTGTGTGTGTATATGTGTGTGAAAGATATCGCATGCAAAAATTGAATATATGTATATGTCAATAAACATAGATAGCTATGGAAAAAAAAGAGTCTCACTACCAAATTGAAAAATGTCAAATTAATATATCGAAAAATGATAAAATCATGTAAAATCCTTACAACCGCGCTTAAAATCATGTAAAATTGTTAAAATCGCGCTTAAAATCGTGTAAAATCGTTAAAATCGCGCTTAAAATCGTGTAAAATCCTTACAACCGCGCCTAAAATCATGTAAAATTGTAAAAATCGCCTGTGTGTGTGTGATGGTGTGTGTGTGATGTTGTGTGTATATGTGTGTGAGATATCGCATTTAAAAATTTAATATATCTATGTAATAAACTGAGATAGCTATGGAAAAAAAAGAATCTCACTACCAAATTGAAAAAATATGTCGAATTGTCAAATTAATATATCGAAATTGATAAAAATACCTTTTATAGAAGAATCCCCCCAAAGAATCTCATCGTGCACCATTTAGCAGGTACGTTTAGCCACAATTTAATATGCGACAACTTAAGATTGACGCATTTTTACCGCCCGAAATCGCATTATAATTGCATGCGCTTATAGCTCCTTCTTACTACACACAAGGGAGCTATAAGCGCATGCAATTAAAATACGATTTCGGGCGGTAAAAATGCGCCAATCTTAAGTTGTCGCATATTAAATTGTGGCTAAACGTACCTGCTAAATGATGCACGATGAGATTCTCTTGGGGAATTCTTCTAAAAAAGGTATTTTTATCATTTTTCGTTATATTAATTTGACAATTTGACATATTTTTCAATATCGCAGTGAGATTCTTTTTTTTTCATAGCTATCTATGTTTATTCAACATACATATATTAAATTTTTAAATGCGATATCTCACACACATATACACACAACATCACACACACACACACCATCACACACACACACACAGGCGATTTTTACAATTTTACATGATTTTAAGCGCGGTTGTAAGGATTTTACACGATTTTAAGCGCGATTTTAACAATTTTACACGATTTTAAGCGCGATTTTAATAATTTTACATGATTTTAAGCGCGGTTGTAAGGATTTTACATGATCTTAGGCGCGGTTGTAATGATTTTACACGATTTTAAGCGCGATTTTAACAATTTTACATGATTTTAAGCGCGGTTGTAAGGATTTTACACGATTTTAAGCGCGATTTTAACAATTTTACATGATTTTAAGCACTTTTAATATTTTTATATTTATATACTGTGTCCTTTTATTTATTGTTCTATGGGGCGCGCGCCCTTTATGGATATACAATGTGAAATGCACTCAATAATTTTACACGATTTTAAGCGCGATTTTAACAATTTTACATGATTTTAAGCGCGGTTGTAAGGATTTTACATGATTTTAAGCGCGGTTGTAAGGATTTTACACGATTTTAAGCGCGATTTTAACAATTTTACACGATTTTAAGCGCGATTTTAACAATTTTACATGATTTTAAGCACTTTTAATATTTTTATATTTATATACTGTGTCCTTTTATTTATTGATATACAATGGATATACAATGTGAAATGTACTCAATAATAGTAAAATACATATCTCTCTCTCTCTCTCTCTCTATCTTTTTTATTTTTATTGTCATCTAATATGCACATTATGTTTATATCATACATATTCTCTTTATCTCTCTCTCTCTCTCTTTTTCTCTTTCTTTCTGTCTTTATCTCTCTCTCTCTCTCTCTCTCTCTCTCTCTCTTTCTTTTTCTTTCTTGTTGTCATTACAACCAAATGTCATTTTATCTCTGGTTTAGGTTATTTTATCTCTGGTTTAGGTTAGTAAGTTTTTAAGAAAGTTACTAGGTTTTTTGGAAGGTTACTAGGATTTTAAGAAAGTTACTAGGTTTTTTGGAAGGTTACTAAGTTTTTCGGGTTTTTTGGAAGGTTACTAGGATTTTAAGAAAGTTACTAGGTTTTTAAGAAAGTTACTAGGTTTTTGGGGTTTTTTGGAAGGTTACTAGGAATTTTAGAAAGTTACTAGGCTCTTAAGAAAGTTACTAGGTTTTTTGGAAGGTTACTAAGATTTTAAGAAAGTTACTAGGTTTTTTGGAAGGTTACTAAGGTTTTGGGGTTTTTTGGAAGGTTATTAAGATTTTAAGAAAGTTACTAGGTTTTTAAAAAAGTTACTAGGTTTTTGGGGTTTTTTGGAAGGTTACTAGGATTTTAAGAAAGTTACTAGGTTTTTAAGAAAGATACTAGGTTTTTAAGAAAGTTACTAAATTTTTTGGAAGGTTACTAGGTTTTTAAGAAAGTTACTAGGTTTTTGGGGTTTTTTGGAAGGTTATTAGGATTTTAAGAAAGTTACTAAGTTTTTAAGAAAGTTACTAGGTTTTTGGGGTTTCTTGGAAGGTTACTAGGAATTTTAGAAAGTTACTAGGTTTTTAAGAAAGTTACTAGGTTTTTAAGAAAGTTACTAGGCTTTTAAGAAAGTTACTAGGTTTTTAAGAAAGTTACTAGGTTTTTAAGAAAGTTACTAGGCTTTTAAGAAAGTTACTAGGTTTTTAAGAAAGTTACTAGGTTTTTGGGGTTTTTTGGAAGGTTATTAAGATTTTAAGAAAGTTACTAGGTTTTTAAAAAAGTTACTAGGTTTTTGGGGTTTTTTGGAAGGTTATTAAGATTTTAAGAAAGTTACTAGGTTTTTAAGAAAGTTACTAGGTTTTTGGGGTTTTTTGGAAGGTTACTAGGATTTTAAGAAAGTTTCTAGGTTTTTAAGAAAGTTACTAGGTTTTTAAGAAAGTTACTAGGTTTTTTAGAAGGTTACTAGGTTTTTAAGAAAGTTACTAGGTTTTTGGAAGGTTATTAGGATTTTAAGAAAGTTACTAGGTTTTTAAGAAAGTTACTAGGTTTTTGGGGTTTTTTGGAAGGTTACTAGGATTTTAAGAAAGTTACTAGGTTTTTAAGAAAGTTACTAGGTTTTTGGGGTTTTTTGGAAGGTTATTAGGATTTTAAGAAAGTTACTAGGTTTTTAAGAAAGTTACTAGGTTTTTGGGGTTTTTTGGAAGGTTACTAGGATTTTAAGAAAGTTACTAGGTTTTTAAGAAAGTTACTAGGTTTTTGGGGTTTTTTGGAAAGTTACTATAATTTTAAGAAAGTTACTAGGTTTTTAAGAAAGATACTAGGTTTTTTGGAAGGTTATTAGGATTTTAAGAAAGTTACTAGGTTTTTAAGAAAGTTACTAGGTTTTTGGGGTTTTTTGGAAGGTTACTAGGATTTTAAAAAAGTTACTAGGTTTTTAAGAAAGTTACTAGGTTTTTGGGGTTTTTTGGAAGGTTACTAGGATTTTAAGAAAGTTACTAGGTTTTTAAGAAAGTTACTAGGTTTTTGGGGTTTTTTTGAAGGTTACTAGAATTTTAAGAAAGTTACTAGGTTTTTGGGGTTTTTTGGAAGGTTACTAGGATTTTAAGAAAGTTACTAGGTTTTTAAGAAAGATACTAGGTTTTTGGGGTTTTTTGGAAGGTTACTAGGATTTTAAGAAAGTTACTAGGTTTTTAAGAAAGTTACTAGGTTTTTGGGGTTTTTTGGAAGGTTACTAGGATTTTAAGAAAGTTACTAGGTTTTTTGGAAGGTTACTAGGTTTTTGGGGTTTTTTGGAAGGTTACTAGGATTTTAAGAAAGTTACTAGGTTTTTTGGAAAGTTACTAGGTTTTTAAGAAAGTTACTAGGTTTTTGGGGTTTTTTGGAAGGTTACTAGGATTTTAAGAAAGTTACTAGGTTTTTAAGAAAGTTACTAGGTTTTTGGGGTTTTTTGGAAGGTTACTAGGATTTTAAGAAAGTTACTAGGTTTTTAAGAAAGTTACTAGGTTTTTGGGGTTTTTTGGAAGGTTACTAGGATTTTAAGAAAGTTACTAGGTTTTTAAGAAAGTTACTAGTAAAAAACTTAAAAACTTTTAACCACACACTTCCAGTTTCTTCGAATTGTTTAATTATCCTACGAATAGTCATAGCGGAAGGTATGGGACGGTTTTCAAAGAAAGCGCTGAATAAATCTCTTACTCGTCGTATCGAATTTCCAGTAAAATACCATTTTACGCACTGAACTTTTTCATTTACCTTAAGTTTATTCATTATTTTCAATAATAATGATAATAATACAGAACGTAACAATAAAATAAATACGATCTGTCAAACTCAAACTCCAGAAGAAATGAAATTATTTGTTTAATTTCCATGGCACTTTGATGTAAAGAGCGCAAAAATGGAAATTTTAATTTGCTTCTAATTCTTGATCGGAACATCCTATATTGATAAATTTGGCATCATTTGATGCATTTTTGAATTCTAAACAACTTTTGTATTTGTACTTTTGTTCTATAATAATTAGGGGAAAATTTATCACCAAATGAAAATTTTAGCATTGTATTCCCTATGTAACAAAAAAAAAGTAGACACCCGGTATATATAATAATTAGGGGAAAATTTATCACCAAATGAAAATTTTAGCATTGTATTCCCTATGTAACAAAAAAAAAGTAGACACCCGGTATATATATATATATACCGGGTGTCTACTTTTTTTTTGTTACATAGGGAATACAATGCTAAAATTTTCATTTGATGATAAATTTTCCCCTAATTATTATAGAACAAAAGTACAAATACAAAAGTTGTTTAGAATTCAAAAATGCATCAAATGATGCCAAATTTATCAATATAGGATGTTCCGATCAAGAATTAGAAGCAAATTAAAATTTCCATTTTTGCGCTCTTTACATCAAAGTGCCATGGAAATTAAACAAATAATTTCATTTCTTCTGGAGTTTGAGTTTGACAGATCGTATTTATTTTATTGTTACGTTCTGTATTATTATCATTATTATTGAAAATAATGAATAAACTTAAGGTAAATGAAAAAGTTCAGTGCGTAAAATGGTATTTTACTGGAAATTCGATACGACGAGTAAGAGATTTATTCAGCGCTTTCTTTGAAAACCGTCCCATACCTTCCGCTATGACTATTCGTAGGATAATTAAACAATTCGAAGAAACTGGAAGTGTGTTAAAACGTTGTAAAAATTGTAGAAAAATCAACGCAGAAGATCAGGAGGAGAATTTAAATCAAAATGCAATTAAAGAAAATACATTGAATATACTTTTGTGTGTAACGGAAAACCCAAATGTTAGTGTGCGTCAACTTGGTGCTGAATTAAATTTGCATCCTTCAACAATACATAAGGTACTAAAAAATGAAAAATATCATTCTTATAAATATTCCACGCACCAAGAGATATTTGAAGCGGATAAAATGGCTAGAAGCGAATTTAGTAACATTATTATGGAAAAATCCAATTTAAACAGAAACTTCTTGAAATCTATTTGTTTTACTGACGAGTCTACGTTTACTTTACACGGCGAACCTAATACACAAAACTTTAGAATATGGAGCCAAACAAATCCTCATTTAATGGTAGCAACACGTACCCAATATCCAGAAAAAGTTAATGTATGGGCTGGAATTTTTGGCAGGTGTATAATTGGGCCATTTTTTATTGAAAATAATTTAAACAACGAAAAATATTTGGATATGTTGCAAAATCATATTGGTCCGCAGTTAGAAGAGTGTGCAACTCAAGATAATGTTGTCTGGTATCAACAAGACGGATGTCCGGCACATTACAGCTGCAACATTAAATTATATTTGGATCAATGTTTTCCAAATTCATGGATTGGTAGAGGTGGTCCAATTAATTGGCCAGCTAAATCGCCCGATTTAGCACCGTGCGATTTCTTTTTATGGCCATATTTGAAGGAGAAAATTTATAAACGACATATCAAAAATCTTGTTGATTTGAAAAATGCCATTGTTGAAGAGTGCAATAATATAACACAAACACAATTAAGCTCTGTACGTCACAAATTTTATAACAGATTAGGTTATTGTTTGGCAGTTAATGGCGATTTATTTGAACATTTAATTTAAATTGTTAGTTTCGTTTTTGTTCTCCTATATCTTGTATTCATGAATTTTTCTGTTTTATAGGTATATTGAATATAGTATAATAAATAAAGAAAGTTTTACGGAGTTCAGCTATTTACTATTTATTAAACTCTTATCCGACGTTTCACTGCACAACTTACAGCATCCTCAGGGATAAGTTTAAATTATTATAATAAATATATTAGGCATAATGCCAGTCATCTAATTCAAATGTATTGTTTTTATAACTTGAAGTTAATAAATAAATTAAACAATTACTTAAAATTATAATGGAGACATTCACAATTTAAAACCACAGCTAGTACGTAGTGTACAGCCGAGTAAAATACCCTTTCATTGTAATAAATAATAAATACTTAATACTTTTTATACTTAATAGCTTTTCATTTACATTAAGTTTATTCATTATTTTCAATAATAATAATAATAATAATAATAATAATAATACAGAACGTAACAATAAAATAAATACGATCTGTCAAACTCAAACTCCAGAAGAAATGAAATTATTTGTTTAATTTCCATGGCACTTTGATGTAAAGAGCGCAAAAATGGAAATTTTAATTTGCTTCTAATTCTTGATTGGAACATCCTATATTGATAAATTTGGCATCATTTGATGCATTTTTGAATTCTAAACAACTTTTGTATTTGTACTTTTGTTCTATAATAATTAGGGAAAAATTTATCACCAAATGAAAATTTTAGCATTGTATTCCCTATGTAACAAAAAAAAAGTAGACACCCGGTATATATATATATATATACTCAAATACAATCATAAATGAATAATCTGAAAATGAAAAAATCTTATCGCCTCAACCTGGGATCGAACCAGGGTCCTTTCGCTTCAACTAACCAGATTAATGAATTATATATATATATATATATATATATACATATATATATATATATATATATAATAGTTTAGAATAATTACCGTGAATATAATACGGTAATTGATTGAGTAGGTTATTAAAATGCAAGCATTTAAATATCTATCAATTTATTGCAGGTTCAATATTTTGCCACAATTTGTGGCTTCTTCAGGGAAGCACTGAAATTTTTACTATAAATTAACAATTGTATAAAACCAGAAACAATACAAATTACTATAAAATATGTATGTAAACACTTACAAGTATGAAGAGAGACTTAATTGCTATTGCTAATAAATTAATGTTTCAAAATGGAGTGATTTTTCTGTTAACATCCTAATTCCAATGTAAAAATAACATAAAACGAACAAATTAAAAATACACAAATAATTTACAGCAAAATTTTACTAAAGTTAACACTTTAAGCTAGTCAATTAATAAAATAATAAATAAAATAAATATAATAAATAACATCTTTGCAGAAATATAAAACTCAGATTGACACAGCATAAAAGTGATCAGAACAAAAGACCAATAAGCTATGTGCTTTGGCAGTACCGAATTATGATAATAAACAAATTTGAGTAAAATTTAAAAAAATGAGATTTTTGAAGGTTATTAATATAATTTTTTACAAAGTTTTTACAATTTCTATATAATTTGAAAAAAATTTGAAACTTTTGATAGATTTCGTATTTTAATACAAGGTTTTGATAATTTTTATAGAATTTAAACGAATTTCGAATAAATATTAAATATTGACGTTTTCTAAAGGTTTGTTTATTTTATACAAGATTTTATCAATTTTAAAAAAATTATAGCAAATTTTGTAAATTTTTTGTACATTAAAATAATTCTTTAATTATATTCTAGATGTGGAAAACAATTATTTCAAGCGATCATATTTTTAAACTATAATAATTTTAATATTATAAGAGGCACTCATTTAGGTACACAATGTATATGTGTTGTGAACATTTACACTTAAATTTAAATAAATTATAATTAAATATTTACTAAAAAATTTTTGTGAAAAAAGTAATGAAAATTAATAACTTTTATAATTGAAATACAATGAAAATATTTCATTGGGCCGAGCTTGAGAAATTTGACGGGAACCTATGCGTCGCTTGCCGGGAAAATTTTACAAAAAAATCCGGTTAAAAACCTCCAAGAATAATAATTGTTATTTATTTTTTTTATTTGTAACTATTTAATATCTGAGTTTTGACAACATAAACACATAGTTAACTACATGATTAAATATTAACACTGTGTTTATTAGTTTTACAATATTATTGATTAATCAAGGAAGTTTGTTTTGGCATTCTAATCACGTTGTTAATAAATTAATTAAGTTAATAAGGTAATTAAATGTGTTTTGAAAACTTAAGCACATAGTTAACCATGTGATTTAACTAGTAAATATGTATTTTTACCACTTTGACTGCAAGGAAAAAGTAGCATAGCGTTTGGTACGGTGTCTGTAACATTTTCAAAAAAAAAAAATTGTGTATAGAAATCCTTCATATAGCCTTTAGACGACGAATCTAAACTAAGTTAATGTGGGTGTATGAATGTGCGTCGTCAGCTCGCTTGCTGGCTCGGTTGTCAGACAAAATTTTGTTATCGCAACTCCTTCTAGATGGTTTAACCGATTTTAATGAAATTTTTAGGATAAATTTGTCTAGTGCCCAAGATGGTCATGTGGATCTGGTTTTTTCCAGTGATGCCAACATTCCGAGAAAAAAAATTACTAAAATTTTTAAAACTTTATTTTGGCTAAATTCTTTGTCCGCTTTTGATCAAATTTTCAGGAAAGATTTTCCTAGTGCCCACATAAATTTCGTAATTTTAATAAAATACAATGTTTGCAACTTTCCGAGAAAAAATTACTATAATTTTTAAAAATTTATTACGGCCATGTTGTTTAACCGATTTTGTTCAAAATTTCACAAAAGATTCTTCTGGTATCCATATAAATTAAATAATTTTAACAAAGTGCAGTGTTGCCAACTTTCTAAGAAAAAAATTACTAAGTATTTTAAAAATTTATTATGACCATGTTATTTAACCGATTTTAATCAAATTTTCACTAAAGATTCTCCTAGTGCAAGCATAAGTTATGCAATTTTAATAAAATAGTCAAAACAAAACAAAATTTAAAAAAATTTATTGTGGCTACATTATTTATGCGATTTTGATCAAATTTTCAGAAAAGTTTCTCCTAGTGCCCACATAAATTACTATTTTTTTAAAATTCGGTGTTGCCAACTTTAAAAAAAAAATTAATAATTTTCTAAAAAATTTTTATGCCCGCATTATTTATCCGATTTTAATGAACTTTTTACAAAAGATACCCTTAGCACCTATAATATTATATATTAGCAAAATACAATGTTGCCAACTTTCGGTGAAAATTTTTTTTATTTCTATTTCTTATCATTTATGTGATAATGTCAAAGTGGTCTATATATGGGTTTACTCATATACTTCTAATCTTGTTTTTTTTGTACAGTGTACATTATTATATTTTGTACTTAAACATATAATTAATAAATACTAATTAAGATATTTTTAAACTATAATAATTTTAAAATTATAAGAGGCTATAAGAGGTATATGTGTTGTGAACATTTACACTTAAAATAAATTAAAATTAAATATTTACTAAAAAAATTGTTGTAAAAAATAATTAAAATTAATGACTTTTATAATTAATTTACAATGAAAATATTTTGCCGGGGCGAGCTTGAGAAATTTGACGGGAACCTATGCGTCGCTTGCCGGGAAAATTTTACAAAAAAATCGGTTAAAAACCTTCAAGAATAATAATTTTTATTAATTTTTTTTTTATTTGTTATTATTTAAAATCTGTGTTTTGACAACTTAAACACATAGTTAACTACATGATTAAGTATTAACAGTGTGTTTATTATTTTTACAATATTATTGAACAATCAAGGAAGTTTGTTTTGGCATTCTAATTACGTTGTTAATCAAATGATTAAGTTAATAAGGTAATTAAGTGTGTTTTGAGAATTTAATCACATAGATAATCATGTGATTTAACTAGTAAATATGTATATTTAAATGTTATTTTTATAAAAATTTAATTTATTTTTTAGGTGTTTTAAAATTAAATTAGGCAATTATTATTTTAAAATTATTTATTTAACTTATATTTTTACAAATAAAATTGCAAAATATATAAAATGTTTTTCTAAGTAAAACTAATTCGAATCTTATCAGTTAATATCGATAACGAAATTGTCTCAAGTGGCTTTCGTAATAAATATGATACACAAAACTTTCCACACTTCAAACACGAAATAGTCTTGTGATCAAATTGACTTAATTTCAAATGCTGAATTTTGTAATAATTTGTCTCCCTCCCCTTTTTTCCTTTATAGCTTATCAATCTAATCTCTACGGCACATTGTCCATCTATATAATACGCCAATGTTCAGTTTTGCATTTTCAGTTCCTAGTTCAACTTCTACTAGAACAACGCCAAATTCATTTCAAAGCCAGAGAGAAAAAGCCAGAAAAATGTCTCTCTCCATTGAAGTATTGACGCAGTTGAAGTGCAGCCAGTGTGAGGGGTATTTGTCATGTTGTCCCGTTTATATTGCCGAAGATAGAAACAAGCTTTGCGGCAGATGCACGGTGCCCGAAGAAAAATCAGTTGTACGAGAAGCAGACTAATTCGTAGTCTACTTCTCGTACAACTGATTTTTCTTCGGGCACCGGAATCTCATCAATTCTCCTGCAATAATCTAGCAGCTGGTTGTACCAAACAAATACTATTCAACGACAAACATCATCACACAGTTTGTGGCTATCGTCAGTTGATATGCCCGATTGGGGTGAAGTGCGAATGGATTGGGAGTCAAGATGAACTACTGGCACATTGCGAAGCAGAACATCCCAGTCAGATACGGGAAAATGGCTGCACCTTTAAACACAATATTACAAGTTCCTCGCAACAGACGTATCTCCTGGTTATATGTCGTATATTATTTCTCCTTCACACGAAGGTGTGTGTAGAAACTAAAAAGATCTATCATAGTGTACGACATTTGACGGGAACACCTCGTCAAGGCGATGTAAAATACGATCTATTAATTACCAAAGGTAATAATGAATTAAAATGTACAAATACAATTGCTGATGAAGGTGTTCGTGTCTTGCAGCATGATACGTCTGTTGTGCATGATATAAATTCGTTGATTAGTGTCTTGGGTGGTTACAATGGCACCCAACTTCAACTAAATGTGATTAGTGATTTTGACGAATGTGTAATGTGTCGAGGTGCAAAAGGTGATGTTAAGGAGAAGAAGTATCCTTGTTTTGCTGGTTGGTTGTGTTGTAAATGTGCTACCGAAAAAGTAGTATGTACAAAGGGAGGTGGTTGTACAAGAAAAGATATTGCTAGTAAAATTATCAAACATAATCAGTATCATTGTCCAACTAGGCTTCATGTTGATTTATCATTCAGATATGGACGTAAATTTGAAATTAGTTTTACCGATACTTGGACGACATGTTCCATTGACAATTGGTATTTCAAATATCGTAAAACTAATTTCCATTATGAATTTACTTTAATCACAAAATTGCATTCAACTCTATTAGATTCCTTCATTCCTTCACTACATTTACGTGTAGCTAATCAAAGTGGCACAAGAACATTAGAACCAATCGCATTAATCCGTTCATATGGTGAAGAAGACTTTTATGCTCGTATTGATCACGATCAGCTATCTTATCATTCCCATTCGAAATATTATGCTGAATTAACATTCGAAAGAAAATAAATAATGCATATAAATTTAGTGAAAGACTTTCTTATGTTTCATGTTTTGTTGCAGTTTATAATAATAATAAATATGTAAATGTAATTTATGTCTCTGTGTATAATATGAGACAATTGATTGTTTACTATTTATTAATTAATATATATATATATATTTATATATATATATATATATATATATATATATATATATATATATATATATATGTAAAGAGCAAACGCTTGAAAATAAAATTGAAATAAAAATGTTATAAATTTGTGAAAATTTTCTAAAAATTGTAATAAAATATTATGACTTTGTGTTAAATATCAAAACTTTTTGCAAAATGTCATAACTTTGTGAAAAATATAAAAACGCATTAAAATATGACAATTTTTTAAAAAATATTAAAACCTTCTTATATGTACTCGTATATATCATATTCTTGTGAAAAATACATAACCTTGTGAAAATAATTAAATAATAGTAATAAAATATCATATATATATATATATATATATATATATATATATATATATATATATATATATATATATATGTATATATACAGCGTGATTAATTTTATTAGAAATGTAATTTTTTTTTCGAAAAATTGAATATTCAATAAAATTTACTTGAAACAATGGAAATGATTTTGATTTTTTTAACTAAAAGCAAGAAAACCAAATAACATATTTAATTTTTTATATTGTATAATTATCTAAATAGTTATTAACAAATTTTGATTTGAAAAGTCCGAGCTAGAGTAGTTCAAACATGTCTTTAATATTGTTAAATTAATAATATTAAAATTGTCTATATTTGAAAAATAATATTTATTATTAAAATGAGACGTGCCATTTTACAAATATTACAGATAGTTACAGAGCTTACAGAACTAATATATAATATAATATAAATTGTTTATAGCTTATATTTCAATTGTGTTGAAATAATAAATTTAAGCAAAAATAACAATAATTTTATTGAATACGTTTTATATACATATACAGTGTATATTGCGTGTTACTTTACAGACAGTTACAGACAGTTATAGAGCCTACAGAAGTAATAAATTGTAATATAAATTGTGTATAAATATATATTTATTATAATTTTGTTAAAAATAAGTAATTTATTTCTGTATAAATTTAGTGCGAATTATTTTACAAAAGTTATAGACAGTTATGGAGCTTACAAAAATTATATATTTGTAAAAATTTAATTGGGTTAAAATAATAAATTTAACAAAAATTAAAACAATATTTTTTATTGTATTTGTTTATAAATACAGTTTATATTAAGTGTTACTTTACAGATATTACAGAGAAATATTGAGGTTACAGAGTTATAGGAGTTTACAAAACTTACATATTTTAATATAAATTGTGTATAAATAAATATACACAATTATGTTAAAATTATAAATTTAGTAAAAAACAAATTAAATGTGCGAATCACTTTACAGACTTTACAAACCGTTACAGAGCTTGCAAAAGTTACATATTTTAATATAATTAACAAGGTAAGTAATTTTTCTCAATATTTTAAAATTTTATTTAAATTTTTTCCAATTAATTTTTAATTTATTACATTTCAAAAAAAAAAGTATCTAAAAAAAAGAACAGAGATAAGTTAAATAAATAATTTTAAAAGAATAACTGCCAGATTATAATTCAGAACCTTTTTCAAATTTTATAATAAAATTAAAAAAAACTTTTAAGAATGTCAATTATCGAGTACGTGGTTTGCACTTTATATATCGGGATTGGGTAATCGTAGTTTTGCCACAGATCTAACTGTTTATGAATGTTGATGAAATGTTTATCTGTGGTTTTGCCATCGGTTAACTGACGTCTCGATCGTAAAGTTCTTGACATTTTTGAATAGTTTACGTACTTAGAATATTTTGATATACGAGCGCTATTTGTATTGGTCACTGCAATTAAATTGTGAACATTTTCGTGCGATTATTTTTGTACAACTTTTGTCGTGGACTAACTCAATAGTTATATTATTATATTTTTCGCTTTTTAAATTGTTTCAAAACATCGATTTGATGGATCATTCGCCCCGTATAATCATGATTTGGCACCCAATGTCTTCTGTTCCATTCCAAACACATCAAAAATCATATTGCGAGATTAACATACAATGTGTTTAAAAACCTTATTTTTTTTATTTTAATGATTGCATTTATTGCGTGTCTATTTTATCAACATATATCAAGTGTTATTCTAAGTTAAAACTAATTCGAATATTATCAGTTAATATCGATAATAAAATTGGCTTAAGAATTTTGTGATAAGTATGAAAAAAACAAGTCTATAAGTATATGGGTAAACCCATATATAAACATTATCATCTTAAATACTAAGAAATAGGAATACATTTTTTTATATTTTTTACCAAAATTTCTCGGAATTATTATTCATTATTAAATGATATAATTATTATGAATAGAAAAAAAATCTATTTTGACATTTTTTTAAAATTGTATAAACTACATAGTAAAATTAGCAACATTGTATAATGTAAACAATGTAAACCATATAAGTAGTAAAGCAAAATTAAATTAAAATAATTTTAGTTTTTTTTTATTTCGGAAAGTTGGCAATAATATATTTTGCTAAAATTATATAATTTATATAAAAACTAGCAGAATCTTTTGTGAAAATTTGATTGAAATTGGTTAACGTTAGTTCACACGGTTCTAATTACTATGTTCAGACACGTAGCTTAAATACAAAACAAGTTGAAGTTAATATGGAATTTATTTGTTTAATACAACCTATTTATTGTAACTGACTGTTTTGAAAATTACATAATGAATGTTGATTTAATAATTCAATAATAAATTTAACATTATTAATTGATTATTATAAAATAAAAAATAGTATATTTTTTAACTGGCTCTATTTTCTACAAAAACGATCATTATTGTACCGAAAAAATACCTGAAATATAATTTGGCCAAAAAAAAGATAAAGTGTATTTTTTTTTTGGAAAAAAAATTTTTTGTTCTATTTTCCAAAATAAAGAAAATAAAGCCAGTTAAAAAATATACTAATATTTTTTATTTTATTTAAATCAATTAATAATGTTAAATTTATTACTGAATTATTAATTCAACATTCATTATGTAATTTTCCGAACAATCAATTACAATAAATAAGTTGTATTAAACGAATAAATTCAATATTAACTTTAACGTGTTTTGCATTTGAGCTACGTGTCTGAACATAGCAATTAGAACCGTGTGAACTAACTTTAAATTATGTGGCCATAATAAATTTTTAAAAATTTCGTATTTTTTTCTCAAAAAGTCGACATTACTGAAAACAAAAAACCACTTGACAATCTTGGGCACTAAGTGAACCTATTTTGAAAATTTCATTTAAATCGTTTTAACCGTTGCGATCACAAAATTTTGACTGAATACCGAGCGAACGAGTGAGCTGACGATGCACACACACATAAACTAAGTTCGGATTCGTCATCTAGGGGCTTTATAAAGGATTTTTATACAAAAATTATTTTGTTACAGACACCATACCAAACACTATACCACTTTCTCCATGCAGTTAAAGTGGCAAAAACACGTTTTACTAATTTTTTACAAGATTTTTAACAATTGTCAAAAGATTTAAACAACTTTAGTAAAAGGCTTTAACAATTTTTTAAAAAAATTTAACAAATTTTATAAAATTATATGTTTTATTTGAATATTTAATTTATATTTAATTATACAATGTGCCTCAAAAAGTTTTATACAAATGGAGAAAAAGTTTATTTTACATTTCACCAAAAAAAAATAATATTGTTGATAAAAAGCTCTGCATGACTTTTAGATCCATAATTAGGTAGAAAATTTTGAAAACATTGGCTGGAAATAGAGAGCAAAATGTTGATTGAAATTGTTATCAAGTATTGGCCACTTTTAGTTTTGTAATTTTTTACAGATTAAAATTACAAGATATTATTAATTCGACTATTTATTGAATAAAAAACACGTGTAAAAAGGATAAGTAACACAAAATCAGGCGCTTATTACGAACGGGATCTTACGATTAATCTAACAATTGCTGACGTGTTTATTTAAATATCAATCTTTTAATTTTTATCTACAACTGGGCATAATTTCTTGCTACTTAATAACAATTTCAATAAACATTTTGCTCTCTACTACAGTTTGAACATAATTTTACCCCAAAACATGATTTTGCATTTTCCTATATTTCCACCCATTGTTTTAAAAATTTTCTAATTAATTATGGATCTACAAGTCATGCAAAGCTTTTTATCAAGAATATTTTATTTTTTTGTGAAATGTAAGATAAACTTTTTCTCCATTTGTATAAAACTTTTTGAGACACACTATATAATTATATATATATATATATATATATATATATATATATATATATATATATATATATATATATATATATATATATATAATAATGTATTGATTAATAAAAATACGTAATATATTTCCAATAAATTTATCAATATGCACTGAATAAATACAAGATAAGATAAAAATTACGAGAGGACATGTCCATATTCACGCGATAATAATATTAAAAGTTTACAAATAAATATCAAATTTATTTTAAAATTATAATTAAGTAAATTTGAAAAATCTTAGATAATTACAACAAATAAAAAAGGGAAATATATAATTGCACTCTTGAATTAAAATAGACTGCACATAGTTAGTTTGGATAATTTCCACTGAAAATAAGATACTTTGCACTTGGTACAACCTAAACTTTAATTTGAAAAATTTGCATTATAAATTTGAATAGTTTGCGCTATAAACGCTACGAAACCCTATCATTTGCGCCACTGTTGGTTTAGAGTAGGATAGATTAGGTTTAGGTTGTTTAGTTATGTTATTATTCAATATAGACGTTTATCTCATCGGCGCAAATGATAAGAATCGACTGGCGTAAATGATTGACAGCCCACAAAGTGGAAAGTGTCCGTTTTTATAGTGAAAAGTATCCGTTTTATAGTGATAATATTATTTTTTTGTGCGTTATGTTTTTCAAAGTTAAAATATTTGTTTTTAGTTGAATAAATTTAATTATAGTAAAATTATTTTTTTTTCGTGCAATAAGTATATTTGTTTATAGTGTCTAAATTAAAGTGAATGTATTCTAAATTATAGTGCAGTTAAATCCAACCCATTAATATATATATATATATATATATATATATATATATACCATTTGTCAAAAGAATTTGATATACAATCTGTTCTTTTTATTTAATAAGTATACAATCTGTTTCAAAAATAAAATATATACAAAGTATCTAAAGAATTTGGTATATAATATATTTTTGATATATAAATATATAATTTGTTTCAAAAATTATGCACAATGTATCTAGAAAATTTATATACAATATGTTTAAAGAAATATATATATATATATATATATATATATATATATATATATACAGGATGTAACAGAATAACTATTCCTAATTTTAACTGGAGTATCCTGGGCTCAGAATATGAAGATTTAATGCAAATCACTTAGATAAAATATGGCTCCTTACTGAGCTACAGGGTGTTTTATATAAAAATTTAAAAACGATTTTTGCCCAGTACTTTAAAACTATTTGACGTATCCTTATCATACTTGGCAGGAAATGTAGGTACCGTACACCATACTAAATTATGTTAAATAAAAGTTTCTGGCTACTGCCAGTGGCGTACAACAGGGGCAAGTGAGAGGTTGATCCATCCTAAATTCTACGCCACTGCCGGAATTGTTATTTTAGCACAATTTTTCGATTCTCCAATACTTGCTGTGTAAAAAACATACTCTTCCTTTGTAACGATAAAGTCACTGTTTAGCGAGATATTTAAAGTTAAACATAAGCTGCACCCTTGGGATTTTTTCAAAATTTGCTCAAAAAAATCTCAAAAAATTCAGTAAAATAGAGAAAAAAATTAGCTACATAATATCTAAGTAACTTTTTCTCTAACTCATTCTGGTTTGGATGGAAAAATTATTGAAAATTAATATTTTTTGCATTTTATTTTTTTTATTTTCAATAATTTTTACAGCCAAATCAGAATGAGTTAGAGAAAAAAGTTACTTAGTTATTATGTAGCTAATTTTTTTCTCTATTTTACTGAATTTTTTCAGATTTTTTTTGAGCAAATTTTGAAAAAATCCTAAGGGTGCAGCTTATGTTTAACTTTAAATATCTCGAAAAACAGTGACTTTATCGTTACAAAGGAAGAGTATGTTTTTTACACAGCAAGTATTGGAGAATCGAAAAATTGTGCTAAAATGACAATTCCGCCAGTGGCGTAGAATTTAGGAAGGATCAACCTCTCACTTGCCCCTGTTGTACGCCACTGGCAGTAGCCAGAAACTTTTATTTAACATAATTTAGTATGGTGTACGGTACCTACATTTCCTGCCAAGTATGATAAGGATACGTCAAATAGTTTTAAAGTACAGGGCAAAAATCGTTTTTAAATTTTTATATAAAACACCCTGTAGCTCAGTAAGGAACCACATTTTATCTCAGTGATTTGCATTAAATCTTTATATTCTGAGCCCAGGATACTCCAGTTAAAATTAGGAATAGTTATTCTGTTACACCCTGTATATATATATATATCAATTTTGTTTCGTGGCTGGAAATATTATATGGAAAAATTTGATGGGAGAAGAACAACCTTGGCTGCTTCTCCCATCAAATTTTTCCATATATATATATATATATATATATATATATATATAAAAAATATATAAATAAAAATATACAAATACACATTATGTCGCAGAAATAAAATATATACCATGTTTTTAAACAGAATTATGTAGAATGTGTTTAAATATATATACATGTACATTTTTTTTAAAAAAATTACAAGTTAAACAATATTAATTTTTAATCTTTTTAATTATCGTAATTATCTTAGACTAATTTTAAATTTAATTAATTATAATGCGAAAAAATTTCAAGTTTATTTTTGAACTTTTAAATATCATTATCGCTTGAATATAACCATGCCCTCTCGTAGTTTTTATGTTATCTTGAATTTATTCTGCTCATATTGATTATTTATTGGAAATATATTACGTATTTCTATTGATCAATGCAATATTTAATATATATATAGTATATATACAAGGTGTTCGTTCGCTTGGTTGATATAGGGCAATAACATGGGATTTCGATAATATGCAGAATACTACTTTCTGAAGTAAAATTCGGAGAAATACTTAGAATACTTTTCAATAGGGTATAAAAAGTTCTGTAATTTGGTTTTAGTTTTAATTTGCTAGCATGTGCCGTTTGGGCGCTAGAATTTTTTTTTAATTGTTTTTGAGAATTTTCAAAAATTTTTCCTGCTAAATTAGTATGAATTAGAGAAAAAAGTTACTTAACTATTATGTAGCTAATTTTTTTCTCTATTTTACTGAATTTTTTCAAATTTTTTTGAGCAAATTTTGAAAAAAGTTATATATCAAATTTTTTTTAAATATAACTTTTTTCAAAACTTGTTCAAAAAAAATCTGAAAAAATTCAGTAAAATAGAGAAAAAAATTAACTACATAATAGATAAGTAACTTTTTTCTCTAATTCATATTGGTTTAGCAGGAATATTTTTTGAAAATTCTCAAAAACATTTTAAAAAATATTCTAGCGCCCAAACGTCACATGCTAGCAAATTAAAACTAAAACCAAATTATAGAACTTTTTATACCCTATCTAAAAGTATTCTAAGTATTTCTCCGAATTTTATATCAGAAAGTAGTATTCTGCATATTATCGAAATCCCATGTTATTGCCCTATATCAACCAAGCGAACGAACAACCTGTATATATATATATATATATATATATATATATATATATATATATATATATATATATCAAACTATAGTTTTTCATCTAAAAACATTTGGAACACCAAAAATCCGGTAAAAAACAATTTTTTTAAGGGCGCGCGAGACCCTAAAAATGCCATTTTTAGCACTTTTTTCAGTTTTGAGACTATATCTCCTCAGGAAATGGTCAAAAATGGCTGACTTTTGGATATATTATACCCAGAACCATACCCTACAAAGTAATTACATACGACAGATATGGAGATAATATGCTGATGAACTATACTTAACTTAAAAAGCACGTTTTTTGGCATTTTTTATTTTTTCGGCAATTGGCGGTCTTTTAAGGTAATAAGATGTTATTTTCTGGTTTGCTATTCTCAATTACATATATTTTCTTAATTTTTTTTAGCAAGGAGTAAATAGTATGTTCCAGTGTGGAATCAGAAATCAAGACATTTGCTTGTAAAGGTCCCCCTTGTAGAAAAATTGTTCGACAAAGATCTCACAATTTGTGACAATCTGAGACAATCTCTGATAGTCCCAAATGACGGATTCTAATTTACACTGGAATATACTATTCACTCCTTGCTAAAAAAAAAAATTAAAAAAGTATATGTAATTGAGAAAAGCAAACCAGAAAATAACATCTTATTACCTTAAAAAACCGCAAATTGCCGAAAAAATAAAAAATGCCAAAAAACTTGCTTTTTAAGTTAAGTATAGTTCATTAGCATATTTTCTCCATATCTGTCGCATGTAATCACGTTGTAGGGTATGGTTC
Organism: Clivina fossor; assembly: GCA_963966155.1. Taxonomy (NCBI): domain Eukaryota; kingdom Metazoa; phylum Arthropoda; class Insecta; order Coleoptera; family Carabidae; genus Clivina; species Clivina fossor. The sequence continues at coordinate 1,375,188 of OZ014567.1, forward strand.
TGGGTATACTACATTCAAAATTCAGCCATTTTTGACCATTTCCTGAGAAGATATAGCCTCAAAACTGAAAAAAGTGCTAAAAATGGCATTTTTGTGGGCCTCGTGCGCCCTCTAAAAAAATTTATTTTTCCGGATTTTTGGTGTTCCGCATGTTTTTAGATGAAAAACTATCGTTTGAGACCCTAGCCAGCAATTTCGATTTTTTTCGATGCACCCTAATATATATATATATTTAGTGTGTACAGAATGTTTATTTTGTCAAAATAAAAAAGAAGGTTTGTACATTAAAATAATTCTTTAATTATAATTTAATTTCTGTGCAACTATTTAATTACATTATTTTTTCGTACTTAATATACAATTGTATTTAAATATATAATTAATAAATACTAATTAAATATTATAATTAAAATATTTTTAAACTATAATAATTTTAATATTATAAGAGACACTCAATTAGGTACACAATGTATATGTGTTTTACACTTAAAATTAAAATAAATAATAATTAAATAAGTATTTACTAAAAAAAATTGTTGTAAAAAAATAATGAAAATTAATAACTTTTATAATTAATTTACAATGAAAATATTTCGCCGGACCGAGCTTGAAAAATTTGACGGGAACCTATGCGTCGCTTGCCGGGAAAATTTTCCAAAAAATTCGGTTAAAAACCTTCAAGAATAATAATTTTTATTTATTTGTAACTATTTAAAATCTGTGTTTTGACAATTTAAACACATAGTTAACTACATGATTAAGTATTAACAATTTGTTTATTATTTTTACAATATTATTTATTAATCAAGGAAGTTTGTTTTGACATTCTAATCACATTGTTAATCAAGTGATTAAGTTAATAAGGTAATTAAATGTGTTTCGAGAACTTATTCACATAGATAATCATGTGATTTAACTAGTAAATATGTATTTTTAAATATTATTTTTATGAAAATTTAATTAATTTTTTATGTTTTTTATTAACTCACAAGATTTTGAAATTAAATCATGCAATTATTTTTTTTGGCATTATTTATTTAACTAATCTTTGTTTGATAATCGCATTTATTGCGCGTCTATTACTAATAATCTGTTTACAAATAAAATTGCAACATATATAAAATGTTTTTCTAAGTAAAACTAATTCGAATCTTATCAGTTAATATCGATAACGAAATTGTCTCAAGTGGCTTTCGTAATAAATATGAAATAACAAAATTGTTGTCAGAAAATCAGGTGATACACAAAACTTTCCACACTTCAATCACGAAATAGTCTTGTGATCACCTTGAATTAATTTCAAGTGCTGAACTTTGTAATAATTTGTCGCCCTCCCTTTTCTCCTTTGTAGCTTATCAATCTAATTTCTACGACACATTGTCCATCTATATAACACGCCAATATTCAGTTGGCATTTTCAGTTCCTAGTTCAACTTCTACTAGAACAACGCCAAATTCATTTCGAAGCCAGACAGAAGAAGCCAGAAAAATGTCTCTCTCTATTGAAGTATTGAAGCAGTTGAAGTGCAGCCAGTGTGAAGGTTACTTGTCATGTGGTCCCGTTTATATTGCCGAGGATAGGAGAAAGTTTTGCGGCAGATGCACGGTGCCCGAAGAAAAATCAGTTGTAAGAGAAGTAGATTACGAATTACTGGCGGAATCTCATCAATTCCCCTGTAATAATCTAGCAGCTGGTTGTACCCAAGAAATACAATTTAACGACAAACATCATCACTCAGTCTGTGGCTATCGTCAGTTGATATGCCCGATTGGAGTGAAGTGCGAATGGCTTGGGAGGAAAGATCAACTACTAGAACATTGCAAAGCAGAACATCCCAGCCAAATACGGAAAAATGGCTGCACCTTTAAACACAATATTACAAGTTCATCGCAACAGACGTATCTCCTGGTTATATGTCGTATATTATTTCTTCTTCACACAAAAGTGTGTCTAGAAACGAAAAAAATCTATCACAGTGTACGACATTTGACGGGAACACCTCATCATGGTGATGTAAAATACGATCTAATTGTTACCAAAGGTGATAATAAATTAATTAAGTCAAATACAGTTGCTGATGAAGGTGTTCGAGTCTTGCAGCATGATACGTCTGTTGTGTATGATATAAATTCGTTGATTAGTGTTTTGGGTGGTTACAATGGCACCCAATTCAAACTAAATTTGATTGGTGATTTTGTGAATTTAGAGAAACACGACGAATGTGTAATGTGTCAAGGTGCAAAAGGTGATGTTACGGAGAAGAAGTATCCTTGTTTAGCTGGTTGGTTGTGTTGTAAATGTGCTACCGAAGAAGTAGTATGTACAAAGGGAGATGGTTGTACGGAAGAAGATATTGCTAGTAAAATTATTAAACATAATCAGTATTATTGTCCAACTAAGCTTAATGTTAATTCATCATACAGGTGTGGAAGTGAATTTGAAATTAGTTTTACCGATACTTGGACAACATGTTACAATACTAATGGTTGGTATTTCAAATATCGTAAAACTAATTTCCATTATGAATTTACTTTAATCACAGGTTCGCATTCAACGTATTTAGATTTCTCCATGTTTTCACTACATTTACGTGTAGCTAATAAAAGTGGCACAAGAACATTAGAACCAATCGCATTAATCCGTTCATATGGTGAAGAAGACTTCTATGCTCGTATTGATCAGGATCAGCTACCTTATCATTCCGATTCGAAATATTATGGTAAATTAACATGTTATATAAATAATATATAATATATAATAATGTATATAAATTTAGTGAAAGACTTTCTTATGTTTTATATTTTATTTTATTTATATATATATATATATATATATATATATATATATATACAGCTTAATTAATTCTAATAGAAAAGTAATTGTTGTTCGAAAATGTTGAATATGCAATAAAATTTACCTGACAAAATGAAACCGATATTACATATTGTTCGATAATTAATTACTATCTTAACCATGTGATTAACTATGCGATTAGATTGTCAAAGTACGCCTTAATTAATAAACAATAAAAAACTTAAAAAATTAATTAAAATTTTATAAAAATAACATTCAAAAATACTTATTTACTATTTAAATCACATGGTTAACTATGCGTTTAAGTTCTCAAAACACACTTAATTATCTTATTAACTTAATCATTTAATTAACGACGTGATTAGAATGCCAAAACACACTTCTTTGATTAATCAATAATATTGTAAAAATAATAAACGCATTGTTGATACTTAATTATGTAGTTAACTATGTGTTTAAGTTGTCAAAACACAGATTTTAAATAGTTACAAATAAAACAATAAATAAAAATTATTTTTTGGAGGTTTTTGACCGACTTTTTTGTAAAATTTTCCCGGCAAGCGACGCATAGGTTTCCGTCAAATTTCTCAAGCTCGGCCCGGCGAAATATTTTCATTGTAAATTAATTATAAAAGTCATTAATTTTAATTATTTTTTTTACAACAATTTTTTTATTAAATATTTAATTATAATTTATTTTAGTTTTAAGTGTAAATGTTTACTACTCATATACCTACATTGTGTACCTAATTGAGAGCATGTTATAATATTAAAATTATTATAGTTTGAAAATGTCTTAATTATAATATTTAATTAGTATATGTTAATTATATATTTAAATACAATTATATATTAAATACAAAAAAATAATGTAATTAATTAGTTGTACAGAAATTAAATTATAATTAAAGAATTATTTTAATGATCTCCTCTTTTATTTTGACAAAATAAACATTCTGTAGACACTGAAGATTGCGTTCTAGACGACTTATATTTTGGATTTTTTGCGGAACTGGTGAGACTTAGAAACCTGATTTTTTTGTCAAAATGTTTATTAACTCTTCATCTATAAACACAATTTTTGTCAAAAATATAAAATAAAAATGGCGGCCAAGATGGCCGTTTTTCGGAGACGCCTCTGCAAAACTGCGAAAATTCCACAGGTCGCAAAATGTCACCTGGAAACATAATAAATACATGTAAATAAAACTTTTAGTCTAAAAAATGGAATCGACCAACAAAATCGAAAAAATCTCAAAAAATGACATAATGGCGGACGTTTGAAATTAAAAGGTGTTTTTTCAGACAATTTTTTAATTTTGACACGCTGTAAAAACTTTTATGATTGAAAATTTTACCAGGACATATGTCAATTCCATGAAGAAATTAATTTCCTTTTTGGCAAACAAAAACGAAGTTAATTGGTCGAACGGTTCAAACGCTAGAGTTTTTGCAGTTTTCAAAAATGTGTTTTCGAGAAAAATGCGTTTGAAGTTTGCGCAATGGTTTTTTCTGTATAATTTGAATCATTCGGCCAAAATTGCTTAACCAGTAGTACATATCTAGGTTTCTGGGATTTTTGGGGTTTTTGAAAAATTTAATATGGCGGATATAAAATAGATAAATTTAGTAGTTTTTCCGATTTTAGCAGTTTTTTTTAAGAATGTTATTTTGAATATGCTAACTTACATTCAATCAGAGCTCGGGACACCGGTCCATTCAAATCACTGCAGCAACGTCAATATTTTTCGGATCGAAATATTCTTTCATCCAAACATTCTAGACACATATAGCTTTTATTTTATGTAAAAAAAATCGATTTTTTCAAAATTTTGAAGCGCTATCTCCTCTTAATATATATAATTTTATAGACACATTGAATGTATGATTCTATAAACATAATGTCTATAAGTTTCTTTAGACACATTGTATATAAGTTTTTCTAGACTCCTTGTATATTTGAATTTATATATATATATATATATATATATATATATATATATATACTGGGTGTTCCATTTTAATTCGCCACCTGCAATAACTTTAAAATCGTGCATCGGACAAAAAAATGTTACGGATAAAAAGTAAATGGTTTCGAGGGAGACATCTAATGCAAAGACCCTTGCCCCCTCCGGACACCCTGGAGGGCGGGAAAAAGGGGCAACTTTGAAATCTTAAATGGAAAACTCTATTTTTTATTGTAGATTCTGATAGGCCATTAAAAAGTATGTAAATTTTATTTTAAGACCTTTTGTTTATCGTTGATAGATGGCGCTGCAAACAACATTTTTTTTCTCAGTTTATCAGTTTTCAATTTAAAAAAAAGGTGTAACTAAGTACGATATTCAAGTTCTTTTTAGTTCTTTGGAAAGAGGGGGGGGGGGCAACGGTCACTAAATCAGATATCCCTTCGAAGCCATTAACTTAAAGTTAATGGTTTCGAGGAAAATATTTGATGCAGTGACCCTTGCCCCCCCTCTTCCCAAAGAACTGAAAAAATCTTGAATATCGTACTTAGTTACACTTTTTTTTTCAAATTAAATATTGATAAACTGAGAAAAAAAATGCTGTTTGCAGCGCCATCTATCAAAGATAAAAAAAAGTCTTAAAATAAAATTTACATACTTTTTAATGGCCTATTAGAATCTACAATAAAAAATAGGGTGTTGGATTTAAGATTTCAAAGTTTTTCCCCTTTCCCGCCCCTCAGGGAGTCCAGAGGGGGCAAAGATCTCTGCATCAGATGTCCCCCTCGAAACCATTTACTTTTTATCCGGAACATTTTTTTGTCCGATGCACGATTTTAAAGTTATTGCAGGTGGCGGATTAAAATGTTTATTAACTGATCAATAGAAATAGGTAATATCTTACTAATAAATTTATCAATATAAATGAATAAATACAAGATAAAATAAAATTTGTGGGAACGCAATAATAATATTTAAAAGTACACAAATAAATTTGAAGTTTATTTTCGAATTAAAATTAATTAAGCAAATCTAAAAAATCTGAAACAATTAATAAATATATAAATTCAAATATACAAAAAGTGTAGAGAAACTTATATACAATGTGTCTATAAAATTATATATGTTAAGTGTCTACAGAATATTTATTTTGTCAAAATAAAAACGGAGATTTGTACATTAAAATAATTCTTTAATTATAATTTAATTTCTGAACAACTAATTAATTACATTATTTTTTTGTACTTAATACATAATTGTATTTAAAAAAATAATTAATAAATATTAATTAAATATTATAATTAAGATATTTTTAAACTATAATAATTTTAATATTATAAGAGGCACTCAATTAGGTACACAACGTATATGTGTAGTAAACATTTTCACTTAAAATTAAAATGAATTATAATTAAATATTTATTAAAAAAATTGTTTTAAAAAAATAATAAAAATTAATAACTTTTATAATTAATTTACAGTGAAAATATTTCGCCGGGCCGAGCTTGAGAAATTTGACGGGAACCTATGCGTCGCTTGCCGGGAAAATTTTACAAATAAGTCGGTTAAAAACATCCAAGAATAATAATTTTTATTTATTTTTTTTATTTGTAATTATTTAAAATCTGTGTTTTGACAACTTAAACACATAGTTAACCACATGATTAAGTATTAACAGTGTGTTTATTATTTTTACAAAATTATAATTAATCAAGGAATTTTGTTTTGGCATTCTAATCAAGTTGTTAATCAAATGATTAAGTTAATAAGGTAATTAAGTGTGTTTTGAGAACTTAATTACATAGATAATCATGTGATTTAACTAGTAAATATGTATTTTTAAATATTATTTTTATGAAAATTTAATTAATTTTTTATGTTTTATAATAACTATCAAGATTTTAAAATTAAATCAGGCAATTATTCTTTTAAAAGTATTTATTTAACTTATCTTTGTTTGATAATCGTATTTATTGCGCGTATATTACTAATAATATTTTTACAAATAAAATTGCAAAATATATAAAATGTTTTTCTAAGTAAAACTAATTCGAATCTTATCAGTTAATATCGATAACAAAATTGACTCAAGTGGTTTTCGTAATAAATATGAAAAAACAAAATTGTTATCAGAGAATCAGGTGATACACAAAACTTTCCACACTTCAAACACGAAATAGTCTTGTGATCACCTTGAATTAATTTCAAGTGCTGAACTTTGTAATAATTTGTCGCCCTCCCCTCTTTCGTTTATAGCTTATCAATCTAATCTCTACGGCACATTATCCATCTATATAATACGCCAATGTTCAGTTGGTATTTTCAGTTCCTAGTTCAACTTTTACTAGAATAACGCCAAATTCATTTCGAAGCCAGACAAAAGAAGCCAGAAAAATGTCTCTCTCCATTGAAATATTGAAGCAGTTGAAGTGCAGCCAGTGCAAGGGTTATTTGTCATGCGGTCCCGTTTATATTGCCGAGGATAGAAGTAAGTTTTGCGGCAGATGCACGGTGCCCGAAGAAAAATCAGTTGTAAGAGAAATTGACTACGAATTACTGGCGGAATCTCATCAATTCCCCTGTAATAATCTAGCAGCTGGTTGTACCCAAGAAATACAATTTAACGACAAACATCATCATTCAGTCTGTGGCTATCGTCACTATCGTCAGTTGATATGCCCGATTGGGGTGAAGTGCGAATGGCTTGGGAGGAAAGATCAACTACTAGAACATTGCAAAGCAGAACATCCCAGCCAGATACGGGAAAATGGCTGCACCTTTAAACACAATATTACAAGTTCCTCGCAACAGACGTATCTCCTGGTTATATGTCGTATACTGTTTCTCCTTCACACAAAAGTGTGTCTAGAAACTAAAAAGATCTATCATAGTGTACGACATTTGACGGGAACACCTCGTCATGGTGATGTAAATTACGATCTAATTGTTACTAAAGGTAAAAATAAATTAATTTGTACAAATACAGTTGCTGATGAAGGTGTTCGTGTCTTGCAGCATGATACGTCTGTTGTGTATGATATTAATTCGTTGATTAGTGTTTTGGGTGGTTACAATGGCACCCAATTTCAACTAAATGTGATTGGTGATTTTGTGAATTTAGAGGAACACGACGAATGTGTAATGTGTCGAGGTGCAAAAGGTGATGTTAAGGAGAAGAAGTATCCTTGTTTAGCTGGTTGGTTGTGTTGTAAATGTGCTACCGAAGAAGTAGTATGTACAAACAAAGCTGGTTGTCCAATAAAAGATATTGCTGGTAAAATTATCAAACATAATCAGTATTATTGTCCAACTAAGCTTAATGTTAATTTATCATTCAGGTATGGAAGTAAATTTAAAATTAGTTTTACCGATACTTGGACCACATGTTCCTATGGGATTTGGTATATCAAATATCGTAAAACTAATTTCCATTATGAATTTACTTTAATCACAGATTTGAATTCAACTGATTTAGATTCCTTCATTCGTTTCGTACATTTACGTGTAGCTAATCAAAGTGGCACAAGAAGATTAGAACCAATCGCATTAATCCGTTCATATGGTGAAGAAGACTTTTATGCTCGTATTGATCACGATCAGCTGCCTTATCATTCCGATTCGAAATATTATGCTAAATTCGAATGGACTTATAAATGAATAATACATATAAATTTAATGAAAGATAGATATATATATATATATATATATATATATATATATATATATAAGTATATATATAAATAATAATTATGTAAATGTATTTTATATGTGCGTATGTATAATAAACAATTAATTATTTATCAATCATTAATTATTTTAAACTTTTTATTTCATAATTACATATATATATATATATATATATATATAAATAAACGATTGACAATAAAAATGTCATAAGCCTGTGAAAATATTTAAAAATTGTAATAAAATATAATTACCATGTGATAAACAACAAAACATTCTGGAAATTGTCAAAATCTTGTGAAAAATATTTAAACCTTGTAATAATATTGCAATCTTGTAAAAAATACATAATTTTATAAAAAATATGAAATAATTGTAATAAAATATTATATATATATGTTTTTCGAAAATATTTAATATGCAATAAAATTTACTTGAAAAAATATAAACTTTCTTTTTGAATATAAAAAAACTCAGTACAACCGACATATTTAATTTTTTATTTTGTATAATAAACTAAATAGTTATTAACAAATTTTGGATTGGAAAAAGCGAACTGTAGTAGTTCAAACATGTCCGGATACATTTATAGTAATGATATTAAAAATATCGCATTTGTTTGTTAAGTTCGTATGGGCATTTTAACATGCATTTTCGATAATTTGCGATATACTTCTTTCTCGAGTTAAATTCGGAGAAATACTTAAAATACTTTTCGATAGAGCATAAAAAGTTCTATAATTTGGTATTACTTTTAATTTGCTAGCATGTGCCCCGTTTGGGCGCTAGAATTTTTTTTTTTTTCATTTTTTGGTTTTTATTTTTTTTTCTCAAATTATAGAACTTTTTATGGTCTATCAAAAAATGTTCTAAGTATTTCTCCGAATTTAACTCGAGAAATAAGTATGTCGCAATTTTATCAAAATTGCATGGTAAACGCCCATACGAACTTGACGAACGAACACCCGGTATATATATATATATATATATATATATATATATATATATATATATATATATATACTGGGTGTCCCATTTTAATCCGCCACCTGCAATAACTTTAAAATTGTGCATCGGACAAAAAAATGTTTCGGATAAAAAGTAAATGGTTTCGAGGGGGACATTTGATGCAGAGACCCTTGCCCCCTCCGGACCCCCTGGGGGGCGGGAAAGGGGGGCAACTTTGAAATCTTAAATGGAACACCCTATTTTTATTGTAGATTCTGATAGGCCATTAAAAAGTATGTAAATTTTATTTCAAGACTTTTTGTTTATCTTTGATAGATGGCGCTGCAAACAGCATTTTTTTTCTCAGTTTATCAGTTTTCAATTTGAAAAAAAAGGTGTAACTAAGTACGATATTCAAGTTCTTTTTAGTTCTTTGGGAAGAGGAGGGGGCAAGGGTCACTAAATCAGATATCCCCTCGAAACCATTAGCTTAAAGTTATACCCCTCGAAACCATTAACTTAAAGTTAATGGTTTCGAGGAAGATATTTGATGCAGTGACCCTTGCCCCCCCCTCTTCCCAAAGAACTGAAAAGAATTTGAATATCGTACTTAGTTACACCTTTTTTTTTCAAATTGAAAACTGATAAACTGAGAAAAAAAATGCTGTCTGCAGCGCCATCTATCAAAGATAAACAAAAAGTCTTAAAATAAAATTTACATACTTTTTAATGGCCTATCAGAATCTATAATAAAAAATAGGGTGTTCTATTTAAGATTTCAAAGTTGCCCCCCTTTCCCGCCCCTTAGGGGGTCCAGAGGGAGCAAGGGTTTCTGCATCAGATGTCCCCCTCGAAACCATTTACTTTTTATCCGAAACATTTTTTTGTCCGATGCACGATTTTAAAGTTATTGTAGGTGGCAGATTAAAATGGGACACCCAGTATACAGGGTGTAACAGAATAACTATTCCTAATTTTCAGAAATGATAGAGTGCACTTAGAGAAACATTTTTTATTAATAAACTAGTGTCCGGAAATTTCTCGGTGTCAAAATACACTAGATATCGTTAAAAACAATTTTAATTATTACAACGTCAAAGAGTAGTTAAGTTTAGGAACATTTTATTAGAAATAATAGTGCATTAAACTTTATAAAATTTGTTCGAAGTTACGACCACCATTTTCGATACACAAGTTGTAATGATGTACAGGGTGGGCAAATTTGGACGTTTTCAAAGGGGAACTCGGAAACTATAAGAGATATGGAAAAATGGACCGCGCATTCTCGATCGCTTTTTTTGAGAGAAACTCAATTATGAAAACAAAAATTTGCTATCGTCTTTTGTTTTCGAGTTATGGCGAAAAGTTCGCTTTTTCCGTATTTTGATAAATGGCGATATCTTGATGGTTTTTTAAATTAGATGAAAATAATTTTCACATTCTTAAGGCACTTTTTTGAGTAGAATGAAATGGTCTTAACGGATATTATAAATTTCCGTTAATTCTCGGGTTATAACATAAAGTTGTGTTTTTTACAATCGACTGCCGAAAAAAAAAAAAAAAAAATTTCCGGACACTAGTTTATTAATAAAAAATGTTTCTTTATGTGCCCTCTATCATTTCTGAAAATTAGGAATAGTTATTCTGTTACACCCTGTATATTATTCTACATAGGATATTATATCTCAGGTATTTTTTCGGTACAATAATAATCGTTTTTGTAGAAAATAGAGCCAGTTAAAAAATATACTATTTCTTATTTTATCAATTATCAATGAATAATATTAAATTAATTATTGAATTATTAATTCAACATTCATTATGTAATTTTCAGAACAGTCAGTTACAATAAATAATTTGTATTAAACGAATAAATTCAATATTAACTTCAACATGTTTTGTATTTGAGCTTCGTGTCTGATCATAGCAATTAGAACCGTGTGAACTAACGTTGAGGAGGACACCACCCTGAAATTTTCAAAAAATCGCTAAATGTTCGACCTATCAAATTTAACCACGAATTTAAAACCTGCTTAATTTGATTAACATACACATTTGTATGATGAGTTGTCTAAATATAAATATTGTAAATTTATTTTACATGTAACGCAAAAATACCTTATTTGATCAGTAAATTTAAAAATACAAAATATTATTGTTATACATATATATATTTATTATTAATATGTATTTATATTTATATATATATATATATATATATATATATATTTATATATATATATATATATATATATATTTATTTATTTACTATATAAACGTCATTTGTATTTTTTTTTCTCCTGATGAAGCCAGACGTTGAGTTTCTTTGGAACATTGATTATTAATGAATATTAATACAGAACTATACTCTACTAAATAATATAGTTTTTGGCTTTTACAGGTTTTTAGCGCAGTTTGACTGCAAGCAAAAGTGGTATAGTGTTTGGTACGGGGTGTCTGTTACACTAGCAAAAAAACAAATTTGTATAGAAATTCTTCATATAGCATCTAGATGACGAATCTGAACTTAGTTTATAAGTGGGTGTATGAGTGTGCGTCGTCAGCTCACTCGCTCGGTCGTAAGTCAAAATTTTGTGATCGCAACTCCTCCTAGACGGTTCAACCGATTTTAATGAAATTTTCAGGATAAATTTGTCTAGTGCTCAAAATGGTCATGTGTTTTTGGTTTTTTCCAGTAATGCTAACTTTCCGAGAAAAAAATTACTAAAGTTTATAAAAATTTCTATTGGCTACGTTATTTATTTGATTTTGATCAGATTTTCCGAAAAGATTTCCCTAATGCTCCCATTAATTATATAATTTTATTAATATCCAGTGTTGTCAAATTTTCCGAGAAAAAAATTACTAAAATTTTAAAAAATTCATTAAGACCATTTTATATAACCGATTTTAATCAAGTTTTCATAAAAGATACTCCTAGTGCCTAAATAAATTATGCAATTTTAACAACAAAATACAGTGGTGCCAACTTATCGAGAGGAATAAAAATAACAATTTTTTAAAAAAAATTATTGTGGCTACATTATTTATTCGATTTTGCTGAAATTTTCAGGAAAGTTTCTCCTGGTGCCCACATAAATTATAATATTATTAAAATACAGTGTTGCCAACTTTATAATGGGTTTATCCATATACTTCTAATCTTGTTTTCTTATATTATATGTCTATATTAAATATTTAATGTAATTTACTAAGAAATCATATTTAAAGGATTCTATATTATTTTCACTAAGGTTTTAAGTATTTTACATAATTTTAACTAAGTTTATAGGGACCTTTGTGAAGATTTTACATTATTTTATGACTGTTTTTTACAAGATTATGATTGTTTTTTCACAAGGTTATGACAGTTTTTTTACAAGGTTATGACTGTTTTTTTTTACACGATTATGTTTGTTTTTTTACAAGATTATGACTGTTTCTCACAAGGTTATGACTGTTTTTCACAAGATTATGTCTGTTTTTCACAAGGTTATGACTGTTTTTTTTACAAGGTTATGACTGTTTTTTTTTAAGGTTGTGACTGTTTTTTGACAAGGTTATGACTGTTTTTTACAAGGTTATGACTGTTTTTTACAAGGTTATGTATGTTTCTCACAACGTTATGACTGTTTTTTTTTACAAGGTTATGACTGTTTTTTACAAGGTTATGTATGTTTTTCACAACGTTATGACTGTTTTTTTTTACAAGGTTATGACTGTTTTTTCACACGATTATGTCTGTTTCTCACAAGATTATGACTGTTTTTCACAAGATTATGTCTGTTTTTCACAAGATTATGTCTGTTTCTCACAAGATTATTTATTCGTTTAATACTACATAATATATTTATGGTAAGTTTCTAATTATTAGAGAAATTCGCTAATTTATCTATAATTAATAATTTAATTACAATTTTTACATATTTACAGAAGTAGCATAGAAAAACAAATAATCAAATATTTTTTTTTTTTTATTATTATTATTTTGATTTCCAAAAAATATACATACATACATACATACATACACAATCACGATGCCATGTACCCCGAAATAAGGGTGTGGCACAAACTCTTTCCACTCATTCCGAGAAATTAGTTGCCTCCAAACATATTCCTATCCAGCACAAGCAACTTTCGCAATTTCATCCACATTTCACATTTCCACTCTCACAGCATGCTCACTTCTATTCCTACTACTTGGCAAATTTCGCTGCAAGCCCGCCTCTCTAATCTAATCTAATCTAATCTAGCTTTCGCACTAACATTCACTACCATACATCAACGTAGGCACCAAAACTTCATTGTATATAATTTATGATATGTGAAATTACATAAATTACATGTAAAATTACGTAAATTACATAAATTACATGTAAAATTATGTAAACTACATGTAAAATTACATACATTACTTGTAAAATTACAGAAATTATTTATTAAATTACGTAATTTACATGTAAAATTACATAAATTACATGCGCTTTATGTAAAATTACGTAAACTACATGTAAAATTACGTAAGCTACATGTAAAATTACAAAAATTACTTGTGTTAAATTACGTAAGTTACATATAAAATTACATAAATTACATGTACTACATGTAAAATTACGTAAATTACATATAAAATTACATGTAAAATTACGTGTAAATTATATAAATTACATGTAAACAATCTTCTCTAATCTAGTCTATCCTCTACCAAACCCAACATTCACTACCATACATCAACGTAAGCACCACATCAAAACAATGCACTGTATATATATCTAATCCAATCTCTAATCATGTAAAATTACGTAAATTAATTTTAAAATTAGATAAATTACATGTAAAATTACATAAATTATATATATATTACATATAAACAATTTCTCTAATCTAATCTAGCTTCCACCAAACCAAACATTTACTACCATACATCAACGTAGGCACACACCTAATCTGCATTGTATACATTGTATCCATAATCCATATATTTCCCTTCTTGTTAAACCACATGCAGAGACTTCTCTAATCTAATCTAATTTAGCCTCCGCACCAACATATTCACTATAATGCATCTACGTAGGCACCGCAGGCAGACTTCTCTAATCTAATCTAGCCTCGAAAATTACGTGTAAATTATAATATAAATTACATATGTAAACAACAATCTAATCTCTAATTTATAATCTAGTCTCCATATCAACATATTCACTACCATACATCAACGTAGGCATACCACATCAAAACAATGCATTGTATATATATATATATCTGTAATCTAATCTCTAATAAATCTAATCTAGCCTCCAACACCAACACCTCAAGGGTAACAGTTTCGAAGTGCACAACTATTTCCATTCGCCTGACGACTCTGAAACACGTTCACCATTGACACACGCTGCCCGCCGATTATTCTCAACTGACGAGGTGCAGTTTAGAACCGGGGACTAATGCGTGTGGGAAAGGGGGTGGGGGAAGTGAGGTAAGTTGGGGGAGTGGAGGAGTGGTATAGTGTTTGGTTTGGATGAGAGAGTGTGTATAAGGGAAGGATAAGTAGTTACTTGGAAGGTTACTAGGATTTTAAGAAAGTTACTAGGTTTTTAAGAAAGTTACTAGGATTTTAAGAAAGTTACTAGGTTTTTAAGAAAGTTATTAGGTTTTTTGGAAGGTTACTAGGATTTTAAGAAAGTTACTAGGTTTTTAAGAAAGTTACTAGGATTTTTGGAAGGTTACTAGGTTTTTAAGAAAGTCACTACGATTTTAAGAAAGTTACTAGGTTTCTTGGAAGGTTAGTAGGTTTTTAAGAAAGTTACTAGGTTTTTAAGAAAGTTACTAGGTTTTTAAAAAAGTTACTAGGATTTTTGGAAGGTTACTAGGTTTTTAGAAAGTTACTAGGATTTTTGGAAGGTTACTAGCTTTTTGGAAGGTTACTAGATTTTTTGGAAGGTTAGTATGTTTTTTGGAAGGTTACTAGGTTTTTTTGGAAGGTTATTAAGTTTTTGGAAGGTTATGACTATTTTCCACAAGGTTAAGACTATTTTCCACAAGGTTATTACTTTTCACAAGGTTAAAATTATTTTTCACAAGATTATGAGTATTTTTCACAAGGTTATGACTTTTCACAAGGTTATGATTTTTTACAAGGTTATGACTATTTTTCACACGGTTATGACTGTTTTTCACAAGGTTATGAATTTTCATAAGGCTATGACTTTTCACAAGATTATGACTTTTTTCACAAGGTTATGTCTGTTTTTCACAAGGTTACTAAAAAACTATCAAAACCTTGTGAAAAACTGTCATAACCTTGTGAAAAAAGTCATAACCTTGTGAAAAACTGTCATAACCTTGTGAAAAACAGACATAATCCTCTGAAACGTTTACCATTGACACACTGCTCGATTATTCTCAACTGACGAGGCTGAGTTTGGAACCGGGGACAGCGTACAAGTTTCGGGTGGCGGCGATTAATGCGTGTGGAAAAAGGGGGGAGGGGAGTGGAGTGAGGTGAATTGGGGGGGAGGGGTGGAGGAGTGGTATAGTGTTTGGAAATTTTTTCTGAAAATCTGATCAAAATCGAATAAAAAATCTAGTCAATATAAATTTTTTAAAACTTTAGTAAGTTTTTTCTCGGAAAGTTGTCATTACTGGAAAAAAACAAAACCACATAACCCGTATCTTGCTGGGTACTAGACAAAATTATTCTGAAAATTTCATTAAAATCGGTTCAACTCCGTCTAGGAGGAGTTGCGATCACAAAATATTTTCACTTACGACTGAGTGAGCTAACGACTCACACACATACACCCACTTATAAACTAAGTTCAGATTCGTCGTCTGGCGACTATATGATGGATTTTTATACACAAATTTTTGTTTTTGAAAATGTTATAGACACCGTACCAAACGCTATACCATTTTTTTTGCAGTCAAAGTGGTAAAAATTGATAAAATCTAATTAAAATGTAGTCAAAATTATTAGAACTTTCTCAAAAATTGTTAAAATTATAATAAAAATCGAAAATCAAACCGTAAAAATTTATTTATAAATTGACAAAATCACATTAAAAATTGATAAAATCTCATTAAATAATTGATAAAATCTAATTAAAAATTGATTAAATTTATTGAAAAAAACCCAAAAACAATTATGGGTAAACCCATATATATATATATATATATATATATATATATACCGGGTGTCTACTTTTTTTTTGTTACATAGGGAATACAATGCTAAAATTTTCATTTGGTGATAAATTTTCCCCTAATTATTATAGAACAAAAGTACAAATACAAAAGTTGTTTAGAATTCAAAAATGCATCAAATGATGCCAAATTTATCAATATAGGATGTTCCGATCAAGAATTAGAAGCAAATTAAAATTTCCATTTTTGCGCTCTTTACATCAAAGTGCCATGGAAATTAAACAAATAATTTCATTTCTTCTGGAGTTTGAGTTTGACAGATCGTATTTATTTTATTGTTACGTTCTGTATTATTATCATTATTATTGAAAATAATGAATAAACTTAAGGTAAATGAAAAAGTTCAGTGCGTAAAATGGTATTTTACTGGAAATTCGATACGACGAGTAAGAGATTTATTCAGCGCTTTCTTTGAAAACCGTCCCATACCTTCCGCTATGACTATTCGTAGGATAATTAAACAATTCGAAGAAACTGGAAGTGTGTTAAAACGTTGTAAAAATTGTAGAAAAATCAACGCAGAAGATCAGGAGGAGAATTTAAATCAAAATGCAATTAAAGAAAATACATTGAATATACTTTTGTGTGTAACGGAAAACCCAAATGTTAGTGTGCGTCAACTTGGTGCTGAATTAAATTTGCATCCTTCAACAATACATAAGGTACTAAAAAATGAAAAATATCATTCTTATAAATATTCCACGCACCAAGAGATATTTGAAGCGGATAAAATGGCTAGAAGCGAATTTAGTAACATTATTATGGAAAAATCCAATTTAGACAGAAACTTCTTGAAATCTATTTGTTTTACTGACGAGTCTACGTTTACTTTACACGGCGAACCTAATACACAAAACTTTAGAATATGGAGCCAAACAAATCCTCATTTAATGGTAGCAACACGTACCCAATATCCAGAAAAAGTTAATGTATGGGCTGGAATTTTTGGCAGGTGTATAATTGGGCCATTTTTTATTGAAAATAATTTAAACAACGAAAAATATTTGGATATGTTGCAAAATCATATTGGTCCGCAGTTAGAAGAGTGTGCAACTCAAGATAATGTTGTCTGGTATCAACAAGACGGATGTCCGGCACATTACAGCTGCAACATTAAATTATATTTGGATCAATGTTTTCCAAATTCATGGATTGGTAGAGGTGGTCCAATTAATTGGCCAGCTAGATCGCCCGATTTAGCACCGTGCGATTTCTTTTTATGGCCATATTTGAAGGAGAAAATTTATAAACGACATATCAAAAATCTTGTTGATTTGAAAAATGCCATTGTTGAAGAGTGCAATAATATAACACAAACACAATTAAGCTCTGTACGTCACAAATTTTATAACAGATTAGGTTATTGTTTGGCAGTTAATGGCGATTTATTTGAACATTTAATTTAAATTGTTAGTTTCGTTTTTGTTCTCCTATATCTTGTATTCATGAATTTTTCTGTTTTATAGGTATATTGAATATAGTATAATAAATAAAGAAAGTTTTACGGAGTTCAGCTATTTACTATTTATTAAACTCTTATCCGACGTTTCACTGCACAACTTACAGCATCCTCAGGGATAAGTTTAAATTATTATAATAAATATATTAGGCATAATGCCAGTCATCTAATTCAAATGTATTGTTTTTATAACTTGAAGTTAATAAATAAATTAAACAATTACTTAAAATTATAATGGAGACATTCACAATTTAAAACCACAGCTAGTACGTAGTGTACAGCCGAGTAAAATACCCTTTCATCGTAATAAATAATAAATACTTAATACTTTTTATACTTAATAGCTTTTCATTTACATTAAGTTTATTCATTATTTTCAATAATAATAATAATAATAATAATAATAATAATAATAATAATACAGAACGTAACAATAAAATAAATACGATCTGTCAAACTCAAACTCCAGAAGAAATGAAATTATTTGTTTAATTTCCATGGCACTTTGATGTAAAGAGCGCAAAAATGGAAATTTTAATTTGCTTCTAATTCTTGATCAGAACATCCTATATTGATAAATTTGGCATCATTTGATGCATTTTTGAATTCTAAACAACTTTTGTATTTGTACTTTTGTTCTATAATAATTAGGGGAAAATTTATCACCAAATGAAAATTTTAGCATTTTATTTCCTATGTAACAAAAAAAAAGTAGACACCCGGTATATATATATATATATATATATATATATATATATATATATATATATATATATATATTACAAATTGCTGGTGAAATATTGGAATGTACAATAAATTGATAGAATAGTAAATGCTTGCATTTTTATAAATTTTTTCAACCCAAATACCGTACCCCGTTAAATTGTTGTACTAAATATTAACACGGTAGTTACTCTGACTCTATATATATATATAATTTTTTAAAACATAATTAATTAACAAAAGTTTATTAAATTTTTGTTCAAAAAAATCTTTCTCTATTCTTGTTCGATAAAATTGTATTTTGTTTGCATTTTAATTATAATTTATATATATACTTATAACAAAAACCACTTGAAACTATTTTCTTATCGATATTAACTGATAATATTTTTACAAACACTTGACAAATGTTGCAGTTTTATTCGTAAAAATAATTAGAAGTAAACACGCAATAAATGCAATTATCAAATATAAATAATAAAAATACAATCTCTAGACACATTGCATATGTAATTCTACAAACATATGGAACATAATTTTCTTTGGACACATTGTATATGTCATTCTACTAAAACATGGCATATAAAATTCTGTAACGAAAATTGTACCTGATTGGCACAAACCGTTACATAATCTGCCATTTGATGGTTCGTTCGATGGAAATGTCAAAATGGGACAACACACATTTTTTAATTTAAAGCTTATTTTTCCAAATTGTAATAATTTTCGGGGTAGGATGTGCAGGAACAATAAACCCAAAATGGGTAATGGGTAAAAATAAAATAAAACCGAGAGACTGAATTAATGAGTATATTTAATCGAATATTATATGAGTAGGTTATAAACGAGGGTTGCCTTTTATATTTCGGGATTAGAAAAAAAAAAAAACAAATAAACAAATATTTATCATCGAAAATGGCTTTATTGATTTTTTTTTTATTTTGGCAAAATATTCTCCATGACGATCAATACAATTTTGGGCATGCGTTTGAATGAAATTCGAAGCACTTTTTCCACAATTTGCGATTGAAGTACATAGAGAACATGAATTTTGAAAGCGTATCAACCGCCGCTTTTTCAGCTGTCGAAAATAATTAACCTCGCATTTGATTTTTGATGTATGAGAAGAAATAGAAATTATTGGTTGCTAAATCAGGACTATAAGGCGGGAGGAAAACTCATCAAGTCAACATTTTGAAACAACATAATAACCTAATAAAAAAATATATTAATATAAATGTTCAGTTACTCCAAGACAAAAGTTGTACACAAATAATCGCACGAAAATGTTCACGATTCAATTGCATTTTTCTTTTTTGACTGAAGCGAATTTTTCAAATTACTCTAAACAATAACGAAAATAGCGCTTATACCTATCAAAACGGTCTAAGTAGGTAAACCATCTAAAAATGTCAAACTTTACGATATATAAATGGAAAACTACGTATTTGGTAATTAACATTCTTAAAAGTTATTTTGAATTTTTTAGAAGATTCTAAAAAAATTCTGAAATATAATTTGGCAATTATTCTTTTAAAATTATTTATTTAACTTATATTTATTTTGTTTTAGTTATATATTTTTTAAAATGTAATAAATTAAAAATTAATTAAAAAAAATTTAAATAAAATTATAAAATAATGAGAAAAATCACTTACCTTGTTAATTATATGAAAATATGTAACTTCTATCAGCTCTGTAACTGTTTGTAACGTCTGTAAAATAATTTGCATATTTCATTTTTATCACTAAATTTATAATTTTAACATAATTGTGTATATTTATGCACAATTTATATTAAAATACGTAAGTTCTGTAAATTCTATAACTCTCTGTAATATCTGTAGATTAACACGCAATATAAACTGTATTTATAAACAAATACAATAAAATTATTGTTATTATTTTTGCTTAAATTTATTATTTGAACACAATTGAAATATATTTATAAACAATTTATATTATAATATATTAGTTCTGTAAGCTCTGTAACTGTCTGTAACATTTGTAAAATAACATGTCTTATTTTTACCAAATTTATTATTAATATATTTTTAAACTATAATAATTTTAATATTATAACATGCACTCAATTAGGTACACAATGTATATGTGTAGTGAACATTTACACTTAAAATAAATTATAATTAAATATTCACTAAAAAAATTGTTGTGAAAAAATAACGAAAATTAATAACTTCTATAATTAATTTACAGTGAAAATATTTCGCCGGGCCGAGCTTGAGAAATTTGACGGAAACCTATGCGTCGCTTGCCGGGAAAATTTTAGAAAAAAGTCAGTTGAAAACCTCCAAGAATAATAATTTTTATTTTGTTTTTTTTTTGTAACTATTTAAAATCTGTGTTTTGACAACTTAAACACATAGTTAACTACATGATTAAGTATTAAGAATGTGTTTATTATTTTACAATATTATTGTTTAATAAAAAAAGTGTGTTTTGGCATTCTAATCACGTTATTAATCAAATGATTAAATTAATAAGGTAATTAAGTGTGTTTTGAGAACTTAATCACAATAGATAATCATTTGATTTAACTAGTAAACATGTATATTCAAAAGCGATCAAAATAAGACCAACAAGTTATGTGCTTTGGCAGTAAATGCAAGAAGTTCATCGCACCATCCTGATTATGACAATCCTTACATTCTGGATGTGGCAAACAATTATTTCAAGCGTTTATGGCTTGAATCATACCATATCACTCAAAACAGACAGAATGTAATTAATAACAAATCTGATATCAGAAACTCTATCTCCGTATATGCCAACATAATGAACATTGATCAATCGTCAATACGGTCGATAAAAACTTTTTCTTCTTAGTAACCTGTTCAACTTCATAGCAGCGCCAAAAAATTTTTAATTGTTTTTATCAACTTAATTTAAAAAAAAAAAAAAAATTTTTTTTTTTTTTTGACATGCGCACACTTTTAATTTCAATTATGAATCAATTTTTTCTTCTTGTTTTTTAGGATTCGACTTGTTTGTTAATTTTGAATTTTAATTGGTTTTTGAAAAAACAGTAAAATTTATTTATATTTTTCAGTTTTTTTTGTTTGTATAACGTATAAAATTACATTTGTTTTAATTTATAACTATTATATTGTTTTTTAACTATTTATTATATTTATTCTATTTATTATTTTAATAATTGACTTGTATAAGTGTTAATTATCTGTGTATAATTTTAAAAATTTTTTTTAATTTGTTCGTTTTGTGTTAACTTGGATTACAAAAAAAGAGTTTTACATTGACTGAGAATGAAAACAGGAAAAGCATACCATTTTTAAAAATATTCATTTACTACAACAGCAATTAAATATCTGGTCATACTTGTAAGTTTTTACATACTATGTTAATTTAAACTGTATTGTTTTGGTTTTAACGATTGTAATAATTTTTTGTTTTTCTAAAAAATTATTTCAGTGCTTCCCTGAAGAAGCCACAAATGTGTGGCGAAATATAGGATTTGTAATAAATTGATAGATATTAAATGCTAGCATTTTAATAACCTAGTCAATCATATACCGTATCCCGTTATATAAATTTTCTCAATATATATATATATATATATATATATATATATATATATATATATATATATATATTTAATTTCTTATCTTTCAAAATTGAAAAGAAATTAAATAGATTTGTTCCAACAGTGGAACGAATTTTTACGTCAAACGGTTTATTTTGTTGGAACAAATCTAATACTTGTAAATTATATTTATAATAGTTTCCGTGTCATCCCAACAGTTCACCGGTTTCAATGGCATAAATGTCAGCACTAATTTTCTTGTTAACTTACATGTTAAAAGTGATATACAATGTTCGCCAAAAAGTCTGTATCATAGAAAAATTTTTTGATTATAAAAAAAAAACATATAAATTCTGCATATATTTTCTTTTAAAAACACGTTGTATATAATTTTCTTAGTCACATCATATAATATATCCGTGAAATAATACAGCTTAGATAGAGAGAGAGAGAGAGAGAGAGAGAGAGAGGAGAAAAATACGTTTTTTTCCATATGATGCAGATTTTTAGCGGATACTATATATTTGTATATTTATTTTTATTGTATGTTAATAATTACTTGTTAAATATTTCCTGTATTGTATTTATTTAAGGTTATATAATTTGACTTGTTTTGTAAGTGAAATTTTTCATTTATTATTTATTGATTACAAATATATTTAATAAAGCACAATTAAATTTAGTTTTATTGTACAATATCTAGATTATATCATATTTGATATACTTGAAATATATTACCTAATGAATTATATTTTTAACAATATGTAATAATATAGATATGCTCATAGTGCAGAAGGTAGGTACTAATTTCCGTTTAATTATATTTTAAAATAAAAGCAGCGGTCGAATAATTAAATCTTGAATCTAAAAACAACAACAATAAATTATTATTAATTGTAAGTTTACAAACAGAAATAGAATGAACTAAGTTTGAATTGTAACTTACCAGTACATGAGGTGGTGTACCTAATACGTACTTAACAGCATTTCCAATATCTTCCGATTGTAGCATAAGCAGATCTTTTAGTTGGCCATCTGGTTCAAGTCCAGCCACATCAAATAATTCTGTATCTACAAGTCCCGGACTTATGCTCTAAAATTAATATTATAATTAAAAATAACTGTTAAATATTTTTATCTACAAGACACGTACAGTTACTCTAATTTTGAGTTTAGAATGAGCCAGTTCCTGTCTCATAACTTCGGTTAAAGTTTTTACTGCAAATTTGGTAGGACTGTAGATGTTAAATACTGGTGGATCACCAACTAGGGGCCAGTGAGCGCTAATACTGCTGATATGAATAATTTGACCATCAATTTTATTTTCAATCATTTGTTTGAAAGCTTCTCGAGTGCAAATTGCGAAACCAATTTCGACAATTTTTCTCCAATCCTTCGGATCGCCATCTTAAATTATTAAGGCATACATTTAATTAATCCGCTTTAATGAAAATGGTCAATTTTTTAAAATTAATGAGTATGATGAAATAGTTATGTAATACTCTACCAATCATTGTGACCATAACAAAAATTCCTGCATTATTTATAAGTACATGAACGGGCCGCCTTAAATTTTCTTTTATCCATTTAAAACAATGCTCAATGTCTCCTTGTTTGGTAACATCACATTTCGTAGCATGTAATTTTCCTCCTGGTTTCGTGACCAAATTTTTACAAAGATCATGAACTTTATCTACTCTTCTTGCCAAACCAACAACCTTTAAACAACGATATATCAGAAATAAGTTCGGAAATATTAAAATATTTTATTTATTTTAGAAAAGTATGCTAGATTAAAAAAGTATGCAAGAATTAACTAGCGGATGTCCCCCTTTGAGATATTAAAGTTTGGATTCGGCAAATTTTTCTGTCCGATGCGTATTTTTCAAAATATAACAAATTCCAGGTTAAATGAATCACCCGGTATAATAAAAAATAGAAAACTAAATGAGGATTATATAAATTGCATGATAATTATGCTATGTTTTGGCACTAATAAACTTTGATTATTATAATCATAGGTATAATAAATTTCATATGGCATTTTATGCTTAAGTTTTTTTTATATCTACAATTGATATTATGTTTAAGGTTTTAACAATATAACAATGATAATTTTTATATGTTCAAAAAATAATAAAATTGTAATATTAAAATCTTATCTAAATATAATGTCTCGTTCACACCAATCATTTGGTCAAAAAAATATGATGAAAGAAGTTGGCTGCAAATTGTTTGTTATAAAAATATGAGCGCCGCTATTTTCGTCAAATAAATATGACAAATGAAATTAGCTGCACACGCATAATAAACACAGAACGCACGAGACAACTTAACAAATGTTAATGTTATGTCATTTTTGTTTTGATTCCGTTTTAATCGTTTTGATTTTGTTGATGTTGGTTGTAGTTGTAGAAATACTTATTAATAATTTTGAATATTTTTCGTTTTTCTTTAATTTTATTTTCTATTAATATTTGAGTTTTCAAATAGTCATTAGTCAAATAGTTTTTTGTGTTCGACATTTATAATTTTAATCATTATTGTAGTTTAGGTTATATTATTTATTTTGTAATTTTAGTTAATAATAATTACTTTATTACTTAATAA
The DNA here is from genome assembly GCA_963966155.1 of Clivina fossor. Lineage (NCBI taxonomy): Eukaryota > Metazoa > Arthropoda > Insecta > Coleoptera > Carabidae > Clivina > Clivina fossor. The sequence continues at coordinate 1,400,156 of OZ014567.1, forward strand.
CTTATTAACGTTTCTTCTTCTTAACCATTCTTTGCTCCATAACCTTTTCTTTCTTTTATTTTTTGTTGATTTTGCTTGATTTAAAAGGGCTAACCCTTCTAAAATTATTATAATGAACTACTTGTGTCGCTCATGTTTACATATAAACAATAATTCATATACATACATATTTTGCGCCCAATATTAATTAGTTTTACCAACATATGAAAGTTTATTATGATTATCTAGTTACATTTTTGGAGATTTTATTATTTTTGCTAAAAAAATTTATCATATTTTTATGATGAGTGTGAACGAGAACAAATTATTTTGAACAAAGTAATTTGTTCAAAATATTTTGCACAAATTTTTTTGACCAAATGATTGGTGTGAACGGGGCATTTAGGCAAAAATTGACTTTAAGATTCTCATATAAGTAAAAATGATGCGTTCGAAAAATTAAGTCAGTTAAAATTTAACATAGTTCATGCCAGAACTATATTTTTTTCCATGGTTTTGCCGCACATATATATGAAAAATTCGATTTATTTTCTGCATACTTAATTATTATATATTACATAATATATTTTAATTTTAATAATAAAAATTTGTTCCTTCAATTTATTTTAAAATTTGCGCTGCTTCTATTGTAATTATTGAAAGATATTGCAATGCCATCTTTAGCTAAAATCTTAAAGTAAGGGAGAGAGGACCTGAAGTAAGGTTATGCGTTGTATTTTGATCGGCGTCAACGTCAGCCCTATGCCTTTATATATTTAGTAATTCCATAGAATAAGTAATATATGGTAATTCTATGATAATGCAGTTGGACGGGCATGATAAGCGTTTAGCGGGCGTTAGCATTACTCGTTGTTCGAACTGTTATTCTCCACGAAAATTTATAGAAGCTACTATATATGTTATTGATTAATTCGATAATATTGAAGAAAAACTTCAGTTATTAAGTAAATTATATTCTATGAAATTTTTCGATCAGACTTTTGATATCCAAAGAATAATTATATGTAATCGACCAAATACTAGCGAGATACGTGTTATTAATAAGTGGCTTTTATACGAATTGGATATAATTAAAAATGTTAAAAAGTCCGTAATATGTGATACCAAAAAAAATTCAACATCATTCGATTTATTGAACGTATTAGAAGTTTCATTAAATTTTTTTGAAGAAGAAATGATACTTCAGCAAAATGTAAAGAGAATTGTATTAATATCCGATTTAAATACACCTATTAACAACCAGGATGTAGATATTGAATACGTAAAATCGAATTTGAAGGAAAATAATATTTGGTTATACGTTATTGGGCCAAACGTTAACGTACCGCGAATAAAATGTCAACAAGATATAATGAAATTATGTCATGCGCTGCCGGAACAATTTACTTTCGTACAAAAAGAAAACTTTTCAATTCTTAAAGCCGTGGCTGAAAATTGCATATTTGCTGATATGGAAAATGGTTTGGATTTGATATTTTCGCATAAAATTGAGGTTAAAGCTCCATTTTTCTGGTATGTGGATATGTCAGTTGGAAATGACATAAAAATTCCAGTTTGTGTTAGTAAAATAGTTAAAGCGCATAATCCAATAAAATTTACTTCAGTGCGACTCAATCCAGATGAAATTGCTACTCCAAAAAAGACTTGGTAATTGTTTTTTTTTTGTTCACAATCGTCTGTCTAATGTGTGAATGAGTATTTGATTTTTGTTAATTAATGTTTGGAAAATAATAATTTCTAGGTTTGATGTAAATACACACGAAGAAATACCAGATGAAGACGTAGCTGGTTGCTATTCATTCCATAATAAATACGCTGTATTTACGGATGATCAGGAACGCGAAATGGCAGTTAAAGATTTCCAAAAATGTTTGTCGATATTTGCCTTTACGGGTGCTGACGAAATATCGGAGGTAATAGAATAGAATTGTGTAATAATAATATAACAATAAATTGAACATATAACATCAAGGTTGCAAAACAGTAGAATTGATAAATAGTTTTCAATATTTTGTCGGTTCGGTTTTCGTGTCTAGCAGGCAGGAATTCTACGGGAATTAACAATGTATGGGAAATATTTTTGGTACGGAAAATTAGAATCAAATTGACAAAAAATCGACAAGTACCTATTCTATTAGATTTTCCGATTCTTCGATTTAAGTACATGTCGTCATCTACATTTATCTAGAATTTACATTCTTTACATTCAAAGCGTTCGCTTTAACTGTAAAATGCTGGATGATACAGTAGCAGTTTCTAGGATATTTATACAATATTTATATAATGGTTTCTAATCGAATTAATTTACAAAACATAGATTATACACTTTTTAATAATTTGTCAATTAAAGTTAATTATAATACACACGATTACAAATATAATTATGTTCATGTAATTTTATGTGGCATAAAAATGTGCCATTGGGCGTTCTAGAGTAAAAAAGAAGCTGGTTCTTTCTTTAAATTAATGTACGGGAATTTTGTTTAGAAAACCATAAAAACATTAATAAACAAAATATATAGTTACATGGTTATAGATCAATTGATGTAAACGATATCACACAAATTAACTTTTTTTTTAGTTTCAAGTCTTAAGTCATTTAAACTTTTTATTAATTTAAATAGAAAATTACAAATTAGAAAATATGATTTCAAAATGAGATATTAATACAATAGAAACACCATATTTTGTATAGTTTAAATTATCGTACTGATATAGTTAAAAACCTTTCAGAACTCATTATATTAAAATAAAACGGTTTTAGGTTCTAGTTCTGTATTAATATTTATTAATTATCGACGTACTTAACGTACATCTTCATCAGGAAAAAAGATTTATAGTAATTAAACTATTATACGGTTGATTTTGCTTTAGGAAACCGATTTATGATAGGCGCAACTTTAATGATAAATATTATATTTTGATTGCAGCTATATTTTCTGCCCGATTCATTGAGTCTTATTAAAGCAGATACACGTGAACTGAATGATAGCGAAAATGAAGGATTTCAATTATTTGTACAAGGACTTCGTTTCAAGAATGTTGTCGCGTTAGCAAAACGTGTTTATAACAATGGAAATGCTCCAAATTTGTTTTGTATTTTTCCATGTCCGGACCATTGTAAGAGCAGGTAGGAAAATATTTTCTTTCTTTCATATATATTATTCAGCTTGGCCAAAACCGGGAAAAATCTGGGGAAATTTTGTTGATCTTGGAAAAGTCAGGGAATTTCAATTGTAGTCAGGGAGAAAATTTGTTTGACGAATTCACAACAATTACAAACACAAATTTGCAAATTTGTATTATTTATAATATTTCGATAAAAATTAATGAGAATTATAGTTAACAATCCAACGTTTCTAAACGATTTGATCATCACAATGAACAATAAATTTTTTCAATTTGTAACTAATTTAAATTAGTTCATTTCACCACCTTGATTTTACATTTTTTTTTTCAGCTGTTTATTAATGGCGAAATTAGCGTATTCTCATGAATTTTGCGAACGTTTCGAACGTGGCCGATTATATAAGAGAGAAAAATCATCGGAAAATGATGAAATTAAAATGTTTACGTACGGTCTATTAGATGCTCTGACCGATGGCTCTAATAATGCTAATCACCTGCTGCATCCAATGTCCGAACATTTAAAACTATGCAGAAATCGTGTGCGTCAATGCGAATATCTTTTCATGCAAAACGATAAACAGAATCCGGGCGAGGCACCCGCATTATGTCCCCATCCTGAATTGGTTAAAACAGCTACAGAATATGGCGATTTTCTCGCCGAAGCATTCGAAAAGAAAACGGATTAACTCTTGTTTCAAAATTATCATGAAGTCAGCAAATCCAGCAAACCGGATTTAATTTTTGTTGAACGGTTTGCTGTTTCAACATGTTCAAAGCAAATGCTAACTTGCTGATCTAGCAATTGCTTGATTTGCTGACGTTCGTTGAATGCACCTTATATAAGAACTTATCAATAAAAAAATAATTGTTAATCATACAAAACTACAGTCTTAATAAAAAATAAAAATAAAACTAAAGCATTGGTAATTAATCACAAAGCACTTTAAAAAATGCTTGAGTTTATTAAAATTATTTTTTATACAAAAATACATTAAAATGTATGTTCAAAAAAATGAACAAATTATATATTTTTATATTAATAAATGCATTATTTTGTAACTATAATATGTACGTAGTTTTAAAAATTAATGCCGCTATTTCTGGTCATTAAATTTAGCTTAAATCTTTAAATTTCAAGAACTTTAAGTAAATTTTAATTCTGATCGTTACTGAAATAATTTAAGTAATAAAACTCCTCTAAATTTAAATGCGCAACCGAGTTGCTTCTATTGCTAAATTTGAGTTTAGACTCCTTAAGTTAACAGAGTGTTAAATATATTTTTGAAGTAATATTAGAAATGTTTGCAATTTATTTTATATTTAGATTTTGGAAGTAAGATATTAAATATATAAATTGCTACTTATAAATAAAATCCTTTGAATTATAAATAAAATCCTTTAAATTTTAAATGGGTCTTAATATAAGCTAAAGATCAGTATCATAGTAAGCTATTATTTTGTTTTGTTTTTTATTAAGTCGCCATTTTCATTATTTAGTTTAAGCAAATAAATCGATTGTTGTCATTTGTTGTTACTGTAATAGTTTTGAAATTAATATTATTAACTAAAATTGAAATTTTAATAATCTAATTAATTATATTCGAAAAGTTTAAATTGTAATATAATCAAAATAAATGTTATATTAGATAATATTAAAAAGCCTAACATTGATACGAAAAACAAGCGTAAGTGTATATTTTAATGTGTGATTTTTAGTGTGCTAAATTTATTTAAAATATTTCTTAGCTCTCTATTTCAAAATAGAGAAAATTGGGACTAAGGCCCATTAAAAAAACAAATCATCAAATTTCTACTCCATCTACTAGTACTTCTAGGTTAGTTGTTTTTTATTATTTTTTTGTTTTATAATTATTAAATGAATATAGATGATCGCTTTGATCGTGAAATTGAAAGGAGAGTTAATGCTGGTTGTAAGGTTTTGGCTGCTTTGGGTATTTTTTGCTAGGAATGTGAAATGTTTCCAAATGTAAATGTTTTGGTGCATACGTTGATGTATGCAGTGGTGATATTCAAAATATTTAACAAAGGGTTTGCTAACAGAAAATTTTTTCTTAACTGACCTTACGATTCCCGCATATAAGTAAAAAAGATGCGTTCGAAAAATTAAGTCAGTTAAAATTTAACATTGTTTATGCCAGAACTATATATTAAAAAAAACATAGAAACAAGTTATTAGGTAACAATATCAGTAATTAGATCTTAAAATTTATGAATTTTTAATTAAAGAAAACCAATCTGCTCTTGCACACCATGCGTTAGAAAATCTTCATGATGCACAATTCGAAGATACTGAAATAAATGCAATCAATATTAACAGTAGATTGATAAGTGAGAAGCAATAGAAATTTATAAAGTAAAACGATAACATCAATCAGTGTGAAGGGGCACTGCATTTAAATAAAATTTGAGTTCCTTAAATTAAATATAAATTTTTATCATCTACACATATAGTTACTTATTTTGTTACCTAGTAACTTGTTTCTATGTACGTTGAGTTTGTCGTAACGCCGATTATTAATACAAATGAATAAAGAACTACAACCTAAAACCGTTTAATTTTAATATAATGGGTTCTTAAAGATTTTTTTTTTTCTATGTATAACAAAGTGTAGTTTGTGGCCAAAAACTAGTGCTGGACAAAAACTATTATATTTACAAAGACGTTAAAATATTGTCTAATTTTCATGAATTTTATTTTTTTCCATATTTTATTTAATCATTTAATTAATTATTTCAATTTAAAAATAGTACAATTAAGTAACAGTCGATATTAGTAAATGCAAATAAAAGAAATTAGTTTCTTCTTACTTTTATCACGAGTGAAAAAAAATTGTCTAATTGTCTCATAAGGTCGCCGCCATCTTAATTAATATCTACCAAGTTAATAGCTACAACAAAAGGTATGAAAATAAATTTTGATACTACATTTACAATCAATTTAAATTACAAGAAAAAATACTGGAATCTTTTTAAAATATGCTATTTTTTTAAATGTTTATAATACAGGGCCTCGATTTTATAACTATAATTTCTACAAGATTTCAAATTCTACTAGAATTCAGTTTTCCCCCTCCATTTCTTTAGATGTCATGGGGAAATTTGTTCACTAAAGCGATTTTGTAAATTCTATAAGAAATTTCAAATTTTGTGCGCGAAAATATTAAAACCCATCTGTATACCATCTGTGTACTTTTTTTGTGTATGGCAGTCATAGAAAATATTAAAACCCATCTGTATACCATCTGTGTACTTTTTTTGTGTATGGCAGTCATATGGTAGTTTATCTATAGTATTGCTTGTTTGGTGTATCGTTGCTGTCTTTCATATAAGAAAATGGAAAAAGTAAGTATTATTCAATTTATTATAAATATATCGAAGTTATAAAATGAAGAAAAAAGTATATTATATTTTATTTTGGGTATTATATTTGTATACTTAAACAGAGTTTGATTAATGATATACTTGTAGCCAGCTTGTAGCTAAATAACTTATATGTATAAATAGAAAATACGTTTTTTAAAAATGAGAAAGATTTTTAGCAGGAAATGCGTAAAATTAAATTCGAATTCAAATTATTCATTTATTTTTATAGGTCTAAATTGATTTAATTATGTTACTTTTTTTTATGCATATAGCAAATCACAAGAAAACATATGACAGACGAACAAAAAGATATTATGGTAGAATTTATGGTGAAACATGGGGACATAGCCTCTACGATGTTATCGACGCCTGAGGGCAGAAAAAAGAAAGCTCAGCAGAAAGAAGATTTAGCTGCGCAACTAAATAATTGTGCAAATGGTGTAGTTCGATCAACCAAAGACTGGATAAGAGTAAGTCATTTATTTACCTATATTAAAAATGTATATTGATCAAGTAAATTTTTTCATAGAGCTGGAATGACCACAAGAGCAAAGCGAAAGCTAAAGCAGCGGCTATTGCCCGATATCAAAGAGGAACCGGTGGTGGTCCTCCAACGAACATTCCTCCACTTACATCATGGGAGGAAAAAATTGTAGGCCTAATGTCCCCAGAATTAATAATGGGACATAATATTAAAGAAGCAGGTGTAACGGAAGGGCCAACTCTTCCAGCCGTTTCCATGGAAGCAGTTTCACTTATAAGTGAACCTGATCTCTTGGAATCGGGGCCCAGTACACAGGAAGATGATTATTTCATCATAGAAGATGAAACTTTGGTAGGGCAGTCTGTTATAATATTTTCTGAATATGTTTTAATGTAATTAATGTTACAGACTGATCAGGAATTTAGAAGAGAGGTAGGAAGTTCTGGCACATCTACGCCTCAGTCAAGTAAATAATATTGTTCTTATTCTTCTACAACTAATATTAACCAAATAAAATTTTTAGTGCCCAGTCGCCGAAAACAAAGACGAATGGACACAACTGACTCAGATGTGGAGAATGTGTTACATCGGTTTGTGCAAGCCGAAGAAGAAAGCAATAGAGGAAGGTTGCAACTGGCAGAGAGTGTAGCCAATGGGCAGCAACAAATTGCTATTGCTGTGAATAATATGGCCCAATCACTGCACAATGGCTTGCAAGCGATTGCAGTAAGTCAGCAAGCTCTTGCTGAGGCTATAAAAGCGCTTGCTGAGAATTTAAAAAAATAATGTAATCTTTAATTTTATTTTACTTTTTTTGTTTCATTATTATTTAGCATTTAATATAATTCTTAAATTAATTTTATTTTACTTTTTTTGTTTCATTATTATTTAGCATTTAATATAATTCTTAAATTAATTTTATTTTACTTTTTTTGTTTCATTCTTATATTTAGCATTTAATATAATTCTTTAATTCATGTTATTTTAGTTTTTTTTGTTTCATTATTATTTAGCATTTAATATAATTCTTTAATTAATTTCATTTTAGTTTTTTTGTTTATTCTTATATTTAGCATTTAATAAAATTCTTTAATTCATGTTATTTTAGTTTCTTATTTAGCACAATAAAATACTTCCAAAATACTTTAATTCGTTTCTATTACACATATATCATTGACTTTTAAGCCTATTAGAATAAAATAAAATACAATATTGGTGTAAATATTATTATTAGAATATATAAAAATACTTTATAGCCTCAAAAACTATACAAAAGTATACAATTAAAATTAAGGTATAAACTCATAATAACACATGTAATACAAAAAATATTTAAACTTGAAACTGGTATTGTACCAGGTAATAACTATTAAGATACTTTTTAAATTACTTAATATTACATCACTTAAAATTATTTGATAACATGAAAATAGTTTTAAAATCAGTTTAAAAGTTGTATTTGAAAACATTAATGTTTAATTATTAAAATTCTCAATAATGTATTCCTGTCTCACTCTTTGACCTGCTCCACGCTGTTGTTCGCCACCAACTCTGTCTTCTTGTTGATCAATGTCATCATACCTAAAAAATAAAGAAATCCATAAAACTGCACGAAATTGTACATTACAGACACTAACCGTAATCTATTTATATTAGAATTATAATGTAATGCGATATTATGTAACATGCCGCACGTTAGAATAATTTTTGCAGCTCTAGGTGGTTCATAATGAAGTGTACGATGCTTTAGTAAGCATCGAAACCTTCCTTTTAACAAGCCGATACATCGTTCTACAGTGCATCGAGCTTGAATATGAGCTGCATTGTACCGTTCTTCCGGAGAATTTGGTACAGTGTTAGCTACAGGTGTAAGTAGCCATGGCAGTAGCGCATATCCCGAGTCCCCTGCAATTAAATACATTTGCCAAGTCAAATATATAAATGTAATGTATTTATAATATTATCACCTAATAAGATAGCTTTGTCACCGTTTTCGTAATTTGCTCTTACAACTTGTGAAATCTGACTATTATTCCAGATATAGGAATCATGGCTTCTACCAGGGAAAGAAGCATTGAGACTCATAATTCTCATGCTGGCGTCACATATCTATAATTAAAATAAAAAAATATACAACATGATTTACAACTTCAATTTTTTTTATATTTACGATTTGACAATTCATACTATGGTACCCTTTCCGATTTACATAATCTTCTTCTCGAAACACACGGTTTCTTCTTCCTTGTGCTTGAGAGGTAGGTTTTACAATTGCCACATGGGTACCATCCACTGCTCCTATAATATGCGGCATTCGAAATTTTCTCCTAAATCTGTAATATAATATAATTTCATAATTATTATGTAACACATAATATGCATGTACACAAGTAAGCTTCACCTGTTTTTTATTCTTTCTTTTTCTTGTGCGTCTTGTGGAAACCATATCCAATTATTTATACAAGGTAGACTTGCATTTGTAACTTCAACAATACCATCGTCTGGCTCAATGGATTTAAAAAACTCTGGCCAATCACACGTTGATAGCTTCCATTGGCAAAGAAGTATATGGCACAGAATATCTACAAAAATAATCATTTAAACTAATGTTTTATATTTATTGAGATATTTATTCACTTTAATTTCTGGAGATATAAAAGTACTTTTCCTGCCAGATCTCATATTAGGGCGGATTTCTCTAATAAAAGCTTGTACAGCTTCTTTATTAAGGCTAAAAAAAAAAAGGATATACAATAAAAAATAATTGAATATACACGATAATTAAGTTTAAGTCATTATAAATTTGTTTAGCTATATCTTTACCGGAACATTCTTACAAATGTCTCTTCCGGCAATTCAAAGGGATGCATTGAATCACGAAGAAGTTTTCTCTCCCTCCGTAAATCCATTATACAATTCGGATTTCTTTTTCTTTTGCGACGATTATTTAAAAGTATCAGTAAAACGTGAGCCATACCTTAAAATTGTTTAATAAATATCAATAATTTAATAAATAAAACAAATAATATACATCTAAAAATAAATTACATACCTATTTAAATAATAATTATGAAATATTTTAACCACACTTTTTACGAAAGTACAAAACGTCAAATTAGTAAACAGATAGAAATTCAAGGTCACCAATTCTACTGCTTCTTAGCTGTAGATTTCAAAATCCACACCTCGACAAGAGTGGGGGAAAACTGAATTCTTGTAGATTTTAAAATCTTGTAGAATTTAACTTATAAAATCGAGGCCCAGGGCTATTCAAAAAGAAAGAACAGATTTCAAACATTTAATTCTTCCAAACTACAAAAGATAGAAACATGATTCCAATAAAAATATAAAACATTGAAATAATGTCAGTACTATTTGCTTCTAATCTTGTAAACTACAAACACTATAATTTTTAAATAAAAAATATTTTTAGGAAAAATTAAATTATATAAAAAAATAAAAATCTATTATTATATAGTTAATACCCAAATCTAATAAAATTTTGTAGATGATTTTTTAATTCCTGTATATTTGTACATCTCAATATTATTAAATATTAATTACATTATTATTATTATTATTATTTACAATAATACGTAAAATTTAAATTATATAATTAACATAATTTAAGAAATTGATAGGACTGCATTAGTGCACTTGATTTTATGATTGTATGTAAATTCTAAAATATTTTATATCTAAAATTTATTTATATTTCTGTTATACATATGAGAATAATAATATTATTAAATATTAATTACATTATTATTATTAATTACAATAATTCGTAAAATTTAAAATATATTATTAACATAATTTAAGAAATTGGTAGTAATGCATTATTGATTTTATGGTATGATTTCTAAAATATTTTATATCTAAAATTTATTTATGTTTCTGTATATAAATAATATAAATTTATATTATTTTTCTTTTTAAAACCCACAAATAATATTAATTAAAATAATGCCTAACCCCTACAACATTTTGAGAATCAAAACGCTCGGACGCATTTAATGGCTAAACTTATATTAAAATAATTATAAATAATAAATCTATCTATGTGTTTCCTTTCCCAATTATGCAATAATATAAACCTTATATAGTTTTTTTTCTAAAACACATTTAATATTAAATAAAATTAACCCTAAACCTACAACATTTTGACAAACACAATTGATCTGTCAATGACATTTGGCTGCAGAATTTTTGCTAAACTTATCAAAAATATTTATAACTAATAATGGTATGTAATGTATTATTTACCTTTCAACTTTGAGATGAATTTAATAAAATATTGTATAGAAAATCATGTAAATAATATTAAGATGAATGAACCTAACCTAACTTTCTACTAAATTAAAATTCTTTTCGAAATTATTAAAAAAAAACCTACTATTTCTTATTTCCAGATGTTTTCATCAATTATATCACGTTTTATTCATACATCTAGAAAATGCTGGTCTGCAGACAAATCACAATTAGCTGCCCTTCGCAAAAAAACCGGCTACACTTTTGCGAATTTTAAGAAGGCTTTACAATTGCACGATAATATTATTGCACAAGTAAATATCTATAATTTTTTTTCTCTACATTCAGCCTGATTCTCTAACAAAGTTGCTAAATTTTAGCAACATTAGCCCCCGAATAATATTAGCTGGACACTAAATGCCAAAAAGTAAAATGAGAGTTGTTCTATTTGTGTTAGCAACGTTGCTAAAACACTTAGCAGCTTTGTTAGAGAATCAGGCTGATTATTTGCTTATATAATACTAATATTTCCATAATTCACTAACTCTGAAATGTTATTTTGTGTAATTTCGTAAAAATACCGAGGGCAGAAACCACTTGTAAAATCTGGTGTATAAATTTATTAAAAATCTTTTAAAATCCTAGTAAAATTTTGTAAAAACATAGCTAAAAACTGTAAAATCATTAACAGTTCGTAAATATTTACTTGAAATATGTTTTTTCAGAAGAATTAAAACACAATAAATAATTTCTATACGATTCTATAATTAATTAAAAATCTCGAGTAAAATTCGTTACAATCTTAAAAAATTTCATATAAAATCAACGAAAAATCATGTAAAATCTTTACAATCTCGCTTAAAATCGTGTGAAATCCTTACAATTTCACTTAAAATCAAAGAAAATCCATACAATCTTAATTATAAATCCTTACAATCGTGCTTAAAAATCATGTAAAAATCCTTATAATCGCGTTTAAAATCCATAAAATCATGTAAAATCTTTAGAATTTCACTTAAAATCATATAGAATGCTTAGAATTTTATTTAAAATCATATGAAATCCTTAGAATTTCACTTAAAATCAAATAAAATTCTTAGAATTTTTGCTTGAAAATCATCTAAAATTCTTACAATCTTCCTTAAAATCGGCAGAGTTTTCAGAGTTAATAAATTATGGAAATACCGAGAGGAAAACCACTTTCTTTAATTTTCTAGGATTTTGCCGATTTTAAGGAAAATTGTAAGAATTTTAGATGATTTTCAAGCGAGAATTCTAAGGATTTTATATGATTTTAAGTGAAATTGTAAAGATTTTCTATGATTTTAAGTGAAATTGTAAAGATTTTATTTGATTTTAAGTGACATTCTAAGGATATCATATGATTTTAAATGAAATTCTAAGGATATCATATGATTTTAAATGAAATTCTAAGAATCCTATATGATTTTAAGTGAAATTCTAAAGATTTTACATGATTTTTCGTGTAATTTTCAGGTTGAAACCTGGCTAAAGGATCAGGCACAAGCAATGGGTTGGTCGAAAGCGACACTACTCGAAGGACGCCAAACCAAGCAAGGACTCATTGGGTTAATTGTCCATGAACAAGATGGCCCGATGGCGATGGTGGAATTAAGCTGCGAAACTGATTTTGTTTCACTGATTTATTATCCAATCACGAAAGTAAGATTTTTTTGCTTTAAAATGAAACTGATTTAGATACAGAGTTCTGTATTAAAATTAATTGTTTCAATCGGATATTTGCAGTAAGGTAAATATGTTATTTGAATCAGTTTTGTTCTAGATGAAGACACGAGCGTCGAAAATGAATTTTAATACAGAACTATAACTGAAAGTAGTTTTATTTTAATATAGAATGAGTTCTGAAATACTAAATTTATTATAAAAATAACATAAAACATTTTAAATAACTTTTCCAAATCACAAAAAATTAAGATTATCTGATCTCAGACTTTCTAAATTTGCTTTCGGTTCAGAGTTCTGTATTAAAATTAATTGTTTCAATCATAATTTGTTTAAAATAAAACTACTAAAAGTTCAGAGTTCTGTATTAAAATTAATTGTTTCAATCGAACATTTCCAATAAATGTTATTTGAATCAGTTTTCGCGTCGATTAAAAATTAGTTTTAATACAGAAATTCGATAATTTTGTTTAAAATAAAACTGTTTTAGGTTGAGAGTTCTGTATTAAAATTAATTTTTACTACTATTTATTACTTTTCCAATTTTTTTCGGTAACTATTTTTACTATTTTAACGAATTTAATTAAAATTAAAATCAATTTATGTAAAAATTACAGTACTTTTTGAGGTAGAAATACAATATATTTATCATAAAATAAATTTTCAATATTTTTATAGTAAATTTTCCAATTTTAATAAAACTTAAAATCAATTTCTTCCAATTTTTCATTTAACTATGGGATCAACAACAATTAAAAATCATTTTGTCTCAAATCAAATTAAAATCAATTTATGTGATTATTATGTAAAAATTACAGATTTATCGTAAAACAAAATTACAATATTTTTATAGTAAATTTTCCAATTTCAATAAAAAAAAAAACAATTAAAATCATTGTCTCAAATTAAAGTCAATTTTTTCCAATTTTCCACTTAGCTACGAATCAACAAACAAATCAAATCATTGTGCCTCAAATCAAATTACAATAAATTTTTCAGGTCGCAGTCAACCAAGAACAACTAAAATCATTACCAGCTGATGACGGCAAACCACTCAGCGATCATTTAGCTCTACTAATTGGCTCTGTCGGCGAAAATGCATCTTGTTATAAAACTGGTCCCGAACTGCTCCTAACAGGATACACTCATCCTGCATCAACAACCAGTCCAGAAAATCCAGAAAAAAACCCGCTACTGGGTATAAATTCGGCGGAGCATTACTTGTTTACAAATCAACAACGGGCGAGCAAAATTCGTCAAAACTGCAGAAATTAGGCCGGGAACTATGTCAGCATATCGTCGCTATGAATCCGAAAAAAATTGGAAACGCTCAATTTGATAAACCTGCTCGAAATTCCGAAGAAGAAACTTGTTTGATCTATCAAGATTTTCTGCTGGATGAGGCGATGAAAGTCGATGAAATTTTGAAGGAAAATTCGATTGAAATTATCGATTTTATAAGGTTCGAATGCGGGGAACAAATCGATGATGAACTGATAGATATTGGTCAGAAAGTTGAGCTTGTTGAAACTTGTCAATAAATTGTGTTTGTAAAAATATATTATTATATCGAAATAAAATTGTTTTTTGAGTAAAGATTGTTTTGTTTTTGTAATGTCCTCTTACACTGTAAAAAAATCACGATATTACAGTAAAATACTAATAAAATTTTATTATAAACAAATCTGTAATTTTATTTTACCATAAATATTTTGTATTTCTACCTCAAAATACAATGGCCCGTATTCTGACCTTATTAAGGGGAGGTACCACTCTGAAAATTTCAGAAAATCGATTTTTTTTTTTACTTAAATGTGTTTTTTAAACCCTTTAGAACCAGGTTTTAAAGTATGGAAGCGTAAATCGCAATAATAAATGTGCAACAAAGCATTTTATAGAGAGCGCTCAGCAGCGCTCTGCTTGAACCTTGAAACTTTAAACGCGTTTTTCTAGAAACTATGTTTTTAAACTGCGTTGACAGCATACAAGTCGCAATTTTTGTCCGATTAATTTGGAATTTGGGGAAAATGTTGCCAAAACTTCAACTTAGGGATCAACTGGTCATTTTTTTGATAAGTAGTTTTTTCGATTTTAGCGACCCAAAAAAAGGACGAAATTTTCAAACTTTTTTTTCAAATGAGTATAACTTGGCGAAAAATGTATTTTTTTGAAATCCGGCCAGTTGATCCTTAAGTTACAATCTACTTTACATTTTAAAAACAAGAAAATTTATTTCAAATGGAAATTGAGCGCTCCAGCCTGTCAACGCAGCAGCAGTCTTTTTGGGACATGGTCTTGGTTCGGAGGTTGTAGCGGTCGCAATTGGTTACAAAAAGACTTCGAACTATTTGAAAATATAGAGGAATATGTGCCACATACAATGTAAAAAAAAGTAGTAATTTATTTACATTCCTGTGCCCAAAATTAATTCGTGAAAATAGCCTTTTTTTTTAGTATTCAGGGTGGTACCTCCCCTTAATAAAAGTGATTTTTGTCAAAAGTGCTTTTAACGTTAACTTAAAATTATTTATTAAGGAATTTATAATAGTTTATTTAAATTTTATAATAGCAAATATAATAAAAATTATCAAAAATAGAAAAACTATTCATATTTGGTCAAAAACAGAAGCAAAAAATTATTTTGAAATTAATGATAAAAGCACTATTTCACGAAAAAGTGAAGTGAAAATACGGGCCAATAATTTTTCATAATAATCAAATAAAGTAAGAATCTAAAGGCTATATAAAAAATTTCTACAAAATTTGTTTGTGTTTTTTGCTAATGTTACAGACGCCGTACCAAACGCTATACCACTTTTTCCTTGCAGTCAAAGTGGTAATTATTGAAAATGTGTGACGAAGTGCAACAGCCAGATTTGTCAGAAATTGCATATTTGACCAATAAAACATTAATTTTAACAAATTACGTAACAAATATTCTGTTTTACAACTATTAGTATGGTTAAGCTTCCTTGTTATGCATTTTTATTTATTTTTACTTTAATTTCGTTTGGAACGCTTGAAGAAAGTGTAGCATATGCCACTCGGAATAGACAGATCTTTTTGTGTTTCGCCTAGATTGGCTGTATCTGAATTTAACACAATAAAGATTGTTTTCTACTTTTCGTAACATAATACACTATTAAAATACTTTTTTTGTTTTAGGAAAAATACAAGAATAATAAAAATAATGTAAAATTATCGAATTTGATAATATTTTATTGAAAATTTGAAACAAAATATTAAATATTTCTGCTAATTTATCATTTAGTACTAATTTTACCAATTTTACAGCACATATTATTAAAATAAAGCTGCTTTAGTTTAAAGTTCTGTATTAATATTTATTTATTATCGACGTTTCGACGAACTAATCCTCCGTCTTCATCAAGAAAAATAATATATACGTTCGCGTGGACGTCATTATCCACATTCATAATTTCTCTCATACATGCTCTTTTGTTCCTACTACTTGGAAACTATCGCTCACGCAAGCCACTCTCTCAATCATACGACTCCAACTACTCATCGAACTTCCACGCAAACGTATACCATCAAAATCATTCAAATAAATCTTCTCAACAGCAAACGTTCAGTAGACATTCGCTCAACATGTCTCCGAACCATCTTAACTGACTAACACCAACTTTTGCTACAACATTTTTTCCTGAATTTCACACTCATCATACACTAATTGTATTTCGTACCCGATCTCTCCTATAGTAACACCACGTACCCCACGTAAAAATCTCATTTCCGCAGCAGTCATTTTTCTTTTATGCTTTTGCAAACCCAACATTCACTACCATACATCAACATAGGCATTAGGGAAATTTTTTCTAAAAATTTGATCAAAATCGGATAAATAACGTAGCCCCTATGAATTTTTAAAAACTTTAGTAATTTTTTTCTCGAAAACTTGGCATCACTGGAAAAAAATAAAACCACATGACCATACCATCTTGGGTACTAGACAAATTTATATTGAAAATTTCATTAAAATCGGTTGAACCGTCTAGGAGGAGTTGCGACCACAAAATTTTGACTTACAACCGAGCGAGCGAGCGAGCGATACATTACCACTTTGACTGCAAGGAAAAAATGGTATAGCGTTTGGTACGGTGTTTGTAACATTTTCAAAAAAAAAAAAATTGTATAGAAAACCTTCATATAGCCTCTAGATGACGAATCCGAACATAAATTTCGTAATTTTAATAAAATACAGTGTTGCCAACTTTCCGAAAAAAATTACTAAAATTTTTAAAAATTTATTACGGCCATGATGTTTAACCAATTTTGTTCAAATTTTCACAGAAAATTCTTCTGGTATTCATATAAATTAGTTAATTTCAACAAAGTACAGTGTAGCCAACTTTCTGAGAAAAAAATTACTATAATTTTAAAAAATTAATTATGACCACGTTATTTAACCAATTTTAATCAAATTTTCACTAAAGATTCTCCTGGTGCCCGCATAAATTATGCAATTTTTACAAAATACAATGTTGCCAAGTTATCGAGAAAAAAATTACTAAAATTTAAAAAAATTTATTGTGCCTACATTATTTATCCGATTTTGATCAAATTTTCAGAAAAGTTTCTCCTAGTGCCCACATAAATTATAATTGTATTAAAATACGATGTTGCCAACTTTCCGAAAAAAAAAAATTAATATTTTTCTAAAAATTTGTTTTGCCCGCATTATTTATCCGATTTTAATAAAAAAAATTACAGAAGATACCATTAACGCCTATAATATTACATATTAGCAAAATACAATGTTACCAACTTTTGGTGAACAAATTTTTTATTCCTATTTCTTATTATTTATGTGATAATGTCAAAGTGATCTATATATGGGTTTACCCATATACTTTTAATCTTGTTTTTAAAATAAAATATGAAATTAAATGATTAAATAAAATATAAAAAAAATAAAAATATATAAAAGTTAGTTAATATTTTGACGTTTTTCTAAATATAATAGCCATAAAATAAAACGGCTTTTGGTTGTAGTTCTGTATTTATATCCATTTATAAACGACGTTTCGGCAAACTCAATGTATGTTTTCATCTAAAAAACAAAAAGATATATTTACAGTAAATATACAGAACATAGAAACAAGTTACTAGATAACAAAATAAATAAATAGATTCTAAATTTGTAATTAAAAGAAGCCAGATTTTATTTAAATCAGTGTCCTTACACACTGATTAAAGTTATTTTTACCACTTTGACTGCAAGGAAAAAGTGGTATAGCGTTTGGTACGGTGTCTGTAACATTTTCAAAAAAAAATTGCATATAGAAATGCTTCATATAGCCTCTAGATGACAAATCTGAACATAATTTATGTGGTTGTATGGGTGTGCGTCGTCAGCTCGCTCGGTCGTAAAACAAAATTTTGTGATCGCAACTCCCCCTAGACGGTTCAACCGATTTTAATGAAATTTTCAGGATCAATCAATCAATCTAGTGCCCTAAATGGTCAAGTGGTTTTGGTTTTTTCCAGTGATGCCAACTTTCCGAAATAAAAATTACTAAAATTTTAAAAAATTTATTGTGGCTACATTATTTACCCAATTTTGATAAAATTATCAGAAAAGTTTCTCTTAGTGCTCACATAAAATATAATTTTATTAAAATACGGTGTTGCCAACTTTTCAAAAAAAAATTAATAATTTTCTAAAAATTTGTTATGCCCGCATTATTTATCCAATTTTAATCAAATTTTTACAAAAGATACCCTTAGCGCGTATAATATTATATATTATCAAAATACAATATTGTCAACTTTCGGTGAAAAATATTTTTATTTTTATTTCTTATCATTTATGTGATAATGTCAAAGTGGTCTATATATGGGTTTACCCATATACTCCTAATCTTGTTTTCTATATAACTTTGCATTGCTTCATCTTATCAATCTACTGTTAATATTGATGGGTGTTGCAATTATTACAGTATCTTCGAAATTTACATAATTAAAAATTTTATTAATTTTTTTCTCGAAAAGTTGGCAACACTGTATTTTGTCAAAATTATATTTCACGTTTACTTAAAATTACTTATTAACGTTAGTCAACGCGTGTCATGTGACACGTAACGCAAATACAAAACATGTTGAATTTCATATTGAATTTATTCGTTTAAATGACCATGATTTTTGAATATTTTCAATAAAAACCACTGAGGCTAAAATTAGATGAAAAACGAGCATTGTTTCAACCAGACTGGTTTTATCTGCCAGCTCTAGCTGTACTATAAAAAGCACTAATATTTTTTGTAATTTTTAGTTTACGTATATTTGAGTAGGAATACCACATATAAAAACCAAAACTTCAAAAATAATAAACATCTTTTTACAAAATTTTAATTATTTATTAATATTTATATTCTCTAATACATTTTATTAGTTGTTGCCAAATACAATTATTTTTTGTCATAACTATTTTAACATATAACATAAAAGTATAAATAAAATAGATTTAATCTTAGATGTGTATAAAAATGTTGTTTTAAGTTGGTACTGTTAGTAAAAGTTTTAATTGCAAATTTCACATTAAAGGTTTCTCTCGTGTATGTGTTCGCATGTGACGTTTTAAATTGTGATTTTGACTAAAACTCTTATTACAAGTTTCACATTTATAAGGTTTGTCTTTTGGATGTGTAAGTATATGTACTTTTAAATTGCTCTTTTGACTAAAACTTTTATTACAAATTTCACATTTATAAGGTTTGTCCCGTGTATGTGTATGCATATGTGTTTTTAAATTGATCTTTTGACTAAAACTTTTATTACAAATTTCACATTTATAAGGTTTTTCCCGTGTATGTATACGCATATGGGTTTTTAAATTGCACTTATGACTGATATTTTTATTACAAATTTCACATTTATAAGATTTGTCCCGTGTATGTGTATGCATATGTGTTTTTAAATGGATCTTTTGACTAAAACTTTTACTACAAATTTCACATTTATAAGGTTTGTCCCGTGTATGTGTATGCATATGTGTATTTAAATTGCTCTTTTTACTAAAACTTTTATTACAAATTTCACATTTATAAGGTTTCTCCTTTGTATGTGTACGTATATGTACTTTAAAATCTCTGTAATCAGTAATAGCCTTATTACAAATTTCACATTTATAAGGTTTCTCCTTTGTATGTGTATGCATATGTGTTTTTAAATTGATCTTTTGACTAAAACTTTGATTACAAACTTCACATTTATAAGATTTGTCCCGTGTATGTATACGCATATGGGTTTTTAAATTGTCCTTACGACTGATTTTTTTTACAAATTTCACATTTATAAGGTCTCTCCTTTGTATGTATACGCATATGTACTTTCAATTTCGATTTACTTAGCCAAACTTTTTCACATATTTTACATTGGAACGGTTTCTTTTCTGTGCGTGTCTGACTGTTTGTTTTTAAATTCGAATAATCACTGAAAGATTCTGCACAACTGCGACTGTTCTCAAAAGATGTTCCAGGTTGTAAACAATCGTTACTATTAGCAGTTTGTTTGTTAATTTCAGTATTTTCGACATCAGCCTCAAGTATTGTATTATTTCGCAAGTGTTCCAATTTTAAATTATATTTCATTTTAATATTGTTTGCCAATCTACACTCGGCAGAATTAAAACCACAAAATTTAAAACCTTTAATTTCATGCTCTTCAGTTTTAATTTCGTGTTCAACATCTACTTCGGTAAAATAATCATTGTTAATATTACTTTCATTGCGATTTTCTTCAGTAATTTCTTGTTTTATATCAGTTAGTAATGCGATTACGTCTTCACTCGGACATTCCAATTCTCTTTTTACGTTTATATCAATATCTATATCAATAGTGTCAGCGTCACCCTCTTCAATTGGTTCTGTCTTGACATTTGGAAGATAATGGTTAATATCCGTTTCTTCTACTTTACCATCATCTTCAAAATTTACGTGAATAGATTCGGAACCAGCAACAATATTTTCTTGTTCCATAATAACCACTTCTTCCTCATAATTCGCAAATTCTTCATCAGTTTGTTCTATATTCATATCATTCATGTAGTTGATTGCATTATTTTGTTCCAATTTTATTGCATTTATTACAATTTCATAATTTTCACTTTGTTCTGCATGTAGTCCATTTTGCATTTGCTCTAAATACTTTTCTAGAATTTTTTGCGAACATAAACAGTTCTGTAGAAATTTGTAACTTTGGTTTAACTGAACAATGCAGGTGTTGCATATGCCATTCGGTAAATTATTATTTACTTTTAGCTAAAAACACATAAATTTAATATAAAATATTAGATACTAAAATATAATACTTACAAGTCCTGGCGCAATTTGATTTAGTTTGTCGAATAAAGTAAGGTTAGGTGAATTGTAATTGGTCAAATCTGACGAGATATCTTTGTTAGTAATACATAAGCGACAGACCTTTGTAAACATAAACATGTTCATCTTTTTGTATTTTCAAGAGTTTATATAGTTTTATTATAAGTAAATATCATAATTAAATACACAAATAACCAATAACCAGTTAACATGTGACAAGTTTCTTTAGGAATTGTCTCTAGTGACTACACGTCAGTGGTGCCCAAACTTTTTTTGTAAAACAGGACAGAGTTTATAATATATATTCTCGTTTTTAATTTTGTTTTGTATTAAACTCAAGTAACACATATGCATTGTATAATTAATATATCATTTTATAATTAAGTAATAATTTTTAATATTTATTTTATAATTATAATTATATTATTATAATTATAATTACAGTAATTAATGTTTTTACAATATTTTATATGTATAAGCAGTAATACTAACAATATATAGCTATTTTATATATCTAATTGACTAAACGCCACCTAATATCTGACTAATGACGTCACTGTCAGCTCAGTAGTTGATCAGTTAAATTTTGTATTATAAATATTAGATAATGTTCACTATACGGGTTTTTGTTATATTTTGATGAAATCTATTTCAATCATTCTGATTTTCAAAATAACAAAATTTAAATGGTATCTGGAATATTGTTTTCTAATTTCTATAAAATCAACATGTATTTGAAAATATATAATCAATTCTTCTTTTTCTTATACATCAAACATTACCCAAAATTTTGCTGGCCAACTGTATTTGTAACATATTTTTGTAAGTCAACCTGGAATACTGTCAAATATAATATTTTTAGATTTTACTTATAGTAAAAATCTTTCTTTGCTAGAATATTTATTTGTAATTATAAATAGTTTTTTTGCAACATTATCATTTATGTACAAATGATAAAAATATATTGTCCACTATTTCTGTGGGTGCGTTCAACTAAAATAGGGTGCTTTTTATTCTTCTTCGTATACTAGAAATATTGCACAAAATTCATCTGGCCAACTGGATTTCTGTCAGATTTTCCTAAGTTAACCTCTAATACTATTAAATAAAATATTTTAATGTTTTACTTATTGTAAGAAGCTTGTTTGGTAGAAAATTTATTTTTAATCATGAGTGGTTTTATGCAACTTTGTCAATTATGTACGAGTGATGGAAATGCATTATTCACTATACTTAAACTGGATTCAGATGGCAAACGTTTCGTAGATAAATTGGAAGCAATTATGCCAGAAATTGTAAGAATGAAATAATTTGTTTTGATTGTAATATACATTATTATTTTTGAATCTTTTACTTTTCTTATTTTAGGTAGATTGCAGAATCAAATTACCGAATGGTATTTGTACAATTTGCGCTGTTCGGCTGAACGATGCTTATAAATTTATTTAAAACAATGTTTTGATTCTCAAATAATATTAAAACAACATTTAAATGAAGAAGGTTGTCGATTATGTGCTGGTGGTGATAATATAACATTTACTTTAAGTACAATGGATTCGGATAACATATTGTTATCATATAAACTGGAAACTATTGCATCGGAAATTGAAATTAATTTTTATTGCTCTTTATTTTTTATACAAATTATAGTATTATCTTTATTGATTAATATTATATCATTTGTTTGCTAGGAATGTAAATATTTCCAAAAAAGCCCGTTTGTGTATATACAATGGAGTTTAGGTGCCTACGTTGATGTATAGTAGTGAATGTTGGGTTTGGTTGTAAAAGTATAAACGGAAAATGACTGCTGTGAAAATGAGATTTTTACGTGGGGTATGTGGTGTAAATAGGAGAGATCGAGTACGAAATAGATGAGTGTGAAATTCGAGAAAAATGTTGTAGCAAAAGTTGGTGTTAGTCAGTTAAGATGGTTCGGAGACATGTTGAGCGAATGCGTCTAATAAACGTTTGCTGTTAAAAAGATTTATTTGAATGATTTTGATGGTATACGTTTGCCCAGTGGATCAGTCCGATGAGTAGTTGGAGTGGTATGATTGAGAGGGTGGCTTGCGCGTGCGAAAATTTTCAAGTAGCAGAAATAGAAGTGAGCATGTATGAGAGAGGAATTATGAATGTGGATGAAGCGAAAGTTGCTTGTGCTGGATAGGAATGTTTGGAGACGACTGATTTCGGGATGATAAAAAGAGTTTGTGCTACACCCTTTTGGGTACATGGCGTGATTGTGTATGTGTGTATGTATGTATGTATGTTTTTGGCAAGTTTCTGGCTGCGCCACTGTTTTTAAAAGCTATTGAGAAATTTAATCAAAAGTCATATATTATATAAATTATAGATTTATAAATAAACAAATTTATAATAAATTGAAATGTGATCTAACTGTCGCGAAAAGTTAATAAAATATAATAATTTTTCTAAAACCACAAACAATAATATTTATAAAAGAGCTCATATACGAATTTCGAATGCTAAGTTTTTATCAACAGTAGCAATTGATAAAGTCCTAATCAGTCATGTAAGGTTACACAAATACTTAACGTACCGTGTGGTCAAAGATCACTAATTAACACCGATTACAAATCATGTAAGTTGTAAATGTTAAAACCTTTTGTTTTTTTTTGCAGTGTAGCCAGTTCATTCAGAATTGGCCAAAGGCGTACTCACACATGTAGAAAATGGTGGGTGTACAGGTATATTATATACAGTGCGAGTGTAAAGTCTGGAACTATCGCAATAAATCTTTTATTAAACGTTTTTGAAAAAATCCTCGAATACGTCAATTTTTATCTTATGTGAGACATATTTTACTGTAATCGTCACTTAAAGATCGTCTTTTGTTTTTGAGTTACGACGTAAGCGATAATTTTTTTAAATAGAAACCTATATTTTTTATTATTGATTTTGGTAGTACTTTTGATTCCGTTTCCAACCATATAAAATTTTAAATATGTTATATTTGAAAAAAATTGAGAAAAATAATCTTATTCTGACAGTTGTAGCTATTGTTTTTTATTTTATACACTAATAACTAGATTCATTTTGCCAATTTAATTAGTTTTTAATATTTAAACTTTAAGATTATTTTTCTCAATTTTTTTCAAATGTAACATATTTAAAATTTTATATGGTTGGAAACGGAATAAAAAGTACTACCAAAATCTATAATAAAAAATACAGGTTTCTATTTAAAAAAATTATCGCTTACGTCGTAACTCAGAAACAAAAGACGATCTTTAAGTGACGATTACAGTAAATATGTCTCACATAAGATAAAAATTGATGTGTTCGAGGATTTTTTCAAAAACGTTTAATAAAAGATTTATTGCGATAGTTCCAGACTTTACACTTGCACTGTATATATATAAATATATACCAGATTGCGGGGCAGAAACTGTCATTCAGTCACCAAGCACTGAGGATGTCATCTATGATGTATGGCGAAACGTCTGCAACGAGGATAGATCAACCACGGCATATCAGCCCAGAAAATTCTATACATTCAACAAATGTTAATGTTTACAAATCTGCATCAAAAATATAGGTCCCAAAAAAGAAATTATAATAATTAATAATTATTAAATTTGTTATGTTTATCATATTTTATATAGAATATTTTATTATATTTATTAATGTTCTTTATATTGTACAATAAATATATTTTTTATATATAGATGCGAGTGTGTGCGTAAAAATTTAAATAAAATTATATATTTTTCCTGTTTAATAACGTAATTTTGATTTGATTGACTTTCTTATTGCAGCATTTCGAGAAAGTATTGAAAGCAAAATGTATTTTTAATTTTTTTATTTTATATTTAATTCATTTGTTTCTTCTCGTCTGAAGATTATTTTTCCAAAATATTTTTCTCATATAATCTTTATTTAGTTTGTATACATAAATGCAGTACGATTTAATATGCTTATAAAATTATGTGATTTATTAATTATATTAATTAAAAATTTTCAGACTATTTATAAATAGATGTGTAAAATATAGTTAGATTTCTTCAATACTTATGTATGTGTTTAATTATAAATTCTATACAAACCTATTTGTGATAAAACAGAAACCATTTTTATTAAATTATTTTAAATTTTTGCAAATAAAATTAATTTGTGTTTGATTGTAAAAATTAAAATATAGTTTTGTGATGGTAAGTAGTATACAGTATAGTAAAATATCTTTCAGAACTCATTATATTAAAATAAAACGGCTTTAGATTGAAGTTCTGTATTAATATTTATTAATAATCGACGTACATACGTATATGTAGGTATGTATTGAATTGCGAAGATTTCTAATATGTTTCAAAACTGCGTAAATTGCTATTTAGAAATAATTTCATTATTCAACTAGTTACTAGTGTAAATACTTTTACACGAGAAATAACCAAATATAATAATTAGAGTTTTACTTCATTTATTTTTGTAATTTCATCAGTGTCCGGATACGCGCAGACGTAAATTTTTAACAAGACCGTTAAAATATTTTTCCAAAAACAAAGAAACAAGTTTCTTGTGTGTTTATATTATTTTTTACTTGAAAGAGTTACCTGGTTATAAAACTCTTTACCACTCTTTGTCTTTCAACTAGCCAAATCGTTTTTTTACTATTATTTTTTTGAATTATACTATGTTTCTCAAAAAACTATGTTAGAATATTAAATAAAACACTGCCTCAGTTCTGTATTATTATTTATTTATAATCGATGTTTCGACGAACTCAACGTACGTAATTAATATTTCTTAGATGATTTGTGAGAATTAATAATTCTTTGGTTGAATATATAGGTAATTTCTGACCATCTTTGGCGGTGCACATTGCATTTGTTGCACTTGTTTACATGTTTTTAATAATCAAATTAAGTTTCAAGCGAAAATAAACAATGCAATTGTCAATTAACTTAACTTGATGTAATAGTTTTCGTAATATGGTCGCCGAAGATATCACTGCCACACCAGCGGTGTGTAGTAACTAGCTGCTGTATAATAATGTCATTATTGATAATAACATTATTAAAGACTAAAGAACAACAAAATGACAAAGTAGAGCGATCTACTAACGAAAAAATAGGTAAATTTCAATTGCAAAAACAATCACCATAAACAATTAAACAATTTTCCGAAGAGAAAGTTATCGAAATTACAGGAATACATACATACACAATCAGGCCATGTACCCAAAAGGATGTGGCACAAACTCTTTTTAACATCCCAAAATCAGTCGCCTCCAAACATTCCAATCGAGCACAAGCAACTTTTGCTTCATCCACATTCATAATTCCTCTCATACATGCTCTTTTATTCCTGACACTTGGAAACTTTCGCTCATGCAAAACACTCTCACACCACAAAAAAAATAATATTAATAATTGTAGTATATCGGTCACTATCAGAAGATGTAGACGAATTTCTACATAAATTGAACTCAGCACTAAATGAAATTACGGAAAATTTTAAACACATACAATCTTCGTTACAGGATTGCTGAACGCATCAAATTTAAATTTGAAAATGTTTTATCAATTGTTAATTAATCTAGCTGTTTGTCTAAAAAACCCCATACACTTACAAACAAATTGCTCAAACTGGTATTGCATAACAGGTCGTTGTGTAAATAAGGCCGTCCATACATTAAACGAAATTTAAACAAAAGAAAAAAATACAAAAAATAAGTTTAGTATTAATCCTGCAGCTAAAGTCAATAAACTTCATTCAATATTTATTGACTTTACTTACATGATTAAACCAAATTGAAAGGAATTAAAAAAAAATTTATTTATATTATTAAATTAGATAAAAACAACTCATTAATACATATTACATAATAGTATTGATTTATTTATTGATTTGAATTTTATTATAAATAACATTTAATATATTTTACATATTTAATAATAATAAAATTAATATAGATTGAAAAAATATATAAAATTGATTTGGGCAAATACTTTCATCTTTACAATAGAATAATCAAAAAATTGTTATCTTTCTTGTCACAATAAAGACTGTCAATTTCAATTTGTATCAGGAACGCATAAACAAAGTTTATTGTCATTTCATGTTGTGTTATAAATTATCAAATACATGTTGATTTTTATAGAAATTAAAAAATATTATTGTACATAAAATCTAATTCAGACTACCGTTTTAGTTTTACGCACAAACGCAAGAGCTGATTAATCAAAATACTAACAAATATTTGACGTAAAAACTAAAAATGTGTCAAGTGTTGTTTGGATTGGTCAAATTGTTGTGTTTCTGCATAAAACTAAAACAGCAGTCTGAATAAGACTTAACATTTTAATTTTATTTAAAATAATAATCATGTAAAAAAAAAGTACTGACAAATTATATTCAGACTGTCAACAGTTTTAC
Source organism: Clivina fossor (assembly GCA_963966155.1). NCBI lineage: Eukaryota > Metazoa > Arthropoda > Insecta > Coleoptera > Carabidae > Clivina > Clivina fossor. The sequence continues at coordinate 1,427,849 of OZ014567.1, forward strand.
GATTTAGTTTCAGTTTTACGATTAACACAGCGAAATAACATGAAAAATGCTGTTTAAAATCATTTTTGACTTTACTGTTTACATTGCATAAGTTGTAAACAGTTTTTGGTTACCTTCAATACAATTATTTTTTTACAGTTTAAGTTGTTTTATTTTGTTAAATAAGTCTGAAGAAGAATTTATGATTATAAAAAATAAGACCTGTACAATCATTTGAAAAATACGAATGCAAAATAGAACACTTAGAAAAGTATAAGACATAAATATAATTTTATAGGTTTATAAAAAGAATTCGCCATCTGTTTTGTTAATTTTTCTTCTGATGTGTCTAAAATGAATGTTATTTTATTATATGAAATACGCGTTTTCAAAATAATATTAATTTTTTCTTCGAAACTGATCATTTACATATTATAATTTGACATTTCTTTTAATAAAAACATATACACATCGATATCTCATTTTAGTAAAATGTGATGGGCCGTTCTTAAAACATAAGTAAATTTTAGTTAGAAACCTTGGCCATTTTGCTAATGAAACTAAATCCGTACATTTGAAATGTATTCATTTAAACTCACATGCAGTTCGGTTCAGAATCGCTAAAACATAAAACTGATTTCGCTGGCGAAAGAGCCGTCCGAATGAAGCTTAACAATATTTAAAAATTAGTCATTAATAAAAAGAGAACTACAAAAATTAAATTGTCACACTATGAATACGAATATCTTTCTTTTTAATTTCTACTTTGAGGAAAAGTTTTCTATTTCGCATTCATCAGGTTTCTCTTTCGGATGAGAACGGATATGTCTTTTTAATTGTTCACTCCAAGTAAAAGTTCTCTCACATATTTCGCATTTATAAGGTCTTTCATTTGTATGAGAACGAATATGACTTCTTAAACTTGCACTTTGAGTAAAAGTTTTCTCACATATTTCGCATTTATAAGGCCTTTCATTCGTATGTATACGAATATGCGTTTTTAAGTTTGAATTTACAGTAAAAGTTTTCTCACATATTTTGCATTTATAACGCCTTTCATTCGTATGTATACGAATATGCCTTTTTAAATTTGAATTTACAGTAAAAGTTTTCTCACATATTTCGCATTTATAAGGTCTTTCATTTGAATGAGAACGGATATGTATTTTTAAAATTCCACTCTGAGTAAAAGTTTTCTCGCATATTTCGCAATTATAAGGTCTCTCATTTGTATGAATAAGAATATGCGATTTTAAAGTTCCACTCTGAGTAAAGGTTCTCTCACATATTTCGCACTTATAAGGTCTCTCATTTGTATGTATACGAATATGCCTTTTTAAATGAGCATATCGAGTAAAAATTTTCTCACAAGATGTACATTTATGAGATTTTCCTTTCTTTACAGATTCATCATTTTCATTCAAATTTCTAATAGCTTGACAACGTTTTCCATCGGTTTCATTCTCAAAATCAGAATATTCTTCCTTAATTATTAATTCTGAATGTAAATCTAAAGATTCTGATTTCAAACTTTCTTCAAATTTAATATTTGTATCATTTTCCAAATCTATTTCAATAGCTTCTTCTTTCATACAAGCAGCATCAAAATTTGTATTATTTTGTGATTCTAAACTACCTTCAATTTTAATGTTTATATCAGTTTCCAAATCTAAATTAATGTATTCTTCATCAATATTCTCTTCTTTAATTTCGCTTTCAGTTTTAATTTCGATTTTCATAACTTCACTATTTGGCGATTGTTGTTTGGCATATCGCTTTAAAATTTCATGCGATTTAAAACATTTTTCTACAAATTTATACGTTTCATTTAATCGAACAGAACAAATTGAGCAAATACAATCGGATAACTTCTCAGTACATTCCAGCTAAAAATATAATTTAAAATTACATATTAGGTATATACATTATAATAAAAATCTCTAATTTAAAGGGAGCTTAATAAAGAAACATATTACTACTAATAACATCAAGTCCCTATGATATTTAACTAATATTTGATTTATTTGAGAGATCTAAATCCTACTATAAGCTGTGTGGGTACGTTACTTGGTTATGGAGTAACAAATGATTAAAAATACAAATTACAAATGTAAAACCAAATTTTTATTAGCCTGAACACACTCAACAACATTTTTCTCATAATAACTATTCCCACGACTCTTACAGAAACAAATCTTACTTAATTAATAAGTTTATTATAAGCAAATCTAATCAAATACATTTAGAACAGGTTAATCTATAGATATAAAGCACATTGTAATTAAGTATGTTTGTCCGGTTTTGGAATGCAACGTGGAAAGCGAGTTATAAAGTTGAAATAATGGAAAAAAAATCCAAAAGTGGGAATAAGTATGCGTGAACCGCAGGAAAATCGCTATAAATGGAAAAACTTAATTAAGTAAACAGATTTTAATGGAACTTTTATTAACAGTTAGGTAGTTTTTCATGAAAGATTCTACTATGAGGCAATGCAATGTGGGTCGCAGGCGAACGTTGTAAACGATAAAAATTGACCAGACATAGCAATTAAGTTAAAATAGATTTAAAGTAAATAAAACAGTAAAATCGCAGTAATTCTTACAAATTCACTTGTCAGTTCTAATTTTAGCATGCACATATAATTTCGTTTCGTGGACCTGGCTAAAGTTAGTATTTTACTTACAATTTCCGATGCAATGGTTTCCAATTTGTATTGGAACAATACATTATCCGTATCCATTGTAGTTAAAGTAAATGTTATATTATCACCACCAGCACATAGTCGACAAACCGCTTCATTTAAATGTTGCTTTAATATTATTTGAGAATCGAAACATTGTTTGATAAATTTATAAGCATCATTCAGCCGAACAGCGCAAATTGTACAAATACCATTCGGTAATTTGATCTTGCAATCCACCTAAAATAAGAAAAGTAAAAGATTCACAAACAATAATGTATATTACAATCAAAACAAATTATTTCATTCTTACAATTTCTGGCATAATTGCTTCCAATTTATCTACGAAACGTTTGCCATCTGAATCCAGATTAAGTATTATAAACAATACATTTTTATCACTTGTACATAATCGGCAATGTTGCATGAAACTATTCATGATTCAAATTAAATTTTCTACCAAAAAAGCTTCTTACAATAAGTAAAACACAAAAATATTATATTTGACAGTTGTATTGGAGGTTAACTTATAAAAACTTGTTAGGAATCCAGTTGGCCAGATGAATTTTGTGTTATGTTACTTCGTTATAAGAAGAAGAATAAATAGCAGCCTATTTTTACTGAACGCAACATATTTAATTTTAAAAATGTTTTATCAATTGCTACTTGAACTATTAAATTCAAATAAAAGAAAAAAATAGAAAGATTAAGATTAGTATTCATTCTGTAGCTAAGGTCAATAAAGTTAAATGAAGTAATTGCTAGCAGTAACCAATCACAAACTAAAAATTTACTTCATTCAATATTAATTGACTTTACCTACAGTATCGTCACCTAAATATTAATGTAAACAATTACTTTAAATATAATTTGTCACTTTTTTACTTGATTATTTTAAACCAGAACTAAATGTTGTATGTAGAATAATATTTCTTAATTACTATATATATATATATATATATATATATAATATATATATATATATATATATATATATATATATATATATATATATATATATATATATATATATATATATATATATATAATATATATATATATATATATATATATATATATATATATATATATATATATATTATATATATATGAAAATTTATAATACAACATTCAACTGGTCAACTATTTCGGACAATAATTTTACAGTGTCATCTATACGGTAATGTTTGAATTATTTAAAAAATTTAATTATCCGGTCGATAAAAAAGAAAACTGTAATTTGATTACTAGTAGTGCAGTCTATGGACTATTTTTAAACAAGTATTGAAATAATTGTATTCTTTTGATCACAATGAAGTCTGAGAAGTCCACTTGGTATTAGGAACACATGAATAAAGTTGAAAATAACTAAATGTTTCTTCATGTTGAAGAATTATTTTTACCACTTTGACGGCAAGGAAAAAGTGGTATAGCGTTTGGTATGGTGCTTGTAACATTTTCAAAAAAAAATTGTATATAGAAATCTTTCATATAGCCTCTAGATGACAAATCTGAACTTAGTTTATGTGGGTGTATGGATGTGCGTCGTCAGCTCGCTCGCTCGCTCAATCGGTCGTTAGACAAAATTTTGTAATCGCAACTCCTCCTAGACGGATCAACCGATTTAAATGAAATTTTCAGGATAAATTTGCCTAGTGCCCAAGATAGACATGTGGTTTTGGTTTTTTCCAGTGATGTCAACTTTCAGAGAAAAAAATTACTCAAGTTTTTAAAAATTTATTGTGGCTACATTATTTATCCGATTTTGATAAAATTTTCAGGAAAGATTCACCTAGTGTCCACATACATTTCGTAATTTTAATAAAATACAGTGTTGTCAACTTTCTGAGAAAAAAATTACTAAAATTTTTAAAAATTTATTACGGCCATATTGTTTAACCGATTTTGTTCAAATTTTCACAAAAGATTTTTCTAATATCCATATAAATTAGGTAATTACAACAAAGTACAGTGTTGCCATCTTTTTGAGAAAAAATTACTAAAATTTTAAAAAATTTATTATGACCACGTTATTTAACGGATTTTAATCAAATTTTTACTAAAGATTCTCCTGGTGCCCGCATAAATTATGCAATTTTAACAAAATACAGTGTTGCTAACTTATCGAGAAAAAAATTACTAAAATTTAAAAAATTTATTGTGGCTATATTATTATGTATATGGGTTTACCCATATACTTCTAATCTTGTTTATTTATGCATTGTTATATATATTATATAAATTAGTGCCAACTCAAGTATCTCAGGTGTACAAACATTTTAAAAATTAAACTACGTTTTAACTGTAATTAGGTTGCGAAATTGTTTAAATCGGGATAATTTCGACGCTTTTATGCTCGTGGTTTGCGAAAAACATATTTTGGAAAAATTGGATAATGAAGAGATTATTTAACAAGATTAGAAGTATATGGGTAAACCCATATATAAACCACTTTGACATTTCTCGGAAAATTGGCAACACTGTATTTTAATAATATTATAATTTATGTGGGCACTAGGAGAAACTTTTCTAAAAATTTAATCAAAATCCAATAAATAATGTAGACACAATGATTTTCTAAACAATTTTTTTTTCCTCGATAAGTTGGCAAATGGCAACACTGTATTTTGTTAAAATTGCATAATTTATTTAGGCACTAGCAAAATTTTTTATGAAAATTTGATTAAAATCGGATAAATAAAGTGATCATAATAAATTTTTACAAATTTTAGTAAATTTTTTTCTCGGAAAGTTGGCAACACTGTATTTTCTTAAAATTACGAAAATTATATGACTACTAGGAGAATCTTTTGTGAAAATATGAGTAAAATCGGTTAAATAACATGGCCATAAATTTTTTTTAAAAATTTTAGTAATTTTTTTCTCGGAAAGTTGGCAACACTGAATATTAATAAAATTATATAATTAATGGGAGCAATAGCAAATTTTTTTCTGAAAATTTGATTAAAATCGGATATATAAAGTAGCCAATATAAATTTTTAAAGACTTTAGTAATTTTTTTCTCGGAAAGTTGACATTACTGGAAAAAAAATAAAAGCACATGACCTTATCTTAAACACTAGACAAATTTATTCTGAAAATTTCATCAAAATCGGTTGAACCGTCTAGGAGGAGTTACGCCCACAAAATTTTGACTTACGACCGAGCGAGCTGACGACGCACATCCATACACCCACTTATAAACTAAGTTCAGATTCGTTATCTAGAGGCTATATGAAGGATTTTTATACACAATTTTTTTTTTGCTAATGTTACAGACACCGTACCAAACGCTATATCACTTTTTCCTTGCAGTCAAAGTGGTAATTATAATTATTTTGATAATAACAATGAAAATAATAATAATAAAATTTGCACGGTCTTAAGAACCTGACTAACCATGCGTCATTGTCCAGGCGACATTTTAAATCTTTTTCCTCTAAAAAAACGCAAAAAAAATTAATATAACATTAAATTATAACAATTAATAATAATAATAATTAATATACATTAATTTTTATTTTTTTAAAATATTATATTTGATACAGTTACAGCCATCTACCAGCTGAAAGTCATACTAAGGCTATTGGAAGAATGAAAATTTTATTGGTTTGTGTCCTTGCTAAAGAGCTTTATTATGTAAAATCATTTTTGTACAAAATATTATTATATTATTAACATTAAATTAAGACATTTATTAACAAATATAATAATAATAATTAATACATATTAATATTTATTTTTTTAAAATATTATATTTGATACAGTTACAGCCATCTACCAGCTGAAAGTCATACTAAGACTATTGCGAGAATGAAAATTTTATTGGTTTGTGTCCTTGCTAAAAAGTTTTTATATGTAAAATCATTTTTGTACAAAATATTATTATATTATTAACATTAAATTAAAACATTTATTAACAAATATAATAATAATAATTAATACACATTAATATTTATTTTTTTAAAATATTATATTTGATACAGTTACAGCCACCTACCAGCTGAAAGTCATACTAAGGCTATTGGGAGAATAAAAATTTCATTGGTTTGTGTCCTTGCTGAAGAGTTTTATATGTAAAATTATTTTTGTACAAAATATTATTATATTATTATTAACATTAAATTAAAACATTTATTAACAAATATAATAATAATAATTAATTCACATTAATTGTTATTTTTAAAAAATATTATATTTGATACAGTTTCAGCCATCTACCAGCTGAAAGTCATACTAAGGCTATTGGGTAAATGAAAATTTGATTGGTTTGTGTCCTTGCTAAAGAGTTTTATTAAGTAAAATTATTTTTGTACAAAATATTAAAAAAATTAACCTTCAAAAAGTCTATGTCCCAGTTTTTATTTGGTTATTTATTTCAAAATATACAATATTTCAAGTATGTTTTATTTTTTTATAAAACCTGTATATATATATATATATATATATATATATATATATATATATATATATATATATATATATATATATATATATTTGTAGAAATAGACTCAATGAACAAGAGAACAAGGAAAGATTTAGATTATAAATTTAAAAAGTTGCCTTTTTACAAAAGTTATATTGCTTCCCTTAGCTAGGCAACAATAGATATATATATATATATATATATATATATATATATATATATATATATATATATATATATATATGCGCATTTTTGATAAACAAGTTTTAAATGTTTTTCCGTTTTAAACCTGCAGTTTTGGTCGCAACATTATTTTCTGATCGTAGAAACAAGTCAGTGTTCGCGCGCCCTTTGATGAAAAAACATACGCAGTTATTTGTTTTTGGGTGAAAAATGTTGTGAAATTTGCTACAATTTGTGTATTGTCAAGTGTTTATCGCGAGTTTTTAGCTTGTGTGGTTTTTCTTTACAAGAAATCCGGAGATTTAGTGTGAAATTGATGAGTTTCGTGAATTCGTTCAATTTGGTTGCATTGAGAAAAATGAATATTTACGCTAAATATATTTATATTGAAAAAGGTGACGACACAAACACAAAATATTAAAAATAACAAAATAACTATATTGAAAAATTAACTATAAATAGAATAAAAACAAAAATTTAATACCATCAATTTCTATGTATATAGTATTACAGTCTTAATTCGAAATATAGTATTCAAATATATATATATGTGAGTAGATTTTAAAAATGTATAAATTTGTGAATACAGTAAACATAATCGTATATTTCAAATAAATATCTACTTATTCTTATCGAATTTGTTAAATATCTATTTGTTCTCAGTGTGTACTTTGCCAGTGTGTTTTTCGTCGCATATTCTGCCATAAGAAACGTGTCGGCTATCATCATAAGCCGGTGCCCCAAAGCAAAAATCCAATCAATGATTTTGAAGCGAGATTGTAAGTAATTTTTGCATGATTTTCAAGCGAGATTGTAAGCAATTTTAACATGATTTTTTCGGTTGATTTTACTGATTTCATAGGAAATTTTTTAGATTACAGAAATTTTACTCGAGATTTTTAATTAACAAGATTAGAAGTATATGGGTAAACCCATATATAAACTACTTTGACATTTCTCGGAAAGTTGGCAACACAATATCTTTAATAAAATTATAATTTATGTGGGCACTAGGACATACTTTTCTGAAAATTTGATCAAAATCGAATAAATAATGTAGCCACAATGAATTTTTAAAAAATTTTGTGATTTTTTTCTCGATAAGTTGGCAACACTGTATTTTGTTAAAATTACATAAATTATATGAATACTAGGAGAATCTTTTGTGAAAATTTGAGTAAAATCGGTTATATAACATGGCCATAATGAATTTTTTAAAACTTTAGTAATTTTTTTCTCGGACAGTTGACAACACTGGATATTAATAAAATTATATAATTAATGGGAGCACTAGAAAAATATTTTCTGAAAATTTGATCAAAATCGAATAAATAACGTAGCCAATATAAATTTTTAAAAATTTTAGTAATTTTTTTCTCGGAAACTTGTCATCACTGGAAAAAACTAAAACCACATGACCATCTTGAGTACTAGACAAATTTATCCTGAAAATTTCATTAAACTCGGTTGAACCGTCTAGGAGGAGCTGCAATCACAAAATTTTGACTGACGACGCACATCCATACACCCACTTATAAAATAAGTTCAGATTCGTCTGATCTAGAGGCTATATGAAGGATTTCTATACACAAATTTTTTTTTGTTTTGAAAATGTTAGACACCTTACCGAACGCTATACCACTTTTTCCTTGCAGTCAAAGTGGTAATTATAGGATCTTGTACGTATACAAATAATTTAATGTGTTTTAAATCTTCTTCGAAAAATATTTCAGTAAATATACATACTAAATATACATACTAAACTGTTAATGATTTTACTAGGATTTTAACTATGATTTTACTAGGATTTTACTAGGGATTTGGATAAATTTGTACACCCGATTTTATAAGTAAATATAGACTTAAATATTTACAAACTGTTAAATAATTTGACGAATTTTAACAAACTATGATTTTACTAGGATTTGAATAAATTTGTCCACCAGATTTGACAAGTGGCTTCTTTTCTCGTACGGGGTACTGTTTACGGAATTTCAAGGTCATTTCAATTCGTATTTTGATGAGTGGCAAATGTTTTATTGTTTGTTGGCTTTAATCATTTTTGATTTTTTTTTTTCAATATTAATCGAATCATTTAAATCGGTTTCTAATTAATTAGTTCTTTTTACCAAATTTTTATTTGTAACAAGATTAGAAGTAGATATGGATAAACCCATATATAGACCACTTTGACATTTCTCGGAAAGTTAGGGCAACAATGTATTTTAATAATATTATAATTTATATGGGCACTAGGAAAAACTTTACTAAAAATTTGATCAAAATCGAATAAATAATGTAGACACAACAAATTTTTCAAAAAATTTTTTTCGATAAGTTTATAAGTTTGTATAATTTATTTAGGCACTAGGAAAATCTTTTATGAAAATTTGTTAAATAAAGTGGTCATAATAAATTTTTAGAAATTTTAGTAATTTTTTTCTCAGAAAGTTGGCAACACTTTGTTTTGTTAAAATTACATAAATTATACGAATACTAAGAGAATTTTTTTTGAAAATTTTAGTAAAGTCGGTTAAATAACATGGCCATAATAAATTTTTAAAAATTTTAGTAATTGTTTTCTCGGAAAGTTGGCAACACTGGATATTAATAAAATTATATAATTGATGTGAACATTAGGGATATTTTTTCTGAAAATTTGATCAAAATCGAAAAAATAATGTAGCCATTATGAATTTTTAAAAATTTTAATAATTTTTATCTCGGAAAGTTGGCATCACTGGAAAAAAATAAAACCACATGACCATTTTGAGTACTAGATAAATTTATTCTGAAAATTTCATTAAAATCGGTAGAACCGTCTAAGAGGAGTTGCGGCCACCCACATACCCACATAAACTAAGTTCAGATTCGTCTGATTTAGAGGCTATATGAAGGATTTCTATACAATTTTTTTTTTTTTGAAAATGTTACACACCGTACGCGCACGCTATAGCACTTTTTCCTTGCAGTCAAAGTGGTAACAATATTGTTCCTAGTTCAGTTCGTCGAAACATCGATTAACACAGAACTTAAACTTGAAGCAATTTTATTTCGGAAAAAATTTAATTACTTCAACATAGAATACATTCATTAATTAATAGCTGCTTACATATTATATTATAAATACAAGGAAAATCTCTCTTTGTCTAACATTTTCAAAAAAAAAAAAGAAATTGTGTGGAAATTCTTCATATAGGGCTCTAGATTAGACGAATCTGAACTTAGTTTATGGATTTGTTATAAATTCATCTTATTCTTTTCTTTATAAATTTTAATTACCAGGGTATATTATTGACTAATTATTCAATTATTATTAATTTTCATTAATAAATTGTAACTTTTAAACTAGTTATAATATTTTATGAAGTAAGTTATAAAAAAAAAATGTGGGATGAAAAATATTTAATTATAAAAAACATCTAATTTTATATAAAATTATTAAAAATAATTATAATTAAGATTGTTAATGGGGGGGGGGGGGGAATAATTATTTTTTCTCAAATATATTCATATATAAAATAATAACAGAAACTGTCACTAAAATTTCTAATAATTGTTTCATTTATTTGTTAAACAGAATAAATAGTTTTCTTGTTTTTTTTTTCAAAATAGCGCTAAACATTAAAAATTAACACAGAACTATGAAAGTTAAATAATTTCCTTGTTTTTTTTCAAAATGGCGGCAAACATTAAACATTAACACAGAACTATGAAAGTTAAATAATTTTCGTGTTTTTTTCAAAATAGCGGCAAACATTAAAAATTAACACAGAACTATGAAAGTTAAATAATTTCCTTGTTTTTTTCAAAATGGCGGCAAACATTAAAAATTAACACAGAACTATGAAAGATAAATAGTTTCCTTGTTTTTTTTCAAAATGGCGGCAAACATTAAAAATTAACACAGAACTATGAAAGATAAATAGTTTCCTTGTTTTTTTCAAAATTGCGGCAAACATTAAAAATTAACACAGAACTATGAAAGATAAATAGTTTCCTTGTTTTTTCAAAATGGCGGCAAACATTAAAAATTAACACAGAACTATGAAAGTTAAATAGTTTCCTTGTTTTTTCAAAATGGCGGCAAACATTAAAAATTAACACAGAACTATGAAAGTTAAATAGTTTCCTTGTTTTTTTCAAAATGGCGGAAAACATTAAAATTTAACACAGAACTATGAAAGATAAATAGTTTCCTTGTTTTTTTCAAAATGGCGGCAAACATTAAAAATTAACACAGAACTATGAAAGTTAAATAATTTCCTTGTTTTTTTTCAAAATGGCGGCAAACATTAAAATTTAACACAGAACTATGAAAGTTAAATAGTTTTCTTGTTTTTTTTTCAAAATGGCGGCAAACATTAAAATTGAACACAGAACTATGAAAGATAAATAGTTTCCTTGTTTTTTTTCAAAATGGCGGCAAACATTAAAAATTAACACAGAACTATGAAAGATAAATAGTTTCCTTGTTTTTTTCAAAATTGCGGCAAACATTAAAAATTAACACAGAACTATGAAAGATAAATAGTTTCCTTGTTTTTTTCAAAATGGCGGCAAGCATTAAAAATTAACACAGAACTATAAAAGTTAAATAATTTCCTTGTTTTTTCAAAATGGCGGCAAACATTAAAAATTAACACAGAACTATGAAAGTTAAATAGTTTCCTTGTTTTTTTCAAAATGGCGGAAAACATTAAAATTTAACACAGAACTATGAAAGATAAATAGTTTCCTTGTTTTTTTCAAAATGGCGGCAAACATTAAAAATTAACACAGAACTATGAAAGTTAAATAGTTTCCTTGTTTTTTTCAAAATGGCGGAAAACATTAAAATTTAACACAGAACTATGAAAGATAAATAGTTTCCTTGTTTTTTTCAAAATGGCGGCAAACATTAAAAATTAACACAGAACTATGAAAGTTAAATAATTTCCTTGTTTTTTTTCAAAATGGCGGCAAACATTAAAATTTAACACAGAACTATGAAAGTTAAATAGTTTTCGTGTTTTTTTCAAAATAGCGGCAAACATTAAAAATTAACACAGAACTATGAAAGATAAATAGTTTCCTTGTTTTTTTTCAAAATGGCGGCAAACATTAAAAATTAACACAGAACTATGAAAGTTAAATAGTTTCCTTGTTTTTTTCAAAATTGCGGCAAACATTAAAAATTAACACAGAACTATGAAAGATAAATAGTTTCCTTGTTTTTTCAAAATGGCGGCAAACATTAAAAATTAACACAGAACTATGAAAGTTAAATAGTTTCCTTGTTTTTTCAAAATGGCGGCAAACATTAAAAATTAACACAGAACTATGAAAGTTAAATAGTTTCCTTGTTTTTTTCAAAATGGCGGAAAACATTAAAATTTAACACAGAACTATGAAAGATAAATAGTTTCCTTGTTTTTTTCAAAATGGCGGCAAACATTAAAAATTAACACAGAACTATGAAAGTTAAATAATTTCCTTGTTTTTTTTCAAAATGGCGGCAAACATTAAAATTTAACACAGAACTATGAAAGTTAAATAGTTTTCTTGTTTTTTTTTCAAAATGGCGGCAAACATTAAAATTGAACACAGAACTATGAAAGATAAATAGTTTCCTTGTTTTTTTTCAAAATGGCGGCAAACATTAAAAATTAACACAGAACTATGAAAGATAAATAGTTTCCTTGTTTTTTTCAAAATTGCGGCAAACATTAAAAATTAACACAGAACTATGAAAGATAAATAGTTTCCTTGTTTTTTTCAAAATGGCGGCAAGCATTAAAAATTAACACAGAACTATAAAAGTTAAATAATTTCCTTGTTTTTTTCAAAATGGCGGCAAGCATTAAAAATTAACACAGAACTATAAAATTTAAATAGTTTCCTTGTTTTTTCAAAATGGCGGCAAACATTAAAAATTAACACAGAACTATGAAAGTTAAATAGTTTCCTTGTTTTTTTCAAAATGGCGGCAAACATTAAAAATTAACACAGAACTATGAAAGATAAATAGTTTCCTTGTTTTTTTTCAAAATGGCGGCAAACATTAAAAATTAACACAGAACTATTAAAGTTAAATAGTTTCCTTGTTTTTTTCAAAATTGCGGCAAACATTAAAAATTAACACAGAACTATGAAAGATAAATAGTTTCCTTGTTTTTTTCAAAATGGCGGCAAACATTAAAAATTAACACAGAACTATGAAAGATAAATAGTTTCCTTGTTTTTTTTCCAAAATGGCGCTAAACATTAAAAATAAACACAGAACTATGAAAGATAAATAGTTTCCTTGTTTTTTTCAAAATGGCGGCAAACATTAAAATTTAACACAGAACTATGAAAGTTAAATAGTTTCCTTGTTTTTTCAAAATGGCGGCAAACATTAAAAATTAACACAGAACTATGAAAGTTAAATAGTTTCCTTGTTTTTTTTCAAAATGGCGGCAAACATTAAAAATTAACACAGAACTATGAAAGTTAAATAGTTTCCTTGTTTTTTCCACAAATTTATACGTTTCATTTAATCGAACCGAACAAATTGAACAAATACAATCCGATAACTTCTCAGTACATTTCAGCTAAAAATATAAATTAAAATTACGTATTACATATAATAAAAATATTCGGTTTAAGTGAAAGCTTAATAAAAAAATATATTTCTACTAATAACACCAAGTCCCTATGATATTTAAGTAATATTTGATTTATTTGAGAGATCAAAATCCCACTATAAGCTTTGTGGGTACGTAACTTGGTTATGGGGTGACAAATGGTTAAAAATAACCCGCGCAAAACGAAATTTTTACCAGCCTTAAAATAGCAACACACAGCCAAATACATTTCTCTAAAACAGCTATTCCCACTGCTCTTGCAGGCGCAAATTTTAGTTTAGCGAAAACATATTATAATAATTAATAAGCTAATAAAATAATTTTTATGTAATTTTTATTGTAAATGTATATGTATTCAAATTACAACTTGTTATATGTAGGTTTCAATTAAACAAAACCAACAAACGTATTAAAATTGAAAATACTCTAAATTAGGTTAGGTCAAATATTGTCTGTGAGACAATAAATAAATGATTACTTATCAATTTATAAGCATGTAATATTTTTCGTGACCTAATTAAAGCTAGTATTTTACTTACAATTTCCGATGCAATGGTTTCCAATTTGTATGATAATAATACGTTATCCGAATCCATTGTAGTTAAACTAAATGTTATATTATCACCACCAGCACATAATCGACAAAGTGTTTCATCTAAATGTTGTTTTAATATTATTTGAGAATCGAAACATTGTTTGATAAATTTATAAGCATCATTCAATCGAACAGCGCAAATTGTACAAATACCATTCGGTAATTTGATCTTGCAATCCACCTAAAATAAAAAATGTAAAAGATTCAGAAACAATAATGTATATTACAATGAAAAACAAATAATTTCATTCTTACAATTTCTGGCATAATTGCTTCCAATTTATCCACAAAACGTTTGCCATCTGAATCCAGATCAAGTATAGTGAACGATACATTTTTGTCACTTATACATAATTGACAATGGTGCATAAACTTATTCATGATTAAAATTTAATTTTCTACCAAAAAAAGCTTCTTATAATAAGTAAAATATAAAAATATTGTAAATGATAGTATTAGAGGTTAACATATAAAAATCTGACACGAAACCAGTTGGCCAGATGAATTTTGTGTAAAATTACTAGTATAAGAAGAAGAATAAATAACTGCGTATTTAATTTTACAACTTTTGCCTTAATTGCTACTTGATCTAGGTTCTAGCTATTTGTTTAAATAAAATTTAAATAAAAAAAAAAATAGAAAGATAAGTAATCATTCTGCAGCTAAAGTCAATAAAGTTGAATGAACTTTACCTACAGGACCGTAAATGTAAACAATTACTTTAAATATAATTTGTCACTTTTTTTTACATGATTATTATTTAAAATCAAATCTAAATGTTGTATGTAGAATAATGTTTTTTACTTACTATAAAAGTCAATATGTATTTGAAAATTTATAACACAACATTCAACTGGCCAACTATTTCGAACAATAATTTTACAGTGTCATCTGTACGGTAATATTTGAACTATTTGCAAATCTAATTATCCTGTCGATAAAAAAGAAAACTGTAATTTGATTACTAGTAGTGCAGTCTATGGACTATTTTTAAACAAGTATTGCCATTTTTACATTCTTCTGATCACAACGAAGTCTGAGAATTTCCACTTGGTATTAGGAACACATGAATAAAGTTGAAAATAACTAAATGTCACT
This sequence comes from Clivina fossor, assembly GCA_963966155.1. Taxonomy (NCBI): domain Eukaryota; kingdom Metazoa; phylum Arthropoda; class Insecta; order Coleoptera; family Carabidae; genus Clivina; species Clivina fossor. Next base: position 1,443,419 of record OZ014567.1, read on the forward strand.
TCATGTTGAAGAATTATTTTTACCACTTTGACTGCAAGGAAAAAGTGGTATAGCGTTTGGTACGGTGTCTGTAACATTTTCAAAACAAAATTTGTATATAGAAATCCTCCATATAGCCTTTAGATGACGAATCTGAACTTAGTTTATGTGGGTGTATGGATGTGCGTCGTCAGCTCGCTCGCTCGTTCATTCGATCGTCAGACAAAATTTTGTGATCGCAACTCCTCCTAGACGGTTTAACCGATTTTAATGAAATTTTCAGGATAAATTTGTCTAGTACCCAAGATGGTCATGTGGTTTTATTTTTTCAATTAATGCCAACTTTCCGAGAAAAAAAATCACTAAAGTTTATAAAAATTCATATTGGCTACATTATTTATTCGATTTTCATCAGATTTTCAGAAAAGATTTCCCTAATGCTCCCATTAATTATGTAATTTTATTAATATCCAGTGTTGCCAACTTTCTGAGAAAAAAATCACTAAATTTTTAGAAAATTCATTATGACCACATTCATTATGCTTGTCTTTTTGTATATATTTATTTATATTTTGTATATGGATATGTATTTCTATTATTTAATGTAATTTTTATAATAAAACGATAAAAAGAAAAATATTTTTTCTAAATTTGGTATTTTTGAAAAATTAAAGTTATTAAATTTTTAAAAGTTTTTGTAGGTAGGTATTTAAAGATTTTTGTTTATATCAAATTTATATACCAAAATGATTTAATATATAGGGATGGCATGATACAACAATTTTTGAATTTTATTGTTTCTAATTTTCTTTTTGTATGTGTACTGGGGCCTCAGTTTTATAACTTAATTTCTACGATTTCAGTTTTTGTCCGCTCTTCTGATGGTGTAAATTTCGAATTCTACTGCTTCAAATATTTTTTTTGTGTACCTACGATATTTTGACAAACCTAAATATACATGTAATTTATTTTTAAGTTTATACTACTTGTTTAGATTATTTATAAATCTATTTTAAGACACGGTCTATGTTTCATTGTGATATTTAAATAATTGCCGTAATAGAAGAAGAATTAAAGATCATATCATTGATTTACGAAAGGAAAGACTTCTTCGTGATTCATTGAATCCTTTTTCTTGGAAAAATTAGAAATTTCCGATTAGAATTTACAAAATAGCTTAAGTGAACAAAATTCGATATGTCTAAAGGAATGAAGGCAAAAAACTGAATTTTTCTAGAAATTAAAGTTATACAATCTAGGCCGTGTACGCCCAAATGTTTTTTGGATTTGATTTATATTTCTTATTTATATAAAAAAAATGTAGTCAAAAAATAGCATTTATTTATCAAAGTTTATACAAATTTCATATTTATAATTACATTGTAAAAAATATTATGAATAACAGTTACTATCTATATAATGCTAGTTTTTTCCTGATGAAATCTAAAAATCTTTAAATTTCAAAGTTTTACAGATAGTAATTTCATTTTTATTGACATTTTCAAAGTAATATAATAAAAGAAACATTTTACAAACAAAATAAATGTAAGACAATAATCATAAATATCTTAAATATTAACAAATTTAAAGACAATCAAATAATAACAAAAAATATTTATGCCCGGTTATACAAAACATTGTTTATTTAATCAATGAGTTAACTAGATTGCAAATTCTTCAAACCGTTTCATTGGCTGGTGGCAAGTTAACGAATTGGTTAACTTACAAAGCATTTAACAACACTTTGCGCAACCGAGCCCTCCGATTTAAATTGTAAAAATCTTTTTTTAACAAAGCTTTAACTTATATAATACAAAAAAATTAAATCTATCGATTTTTTCCAATGACAAATGAGCCGTTTTCTTTGAAAGTGGTGTAAGTACATTTTTGATAAAAAGTTAGACAATGAATGCAAAATCTGTTATGAGCTTTTCATCTACAATCAGTTCCCAAAAAAATCCTTCTAAACTATGATCATTTTGTCAATATTAATTTACGTATTTAATGATATAATGATAATAAAATAATATAATAATCACATTATAAACTTAAATCAATGTAATATTTAAAAAAAAACATAAAATGAGCGTCAATATTTTTCAAACCATTCAAATGCAAACCCTTAAATATCTCCATATAATATAAAATAAACTTAGACCACTTTCAAATGTTCAAATGTTGCTAAAAATAAAGCAGTGGAGCAGCCAATATTTTCACACAAAATTATGCTGCTCCACTGCTCTGGCTCCAAACCTCTACTTAGACATTTATCTAGTTATTTTATCTTTCAAACTGTTCATTTACATATTATAAATTTGACGTTTCTTTTATGAAAACAGATACACAACGCTATCTCATTTTAATAAGATCTGATTGGCTGTTTTTAAAACATAAGTAAATTTTAGTTAAGAAACTTTGGCCAGATCAGACTTTGGCAGCGATCAAACAAAATTTGCTAATGAAACTAAATCCGCGCATGTAGAGAATATCCCCATAAGCTTACATGTGATTTGGTTCAGAACCACTAGATCTGCGCTAAAACATAACACTGATTTCGCTAAAAAGAGAACTACAAAATCGTTACACTACGAATACGAATATCTTTCTTTTTAATTTCTACTCTAAGGAAAAGTTTTCTATTTTGCATTCAACCGGTTTCTCCCTTGCATGAGAACGGATATGTTTCCGTAAGTTTGAACTTTGAATAAAAGTTTTCTCACATATTTCGCATTTATAAGGTCTTTCATTTGAATGAGAACGGATATGTCTTTCTAAGTTTCCTCTTTGAGTAAAAGTTTTCTCACATATTTCGCATTTATAAGGTCTATCATTTGTATGTGTACGAAAATGCAGTTGCAAATGTTCATTTCGAGTAAAAGTTTTCTCACATATTTCGCATTTATACGGTTTCTCCTTTGTATGAGAACGAACATGCCGAATTAAATGTTCACTCCTAATAAAAGTTTTCTCACATATTTCGCATTTATAAGGTCTTTCATTTGTATGAGAACGGATATGTGTTTTTAAGCTTCCTCTTTGAGTAAAAGTTTTCTCACATATTTCGCATTTATAAGGTCTTTCATTTGTATGAGAACGGATATGTCTTTTTAAGTCTCCACTTTGAGTAAAAGTTTTCTCACATATTTCGCATTTATAAGGTTTCTCATTTGTATGTATACGAATATGCGTTTGTAAGTTTGCATTAATAGTAAAAGTTTTCTCACATATTTCGCATTTATAAGGTCTTTCATTTGAATGAGAACGGATATGAATTTTTAAGTTTCCACTTTCAGTAAAAGTTTTCTCACATATTTCGCATTTATAAGGTCTTTCATTTGAATGAGAACGGATATGAATTTTTAAGTTTCCACTTTCAGTAAAAGTTTTCTCACATATTTCGCATTTATAAGGTCTTTCATTTGTATGTATACGAATATGCGTTTTTAAGTTTGCATTTACAGTAAAAGTTTTCTCACATATTTCGCATTTATAAGGTCTTTCATTTGAATGAGAACGGATATGTATTTTTAAGCTTCCTCTTTGAGTAAAAGTTTTCTCACATATTTCGCATTTATAAGGTCTCTCATTTGTATGTACACGAATATGCAATTTTAAATTTCCACTCCGAGTAAAAGTTTTCTCACAGAATGTACATTTATGACATTCACTTTTCTTTACAGATTCATCATTTTTTTTCAAACTAAAAATATTTTTATTTGAAGTTCTACTAGCTTGACAACGTTTTATATCGGTTTCATTCTCAAAATCAGAATATTCTTCCTTAATTATTAATTCTGAATGTAAATCTAAAGATTCTGATTTCAAACTTTCTTTAAATTTAATATTTGTATCATTTTCCAAATCCACTCCAATGTTCTCTTCTTTAATAGCTTCTTCTTTCATACAAGCAGCATCAAAATTTGTATTATTTTGTGATTCAAAACTTTCTTCAACTTTAATGTTTCTATCAGTTTCCAATTCTAGTTTAATGTATTCTTCATCAATAGTCTCTTCTTTAATTTCATTTTTCATAACTTCACTATTTTCCGATTGTTGTTCTGCATATCGCTTGAAAATTTCATGCGATTGAAAACATTTTTCTACAAATTCATACGTTTCATTTAATCGAACCGAACAAATTGAGCAAATACAATTCGATAACTTCTCAGTACATTCCAGCTAAAAATATAAATTAAAATTACATTATATACGATATAATAAAAATCTCTAATTTAAAAAAGGAGTTTAATAAAGAAATATATTTCTATTAATAACACCAAGTCTCTATGATATTTAACTAATAGTAATATTTGATTTATTTGAGAGATCTAAATCCCACTATAAGCTGTGTGGGTACTACTTGGTTATGGAGTAACAATTAAAAATTCAAGACAAAATTTTTATTAGCCTAAACACAACCAACAACATTTTCCTCATAATAGCTATTCCCAACTACTCTTTCAGAAACAAATTTTAGTTTTACATGTTATAATAATTAATAAACTTATTATAAGTAAAGCTAATAAAATAATAGTTTTATGTAATTTTTATTGTAAATGTACATGTATTCAAATTACAACTTATTTTATATAAATTCCAATTAAACAAAACCAACAAAGGTACTAAAATTCAAAATACTGTAAATTAAGGTTAGGTTAAATGTTGTCTGTTCTCAAAAATTATGGAAGAGACAATAAATAAATGATTATTTATCAATTTATAAGCATATAACTTATTTTCGTGGATCTGATTAAAGATAGTATTTTACTTACAATTTCCGATGCAATGGTTTCCAATTTGTATGATAACAATACATTATCGGAATCCATTGTAGTTAAACTAAATGTTATATTATCACCACCAGCACATAATCGACAAAGTGTTTCTTCTAAATGTTGTTTTAATATGATTTGAGAATCGATACATTGTTTTATAAATTTATAAGCTTCATTCAATCGAACAGAGCAAATCGTACAAATACAATTCGGTACTTTGATCTTGCAATCAACCTAAAATAAGAAAAGTAAAAGATTCAGAAACAATAATATATATTACAATCAAAACAAATCATTTCTTTCTTACAATTTCTGGCATAATTGCTTCCAATTTATCCACAAAACGTTTGCCATCTGAATCCAGATCAAGTATTGTGAACAATACATTTTTGTCACTTATACATAATTGACAATGCTGCATAAACTTATTCATGATTAAAATTAAATTTTCTACCAAAAAAGCTTCTTATAAAAAGTAAAATATAAAAATATTGTAATTGATAGTATTAGAGGTTAACTTATAAAAATCTGACACGAATCCAGTTGGCCAGATGAATATTGTGTAAACTTACTAGTATAAGAAGAAGAATAAATAACTGCGTATTTAATTTTACAATTTTTGCCTTAATTGCTACTTGATCCAGGTTCTAGCGATTTGTCTAAATAAAATTTAAATAAAAGATTAAAAAATAGAAAGATAAGTAATCAATCTGCAGCTAAAGTCAATAAAGTTGAATGAACTTTACCCACAGGACCGTCAATGCAAACAATTACTTTAAATATAATTTGTCACTTTTTTTTACATGATTATTATTTAAAATCAAATCTAAATGTTGTACGTCGAATAATGTTTTTTAATTACTATAAAAATCAATATGTATTTAAAAATTTATAATACAACATTCAACTGGCCAACTATTTCGAACAATGTTCTTACAGTGTCATCTATATGGTAATGTTTAAACTATTTGCAAATCGAATTTTGCTGTCGATAAAAAAGAAAACTGTAATTTAAATACTAGTAGTGCAGTCTATGAATTATTTTTAAACAAGTATTGCCATTTTTATATTCTTCTGATCTCAATGAAGTCAGAGAATTCCACTTGGTATTAGGAATAAAGTTGAAAATAACTAAATGTCACTTCATGTTGAAGATTTATTTTTACCACTTTGACTGCAAGGAAAAAGTGGTATAGCGTTTGGTACGGTGTCTGTAACATTTTCAAAAAAAAATTGTGTATAGAAATTTTTCATATAGCTTTTAGATGACGAACCTGAACTTAGTTTATGTGGGTGTATGGATGTACGTTGTCAGCTCGCTCGCTCGCTTACTCGGTTGTTAGACAAAATTTTGTGATTCAACCGATTATAATGAAATTTTCAGTATAAATTTGTCTAGTGCCCAAGATGGTCATATGGTTTTGGTTTTTTCCAGTAATGTCAGCTTTCCGAGAAAAAATTACTATAGTTTTTAAAAATTTATACTGGCTACATTGTTTATCCGATTTTGATCAAATTTTCAGAAAAGATTTGCTTAATGCTCCCATTAATTATATAATTTTATTAATATTTAGTGTTATGAACTTTCCGAGAAAAAAATTACTAAATTTTTAAAAAATTTATTAAGGCCATGTTATTTAACTGATTTTACTCAAATTTTTACAAAAAAAATTTCTAGTATTCATATAATTTATGTAATTTTAACAAAATACAGCGTTGCCATCTTTCCGAGAAAAAAACCACAAATATTTTTAAAAATTTATTGTGGCTACAATATTTATTCGTTTTTGATTAAATTTTTTTTAAAGTCTCTCCTAGTGCCCACATAAATTATAATATTATTAAAATACAATGTTGCCAAGTTTCCGAGAAATGTCAAAGTGGTCTCTATGTGGGTTTACCCATATACTTCTAATCTTGTTTTCTCTATTTTACTGAATTTTTTCAGATTTTTTGAACAAATTTTGAAAAAAGTCTTATTTACAACTTTTTTCTCTAACTCATACTGATTTAGCAAAAAAAATTATTGAAAATTCTTAAAATCAAATCAAAAACAAAATATTCTAGCGCCCAAACGGGGCACATGCTAGCGAAATTAAAACTAAAACCAAATTCTAAAACTTTTTCATTCCCTATCGAAAAGTATTTCTCCGAATTTTACTTGAGAAAGAAGTATTCTGCATAATTACCTATAGGTATCCCATATGTTATTTTCCTATATCAACCTGGCGAACGAACAGCCTATAATATTTATATATATTATCAAAATACAATGTTACCAACTTTCGGTGAAAAATTTCTTTATTCTTATTTCTTATCATTTACATGATAATGTCAAAGTGGTCTATATATGGGTTTACCCATATACTTCTAATCTTGTTTATTTATGCATTGTTATATATTATATAAATTAGTGCTAACTCAAGTATCTCAGGTGAACAAACATTTTTAAAATTGAACTACGTTTTAACTGTAATTAGGTTGCAAAATTGTTTAAATCGAGATAATTTCGACGCTTTTGTGCTCATTGTTTGCGAAAAGGATATTTTGGAAAAATTAGATAATGAATAGATTATTTAACAAGATTAGAAGTATATGGGTAAACCCATATATAGACCACTTTGACATTTCTCGGAAAATTGGTAACACTGTATTTTAATAATATTATAATTTATGTGGGCATTAGGAGAAACTTTTCTGAAAATTTAATCAAAATCCAATAAATAATGTAGCCACAATGATTTTCTAAAAAAAAATTTTTTTTTCGATAAGTTGGCAACACTGTATTTTGTTAAAATTGCATAATTTATTTAGGCACTAGCAAATTTTTTTATGAAAATTTGATTAAAATCGGATAAATAAAGTGATCATAATAAATTTTTACAAATTTTAGTAAATTTTTTTTTCGGAAAGTTGGCAACACTGTATTTTGTTAAAATTACGTAAATTATATGACTACTAGGAGAATCTTTTGTGAAAATATGAGTAAAATCGGTTAAATAACATGGCTAAAAATTTTTTTTAAAAATTTTTGTAATTTTTTTCTCGGAAAGTTGGCAACACTAAATATTAATAAAATTATATAATTAATGGGAGCAATAGCAAAATTTTTTCTGAAAATTTGATTAAAATCGGATATATAAAGTAGCCAATATGAATTTTTGAAGACTTTAGTATTTTTTTTCTCGGAAAGTTGACATTACTGGAAAAAAAATAAAACCACATGACCATCTTGAGCACTAGGTAATTTTATCCTGAAAATTTCATTAAAATCGGTTAAACCGTCTAGGAGGAGTTGCGGCCACAAAATTTTTACTTACGACCGAGCGAGCTGACGACGCACATCCATACACCTACATAAAATAAGTTCAGATTCGTTATCTAGAGGCTATATGAAGGATTTCTATACACAATTTTTTTTTTGAAAATGTTACAGACACCGTACCAAACGCTATACCACTTTTTCCTTGCAGTCAAAGTGGTAATTATAATTATATTGACAATAACAATGAAAATAATAATAATAAAATTTGCACGGTCTTAAGAACCTGACTAACCATGCGTCATTGTCCAGGGGACATTTTAAATCCTTTTCCTTTAAAAAAACGCAAAAAAAAAATTATAAATTAAAACAATTAATAATAATAATAATTAATATACATTAATTTTTATTTATTAAAAATATTATATTTGATACAGTTGCAGCCATCAACCAGCTGAAAGTCAGCTACTGGAAAAATAAAAATTTCATTGGTTTGTGTCCTTGCTAAAGAGTTTTATATATAAAATCATTTTTGTACAAAATGTTATTATATTATTAATATTAAATTAAGACATTTATTAACAAATATAATAATAATAATTAATACACATTAATTTTTATTTTTTTAAAATATTATATTTGATACAGTTACAGCCATCTACCAGCCGAAAGTCATACTAAGGCTATTGGGAGAATGAAATTTTTATTGGTTTGTGTCCTTGCTAAAAGTTTTTATACAAAAAATTTTTTGTACAAAATATTATTATATTATTATTATTATATTATTAACATTAAATTAAAACATTTATTAACAAATATAATAATAATTAATACACATTAATTTTTATTTTTTTTAAATATTATATTTAATACAGTTACAGCCATCTACCAGCTGAAAGTCATACTAAGGCTATTGGGAGAATAAAAATTTCATTGGTTTGTGTCCTTGCTAAAGAGTTTTTATATGTAAAATCATTTTTGTACAAAATATTATTATATTATTATTATATTATTAACATTAAATTAAAACATTTATTAACAAATATAATAATAATAATTAATACACATTAATTTTTCTTTTTTTAAAATATTATATTTTATACAGTTACAGCCATCTACCAGCTGAAAGTCATACTAAGGCCATTGGAAGAATAAAAATTTCATTGGTTTGTGTCCTTGCTAAAGAGTTTTTATATGTAAAATTATTTTTGTACAAAATATTATTATATTATTAACATTAAATTAAAACATTTATTAGCAAATATAATAATAATTAATACACATTAATTTTTATTTTTTTAAAATATTATATTTAATACAGGTACAGCCATCTACCAGCTGAAAGTCATACTAAGGCTATTAGGAGAATGAAAATTTCATTGGTTTGTGTCCTTGCTAAAGAGTTTTTATATGTAAAATCATTTTTGTACAAAATATTATTATATTATTATTATATTATTAACATTAAATTAAAACATTTATTAGCAAATATAATAATAATTAATACACATTAATTTTTATTTTTTTTAAATATTATATTTGATACAGGTACAGCCATCTACCAGCTGACAGTCATACTAAGGCTATTAGGAGAATGAAAATTTCATTGGTTTGTGTCCTTGCTAAAAGTTTTTATATGTAAAATAATTTTTGTACAAAATATTATTATATTATTATTATATTATTAACATTAATTTAAAACATTTATTAACAAATATAATAATAATAATTAATTTACATTAATTGTTATTTTTAAAAAATATTATATTTGATACAGTTTCAGCCATCTACCAGCTGAAAGTCATACTAAGGCTATTGGGAGAATGAAAATTTGATTGGTTTGTGTCCTTGCTAAAGAGTTTTATTAAGTAAAATTATTTTTGTACAAAATATTAAAAAAATTAACCTTCAAAAAGTTTATGTCCCAGTTTTTATTTGGTTATTTATTTCAAAATATACAATATTTCAAGTATGTTTTATTTTAAAAAAAAACCTGCATATATATACAGTCGATTCCGCTTAATTGGGACACATCGGGACTAGAACATTTTGTCCCAATTAAGCGGCTGCCCCAATTAAACGAATTTTACATAAAATTAAACAATCCATATTTTTCTTTCAATAATTTTATTTTATAAATTCTTGGACAAAACCATAAACTACATATAACCAAAAAATATAAAATTTTAAGAAAAAATAATAATAAATTCCAAAATAAAATAATAAATAGGTACATACATTTTTAATTCAATGCAAAAATATGTCAAGTGTTAGATTATTAATTTAGAAAGTTGCCTATTTACAAAAGTTATATTGCTTCCCTTAGCTACGCCACTGTATATATATATATATATATATATATATATATATATATAATAATAAATGTTGACTTTATATAAATGTTGCAACGTATACAATGAATTGAGTTATTAATATCATATTCTGTATTGACTTCTAATCCCAATAATATCCTTATCAACATATATATATATATATATATATATATATATATATATATATATATGTATATATATATATACAGTGGCGTATCTAGAAACTTGTCAAGGGGGAGGTTAATAATATTAATCAATAAAGATAATCTTGTGAAAAACAGACATAATCTTGTGAAAAACAGACATAACCTTGTAAAAAACAGTCATAACCTTGTGAAAAATAGACATAATCTTGTGAAAAACAGACATAACCTTGTAAAAAAACAGTCATAACATTGTGAAAAACAGACATATTTTTGTGAAAAACAGACATAACCTTGTAAAAAACAGTCATAACCTTGTGAAAAACATACATAATCTTGTGAAAAACAAACATAACCTTGTAAAAAACAGTCATAACATTGTGAAAAACAGACATATTCTTGTGAAAAACAGACATAATCTTGTAAAAAACAGTCATAACCTTGTGAAAAACATACATAATCTTGTGAAAAACAAACATAACCTTGTAAAAAACAGTCATAATCTTGTGAAAGACAGACTTAATCTTGTGGAAAACAAACATAACCTTGTGAAAAACAGACATAACCTTGTAAAAACAGTTATAATCTTGTGAAAAACATACATAATCTTGTGAAAAACAGACATAATATTGTGAAAAACAGACATAATCTTGTGAAAAACTTCATAATCTTGTAAAAAACAGTCATAACCTTGTGAAAAAAATTATAACCTCGTGAAAAAAATTATAACCTTGTGAAAAACAGACATAACCTTGTGAAAAACAGACATAACCTTGTTCTTGGGGGGGTTTCAACCCCCCCCTAACACCCCCCTGGCTAGGCTACTGTATATATATATATATATATATATGTATACATATATATATATATATATACATATATATATATATATATATATATATATATATATATATATATATATATATCAATCACGCTAAATTTCCCCATTCTGATTTAACAACGATTACTCATTTATTCTAACTCTGTTTGATTCCAAGTAACTAAGTATCCGAGGTATTTAATAATGGATACCCCGCCAGAAACTTAGTCCACACACACAGTCCCATAGATCTGCATTATCAGATACTAGGATGTATTGAGCTTCTCCTGCCGACGATCAACTGATATGATGTTTGTAGGTATTCGGACAATTCACCGAAAGCAATTCACCGAAAACCGTTCACCAAAAGCAATTCATCGAAAACAAATTCACAAAAGTACCAATTCACCGAAAAACAATTCATCGAAAAACAATTTATCGAATAACCAACTGAAATAGAATTAAATTAAATTAAAACTAATATTAGAAAGTGGTTAGGTTCGGAAAGGTTAGGTTAGTAGGTTGGTTTAAGTTTAAGTTTTTTTTTTCAGTATGTATAAATAGCCAATTGCGTATACATACCGTATGTATAAATAACCTCATCCTTAATATTATGAATATTAGAAATGTCTTTAAAAAAAAGCGTATTTTTTTTATTTTTTTCTTTAACACTTTATGAAGGGGTATAATGGGTAGGTTAGGTTAGGTTAGGTTGTTTAATTCTATTTCATTTGGTTATTCGATAAATTATTTTTCGATGAATTATTTTTTGGTGAATTGGTACTTCGGTGAATTTGTTTTCGATGAATTGTTTTCGGTGAACGGTTTTCGGTGAATTGTCCGCGACCCGATGCTTGTAGTAGTACGGCTTCTCCACGCACCACACACTTGCGCAACTGAAAATTAAATTATACCCAGCAGTTTCCTGTTCAACTAATATCAGTTAATAGTTGTTTACTCAACAAACAAATGTAATTTTACTTATTGTTAGTCGTTATTTTTTTTGCTTTTTCTAAATTTCATTTTTTTGTTTCTGTGTCGGTACGAACGCGTCAGAATACGTTTAATTCGATTCACGTCACTGGATTCGAGATTCGGTTTACGGTGAGTGTGCAAGCTGAAAGTATATATTTTTTTTGTATTTTTTTGACTTGGTTTTTTTTTTCTCGTCGACTGTTTTGCTTTTGTTGAAAACTTGGATTTTGCTTTGACTGTTTAGTATATCCGTTCGAGTCAATCTTTGCACCTGAAGATTGTGAGGGGTTGCTCCTGACCCCTACTCGCAACGGATCTCAGTTTAAATTTTCGCTTCGCTTAGTAGTATATTCGCTCAAGCCAATCTTTGCAAAAGAAAATTGTGAGGGGTTGCTCTTGACCTCTGCTTGAGAACGAATTCGGGGTAGTCTGATTGCAGACGGTGATTCATAAGGAAACGGCTGAACGAAAGCAAAACACGTCGACCGAGCTATAACCACGAGGCGCGCTCATCATACTAGTCGAAAGGTTGTTTATATGGAAAGATTTGAAACCGTTGTTGTTATATTATTTTTTACATTTTTATGCAGAATATTTAAATAAATTATTATTTCAAACTGTTGTTCTTATAATAATTTTTACATTTTTATGCAAAATATTTAAATAAACTATTATTTAAAACCGTTGTTGTTATATTAATTTTTTTTACATTTCTATGCAAAATATTTAAATAAATAAGTTCACCTTACTTGTCGCATTAATATCATATATATAAATTAAATTTAAAAACTATGACTAACCGACCGAGCTACTCGCAACCAGTTCCTATCAGCTGCTTAGCGAGTAACGGACCTAAAGGCGCCCGAACTGACGGATATTTTAGGAGCAATAACGACGCCAGGAAGAAACGTCGTTACAATTTTTTTTAGATTTATTTAATTAATTATATTGCGAAAAAATATAAATTTATTTTTGAACTTTTAAATATTATTATCGCTTGAATATAGACATGCCCTCTCGTAGTTTTTATGTTAGCTTGAATTTATTCTGCTCATACTGACTATTTATTAGAAATATATCACGTATTTCTATTGATCAATACAATATTATATATATATATATATATATATATATATATATATATATATATATATATTTATATATATACTATATACATATTAATTGTTTAATTTACAAAAATTCATTAAATTTTTTTCCAAAAAATATTTCTCAATTTTGGTTTGATAAAGTTGTAATTTGTTTGCATTTTTACAATTATAACTTTTATAAAAATTAATTAATTAGTTAATTATTCATTAATTAGTATTTAATAAATCTAAACCTCATTATATAGTTGAGTAATAAAACATTAAACAATGTTACATATTGTTTGTGGTTGAGTACATGAAGTAGTTCAAATTAAATTTGTGTTATTTAAAATAAATAAATAAAGTAAAAATACTCAATGTTACATATACAATATATATATATATATATATATATATATATATATATATATATATATATATATATATATATATTTCAAATATAGATAATTTTAATATTATTAATTTAGCAGTATTAAAGACATGTTTGAACAACTCTAGCTCGGTTAATAACTATTTAGATAATTATACAAAATAAAAAATTAAATATGTCGTTTGTTTTTTTTGCTTTTTGTTAAAAAAATTAAATTGTTATCATTATTTCAAGTAAATTTTATTGAATATTCAATATTTTCGAAAAATAAATTACATTTCTATTAAAATTAATCACGCTGTATATGTATATATGATATTTTATTACAATTATTTAATTATTTTTACAAGGTTATGTATTTTTCACAAGAATATGATATATACATAGAAGTAGGTTTTAATATTTTTCACAAGATTGTCATATTTTATTGCATTTTTATATTTCTCACAAAGTTATGACATTTTGCAGAAAGTTTTCATATTTAACACAAGCCTATAATATTTTATTACAATTTTTAGATAATTTTCACAAATTTATGACAGTTTCATTTCAATTTTATTTACAAGCGTTTGCTCTTTTTATGTATATATATGTATATATGTACTATATATACATATATAATTATAAAATAAAAAGTTAATTAATTAATAAACGGTAAACAATTAATTGTCTCATATTATACACACACACATACATAAAATACATTTACATAATTATCATATAGATATATAAAAACTAAAACAAAACATGAAACATAAGAAAGTCTTTCACTAAATTTATATGCATTATTTATTTTACTTTACAAATAAACATAGAGAATAATTTAATTCATCAGCCGTTAATTGTAAGATTTCATTCTTAAATAATTTACACCTTCGAGAAGACTTTACTAATTCGGCATTTTTAGTTGTAACCCATTGTTTCCAAACATTTACGCCAAATGTGTACTAAATAAAAAAAATATTTTTTAATTTTTTATCGAAGGAGGTTGTATTGTAATCATACTAATTTTGACTCTTTTAGATTTTACAAATAAGCACGAATTAGGCTTCTTGTAATATGATCAACAATTTTTAGTCAGTCAGTCAGTCAGTCAGTCTGTCTGTCAATCTGTGGACACATGTAAAGCTAATTTTTGATCAACTTTCGGTATAAATTCGTCCACCGTAAGTACTGATATTACCTTTTTTTGCGAATATTTCGCAATAGAGAAATCAAAAAATATATTTAACGAAAATTTTATTTGAGACATTTTTTGATAAGACAATAAACTTTTAAAATATTTCATTTAAGTAGCTACGTTTCCATGGTTACTGTAAATTATAAATAGTCAACATACTATATGTTATTATCTATCTTTTGCAATAATAATTTCTCTGTTAAAAAGTTTTTGTTTAAGTTCTTTATGGTGACGGTCGATTCTGTGATAGTTAGAGCAATTTTTTTTCTTTAAAAAAACATAAATCAACTAATTTCAAATAACGAATGAAATATTTCTTAATATACCTTAAGACACATATTAGCATCCGGCTTTTCAAAAAATTCTGGTGGAAGTGCCGGTTTTGGCGGTGGAAGTAAAGGCATTTCCACATGTATACTCATGCGACGACCTCTTTTTGATGGATTTATATTACGAGGCTGACGATTTTGTCGTTTATGTTCTCGTATTGCTTGTCTGTCCATTAACGGATGCATTAGTTGAGGATCGTCCACTGCTTCTTCAGTTGCTAAATTTAAATTAAATTCTCAATCTTGTCATTCTTAAAAAAAAAAATTCCCCACCTCTTGCCGCTTCCTGATTTTGCTGAGCAGTAATTGTATTAGCAGTTAATGCACCCTCTAAATTAACGGCAGGTTCGTCAAGTTCTGTAGCCATTTTAAGTGCCATTTGAAGCATATCGTCTCCGAAGGTATTGCTTGTGTCAACAACTTCGGGACTAAATTCTCCATCGCCACCCGTATCTGCATTATCGTCTTCTTCACTCTCCGAATCTGTATTATCAACTTTCTTTTCACCAGCAACCATTTCAGCCATCATGAGCAGCTCGGCCTCGAACGGATCGGTTGGTATTTTAACTTGAATCTTTTTCATTTCTTTCATAATTCCAGCGGCAGAGTTTCGGGTAGTTGGTATAAATATTGGCACTGGAATTGGCAAAGTAAATGGTATTGGAATTGGAACAGGAGCGCTGTACATGTGCATTGGAGATGGCACGTAAATTGGTACTGGTACGGGAATTAATATTGTTTTTTCTTTTATTTCATCTGTGAGCAAATTATAAAAATTAGAAATATTAATATATAATTTAAAATGAAATTAGGCATTTCTGCGGTATTTAGTAGCGAATATTATGTTGGCGCACATTAAACTGTAGCTACTTGTACCGTCTAACCGCTGAATAAATAGATTTTACTCGGGAATACTGTACGAAAGGTATTTTCATATCATTTTGACATTTTTCAAAAGACAAAATTTAATATTTCAGGGAAAAAAATATTATTCATTTTTTCAAAGCTATCTACTATTTGTGTTTTTTTTTAAATGCGATATTTTTACGACATTATAGTATACCAGCAACGTATTTTATTTTTACATATTATTTCACGGACTTGCAGTGTACAAGAAAATTATATACGATGTATCTTAGAAAATTATGTACATACAATATATATATATATATATATATATATATATATATATATATATATATATATATATATATGAAATGAATCTAAATAATTCTATACACAATGTGTAATTTATATTATAATATTATTATTATTATATTGAAATAGAATAAAATGTTATGGTTTACCAGTTTGAGTCTCCTTTGAACATGGATGAGGTCTACAAGAAACACGTTTAGTATGCAGTTGTGGTTTACACATCGTACCAGAATTTTTCATTGGCGGTGGAGGCGGTGCTTTTAAAATAATTTGCTGCTTTGGTGACGTAGGCGGCTGCGGTTGTGGGGCGCTTTGTTGATTATTCACCTTTACAGCACTAGATCGTGTTATAGAAGATGGGTTGTTAGTTATCACTGGCATTGTTACTTCATTCACTACAATTTCAATCGAGTTTAGAATTGAAAAAAAAAAACAAACAAACAGAATTAGATAATAACAAACCTGTATCGTTTCCAATTGAACGAGTAACGCGACTTTGATATCGTTTCGGTCCGCCAGCGGGTACAACAGGCATTTTATTTGGAACTGCAGGTTTTTCACCAGCATTCAAAGTAATGGGTAA
Source organism: Clivina fossor (assembly GCA_963966155.1). Taxonomy (NCBI): domain Eukaryota; kingdom Metazoa; phylum Arthropoda; class Insecta; order Coleoptera; family Carabidae; genus Clivina; species Clivina fossor. The sequence goes on from OZ014567.1 coordinate 1,460,435, forward strand.
TTTTGAAAATTAATTTTGGAATGACATAACACAATGATATGTACAGAAATTTCTAATTGTGGCATCTGACATTGTAAGATGGTATTGAGCTTGCGACAATTTTGAACAATGACCGCACTTCATCCTGAAATAAAATTTTATAATTTCTAATCTAATACAAATAAATAAAATTCCTTACTTTTTCGATGAAACTGCATTAATAGAAACTTGAAACAGACTTAAGCAATTTAAGGAGCACATCATTAAAACTTGTCCATTGTTACAAACTTTTTTAATCATATCAAAGGTATATTTTTTAACTTTACAGCAACTACAAGGTACAATTCGTCGATTTGCAATAATGTAAATATTCTGACAAGTTTTGCAACAAAAGTTTTTCACAACATTATCGTAATTAATTGAAAATTCCACACTTTGTCCGTTGTCATAATATTTTTTGCACATATCGCATTGATCTGAAACATTGTATCGAAAATTTTTAATATAAAAAAAAATTATTTAAATAAAAACATTAAAATTACGTGGATCTGCGTTATTTACAAATTTAAAGGCAACAAAGCATGGGTCACTGCAAAATTTATGTTTTTTGTCTATTTGCTCAAATGTAACTAGAATTTGTTTCTCATTGTTGCAAACGGAACACTGAGATATATCTACAGTTATTGACGTTTTTTTATTTGAATTTTTATTACTCATTTGTTCATATTTTTCCATGCAAAGTTGAGTACAAAAATCCTAGAAATACAATGTTTAAAATTTAACTTTCTATTTATTAATAACTATTTACTTTAAATTGTCCTTTATCGCCAACGGGTGCTAAAAATCCCTCGGATCCACCTGAAATATCTTTTTGACAGTAACTACAAACTTTGAAGCCCTTCTTGAATTCTTCTAAGCATACGCTACAGCAAAATTGACGAATATCATGACCAAATCGTACACAATATTTTCCTAAACTACTCATTTGTACGATCTTCTTACAATTTGCGCAATGAGAACCAATTTTATTTTGATATTTTGCTACAATATTATAATAACTATGTAAAATTTCCCTCTATTTACAAAGAAAAAGAAAACGAAAAACAATACCTAAACAATCTTCATTACAGAAATCCATCGTTTCCCAAGATAAAGTTTTATCATCATTGCTAATAAGTTTCTGCATACATTCAGCGCATTTACGCATAAATATTTTTATGCTGTCCGATGCGGAACTGGGCATTTTCTTTGCAATGTCTTTAAGTTTCAATTGATCAGTTTTATTTTGCGGTTTATTTAGAGTTCTAAATGAAGTTACACACGCTTCGCCACACAAATATTCAGTTTTTCCGTTAACATCAACTTTATGCGTACATTTTCTTACCTAATAATCACAAATAATTTTTAATTTTGTTTACTTTAACTTTCTTAACTAATACAACTAACTTACCGCACAACACTGATGACAAGATTCGTCTGGAATATTATCACCCGTTATTTCTGTGATTTGGAACTCATTTACAGACGGAGTTGCATTATTAATTTGAGCATGCTTTACAACGGAGATTTTAAATGTGTTTTCAGTTGCTGCACGCTGAGTTTTATCGGTAGATGTAGTAGTAGTATCATCGCCCAACTTTTCAGTCCCGGTTGATGCATCTTTATTTAATTGTGTTGGAGAAACAACAGAAATTTCAGGTGCTAAAAAATCGTCATTGGCGCGAGGTGCTTCAGCAGCGGTCGCTGCGGCCGCAGTAGCCGCATCTTTTTCTTCTTGTGAAATAACTCTTTCCGTGTCAGGAATAATACATAGTTCTTCATCAGCACCTTTAGTCGCCACCAGCTCATCATCGATACTACTTTTATCACTAGTTTCAGCTGTTTCAGCAGCGTTAAAGTCAACTACTTTCAATTGATCTTTCTCACTGGCGTCTTCGGTGAAATCAATTTGTTCATCTTTATCTCCTTCTCCATCATGAGAAATTCTGATTGGATCCTCTTCAGCAAAACAAGACACCTCCAAACTTTCATCACCTGGCTCGTTTTGTAAATCAATTGTCATTTCAATTGTCATTTCAATTGTTTCACATTCTGGTGAATTTAATTTAGAAACATCGTCTAATTTTGATTCTATTGATTGAGAATTTTCCTCCGTATTTAAATTTTCAACTTCCATTTGTGAATCAGTCTTTAAACAAAAAGATGATACAGATTTATCTATTTTAGAAGATGCACACATATCACTCACAGTACTATAAGTAGAATTAATAACACAACTCTGTTCAATATTTTCAGATTTCTCTGGTTCTTCCGAATTTTCTGTTTCTTCAAATTTCTCTGTTTCTTCAAGTTTCTCTGTTTCGTCAGGATTCTCCATTTCTTCAGGTTTCTCTGTTTCTTCAGGAATCACTGTTTCTTCAGGATTATCTGTTTCTTCAGGTTTATCTGTTTCATCAGATTTCTTTGCTTCTTCAGGTTTCTCTATTTCTTCAGGCTTTTCTGTCTCTTCAGGTTTCTCTGTTTCTTCAAGTTTCTCTGTTTCTTCAAGTTTCTCTGTTTCTTCAGATTTCTCCGTTTCTTCAAGATTATCTGTTTCTTCTACTTCTAAAGTAAAATTAGTTGCAAATAATTTTTCTGATTTTTTTTCTGTATCAGGTAAATTGTTTTCTAGACTTTTATTTTCTTCTACACTATTTACATTTTCTATAGTGTTTATTGAATCTGTTACTTCTATGTTATTCACATTTTTCTTTTCTTCATTCTGAATACTTATATTATCTTCAGTGATAGGAGTTAAACCCGATTCTTGACTTAAAGATAAAGTACAAGATTTTGAAGAAGAGTCATTTGTACCGCTTAAATCAGTTGTGCTTGTATTTGTTGAATCCAACTCCGATGTCATATTTGTTGGAAACGGTAAGATATCCATAATTCTTGATTTTAAAATATCCTAAAATTGAAAAATAATCATTAGAAAATTTTGCCGCCAAAATACTTATAAATTACTAATACATTTATAAATAGAACAATATATACTTATGTTTCATATAAAAAAAAAATTGCTTTTAAATATATAAATTATATTTTATAGTGATTACAAAAATAACAATAATTAAATATAGAAATTATTCACATAAATACACTTTTTTTGATATTAAATGTAATTTATTAAATTTTATAAAAATATTTCTGAAAAAAACTGACACTGCAAATAGTTAATATATATTCAAAATAATAGCATTTATATAAAAATTAAGCCGAGGCTAGTCGGACCTACACAAGTCCACAGGCCACGGGTCCACTAACGTAGCCTAACTTAAACCTAAACCTAACCCGTGAACCTGTGGACCCGTGTGGGTGCGGGTTCACGGGTTAGATTTAGGTTTAAGTTAGGATACGTTAGTGGACCCGTGTGGGTCCGACTAGCCTCGGCCTAAAAATAAACATTTTATCTTGCATTTTATTTATTACAATAATAATAAACAACTACTTATTACTATATCGTTTACTAGAAAAGGCTATTAAAATAATTCGTGTTTTATATGAAATACTTTTTCCATATATTTTTATAGGGAGTGTCTATTTTCACCTTAAAACAGGAAACCAGAAACATTAAAACACAAAAAAACCAGGAAACACGACGTACAGTGTTGCCGATTTTTACTGCAAATCAGAAACATGAAAATTGAAATTAAAACCAGAAAATAATATGGAAACGCAAAACTTGAAATTAAAACACGAAAATTGAAATTAAAACCAGAAAATAATATAGAAACGCGAAACTTGAAATTAAAACACGAAAATTAAAATTAAAACGAGAAAATGATATGGAAACGCGAATTTGAAATTAAAACGCAAATATCACGATATTAACATAAGAATATTCAAATCAATCCGCGAACGAGAAATCCGAGGCAAAGAGACATTGCGATGGTACCTGGCAGTGTAGACATTGTAGGTTAGGTTAGGTCAGGTTTTCTCGTTTTAATTTCAATTTTCGTGTTTTAATTTCAAGTTTCGCGTTTCCATATTATTTTCTGGTTTTAATTTCAATTTTCATGTTTCTGGTTTGCAGTAAAAATCGGCAACACTGTGCGTCGTGTTTCCTGGTTTTTTTGTGTTTTCATGTTTCTGGTTTCCTGTTTTAAGGTGAAAATAGACAGCGCCATTTTTATATATTTCTAATTCAATTATTTTACTATAATAAATATACGTAAACTACACATATATCGAGAAAATGCAGAGCCGGCATAGCTGCAACATTACACTTAATACTATACTTTATTTTATTTTTTTCATACGAAAACATAGCTTTACTTAAGATACACAATAAAATTTAACTTTTTAAACAGAATACGATAAAATTAAATAAAATAACACAAAACAATTTTACTAGAACAAACAACCACTGGCGCCTGCAAGAAAACTATTGTAAATAGCGTAATATACTGTAATAAGTAATTATTCATTCCGACTCTTATATTTAAAACGTACTAAAGTATTTCTTTTAAAATAATAATAATAATAAAACATACCACAATTTATTAATTTTCACATTATTCTTCTAAAACATAATTTAACTAATACCACTTCTGTTGGCAGCTATATGAAGCGTTTAGTTCTAAAACTTGCATTACCTTAACCAATAACGCGGCGGTTATCACAAAAATCACTGTTACCGACGCGAATGTGACACTTAACTTATTTACACCTCGATGCCATATTTCGGTAATTCTAGTTACACACAAATATTTCATTAAATTATTATAAATTTTCTAGTTTTTATTATCAATAACGTTTAATAATTTTAAATAAGACAAAGAAGCACATAGTTGTTTCAAGTTGTCGGTATGAAATATTAACAGCTTCAAGGTAGTGCTCTCAGATTCTAGGCAGCGAAATATCCCTCTACTCACACCACTCGCTAGGAACGTCCACGGCGTGATTCGACTCGGTCGTCGGCCGCTCGAACTCGTTCGATTCTCGAACAATTGGGCGCGCGTTTCGAAAAGCTGAGTAGATGTGTATTATTGTTATATTAAAATAATGTTTACTCAGTAACATTATTTAATACAGAATTAATATTTAATTAATTAATACAACGCCATTAATTCATTAAATATTTATAAACAATATATTAATAAATAATTTGTGCAACTTATTTTTCAATCGCACTAATACAAATAAATAATAAATATTCAATTGAATTAATTAAGCAACCCTTGCTTGTTGATTGAAATTGAATTTTCATAAGGAAAAATGCCTGAATCTTATGTTGTAATATATTATTAAATTGTAGCTAAATGCACCTTCTGAACGATGAATAATGAGATTTTATTGCAGAATTGATGTACAAAATGTAATTTCATCATTTTTATAATTTCAAGTTCATATATGTATTCTTTTCACGAATTTCAATATTTCATATTTTCATAAATAATAAATATTCAGTTAAAAACAAAAATTTTTACAGTATCATATTGAAATATCTGTACAAAATAATTTGTTTAATTTTTTTATTTCAAAAGATAAGTTAGTAGCAATTTAGATCATTTTTATACTGCAAGGACTCTGGGATATTTATATATATATATATATATATATATATATATATATATATATATATATATATTTAACGGTCATTCGAGAAGAAATCGCAACCATTTCATGTAAACAAACTAACGTGCATTTTTTGTCCGGTTGCCCGGTTGACAGATCGTTTCGGTGTTTTATCATTTAATATAGGTATGTTTCTGTAATTAACGTAAAACTCATTAACGATCATTATTGCAATTAATTAAAAGAGGAATTTATTTTTGTCGAGTACACTGTTAAATGTAAATAGTGTTATATTCACTAACATTTGAGAGAGTCGAACACAACATATGTAGACTGGTCGAATGAAATTAATACAGTTTTTCACTGATTTTAATTTCATCATTAATTCTAACAACTTCAAGTAGTTTTTTTTATCATGAAGTGAGATCTGAAATATATAAAAAATGTATTTAACTTTAGGGTTACGTTTAATAACAGTTTCTCTACATCAGTAGCGCAGCCAGGATTTTGTCTTGGGGGGGGGGGGGGGGCAAGGATTTTATCTTGGAGAAGCAAAAAAAAAGCAAATACTAACCAGATTTTTCACTTTATCTTACATGAATCGAATAATTAATAGTTTAAAATAATGAATGTTGGCTCAATATTTTGGGGTAAATAATTGTAGCGTTAGAAGTGACTGCTGAATATATGAATAAACGAATAAAAATTGTGCTAATTTTGCTAGCCTTGGGGGGGGGGGCGAGGCCCGTCGCCCCCCCCCCCCCTTGGTTGCGCCACTGCTCTACATAATAGCTTTGTTCGCGGAACATATCCCGAACTAGTTCCGAACAAGTTTGCATGCGCAGTAACATTTTGCCGTACGATTTTGAGCCTTTGTGAACGCTCAAAATTAAAACGCGCATGCGTTCTTGTTCGGAACTAGTTCGGGATGTGTTCCGCGAACGAAGCTATTGATTTACAAGTGGATTTCGTTTCGTTAAATAACTGAACACACATATTAATATTTCAATCTTGGCGAAACATCATTTCAAATACTGTAATGTGTTTTCAAATTCAAAAATGTAATCCTTTATAGAAATGAAACATTCTCAAAATGTCCAATTTTCAGAACTTTTCATTTCTGCACGGAATTTAATTTGAGAAATTATGAAAAAAACATTACAGGTCCTTATTAACAAACATACGTCGCGTCGCCCAATAATAAACTATGAATGTGTGTCAATTTATTTTCCGAAATCAGTTTGCAATGCATACGTTGCGTTGGGCTTCTGTTGCCTAATTTTTTGGGCAAATGTAATAAAATACCGAAGGGGAAACCACTCCCTTAAATTTTGTACACCGGATTGTACAATCCTAGGATTTTACCGATGTTAAGTAAGATTGTAGAGATTTTACATGATTTTAAGTAAGATTATAAGGATTTTACATGATTTTAAGTGAGATTGTAAGGATTTTACATGATTTTAAGTAAGATTGTAAGGATTTTACATGATTTTAAGTGAGATTGTGAGGATATTACATGATTTTAAGTGAGATTGTAAGGATTTTACATGATTTTTCGTTGATTTTACGGACTTTAAGTAAGATTGTAAAAATTTGTAGGAATTTTACTCGAGATTTTTAATATTATAGATCGTATACAAATTATTGAATGTGTTTTAATTTTTCTTCAAAAAATATTTAAATAAATATAAAAATAATACAGTATTGTACAAATAAGTACAATAATATTTCTTATTGTACAAATCTACATTAAATACTTTTTATTTATTTTATTTAAATAAAACATTGCATTTTACTTCAAATAATTAATAAAAATTGATATAATAAAACTTAAAATATTTGCATTTAAAGTTAAATTAAAAAAATATTTAAAATGTTCTAAAGTCTGCAGTCAAAACCGACAACGGAGGTAACTTTAAGCGAGGTATTACTGTATTTGAAATCGCTCGTACCTGTGCGGGCCCGGGGACCAGGTTTTTAATGATTTTTACCATGATTTTACGAATTTTACCATGATTTTACTAGGATTTTAAGAGATTTTAATAAATTTGTTTACCAGATTTTACAAGTGGTTTCCCCCTCATAAAAAACAAACCTTACGGATGAATGTAATTGTTTAAATGTTTCAGATGTCACTTAATAAGAAAAATCTCTATGAATACTAGTCTAGAAAAAATTTAAATCAGTTAAAAATGTTTATTATCTCTTCTTGTTATTTTTCTCTAATATATATGTCTTCCTTTAGCGCAATATGGCTTCAGAAGAAATTGTTTCCCAAAAGCGAAAAAAGCAAAAGTTGTTTTGCGATAGTTGGATCTTGGAAGATTCTCCTTTTAAGGCGTGCGTGGTTGCGAAACGTGCCGAGTGATAAGACAAAATTTTTTTGTTTCGTCTGCGATGTCACATATAGTGGTGGGATATCAGAAATTAAGAAGCATGGTGCTACTAAATTTCATAACAACAGGTTGATAGGTCGCTCCGAGCTTGTAAACGAAGGTGAGTCTACGAGTAAAAGGAAATCGAGAAAAATTGATGATAGTTTCAACAGAAAAGTAAAGATTGCTGAAATAAAGTTTACTGCTTTTTTGCCGAAAACAATGTTTCCTTCAGTTTGGCCGGAAAATTTCTCGATCTCATGAAAGAGATTGGCAAGGATCCCGAAGTGCTCCAGAAGATGTCGATTGCAGCTACGAAGTGCACCTGTATTGTTAGCAATGTTTTATGTGCTGTAGAAACTAAAAATGTTGCCAAAGATTTGAGATCGTCAAAGTTTTCTGTGTATATAGACGAGACGTCTGATTTAACGCTTGATAAATGGATGACTCTTATGGTACGCTACGTGGATCCTATAAATTTGGATGTTAATACGCAGTTATTGCAACTAATTCATTTAGATGCAAGAAATTGTTCAGCCCTGAAATTGGTCGATATGTTCCAAAAAGAACTAGCGATCAAACTAATTCCGCTTGCAAATGTAGCTGCCATTGCTTGCGACAATGCCTCTGTTATGGTAGGGCGAAATAATTCATTCAAAACGCACTTGCAATCAAAGCTGCCTAATGTCGTCATACTTACATGCGTCTGTCATTCGGCTGCTTTGGGTACAAGTGCTGCTTGCTAAACAATACCTCCGGAATGCGAACGTTTAATCAAAGGTGTTGCAAATTACATCAACGGCAGCAATAAACGATTTGCGATTTATCAAGACTTCCTTAACAGTTTTGAGGAGGACAGCCTCAGAATATTGAAGTTGTGCGACACCCGATGGCTTGTTCGATACGAATGCGTTAAGCGCATTTTGAAATATTGGGATACATTGGAAAAGTTTTTTCTTGAGCAAGCATTTGCTGAGAAAAGTGCCCCTGCCACGGAATTACATTCTTTACTTACGGACAAGTCGATAAAAGCATATTTTCTTTTTTTGGAGTACGTTTTGAATATTTCCAACAGTTACAATGCCTCATTCCAAAGGCGTGAACCGATGATTCATCGTTTGCAACCAACATCTGCTGGTCTGCTGAAAGTGTTCTTGTCCAATTTTTTGAAAGCGCCTCTTTTGAAGTTTCTGGGACATATTCGAACAATTAACATCAATTCTCCGTTCAATACTCTCCCTTTGAGCGAGATCAGTCTTGGAGAAGCTTGCAGTGAGTTTCTTAACGATGAAACAAGTGGCTTTACTGAAGAAGACATTATTAAAATCTGCCAAACTTGCTTGCAGTTTTACATTGTCATGTTCCGTGAAATTATAGATCGGCTGCCGCACGATGATGTTTTCTTGACAAACGTTTCGGTGTTTAGAGCAGAAATCGCTTTGTTGCAAGAAAATCGCAAAGTATCTTCGGAGGCAGTCGTCAGTGTTAGCAAGCGATTGGGAGGGTTCGATGAGAATTCTTTGAGGAAAGAGTGGAGTTGTTTGTATGACATAATTTCTGCCGACCAGAAAAGCATTTGGAAGGATCTCAAATTCGACGAAATGTGGGTCAGGATTGGCAAAGTCAAAGTGAAAATAGCGATCTTCTTTTCCCTCATCTGACATCATTGGTGAATGTCGTTAGAAGCCTACCGTATTCTAATGCAGAAGCTGAAAGAGCTTTTTCCATGATCCCGGATGCTAAAACAAAAAAGAGAAATGCACTGTGTCCAGCAACGCTAAACTCTATTTGCGTTTTTCGTTCGTCTTTGAAAGCGAAACGCGAAAGTGCCATCAACATGATTGTTGATGATCGCCATTTGCAAATTTTACCGTCTCCAACATTGTATGCTAAAGCGGTCTTGTCTCAGAAAGCAAACAATTTCACTCTTCATCCAAATGACTTTGCGTTTAAATTTGTTGAGGTTTTGCATGCATAAAATTTACATAAACGTAACATTTATTTGTGTAATTATCTAAAATACTGTTTTTTTTAATTTTTATATACTTATATTATGTTAATGTGCGAATTGTTTAATTTATTTCAAAATTTTATTTTATAAACCAACAAAAAAATCAAAAAACAAAAAAAAAAATCAAAAATTCAAAAAATCGCTTTTTAGTTAAACAACATCTTCTCTAATTTTATTGTTTGCTGTAATATTTTGTTTCTCCCACTTATTCTGTCCTCTTTCCATCCTTATATGCGTCTGTTACATAAAATTATTTTTTAATTATTTCATATAAAATCTATAAATATACAGTAAAAAAAAAACATTTTACATTATAAATTTTGTTCTTTAATTTAACTTTTTGTTTAACAAACGTAACAGTCACATACTTTTTACACGATAATAATAATTCTGCTCTCAAAGCATTCATTTTTGCAATTTAGTGATAAACTACAATAGTATGAAATGAGTACGCATTCCTTCTCCTTCCCGATACAAGTTTGCAGTATAGATTTATTTGTATTGTAAAACAACAAATTCTGTATCACTTAGTTAAATTTTGTGATATATTATTTTTAACTTAATTGTAACTTCACGTGGTTTCCATCGAGCAATAACCTGCACGGTTAAGTAAGCTATCCATTCTCCCTAACAGAACGAACCGTTTATCTACGTTGATTCTCCGGAGTATCAACGTCAGAAAGTTGAGTTTACGGAGATTCAACGTATATGTTCTGTTCGGGCTCATCACTATCTTATTAACGTTTTTATTAATTTTCTTTCAGTAAAATAGATGTGCGTACCCTGCTATAAAACATTCTTTTAATTAATCATAAAATACGTTATTTCTCACTTAAAAATTATAACATGGTTTTTAACGTCAATAGTTTATGTAATTTTTTGTTTACCATCTCATGTGGGTGAATGATTACAGTTATTATTCTATTATTTCTATTATTCTATTATTTCTATTATTCTATTTTTTCTATATTTATAGGTTAGAAACATTACATTGAGTATTACAATAATTTACTTGTACAGGATGGGCAAATTTGGACGTTTTCATAGGGGAACTCGGAAACTATAAGAGATATGAAAAAATGGACGCGCATCCTCAATCCCTTTTTTGAGAAAAACTCAATTATGAAAACAAAAATTATTTATCGTTTTTTGTTTTCGAGTTATGGCGAAAAGTTCGCTTTTTCCGTATTTCGATAAATGGCGATATCTCGATGGTTTTTTTAAATTAAATGAAAATAATTTTCACATTCTTAAATCTTAAGGCACTTTTTTTAGTAGAATAAAATGGTTTTAACGGATATTATAAATCTCCGTTAATTCTCGGGTTATAACATAAAGTTGTGTTTTTTTAAATACAAGTTATAGTCGGCTCTGACTTAGTTAAATAGAGAATTTTTTTCTCTTTTCAATGATATATATCATGTAGGGTTGAAAATGGTCAAAACTGCCATTTTTTGAAATAAAATAAAATTTATTATTCATTCGTCATACACATTAAATATGAAGTAACAAAAATTTTAAATTACAATAAATGTTGATATTTTCTTTTAATTTTGCAAAAATAGATTTATATGGTTGTCTTCTTTCTGGATAGCGATTAAAATATATTTCGGATGCATTAACACAATTGTTATCACTTAGAATAAACCATTCTAACATATTATATTTTTCGTAGTTTTTATAAACCATTTTCACCTTTCAGTCGTAATGATTTAATAATGAACATACAACAATGGTTTTACCAGAATAGACGATACTATAAATGACACAACCTACTAAGATCACACAATAATCAAAAAAAATGACGAATCAATAATAAATTTTATTTTATTTTAAAAAATGGCAGTTTTGACCATTTTCAACCCTACATGATATATATTATTGAAAAGAGAAAAAAATTCTCTATTTAATTAAGTCAGAGTCGACTATGACTTGTATTTAAAAAAACACAACTTTATGTTATAAACCGAGAATTAACGGAGATTTATAATATCCGTTAAGACCATTTCATTCTACTAAAAAAAGTTCCTTAAGAATGTGAAAATTATTTTCGTCTAATTTAAAAAACCATCGAGATATCGCCATTTATCAAAATTCGGAAAAAGCGAACTTTTCGCCATAACTCGAAAACAAAAGACGATAGCTAATTTTTTTTTTCATAATTGAGTTTCCCTTAAAAAAAGGGATCGATGATGTGCGGTCCATATTTCCATATCTCTTATAGTTTCCGAGTTCCTCTATGAAAACGTCCAAATTTGCCCACCCTGTACATATACTCTAATGGCATAAAAATATCGTATATTTTTTAAATACATATAAATAAATATAATTAACTTTGAAAAAAAAATTAATATATGAAATATTGAAACTCGTGAAAAGAATATATGAAATTGAGATATAAAAATGATAAAATTCCATTTTGTATTTATTCATCGTTCAGAAGGTGCATTTAGCTACAATTTAATATATAACAACATAAGATTCAGGCTTTTTTCCGTATGAAAATTCAATTTCAATCAACAAGCAAGGGTTGCTTAATTAATTCAATTGAATTTTTATTATTTATTTGTATTAGTGCGATTGAAAAATAAGTTGCATAAATTATTTAAGAATATATTGTTTGTAAATATTTAATTAATTAATGGCGTTGTATTAATTAATTAAATATTAATTCTGTATTAAATAATGTTACTGAGTAAACATTATTTTAATATAACAATAATACACATCTACTCAGCGTTTCGCAGCGCGCGCCCAATTGTTCGAGAATCGAACGAGTTCGAGCGACCGACGACCGAGTTGAATCACGCCGTGGACGTTCCTGGCGAGTGGTGTGGGTTTTAATGACGCATTAGCGTGGTCGTATTATAATATAAATATTTTTTTACATTTACTTACTATAGTCATTGTTTTTATTTTGTATAATCCTACAAGGAATCATTTTTATAAAATTCAGTTTCAAAAGGTAAGTAGAATGCAGAAAATTTCTACGGCGCAGACTCACATAACATGTCTGAATGTGGAATAATGCTATTCATTTCCTTCCAAGCTTTGTTTTCGATCGATATCAAAGAATGGTATGTGCAATGTTTAGTCCCACGAATTGCTCATATGTTTTTGTGTAAGAAAAGTATTCCGCGTGTGTGGTGAGTTACTGTCTCGTTCAGTGTTTACATTCGTTGCAAAACTGCATTACCAGACATGTTCTGCTGTTAAATGTGTCTCGGTGCACGCAGGTGCGTACGCAGCCGTACTAATAATTTTAACTGGACCTGCCCAGCTCCAACAAACGCGCGATTCTGTCAAAAGTATTTAGAATATATTGTTAATTATCAAAAGTGCCATGTTTTATCTAATTCAATAATTACATGTAATTTTGACAATCATCTACTCTTGCAAGTATCGTTTGATACAGGAAGCCATATTAGCTCAGCTATAGGTCTGTTTCGCGCCAAACATATATCAGTGACATGTATGCTAGTGATTGCAATTTATTTAAATTGGACGCTGTCAAAATTAACAAATTCTGTGTTTGTTTTCGATAGTTGAGTTTTACATTTCTAAATTGTTTCTATTGTTTCACTATGATTATTCAAATATGTATTTGTGGGTGGCCGATTTAATCAGTTTGAGGGCGAGGGACGAATTTGACTTTATTTATTTATTTTATACTACTGTGTTATGTTTACTGTGTTTATTTACATTCAATTTAATAACGTACAAGTTACAGTACAATGATTTGTGTATGCAATTTGATTACATAAATTCATTTCTAACGAATAATGTATAATAGAGATTTAATTTATTGATGTGAGTAGTAAAAATCTTCTAACCTAACATTAAGAAAATACTTTTTGCTGAGTTGCGCTGTTTTGGAGCTAAGTATAATTTGTATAATTATGTGTGTATTAGCTCAATTAGCAGCAGCAGGACCAGTTGGTGTTGCAGCAGCGGCAGCAATTGTCTCAGCTAAGAAACGAAGACGTCACTCGTTTGAAATAAATCCTTCAGTACGAGAACGACAGCGAAATAGATTATTAAGAAAATTACATGTAAGTTGCTTGCTTGTCAGATGATGATGATACACATTTGCGATAAATTTTTATTTGACTTGATTTTTATATTGCAACTATTATTATTATGATTTTAGCAAATAATTGATGAATTTGCAACACGGGTTGGACAGCAAGCTGTAGTTCTTGTAGCGACGCCTGGAAAACCAAATACAAGTTACAAAGTATTCGGTGCAAAGCCGTTACAAGACGTAGTAAAAAATTTAAGAAGTAAGGTTATGGAAGAATTAGAAAGTGCTTTAGCACAACAAGCACCATCTCCTGTACAAGATGATCCGTCATTATTTAAATTACCTCCATTAATTATTGATGGAATACCTACACCTGTTGAAAAAATGACGGAAGCTCAGCTTAGAGCATTTATACCTTTAATGTTAAAATATTCAACAGGTAGGTAGTAGTTTGCTATACATATATATTTGGTTTGGTTGGTGGTTAGTGTTGCTGTTGCGCGTCTGGTACAGTGGTATGCGTTTTAGGACGAGGTAAACCTGGTTGGGGCAGAGATTCAACTCGACCGCCGTGGTGGCCAAAGGAGTTACCGTGGGCGAATGTCCGTACGGATGCCCGATCGGGCGAGGAGAAACAAAAGGTAAAAGGGGCGACCACCGCCCACATTTCTCTAGTGAATATTTGTTCTGTATGACATGTTTGTTGCAGATATCGTGGACACATGCCCTACGACTGATCGTGATTAACTGCTACAAGTATCATGGACGGGAGGACCTGCTGCCGGCATTCACCGAAGATGATAAGAAGGTGAACGCATCCGGGGGCGAACGACTAATTCAAATGTCAGTAGCACTGTCGCCGTCTTAAAAATGCATACGTCAGGAAATTGAACTACTACCCAACCCATAAAATACAGATCCAAGCTAGCGGTTCGCCACACATAATAGCGGCTTCACCGGGCGCCTACGCCGCAGGTTAGCCTAGAGGCCTAGACCATGCCCCGGCTATAACTCAGATGTTGATTTTCGTAGTTGCACTACTTATATATATATCTATATTCGTATTACATATATCTAATTATTTTTATATATTTTCTTTTCTCTCTCGTTTCGTTTACGTTACAATGTTGTGTGATTGTTTTTATTATATACATTCATATATTTATTTTTAATTTCATTTAATTGATTTGTGGTAGAGTACACAGTTAAGCACAATTAGTTATATTTTTATGTCGTTGAATTAAATTTGTTGAAAATTAATACTCGTAAATAACTATACACTTGTCTAAATCGTAAATTAATTTTACTAACAATTATCAAATACAATTTTTAATTCAATGACTTGTACATAAAACTTTTTTTTATTTATTTATTATTATTTTAATTTTGCAAGACACGTAACGATTATGCTAGCTTGGTTTTTGTGTTTCCGTATATATTTTTATTTTGTATTTTTTTTTTATTGTTATTCAAAATTTATCTACAATATATTTAATTCGTCGATATTTGCTACAGACATATTGAAAGTTTATATGCATATAGGAATATTAATTCAAAGCAATAAATATGTAGACAAGTTTTTGATTTTGTATTATATATATATATATATATATATATATATATATATATATATATATATATATATATATATATATATATTTTCTTGCGTGCTACATATTCTATAAATTTTCTTTGTGAACTTGGGATCTTAACTAGTATTTTTATTATATGTTTTTATAATTTTATTTTTATTTTCAGTTGGATTTTATTCTCGGTAAGATCTTTATATTTTATTTTTTATTGCATGACATTTATATTTAAACTTTCAGATAGTTATGACCCTATTTATTTTCATTAAATACAAGAAAAAAACATTGTCTTTGTGAATAAAAAAAATATCGTACAATATGTTGATTATACGAATTATAATGAATTTATTTTATAGATAGAAAAAAATACTGCATCTACTTACAAATTTTAATGAAAAAAAATGCATTAAACAATTGGAAAAATCAACATGGTTGTATTGGAAGTGCAGATGAATTAAATAAAATATTTTTTCGCAGATGACAACACAATTTGTGCCCGCTGTTTTGCACACAATCACAAATCCGGATGGCACCGTTAGTATAGTACAAGTAGACCCTAATAATCCAATTATAACTTTACCAGACGGCACAACAGCACATATTCAAGGATTAGCAACGGTAATTTTCTGTTTCCAGTGTGTGTGTATTTTATTAAATCAAAATCTATTGAATACGTTTTTGAAATTTAATTCTAAAATTGATATTAATTATAATAAGTATAAAATAGAAATTACAAATTGGAGTAATTGAATTTTATAAACTGTAATCTTTGTTGATTAATTTAAAAAAAATATCATAAATACGTTTCATAATACATTGTTGCTATCTCAACTAGATTTTATTAATCAAGGTCAAATTACGATTGCATAAAATGGAGTCATCGATTGATTTTGAAACTTGTACGTACAACAAGTAAAAATCAGGTTTCCATTTTAAGAAATAAACAATTTTTTTAAAAATATTTTATTTTCAGAAAAATTTATTGTATACAAATTACGTATTTACTTATATTTAATGATATGACAATGTAAATTGATTATATGATAATATAATAATTTGTATCATATTAATTTTAAAAATTGATTGGACTAGTTGTTAAACGTAAGTCAACTTCACCTGTTTCGGAAACAATTGCGTATTCAAATTTTGAAAAATAAAAGTTTATACCGAACATCAGTAAAAAATCTGAGTATTAAATAATTAATCGTAACTTGTTAGGCACAAATATTAACATTATGTATATACCTATTAGAAATATTTTCAGATACAAACGAGTCAGGGCGATGAATCTGTGCATAGAGTGCAAACAATTGCTGAAGTCTGTGGTCAAGGCGAAGTGGTTGACTTACATTCGATAACAGAAGCAACCTTAAGCCAAGATGGTCAAATCATTCTTACTAGCGAAGATGGCCACGGTAACATTGTTTTTTTCTAATTATCGTTGTTGTGTTTTGTGGCGGCGACTATGATAGATCGATTTTTTGGCGATTTTCAGGTTATCCAGTTTCTGTAAGCGGTGTTATAACCGTACCTGTGTCGGCATCCATGTATCAAACAATGGTTGCCAACATTCAACATACAAAAAGCGATGGAACTATGTGCGTCACACCAATGGTATCTGTACCAAAAGTAAGTCATTGTTTGTTTGGTTTTTTAATGGTAAATTACAGAATTTATTGCGCATTTGTATAATTGCTAGATTGTGTGAATATTTATTTCGCTTAGACACATATATCAGGCGTTTATATTTTAAGATGTTAAGCCAGAGTATTCTACGATAATTAATAATAGCAACTTTTGTTAGTTTTGTTCTGTTAATTATCACGTAAAGTTGCATATAAATTTAGAGAATTTATTTACTAACTCAGGGTGTATAACGGGCGTGAAAATCGGGAAAAACGGGAATTTTGTTACGCGGGAATTATGCTAGGAATTTTTTCGTTGTGCGTGAATTTTTAAAAAATTTGTAATATTTAAGGATTTAGAACGAAGGAAGCAATCCATCGATAATGGAAGATCTTCATACAATTTCAGAAGAAATAAAGAAAAAGAAGATGAAATTATAATTTGATGATTGCGATTAAATAATTAAATATAATATATGCAATAAATAACTTCGATTTAACACTTCTTTAACTTTCTTTATCGTTAAACTTGTATATTTATATACGGGAATTTTTTTAAATATACGGGAAATTTATTTCAACTTTCCGTTATACACCCTGTAAAAGCTTGTTACAAATTTAGGATTGAAAAAAGTTCGGTATTCTATTTATATTAGTTTACTTTCAAAAATTTACTTAATTATTTTAATGAATATTTTAAACAACCATATAATCTAAATTCTATGTCATAAGTACTTTTGGACAGCAGCAGCAGCAAGTTGCTTATAATGTTAGTAGAGCAACTAGCAATTATTCTTTAAGGACAAATTGAATGAATTGGATTGATGTATTTATTATTTGCGTCTATAGGTGGAACCTTCATATGGTTCGGACGACATGGAGACATCTGGTGACGGTGACACCTGGAATAACGCATCAAATGATGATACAGGGTTCAGGGAATGATCCTCCACAAGTGTTATCGTTGAAGGACGCGATTGTTTTAACGAAAGCGATGGCATCCATTGGAGACTTTCAATCCGAAGAAACTATTATTGGTGACCAATAAGTAGCACACGATTATTTTTATGATTATTTCTAGTAGAAATATGAAAAAAAGAAAAGTGAAGAAAGAAAGAATAAAATATATGTTCAAATATTACGGTTAACCGTCTAATTAACATAACATAACATTTGCTAGCTCATTAATTAATTCTACCATAACTTTAGTATGTTGACATTTCGGTAAAGGACAGACACAATACCAAATATTATTTCATTTAAACTTAGTATATATTATAGTTTCTCTTTTACTATTTTTTGCTCTTTTTTGTTGATGGACGTTTACCACTTATCAAAACGCTTCCATAATGTTATTATCTTTATTGTTAACGACTTATAAATAATTGTAATTATTTTTATTATTACTATTGATGAGAGTATATTTTTGGGACTTTCCCACTTACAATGAAATGACCAAATGCACTAAATTGTGTATCGATTTTCAGTTTATTAGTATTCTATATTAATTTATGATGAAACAGAATTTTATTATTTTTAAATATTATAAATACATATGCAAGGTAATTATTTTAATCTTAGGTATGTACTTATATAGGGCAGTGTATTTATACGAGTTACAAAACATGAAACAACAAACTCTGCTGTTTGTTTTACACTAACTAAGTAAATGAATGGATACATTTAAATGAAAATTTAATATGTACACATTATTATTATTATTGCATTGTAAGTTATATTTATCATTGTTACTGACCCAAACAATCATCACACATTACTGCAAGTATCATTTGAAAAATATACGGTATATGAGTCATGTGTGTTAGGTACTGATTGAATCATTTACGAGAAATTAACCAGTTTTTTAGGAATATGATCATTTTGATAGTCAATAAACATACATACTGTATATAATATATATACATATATATATATATATATATATATATATATATATATATATATATATATAATTTTAATTTTTAATAATTGTCCATACATTTTATTTTATTTTATTGCCATAATGAATTTTAAACTATTTAAATAGCTAAATATCTATATATATATTATTATATTGAAAATATTTTCTTTAATACTGGTAAATTTCGGATCGTAAAACCGATTCCCGTTGTATTGTTTGTATGCTTTAACATATTATTATTTTTATTATTGAAATTGTATTCCAAAGTAAAGTGGTAGTCGAATCTTTATTAACTTGTTAGTATAGAAAAATAATACAGTAATATCGATTTGTTGTTTTTACTATTTAAGATTAGACAAATCCATGTTATCAATGCGATAAATAATTAACTAGTTATATTTATAAATGACGGATTGTCTATAACAGTGGTTTCAAACTCAAATTATTTGCTGGCCGAAAACATATCTATCCGGAATTTTACTAGCGGGACGAAAACAACAAATATACACACATATTTATTTATTCGAATGATTTACATTTGATGGATATCTATATTAATTCTTTTTTACAAAAATATTTTACTATTAAAAATATAACAGAATCATGTAGGATATATTACAATAATTGTAATATTAATTTTCTTTTAAAATGAACTTATTCCGCGAAGAGCTTTAGTAACTTTTTTTTTATATTTTGAAAAGGGGACCTAGTACTATTTACTTGTAAATCATTTTATTTTAATTTCGTAAAATATTTATAGTTTTTTATGGGCCGATTTTTTTTTAATATTTTACTATTAAAAATATAAATAGAAAAAGAATCATGTAAATATATATTACAATTGCAATATTAATTTTCATTTAAAATTAACCTATCCCGCAGAATAACTTATATATTTTGAAATAAATACATAGTACTATGTAATTGAATTGAATTAGTGATTAAAAGATAATGGTATTTATTTGTAAATAGTTTTTTAAAAATTCATAAAACATTTAATAGTTTTTAACAATTTTTTCACTTTTATCTCAATTATAGGCCAAGTAAAATCACATTGCGGGCCGGACTCGGCCCGCAGGATGCCAGTTTGAAACCACTGGTCATAAGATGTAGTGTTGTAAGAAACTGTGTTTATCGATATTTTTTAATTATTACGTGAAATTATTTTATTTGAAAAATTCATTTGAAGTGAGTTTTTGAAATTGAACATTTGATTTTATTTCGATGAGAAATTTGAAATGAGAATAGCGAACATCAGTGTATGAAAATAATGTGTAAGTGAGCCTTATGGTTATACACGCACCATGCTTATTTGAGAATAATTCCTACGCTAGAATATCAATTGAGAAAATGATTAGAACTATTTGAAATTGATTAATTTGATTATTGCTTAAGTATGAAAACCGTCTAAAAAATTTATTTCAATGTTAATTCATATATACGAGATAGTTATACATGGTGGTAATAATAATAATAATTAAGCATTTTAGAACACTCGATCACACGTTACAGAATATGGTGGTCTGATGAGAACTAGTGTTTCGACTTTTTATATTATTTAAATTTTTACATATCTTTTTTTTTAAATAAAAAATGAATTATTTCAGTGAATTACATTAGATGAAGAATATTTAAATGGACTGAAAGATATTATTAATAACTTTAGTTCAAAATTAAATACATACTGCAAGCTCGGTTTTTGGATGTTTTAGTTCATTTGTTTAATTTTACTATTATAGCAGTTACGTTGCCTTTTAACCGGTATTAGTTAAAATTGATTTTTAAACTTAGTTTGTAGTACCAATTTATATAGTTTAATAACAGATATCAGAAAATTTTTGACTTAGTAAAATTAGTTTCGGAATTGACACTGTTCCACCTGTCATAAATATGCGTATTTAGTATTTACACAAACTAATAAATGACAGATTACAAAACTTCAAGTTGTTTGTACACAAATAGATAAATTATTGAAACAACAGTGCAACAATAGCAACAGTGAATAACATTCATAATAAATACTGAAATTTTATTTATAAAAATTTAATAAAGTAATTGATTTTATACTTTTATATCAGTAATAATATTAAAGATCTTACAGATTTGTTTAATACATTTATTTTTTGTAGACGTTTCAGTCTGTATATATACTTTTTACGATTTTTTCTATTTAAAACTGATATAAATTACATGTTTTGCTTTAAAGTCTAGTTCGAATAATTTATATCTTTCAGCAGTGCTGTTTTACCGATATTCAAAACCAAATAAAACAATACATATATAAATTAATTCGTCTATAAATGTTGTTCAATTTCACTGCTTTCATTAAAAATGATTCAACTCTAATGAGACTTGGGGCATCTCTAGTTAATTGTAATTTTTTTGATAAAAATAAAACTTAGAGCTGACTGAATTCAAACTAATTTATTTATACGAACACTTATTTAGACTGTGGTGGTCTAACAAAGAAATAATCGTATTGCAGTTTTTTGTATTGTCTTAATAACATTAATGTATGTTTTGTTGGGCAGTAGAAATAGATTACAGCTGCACGTAATCTATTTTTTGCTCGTATTGTTAATTTGTATAAGTTCAGCGATGTGATGAATTTAAACATGTTTACGAATTCAAATATGTTTGTATTTTCAGAATCAGGACATGGAGTTAACAATGAATCAAACGAGAGAATTGAATTGTAAATATGAGTTTATCTGACGACATAAAGAAGCCCGTGTGAGTATATACAATGCAGTTTTGGTGTCTACGTTGATATATGGTAGTGAATGTTGGGTTTGGTTGAAAAATCATAAATGGAAAACGACTACTGTGGAAATGAGATTTTTACATGGGATATGTGGTGTAAATAGGAGAGATCGGGTACGTAATAGATTAGTGAATGATGAGTGTGAAATTGAAAAAAATGTTGTAGCAAAAGTTGATGTTAGTCAGTTAAGATGGTTTGGACATGTTGAGCGAATGTCTAATGAACGTTTGCTGTTCAAAAGATTTATTTGAATGATTTTGATGGTATACGTTTGCGTGGACGTTCGATGAGTAGTTGGAGTGGTATGATTGAGAGTGTTTTGCGTGAGCGAAAGTTTCGAAGTAGTAGTAATAAAAGAGCATGTTTGAGAGAAATTATGAATGTGGATGAAGCGAAAGTTGAATGTTTGGATAGGAATTTTTGGAGGCGATTGATTTCGGGATAATGAAAAGAGTTTGTGCCACACCCTTTTGGGTACATGGCGTGATTGTGTATGTATGTATGTATGTATAAATAATGTGATAATAAAGATAAAAATATGAAGTTTAAAGCAATAACATTTTATTTAATAAGTGTATTTGTTATTTGGCTGAATCTAAAGAGCAACTGAGAAAGATGATTGATAGAATTATTATTGTTGTAAAGATAAAGATATGAATTTTGTGTAGAATGTTGGTAACTGTAAAGTTTTAGTTTTTCGAGAAGAATGATTTGACGATTGAATGTAATGTATCTGTTGATGGTGCACGTATAGAGCAGGTAGATGAATTTGTGTATTTGGGTAGTTTATTATTTAAAGATGGTTTCGATAGTGAAATTAAAAGAAAAGTTAATGCTGTTGTAAGATTTTAGGTGCTTTGGGTACCTTCGCTAGGAATGTGATGTTTTTTTTTTATATTTGCATACAAACTTTATTTTAAGACCTTAATTTGGAATTACTTATTAGTAAAACAGAACCATTAAAAATAGTTTTAGCTAAAGCTGCTGTTACAACAGTATTAAATGATTATAATCATTATAATCTTTTCGTATATGAATCTGAGTTTATTACAATTTAGAAATAACATTTCGAATTAAGGTTATTAATAAATATAGGTTTGTTATTCAGTTAATAATGTAATAATAAGTGAATATTTGTTAATTTAAATCTTATATTTACTTTATATATATATATATATATATATATATATATATATATATATATACATATATATATATATATATATATATATTTATATATTTATAGGCTTATTTAATAAAAGGTCAAATATGTGAATATGTTTTATTTGTAGCCATAACTTTTAATTCAATTATAATAAAAATTAATTTAACATTTTTTACATACAAAAAAATTAAACATAACTTTTCAACAATATAGAAAAAATAGCATTACAACAAAATATTTTACATTTGTTCAATTAAATCCAAACAATAATTTTTATCAAATTGAACCTGTACAATCCTAACTTTTATTTTTTGTAAAATTTGTATTTGCTACACAAAGTAGGCATTTCTGTTTATTTACTAAAATATTTGCATTGCCTTTAAAAAATTTCCCTTATTTTTCCAATTTAATCAATATAATTTCAATGCTAAATATATAAAATTATATGCAAATATATTTACAAAATATAGTAGGAACATATAATTTTATTTTATTAAATTTATCACTAACATAATAACGTATCATTCGTACATTCAATCGTTGATGGAACAAGTTGGCCAGTTGAATGTTGTGTTATGAATTTTCAAATACATATTGATTTTTATAATAATTAAAAACATTATTTTACATAATATTTAGATTTGGTTTAAAATAATAAAAACGTGACAAATTATATTTAAAGTAATTGTTTACAATAATATTCGTTGACAGTCCTGCAGGTAAAGTCAGAAAGATTGAATGAAGTTGATTTTTTAGTTGGTGTGTGATTGGTGTGCTAGGTTACTTCATTCAACCACATTGACCTTAGCTGCAGAATGAATAACTTAATTTTTCTATTTTTTTCTTTTGTTTGAATTTCATTTAGATAAACAGACCTAATTCAAGTAGCAGTTAAGAAAACATTTTCAAAATTAAATATGGTGCGTTCAGTACAAAATACGCTACCGTTTGTTCTTCTTCTTATACTAGTAACCATATAACATTACACAAAGTTCATCTGGCCAACTGGATTTGTGACAGATGTTTGCAGCAGAAGCTTGTTGCTAGCAGGGTAGTTTGACATTTTTTATTTTGGTCTTTGCTTTTCTGATTTTTAAAGAAGTTGGTTCAGTTAGTTGTTATTACGTGGTTATTAGTTTGTTACTACTGTATAATAATATTAATATATAATTTTAAAACAAACTACAAATTACCATATAATAAGAACATAAAAATGTTTATGTTTGAAAAACTATGTCGTTTGTGCACAACTGATAAAAGTGTCTCGTCAACGTTGAACAATTCCGATTCAGATAACATCATTTTATTGGACAAATTAAATCGAGTTGCACCAGGACTTGTAAGTATAATAATTTAACATTTTAATATTATGATTTCATATTGATATGTTTTTCTAGCTAAAAATAAATAGCAGTTTACCAATCGGCATATGTACAACATGCATTGCACAGTTAAATCAAGCTTGCAAATTTATAAAAAACTGCTTGCGTTCGCAAGAAATTCTAAACAAATATTTAGAACAATTGCAAAATGGACTCGATAAGGAACAAGGTGAAAATTATGAAATTGAAATAATTGCAATAAAATTGGAACAAAATAAAACAATCAACTATATGAATTATATGAATATTGAACAAGCTGATGAGGAATTTCTTAATACATTAGTGAATTATGAGGAAGAATCTGGTTTTATAAAACAAGAAAACATTATTGAGTTTAATGATGATTACGAATCGATTCAAGTAAACTTTAAAGATGATATTGAAGAAGGAGAAACAAATGTCAAAATGGAAATCAGTGAAGCAGAATGCAATTATTCAATTGATACACAATCTAATATAATCGTAAAAGAAGAATTAGAATGTTTAAGTGAAGATATAATTGATATTAAAAATGAAATAATTGAAGAACATCTGCATGAAACTGATATTATTAATTATGAATGTACCGAAGTAAAATTCGAAGATGATATTAAAATAGAAGATCATGACAGTAAAAATTCTTTTGTTGATATACCAACAATTACTGAGCAAAGCGATTTTTGCGGGTTTAATTTAACAGAATATAGTTTGGCAAATGACATTAAAGTAAAATACAATTTTGAATTAAACCGTTTATGTGATGACACGAATAAATTTCTTATTAATTTTCAAAATGAAAAAAATAATACAAGTTATTCGAAGAATTGTAAAAATGATGTTGACCACTTAAAAAATGTTCGTAAAGCATTGAAAAGAAGCAGTACCAGGAAAGTACGTCAAAATTCTTCTAAAGACAGTTCAGATATAAATGTGAATATTCGAACGTGCACACTTCGAACGCCGTATATGGGTAAGAAAGCCCGTAAAAATCAATCAGATATAACTAGGCAAATTTGTACAAGTAAAAGAAGTTACGAATGTAAAATATGTGGTAAAGGTTTTAATACACCTTCTAATTTAACAAGACACATCCATACACATACAGGTGAAAAACCATTCCAGTGTAAAACTTGTAAGAAAATATTTGCTCAAAATGAACATTTGATAAACCACATTCGTACCCATACAGGTGAAAGACCATTCCAGTGTAAAACGTGTACGAAAGCATTTGCTCATAATGGAGATTTAATAAAACACATTCGCACACATACAGGCGAAAAACCATTCCAGTGTAAAATGTGTAAGAAAGCAATGCTCAAAAAAGTAATTTAACCACTCATATTCTTACACACACAGGCGAAAAATCATTCCAGTGTAAAATGTGTAAGACAGCATTTGCTCAAAAAAGTAATTTAACGTGTCATATTCTTACACATACAGGCGAAAAACCATTCCAGTGTAAAGTGTGTAAGACAGCATTTGCTCAAAAAAGTAATTTAACGTGTCATATTCTTACACATACAGGCGAAAAACCATTCCAGTGTAAAGTGTGTAAGAAAACATTTAATCGAATGAGTAGTCTAAACAGACATGTTCGCACACACACTACTTGAAAATTGCATCATAACAAAAGATATGGTAAAATCTTGCAATCGAAAATTAAACAAACATATGGGAACATAAATTATCACATACATGACAAGATTAGTAGTGTATTTGCTATTTAATGTTTTATTACATATATGTACGTATATTTTTGTTTTAATTTCAATTAAATTTAATACAAGTTATAATTTATATGCATTTTATAAAATATATTTTAAAATTAGTTAGAATAATGTTTGATAATTATTTGGCATTTATTACGCACTTCACTTTAATGTTAAATTCAAATGTTTACATAGTAAAATATGAAATAGTGACATACATATCAGTAAACCACGGACGTTTTGCCGCCGGACATTTTGCCGCCGGACATTTTGCCGCCGGGACATTTTGCCGCCAGGTATTTTTCCGCAAATAAACTTAAACTAACTAAACCTAAACCAACTTAAATCTAACCTACCCTACCCTGACTTAACCCAATTTAACCTAACCTAACCTACCCAGCGGTAAAATGTCCAGCGGCAAAACGTCCGGCGGCGAAACGGTCGTGGCAAAATGTCCGGCGGCAAAACGTCTCGGTCCCTACAAAAATACACAACGAGAAAACAACAATTAATTTTTATTAATAAAATAAAGAAGAATAAAGTTCCGTAATATATTTCAAACAATGTACGGTACTCCCAAGAAATTCGAATTATAATTTAAGGAATGAAAATTATTTTTTATTGCCAAATTTACATATAATTTATTTATTATAGTAAAAATAGACATTCATTGTTGTCACGAATTCCTAATTCACTTTACGATAACTTCACTGAATCACAATTTTTTATAATTTTTTAATTAGAAGAAGTCAGATTAAAAAATAATAATAAACATCGTAAAGCCGTTTTATTTTAATATAATGAGTTCTGAATGATTCTTTACTATGTTAATATTTCATCATTTTTTATTTTACTGCGTGTATATTTTATTTAAAAATATTGAATAATATCAAGATGATTATTGATATTTTTTCAGTAGTTTTTAGATCAAATAAGATCAATATCTCTGCACATAGATAACTTCAATTTTTCTTAAAGTATATGATAGCATATTCTTTTAATAAAAATGCAATTAATATAAGTGATAATCATTGCACTTATTCAATTTTAGTATTACGTTTTGCATCAAAGGAAATAATAAAAATTTTCAATTAACTCTAAGTTAACTTTTACTAAGAATCTTATTTTAATTTTGTTTCAAGTATTTTTTTAGTTTTCAATTTGTTTATGTATTAGATTAAGGAATAAAAAAAATACTGTTGTTAAAGACTGATGTATTATTTTTATATTTAATAAATTTATAAAATTGATATGAACATTTATTTTTTTCAAATAATTCCAACAAAACACATTATATTAAATTGTTTCGTATACATAATTATCTTCTTTCTTTGTAATTTCTGTAATAAAAGTTATTAGGTTCTCTGATTATAGTAAGTACTTTCATATAATTATTTAGGTAATAACTTATATTTGTTCAGGCAGAATTACCGATGCAATTTTGATCAGATCCATTTGTACAAAATAGTAAATTGTTATTTATCTACTCTTCGATGGATTATGGTATGGTATGGAATCGGATCGTGTAGGTGCTGCGGTATATATATATATATATATATATATATATATATATATATATATATATATATGGTTTTAATTTATTAATTATTACTAATTTATCCGAGTGAAAATCAATTAAAAATTTATTATTAGTTTTATTTCAAATGAATATAAATTGTCTCGTAATGTTAAGGCGTTGTTCGGTTATTATAAGTTTAAATTTCTTTACAAAGGATTTTAATTTAGAGTAGTATCTTGTATCTAGTATATCATTTTTTTTTTCTACTTTCGTATGTATCAAAAATTAGAAAATTTTAAAACACACAATAAAAGTTATTACTTAATATATAATATTTTATAATAAAAAGAAACATGTTTTAAAGACAAATTTAATCATATGAAATTAGTTGGCAAATATTAAATTATTTTATTTCGAACTTTAATGAAGGACAAACAAAACTATGAATTTTGATTTATTAATAAAAGAAATATAATAACTTGATAAAATATATTTAATTTTTTATTAAAATTTGAAATTTTCAAATTGATTATTGTAATAAAACAAGGATAAATTTATATAAAAAAAATTAGGATTTGCATTATTAGCAATTACGTATGTATTATTTTAAAACGACAAAATAGTATTTTTCATCTTATTCATAAATGGAAAATACTTGTACTATTAAAAATATAAAATAATGTATAGATGAGAATTATGATTAAAGTACTTAGAAATAATTATGCAACCAGTATTACACAAGCAATACACAAACAATATTGCATATATTTATTATTTAAAAAAAAACAGTTATTTAATTAAATGCGCTATAAATATATTGGCATAGTGTATGGTCTTGTTGCACTCAGTAAAATTTATTATATTAAGGCAAAATATTGAAAGATTATATTAAAACATTATCATAACAGATTTTATTCAATACCTATTAAAAATAATAAACTGTCGTTTAAAAATAAATTTTAATAAGAGGAAAATGAATAAATACAGGTTATTAATTTTTAAATTATTAAATTTAACATGCTACTTGTCTAAATATTAATTACAAAAAAAATTTTTGTTGATAAAAATATGCCAAACAATGTATTTTTTATTTTTTTCGTAAAAGTACAAATAATACTCAATTCTTTAATAATATAATTAGAAATAAATAACAAATTTGTACTTAAATTGCATGTGTATATTTCAAAAAAAAATTTCTAAACATAATTGTTTAAATTTATCATCATTAAACTGTTCAACAATTATAGCATTTTTCGTATTATTTTTCAACTTATCACTATAATCGAGCATTAATGCACCACGGCCATCTTCTTGATATAAAGCTTGTACATAATGCTGTGACGCTTGCACAACAATACTGGGTTCTAATATTATTGACATTGCTTTCGCATCGCATGGATTCCAACGTTTTATTTTCGATAACGAAACTGCTTCGAAAGCATTTAGAAAATGAACGATAGGACTGTTAACTTTTGCCAAAACATCAAGTCGACATTTTTTACTATTTACTGCATTTTCGGTACAAGTTTCCCAGGGAAATGTCTGTACTGAGTAAGATGTAATTTGATTCGGGATCAAAAAATGCGTTAAATTCTTTACCGGGACGAATGTTGCCTACGCCTAAAAGAATTAATTAAAAACATTTAAGAACATCTTCTAAAAATACTTATTAAATCGTCAATCTCGAAAAAGATTTATCTCTGTTTTTAATTTTTTTAAAAATTATTGATAATTTTATCGCAAAATTATATAATGCAATAAATTTATATAATATATTCTTTAGAATATAAAATAGTGCATGATGTATACAATTTGAAAATGGTATCTGAATTCACGTTTTAGTAATAAATATGTTACTATTTAAAACTTACATATTTTACAGTTAAAATTTTACAAAATTATTTATGTCACTAACAGTAATAATATTATTTATTGCTAAGTATAAAGTTTCAAAAAATAAATTTTTAATTTTGATATATCTATATATTTAATAATTTTATACTTGAATTTTCCGCAATTGTATTGTCACATTCCGTATAATACAGAGTAATTAAAAAGTGATTTCTGTTTTCTAATTTAATCTTGGAATAATATCATTCACAGCATTTAGTAATTAGATATTTATATGACAGTTGACACACATATATTGGGTTAAACTTTACTTTACGATTTTCTTCAAACTATATACCGTAAATTTTGCACATTTTATGAATATAAATCGTAAAATTTTAGTGCGGAAATGATATTTACAATGTTAGAACTTATTTTGAAAACTAATTTTTAACATAGGTTATACTTAAGATGTACTTGACATATATAGTGGCGCTCAATGCAAGATAGGTAAGGTAAAGAGGTTAATTTGTTAAACGTTTAGTAAAATTAAAGCAACGTGAAGAATTTTTAGTTGTTTTTAACGTAAAAAATTTAAAAATAACAGTATCTGCTAGTAATTATGTAAACATGAAAAATATGGCTGCAGTTTTTCAACGTTCAATATGTTAAAAACGAATTTTTAAAATCAGTTTTAATGTTGGTAAATATCATTTTCGCACTAAAATTTTGTAATTTACATTCATAAAATGAGCAAAATTAACGGTATGTGAAGTTAGAAGAAAATCGATTACATAACCGTAAAGTAAAGTTTTACCATATTTTTTAATAAATGAGTCGTTTTGAATTGCTTTCATACTGTTTAATCTCTCGATATATTTTTTAAAATAAAACAAAAATCCGGTACCTCTAACGCGTCCACCAAGCCAGTAAATTGCTTTTAAATTATTTCGAAAATTTCTGTCTATTCTGATTTCCATAGCGATGTTTGTTAGTGGTCCAAGTGCAATAACAGCAATTTCGCCTTAATTTTCCGCAACTAATCTTACCAGTTCATCGACTGCGTGTTCTGGTTTAGCTTCCGATAATTGAGATGGATCTTTATTGGGTATATCGCCGAATTCATCTTTACACCGTAAATACCGTCAGATTTTGGAGTGACTGTGAGTGAATTGTACGCACCGATATAGACTGGTATCTTTAAATATTGTAGAATGATTGAGATTGTAATTATATATTAAAGTTAAGAAAGCATGTTTTCTATAGTCGAACTGATTTTATAAGAAAATTATGGATTCTTTAGACTTTTATTAATAAGATGAAATAATTAATGTTATTAAATGGTTTCGAGCTATTAGATAAATGAAATTCCGAATGGTGAATAATAATGTCAAAATAATAAACTTACGTCTGTACGATTGATAACTCTTAAAGTTTTTAAAACATTGATGGTATAACTTGATCAACATTTGTATTTCCATTGACACAGGTTTTCGCAAGCACATCTGGATAATTTGGATTCTTCTTTGCTAAAGCTAATAAAATTGCCATGGCATCATCTACGCCACCGTCTACATCGATTATAATTTCTTTTTGCGTTAATTGAATTAATATATTTTAATGCATCATTTCTAGGTGATAGAATTGTTGCACCAGATACGTAATTAAAATAAATTGTAAATTAAAAACCATATATTTTACAATGCTATCAAATATGGAACAGAGTGGAGTAGCATTTTTTAAATTCTATTTTTAAGACTTGGAATTACAGTTAGAGATGCTAATTCTTTTGAAAGACTGGGAGTCTTATATATATATATATATATATATATATATATATATATATATATATATATATATATGTGGCACAAGCTCTTTCCACTATCCCGAAATTAGTTTCCTCCACACATTCCTATCGAGACAAGTAACTTTTGCTTTGTCTACATTTATGAAACCTCTCATATATGATCTTCTATTACTTGGAAACATTCACTCACTCAAAACACTTTCTCAATCATAGTATTTCATCAACTCATCGGATGTCAGAATCATAGTATTTCATCAACTCATCGGATGTCAGATTTATACCTCCAAAATTATTCATATATATTCACACATATATATATGTGAATATATATGAATAATTTTGGAGGTATAAATCTGACATCCGATGAGTTGATGAAATACTATGATTGAGAAAGTGTTTTGAGTGAGTGAATGTTTCCAAGTAATAGAAGATCATATATGAGAGGTTTCATAAATGTGGACAAAGCAAAAGTTACTTGTCTCGATAGGAATGTGTGGAGGAAACTAATTTCGGGATAGTGGAAAGAGCTTGTGCCACATTCTTTTGGGTATATGAAGTGATTTTGTATGTATGTAAATATTTATAATTTAAAATAAATTTTTAACAATAACAATATTAAATATTTTATGTAGAAGTTTGTTATATTTTACTTGTACAGTATTACATTTATTTTTGTTAGTTTTGTTATGAAGTATTTTTTATCATAAAATGTGTAATCGATAAAAAAAAATATTTTAACTCAAATTCGTGTTTTGATTTAATTTTCTATTATGACTTCAATTTTAAGTTTAATTCTGATTTATATTAGCTAGAAAATGTTTATTTTTATTTATTAAAATAGTTGTAGATAAATAAAATTCTTGAAATCAAAGCTGATAATTCCAATTACAGTACAAGCTTCAATTGAAACGTGAGTGTAATTCTAAAAATTGATATTTAATTTTTGAATGAATTATTTTTGGATACTTGATTGTTACAACGCATATACTAAAAAATAATTTAAATAAGCTTAACTATACTTTATCAAATGATTAACTCTTTGTAATTAAAAATATTTGACAAAATTGATATATAACAAGATTAGAAGTATATGGGTAAACCCATATATAGACCACTTTGACATTTCTCGGAAAGTTGGCAACACTGTATTTTAATAATATAATAATTTATGTGGGCACTAGGAGCAACTTTTCTGAAAATTTGATCAAAATCGAATAAATAATTTAGCCACAATAAATTTATAAAAAATTTGTGATTTTTTTTGTCGATAAGTTGGCAACACTGTATTTTGTTAAAATTGCATAATTTATTTATATACTAGAAGAAACTTTTATGAAAATTTAATTAAAATTGGTTAAATAAAATGGTCGTAATGAATTTTTAAAAATTTTACTAATTTTTTTTTCGGAAAATTGGAAATACTGTATTTTGTTAAAATTACATAAATTATATGAATACTAGGAGAATCTTTTGTGAAAATTTGAGTAAAATCGGTTAAATAACATGGCCATAATAAAAATTTTAAAACTTTAGTTTTTAAAATTTAAAAAAAATTTAAAATTTAGTTTTTTTTTTAACTTTAGTTTTAATAGTAAAAAATAACAACATTTCATAATTTTATTGTAATAATTTATGTAATATTACAGAAATTTCTTAAAGTGTAGCAGTCAGCAGGACAGTTGTTAAATAAAACTCATTTGTATAGTGAATTTTTGGTATAGTTATAGAACAGCCTCCCATTTTTGCGGTAGGCACGCGAGTTGAAAAACCAGTGACTGTCAAACTATTCGACATGACAAAATATGATTTTAAATGTGTCTTAACGGTCTTTAAAAAACAAACTCCTACCTGAAACCTACCTACCAAACCTACCCTAACCTACCGGACTTCTTAACGGTCTTTAAAAAACAAACTCCTACCTGAAACCTACCTACCAAACCTACCCTAACCTACCGGACTTCTTAACGGTCTTTAAAAAACAAACTCCTATCTGAAACCTACCTACCAAACCTACCCTAACCTACCGGACTTCTTAACATAACATAACAAAAGGAAAATTACTAATGAAACACTTTGAGGTTCACTGGTTTTTATACACCAAATATGGGCGTTTCGATGCTCACGCATGCGCAAATCTGACTTTTTTAAAATTTGTGAAACGGGAGGCTATTCTGAAGTTCAGCCGAATTTTTTTTTCAAATGGGATTCCAAAGCCAATTTTTAATAATTGACTTACGTTTCTACATAATAACTGTTTTTAATCCGTTCCGTTGAACGATGAAAACAAATTACGTGTTTTGTAGCTTGATTCAACCGAACTAGCTTGTTGCTTTCAAAGTGATACGTTTATGCATAATTTTCCTATGTTTAAAAAATTATAACTGTCAATCAATATAAATGGTAAGTGTGCTTTTATTTTTTTTTCTTATATCTGACAATCCTAAACTCATATCCTAGCAACGAAACAAAAAATAAATAATGTTTGGTTTTTTTCTAAACGTCAAAGCCGTCAAAGTTTCGAGATTTTGTGCGATTTTCTGAGGTGAAAATTTTTACAGGGTATCATGTAACCGTAGTAAATGACTCATAGCTTTGGAATCCTATTTGAATAAAAATTTCACTATAGTTTCATAACTAAGCTTTCAGTAATTTTATTATTTTCGTTAAAGTATACAATATTAATCAATTAATAATATTAAAAATATTAATTTTTATTTTGTGTCATAAAAATCTTATTTCCACAGCAATCATTTTTCTTTTATGCTTCTGTAGTCAAATTGCTGTTTATATAAAAATGTATTATTCTTTCGTACAGTGCGGGTATACTATACATAATTTATAAATTAAAATTTATTTTCAATTAAGAACACAATTAATTATTTTTTTTATTAAGCTCAATAAATTTATTATTTGACACTAAGGTACTGAATTAAGTTATAATTTCAAAATGTTAATAATTTTTTAAAAACTTTAAAATACAAAAATAAATTATTATGATTATATAAATATATATTTATGTAACAAAAATTTTACAAGTACAAAAACAAGTCATATATAAGAAATTACATTGCAAATAAATTTTTTTATATCAAATGATTTTTTTTTGTATCATTTAGAATGAAAAATTTGTTTTCAAAAAAATATATGTGTATTCTTTTAGTTTTTCTAGGAAATTTGACGGTCAGTGTTAAATGAATTATTGGCGTGGATTATTTTCACACATATCACAATGTGATAATTCTTCCAATAAAAGTGAAAAATTTTCTTCACCTGCTGATTCAGTTGATCGATCAGAAATATTTTCAACCAATATAAGTTCTTGATTACAATCCAGAGAAGCCAAATTCAACTCTAAGGCAGAATCTGGCACGTTTTCAGTGCATTCACCATCTGATAGTCCAACCATACTTTGAAAAATGTTTTGTACTTTTTGTTCGCTTTTACTACAAAGCTCTTCGATTTGTTCTTTTCGTGTATTATGAGTGATAGATTCTAGGCTGCGTTTTGATAAATTAATATCTTCAAGAAATTGGTGAGGCGTTTCATAGGGTTCAGATAAAATATTTACTTCATTTAACGCGTTCTGCAATTCTTTAATAAATATTGAGTGTTCTTCAGCATTAGAGTTTGCTGTTACAAAAGAAATCAATCTACATATATATTGTTTTATATTTCCATATTCTGTCAAAATCATTTGATTTTTCTGTTGATAATTTAATTCATCAACTTGTTTTTGTAATTCCTCACATTTTTTCTCTGCTTCTTGACGTTTAGCTATTTCCTCTTTCAGTTTTTCGTAAAGTTGTAATAACTGATCTTTTGTTTTAATGTTAGATGTATTATCTGATTCAGCCATTTTGCAAACTTTGTTTTTAATTTCTTGTACTTTTCGGTGATTATTCGCAATTTTGTTTTGAATCTGTGGTAATACAGTTTGTCGTTTATATGTAATTTTGTTATTTTTTAAGATTTTCTTCGATTTTGGTACAAGTTTGCAGTTGAGTAATGACGTGTAAGTACTATATGTTGACGTATTTAAAGTTGTCGAAGAGTAGCACCATTGGTATTGTGTGTTAGTTTCATCACTTTGCTTGCATTTTAAAATATCTAAAATCTGTTCAATAGTGCTTGGATCAAGGTTGTTACTTCGAAAATCTGCAATTTCTAAAGATTTACTATACTCTATAACGTCAATGATTTTTCCTACTAGAGCTTCTGAGATATTACATCGCTGCATATCAATGGCTTTAATCCACATATCATCTACAAGTTCATTTAAAATGTACTCTAAACCTTCGTCACTCATATTAGGATTATTATTAATGGTAATTCTTTTTAATCCAGCCATATTGCTTACATTCGGATCCTCATAGCGAAGAGAACTTTGCCAACTCTCGCGGTATCTATTAATTTGCTGAAATTTTATTAACTTTGCTAAATGTTTTCCGCTTTTTGGTCCTAGTTTACAATCTGACAAATTAAGCACTTCTATATTAGACAAGAAATGCAATGTTTTGCATATTTCGAAACAGCCATCATCTTCAACTGGACAAGATTTGAAAGAAAGATACTTTAAGCTTTTATTTGTTGTTAACGATTTTAATACCATTTGCAAATATTCTCCCATAATGTGTAATCCATCTAATTCTAAACACGTTAAAACTGTTGATAATTTTAAACAGTTTCCAATAGCTTCTAACAGATTTTTCAGAATATATTTTGTACAAATAGCTCCAAACCATTTTTTAATGCGTTTGACTTTTTCTACGGTATCAGCTTCTTCAATAACTTTGTGAGTTGCTAAACTGCTGTGAATTGATATCACATGGAGTGAAGTGTCAAACCGTAAAGCATTTATGACTGGCTGCCAATCTTCAATTTTGATGCGATCAGCAACAAATTCGAGAACTTGATCATTTTTTTGATTTTGTGATCGTACAACACAGATAGGATTTGTCTTTTGACGACGACATAGTTCAGCATACCACACAAAAAAAATGTTTAAGGGTTCTACATTTGAAGATGTTGAAGCAGTAGAAGATTTATTTGAATAAGCAGATTTATTTTTATCAGAAAATTTTCTGTAACAAATTATTAGTTATAGAATATGTTGCATTATAAATTTAATATATATATATATATATATATAAATATATATTGATTACCTTGCATGTGAAGATGTATGACTAGCAGTTGCATATGGACTGAAAATGCAAGCATAATTATTATTGCTACTATACAATCAAAATTTTGAAATTGTAAAATACCTGCATGATGAAGAATGTCTGTCAAATGGTGGCGGAGTAGCCATTCTTTATTTGTACAATATACAGACAGCTATTTTGATAAAAGAAAATAAATAAAAATTATAACCAACACCATAGAATACATAAATTTAACATGTAAATGGAAAAATCTAATAAAATATTTACACATCTAACATAATGAAATTTTTGATATAATAAATGAAATGCTAAAAATAACTGAACATTTTTTTTTATCATATGTAACTTTGTTTTTAATTTTATTAAAACACTAGATTGTTATAACATTTTTTTTTCTACTTAAATATCTTATTAAAATATTTAGATAAAATTACTGGTTAAATTTTTGTTTAATTTAAAAAATTTATTTTCAAATATAATGTAATAAAATTCTGTCAAAAAAAAACTAAATATAAGAAGCCACAATATAATATTAATTTCACAGAAATATCAATTTTTTATTTCAAATAGAAAACATATTTTAATTTTATGTTCGTAAATAAATACGCACATACAAAAATTTGTAGGCATTACATGGACTACAAGATATTATTTTTTTTACAAAATTAAAGTTATTAATATCTACTGCTAATTAATTTTTTTTATTGCAATTGTACAAAAACCAACTTCTTGCAACATTGTTGTAATTTTAAAATAAAATATCTTGTAATATTATTTGCAAACTTTATTCTGTGTAAAAATTAATAAACAGTAAATATTAATTACTTCAATACTGTAAATAAATAATAATTTTCTGTTTTGTTACAATATCGTAATTTTTCAAATAAATATCTTGTAGTCCATATAATGTCCACAAATTTTTTTTCTGTGCGTATATACGTAAAATATTTACATATTTATTTTCACATTTTATTAAAAGAATGTTATGTTCAATTTTAATATATTTCTACATATTTTACATATTTTTACGTATTTCTAATCAATAACAATTATGTTATTTTTATCAAATACAGCCGAGCTCATAATTTTATTGTAATAATTTATGTAATAATACAGAAATTTTTTAAAGTGTAGCAGTCAGCAGGACAGTTGTTAAATAAAACTCATTTGTAGTTTCATAACTAAGCTTTCAGTAATTTTATTATTTTCGTCAGGGTATACAAAATTAATCAATTAATAATATTAAAAATATTAATTTTTATTTTATGTCATATTTACGAATTCTGTACAATTGTATATTTAGCAATTTTTTTGTTTTTAAAAATATAAAAACTACAGAAAATACAGAACACACACACAAGACTAAAAAACAGAAAATAATTATTTAAATTAAAAAAAAAAAATTAATATACCACGTTTTTAAAAAAGATTATAATTCCATACAGATTCCTGACCCCATAGAGATTGTTTTGAAAATTTCTGATTATAAATTTTTAATAGCTATGACCAGTGCTGGATTATAGCATAAGCTGACTAAGCTATAGCTTAGGGCCCCGAAATTTTGGGGGCCCTGCGGAAATTGTAAAAAATTAAAAATTATAAAAACTAATAGTGTCAATTTTTCTGAAAAAAAAATAACGAAGTGAAGAAACTATTGGAACATAAAAGTTTGCGTACAAACGTTTTTCTAGATCGTGTGTTAATAAAAGTTATGATTTGTCAGTCACACATATTTTCCAACATTCATAGAATGTCGGAAAGGTCGGTTTATAGTAAAATTATTATTAGTTCATTTTTTATTAACAAAGACACTAACTTTGTTACAGCAGACTTTCGACATCACCATAAGAAGACGTACATACTAATGGTGTCAATATTCATTTACTTATTTTCCTGGCAATAACCTTCTCTACGAATCAGAGAATTTGATTACTCTACAAAATACTTTATTCTATAATAAAATTTGTACAAAAAGGGGGGGGGGCTCCAAAATCTTTTGTTCTTAGGGCCCCTCATAGTGTTAATCAGGCCCTGGCTATGACAATACTTGTAAGATTTAAAACAGCTGCAACTCCTCCTAGACGGTTCAACCGATTTTAATGAAATTTTCAAGATAAATTTGTCTAGTGCCCAAAATGGTCATGTGGTTTTAGTTTTTTCTAGTAATGCCAACTTTTCGAGGAAAAAATTACTAAAGTTTTTAAAAATTTATATTGGCTACATTATTTATCCGATTTTGATCAAATTTACAGAAAAGATATCCCTAATGCTCTCATTAATTATATAATTTTATTAATATCCAGTGTTGCCAACTTTCCGAGAAAAAAATTACTAAAGTTTTTAAAAATATATTATGGCCATGTTATTTAACCGATTTTACTCAAATTTTCAAAAAAGATTCTACTAATAATCATATAATTTATGTAATTTTAACAAAATACAGTGTTGCTAACTTTCCGAAAAAAAATGTACTAAAATTTGTAAATATTTATTATGGTCAAATTTTAATCAAATTTTCATAAAAGATTATTTTAGTGCCTAAATAAATTATGCAATTTTAACAAAATACAGTGTTGCCAACTTATCGGAGAAAAAAAAAATAAAAATTTATTGTGGCTACATTATTTATTCGATTTTGATTTAATTTTCAGAAAAGTTTCTCCTAGTGCCCACATAAATTGTAATATTATTAAAATACAGTGTTGCCAACTCTCCGAGAAATGTCAAAGTGGTCTATATATGGGTTTACCCATATACTTTTAATCTTGTTTTGTTAACTGTCATAATCTAGTATAAATGTGTTATATGTATAATACATACAATCCGATATGGTCCAGTGGCTAGGATATCTGGCTAAACTGGGTAAACCCATATACTTCTAATCTTGTTTTATATTCAGCCTGAGTAGCTCAGTTAGAAAAAATTGCATTTTCAATTTCTTAAAGAAAGAACAAATTCTGCGCTCAAAACCATAAGTTAACCGTAACATTTTAATGTTTATATATTAATAAACGTTTGCTGTTAAAAAGATTTATATGAATGATTTTGATGGTATACGTTTGGTGGAAGTCCGATGAGTAGTTGGATTGGTGGTATGATTGAGAGACTGGCTTGCGTGAGCGAAAGTTTCCAAGTAGTAGGAATAACAGAGCATGTATGAAAGGAATTGTGGAATGTGGATGAAGCGAAAGTTGCTTGTGCTGAATTGGAATGTTTCTAGGAGATTGATTTCGGGATGATGAAAAGAGTTTGTGCCACACTCTGTTTGGGTACATGGCGTGATTGTGTATGTATGTATGTATATATTATTTTATTTTGCTACACCTTTTTAAAATGCTAACAAAAAAAATCTAATCCTTTTGTGATACTATTTTAAAAATGTTACTTCAAGATAAGTAATTCGGTGATGCTAAAAATTGTATATAAAAAATGTAATGCATTTGAAAATATTTGAATCAAAAACATTTAATACTGTCAATTTTATGAATATAAACGTAAAAAATAGATTGCGCCGCCGGGTGGGTTAAAGCGCCTGTCTAGTAAACAGGAGATCGAGGGTTCGAATCCTTCCGGGACCTCATTTGACTTGTATCTTTTTTTTCTCATATAAAATGTTGGTATTTTTAATTATAATATTTAAAAATATGTATTCGCCCAATGTGAGGCTTGAAGCCACGACCCTGAAATTAAGAGTCTCATGCTCTACCGACTGAGCTAGCCGAGTGATTCCTGCTAAATAGATTCCTGCTAAATATAATGCTATTAATACAATTTATAATATTAAATCAAAGTGCAAGAATTATCGCTTTGTATTAAAATAAGACTGAAACAAGATGGGTAAACCCATATATAGACCACTTTGACATTTCTCGGAAAGTTGGCAACACTGTATTTTAATAATATTATAATTTATGTGAGCACTAGAAAAAACGTTTCTAAAAATTTGATCAAAATCGAATAAATAATGTAGCCACAACGAATTTTTTTTAAATTTTGTGATTTTTTTCTTGATAAGTTGGCAACCCTGTATGTTGTTAAAATTGTATAATTTATTTAGGCACTAGGAGAATCTTTTATAAAAATTTGATTAAAATCAGTTAAATAAAGTGGTCATAATGAAGTTTTTTAAATTTTAGTAATTTTTTTCTCGGAAAGTTGGCAACACTGTTTTTCGTATTAGGAGAATCTTTTGTGAAAGTTTGAGTAAAATCTGTTAAATAACATGGCCATAATAAAATTTTAAAAACTTTAGTAATTTTTATTTCGGAAAGTTGGCAATTCTGGATATTAATAAAATTATATAATTAATTGGAGCATTAGGGAAATCTTTTTTGAAAATTTGATCAAAATCGGATAAATAATGTAGCCAATATAAATTTTTAAAAACCTTAGTAATTTTTTCTCGGAAAGTTGGCATCACTGGAAAAAAATAAAACCACATGATCATCTTGGGTGCTAGACAAATTTATCCTGAAAGTTTCATTGAAATCGGTTAAACCGTCTAGGAGGAGTTGCGGCCACAAAATTTTGACTTACAACCGAGCGAGCTGACGACGCACATTCATACACCGACATAAACTAAGTTCAGATTCGTCTGATCTAGAGGTTATATGAAGGATTTCTATACATTTTCTTTTTTTTACTACTTTGACTGCAAGGAAAAAGTAGTAAAGCGTTTGGTACGGTGTCTGTAACATTTTCAAAAAAAAAAAAAAATTGTATAGAAATCCTTCATATAGCCTCTAGATGACGAATCTGAACTTAGTTTATGTGGGTGTATGGATGTGCGTCGTCAGCTCGCCGCTCGCTCGCTCGCTCGCTCGCTCGCTCGCTCGGTCCTCAGACAAAATTTTGTGATCGCAACTCCTCCTAGACGGTTCAACCGATTTTAATGAAATTTTCAGGATAAATTTGTCTAGTGCCCAAGATGGTCATGTGGTTTTGGTTTTTTCCAGTGATGCCAACTTTCCGAGAAAAAAATTACTAAAGTTTTTAAAAATTCATTGTGGCTACATTATTTATCCGATTTTGATCAAATTTTCAGGAAAGATTCCCCTAGTACCCACATACATTACGTAATTTTAATATAATACAGTGTTGCCAACTTTCCGAGAAAAAAATTACTAAAGTTTTTAAAAATTTATTACGGCCATGTTGTTCAACCGATTTTGTTCAAATTTTCACAAAAGATTCTTCTGGTATCCATATAAATTAGATAATTTCAACAAAGTACAGTGTTGCCAACTTTCTGAGAAAAAAATTACTAAAATTTTTAAAAATTTATTACGGCCATGTTGTTTAACCGATTTTGTTCAAATTTTCACAAAAGATTCTTTTGGTATCCATATAAATTAGATAATTTCAAAAAAGTACTGTGTTGCCAACTTTCTGAGAAAAAAATCACTAAAATTTTTAAAAATTTATTATGACCACTTTATTTAACCGATTTATGTGATAATATCAAAGTAGTCTATATATGGGTTTATCCATATACTTTTAATCTTGTTTTTTTAATGTTACAG
The DNA here is from genome assembly GCA_963966155.1 of Clivina fossor. Taxonomy (NCBI): domain Eukaryota; kingdom Metazoa; phylum Arthropoda; class Insecta; order Coleoptera; family Carabidae; genus Clivina; species Clivina fossor. The sequence continues at coordinate 1,502,363 of OZ014567.1, forward strand.
ACACCGTACGCGCACGCTATACCACTTTTTCCTTGCAGTCAAAGTGGTAATTACGGTAAAAGAATAATCTCTCACATATGCCGCGCTGCGCCGTGGTATTGTGTGCGTTGGCTGGCTGGCTGGTTGGCGAGCCACAGCAGCGTCGCGTCGGCAGCACAAGCAATCGTTTGATCATGTGTGCTTAATGGGCCACGAATTGTTATCACATTTACCGCATCGCATCGCACGCCAACTGGGAATTAATTTGGAAACCATCGTATCCGTTCGTTCGAAGCTGCACGCTGATTTCATCCACCACCTCAATATTTTCAGCATTACTACACAAAGCTATTTTAGTTTTGATTTTTACTATTTTTCTGTGCTGTTTTTGTAAACATTATATTGTTTGTATTTTTAAAATGTATAATAAATGAAAAATTGAATTGCTATTTTGAAAAGGTAATTCACAGGTTTCTAAATATTAAATTAACTTTATTTTTCATAATAATTTATATTAAAGTTATTTAAACTTGCTGTTTATGTGTTGTATTTTATACTATAAATTAATTTTTTTATATAATAAATATTTTTTCTTTTTAATTATAAATATTTCTTTAAAACAAAAATATAATTTTTAATTATTTATTATTTATCGTAATGTCTATATTTAGAATCAATTTATGTATTAAAAATTCTGAATCATATAGTAATCATACTTAATAATAATAATTTTATTATTATAATTTGTAGCAAAGTTTGAGAACCCCAGTACGCTAAAAATGCAAGCATGCTAGCGGTGAGGAAGGGAGTAGAGAGAGAGAGTCGTTGACGATATATGAGAAAGAACGCTTTGTAACCAACACGAGTTCTTTGTTATTCATAACACCTTAAAATCACATTATCTGTATTTGTTTATTTAAATTTAATAATTTCTTATTTGTGTAGCATCTAAAGTAGTGTTAATAAACGTTATTAAGTTATAAAGTGCATTTCATGTGTTTTATTGACTGCAAACATAACCAACTTTAACCTGCATGCTATATTGGCACCCCACGTTGGGCACATGCTATATTGGCGTCCCAGCTTAGCGGCCGAAACCAGTGTTTAAATAGTTTGTGTAATTTTAATTAGACATTTTCTGGTGTTCTACGAAATACCCGTGTCGATTAAATACAACTAAAAACTGTTTATTGTAATTCAAGTGTGTTAATATGAGTAATGAATAAGTACTGTTTGGTGCAAGTGTAAAAAGATCATTATTGAGACATTTTTTTGTGTCCAATACATACAAATATATCTATTGAGACATTTTTTTGTGTCCAATACATACAAATATATCTATTGAGACATTTGTTTGTGTCCAATACACAAGGTAAATATACACAAATATATTTATTGAGACATTCGTTGTGTCCGGTAAAATTATATGAACCGTTGCATGGACATATTTTAACTTCAGTGCATAAATATCGCGTCATTCGTCGTCGTGTGTGGTCTCGTGCGCTGTTGTACAGAATAATCCCAGTGACGCTCAAACTTTTTTCGAGTATATTTTTATATTTTTTGATTATTTTTTTTTAAATAAAAATAATTAACACAAAGTTAAACAAAATGTCAAAAAAACTAGAATCAATCACTCTCACAAATGAACAATTCGAGCAACTTCTCACGCGTGTTACGGGTTCTTTAAGTGCAAATGTTGAACATCTTAGAAATAATGCTACCGATAGTCCGGTGCCGATTATTCAAAATTCCGGAAGTTTTGCGAAATGTACATCTAGATTTGATGGAGGTGCATCGTCAGATGTTGACGCTTTCCTGGATGCAATAATAATTTATAAAGAGTGTTTAAACATAAACGATGAGAACGCATATAAAGGTTTACCAATGTTACTTGAGGGTTACGCGGCCACATGGTGGAAGGGTATTAAACAAACAATTTCTTCTTGGGATGATGCTGTTAAAACATTACGAGAAGTGTATTCCAAAAAGTTACCAGCACACTTAGTGTACAAAGAAATTTTTTCTCGTGAACAAAACGGAAACGAATCGACCGAATTATTTATTTGTCACGTACGCGCGTTGATAGCACAATTGCCATATAGTTTGGAAGAACGTGTTCAATTAGATATGCTGTACGGTCAGTTGCATAAAAATATTCGCCAGCGAGTAACGAGAAACGAATTTGACACTTTCCATAAATTGATTCAACGAGTTCGGGATATAGAAATCTCTACGAAAGAAGTAACAAAAACTGAAGAGAAATATACGGATAAACACACTCAGCGTATAAGATGCTCATATTGTAAACTATATGGTCACCTAATCTCAGAGTGTCGAAATAAAGAAAAATCTGATAATAAAAAGAAGAAAGAAACGGTCACCCCAGAACGAACCGTATCAAAACCAAACCCAAACATTTATTGTTACGGTTGTAAAGCACCCGGAGTGATACGTACAGAATGCTCAAATTGCAACAAAACTAAGAAGAGTGAAGTAGAAGCAAACATTGGAAACATAACTTTCTATGAAGCACAAATTGGAACTCAATTTCATAGACCAAATCTATCAGTCAAAATTGATGGTCTTCAAGGCATAGTTCTGGCTGATACTGGTGCAACAAGAAGTATTGCTGGCGAGAAACTTTTCGAAAATATTAAACATTCACACCCAATTGAAATCGAAGATGTGAAAGTTACTCTTGCAGATGGGAATGAGCAACAGTTAAAGCTTCCATGCATAGAAGTGAATGTGGATTTAAATGGGAAAATAGTACCAACAAAATTGTTATCTCTTCCAACGCCACACGATAACAGAACTCTGTTAGGTATGGACTTCTTAACACAAGCTGAAATAGTACTTGATACCGCTAAAGGAGAATGGTATTTTAGAAAGGAACCAGAAAGAAAATACTCATTTTCACCAACTGTATCAGAAATAAATCAAGTTGAATGCCAAAGAAATTTATATGAAGATATAAAACTGCGGGGAAATGAAGGAGAAGATCTTACATTAGAACAACGAGAACGTGTTAATGTTCTACTTACGAATAACATGAGCATTTTCACACAAGGGGGAGAGCCAACTCCTTTTGCCGAACATCGAATAAATATCAAAGATGGTCAGTCACCAATCTCCGTACCACCGTTCAGAATGGCAAAACCAAAAAAGGAATACCTTCAGAAAGAGATCAATGAACTTCTTGATAACGGGATAATAGAAGAATGTGAATCTGCCTGGGCTGCTCCAGTGGTTTTAGTACCAAAAAAGGATGGATCATATAGGTTATGCATTGACTATAGACGGTTGAACGAAATCACAATCACGGATTCGTATCCAATGCCACGGATTGACGAATTGCTTCACGCTGCGAAACAAAGTAATTTCATGACAACGATAGATTTACGCGCAGGCTACCATCAAATAAATCTTCATCCCGACGACCGAGATAAGACTACGTTTACCACGCCGTTCGGAACTTTTCGATATAATAGAATGCCCTTCGGACTCAAGAATGCTCCAGCAACCTTCCAACGGATGATAGACCGGTTTAGAACTGGATTAGACGTCACTATTTTGGCTTATCTTGACGATTTGATAATAATCTCAGAAACATTTGAAGATCATTTATGTGGTCTACAGAAAGTATTTGATCGGCTCAAGCAATTTAAATTGAAGGCAAATCGAAAGAAATGTGTATTTGTACGACCAGAAGTTGAATATTTGGGACACGTACTAACGCGTTCAGGGTTGCAAATCAATTCTAAAAAGGTAGCTGATACGTTATCAAGACCCATGTGTGATCAACCGAATAACAAAACATGTGATCTGTGTACAGTAACCATAGAAATACCTAGAAGACCTGCTACTGACATTAGGGAAGGACAATTAAGTGATCCAGAAGTAGCCAAAATCATTAAAGATTTTGAAGAAGTACCAATGAATGAGAATTCCACTCGTTGGGCTCAAAGAGGATATCTTCTGATGAATGGTATATTATACCGTTACGATGCAGATACAGAAACGGAAGAAGCGCAGAGAGTTATACCCAAAGATGAAATACCTGAAATTCTCAGAGAGTATCATGACTCGCCTACTGCTTGCCATGACGGAATTGAAAGAACATTAGGTCGAATCAAGAATAAATTTTATTGGGTTGGAATGCGAAAACACATAACTGACTACGTCAAAACTTGTGGGTTGTGCCAACGATACAAACCTACAACCATGAAACCTGCTGGTTTGATCCAAACTCCACCAAACAAACAAAGGTTTGAAGTAATATCCGCAGATTTTTTCGGACCTTTACCGGAGACACCCGAGGGAAACCAATGGATACTTATCGTGGAAGATAATGCGTCAAAATGGGTCGAGTTGTTTGCAATGAAAAGGGCAACGGCAATAGACACCGCTAAATTGTTAGTGGAAGAGATTTTTCTTCGTTATGGTCTGCCCAGGAAATTTGTAAGCGACAATGGCGTACAATTTGTTAGCGAAATAGTTCAACAGGTTTGTCACTGCTTGGATATACACCAATCACTAATTCCAGTGTATCATCCTGAGGCAAACCCAGTGGAAAGAAAGAACAGAGATCTGAAACCCCGATTAGCCATTTTGGTAGGCACCGATCACCAAACTTGGGACCAAAAATTACCAGTGATTCAATTCGCAATGAATACCGCTGTCTGTCAAAGTACTGGTTTTACGCCAGCCTATTTAACATTTGGGAGAGAACTTAGAAGTCCGTATGAAGTACAAACCGACATGCGAACAATTGTGGAATCTGATACGTTTGTTCCGGAAATAACCCCGTACTTACGTCGACTAGCAGTTCAACTGAATGAAGCTAAAGAAACCAACGAACAAGAGCAAGACCGTCGAAAGAAATATGCAGACGAAAATCGCCGACCAGCTCCCCTGTACAAAAAAGGTGATAAAGTCCTAGTGAAGACTCACCTGTTAAGTAATGCAGTCCAAGGTCTCTCTGCGAAACTAATACCCAAACGCGATGGTCCATATCTTATCAAAAAAGAAGTGTCGCCTACTACCTATGAAATTGCTGATGTCAACAATCCGGAAATTGGACTAGGTAAGCATCATGTATCTGAATTGACCCCATTTATAGGTTCTAGCGATGCTGAATCAACACCCATCTACAAAAAACGAAATAGAGGGCGTCCGAAGAAAACTCATCCTAGTCACTCGGTGAGGCCACCTTCTCGCGACTAGAGGGGGAGGATGTAGCAAAGTTTGAGAACCCCAGTACGCTAAAAATGCAAGCATGCTAGCGGTGAGGAAGGGAGTCGAGAGAGAGAGTCGTTGACGATATATGAGAAAGAACGCTTTGTAACCAACACGAGTTCTTTGTTATTCATAACACCTTAAAATCACATTATCTGTATTTGTTTATTTAAATTTAATAATTTCTTATTTGTGTAGCATCTAAAGTAGTGTTAATAAACGTTATTAAGTTATAAAGTGCATTTCATGTGTTTTATTGACTGCAAACATAACCAACTTTAACCTGCATGCTATAAATTTTAATTTTTGAAAATGTTACGGACATGGTACCGAGAACTATACCACTTTTTCCTCGCGGTCAAAGTGGTAACTATAGTAACTGTAAAAATAATTTTGAATATTCAGTAATATTGACTAAAATATTTTAAACAAAATTTCAAACAATTGCTTCACAACGTGTGAACTGTCATAATATAATCAGTCAACATTTATTACTGTTATCTTTTTAAAACAATTTTGTCCGTTTTAAACTCCAGATTTATATAAACCAGGGAAGACCTGGGGTTAGCGTTCGCGTTTGCGCATGCTTTTCGAAAGTGCAAAAGGAAGTCAACCATCTTCTCTTTGTCGTGACCGGTTTCAGAGCACATGTGCTTTAGTGATTGTTAAATGAAAGTAATACATATTCAGTGAAGTAATCTTTAGTGTATTATTAACCGAATCATCTATTAACTAATTATTGTCAAAATGAATATCGAAAAACTGAAGAAAATGCAAGCGCAAGTGCGTATCGGCGGTAAAGGTACACCTCGTCGTAAAAAGAAGGTAGTACATTCAACACAAGCAACTGATGACAAAAGGTTACAGTCATCATTAAAGAAGCTGTCGGTAAACACAATACCAGGCATTGAAGAAGTGAATATGATTAAAGATGACGGTACGGTAATTCATTTTAATAATCCAAAGGCACAAGCGTCTTTGGCAGCGAATACATTTGCCATCACTGGCCATGGCGAAAACAAACAAATCACCGAAATGTTGCCCGGTATCTTAAGTCAATTGGGACCAGAGGGATTAAATCAGTTAAAACGTGTTGGAAAACTTGTCGCAGATGAATACGATGAAGTGCCCGATCTTGTTGAAAACTTTGATGAAGCGTCCAAAGGCGAGGTTGCAAACAAATCCGAAAAGGATAATTGAATAGTCTATAAGTCGCCGTTGCGTTTTTGTCCATGTATGCTAATAATTTATCTTTTGTCTCGATTAACTAATTTCAACACAATTCAAGTTTGTCGATGGATGATGTCGATGTATATTTTCTCAATTTTTAAATGTACAAAGAAATTGTACTATCCAAAGTTTTTGTTAAGAGATTGTAGTCAGCTGTATAGAATATTTCATAGATAATACATAATATTCTATTACTATATCTATATGTGTTTCATTGTTCGAAAGTTGTTTATCATTCAAGGACAATTTTTTTTTATAAAATTAGTTTTATTTTAGGAATAATTTGGCTTTTTTTGTTAAGCCAAACTTTAATATAATTAATAAAATATTTGTTTTACTGGAAAACCTTTTTATTTTTTTTCTAATTTGTGTTAGATTTTATGGGAAAAGAAATGCTATCACATGGTAATATAAAGTAAAGTAAAATTATGAAAAAAAGACGTTCTGGTGAAACAAATAATTAAAATTTGACAAACAAAATGTCCATTATGAATATTTTGCTTCAAGGACAAGTGTTATTGAAACATATAATTGTATAAACAATCTTTTATTAAAAAAAATAATACGTTTTAGATTATAATTTAATAAAAAATCTATATAAAATATTTTGACCTCAACCTTTGTATACTTCAGATCTAAAATAGTATTATACTTGTTATCAACCAGTGTAAAAAAATACATGCACATATAAATAAAGTACTATATACTTTGAAAAATTTGTACAATCGCTTTAAAACTTTATTTTATCAGAACCTGTATTGTTTGTATCTAAAATTCTGTAAAGTATCAAAAGAAAATAAAGTATATATTGTCCGTTTAAAAAAGTATGTAATGACAAAATATTAATCAAATACTGTTTTTTATTTTATTTTAGAAAAAAATTTCAGTAATTTTTGCTGCCACAGAAAAAAAAATGTTTAGAATGTGGTTGTTTTTTGGTAAATTAATTAATTTTTTTTTAGATTTATATTTTATTTTTACAAATATAGTAAATGATATAAACATCATAGATAAACATTTTAAAAATATTTAGTTTTATAAAATTATTACTTTGTTTTAATAATATTCACATTTGGAAAGCCGGGAATAGGGGAGTTCATGTTGAATTAACCATCAATGGTAATTTTACTAAATCGAATTATATCAAAATTAAAGTATATAAATAAACATTATTTAACTCACACTATTGAATTTACCGCCATTTTATACAGTGAAGAGGCGTAACTTATACTAAAATATAAAAGTAATTTAAACTGAGTAATGCAATGTATCAATTTAGTCTCTGTTTTTGAAATTTTTGTATTTATGTTTAACACTTTTTTTTTAGTAAAATAATATGTCAAGGAATGGTCAAGGTTAAATATAATAATTTAACAAATTGTAAGTGTTAAAAGTATGTTTTTGTGCTTAGTCATAAATTTATTTACAATATTAAATATGGAAATAGTTTCTTAAGTTATGTAAATAAATAAATAAATAAATAAATAAAAAAAAATAAATTTTATTGTTTATTTACTATTTTTATAATAGGCGGCTACAAATCACGGAATGAAATTTTGCTAATAGCCTATAGATGGCAATAGTAGTACTGTATTGTAATAATAAATGATTAAATTATTATTATTGTTATAATACGTATTGTATTAATAATAAATTTAAAAAATTTATAACTGAAAAATAATATTTTCACTTAATTAAATTTTAATTATTTTTATTATCATGTAAAAGAAATTTGATGTAATTTTGAATATGTAACGATTAAATTAGAAAAAAAAAGGTTATATATAGCAACAACGTATAATTTTGAACTAAATTCTCCTTGACCTGTATTGAAATTTAGATGTTAAGATATTTTAAGCTAACATTTAAAATTAGTTTTATTTTAACACTTCCATGCAGTACTTATGTAGATTTTTAGGTGTTTGTAAATAATGTATAAATATGTTATTATTAATTTGAAAAATGTGGATATTATTTTTAATTTTATTTTTATGTTATATTAAATTTAGTAAAGAATTTAATTTTCATTACTATCATTATGAAGAGATGACAGAACTACTTCAAAATGTTGCAGAAAATTATAAAAATATAAGTCGTTTATATAGTATTGGTAAATCTAAAGAAGGTAAGAACACAATTTTATTGTTTTATTAATAATATAGAGTATAATATATTCTCAAAATCTTAGAATGATACAGTATTTTTACGCAATTGGCTATTTAGGGTAGGTTAGGGTAGTAGGTTAGTTTAGGTATTTTTTGTCAGTATGTATAAATAGCCAATTGCGTATACATACCGTATGTAAAAATAGCCTCATTCTATATTAAAATCAAATAATGTGGAATTACTCAATTATTATAGAGTATCTATAGGTTTTATTTAAAAAAAAAATTAATAGAAGTTTATGCTTGAATTCTGTTCACATTTCGGTAGCGTTACAAATTTTTTTGTCTTTTCTAGTAATTGGAATTTTTCTTTTGATAGAAAAAACAATATTTTATAACGCTACTGGTCTTACGAAATATGTCTTAGAAAATATGTAATTACCAAAATTATTATTTGCTTATAGTTTTTTTGCCTTTTATTCTCCAAAGCAGTATGGAACAGAGATAAAAAAATTATTTAAGAATTTATATATTATTTTTAGGGTTAGCTATATATATATATATATATATATATATATATATATATATATATATATATATATATATATATATATATATATATATATATACATTATAACGTACTTTTTTCTGTAATTAAATTTATTTTAAATACAACACTGTTTGTCGCAAGTAATGACTATTTTGCGAGTTATAATCGAGTTTGAAACGGTATAAATCGAGAAAAAAATAAAATACAAGCAGACGCGGAGAGAAGGCGCGTGCGCGTGCCTTTCGAAGCAAGCGGTCGCAGTCGGCCACGGAAGGGTTTTACGTGCGCTACGTTTTGCGATTACTATTGTAGTAATTTCGATTGTGAGTGATATCAAGTTCCGGTGGTTTCGTCAAAACCATATTTTAGTTTCGCTCAAATCGTTTAACTTCAATTGGAGGATTTAAAGTTTAGCATACGTGGTACGCGTTTGCTGCAGGGCGATTTGGTTTACCGTTCTATAGTTTTATGTTCGCCTACTGCAGTTAGAACCTGGTTACGGGGATTTAGTAAGGAAACCTCTCCGTTTGACGACAAACTCAGCTCTCGAATTGCCTGCCGAGCCGAACTAGGATTTCATACGAGCAAAGTAACGTTGACGCCAGCCGTCGCTCAGCATCCGAGATCTATTTTCTTCGACAACGTTTCACCTACAGATGAGTACAAACGATCATATCTATGTTACAATGTTAAAGTTTGTGATAACGATTCATAAAGTTTGATTTCGACACATGTGCTTATTTCTGTGTAATACGCATGTGCGAGAAAGCATATTTCCCTTTAGTTTACAGTGTCGTCTCATTCGGGTTGATAAGTGCCGTTTAAATTCATATTAATACGGATATCTTAGTGTAATTATATTGATACTATTTATTTTCAAGTATTTACTGTTTAGTGGTAAATATCTGTTAAGTGAATAATTGTAAATCTCGCGATCTTTAAATCACCAAGGCCGGTTGGCGGACGATTTGCAACGAGCGTAAAATATTTGTTTATTTGAAAGAATTTATTTGAAAGAAACATCTTGTCTGTTTACAGTTGTTTGTATTTTGTAAATTATCGCAACAAATTGTTAATCGTAATTTGTTAATTATCATTTCATTCATAGTTCATTCACCTTCACTAGGATAAGTTAATTATTGAATTCTCTGGTAATTTTATGTCAAATATACCATTGATTATATTTATGTATGTTCTAGTTTCTATTTATTACTTTATTAATTGCACATCACAGATACCCCTCATCCGTCTATATAGATTATCGTATCGCAACTCCTATATACGTACAGCCAGAGGCGTCACTATAGGGTTGGTGTCACCCAGTGCGGTAACTTGTGGTGTCACCCCCTCACGACACCCCATAATTGTTAATTGTTATTTTAACAATAAATTTTATGTCATATTAAATCTCGACTAAATCAGAACTTTCCTAATGTTATATTCTGGAGTAGTTAATAATACACGCAAAACTCTAACACGTTTTTGTGTTTATAACTAACAGAACAGAGATATTTTTATATTTCAATAATATAGTACATTTCTGTCACTGGGCGCTGCGCTGGGCCGGTTAGGCTGAAACAATGCATAAGAATAATTTCATGGAGTGACATAGAATCATAGACAGTGATATTTTGCATTTTGGTGTCACCCCTTTGATGGTGTCACCCGGTGCGGTCCGCATCTACTGCACCCCCCTAGTGACGCCACTGCGTACAGCTAATTATTCTGGTATTTTCTTTGAATATTTGGAGTGTTCGCGGATTAGAATTAAAATACCTGGCGCCCACATATTTAAAATAAACGATATTATCTTCTTCCTGACCTACCCCCTCCCCGCTATTCGCTAGCCGTTGCACAGTATTGGGAAGCCCAATTTATCGTACTATCTTTGATAATTAATTAACCCGTGCTAATATTAAATCTTATTTCGTTGCAATCTTAGATATTTTCTTTTAAAGTAACAATAAATATAAAATTAAATTAATTAAAATGTTAGCATGTATATATATATATATATATATATATATATATATATATATATATTTGTCCTATAAAATATACAAAACCAATGTATTTGTTGCTATTTTCAAAATTTATTTACTACCCGATTTAAGAAATATGGTTTACTTTATTTAAAAATTTATAAATTTTATAATCTAGTTAGTTATTTTGTTACCTAGTGAATTGTTTTTATGTTCTGTTTATTTATACTGTAAATTTCTAATAAAGATGTACTTTGAGTACGTCGAAACGTCGATTATTAATAAATACACTCGACAAAAAAAAAACGCGCCACTTGAAAAATCTGAAAAATTACCGATTTTCAAATAAGTATAACTCGGCCAATTTTGAACGAAATTGAAACAAATTTTTTGTACGAAAAAGTCTGTGGTCTCGTCTTTAATATTGTGCAAAATATGTCCCATTTCAACCATTCCGCTCCCCACCATACCCTGCAGAAAAAAACATGTTTTGACTTTAAAAATTGTCGAACTTTGACAAAATGGATAGTATACAAAAAAATTTCGACTCAAATTACTATGTGGGCGTAAAAATTCAAACATTTCTACACACAAAAAAAAAATCAGCAATATCAGGATGCAACCGCTGAAGAAGAGGGCGAGTTTGATGAAGAGGAAGAAGCCGATAACAAATAAATTGGTTCAATTTCTTTTCAATCTTTTGTTTTTCTCTTGATTTTTCAATGTTTTTCTTTCATAATAAAATTATCTTGTTTTGATTATTTCCTAATTTGAATAGCTCATTATGTGTTGTAATTATTGATAAAAAATTTACAATGTATTATGTAAATAATCTAAAACTTTAATAAAAATTCAATTTCTAATTTAATTTATTTATTTAATTGATAATTATGTAACGAAAACAACAACAGCTAATTTATGAGGCAAGTTCTTTTTATATCAATGCACGCTAGTTAATAAAAATTGCAATTTAATTAATGCCAGATGTAATAAAAACGCGGTTAGTAAAAGGAAGCGTTAGTTTTTATTTTATAAATTGATGTTTCATATGCTATTTTAATGTGCATATCAAATAAGGAATGTTATTCTAGCGTTAATTTACCTTTTTTAAGCATCCATAAAAACCAGATCCTTTGATTGTCTTTATTTGGCAGCAAAAATCATGAAATATTTCCAATATTTAGTTGGAAATAAATAAAAAACTTTGGAGATAAAAATAAAAAATTATAATAGAAGGATCAAATTCCAGGGATAAATTTATTTTCAATTATTTTATTTATAATACTTGAGAAAAGTGAACAATACTGCACATTTTCAAATTTTTCTAATGTGCATTAACAAATAAATTAATAATAATAATAATTTTTATTTACTTCGAATAAACATCTTAAAAGTTTATTATTATCATTGATTGAATAAATTAATTAATTAATTAGCTAACAGTATCATATCTCTAAGCAGCTGACTAAATTATAATTAATATTTTTTTAAATTCTCTCATTCAATACTTTTGTGAGCAGGAAATAGATTTTATTTAAATTAGTGTAGATAAAAATAATATCTATCGAAATATTCTAGTATTCTTTATAATTTATTGGATCTCTCTTTAATAATGTCCTTTTTTACTCAAAAATTTCGCTTTTCATTTGAAAGTTTCTTGTCAACTTTTAAAATTATGGCACTTTATTTGATATACAGAATACAGGTAACTTTTTAATGCAAGTTTTTTTTTAATTGCTTAAAATTTTTTTTCATTTACAATTTGACTAGTTTTAAGAATCACAGAGTACAAGTTTTCATATTATTTTAAAATCTTTTTCTAAGCTTAGGTAATAATTATGTATACAGACTGGCCCAAAATAATTCCGAGACACGCGCTGTAACTATGAATGTGTGTGTGAATTTTATTTATAATATGTATAATGTATAAAGTTTTTCTCTTATGATATTTATTTATATTTATAAAGAAATTAAATTCTAAACTTTTTTCTTCAAGTATTTAGTAACTCATGTAAACTTTTTATAAAATATTTTATAATAATTACATATTTTAATTGCACAATGATTTTGCTAGCAACAACGTTTTTTCGAATATTTTATTGCTTGAAGAAGACGTCTCTATTTTCTTGTGTTTAATTTCGTAGTTTGACTTATTTAATATTTTCTTAATCTCTTAAAATAGACGGACAATTTTTTCCAAAAGAATAAAAACAACCTCATTCTAAGAATCAACGTTTTAAATAAAATTATCCGTTTTTTAAGTTTCCATTTAATCGATTTGCTTGTGTTTAATTTTGTAGTTTGACCTTATTTAATATTTTCTTGAGACGGATAATTTTTTTCAAATACAATAAAAATTTACTAAGAAATGTCAAATGTTTTAAAAATAAAATCGCTAATATATATATCGATAATTAATAAATAACATAGATAAAATTTAAAACTAATAAAATAACGAGCAAAATATTTTCCAATTCATCTAAAGATAATAGGAAAAATTGAAAATTTAATAACCTTTTTATTTTGTAAATTAGTATTTTAATAAATCTCCATTTACTAAATAAAGTTTTTATTTAGTTAATTTATCGTATCAGTGGTTTATGTCTTTGCAACTTTATCGTAACTTTACCAACAGCTGTTTTCAAAATTGTTGCAACTTGTTCAGACGTCATAGTTGCGACTTGTTGATCGTTTATATTTGTTATTAAATCGCCACGCATTAGACGAGCGTCTATATCTGCATTGCTACTATTTAACTGTAAAATTCATTCATTAATTTTCCTTCTATATTAAATTGCATCGGATTATTTGACATAATAAAGCAAAATAATGAACTTACAATTTCGGAAATATAGAGTCTCTCGTCGTCTTTTTTAGCCAAGAGACTTAATCCCAAACCTTTGCCAGGTTTTTTCACTAAATCAACTTCAACGGATGTCATATTGATGTTTTCTGGTCGGAATACAGTAATTCGAAACTGTAATATAATAAATAATAATTATTATTTGTTAACTAAAACAAAAATTCTAATGTACTGTAATAATTCATATCAATATTAATCCTTTCGGTCCTGCCGGTAACATTTGCTACCAGTTCAAATTTGGTTTCAAAGTTGTTGTAAAGTTTCCAATCAATAATTAATAACAAAAAATACTTTCAATATAAAAAATTCAGGGCTGAAAGGGTAAAATTAAAAGTTAAGGAGGTATATACTTTTTTTGACCTAAAAAATCGACAAATTTTTTACAGCGAAATTACAAAAGATATCAAACTCCAGTTTTCTAGGGGTGAAAGAATAGACTTTGAACGTCTTTCACGAATTTCTATTTCTACTTTTGTTGGAAATTGTCCGAGTTCTAAGCCTTTCTTCAAAGCTTTGCAAAAGCGGACTGTGATAGCAATGATAACTCCTTTCCTATTTCATCTGAAACAAAAATCGAAAGGCACCTTTAAAGTATGATACATTATCTGGTTCTTTACACATTTTTTTCCACAAATATTCATTTGAGACAAAATGGCTAGCTTTGGAAAAAATAAACTTTTTTCCAAAAGTTCGCCATTTTGTCTCCGAATGAATATTTCTGGAAAAAAATCGGTCAAAAACTAGATAATATATCATACTTCAAAAATGTCTTTTGATTTTTGTTTCAGATGAAACAGGAGCAGGAGTTATTATTATTACCGCACAGCCGCAGCCGTCCAGGCTTTGCAAATGCTTCGAAGAAATGGTTAGAACTCGACACTATTTCAAACAAAAGTAGTAATAAAAATTTGTGAAAGAAGTTCAAAGTCAATACTTTCACTCTGAGAAAACTACGATTTGATATCTTTTACAATTTCGCAGAAAAAAATTCATAAAGTTTGTCAATTTTTTTAGGTTAAGAAAGGTATATAATCCCCTTAAATTAAACTAAAACAAAATTCTCATGTATTGTAATAATTCATATCAAATATTAAATTAATGTTATATTTATTGATTAATTAATTAATAATAAACTATAAAAAGTGTAATTTCAATTGATGTAATATTACATAATTTCTTCTATAATTTCTGCTCTTGTTGAAATTTTAAATTCATTATGGTAAGTAAAATGGCAGTATTTTCTCATTTCTACTGTGATTATTTACCTAATATTACACTTTTATGTCAAAATTACATGAATAGAATATGTAAATTTACATTAATTATTTATCTAACCTTTGACAGTATTTGTCTAATCGCAGCACTTGCATTAGTTTGTGTTACATCTAACAATGATGTTCCATTGACCTCAATCAGCTGATCTCCAGGCTGAAGACGGCCATCACGTTTTGCTGCACCGTCTGGATAAATTTCCAGAATAACAATACCTCCCTGAAATTGCAAAATATGATAATTATTTTCAGTGGAAATTAACAATAACAAACGAATTTTTATCAAAATTTTTTCATACCGAAATCAGCGAATCTTTTCCACCAACAAAAGCTACGCCGAAATTTTTATTGTCAGTTGAGATTTCAATGTTTGTTTCTCTTCCAGAAGTTATCGGACACGTGGTAGGATCTAAACACTCTCCTACACATTCAAGTTATTGTAAATATATTCAAGAAAACTGTACATTTTATACTTTGAGTAAAATTTATATATTATGAGTATAACCTCTGAATATTTGTATATTAATAAAATCGATTTCAATTTAACAGTATTACTACACATTTTACATCTGTAATTACGCAATAAAACAAACATTTGTTTAATTTAATAAATGTTTAATTAACTTAATTAAGTTTAAAACGAAAATAACTTATTTTCTGAACTGTCATAAATATTCCACATATCATTAGTGCCATCTCTACGAATAAACTTGGACCATTTACAAATCTAAATGTGCTGCCGATAAAAAACGAAACTGTAATTTGAATAATAAAAATATTATAGATTATATAATATTTTTTCTCTAATTTAGAAATAAAGAATTAATTTAGTAACAATTTATAAATTTATCTAAAATTGATTTCAAACTTTGATTTAATATAATTTAAAAATTTAATAAATATAAAACATATGAACCTATTTTGAACCTTATATACTGTACATATATGAACTATTTTTGTAATCGCAAGAAACAATGGTGTGGCTGTGACGTCACTAAAAATATAAATAGCAACGCCGTACCGAAAATCGACCATTGTCAGCAGATTGTCAGTTTCAGGTCAGTTTAGAAAGCTGCATTACTAGCTTGCTCTAAACGACTTCTTATCGTTCTTTAAGTGTATTTCATCATATTCCATATTCAAAATGGTAAGTTTATTGAAATGATAATAATAATGTAAATTAAGAAAAATGACAATAAAATTAATAGTTTTTTCTTGATATTTAATATTTGATGACAAACCGTTAGGCAAGGTGTGCGGCGTCAGTCCGCCATCTTATAACTTTACCGGCTTTCTTTCATATTAATCAATTTTATTTATTTATTTATTATAGCGTGAGTGTATCTCTATCCATGTTGGTCAAGCTGGTGTCCAGATTGGTAATGCCTGCTGGGAACTTTACTGTTTGGAGCATGGTATCCAGCCTGATGGTCAAATGCCATCGGACAAAACTGTCGGTGGAGGAGATGACAGTTTTAACACCTTCTTCAGCGAAACTGGAGCAGGAAAACACGTTCCCAGAGCTGTTTTCGTTGATTTGGAACCCACAGTAGTCGGTATGTACAGTATATTCTCTATAGTAATTTAATATTTCGACTTTATTTATGTTCAATTACTTACGTAATAAATATTGTGTTACAGATGAAGTTCGTACTGGAACATACAGACAACTGTTCCACCCTGAACAGCTCATTACGGGTAAAGAAGATGCCGCTAACAACTATGCTCGTGGTCACTACACAATCGGCAAGGAAATCGTTGACTTGGTATTGGACCGTATCCGTAAATTGGCTGATCAATGTACTGGACTTCAAGGTTTCTTGATCTTCCACTCGTTCGGCGGTGGTACCGGCTCCGGTTTCACTTCCCTCTTGATGGAACGTTTATCTGTTGACTATGGCAAGAAATCTAAACTCGAATTCGCTATCTACCCAGCCCCTCAAGTTTCCACCGCTGTAGTAGAACCCTACAATTCAATCTTGACCACCCACACAACTTTGGAACACTCTGACTGCGCCTTCATGGTCGATAACGAAGCTATTTACGATATTTGCCGCCGTAACTTGGACATTGAACGCCCAACCTACACCAACTTGAACAGACTTATCGGCCAAATTGTCTCCTCGATCACGGCTTCCCTTCGTTTCGACGGCGCTTTAAATGTTGATTTGACTGAATTCCAGACCAATTTGGTGCCCTACCCCCGTATCCATTTCCCGCTCGTCACTTATGCCCCGGTTATCTCGGCTGAAAAGGCTTACCATGAACAGCTCTCTGTTGCCGAAATTACAAATTCCTGCTTTGAACCCGCCAACCAGATGGTGAAATGCGATCCACGTCACGGCAAATACATGGCTTGCTGCATGTTGTATCGTGGCGACGTCGTACCTAAGGATGTAAATGCTGCCATTGCCACCATTAAGACCAAGCGTACCATTCAGTTCGTGGACTGGTGTCCAACTGGTTTCAAGGTCGGCATCAACTACCAACCACCCACTGTTGTACCCGGTGGTGATTTGGCTAAAGTACAACGTGCCGTCTGCATGTTGGCCAACACCACTGCTATCGCAGAGGCTTGGGCTCGTCTTGATCATAAATTCGACTTGATGTATGCCAAGCGTGCTTTCGTCCACTGGTACGTCGGTGAAGGTATGGAAGAAGGTGAATTCTCAGAGGCCCGTGAAGATTTGGCTGCCCTCGAAAAGGATTACGAAGAAGTTGGCATGGATTCCGGAGAGGGAGAAGGCGAAGGCGCCGAAGAATATTAAATTTCATTCTCATCAAAGTTATTATTTTATTTTTTTATATTGTCCAGTTCGATTTTATTTTTTTTATTTATTTGAATATGTCTGAATTTTGAAATAAATTTTTTACACTGATTTTTATATTCATTTATTGTAATCATACGAAAGGATAAAATATAAAATTACATTAAAAGTACTACTTTTTATTCATATCCTTTTCTTATACATTGTTAAAAGTTTTTCGTTAATAATCTAGAATAAAGAAACTTTAAACATTTGTTAAATTTACTACAATAATGATTTATAGTAATCAATGCTGATTTTTATATTTGAATACATTATAGAAAGTATCACTTTTTGTTTGGTTTTTCTTAAGATTGGACAGACTAGTAAATTTAATAAAAGCACATCGTATTTATTAACAGCAACAACAAATCTATGTTTATAGGAAATAAAAATGTTATGTAGTTTATATTATTTTTATCTATATTATATTAAATTGATATCTAGGATTTATCATAAACTTTAGACATCCGATTTGATTTAATAAACCTTTTTAAAGATGAAATAATTATATACGATAAAAGTAAAAATAATTTAGAAAACATTAATTCTTATATTTCCAAATATAGTTCATTAATATTACCAAAAATAAATTTTTTATTACATCGATTTATATAGTGATATGTGTAGCGAGGTCTGCTGTAATAAATCAATAACTAAATTTTAGTTCGCGCAGAAGCTTATACATTATTGAATAAGTATAATAAGAATGTGTGTAAAAATTAAAGTTTCATATGTTTTATTATTACAATTACATACAGAAACAAATTACAAGAGCCTTTTGATACACTTTTTTTCAGATAATCATAACAAAAGATATATTTAAAAGTAAATCACAGATAAAACAATTAGTAGATAGAAATAAATGTAAATCATATAAAATTATTTAACAAAAAAGCTATTTTTATATAAGCAATATATAAATTTTATTTCAACTAAAACTGAACATGTTCTCAATGATTAGTAAAAGCGTAAGTATTTTAACAAACAACAAATTCGGACCCAACTTTAACTTCTAATATTTCTCGGATTTTCACTAATCCGTTTTCAGTATTATTTACCGTACATTCTAGAGTAAATTTTTTCGGTAAACATTTATTATCTTGGCAAACAACAAAATTACAATCTATATAAAATTTATGTATATCTTCGATATTTAATTTTGGCACACTGATTATAATTTCAAAAGAATCTAAATGATTTCCCATGGCAGGCACACAAGACCAAGTTTCATTTGGAAGTATCACTAACCATTTTTGCGGTGCGTCAATTGTTAAACCAAAACCATCGATAAAATTGCATTTTACATTTATGATTATTTTTCCGCCAGCAGAACTTATATTTATTGTCTTGCCCCGAAGAACATTACTTTTATTAATATCTAATGATTTTTGTAAAACATTCGCTTTCAATTCGAATTTTGAATAATTTTAATCGTATGATTATTTGTGTCACAGACGTATAGCTTATTACCGACGCCATTGAAACACATGCCACATGGTTCATTAAAATTATTAGCGCCTGATTTACTGTTTGACAAGCGTAGTGTTGTCACAGTGTTTGTCGTTATATTCACTTTTTTCACTTTATTATTGTAGGTATCGGCAATATATAATGTTTCATCGTTTTTCGACATCGTTAAACCGATCGGATGCTGAAGTTTCGCGTCGCATAATTTGCCATCTACGTCGCCAAATCCAAACAGATTCTAAATAGGAAAAAAATTATCATTACTTGAAGAATTAAAAAACAAAAATTAGAGCTAATAATTTTTAACTAACGTATTTTTTTCTGCAGGTTAAAACAATTAATTTACAAAATACATAATACTTTAATAACATAAAATTCCAATTCTCAAAATGTTCCAGAAGCGGAAACAAACAAACTTAAATACTCTATTTAGTAAGTAAAATATGTAATTGAGAATCCTAATGAAATATTAATTACACTTACCGTTGGACTTCTATCACCTACAACAACAGCAGTAACTTTTCCATCCGTTAGCGACAATCTTCGAATGCATAAGAATTAATCGTCCGTTATTTGTTGTCATTATTTGGGAAAAAGAAAAAAAAATTAAAAAACAAATAACACTATAATCAAGAAAACCAAAGAAAGAAAAAAAGCTGTCACATTGACATATGTACGAAAATTGAATAAATTTTAACTTGAATTCAACGCATGATACTACCAACTTCAAATATAAAATTTACTAAAAAAAATACCAAAATTTCTTCTTCTTCTTTGCTTGATTACATCATAACATTTATCACAATGCGTCATCAATTTATCGTTTTTCACAACCGATAACATGAAAATCACCCTGTGTTGGATTCGGGATAACTTTCTAATTTCAAATCTATTGGTGCGGTGGTGCTTTTAGTTTTCTCAGGTTTCCTACATTGCAAAATTTTATTACGGTTGCTGTCGCAGACAGTTGTTTTTATTCTATGTTTTAAAAATTTATTTTTTGGTGATAATGGCAAAGGAACTACAATTATGTAGAATAAGCAAATTTGCTTTAAATCAAGTGAGTAATAATGCAAAATAATCACAAATAACAGTATGACATCGTCGGAAAAAAATTTACACTTATGTTACATAATAATAATAATAATAATAATAATAATTACATATACATTTGTTTTACGTATTTTTATGGTTTATAGGTTCGTAATTTGCATGCAACCAGCGCAGTTCCTGCCAGTTTGAAAAGTTTTTCGATATATCGATGGGATCCTGCTACTCCGAATAAGAAACCAACTCAACAGATCTACAAGGTGGACATATCAAAATGCGGTCCAATGGTATTAGATGCATTGATCAAGATCAAAAACGAACAAGATCCAACTTTGTCGTTCCGTAGATCATGCCGTGAAGGTGTTTGTGGATCGTGCGCGATGAATATCAATGGCTTGAACACGCTGGCGTGTTTATGGTAAGGGAAAATTATCATTTGTTTCGTATTTATTATCTTTAACGGCAATACGAATTTATTTATAGTAAAATTGATGGCAAGAGCAGTAGCGCAGTTAAAATTTACCCTCTGCCACACATGTACGTGCTTAAAGATCTGGTTCCTGATATGACGCACTTTTTCAAGCAATATAAAATGATTGAACCCTGGCTTCAGAGGAAGTAAGTGGTATATAAGTATAAAATTTTTATTGCAAAAATATCTCGCATTTAAATTCATTTCAATACAATGGCAATCATAATTATTATTGTTGAATAAAGGTATAAACCTTGGAATAAGGAATATTATGGAAATGGGGGAATGGGGCATTACTTCAAATTATTGAAGCAACTTCACTTCCTCACTTTAATTAGTTTCAAACGTCCAAATTATTACATCATTCGTCTGTACTTACATAAAACAGCTTATATAGTCAAAATGGGCGTGTTGAGGAAGCGCATATTGCCTTTTTTTTGTACATTGCATAAGCGCATCAACTCTCCGAGTCAAAATGGCCTATAGTATTAAAGTTTCATAGAAAAATATATAAAATATTATTCATGATAAATACATGTGTTTGAAAATTCTAACAGTCCTAGAAATTAAGAAAAAAATTTTGAAATAAATAAAACTTTTGCCTTTCACAAAATTTTCACGTTATACTAGCGGATCCAGTGACACCAAATGGCCTTATATAGACATCACAGAAAAACACAAAATTTCAGTTTTTTACAAAGCCCATATTTGACAAATGCACAAATTTAATCCACAAACATCTAAATGATTTTTATAATATTAATTTGTAATTGAGTTACGTAAAAGAGTCGAATAGAATTCTTTAAAAAACTAAAATTATTTTTGTAAACGAATTAATACTTCTTTATTAAATTATAGACTTACGCAACAAATAAAAAGCTATATAGACATGAGCTGTTTTATTATTTACATAGTTTTAAAAAAAAAAATACATCTAAAATTATATACGCGTGTAAATATAATGAAATTTATATTTAAACTTGATATTCCTAATAGAGATGATAAGCCAATGGGCAAGGAACAATTTGTGCAAGATCCCGAAGATCGTAAAAAATTGGACGGTTTGTACGAATGTATTTTATGCGCGTGCTGTTCCACATCTTGCCCGAGTTATTGGTGGAATTCAGACAAGTATTTGGGGCCTGCTGTGCTCATGCAGGTAAATTTCTCATTAATAAATACTTGATAATAAAAATATTATTAAAAAAATCTTACCTTGCTGGTGTAGGCATATCGTTGGATCATTGATTCAAGAGATACAGAACAGCAAAAGCGTTTAGATCGTATGAGAGATTGGTATTCCGTTTACAGATGTCACACCATCATGAATTGTACAGCAACCTGTCCTAAGGTAAAAGAAAAATACAATAATATGCAATATTTACGATAAAATATTCAAATAATTTTTTTTAGCTTAGTAATCTCAAATATATTTAATTATTTGTCGAATATGTATTTAATGACACTTTTTAATTAAATTTTTCTGATTAAACAATCTGAAATTCTAAAATTTGTAATAAAATTAAAAGTTTATAAATTCATGTTGATAACGATAGATGGTAATCTATAAAATAAAATTCTTAGAATTAATTGATATGTTTGAGAATGATTGTTCTTTTAAATTTTAACTAATTTTTATTGTAATTGTAATTGTTTTAGCACTTGAATCCTGGATTAGCAATTGCAGAAATCAAGAAGCTATTGTCAGGATTTGTAGAGAAACCAAAACCAAAATTAAACACAACTGCACTTTTCAAGTAAATAGAATACTTATTATAGTTCAATTATTTTTGGCCGCGCAAGACAAAATTAATTTGTCATTTTTACCTGACTTCTGATTTATTTGTGTCGTCTATTTAAAAATTTGGTGAGGATTTATTTTTATTCATATTTTATTTGGTCTCAGTTTATCCAGTATTTTATTTTGCCCTTATTATATAATATTTATATACTACTTAATTTTTTTATTTTATTCCGAAAAAGAAAGAAAACAAAAAGTGTTGTGAAAATATCTACTTAATCTATTGTTGTGTATTGTAATTTATTTTTGTCATATTTAACTGTTTATACATCAGTTACTTTAATGAAATATTTATATATATATATATATATATATATATATATATATGTATATGTATATACAATCACGCTATGTACCCAATAAGGGTGTGGCACAAAATCTTTTTATTCAACCAGAAATCAACTTTCACCAAACATTCTTATCCAGACAAAAAAATTAAATACAAATACATTGTAAATATAACACAGTAAATAAAAATATTAAAAATATTTTTTTTAACATATACAAATGTTTACTTTTTGTAACACTATGTGATTGGTAAGGGACGCTGTATTATTTGTGATATGATTTTCTTTGTTTGTTTGTATTTCATATCATCGTCTTTAATTTTTTAGTATATAATAGTAAGTTTTAAATTAATGCTGCTTGTAAGGTATTATTTATTTATGTAACTACTAACTATCGAATAATATTCTGATTTTATTCTATAGATGTTTACATTACGCCTTTCAAAATGTAAACTCTTAAGTCAGACAATTTATGTTTTTGAATAAAAATAAAGCAAACATTTAATACTTCTCCTATAATAAACTATATTAAGTTTTAATTTATGGTATATTATTGTGTTTCTTGAAAGATGTATCTATTTGGTAATATTAACAAAATTACTAAACAAATTATTTAAGTTATTTATTTATATTTGTTACATATTATACAATTCAAATACTAACTCATTTGCTTCATCTAATAATTCAGGAATATTTTAAATTTTTTAAACTATAATTGAATAATCTAGTAAAATATAGCGTATAGCGCACCATAACCACACTATACAGTGATATAATAACAACAACACAAAAATACTGAACAAAAGATTTTATAATATCCTAACTTAAACTCAAATAACTGCACTTGACTATAGCCTACGCATATATTATTATAAGTTGTCTCTTTCTACACTATATCAATAAACGTATGATGAGTACATGTCTATATTACATCATAAATGTATAGTAAAGTATTGAAGTTATAGACATATCAAGACAGAATAACTATTTTAATATATCTATTTGTTAAACCAAATTTTACTTTTACATAAAACACTCTATATTCTCCAATAAAACATGTGATAGTATATAATAAATTACTAAAATTATAAACTTTATTATAGATAGTAAAACTAAATAAAAATAAAAATACAATACCAGTTTCTGTGTAATTGTTAGATTACGCATTTCAAATATATCATCTAAATCTAAGAGCCGAATATCAAATCCGAATCTAAGATCCGGATCTCAGATCCGAATATCGTTTCCGGATATCGGATCCGAATCTCCGATCCGAATATCGGTTCCGGATATCGGATCCGAATCTGAGATCCGAATATCGGTTCTGGATATCGGATCCGAATAGCGGTTCCGGATATCGGATGCGAATCTCAGATTCGAATTTCGGTTCCGGATCTCAGATCCGAATATCGGTTCCGGATCTCAGATCCGGATATCGGATCCGAATCTCAGATCCGAATATCAGATCCGGATATCGGATCCGGATCTTAAATTATCCGAGAATCGGATATTCGGATATCCGAATCTTTTTCGATCCGGATACATTATATTATATTACCAACGGGATGAAAAAGTACATATGTATGTAATATTACACTCTTTTAGTAAACTCTTTTTTAGTAAATTTACAGAACAAAATTAGCGTATTTACTGTCAGGAATATTCCATAAATAGGTAAAATTTTTACTTCTGTAATATTATTGTTGGTATAATTACATGCATTTCTAAATTTACATAAAGGATTACACTTGAAATATTTTATTAGTGTTATTACACAAAATATGTACTAAATCTCATTATGTTGACGAATTTTATTACAGATAATTATATGTAAGCTGTAATTTTACATAATTATATATACAACAATATGTAATTTTACATTAACTGATGCAATTTGCAGAAAATAAACAATTCTGTATACTTGTTAGGTTATTTTTACTTATATTATGTGATTATTTTGAATTATGTAAAAATTACAGAATTTTCAGTTAAAAATATAGAATAAATATTGTAAAATATAATTTTTTGTAGTAAAATTATTATAAAACATTTTTAGCTGATCTATATCAACATTTTGTGAATTTGTGAAAAAAATTACTTCGAGGATAATATTTACATCTTATAAACTGTTTTGTTTTCATCTTGTCGGATAAACACAAATATTAGTCTCGCTGCTGCTTTGACGTTCAATCAAGACGTTCATCAAGACCGCAAAGATTCTATCAGATTATGCAAATATTAGTGCAGATATCGTACATATATTGTACATATACGAATTTTTTTATTGAACGCTACACAGAAAAATTTAGTATTTTTTATAATGAATTGATTTTGAATTTCGTGAAAACAAATGTGTCAAAAGTCAAATATATTTTGTAGAGCAATTCCGCAGTAAAATTTAAATTTTAAAATACAGCATAATATTCCCGTATTTTTGCCGCATGAAAACTCAATTTGAATTTCAAACGGCGACTGCTGAATTTCGACCACTAGTTTAAATAAAGATCCTAACAGATGATATAACACATTTTTTTGTTGAAATTGGTAATAAAAAATAAAACCGGATATGTTTCAATAACGAAAATAAAGTTTCTTTTATTTTTTTTTATTCCAACAAAATTTCCAGTTAAAATTTTCCCTTTACGAGATTTCTTTATCAATAAATTTATTATCAATTATCACGACTTCAGACGAATAAATAAAGATATTTATTGATTGATTGATGAATGTTTGTGAATATTCTAACAAAATTTGCGATTGTCATTTGTCCTTTATTAATAAATTTATTATCTAGTATGCGTTGCATCAATAATTAAAAACTATTAGGGTAAGGTGATGATAAAATAAAAAATGGACGATTTAAGACGAGTGAATATTAAATAAAGATTTTTATTAATGAATGTATTTGTTTTTTTTCACAATAATAATTAAGCAATACAATTAGTTGATTTTGCCAGCAGTGCGATCTCGGTGCACTTTCAAATGCGTCTTGTAGTGTGTCGATTGGATAAAAGTTTTCGAACAGTATTCGCATTTATAAGGTCGTTCCCCTGTGTGAATGCGACTGTGCTTTAAAAGTGTTGAACTATCACCGAATTTCTTCTCGCAAAACTTGCACTGAAATGGACGCTCACCTAAACACCAACAAACATTATACATTTTATACAAGGTTATCACTGTTTATACAAGGTTATGACTGTTTTTTACAAGATTATGACTGTTTCATACAAGGTTATAACTGTTTTTTACAAGGTTATGACTGTTTTATAGAAGGTTATGACTGTTTTTTACAAGGTTATGACTGTTTTTTACAAGATTATGACTGTTTCATACAAGGTTATGACTGTTTTATACAAGGTTATGACTGTTTTATACAAGCTTATGACTGTTTTATACAAGGTTATGTCTGTTTTTCACAAAGTTATGACTGTTTTTTTACAAGATTATGACTGTTTTTTACAAGGTTATGACTTTTTTATACAAGGTTATGACTGTTTTTTACAAGGTTATGACTGTTTTATACAAAGTTATGACTGTTTTATACAAGGTTATGACTGTTTTATACAAGGTTGTCTGTTTTTCACAAAGTTAAGACTGTTTTATACAAGGTTATCACTGTTTTTTTACAAGGTTACATAAACAACTTAACCAACCATAACAACCAAATAACGAACCTGTGTGCGTCCTCACATGACACTTATAGTTATCGATCGATGCGAATGCCTTATCGCAATGCTCGCATTTATGCTGTCGCTCGCCGTTATGTCGACGCATATGCAGATTGAAATGGCACTTGTAGACGAAGCTTTTCGTGCAGATCGGGCACTTGAATCGCATATCGCTCGGATTATGCAATTTCATATGCTGACACAGACTGCTTTTCGATGCATAGAGTTTCTTACAAATCGGACAAGGAACTTGACGCGTGTCTAAGTTGTCGCTGTGACGATTCCCAATGTGTTGTTTCAGATTCGTTTCGGATTTGCCACGATAACCTATAATACAGTTACAACAACAACAATATACAAACAAACAACATACTATAACCCAATAGAAACAAAATATAAGAAACTACTATTTTAATTTTTAACTGCAAGGAAAAGTCGTATAGAGTTTGGTATGGTGTCTGTAACATTAAAAAAATTTTTTTGTATAGAAATCCTTCATATAGCCTCTAGATGACGAATCTGAACTTAGTTTATGTGGGTGTATGGATATGCGTCGCCAGCTCGCTCGCTCAGTCAAAATTTTGCGATGGCAACTTCTCCTAGACGGTTCAACCGATTTTAATAAAATTTTCAGGATAAATTTGTCTAGCACCCAAGATAGGGTCATGTGATTTTATTTTTTTCCAGTGATGCCAACTTTCCGAGAGGAAAAATTACTAAAGTTTTTAAAAATTCATATTGGCTACATTATTTATCCGATTTTGATCAAATTTTTACAAAAGATTATTAGATAAAGAAAAGAGAGAAAGAAAGAGAGAGAGAAAGTGAGATAAATAGAAATAAAAATGACATTTGGTTGCCTTGGTAACAAGAGAGAAAGAAAGAGAGAGAGAGAGAGAGAGAGAGAGAAAGAGAGATATGTATAAACCGAATGTGTGTGTGTGTGTGAATAAACAGAGATAAAATGACATTTGGTTGCCATGACAACAAGAGAGAGAAAGAGAGAAAGAGAGAGAGAGATAGAGAAATATGTATGACATTATAAACATAATGTGTATATTAAATGACAGTAAAAATAGAAAAGAGAGAGAGAGAGAGAGAGAGATGTATTTTACTATTATTGAGTACATTTATTTCCAAGACACATTGTATATTCATAAAGGGCTTGTAACTTCTTTTACCTGTACAAATTTGTCTAGTTATATCTGATTGTTTATTACGAGCTATCTTACCTATTCTGAACATATTCGGCGCTCGAATTGTGCATGATTGAATATTCACATTTATATCTGAACTATCTTTAGATGAATTTTGACGTGGTTTCCTGGTACTGCTTCTTTCCAATGCTTTACGAACATTTTTTAAGTGGTCAATATCATTTTTTAAATTCTTCGAATTTGAACTTTTTTTTTCATTTTGAAAATCAATAAGAAATTTATTCGTGTTTTCACATAAACGGTTTAATTCAAAATTGTATTTTACTTTAATGTCATTTGCCAAACTATATTCTGTTAAATTAAACCCACAAAAATCGCTTTGCTCAGTAATTGTTGGTATATCAACAAAAGAATTTATACTGTCATGACCTTCTAGTTTAATTTCACCTTTCAATTTTACTTCAGTTTCATACAGATGTTCATCAATTATTTCATTTTTAATATCAATTATATCTTCATTTAAACATTCCAATTCTTCTTTTACGTCTATATTAGACTGCATATTAATTGAATAATTGTATTCTTCATCACTGATTTCCATTTTGACATTTGTTTCTGCTTCTTTAATATCATCTTCAAAGTTTACTTGAATCGATTCGTAATCATCATTATACTCAATAATGTTTTCTTGTTTTATAAAACCAGATTCTTCCTCATAATTCACTAATGTATTAGGAAATTCTACTTCAGTTTGTTCAATATTCATATACTTCATATAGTTGATCATTTTATTTTGTTCCAATTTTATTGCAATTATTTTAATTTCAGAATTTTCACCTTGTTCCGTATCGAGTCCATTTTGCAATTGTTCTAAATATTTGTTTAGAATTTCTTGCGAACGCAAGCAGTTTTTTATAAATTTGCAAGCTTGATTTAACTGTGCAATGCATGTTGTACATATGCCGATTGGTAAACTGCTATTTATTTTTAGCTAGAAAAACATATCAATATGAAATCATAATATTAAAATGTTAAATTATTATACTTACAAGTCCCGGTGCAATTCGGTTTAATTTGTCCAATAAAATGATGTTATCTGAATCGGAATTGTTCAACGTTGACGAGACATTTTCGTCAGTTATGCACAAACGACATAGTTTTTCAAACATAAACATTTTTATGTTATTATTATATGTGCTTTGTAATTTGTTTTAAAATTATATATTAATATTATTATACAGTAGTAACAAACTAATAACCACGTAATAACAAATGACTGAAATAACTTCTTTAAAAATCAGAAAAGCAAAGACCAAAACAAAAAATGTCAAACTACGCTGCTAGAAACAAGCTTCTGCTGAAACATCTGTCACAAATCCAGTTGGCCAGATGAACTTTGTGTAATGTTATATGGTTACTAGTATAAGAAGAAGAATAAACGGTAGCGTATTTTGTACTGAACGCACCATATTTAATTTTGAAAATGTTTTCTTAACTGCTACTTGAATTAGGTCTGGTTATCTAAATGAAATTCAAACAAAAGAAAAAAAATAGAAAAATTAAGTTATTCATTCTGCAGCTAAGGTCAATGTGGTTGAATGAAGTAACCTAGCACACCAATCACACACCAATTAAAAAATCAACTTCATTCAATCTTTCTGACTTTACCTACAGGACTGTCAACGAATATTATTGTAAACAATTACTTTAAATATAATTTGTCACGTTTTTATTATTTTAAACCAAATCTAAATATTATTTAGAATAATGTTTTTTAATTATTATAAAAATCAATATGTATTTGAAAATTCATAACACAACATTCAACTGGTCAACTTGTTCCATCAACGATTGAATGTACGAATGATACGTCATTATGTTAGTGATAAATTTAATAAAATAAAATTATATGTACCTACTATATTTTGTAAATATATTTGCATATAATTTTATATATTTAGCATTGAAATTATATTGATTAAATTGGAAAAATAAAGGAAATTTTTTAAAGGCAATGCAAATATTTTAGTAAATAAACAGAAATGCATACTTTGTGTAGCAAATACAAATTTTACAAAAAATAAAAGTTGGGATTGTACAGATTCAATTTGATAAAAATTATTGTTTGGATTTAATTGAAAAAATGTAAAATATTTTGTTGTAATGCTATTTTTTCTATATTGTTGAAAAGTTATGTTTAATTTTTTTGTATGTAAAAAATGTTAAATTAATTTTTATTATAATTGAATTAAAAGTTATGGCTACAAATAAAACATATTCACATATTTGACCTTTTATTAAATAAGCCTATAAATATATAAATATATATATATATATATATATATATGTATATATATATATATATATATATATATATATATATATATATATATATATATAAAGTAAATATAAGATTTAAATTAACAAATATTCACTTATTATTACATTATTAACTGAATAACAAACCTATATTTATTAATAACCTTAATTCGAAATGTTATTTCTAAATTGTAATAAACTCAGATTCATATACGAAAAGATTATAATGATTATAATCATTTAATACTGTTGTAACAGCAGCTTTAGCTAAAACTATTTTTAATGGTTCTGTTTTACTAATAAGTAATTCCAAATTAAGGTCTTAAAATAAAGTTTGTATGCAAATATAAAAAAAAAACATCACATTCCTAGCGAAGGTACCCAAAGCACCTAAAATCTTACAACAGCATTAACTTTTCTTTTAATTTCACTATCGAAACCATCTTTAAATAATAAACTACCCAAATACACAAATTCATCTACCTGCTCTATACGTGCACCATCAACAGATACATTACATTCAATCGTCAAATCATTCTTCTCGAAAAACTAAAACTTTACAGTTACCAACATTCTACACAAAATTCATATCTTTATCTTTACAACAATAATAATTCTATCAATCATCTTTCTCAGTTGCTCTTTAGATTCAGCCAAATAACAAATACACTTATTAAATAAAATGTTATTGCTTTAAACTTCATATTTTTATCTTTATTATCACATTATTTATACATACATACATACATACACAATCACGCCATGTACCCAAAAGGGTGTGGCACAAACTCTTTTCATTATCCCGAAATCAATCGCCTCCAAAAATTCCTATCCAAACATTCAACTTTCGCTTCATCCACATTCATAATTTCTCTCAAACATGCTCTTTTATTACTACTACTTCGAAACTTTCGCTCACGCAAAACACTCTCAATCATACCACTCCAACTACTCATCGAACGTCCACGCAAACGTATACCATCAAAATCATTCAAATAAATCTTTTGAACAGCAAACGTTCATTAGACATTCGCTCAACATGTCCAAACCATCTTAACTGACTAACATCAACTTTTGCTACAACATTTTTTTCAATTTCACACTCATCATTCACTAATCTATTACGTACCCGATCTCTCCTATTTACACCACATATCCCATGTAAAAATCTCATTTCCACAGTAGTCGTTTTCCATTTATGATTTTTCAACCAAACCCAACATTCACTACCATATATCAACGTAGACACCAAAACTGCATTGTATATACTCACACGGGCTTCTTTATGTCGTCAGATAAACTCATATTTACAATTCAATTCTCTCGTTTGATTCATTGTTAACTCCATGTCCTGATTCTGAAAATACAAACATATTTGAATTCGTAAACATGTTTAAATTCATCACATCGCTGAACTTATACAAATTAACAATACGAGCAAAAAATAGATTACGTGCAGCTGTAATCTATTTCTACTGCCCAACAAAACATACATTAATGTTATTAAGACAATACAAAAAACTGCAATACGATTATTTCTTTGTTAGACCACCACAGTCTAAATAAGTGTTCGTATAAATAAATTAGTTTGAATTCAGTCAGCTCTAAGTTTTATTTTTATCAAAAAAATTACAATTAACTAGAGATGCCCCAAGTCTCATTAGAGTTGAATCATTTTTAATGAAAGCAGTGGAAATGAACAATAAACAAAAATATAATTCAAAATTATATTTAAAAAATCTTTTGGCGAAAATATATAAAAATTTTACTCTAATTTCTAAGTATTTTTAAGATACTGTCAATATATGAATTTATCCATATACTTCCTAATCATATTATTCTAGTTTTTGAAACGCTTGAAAAACAAGATTAGAAGTATATGGGTGAACCCATATATAGACCACTTTGACATTATCACAAAAATGATAAGAAATAGGAATAAAAAAAATTTCACCGTAAGTTGGCAACATCGTATTTTGCTAATATATAATATTATAGACGCTAAGGGTATCTTCTGTAAAAATTTCATTAAAATCGGATAAATAATGTAGCCACAATAATTTTTTTTAAATTTTAGTAATTTTTTCTCGATAAGTTGGCAACACTGTATTGTGTCAAAATTTATGCTGGCACCAGGAGAATCTTTAGTGACAATTTTATTAAAATCGGTTAAATAACGTGGTCATAATAAATTTTTTAAAATTTTAGTAATTTTTTTCTCAGAAAATTGGCAACTCTGTACTTTGTTGGAATTATCTAATTTATATGAATACAAGAAGAATCTTTTGTGAAAATTTGAACAAAATCGTGTCCTTTCGGAATTTTTGACGGTTGTGTCAACAAACAAAGATTCTTCCGGTTGCAACTCGACAGATTTCTCATTATATTGAAAATAAATTTGCAACGAGGTTAGAGCACCTTCTGTCTCGTCAATTTCGCAATTGCTGTTTATTGAATGCACCGATAAAAAATTATTATTTAGTAACGCCTTGTACGAAGCTGCAAATTATGTACAAGACGGATTCGTATTGAAAACGCCATGACTCCTAATGTTCCCAAAGAAATTTTCAATCGGATCTTGATTCAGCTGCCGTAAACTAATAAAATTCATTTCTGAATTTAGTAGTAAATTTCTTACCCAGTTACAAATACTGGGAACCTTAGATGTTCTGCCGTCTGGAAATACGGTCTGAATAGTATCAACACTTGCATTATTTCGTTCCAAAAAGTTATATGTAGTGATTTTCTTGTCAATGCGACTCGCAAGTATTTTCCTTGCTTCGGAGACACTCTGGAGCCGTTGCAACTATCAAAAAGCTGACCCATTAGCAACAAGAAATCGGCAGTCTCTGAAGCTAATGGATTTATCGGACTAGGCTTGTTTGGTGTGGAGCATAATGCTGTAATGAAAAAGAAAAACATATTAGAAGAGAAATAAATCTAAAAAATCAATAATACTCACACAATAATTCTGCTAATTTTCGCATTGTAGCAGAAACTCGCTGGCTCATGACTTGCGCAGCAACGCTCACCTTCATTTTTTTTCTTTCAGTTTCAAAATATGTTGGTCTGTTAATTTCGGACATAACCTCATTTCCGATGCGCCCTGGTCGTATTTATAAAATTCTATAATGTGCTGCCACTTTGCAGTTTTTAGTTTATTATTTTGGATAAATTAATAAATTAATATTGGTTTCTTCCATTAATAATTTTATTGCACCAACATTGTTCGTATCTTGATCACACACCGTTGCTACTACTTCTAAACCTGCATTAGGAATTTCCCGAATTACTTCCTTGATCATCCTCGAAAGTTCTTCTTTCTTAACGCAGGTTTGGGAAAAATAGTAACACAACGGTTGTTTATATTTCGTAGTCAGACCACGTATCATAAAAACGGTGGCGTGATCTGCAATTTTAACATGTTTTTTCCCACTCCCAAAATCTTCCAACGCTTCCACAGTATTATTACTTGGCACAAATTCCAAGTGTGTTGACAAATGCACTTCGTCAAACAGTAAGATGCAATAGTTTTCGTGCTTTTTCAAATTACTCACTTTAGTTTTCAAATTGTCAAATAAACATTTATTAATACCTGCTTTAATGGGCACTGATGACAATAATGACAAAACACTGGTTCTCCTTGGTAAAGCAAATATTTTTTCAATAGTTTATAAACTTTCGGTCCTTGTTTATACAACGACGACCCTTAGGTTGTTTTTTTTTTGGTTGCTTATCTGTGACATTACAAAACGAAATGTCGTTTTGTTTAGAGATTTTGCCCAGTTTCCAAAGGAACCATCTTCCACTACTTTTTCCGCAGCAGTACATCTCTGTCTATAAGTTAATACTTTATTACGAAGTGTTTGTACTTGCTTACGTAATTGACTTAATTTAATTAACGATCCTTGTTGGGTCTTCTCATTTCTTTTGGCCCGTTTTCCACCTAAAAGCATGTAATATTTTATATTTTTTTTTTCTAAAAAACAACAATCAAATATACAATAAGCATTGCAGGCCACAACCAATATCCTATACTCTATTGAAGAAGCAATAGTTATTTTACATTAAATTTTATAAGTATTATAGGCCAAAACCAATATAATTTATAAAAAGCATAACATACATGCAAAATAAATCTTAATTTAAAAATCCATAACCAAGAAATATACTATTTCACAATAAAAAATATTGTTCGAATTTACCGACTGTCCTGAATATTGATCA
Organism: Clivina fossor; assembly: GCA_963966155.1. Lineage (NCBI taxonomy): Eukaryota > Metazoa > Arthropoda > Insecta > Coleoptera > Carabidae > Clivina > Clivina fossor. The sequence continues at coordinate 1,536,842 of OZ014567.1, forward strand.
AACATTATTTTCAGTCCGGAATTATTATACTATAATAATAAGTATTTTAAAAAAATACGACATACCGATTAAAGCAAGTGAAGATTCCAAATTCCTTCTCCTGGAAGATGTTGGCTTTTCCAAAATACAGTCAATAATAGGTTCCGCTACAGGTGCTGAAGCATCTAGAGCAACAAAATAAATAAAGGTTTATATAGCTAGGTAACTCTTTAAGAAAAAAAACATTATTTTCGGATTGAAATTGACCATCTATTCTTAATCAGAAACAAGTGAAAAAAATACAAAAACATAAAGAAAACAGCATACCGATTAAAATAAGTGACGATTCCACATTACTTGTTCTGGAAATTGTTGGGTATTCCAAAACACTGTCAATAGGTTCCGTAACAATTGCTGGTGTATCTAGAGCAACAAAAATATAAAAATTAATAATAAAAAAAGATAAACATTAAAAAATAAAGGAATTTCCGAATAACGATAAATAACTTTTCCATTAAACATATTTTCAATGTTTTGACGTACATCTAACCTGCTGTGACATGGGGCACCATCCTGTTGGAACCATACCTGCTGACGTTCAATTAGGAGAAGATTGTGAAGAAAATCACTCATTTTATCGTTCAAAAAACACAAATAACGATCCGCATTCAAGGTTTCTCAAAAAAAAAGGTCCAATTATTTGATTTTTATAAATTCCGCACCAAACGTTTGTCTTAAATAAATACTGGTCTCAAGATTTCAATGTAAAATTTGGATTAATATCACTCCACAAACGGCAATTTTGGCTAGTAACTGTCCCATTTAATGCGAATGTTGCTTCATCTGAAAAAATAATTTGTCTTGACATAAATTGGTTATCTTTTAAGTGTCCCTGTAACATATATTTTTAAAGAATATATACATAATTTACACAATCTTATTTTATACAAATAAAATTATGAAAAATTAAGCAGTTATAAGTGATTTAGAAAATAAAAAACTAGTAAAAGAACCAAACCGATTTTAAAATATAGTTATCCATACTGGTTAACCGTTAATCAATATTTTTATCGGTTACATGCTCTGGTTTAAATAAATTTTAATGTTTTTTATACGCATATATAAGTTTATGATTTACTGCGTCCTGACAAAATTTGTCTACGGTTTTGAATTATTGCAAAATTGTTTATAATATATTTATTTATGTATGTAGAAAAATTTATGAACCAGTAAATTGGTTTAATAGTGTTTAAACAAAATGTTATTAAATCAATCAGTTATCTCACAATTATTCATAAGTTTATAACTTATTGTCACCCTCACTACCCTATAAAGTCTGTCAGCGATTTTTGATTATTGTAATTAGTTTATAATATATTTCTTTATGTGTATAGGCCAAAAATTGGAAACCGACCAGTAAATTTGTGGAAGATATTTCAATTTTACTATTTTAACATTAATTACCACTATGAGAGAGAAAGCGTTGCTATCTCTGTGTTGTTGTTTTCATTCCAATAAACTCAATAAACAATTGCTTTGTTTCATAAAATGAAAGACAAATTTGTGTAACATTTATTACGAAATTATTATTTAAATAATTATATGCTTATGAAATCCACGTGCAGAAATAAAAAAACATAGGCTCGTATTACGAGCTCAATTTTAAAATTGATTTTAACGAATGCTGATTTTAGGACAACGTATCTGATCATAAGAGCAGAACTAAATAAATGAAGTGAAACACCCAAAAACCGAGCTCGTAATACCAGCTATAGTGTTCATTTCTTTATCAATAGCACACTCACAACACCATTAATTTGTCGATTATTATGGAAACTTGTCGAAATCTAGTCAATTCAATTTACTTAATTTATCAACAATGACTGCAAGTACGTATAACAACACGATTGCGCGAAAAGATATTTTGATACTGTCTGTTCTCAACCTAGTTGTTTACTCTTAAAACATAACAAAAAACCACTAATTTCCGACCGACCTATATAGAGAACTGATAAATATTGTCAATTAATGTCAACAAATTAAAATAAAAATTTCTAATATCTGATTGATTATAGAATAATAAATCAGATTTTGTATCAAAGTTAAACCAAAAACTTTGGAATTTCTGTAATATTGTTTCATTGTAAACATATTTTTTAACTTTAACAAATAATCGTTTACTTATACCTGCAACACAATAATCGATAATAAGTGTTCTTCTGAACAAGGTTTTAGTTCGTAAAGCTACTATATTTAATTATAAGAATAAGTATTGTCAAACGCAAATCTTAATCATTGTGAACAAAATATTCATTATTGTAAATATACATATATTTTATATTAATCCCAATTAAACAAAACTAATAAAGATATTAAAATATAAAATTCTTTAAATTAGATTAGGTTAAATGTGATTTGTTCGCAAAAACTTAGGTAAGAGACAATAAATAAATGATTACTTATTAATTTTTAAGCATATATATTTTCGTGGACCTGGCTAAAGCTAGTATTTTACTTACAATTTCCGATGCAATGGTTTCCAATTTGTATGATAACAATACATTATCCGTATCCATTGTAGTTAAAGTAACTGTTATATTATCACTACCAGTACATAATCGACAACGTTCTTCATTTAAATGTTGTTTTAATATTATTTGAGAATCGAAACATTGTTTTAAATAAATTTATAAGCATCATTCAGCCAAACAGCGCAAATTGTACAAATACCATTCGGTAATTTGATTCTGCAATCTACCTATAATAAGAAAAGTAAAAGACTCAAAAATAATAATGTATATTACAATCAGAACAAATTATTTCATTCTTACAATTTCTGGCATAATTGCTTCCAATTTATCTACGAAACGTTTGCCATCTGAATCCAGTTTAATTATAGTGAATAATACATTTCCATCACTAGTACATAATTGACAAAGTTGCATAAAACCACTCATAATTAAAAATAAATTTTCTACCAAACAAACTTCATACAATAAGTAAAACATAAAAATATTTTATTTGATAGTATTAGAGGTTAACTTAGGAAAATCTGACAGAAATCCAGTTGGCCAGATGAATTTTGTGTAATATTTCTAGTATACGAAGAAGAATAAAAAGCATCCTATTTTAGTTGAACGCACCCACAGAAATAATGGAAAATATATTTATATTATTTGTACATAAATGACAATGTTGCAAAAAACTATTTATGATTAAAAATAAATTTTCTACCAGAGAAAGCTTTCTACTATAAGTAAAATATAAAAATATTATATTTGATAGTTTTCGAGATCGAGGTTGACTTAACAGAAATATGTTACAAATACAGTTGGCCAGCAAAATTTTGGGTAATGTTTGATGTATAAGAAAAAGAATTGATTATATAGTTTCAAATATATATTGATTTTATAGAAATTAGAAAACAATATTCCAGATATCATTTAAATTTTGTTATTTTGAGAATCAGAATGATTAAAATAGATATCATCAAAATATAATTTAGACCCGTATAGTGAACATTAGCTAATATTTATAATGCAAAATTTAACTGAGCAACTACTGAGATGACACTGACGTCATTGGTTAGATATTAGGTAGCGTTAAGTCAATTAGATTTATAAAATAGCTATAATAATAGTATTACTGCTTATAAATATAAAATATTGTAAAAACATTAATTACTGTTATATAAAATAAATATTAAAAATTATTACTTAAATATAAAATGATATATTAATTATACAATGCATATGTGTTACTTAGAGTTTAGTATAAAACAAAATTAAAAATGAGAATGTCATTGTTCCTAAACTATTCATTTCATATTGTGATAGTAAAATAGATTGTTTATGTATGTAAATATTGCTAAATATTGAGTGTGCAAACCATAGATCATATATATGATCATTATATGATCTATGGTGCAAACGCACCATTGGTTGCTTTCAAAATTTATTACTTCTCTAGGCGCAGGTGATATCAATTGGTCCCTCCCCCCCATTATTTCTGTGGGTGCGTTCAATAAAATACGTTGTTATTTATTCTTCTTTTTCTTATACTAGAAATATTACATAAAATTCATCAATAAATAAATACTATTATTTTGAGTATTTTTTTAATAATTAAATTCTACTAATCATATAATTAAAGAATATTAAGCAAATACATTTAAGCAACTAGCAAATAATATAACAAACAAATATATATTATAAACTCTGTACTGTTTTACAAAAAAAGTTTGGGCACCACTGACGTGTAGTCACTAGAGACAATTCCTAAAGAAACTTGTCACATGTTAACTGGTTTATTGGTTATTTGTGTATTTAATATTGATATTTACTTATAATAAAACTATATAAACTCTTGAAAATACAAAGAGATAAACAATGTTTATGTTTACAAAGGTCTGTCGCTTATGTATTACTAACAAAGATATCTCGTCAGCTTTGATCAATTACGATTCACCTAACCTTACTTTATTCGACAAACTAAATCAAATTGCGCCAGGACTTGTAAGTATTATATTTTAGTATCTAATATTTTATATTAAATTTATGTGTTTTTAGCTAAAAGTAAATAATAATTTACCGAATGGCATATGCAACACCTGCATTGTTCAGTTAAACCAAAGTTACAAATTTCTGCAGAGCTGTTTATGTTCGCAAAAAATTCTAGAAAAGTATTTAGAGCAATTGCAAAATGGACTACATGCAGAACAATGTGAAAATTATGAAATTGTAATAAATGCAATAAAATTGGAACAAAATAATGCAATCAACTACATGAATGATATGAATATAGAACAAACTGATAAAGAATTACATAATACATTTGCGAATTATGAGGAAGAAGAGGTTATTATGGAACAAGAAAATATTGTTGGTGGTTCCGAATCTACTCACGTAAATTTTGAAGATGATAGTAAAGTAGACGAAACGGATATTAACCATTATCTTCCAAATGTCAAGACAGAAGTTATTGAAGAATGTTACGGTGACACTATTGATATAGAATTTGATATGAAAGTAAAAAGAGAATTGGAATGTCCGAGTGAAGACGTAATCGCATTACTAACTGATATAAAACAAGAAATTACTGAAGAAAATGTTAGTGAAAATTATATTAACGATGATAATTTTACCGAAGTGGATGTTGAACACGAAATTAAAACTGAAGAGCATGAAATTAATGATTTTAAATTTTGTGGTTTTAATGCTGCTGAATGTAGATTGGCAAACAAGATTAAAATGAAATATAATTTAAAATTGGAACGCTTGCGAGACAATACAATACTTAAGGCTGATGTCGAAAATACTGAAATTAACAAACAAACTTCTAATAGTAACGATTGTTTACAACCTGGAACATCTTCTGAGAACAGTGGCAGTTGTTCAGCATCTGTCAGTGATGTTCCGAATTTAAAAAGAAACAGTCAGACCCACACAGAAAAGAAACGGTTCGAATGTAAAATATGTGAAAAAGTTTGGCTAAGGAAATCACATTTGAAAGTACATATACGTACACATACAAAGGAGAAACCGTATAATTGTAAAATATGTAATAAGAGTTTTAGTATCGGTAGTAGTTTAAAATTACATATGCGCACACATACACGGGACAAACCTTATAAATGTGAAATTTGTAATAAAAGTTTTAGTCAAAAGGGCAATCTAAAAGATCATATGCTTACGCATACAAAGGAGAAACCTTATAAATGTGAAATTTGTAATAAAAGTTTTAGTCAAAAGGGCAATCTAAAAGATCATATGCTTACGCATACAAAGGAGAAACCTTATAAATGTGAAATTTGTAATAAAAGTTTTAGTCAAAAGAGCAATTTAAAAGTACATATACGTACACATACAAAGGAGAAATCTTATAAATGTGAAACTTGTAATAAGAGTTTTAGTCAAAATCACTATTTAAAACGTCACATGCGAACACATACACGAGAGTAACCTTTAATGTGAAATTTGCAATTAAAACTTTTACTAACAGTACCAACTTAAAACAACATTTTTATACACATCTAAGATTAAATCTATTATATTTATACTTTTATGTTATATGTTAAAATAGTTATGACAAAAAATAATTGTATTTGGCAACAACTAATAAAATGTATTAGAGAATATAAATATTAGTAAATAATTTATTAAAATTTTGTAAAAATATGTTTATTATTTCTTGAAGTTTTTGTTTTTATGTGTGGTAATTCCTACTCAAATATACGTAAACTAATAATTACAAAAAATATTAGTGCTTTTTAGAGTACAGCTAGAGTTGGCAGATACAACCAGTCTGGTTGAAACAATGCTCGTTTTTCATCTAATTTTAGCCCCAATGGTTTTTATTGAAAATATTCAAAAATCTGGTCATTTAAACGAATAAATTCAATATGAAATGCAACATGTGTTGCCTAACGTTAATAAGTAATTTTGAGTAAACGTGAAAAACAATTTTGACAAAAATCACATTTAAAAGTAAGGTGAGAATATACATTTACACGGTAAATTTGTTAGACTAATTAATAAAATGAAATAAATTCTCTTATACTACAAATATTAAATTTTAAAAAGTTAAATACATATTTTGAAAGCTAAGCTTCTATTATCAGTAGTAACCTTAGATCACTGATTGAAAACTTTAGCTTTATTACCACTTTGACTGCAAGGAAAAAGTGGTATAGCGTTCGGTACGCTGTCTGTAACATTTTTAAAAAAACAAAAAAATTGTATAGAAATCTTTCATATAGCCCCTAGATGACAAATCTGAACTTAGTTTATGTGGGTGTATGGATGTGCGTCGTCAGCTCGCTCGGTCGTAAGTCAAAATCATGTGGCCGCAACTCCTCCTAGACGGTTCAACCGATTTTAATGAAATTTTCAGGATAAATTTGTCTTGTGCCCAAGATGGTCATGTAGTTATGTAGTTAGTTATATAAAATTTACTAAAGTTTATAAAAATTCATATTGGCTACATTATTTATTCGATTTTAATCAGATTTTCAGAAAAGATTTCCCTAATGCTCCCATTAATTATATAATTTTATTAATATCCAGTGTTGCCAACTTTCCGAGAAAAAAATTACTAAAATTTTAGAAAGTTCATTATTTAACCGATTTTAATCAAATTTTTATAAAAAATTCTTCTAGTAAAATAAAACTGCTTAAATTGAAGTTCTGTATTAATATTTATTAAAAATCGATGTTTCGACAAAACTCAATATCCGTCTTCATCAGGAAAAAGATACAAAAGATACAAAAAACAAAACATAGAAACAAGTTACTAGGTAACAAAATATTAATTTGAAAGTTTCGAAGACAATAATGAGTTATTTAATAAATATATAATTAATTTATTTATGTTTATCATTTGTACGTTTCGGTTATTAAATCACGGCCATCTTTAGTTACATATTTTATAAAAAATATAAAATAGATACAATTGAATTACATAAATTATGTGTTCCTTTTGTAGTTTTGTTTTTTTGGTTTTTTGATTTTTTCTTGTCAACCAGTAGTTAAATTTGAGTTGGGAAGGTTTGAAGGTAATAGTGGATTATTAAATAAATATTTAATTAATCAATTTAGTTTTAGTAAATATATATATATATATATATATATATATATATATATACAATGCAGTTTTGGTGCCTACGTTGATGTATGGTAGTGAATGTTGGGTTTGGTTGCAATAGCATAAACGGAATATGACTGCTGTGGAAATGAGATTTTTACGTGGGATATGTGGTGTAAATAGGAGAGATCGGGTACGAAATACGATTAGTGTATGATTAGTGTGAAATTCAGTAAAAAAAGTTGGTGTTAGTCAGTTAAGATGGTTCGGAGACATGTTGAGCGAATGCGTCTAATGAACGGTTTGCTGTTGAAAAAATTTATTTGAATGATTTTGATGGTATACGTTTGCTAGTGGACGTCCGATGAGTAGTTGGAGTGGTGGTATGATTGAGACAGTGGCTTGCGTGAACAAAAGTTTCCAAAAGAGCATGCGATGAGAGTGGAATTCTGGAATGTGGATGAAAGTACGAAAGTTGCTTGTGCTGGATAGAAATGTTTGGAGGCGACTAATTTCGAGATGATGAAAAGAGTTTGTGCCACACCCTTATTTGGGTACATGGCGTGATTGTGAATGTATTATTATTGCCCTCAAACCTTCCAAATTGAAATTATAATTTAGTTAACGAAATAAGTAACTAAAACATAAAATTTTATAAATTATTACTAAATTTTATTTAAACTTTAATGCCTTAGTAAATCTTTATTATAAAAAAATTCGAAGATACTGTAATTATTGCATGATCAATCAATATTAACAGCAGATTAATAAAAAAAACAATAGAAATTTATACATGCATACATACATACATACACAATCACACCATGTACCCAAATAAGGCTGTGGCACAAACTTTTTTCATCATCCCTAAATCAGTCGCCTCCAAACATTCCTATCCAACACAAGCAACTTTCGCAAATTCATCTACATTCATAATTCCTCTCTTATACATGCTCTTTTATTCCTACTACTTGGAAACTGCTGCTGCACGCAAGCCACTCTCTCAATCATACCACTCCAACTACTCATCGGACGTCCACGCAAACGTATATATTATTTTTCTTAATGAAGATGGAGGCTTAGTTTGTCGAAACGTCGATAATAAATAAATATTAATACAGAACTTTAAACTAAACCAGCTTTATTTTAATAATATGTACTGTAAAATTAGTACTGAATGATAAATTAGTAAGAGTGTTTAATGTTTTATTTCAAATTTTCAATAAAATATACAATGCAGTTTTGGTGCCTACGTTGATGTATCGTAGTGAATGTTGGGTTTGGTTGCAAAAGCATAAACGGAAAATGACTGCTGTGCGAAATGAGATATTTACGTGGGAAATGTGGTGTAAATAGGAGAAATCGGGTACGAAATACGATTAGTGAATGATGAGTGTGAAATTCGGAATAAAATGTTGTAGCAAAAGTTGGTGTTAGTCAGTTAAGATGGTTCGAAGACATGTTGAGCGAATGTCTAATGAACATCTGGTTAAAAAGATTTATTTGAATGATTTAGATGGTATACGTTTGCAGGTGGACGTCCGATGAGTAGTTGGAGTGGTATGATTGAGAGAGTGGCTTGCGTGAGCGAAAGTTTCCAAGTAGTAGGAATAAAAAAGCATGTATGAGATAGGAATGTTTGGAGGCGACTGATTTCGGAAAAAAGTTTGTGCCACACCATTTTGGGTACATGGCGTGATTGGGTATATATGTATGTATGTATGTATATTATCAAATTTAATTAATTTTACATTATTTTTATTATTCTTGTATTTTTCCTAAAACAAAAGAAGTATTTTAATAGTTTATTATGTTACGAAAAGTAGAAAACAATCTTTATTGTGTTAAATTCAGATACAGCCAATCTAGGCGAAACACAAAAAGAGCTGTCTATTCCGAGTGGCATATGCTACACTTTCTTCAAGCGTTCCAAGCGAAATTAAAGTAAAAACAAGATTAGTAGTATATGGGTAAACCCATATAGAGACCACTTTGACATTTCTCGGAAAGTTAGGGCAACAGTGTATTTTAATAATATTATAATTTATGTGGACAATAGGAGACACTTTTCTGAAAATTTAATTAAAATCGAATAAATAATGTAGCCATAATAAATTTTTAAAAAAATTTGTTTTTTTTTCTCGATAAGTTGGCAAAACTGTATTTTTTTAAAATTGCATAATTTATTTAGGCACTAGGAGAAACTTTTATGAAAATTTTATTAAAATCGGTTAAAGAAAGTGGTCATAATGAATTTTTAAAAATTTTAGTAATTTTTTTTCTCGGAAAGTTGGCAACACTGTATTTTGTTAAAATTACATAAATTATATGAATACTAGGAAAAATTTTTGTGAAAATTTGAGTAAAGTCGATTAAATAACATGGCCATAATAAATTTTTTTAAACTTTAGTAATTTTTTTCTCGAAAAGTTTGCAACACTGGTTATTAATAAAATTATATAATAAATGGAAGCATTAGGAATATCTTTTGTGAAAATTTGATCAAAATCGGATAAATAACGTAGCCAATATGAATTTTTAAAAACTTTAGTAATTTTTTTCTTGAAAAGTTTCTATACAATTTTGTTTTTTTGCTAATGTTACAGACACCGTACGCGCACGCTATACCACTTTTTCCTTGCAGTCAAAGTGGTAAAAACAAATTTTTAATATACACTATAAAAATACTTAATTTTAATTTATGTAATTTTTACATGATTTCTTACGGTAAAATAGTAATATTTTCTCATTTTTACTCTGATTATTTACGTAATATTACATATTTAATGTTAAAATTACATTAATAGGATATGTAAATTTACATTAATTTTTATTTAATATACCACGTTTTTAAAACGTCGACTAAAAAGTATATAAAACAAGATTAGTGTATATGGGTAAACCCATATATAGACCACTTTGACATTTCTCGGAAAGTTGGCAATACTGTATTTTAATAATATTATAATTTATGTGAGGGCACTAGGAGAAACTTTTCGGAAAATTTGATCAAATCGAATAAATACGTGGTCACAATAATTTTTGAAAAAAATTTGTGTTTTTTTTTGTCTCGATAAGTTGGCAGCACTGTATTTTGTTAAAATTACATAATTTATTTAAGCACTAGAAAAATCTTTTATGAAAATTTGATTAAAATCGGTTAAATAAAGTGTTCATAATAAATTTTTTTAAATTTTAGTAAATTTTTTTTCGGAAAGTTGGCAACACTGTATTTTGTTAAAATTACATAAATTATATAAATACTAGCAGAATCCTTTGTGAAAATTTGAGTAAAATCGGTTAAATAACATGGCCATAAATTTTTTCTCAGAAAGATGGCAACACTGGATATTAATAAAATTATATAATTAATGGGAGCATTAGGGAATTTTCTTCTGAAAATACAATAATACAATAATAATGCAAATAAAATAATACAATATTTTTATTAAAATTATAATTTATGTGGGCACTAGGGGAAACTTTGTGGAAAATTTGATCAAAATCGGATAAACAATGTAGTAGCCACGATAAATTTTTAGAAATTTTAGTAATTTTTATCTCGGAAAGTTGGCATCACTGGAAAAAAATAAAACCACATGACCCTATCTTGGGTACTAGACAAATTGATCCTGAAAATTTCATTAAAAATCGGTTAAACCTCGTCTAGGAGGAGTTGCGATCACAAAATTTAGACTGACTCTTTACATCCATACACCCACTTATAAACTAAGTTCAGATTCGTCTGATCTAGAGGCTATAGGAGAAGGATTTCTATACAGATTTTTTGTTTTTTTGCTAATATTACAGACACCGTACCAAACGCTAGACCACTTTTCCTTGTAATCAAACTGGTAAAAAACAAATAAATAATTAATTGGGAATAATAATAATAATAATTGCTTGGAATGTAAATGTTTCCAAAGAAGCCCGTTTGAGTATATACAATGCAGTTTTGATGCCTACGTTGATGTATGGTAGTGAATGTTGTTGAGTTTGGTTGTAAAAGCATAAACGGAAAATGACTGCTGTGGAAATGAGATATTTACGTATGGGGTATATGTGGTGTAAATAGGAAAGATCGGGTACGAAATACGATTAGTGTATGATGAGTGTGAAATTCAGAAAAAAATGTTGTTGCAAAAGTTGGTGTTAGTCAGTTAATATGGTTCGGAGACATGTTGAGCGAATGCGTCTAATGAACGTTTGCTGTTGAAAAGATTTATTTGAATGATTTTGATGGTATACGTTTGCTAGTGGACGTCCGATGAGTAGTTGGAGTGGTATGATTGAGAGAATGGCTTGCGGGAGCAAAAGTTTCCAAGTAGTAGGAATAAAAGAGAGCATGTATGAGAGGAATTATGAATGTGGATGAAGCAAAAGTTGCTTGTTTGGATAGGAATGTTTGGAGGCGATTGATTTCGGGATAATGAAAAGAGTTTGTGTCACACCCTTTTGGGTACATGGCGTGATTGTGTATGTATGTATTCCAATACGTATCGATTTGTTTGTAATAATCTGTTCTTGAATTTTTGTAAAACTCAGAAATTAGTTTTAATTTTTTGACAATTTTCGGTTACGGCTCTTATAATTATGACGGTTCACCAGGAAAAGCCGCCGGTGGGCAGGTAGGCCAGTCCAACCCTGGAGGATAGTGGAATTAGAGTTTGTGCCACATTGTTTTTGGTACGAATGGCGCGGCGTGATTGTGTATGTATGAATGTATATATATTTAATGCTCTTTAAAAAGTGATTAATTGAAATTTTTATTATTACCACTTTGACTGCAAGGAAAAAGTGGTATAGCGTTTGGTACGGTGTCTGTAACATTAAAAAAAAAAACATTGTATAGAAACCCTTCATATAGCCTCTAGATCAGACGAATCTCAACTTAGTTTATGTGGGTGTACGGATGTGCGTCGTCAGCTCGCTCGCTCGTCAGACAAAATTTTGTGATTGCAACTCCTAGTAGACGGTTTAACCGATTTTAATGAAATTTTTAGGATAAATTTGCCTAGTGCCTAAGATGGTCATGTGGTTTTGGTTTTTTCCAGTAATGCTAACTTTCCGAGAAAAAAATTACTAAAATTTTAAAAAATTCATTGTGGCTATATTATTTATCCGATTTTGATCAAATTTTCAGGAAAGATTTTCCTAGTGTCCACATAAATTACGTAATTTTAATATAATACAGTGTTGCCAATTTTCCAAGAAAAAAATTACTAAAGTTTTTAAACATTCATTGTTGCTTCATTATTTATCCGATTTTGATCAAATTTTCAGGAAAGATTCACCTAGTGCCCACATACATTTCGTAATTTTAATAAAATACAGTGTTGCCAACTTTCTGAGAGAAAAATTACTGAAATTTTTAAAAATTTATTTTCCCATGTTGTATAACCGATTTTGTTCAAATTTTCACAAAGGATTCTTTTGATATCCAAATAAATTAGATAATTACAACAAAGTACACTGTTGCCAACTTTCGGTGAAAAATGTTTTTATTCCTATTTCTTATCATTTATGTGATAATGTCAAAGTGGTCTATATATATATGGGTTTACCCATATACTTCTAATTTTTTTGTTGTGGTATATTTTTTGTCGTTCTAGACAACTCTAGCTTTCCTACCCGTTATGATCGCAAAGGACCACGGTCATATTGTGAACATTGCTTCACTTCCAAACATATTCCTATCCAGCACAAGCAACTTTCGCTTCATCCACATTCATAATTCCACTCTCATACATGCTCACTTCTATATCTACTACTTGGAAACTTTCGCTGCACGCAAGCCACTCTTTCAATCATACACCACTCCAACTACTTATCGGACGTCCACTAGCAAACGTATAAAATCAAAATCATTCAAATAAATCTTTCTAACAGCAAACGTTCATTCGCATTCGCATTCGCTCAACATGTCGTCCGAACCATCTTAACTGACTAACACCAACTTAAATTAAATTAATTAAATTATTATTATTTTTCAAAATTATTCAAATAAATCGTTTTTAACAGCAAACGTTTATTAGACACATTCTCTCAACATGTCTCCGAACCATCTTAACTGACTAACCCATGTATTTTAATAATATTATAATTTAGTTGGGCACTAGGAGAAACTTTGAGCGAAAATTTCGATCAAAATCGAATAAATAATGTAGCAACAATAAATTTTTAAAAAAATTTGTAATTTTTTCCTCTCGATAAGTTGGCAACACTGTATTTTATTAAAATTGCATAATTTATTTAGGCACTAGAAAAAACTTTTATGAAAATTTGATTAAAATCGATTAAATAAAATGGTCATAATTAATTTTAGTATTTTTTTTCTCAGAAAATTGACAACACTGTATTTTGTTAAAATTACATAAATTATATGAATACTAGAAGAATCTTTTGTGAAAATTTGATCAAAATCGGATAAATAATGTAGTCAATATGAATTTTTTAAAACTTTAGTAATTTTTTTCTCGAAAAGTTGGCATCGCTGGAAAAAAATGAAACTACATGACCATCTTGGGTACCAGACAAATTTATCCTGAAAATTTCATTAAAATCGGTTGAACTTCGTCTAGGAGGAGTTGCGGCCACAAAATTTTGACTTACGACCGAGCGAGCGAGCGAGCTGACGACGCACACACATACACCCACATAAACTAAAATCAGATTCGTCATCTAGGGACTATATAAAGAATTTCTATATACAAATTTTTTTTCTTTGCTAATGTTACAGACACCGTACGCGCACGCTATACCACTTTTTCCTTGCAGTCAAAGTGGTAAAAACATGGGGAGACGCAACGAGACAGCTACTTCCTAAACTCCTTTTTTTGTTTTAAATTTTACACAAGTATTGTCATACCTTAGTGAAAATTCACAATCACAAATTTTTAGGGCAATTTGTATGGTGAGTCAGGAATCTGTATGGGCCTAAGAGAAATTATTACCACTTTGACTGAAAGGAAAAAGTGGTATAGCGTTTGGTACGGTGTCTGAAACATTAGCGAAAAAACAATAATTGTGTATAGAAATCCTTTATATAGTCCCTAGATGACGAATCCGAACTTAGTTTATAAGTGGGTGTATGTGTGTGCGTCGTCAGCTCGCTCGGTCGTAAGTCAAAATTTTGTAGTCGCAACTCCTAGACGGTTCAACCGATTTTAATGAAATTTTTAGGATAAATTTGTTTAATGCCCAAGATGGTCATGTGGTTCTGGTTTTTTCTAGTAATGCCAACTTTCCGAGAAAAAAATTACTAAATTTTTAAAAAATTCATATTGGCTACGTTATTTATCCGATTTTGATAAAATTTTCAGAAAAGATTTTTCTAATGCTAACATTAATTACATAATTTTATTAATATGCAGTGTTGCCAACTTCTCGAAAAAAAAATTACTAAATTTTTAAAAATTTTATTATGGCCATGTTATTTAACCAATTTTACTCAAATTTTCACAAAGAATTCTCCTAGTATTCATATAATTTATGTAATTTTAACAAAATACAGTGTTGCCAATTTTCCGAGAAAAAAATTAGTAAAATTTATTATGGCTACTACATCACTTATTCGATTTTGATCGAAATTTTCCTCAAAGTTTCTCCTAGTGCCCACATAAATTATAATATTATTAAAATACAGTGTTGCCAATTTTCCGAGAAATGTCAAAGTGGTCTCTATATGGGTTTACCCATATACTTCTAATCTTGTTATTTTATACTTTTTAGTCCATTTTTAAAATGTGGTGTTTTAAAAAAAATATAAAAATATTCTTAAAATATTCGTAAATAATATTACATACATTTTGAATTTTGAATTTTTAAAAATATTTGTGATTTTTTTTCTCAATATGTTGGCAACAGTGTATTTTGTTAAAATTGCATAATTTATTTAGGCATTAGGAAAATCTTTTATAAAAATTTGATTAAAATCGGTTAAATAGTGGTCATAATAAATTTTCTAAAAATTTAGTAATTTTTTTCTCGGAAAGTTGGCAACACTAAATATTAATAAAATTACATAATTAATGGGAGCATTAGGGAAATCTTTTCTGAAAATCTGATGAAAATCGAATAAATAATGTAGCCAATATGAATTTTTATAAACTTTAGTAATTTTTTTTTCTCGGAAAGTTGGCATTAATTGAAAAAATAAAACCACATGACCATCTTGGGTACTAGACAAATTTATCCTGAAAATTTCATTAAAATTGGTTAAACCGTCTAGGAGGAGTTGCAATCACAAAATTTTGTCTGACGACCGAATGAACGAGCGAGCGAGCTGACGACGCACATCCATACACCCACATAAACTAAGTTCAGATTCGTCATCTAAAGGCTATATGGAGGATTTCTATATACAAATTTTGTTTTGAAAATGTTACAGACACCGTACCAAACCATTTACCACTTTTTCCTTGCAGTCAAAGTGGTAAAAATAATTCTTCAACATGAAGTGACATTTAGTTATTTTCAACTTTGTTCATGTGTTCCTAATACGAAGTGGAATTCTCAGACTTCGTTGTGATTAGAAGAATGTAAAAATTGCAATACTTGTTTAAAAAAAGTCCATAGATTGCACTACTAGTAATTAAATTACAGTTTTCTTTTTTATCGACAGCACAATTCGATTTGTAAATAGTTTAAATATTAACATATAGATAGCACTACTAGTAATCAAATTACAGTTTTCTTTTTTATCGACAAGATATTTAGATTTGCAATTAATTCAAACATTACCGTATAGATGACACTGTAAGAACATTGTTCGAAATAGTTGGCCAGTTGAATGTTGTGTTATAAATTTTCAAATACATATTGATTTTTATAGTAAGTAAAAAACATTGGTATAAGTAAGAAATAGAATCCCGAGATGTTGCTGTGTTCACGTTAGTTGAAAAACCAGTGACTCTCAAAATGTGTATTATGACAAAATGTGATTTTAAATGTGTCTTAACGGTCTTTAAAAAACAAACTCCTACCTGAAACCTACCTACCAAACCTACCCTAACCTACCGGACTTCTTAACGGTCTTTAAAAAACAAACTCCTACCTGAAACCTACCTACCAAACCTACCCTAACCTACCGGACTTCTTTACGGTCTTTAAAAAACAAACTCCTACCTGAAACCTACCTACCAAACCTACCCTAACCTACCGGACTTCTTAACATAACATAATAAAAGGAAAATTACTAATGAAACATTTTGAGGTTCACTGGTTTTTATACACCAAATATAGGCGTTCCGATGTTCACGCATGCGCAAATTTGGTTTTTTTAATATTCGTGAATACAGCAACTTCTCGGGATTCTATTTCTTACTCCAGCCAAAACATTATTCTACATACAACATTTAGATTTGATTTTAAATAATAATCATGTAAAAAAAAATGACAAATTATATTTAAAGTAATTGCTTACATTGATGGTCCTGTAGGTAAATTTCATTCAACTTTATTGACTTTAGCTGCAGATTGTTTACTTATCTTTCTATTTTTTTTGTCTTTTATTTAAATTTTATTTAGACAAATCGCTAGAACCTGGATCAAGTAGCAATTAAGGAAAAAATTGTAAAATTAAATACGCAGCTATTTTTTTTTCTTTTTATACTAGTAAGTTTACACAAAATTCATTTGGCCAACTGGATTCGTGTCAGATTTTTATAAGTTAACCTCTAATACTAACAATAACAATATTTTTATATTTTACTTTTTATAAGAAGCTTTTTTTGGTAGAAAATTTAATTTTAATCATGAATAGTTTTATGCACCATTGTCAATTATGTATAAGTGACAAAAATGTATTGTTCACTATACTTGATCTGGATTCAGATGGCAAACGTTTTGTGGATAAATTGGAAGCAATTATGCCAGAAATTGTAAGAATGAAATAATTTGTTTTGATTGTAATATATATTATTGTTTCTGAATCTTTTACTTTTCTTATTTTAGGTAGATTGCAAGATCAAATTACCGAATTGTATTTGTACGATTTGCTCTGTTCGATTGAATGAAGCTTATAAATTTATAAAACAATGTATCGATTCTCAGATAATATTAAAACAACATTTAGATGAAACACTTTGTCGATTATGTGCTGGTGGTGATTATATAACATTTAGTTTAACTACAATGGATTCCGATAATGTGTTGTTATCATACAAATTGAAAACCATTGCATCGGAAATTGTAAGTAAAATACTATCTTTAATCAGATCCACGAAAATAAATTATATAAATTGATAAATAATCATTTATTTATCGTCTCTTCCATAATTTTTGAGAACAGACAACATTTAACCTAACCTAATTTACAGTATTTTGAATTTTAGTACCTTTGTTGGTTTTGTTTAATTGGAATTTATATAAAATAAGTTGTAATTTGAATACATGTACATTTACAATAAAAATTATATAAACAATTATTTTATTAGCTTTATTTATAATAAGTTTATTAATCATTACAACATGTAAAACTAAAATTTGTTTCTGAAAGAGTAGTTGGGAATAGCTATTATGAGGAAAATGTTGTTGGTTGTGTTTAGGCTAATAAAAATTTTGTCTTGAATTTTTAATTGTTACTCCATAACCAAGTAACGTACCCACACAGCTTATAGTGGGATTTAGATCTCTCAAATAAATCAAATATTAGTTAAATATCATAGAGACTTGGTGTTATTAATAGAAATATATTTCTTTATTAAAACTCCTTTTTTAAATTAGAGATTTTTATTATATCGTATATAATGTAATTTTAATTTATATTTTTAGCTGGAATGTACTGAGAAGTTATCGAATTGTATTTGCTCAATTTGTTCGGTTCGATTAAATGAAACGTATAAATTTGTAGAAAAATGTTTTCAATCGCAAGAAATTTTCAAGCGATATGCAAAACAACAATCGCAAAATAAAGAAGTTATGAAAAACAAAATTAAAGAAGAGACTATTGATGAAGAATACATTAAACTAGAATTGGAAACTGATACAAACATTAAAGTTGAAGAAAGTTTAGAATCACAAAATAATAGAAATTTTGATGCTGTTTGTATGAAAGAAGAAGTGATTAATGAAGAGAACATTGAGGATTTGGAAAATGATACAAATATTAAATTTGAAGAAAGTTTGAAATCAGAATCTTTAGATTTACATTCAGAATTAATAATTAAGGAAGAATATTCTGATTTTGAGAATGAAACCGATATAAAACATTGTCAAGCTAGTAGAAATTCGAATGAAATTGATGAATCGATAATGAAAAGAAAATCTCATAAATGTACATTTTGTGAGAAAACTTTTACTCAAAGTGGTGATTTAAAACGGCATATTCGTATACATACAAATGAGAGACCTTATAAATGCGAAATATGTGAGAAAACTTTTACTCAAAGTGGACACTTAAAAAAACATACCCGTTCTCATACAAATGAGAGACCTTATAAATGCGAAATATGTGAAAAAGCATTTACTCAAAGTGCAAATTTAAATGCACATATCCGTTCTCATTCAAATGAAACACCCTATAAATGTGAAATATGTGAGACAACTTTTATTACCAATGGGCATTTGAAAGTGCATATTCGTACACATACAAAGGAGAAACCTTATAAATGCGAAATATGTGAGAGAACTTTTATGTGGAGTGGTCATTTAAAGCAGCATGTCCGTTCTCATAAGAAGGAGTAACCTGATGAATGCGTAATAGAAAACTTTTCCTCAAAGTAGAAATTAAAAAGAAAGATATTCATATTCATAGTGTTACGATTTAATTTTTGTAGTTCTCTTTTTATTAATGATTAATTTTGAAATATTGTTAAGCTTTATTCGGACTGCTCTTTCGCTAGCGAAATCAGTATTTTGTTTTAGCGCAGACCTAGTAGTTCTGAACTGAACTACATGTGAGTTTATATGAATACATTGCAAAAGCGATGGTTTCATTAGCAAAATGGGCAAGGTTTCTAACTAAAATTTACTTATTATGTTTTTAGAACGGCCCATCACATTTTACTAAAATGAGATTGCGATGAGTTTATGTTTTTATGAAAGAAACGTCAAATTTATAATATGTAAATGATCAGTTTCGAAGATAAAATTAATATTATTTTGAAAACGCGTATTTCACATAATAAAATAACAATCATTTTAGACACATCAGAAGAAAAATTAACAAAACAGATGGCGAATTCATCCTATAAACCTATAAAATTATATTTATTTCATTTACTTTTCTGATTGTTCTGTTTTGCATTCGTATTTTTCAAATGATTTTACAGGTTTATTGTGTATAATCATAAATTTTTCATCAGACATATTTAACACAACAAAACAACTAAAACTGTAAAAAAAAATTATGTGGAAGGTAACCAGTAATAAAATATAACACTGCGCTGCCTTCTTCGGCTTCAGTCGGACGATTATTTTCTTTTGCCTGTTTAATTAATTCACCACGGCGACATGCGCATTGTCGGATAACCTGTATTTTTGTTTTTCTTTATTAATAAATAAAAAATAGAATTTTACTTATGTTTCTTATTTAATGTAATAATAATAATAATATAATAATAATAATAATTTTTTGTTGTTTTTTTTTTTGAAATGTAACAATCTATACTTCTTTATAAAAAAGTAATTGAAAAAGTATTTAAAATAACTTGTTAAATTAAAAAAGTAATTAGTAATTAAATTATATTTTTTTTAGCAGTAATTATTTTTTAAGTATTTAAATTACTGTTTGTCAGATTAATTAGTAATTGTAATTAATTACTTTCTTTGAGTAATTTGCCCAGCTCTGCATGCGAACAAACTTTTTTAAAATTAAATTACGTTTTAAATGTAATAGATTGCGAAATTGTTTAAATCGGGATAATTTCGACGCTTTCATGCTTATGTCATGCAAAAACGATATTTTGATGAAAATTTACATATTCTATAAATGTATTTTTATAAGAAAAATGTAATATTACGTCAATTATTAGCAGTAAAAATTATAAAATGTTGCTATTTTATTGTTAATAGTTCAGTAATATTACATAAACATGCATTAAATTTTTTACAGTGTACATTACACAATTACACCATATACCAAAATCTTTCCACTATCCTAAAATTGATTTCCTCCAGACAAGTACCTAATTTTAGCTTTATCCATATTCATTATGCTTTTCATATATGTTCTTCTATTCCTACTACCTGGAAACTTCCGCTCACGCTAGAGCTACTCTCTCAATCATACCACTACTCCAACTACTCATGGGACATCCATGCAAACGTATACCTTTAAAACTATTTACATATATATTTCTTTTAACTGGAGATAACCATACATACATACACAATTACACCATGTACCCAAAAGAGTGTGGCACAAACTCTTTTTATCATCCCGAAATCAGTCGCCTCTAAACATTCCTATCCAAACAAGCAACTTTCGCTTTATCCACATTCATAATTCCTCTCACAGCATGCTCTCTTTTATTCCTACTACTTAGAATCTTTCTCTCACGCAAAACACTCTATCATACCACTCCAACTACTCATCGGACGTCCACGCAAACGTATACCATCAAAATTATTCAAAATAAATTTTCTTAACCAAACGTTTATTAGACATTCGCTCAACATGTCCGAACCATCTTAACTGACTAACACCAACTTTTGCTACAACATTTTTTTCAATTTCACACTCATCATGCACTAATCGTATTTCGTACCCGATCTCTCCTATTTACACCCAGCTACCCCACGTAAAAATCTCATTTCCACAGCAGTCATTTTCCGTTTATGCTTTTGCAACCAAACCCAACATTCACTACCATACATCAACGTAGGAATCAAAACTGCATTGTATATACTCAAACGGGCTTCTTTGGAAACATTTACATTCCTAGCAAAAGTTCCCAAAGCACCGAACCATTTTAATTGACTAACACTAATTTTTGCGGTATTTTGTTTGCAATTTCACACTCATCATACCACTAATCTATTTCGTACCCGATTCATTCTAGTTACACCACAATAAGCTACATAAAAATCTTATTTCTACAGCAGTAATATTTTTTTAACGTTTTTGCAGTCACTCAACTACCATACATCAACGTAGGCACCCTACTAATACTGTTCTTATCCAAAAATGTGCCAAAATATTGACATCAAATATTCGTTGTATCATTTCATCCGGAATGTGCCAAAATAATTGACCCGACACAACGCCAGCGTTATTAATTAAGATTGTCACCTGAAAAAAATATTAACGAAAAATTATTTATTGAACATATACTTTACAAATAATTTGAGCTAGTTAGATAAAACGTAGATTGATTGATTAACTAATGTATGACTTGATCACATTGTTAACTATTAATATGGTTTTACAACGTTTTATGCAACAAGCACTCAGAGTAATAATTATGAAAAAAAATATTAAAAAATTACTATTTTAAGACGAAATACTGAAAGTTTATATAAAAATAATGTCATAACATATTTTATTTATTTAAAATATATTACGCAGTTTTCTTATAAATAATTCGAAAAAACTGCCTTAGATTAAAGTTCTGTATCAATATTTATTTATAATCGACGTTTCGACGAACTCAACGTGTGTCTTTATTAGGAAACTGATATAAATTTATAGTAAATAAATATAAACAGAGAAACAAGGTAAAAATAACTAACTAGATCACAAAATTTTCATAGATTTTTTAATTACTGGAGTTAAGTAAAATTTCGCTTCCCTTTATTAAAAAATCTATAAATTTTATGATCTAGTTACTTATATTTTGTTAACTAGTAACTTGTTTTTATGGATCTGTTTTATTTACTGTAAATATCATATGTATCAGTTTTTCTTAATGGTTACGTATGTTTAGTTCGTCGAAACGTCGATTATAAATAAATATTAATACAGAACTAAGGCAGTGTTTTATTTAATATTCTAACATAGTTATTTGAAAAACATAGTATAATTCAAAAAAATACATACATACATACACAATTACGCCATGTACCCTAAAGGGTTTGGCACAAACTCTTTTCATCATTCCGAATTATCAGTCGCCTCCAAACATATTCCTATCCAAACAAGCAACTTTCGCTTCATCCATATTCATAATTCCCCTCTCATACATGCTCTTTTATTCCTACTACTTGGAAACTTTTGATTACGCAAAACACTCTCAATCATACCACTCCAACTACTCATCGGACGTCCACGCAAACGTATACCATCAAAATCATTCAAATAAATTTTTTTAACCAAACGTTCATTAGACGCATTCGTTCAACATGTCCGAACCATCTTAATTGACTAACACCAACTTTTGCTATAACATTTTCTTTCAATTTCACACTCATCATTCACTAATCTATATCGTACCCGATCTCTCCTATTTACATCCAACTACCCCACGTAAAAATCTTATTTCGCACAGCAGTCATTTTCCGTTTATGCTTTTGCAACCAAATCCAACATTCACTACCATACATCAACTTAGGCACCAAAACTGCATTGTATATACTCAAACGAGCTTCTTTGGAAATATTTACATTCCTAGTAAAAACGATTTGGCTAGTTGAAAGACAAAGAGTGGTAAAGAGTTTTATAACCAGGTAACTCTTTCAAGTAAAAAATAATATAAACACACAAAAAACTTGTTTTTTTGTTTTTGGAACAATATTTTTACGTTTTGTTAGAAATTTACGCCTGCGCGTATGAGACAAGCTTCTCAAATTCGGACACTGATGAAATTACAAAAATACATGAAGTAAAACTCTAATTATTATTATATTTTGTTATTTCTCGTGTAAAAGTATTTACACTAGTAACTAGTTAAATAATGAAATTATTACTAAATAGCAATTTACGCAGTTTTGAAACATATTGTAGCAAAAGTTGGTGTTAGTCAGTTAAGATGGTTTGGACATGTTGAGCGAGTGTCTAATGAACGTCTGGTTAAAAAGATTTATTTGAATGATTTTGATGGTATACGTTTGCGTAGACGTATGATGAGTAGTTGGAGTGGTGGTATGATTGAGAGGGTGGCTTGCGTGAGCGAAAGTTTCCAAGTAGTAGCGAATAGAAGAGCATGTATGAGAGGAATTATGAATGTAGATGAAGCGACATTTGCTTGTTTGCGGATAGGAATGTTTGGAGGCGACTGATTTCGGAATAATAAAAAGAGTTTGTGCCACACCCTTTAGGATACATGGCGTGATTGTGTATGTATGTATGTATGTATGTATGTATGAAACATATTAGAAATCTTCGCAATTCAATACATACATATACGTATGTATGTCGATTATTAATAAATATTAATACAAAACTTTAATCTAAATCCGTTTTATTTTAATAAAATGAGTTCTGAAAGATTCTTTACTATACTGTATACTACTTACCATCACAAAACTATATTTTTATTACTTTGACTGCAAGGAAAAGTTATATAGCGTTTGGTACAGTGTCTGTAACATTTTCAAAAAAAAAAATTATATATAGAAATCCTTCATATAGCCTCTAGATGACGAATCCAAACTTAGTTTGTGTGGGTGTATGGATGTGCGTCGTCAGCGCGCTCGCTCGCTCGTTCGTAAGTCAAAATTTTGTGGCCTCAACTCCTCCTAGACGGTTTAACCAATTTTAATGAAATTTTCAGGATAAATTTGTCTAGTGCCCAAGATGGTCATGTGGTTTTATTTTTTTCCATTGATCCTAATTTTCCGAGAAAAAAATTACTAAATTATTTAAACATTCATATTGACTACGTTATTTATCCGATTTTGATCAAATTTTCAGAAAAGATTTCCCTAATGCTCTCATTAATTATATAATTTTATTAATATCCAGTGTAGCCAACTTTCCGAAAAAAAAATTACTAAAGTTTTTAAAAATTTATTATGACCATGTTATTTAACCGATATTACTCAAATGTTCACAAAAGATTCTCCTAGTATTCATATAATTTATGAAATTTTAACAAAATACAGTGTTGCCAACTTTCCGAGAAAAAAATTATTAAAATTTTAAAATATTTATTATGACCACTTTATTTAACCAATTTTAATCAAATTTTCATAAAAGATTTTCCTAGTGCCTAAATAAATTATACAATTTTAACAAAATACAATGTTGCCAACTTATCGAGAAAAAAATCAAAATTTTTTTAAAAAATTCGTTGTGGCTACATTATTCATTTGATTTTGATTAAATTTTCAGAAAAGGTTCTCCTAGTGGCTACATAAATTATAATATTATTAAAATACAGTGTTGCCGATTTTCCGAGAAATGTCAAAGTGGTCTATATATGGGTTTACCCATATACTTCTATTGTGTTTTATTACTTTTTTGTATTATTCCATTTTATGTTTTGTTTCTTCTTGGCAGTAAGTTTTTTCTAGTGTTTCGTATGTTTTAATAAATTTATAACAGCATTTTTACTATTTTATTTATTCATTTAAACGAAATAAGCAATTATTATGTTTGCGCAAAAAAGGTATAACTACATCAAATTCATTTCTTTTACTTAAATGTACATTTTTCGATTATAGTGAGTGACTTCACTGATAAAATTGTGTGTTAAATTTTATTTTGATTAATTATATTGTGATTAACATGTGATTCTGTTATTAGGGAATTTTGGAAAAGCAATAAACTTTGAAAACAAATATCTCAAAACTAAGTTAAGTGTACTTGTACCCTTTTTGCTCTAACCCCTTCAATTGATCTTAAACCTCTTATAATTTATATCATACAACTATAAAAAAAAACAATAATAATTACGTCAGTACCGGTCCCGGGAGACCGGTAATGCATAGTTCTGTGGTTTACATATTTTAGGAACGCAGTCAGTCAACCTATTAATTACACCGTGTAATTTACACATGTAGTCACGTTTGGCGCTGCCACCAATGATGCAGGTTTATATAGTCAGCTCGCTCGGTCGTCAGTGAAAATTTTCTGATCGCAATTCCTCCTAGACGGATTTCAACCGATTTTAATGAAATTTTCAGGATAGGTTTATTTAGTGCCCACGATGATCATGCAGTTTTATTATTTCTATTGATGTCAACTTTCTGAGAGAAAAAAATACCAAAGTTTTTAAAAATTTATTATTTATTCGATTTTGATGAAATTTTTCCGTAGTGCCCACATAAATTATATAATTTTAACAAAATACAGTGTTGTTAACTTTCCGAGAACAAAATTACTAAAGTTTTCAAAAATTTATTATGGCCACATTATTTATCCGATTTTAATCAAATTTTTACAGAAGATACCCCCAGCGCCAACATAAATTATATAATATTAGTAAAATACAGTGTAGACATCTTTCCGACAAAAAAAGTACTAAAGGTTTTAAAAATTTATTATGGCCACATTATTTAACAGATTTTTATCAAATTTTCACAAAAGATTCTCCTAGTGGCCACATATATTATATAATTTTAACAAAATACAATGTTACCAACTTTTTTAGAAAAAACTAAAATTTTGAAAATTTATTATGGCTATATTATTGATCATATATGCTTGAAAGATTTAAACAATTTAATTATTATACAATGTTGGCAATTTTCCATAAAAATTATTCAAAATATATTTTAAGCAATCTGTTTGTACGATTTAAAATAAATTTTCAGGATAGATTCTTTTTATGCATTTATGCAACTCTTGGTGAATAATATAAAATTTGTATTCTTATTTCTTAGTATTTATGTGATAATGTCAAAGTATATGGGTTGTTCATGTAGTTTTTACATTATTACGTACGTAATAAGTCTATAAATCCTCATACAGGTACTGCAAATAACTTATATATTTAAAATAAGGTAAATTACTCTAATCTAAATTAATTAGACATAAAATAATTTAAAAATTTTGTTATTTCACTCAATCAAAAAAATATCTAATTCTTATACCCATCAGTAATCATTTACATTTTACTCTATCCGAAAAGCTCATTATCATCTTGTTACGTTACTGTTTATAAAATTGTTTAAAAAATATATCTAAGTAAATAAAAATTATTAGTCATTAATTTATTATTTATATATTTATTAATTATATATAAATATATATATATATATATATATATATAAATTACCTAAATGTAGAATTTTTGAAATAAATAAAAAAAAATTTAAAAAAAATAAAAATTCAAAAAATCGCTTTTTAGTTACACAACAACTTCTCTAATTTTATTGTTTGCCGTAATATTTTGTTTCTCCCACTTATTCTGTCCTATTCCCATCCTTGTATGAGTCTGTTACATAAAATTATTTTTTAATTATTTCATATAAAATCTATAAATATACAGTAAAAAAAAACATTTCACGTTATAAATTTTGTTTTTTAATTTAACTTTTTTGTTTAACAAACGTAACAATCACATAGTTTTTACACGATAATAATAATTCTGCTCCCACGGCATTCATTTTTGCAATTTAGTGATAAACTACAATAGTATGAAATGAGTACGCATTCCTTCTCCTTCCCGATACAAGTTTGCAGTATAGATTTATTTGTATTGTAAAACAACAAATTCTGTATCACTTAGTTAAATTTTGTGATATATTACTTTTAACTTAATTGAGATATAAAAATGATGAAATTACATTTTGTATTTATTCATCGTTCAGAAGGTGCATTTAGCTACAATTTAATATATAACAACATAAGATTCAGGCATTTTTCCGTATAAAAATTCAATTTCAATCAACAAGTAAGGGTTGCTTAATTAATTCAATTGAATATTTATTATTTATTTGTATTAGTGCGATTGAAAAATAAGTTGCATAAATTATTTATTAATATATTGTTTGTAAATATTTAATTAATTAATGGCGTTGTATTAATTAATTAAATATTAATTCTGTATTAAATAATGTTACTGAGTAAACATTATTTTAATATAACAATAATACACATCTACTCAGCGTTTCGAAGCGCGCGCCCAATTGTTCGAGAATCGAACGAGTTCGAGCGGCCGACGACCGAGTCGAATTACGCCGTGGACGTTCCTGGCGAGTGGTGTGGGTTTTAATGATGCATTAGCGTGGTCGTATTATAATATAAATATTTTTTTACATTTACTTACTATAGTCATTGTTTTTATTTTGTGTAATCCTACAAGGGATCATTTTTATAAAATTCAGTTTCAAAAGGTAAGTAGAATGCAGAAAATTTCTACGGCGCAGACTCACATAACATGTCTGAATGTGGAATAATGCTATTCATTTCCTTCCAAGCTTTGTTTTCGATCGATATCAAAGAACGGTATGTGCAATGTTTAGTCCCACGAATTGCTCATATGTTTGTGTGTAAGAAAAGTATTCCGCGTGTGTGGTGTCTCGTTCAGTGTTTACATTCGTTGCAAAACTGCATTACCAGACATGTTCTGCTGTTAAATGTGTCTCGGTGCGTACGCAGCCGTACTAATAATTTTAACTGGACTTGCTCAGCTCCAACAAACGCGCGATTCTGTCAAAAGTATTCAGAATATATTGTTAATTATCAAAAGTGTCATGTTTTATGCTAATTCAATAATTACATGTAATTTTCACAATCATCTACTCTTACATGTATTCTTTGATATAGGAAGCCATGTCAGCTCGGTTATAGGTCTGGCTCGCGCCATATATATATATATATATCAGTGACATGTATGCTAGTGATTGCAATTTATTTTTTTATTACATTTCTAAATTGTTTCCATTGTTTCACTATTGTTATTCAAATATATATTTGTGGGTGGTCGATTTAATCAGTTTGGGGTTGAGGGACGAATTTGACTTTATTTATTTATTTTATACTAGTGTGTTATGTTTACGTTCTCTGTACTTACATTAAATTTAATAATGTACAAGTTACAGTACAATGATTTGTATGCAATTTGATTACATAAATTCATTTCGAACGAATAATGTATAAGAGATTTAATTTATTTATATGAGTAGTAAAAATCTTCTAACCTAACATTAAGAAAATACTTTTTGCTGAGTTGCGCTGTTTTGGAGCTAAGTATAATTTGTAGAATTATGTGTGTATTAGCTCAATTAGCAGCAGCAGGACCAGTTGGTGTTGCAGTAGCGGCAGCAATTGTCTCAGCTAAGAAACGAAGACGACGTCACTCGTTTGAAAAACATCCTTCAGTACGAGAACGACAGCGAAATAGATTATTAAGAAAATTACATGTAAGTTGCTTGCTTGTCAGATGATGATGATACACATTTGCGATAAATTTTTATTTGACTTGATTTTTATATTGAAACTATTATTATTATGATTTTAGCAAATAATTGATGAATTTGCAACACTGGTTGGACAGCAAGCTGTAGTTCTGGAAAACCAAATACAAGTTACAAAGTATTCGGTGCAAAGCCGTTACAAGACGTAGTAAAAAATTTAAGAAGTATGGTTATGGAAGAATTAGAAAGTGCTTTAGCACAACAAGCACCATCTCCTGTACAAGATGATCCGTCATTATTTGAGTTACCTCCATTAATTATTGATGGAATACCTACACCTGTCGAAAAAATGACGGAAGCTCAGCTTAGAGCATTTATACCTTTAATGTTAAAATATTCAACAGGTAGGTAGTAGTTTGCTTTACATATACATATATATATTTGGTTTGGTTGGTGGTTAGTGTTGCTGTTGCGCGTCTGGTACAGTGGTATGCGTTTTAGGACGAGTTAAACCTGGTTGGGTGGCCCCGCCGTGGTGGCCAAAGGAGTTACCGTGGGCGAATGTCCGTACGGATGTCCGATCGGACGAGGAGAAACAAAAGGTAAAAGGGGCGACCACCGCCCAGCCCACAGTTCTCTAGTGAATATTTGTTCTGTATGACATGTTTGTTGCAGATATCGTGGACACATGCCCTACGACAGATCGTGATTAACTGCTACAAGTATCATGGACGGGAGGACTTGCTGCCGGCATTCACCGAAGATGATAAGAAGGTGAACGGATCGGGGCGAACGACTAATTCAAATGTCAGTAGCACTGTCGGCGTCTTAAAAATGCATACGTCAGGAAATTGAACTACTACCCAACCCATAAAATACAGATCCAAGCTAGCGGTTCGCCACACATAATAGCGGCTACACCGGGCGCCTACGCCGCAGGTTAGCCTAGAGGCCTAGACCCTGCCTCGGCTATAACTCAGATGTTGATTTTCGTAGTTGCACTACTTATATATATATATTCGTATTACATAATTATATCTAATTATTTTTATTTATTTTCTTTTCTCTCTCGTTTCGTTTACGTTACAATGTTGTGTGATTGTTTTTATTATATACATTCATATATTTATTTTTAATTTTATTTAATTGATTCGTGGTAGAGTACACAGTTAAGCACAATTAGTTATATTTTTATGTCGTTGAATTAAATTTGTTGAAAATTAATACTCGTAAATAACTATACACTTATCTAAATCGTAAATTAATTTTACTAACAATTATCAAATACAATTTTTAATTCAATGACTTGTACATAAAACTTTTTTTTATTTATTTATTATTATTTTAATTTTGCAAGACACGTAACGATTATGCTAGCTTGGTTTTTGTGTTTCCGTATATATTTTTATTTTGTATTTTTTTTTTATTGTTATTATTCAAAATTTATCTACAATATATTTAATTCGTCGATATTTGCTACAGACATATTGAAAGTTTATATGCATATAGGAATATTAATTCAAAGCAATAAATATGTAGACAAGTTTTTGATTTTGTATTATATATATTTTTTTTACTTAAGTGCTACATATTCTATAAATTTTCTTTGTGAACTTGGGATATTAACTAATATTTTTATTATATGTTTTTATAATTTTATTTTTATTTTCAGTTGGATTTTATTTTCGGTAAGATCTTTATATTTTATATTTTGTTGGAAGTGACATTTATTTAAACTATCAGATAGTTATGACCCTATTTGTTTTCATTAAATACAAGAAAAAAACATTGTCTTTGTGAATAAAAAAAATATCGTACAATATGTTGATTATACGAATTATAATGAATTTATTTTATAGATAGAAAAAAATACTGCATCTACATACAAATTTTAATGAAAAAAATGCATTAAACAATTGGAAAAATCAACATGGTTGTATTGGAAGTGCAGATGAATTAAATAACATATTTTTTCGCAGATGACAACACAATTTGCGCCCGCTGTTTTGCACACAATCACAAATCCGGATGACACCGTTAGTATAGTACAAGTAGACCCTAATAATCCAATTATAACTTTACCAGACGGCACAACAGCACATATTCAAGGATTAGCAACGGTAATTTTCTGTTTCCAGTGTGTGTGTATTTTATTAAATCAAAATCTATTGAATACGTTTTTGAAATTTAATTCTAAAATTGATATTAATTATAATAAGTATAAAATAGAAATTACAAATTGGAGTAATTGAATTTCATAAACTGTAATCTTTGTTGATTAATTTAAAAAAATATCATAAATACGTTTCATAATACATTGTTGCTATCTCAACTAGATTTTATTAATCAAGGTCAAATTACGATTGCATAAAATGGAGTCATCGATTGATTTTGTAACTTGTACGTACAACAAGTAAAAATCAGGTTTCCATTTTAAGAAATAAACAATTTTTTTAAAAATATTTTATTTTCAGAAAAATTTATTGTATACAAATTACGTATTTACTTATATTTAATGATATGACAATGTAAATTGATTATATGATAATATAATAATTTGTATCATATTAATTTTAAAAATTTATAGGACTAGTTGTTAAACGTAAGTCAACTTTACCTGTTTCGGAAACAATTGCGTATTCAAATTTTGAAAAATAAAAGCTTATACCGAACATCAGTAAAAAATCTGAGTACTAAATAATTAATCGTAACTTGCTAGGCACAAATATTAACATTATGTATATACCGACTAGAAATATTTTCAGATACAAACGAGTCAGGGCGATGGATCTGTGCATACAGTGCAAACAATTGCTGAAGTCTGTGGTCAAGGCGAAGTGGTTGACTTACATTCGATAACAGAAGCAACCTTAAGCCAAGATGGTCAAATCATTCTTACTAGCGAAGATGGCCACGGTAACATTGTTTTTTTCTAATTATCGTTGTTGTGTTTTGTGGCGGCGACTATGATAGATCGATTTTTTGATCTGTTTTTCGATTTTTTGACAGATTAATAAAAAACGGAGCGTTATACGTTTTACGAAGTTTTATAGATACTAGTATGATAATGCAGGGTTATGTGTAAAAATTGGTAAACATTTTTGTATATGTAATCCTATATATATGTATATATATTTTGGTAATATTTTATTTCGTTTTAGATAATGTATTTAAATGTGAAAGTTGTAATTTATATTTTGCGAGTCCGATTTATTTGGAACAACATTCTGGCAGATGCATTAAAACGGTGTCTCTGCCTTCATTATTATTATTATTATTTTTACCACTTTGACTGCAAGGAAAAGTGGTATAGCGTTTGGTATAGCAGTCATTTTTTGTTTATGCTTTTGCAACCAAACCCAACATTCACTACCATACATCAACGTAGGCACCAAAACTGCATTGTATATACTCAAACGGGGGTAGCTTCTTTGGAAACATTTACATTCCTAGCAAAAGTTTCCAAAACACCCAAAGCACCTTACAACCAGCATTTACTCTCCTTTCAATTTCACAATCAAAACGGCCATCTCTAGACAGCAAACTGCTCAAATACACATCTGCGCATCTGCCTGCTCTAAACGTGCACCATCAATATATACATTACATTCAGTAATAAAAGAACAAGATATTCGAACTCTAGCAAGAGAACACAAATAACTGACAAAGATCGAAATACACTTTGACACCTTTTCTGACGTTTGTTATTCTAATCAATCATAAATTTGTGAATCAAGAAATACATCTTTGATAAATTTTACATTAATTTTTAAATTTAAAGGTCCAATATTATTCAATCATTCAATTTCGTATGAAATTTATTGTCGCTAACTTTAAAAACAGCAAGATTGACACAAACTTAACCTGGTGCAGCAGAATCGGTAAGGGGGGAAGGTATCCAACTCGGTTTGTCGTAGCTCAGTTAAGATAAAAATAATAAGAATTATCTGAAGTAGGGTGAGATCTCAGTAAATTTTAGGTAAAAAGAATACAGCTACGAGAAATATTTCATCGATTCCATTAGATTTTCGGATTCCTCGATTTAAGTACGAGTCGTCATCCTACCTACATTCATATATAGAATTATTAATATTTAAACACTCCGTGACGACGTTATAAATAATAACAGTTAAATAATCTAACGTTTCTAAACAATTTACTCATCACAACTAAATGACTAAATCGTTTAGACTAAACGTTAGATTATTATCTAACTGTAATTACATATAGAATTAGTTAAACCTCGATATAGCATCGGATACCAACCTAACCTAACCTAACCTAATAAAGCCAGTATTTTCTAGAATATTTATACAAAATTATTGCTAATTGAATTAATTTATCAAAACATAGATTATAAACTTGAATAATTTGTCAATCAAAGTTAATTAACACACAATATTACCAAATGTAATTATGTTATGTAATTTTATGTGGCATAAAAATATGCCATTGGGTGTTTTAAATTAATGTACGGGAATTTATTGAAAATCTGAATTATGACCTGATCACTTTGATGCCATTTTTTTAATTAAAAATTTCACTATTTTCAAGTTAAAAAAAAATACAGTTGAAAACTTTTGAACGGTACAATTATGTATTGTGTTCTGTATTTGTTGTAGAAGTTTCCAAAATAAATGTTGAAAAATACCTAAAGAAAAATCGATACTACAAATGGAAATATACCTCCTTAAATATAAATAATTTCTAGACTCTATCATGTGAATTACTTTAATTTTGTAATATTTTAATCAACAGCAATCAACCAAAAGCAAACTTGTACTTTTAAATTAATTTTAACAATAATAATATAAATTTAAACAGCGCTTTCTTCAAATAATATTGAGATTCGGGTAAAGAACGGATCAATCACGAAATGAATAAATTATTCTAACTAGAAGATAATCACGCTAATTTGTGTTACAAAATTGCTAAGTTTTGACAACGTTTGCGAACAACATTAGCCGAATAATATTAGCACTAAATAAACATAAACAATAAACTTTGACATTTCTCGGAAAGTTGGTAACATAATATTTTTATTAAAATTTTAATTTATGTGGGCACTAGGAGAAAGTTTTCTGAAAATTTGATCAAAATCGAATAAATAATGTAGCCACAATGAATTTTTAAAAAATTTTGTGATTTTTTTTCTCGATAAGTTTCGTTAAAATTGCATAATTTATTTAGGCACTAGGTACTAGGAGAATCTTTTATAAAAATTTGATTAAAATCGGGTAAACAAAGTGGTCATAATAATTTTTAAAAAAATTAGTAATTTTCTTCTCGGAAAGTTGGCAACACTGTATTTTGTTAAAATTGCATAAATTATATGAATACTAGAAGAATCTTTTGTGAAAATTTGATCAAAATCGGATAAATAATGTAGCCAATATGAATTTTTAAAAACTTTGGTAATTTTTCTCTCGGAAAGTTGGCATCACTGGAAAAAAATAAAACCGCATGACCCTATCTTGGGTGCTAGGCAAATTTATCCTGAAAATTTCATTAAAATCGGTTGAACCGTCTAAGAGAAGTTGCCATCACAACATTTTGACTGAGCGAGCGAGCTGACGACGCACATCCATACACCCACATAAACTAAGTTCAGATTCGTCATCTAGAGGCTATATGAAGGATTTCTATACAAAAAAAAAAATTTTTAATGTTACAGACACCATACCAAACGCTATACGACTTTTCCTTGCAGTTAAAGTGGTAAAAATTAAAATAACAGTTGCTTATATTTTGTTTCTATCGGGTTATAGTTTGTTGTTTGTTTGTATATTGTTGTTGTTGTAACTGTATTATAGGTTATCGTGGCAAATCCGAAACGAATCTGAAACAACACATTCGGAATCGTCACAGCTACAACTTAGACACGCGTCAAGTTCCTTGTCCGATTTGTAAGAAACTCTATGCATCGAAAAGCAGTCTGTGGCAGCATATGAAATTGCATAATCCGAGCGATACGCGATTCAAGTGCCCGATCTGCACGAAAAGCTTCTACAACCCGTCCCATTACAATCTGCATATGCGTCGACACACCGGCGAGCGACCGCATAAATGCGAGCATTGCGATAAGGCATTCGCATTGATCAGTAACTATAACCGTCATTTGAGGACGCACACAGGTTGGTTATTTGGTTGTTATGGTTGGTTAAGTTGTTTATGTAACCTTGTAAAAAAACAGTCATAACCTTGTATAAAACAGTCATAACTTTGTGAAAAATAGACAACCTTGTATAAAACAATCATAACCTTGTATAAAACAGTCATAACCTTGTAAAAGCAGTCATAACCTTGTAAGAAACAGTCATAACTTTGTGAAAATCAGTCATAACTTGTGAAAAACAGTCATGGCCTTGTATAAAATGTATAATGTTTGTTGGTGTGTAGACGAACGTCCATTTCAGTGCCAGTTCTGCGAGAAGAAATTCCGTAGGGGTTCAACACTTTCAGACCACACTCGCATTCACACAGGGGAACGACCTTATAAATGCGAACAATGTGCGAAAACTTTTAACCAATCGGGAAACTACAAGACGCATTTGAAAGTGCACCGAGATCGCACTGCTGGCAAAATCAACTAATTGTATTGCGAAATTATTATTGTGCAAAAAAACAAATACATTCAATAAATATCTTTATTTAATATTCACTCGTCTTAAATTGTCAATTTTTTATTTTATCATCACCTTACTCTAATAGTTTTTAATTATTGATGCAACGAATACTGGATAATAAATTTACTGATAAAGGACAAATGACAATCGCAAATTTTGTTGGAATATTCACAAACATTCATCAATCAATCAATAAATATCTTTATCTACAACTGCTTTGTTATATGGTCATTATATATATAAAATCAGATAAATAATATGTCTTTATAGCCCAAGGGAAATAAAATACTAGTCTTTATTAACCAAGGTTAATAACATATTAGTCATTATTAACCAAGGGAAATAAAGAAACGATCTTTATTAAGTTGATTTCCGTACGCACGCTTTGTTGCTAGGCAACATCAACAAACTAAATATCTCTACGCCAGATGGCAGCAGTTATCAGTCAAAGTTATAAAAGGACAGTTGTAGTTAGTTAGTTAGTTAGTTGTTGTTAACATCATAGATTTGAATAAGTACAATATTAAAAATATATAAGCAGTTGTAGATAAAGTATAGTATTTGACTTGCAAATAATGCCTACAATGCCTACGAGGATGTTTTATTGCCCTCGCTACGCTCGTGGACTAAACAACATCCTCGTACATTATAGGTGCCATTATTTGCTCGTTAAATAATATACTATTATTTATTCGTCTGAAGTCGTGATAATGGATAATAAAAAATTTATTGATAAAGAAATCTCGTAAAGAGAAAATTTTAACTTGCAATTTTGTTGAAATTCTAGTACATATTTATATAATTTATGTAATTTTAACATAATACAGTGTTGCCCATTTTCCGAGAAAACAATTACTAAAATTTAAAAAAAATTATTATGACCACTTTATTTAACCAATTTTAATCAAATTTTCATAAAAGGTTCTCCTAGTGCCTAAATAAATTATACAATTTTAACAAAATACAGTGTTGCCAACTTATCGAAATAAAAATCACAAAATTTTTTAAAAATTCGTTGTGGCTACATTATTTTTTCGATTTTGATCAAATTTTTAGAAAAATGTTTCCTAGTGCCCACATAAATTATAATATTATTAAAATACAGTGTTGCCAACTTTTCGAAAAATGTCAAACTGGTCTATATATGGGTTTATTCATATACTAATCTTGTTTTATAAATACTATTGATTTAATCTAATCAGAAACGTTAATGTTAACAAAGTATATAATTTTAGTATAAGATTTTTTAAATTATTATTATTACCTAATAATTACATTTAAGTAATGAATAATATTACTTAATAATATAATAGCATAATAAAAAAATCTTTTAGAACTCATTATATTAAAATAAAACGGCCATAGGTTGTAGTTCTGTATTAATAAGAATTAATACAGAACTACAATCTAAAGCCGTTTTATCTTAATGAATATAATATTATTTAACAGGAACAGAAAAAAAAAATATAATAAAGTGCCTTAAGAATGTGAAAATTATTTTCTTCTAATTTAAAAAACCATCGAGATATCGCCATTTATCAAAATACGGAAAAAGCGAACTTTTCGCCATAACTCGAAAACAAAAGACGATAGCTAATTTTTGTTTTCATAATTGAGTTTCTCTCAAAAAAAGCGATCGAGAATGCGCGGTCCATTTTTCCATATCTCTTATAGTTTCCGAGTTCCCCTATGAAAACGTCCAAATTTACCCACTCTGTACAATACAAATAAAATACAAAAATACGTCAGTTTAAATAAAGTGATCATAGTAAATTTTTAAAAATTTTAGTAAATTTTTTTCTCGGAAAGCTGGCAACACTGTATTTTGCTAAAATTACATAAACTATATGATTACTAGGAAAATCTTTTGTGAAAATTTGAGTAAAATCGGTTGAATAACATGGCCGTAATAAAAATTTTAAAAGTTTAGTAATTTTTCAACGAAAAAAAAAAATCATTACAATCTCAACAATCATACTTAAAAATTGTACAATCTGAGACACCAGAGAAGTGGTTTCCCCTTCGATATATCTCTAAATAATATAATATCAACAATTAAAAGTTCACATTTAATAATGTTAATGCGTTTAAGCTATAATAATATTTAAAATATCCAAAATTATAAAATTTAACCGATTAATAAGATTTAAAATAATCATAAAAAATAAATAAAACTTAAGTTTTAAATTATTACTATTTCTATTCATATTCTATATAACTAAAAAATAATAAAAGTACTTTTATAATAGTATGTAATTATAATGTACCATTTTATCATTGTGTATTAATTACTTTATTTTGCTTTTACATATAGCATTTTTTTTTTATTTCAGTGCAAAGGCTATTATTTTATTAATAATAAAAGTAGATAAAAATAACATATCTTAAAATTTGTATAACTGCATCAAATATCTAATTAGAAAATAATATTATATACTTATTAAATATGAATTAGTTGAATCCCAGTTCTAGCTAATTTATGGAGATTGTATTAAATTCCGACTTTTACTAACGAATTTATTTATTTATTTATTTATATACAAAATTCTTTATGTCGGCATAACAGTCGACATAAAGAATTTTGAATTGAATACATCGCAATTTTGACATTAAATTTGAATTCAGCGATGTCAAAAACATATTATTCCAAAGTTTCAGATTTTTTGATTGAAATTTGGCTAAGTTATACAATTTTGATCATGAACACCACCAAATCCCATGTTAAATGTCATTTAAACTTGGACCCCTTGGTAGCACGGGTTAGTTCAACTGAAAAAATCTGAAAAAATTCCACAATTTTTTTCTCCTCAAACTTAAAACTTTTGAGGGGAGCGACCTGAAAAATTCGAAGTTTTGAAAAATGAGGGACAGCCTAATATATATATATATATATATATATATATATATATATATATATATATATATATATATACGAAGGTTTAGATAATGACTGGTAAGATATTTGTAAGTAATTGAATAGTGGACTGCTACACCCACTATCCAATTACTTATATATATATATATATATATATATATATATATATATATATATATATATATATATGTATTGTAAATGATAAACCAGTAATAAATTATAAAAAAATTGTTAAAATGACTTATATTTACTTTGATATAAGTAAAAACTATTATATAAAAATATGTTTCCCATATTTGACTAATAAATGGTTTATTCGAGAGTTTAAATTTCCCGAATTTGAGTGAAGCATAAATATTCGGATCGGAAATAGATAGATAAAAATATTGTATTGTAGGAGTAAAATTAGTATATATCAAGATGAAATTTAGCGTAATAACAGTGTTGCAGTACGGATAGGCATTCGAAGCTTCTTCGTGAATCTCGAGACTGCCTTTAGGCGCCACGCCACGCCAATAGTCGTATGAAAGCTGGTACTTTTGATGCCAAATGATATAGGTATCTTATAGGTATACTAGCCGCTAGTGTAACGTCCGCCCAATAATGGATGGTTCATTTTTCAATACTTCAATGCCTTCACCACCGCCACCGCCCGTGTTATCTTTCGATGCCTCGGCAACACTATACAACTGTGCCACTTGATACTACAAACAAAACATAAACAGTGCTGTAACACATCTCATACTGCAATCAAGATTGCTTGCTTTACTGTTTAAATTTACCTCTTCTACAGTTAGGGGCACAGTGACTCGACTGAAACAAGAAATTATATGTATATTAAATATATAGATTCGATATATGATTAGCAAATTAAATAAATATTAGATTCAATGACAGTACTAGCGTGCGAATGATTCGGCGGCAATGACAAGTGCACAATTTCAAGGTTGTACCATCATCAAAATCAAAATTATTGGTTTCCAACAAATTCGAATTGCAACAGTAATCATTTCAAACAGTAGACATAGTATTTTGCTATTTAATACAACAACAGGTAATGTATTCACAGAGAATTGTTGATTTTCACAGCAGTTTGACGTTTAAGATCTAACTGCTAATACTGACCGCAAAGTAATATATTCTTCCAAAATCCTATACACTAATTTAAATATCAATTGATTCACTTACTATTCTTTAATGATCGTGGTGAACTAGTCTATAAGTGAATATTTTACACATGGAATACTGACGGACTAGGAAACGAACGAAAACTGACACACAATATATTATCTTTCTGTAATTTTGTTTCTAACTTATGATTAGCGTTAGGATATTTCGTTAATTCAGTTGGCACCATGCTTAAAGATCGACTCTGTTTTGCCTTTGCGATCGAAGGGTTAATTAAGCATCCCTGGCTATAAAACATACTCCTAATAAATATGTTCATATGGACAGTTATAATAACTAGATATTAAACTTTTGCATTTACTGTTACACTAATAAAACTTTGATCTCTCGTAGTTTTTTACTTTTACATGAACAGGATTTTTAAATTAAAATGTACCCTCTCCAATAAGAGATGTCAAAGTTTTTATTACATTGTAAATCAATCTAATGATAACTTATCAAAATTTTACTTAAGAAACAAGTAGGTATTTGATTAAACATATGTTAGTCGATTTCTTGTTTGTTCCATAAACCATTTTTGGTCAATATTTTAACAATCGTGGATGTTATAATTTTAATAGTTTCGAAAATATAAATTGTAATTTGTTCTATATCAACAATTTAATTCAGAAACTTTAAACATCGTTTTCTGGAAAGTAAGGTTTTGTGATATGGATCAAACAAGATATCGATTGACGATATGTGCAAAGTATCTAAGATACAGAGTAAATTGCATAAAACGTTGATAATCAATTAGTTAACCAAGCAACTAGATTATCAACTCTCTTTAAAATACCTCATTCATTGGTCAGTTGGTAAGTTAACGAAAGAGTTAACAATGTTTTATGCAACCGAATCACAGTATAATAATATAATAAGAAAAACTGAAACTGTTGCTTAACTGTTTATTCTGAGAAGAATGTAAAAGATAAATAAAAAAAATCCAAATTTTTTTATAATGTTTATTTCATTTTATAAGATATTTATTAAAAAAATCGCCGATTTTTTTTTACAGAATACGGAAAAGAGGAAAAGTTTTATAAACGATCTTGTTAAATAAATTCCCAAATATGGAATAGAGAAATTGATTTGAGTGTGAATAATGCTTTTACATTTGTGTACAACCCAAAAACAAAACGCGTTCTAGTGTTCAGGTGCTGGGAGTCCAAAGAAGCCACGACGACCAGCGCGGCGGGGCGCGGCAACCAGTCTTGTTAATTACCGCAAAAAAATGATTGCTGTTATTATGATCGGATACTGAACCCGTACTTTCGCTAACGTATAAGATAATGTAATCGAAACTGAGTGAAAGATAAAGCCCCTTTGCTTTTGTTTCCCGAGAAGTTAGGCACGAAAAAAAATCTTTAAGAACCCATTATATTAAAATTAAACGGTTTTAGGTTGTAGTTCTTTATTCATTTTTATTAATAATCGGCGTTACGACAAACTCAATGTACATAGAAACAAGTTACTAGGTAACAAAATAAGTAACTACGAGTAGATGATAAAAATTTATATTTAATTTAAGGAACTCAAATTTTATTTAAATGCAGTGCCCCTTTAAACTGATTGATGTTATCTTTTTACTTTATAAATTTCTATTGCTTCTCACTTATCAATCTACTGTTAATATTGATTGCATTTATTACAATATCTTCGAATTGTGCATCATGAAGATTTTCTAACTCATGGTGTGCAAGAGCAGATTGGTTTTCTTTAATTAAAAATTAATAAATTTTAAGATCTAATTACTGATATTGTTACCTAGTAACTTGTTTCTATGTTTTTTTTTATATATATAGTTCTGGCATAAACAATGTTAAATTTTAACTGACTTAATTTTTCGAACCCATCTTTTTTACTTATATGCGGGAATCTTAAGGTCAGTTAAGAAAAAATTTTCTATTAGCAAACCCGTTGTTAAATATTTGGAATATCACCACTGCATACATCAACGTATGCACCAAAACATTTACATTTGGAAACATTTCACATTTCTAGCAAAAAATACCCAAAGCACCCAAAACCTTACAACCAGCATTAACTCTCTTTTCAATTTCACGATCAAAGCGGTCATCTATATTCATTTAATAATTATAAAACAAAAAAATAATAAAAAAACAACTAACCTAGAAGTACTAGTAGATGGAGTAGAAATTTGATTATTTGTTTTTTTAATGGGCCTTGGTGGACCCATTACGTAGTCCCAATTTTTTCTATTTTGAAATAGAGAGCTAAGAAATATTTTAAATAAATATAATACACTAAAAATTACACATTAAAATACACACTTACGCTTGTTTTTCGTATCAATGTTGGGCTTTTTAATATTAACTAATATAACATTTATTTTGATTTTATTACAATTTTAACTTTTCGAATATAATTAATTAGATTATTAAAATTTCAATTTTAGTTAATAATATTTATTTCAAAACTTAATATACTATTACAGTAACAACAATTGACAACAATCGATTTATTTGTTTAAACTAAATAATGAAAATGGCGACTTAATAAAAAACGAAACAAAATAATAGCTCACTATGATACTGATCTTTAGCTTATATTAAGACCCATTTAAAATTTAAAGGATTTTATTTATAATTCAAAGGATTTTATTTATAATTAGCAATTTATATATTTAATATCTTAACTTCCAAAATTTAAATATAAAAAAAAATTGCAAACATTTCTAATATTACTCATATTTATGCAAATATTTTTAACACTCTGTTAACTTAAGGAGTCTAAACTCAAATTTAGCAATAGAAGCAACTCGGTTGCGCATTTAAATTTAGAGGAGTTTTATTACTTAAATTATTTCAGTAACGATCAGAATTAAAATTTACTTAAAGTTCTTGAAATTTAAAGATTTAAGCTAAATTTAATGACCACAAATAGCGGCATTAATTTTTAAAACTACGTGCATATTATAGTTACAAAATAATGCATTTATTAATATAAAAATATATAATTTGTTAATTTTTTTGAACAGACATTTTTAATGTATTTTTGTATAAAAAATAATTTTAATAAACTCAAGCGTTTTTTAAAGTGCCTTGTGATTAATCACGAATGCTTTAGTTTTATTTTTATTTTTTATTAAGACTAGATTTATATGATTAACAATTATTTTTTTATTGATAAGTTCTTATATAAGGTGCATTCAACGAACGTCAGCAAATCAAGCAATTGCTAGATCAGCAAGTTAGCATTTGCTTTGAACATGTTGAAACAGCAAACAAAAATTAAATCCGGTTTTCTGGATTTGCTGACTTCATGATAATTTTGAAACAAGAGTTAATCCGTTTTCTTTTCGAATGCTTCGGCGAGTAAATCACCATATTCTGTAGCTACTTTAACCAATTCAGGATGGGGACATAATGCGGGTGCCTCGTCCGGTTTCTGTTTTTCATTTTGCATGAAAAGATATTCGCATTGACGCACACGATTTCTGCATAGTTTTAAATGTTCGGACAATGGATGCAGCATGCGATTAGCATTATTAGAGCCAACGGTCATAGCATCTAATAGACCGTACGTAAACATTTTAATTTCATCATTCTCCGATGATTTTTCTCTCTTATATAATCGGCCACGTTCGAAACGTTCGCAAAATTCATGAGAATACGCTAATTTCGCCATTAATAAACAGCTGAAAAAAAAAAAGTAAAATCAAGGTGGTGAAATGAACTAATTTAAATTAGTTACAAATTGAAAAAATGTATTGTTGATTGTGGATTGTTAACTATAATTCTTTATAACGTCGTCACCGAGTGTTTAAATCTTAATATATTTAGTATAAAAACTACTTAACATCAATATAACCGATTTGTCCGCTAACCCGCCAGCCGGTTAAATTTGAAAATTTCTATTGAAATCGCACAGTAATTTCGTAGCTCAGTTGGTTAGAGTGTCGTCCGCGAAAGACGAAGGACTCGCGTTCGAATCCCGGCGACATCAATACATTTTTCCAATTTGTAATTATTTTAAATTAGTTCATTGTGATGACAAAATCGTTTAGAAACGTTGGATTGTTAACTATAATTCTCATTAATTTCACTGATCGACAAAAATGAACTTTTAATTTGTCACATGAACTTTTTTGGCAGTTTATACTTTATTTTGACTCCCTAAGGTGGAAAACAGGTGTAGAAAAAATTTGGCACCCATAAATTTTTTGTGACAGAAGAATACTGAGATTTTACTTAAAATAAAACTTGAAAATATGATTTTTAAAACTCAAAGTTAC
The DNA here is from genome assembly GCA_963966155.1 of Clivina fossor. Lineage (NCBI taxonomy): Eukaryota > Metazoa > Arthropoda > Insecta > Coleoptera > Carabidae > Clivina > Clivina fossor. The sequence continues at coordinate 1,580,508 of OZ014567.1, forward strand.
GATTTCCTGGAATGTTTGACTTCAGGCTGGTCTCTTGCAAGTGTCCAACAATAATCTACTAACAGACGAGGACTCTATTTGCCCTGGTATCGTTTTTCCATGCTGGAAATGTCCTGATGGAAACTTTCTTCCTGTTCGACCCTAAAGGCTCCTAGGTTCTCGGGAAAGAAGTCGAGATGGGAGTGTAGAAAGTATATTTTGAGTGACATATTACAACCCAATGCGTAATACGTCGAAAATAGTTCTTCTATCAGATCTTTGTAGTTACTTGCTTTGTGGTTGTCCAAAAATGATTGTGCGACATTTTTAAAACTTTTCCAAGCGGATTTCTTTAACGAACTCAACATTTATTCGAATATGTCATCTTTGTACAATGCCCTAATCTGAGGTCCGACGAAAATTCCTTCCTTTATTTTAGCGTCACTAACTTTAGGAAACTTTTCTTTCAAGTACATGAAACTTGAAATATTGCGATCCATGGCTTTGACAAAATTTTTGAACAAACCTAGTTGTACATGAGTGATGTTAAAAGAACTCTGGCAGGCTCGACAAGAGGAGGGTGTAAAAATTTTTGTTCCGAGGAGTGAGCCTAAATTTATAAGTTAACACTGTTTTAATTGAAAACTTGATGTACGTACGTACAGGAGTATTAGCGGTAACTGCCGTAAAATCATATGTGGTTGTCACAACAAATCTGTGGGTGACAGCTACAAAATAGTTTGTGTTTCGTGTTTTGCGTGAGCAGTGAAGTAATAATTTGCATACAGAATCCGTGTGGCAAAAACCTTGTCGACCAGTGATCGAGATATTATAAATAATACAAATTTGCAAATTTATGTTTGTAATTGTTGTGAATTCGTCAAACAAATTTTCTCCCTGACTACAAATGAAATTCCCTGACTTTTCCAGGTTCAACAAAATTTCCCCTGATTTTTCCCGATTTTGGCCAACCTAAAAATATTTTCCTACCTGCTCTTACAATGGTCCGGACATGGAAAAATACAAAACAAATTTGGAGCATTTCCACTGTTATCAACACGTTTTGTTAACGCGACAACATTCTTGAAACGAAGTCCTTGTACAAATAATTGAAATCCTTCATTTTCGCTATCATTCAGTTCACGTGTATCTGCTTTAATAAGACTCATTGAATCGGGCAGAAAATATAGCTGCAATCAAAATATAATTTTTTTCATAAATACGTTGTTCATTTTTAACAAAAATCAAGGTTGCACCTATCATAAATCGGTTTCCTAAACCGAAATCAACCGTATAATGGTTTATTTACTATAAATCTTTTTTCCTGATCAAGATGTACGTTAAGTACGTCGATTATTAATAAATATTAATACAGAACTAAAACATAAAACCGTTTCATTTTAATATAATGAATTCTGAAAGGTTTTTAACTATATCAGTACGATAATTTAAACTATACAAAATATGGTGTTTTTATTGTATTAATATCTCGTTTTGAAATCATATTTTTCTAATTTGTAATTTTCTATTTAAATTAATAATAAAGTTTAAATGACTTAAAACTTGAAACTAAAGAAAAAAGTTAATTTGTGTGATATCGTTTACATCAGTTCATCTATAACCATGTAACTAGAAATTTTGTTTATTAATGTTTTTATGGTTTTCTAAACAAAATTCCCGTACATTAATTTAAAGAAAAAACCAGCTTCTTTTTTACTCTAGAACGCCCAATGGCACATTTTTATGCAACATAAAATTACATGAACATAATTATATTTGTAATCTTGTGTATTATAATTAACTTTAATTGACAAATTATGAAAAAGTGTATAATCTATGTTTTGTAAATTAATTCGATTAGAAACCATTATATAAATTTTGTATAAATATCCTAGAAAATACTACTTTATCATCCGGCAGTTTACAGTCAAAGCGAACGCTTTGAATGTAAAGAATGTAAATTCTAGATGAATGTAGATGACGACATGTACTTAAATCGAAGAATCCGAAAATCTAATGGAATAGGTACTTGTCGATTTTTTGTCAATTTGATTCTAATTTCCCGTACCAAAAATATTTCCCATACATTGTTAATCCCCGTAGCATTCCTGCCTGCTAGACACAAAAACCGAACCGACAAAATATTGAAAACTATTTATCAATTCTACTGTTTTGCAACCTTGATGTTAAATGTTCAATTTATTGTTATATTATTATTACACAATTATTCGATTACCTCCGATATTTCGTCAGCACCCGTAAAGGCAAATATCGACAAACATTTTTGGAAATCTTTAACTGCCATTTCGCGTTCCTGATCATCCGTAAATACAGCGTATTTATTATGGAATGAATAGCAACCAGCTACGTCTTCATCTGGTATTTCTTCGAGTGTATTTACATCAAACCTAGAAATTATTATTTTCCAAACATTAACAAAAATCAAATACTCATTCACATATTAGACGAGTGTGAACAAAAAAAAAAACAATTACCAAGTCTTTTTTTGGAGTAGCAATTTCATCTGGATTGAGTCACACCGAAGTAAATTTTATTGGATTATGCGCTTTAACTATTTTACTAACACAAACTGGAATTTTTATGTCATTTCCAACTGAAATATCCACATACCAGAAAAATGGAGCTTTAACCTCAATTTTATGCGAAAATATCAAATCCAAACCATTTTCCATATCAGCAAATATGCAATTTTTAGCCACTGCTTTAAGAATTGAAAAGTTTTCTTTTTGTACTAAAGTAAATTGTTCCGGCAGCACATGACATAATTTCATTATATCTTGTTGACATTTTATTCGCGGTACGTTAACGTTTGGCCCAATAACGTATAACCAAATATTATTTTCCTTCAAATTCGATTTTACGTATTCAATATCAACATCCTGGTTGTTAATAGGTGTATTTAAATCGGATATTAATACAATTCTCTTTACATTTTGCTGAAGTATCATTTTTTCTTCAAAAAAATTTAATGAAACTTCTAATACGTTCAATAAATCGAATGATGTTGAATTTGCTTTGGTATCACATATGACGGACTTTTTAACATTTTTAATTATATCCAATTCGTATAAAAGCCACTTATTAATAACACGTATTTCGCTAGTATTTGGTCGATTACATATAATTATTCTTTGGATATCAAAAGTCTGATCGAAAAATTTCATAGAATATAATTTACTTAATAACTGAAGTTTTTCTTCAATATTATCGAAACAATCAATAACATATATAGTAGCTTCTATAAATTTTCGTGGAGAACAACAGTTCGAACAACGAGTAATGCTAACGCCCGCTAAACGCTTATCATGCCCGTCCAACTGCATTATCATAGAATTACCATATATTACTTATTCTATGGAATTACTAAATATATAAAGGCATAGGGCTGACGTTGACGCCGATCAAAACACAACGCATAACCTTACTTCAGGTCCTCTCTCCCTTACTTTAAGATTTTAGCTAAAGATGGCATTGCAATATCTTACAATAATTACAATAGAAGCTGCGCAAATTTTAAAATAAATTGAAGGAACAAATTTTTATTATTAAAATTAAGATATATTATGTAATATATAATAATTAAATATGCAGAAAATAAATCGAATTTTTCATATACATGTGCGGCAAAACCATGGAAAAAAATATAGTTCTGGCATGAACTATGTTAAATTTTAACTGACTTAATTTTTTGAACGCATCTTTTTTACTTATACGGGAATCTTAAAGTCAATTTTTGCCGTAATGCAACGTTCACAAAAATCATTTGGTCAAAAAAATTTGAGCAAAATTTTTTGAACAAATTACTTTATTCAAAATAATTTGTTCTCGTTCACACTCATCATAAAAATATAATAAATTTTTTTAGCAAAAATAATAAAATCTCCAAAAATGTAACTAGATAATTATAATAAACTTTCATATGTTGGTTAAACTAATTAATACTGGGCGCGAAATATGTATGTATATGAATTATTGTTTATATGTAAACATGAGCGACACAAGTAGTTCAGTATAATAATTTTAGAAGGGTTAGCCCTTTTAAACGAAGCAACAAAAAATAAAAGAAAGAAAAGGTTATGGAGCAAAAAATGGTTATAAAGAAGAAACGTTATTAAGTTATTAAGTAATAAAGTAATTATTATTAACTAAAATTACAAAATAAATAATATAACCTAAACTACAATAATGATTAAAATTATAAATGTCGAACACAAAAACTATTTGATTAATTACTATTTGAAAACTCAAATATTAATGGAAAATAAAATTAAACAAAAACGGAAAACATGCAAAATTATTAATAAGTATTTCTACAACTATCACAACATCAACAAAATCAAAACGATTAAAACGGAATCAAAACAAAAAAGGACATAACATTATCATTTGTTAAGTTGTCTCGTGCGTTTTGTGTTTATTATGCGTGTGCCATGGATCTATTAATAATTATTTATACATCCGTGGCGTGTGCAGCTAATTTCATTTGTCATATTTATTTTACGAAAATAGCGGCGCTCATATTTTTATAACAAACAATTTGCAGCCAACTTCTTTCATCATATTTTTTTGACCAAATGATTGGTGTGAACGAGACATTATATTTAGATAAGATTTTAATATTACAATTTTATTATTTTTTGAATATATGAAAATTATCATTGTTATATTGTTAAAACCTTAAACATAATATCAATTGTAGATATAAAAAAAACTTAAACATAAAATGCCATATGACATTTATTATACCTATGATTATAATATCCAAAGTTTATTAGTGCCAAAACATAGCATAATTATCATGCAATTTATATAATCCTCATTTAGTTTTCTATTTTTTATTATACCGGGTGATTTATTTAACCTGTAATTTGTTATATTTTGAAAAATACGCATCGGACAGAAAAATTTGCCGAATCCAAATTTTATTATCTCAAAGGGGGACATCCGCTAGTTAATTCTTGCATACTTTTTTAATCTAGCATACTTTTCTAAAATAAATAATATATTTTAATATTTCCGAACTTATTTCTGATATATCGTTGTTTAAAGGTTGTTGGTTTGGCAAGAAGAGTAGATAAAGTTCATGATCTTTGTAAAAATTTGGTCCCGAAACCGGGAGGAAAATTACTTGCTATGAAATGTGATGTTACCAAACAAGGAGACATTGAGCATTGTTTTAAATGGATAAAAGAAAATTTAGGGCGGCCCGTTCATGTACTTATAAATAATGCAGGAATTTTGTTAAGGGCACAATGATTGGTACAGTATTACATAACTATTTCATCATACTCATTAATTTTAAAAAATTGACCATTTTCATAAAAGCGGATTAATTAAATGTATGCCTTAATAATTTAAGATGGCGATCCGAAGGATTGGAGAAAAATTGTCGAAACCAATATTCTTGGTTTAGCAATTTGCACTCAAGAAGCTTTCAAACAAATGATTGAAAATAAAATTGATGGTCAAATTATTCATATCAGCAGTATTAGCGCTCATTGGCCCCTAGTTGGTGATCCACCAGTATTTAACATCTACAGTCCTACCAAATTTGCAGTCAAAACTTTAACCGAAGTTATGAGACAGGAACTGGCTCATTCTAAACTCAAAATTAGAGTAACTGTACGTGTCTCGTAGATAAAAATATTTAACAGTTATTTTTAATTATAATATTAATTTTAGAGCATAAGTCCGGGACTTGTAGATACAAAATTATTTGATGTGGCTGGACTTGAACCAGATGGCCAACTAAAAGATCTGCTTATGCTACAATCGGAAGATATTAGAAATGCTGTTAAGTACGTATTAGGTACACCACCTCATGTACTGGTAAGTTACAATTCAAACTTAGTTAATTCTATTTCTGTTTGTAAACTTACAATTAACAATAATTTATTGTTGTTGTTTTTAGATTCAAGATTTAATTATTCGACCGCTGCTTTCATTTTAAAATATAATTAAACGGAAATTAGTACCTACCTTCTGCACTATGAGCACAACCATATTATTACATATTGTTAAAAATATAATTCGTTAGGTAATATATTTCAAGTATATCAAATATGATATAATCTAGATATTGTGCAATAAAACTAAATTTAATTGTGCTCTATTAAATATATTTGTAATCAATAAATAATAAATGAAAAATTTCACTTACAAAACAAGTCAAATTATATAACCTTAAATAAATACAATATAGAAAATATTTAACAAGTGATTATTAACATACAATAATAATAAATATACAAATATATAGTATCCGCCAAAAATCTGCATCATATGAAAAAAAAACGTATTTTTCTCCCCCCTCTCTCTCTCTCTCTCTCTCTATCTAAGCTGTATTATTTTATGGATATATTATATGACGTGTCTAAGAAAATTATATACAACGTGTTTTTAAAAGAAAATATATGCAGAATTTATATGTTTTTTTTTTATAATCAAAATATTTTTCTATGATACAGACTTTTTGGCGAACACTGTATATCACTTTTAACATGTAAGTTAACAAGAAAGTTAGTGCTAACATTTATATAAGTTATATTTATCTGAAAACTGCCTAGAACAATGTCGTGCAATTTTGCAAAGATGGTGGATAGTCACCATGTTGAGCAGAAGCTTGAATTTGTTGGGATTGTTGCACTGCAGCCATTGCCATTGAAACCGGTGTACTGTTGGGATGATACGGAACCTATTATAAATATAATTTACAAGTATTAGATTTGTTCCAACAAAATAAACCGTTTGACGTAAAAATTCGTTCCACTATTGGAACAAATCTATTTAATTTCTTTTTAATTTTGAAAGATAAGAAATTAAATATATATATATATATATATATATATATATATATATATATATATATATATATATATATATATATATATATACATTGCTAATAGAGAAATAAAATCCTTGAAATGGTTACGCTTAAAGATAAATGTTTATCTAAATTTCTTTAAGTTAAAGTCACCTCATTTAAGCTAAAGATCTTTAAATTTAAGAAAGTGGCTATTTATACATACGGTATCTATACGCAATTGGCTATTTATACATACAGTATTTTTACGTAATTGGCTATTTAGGGTAGGTTAGGTTAGTAGGTTGGTTTAGGTTTTTTTTTTTACTATGTATAAATAGTCAATTGCGTATACATACCGTATGTATAAATAACCTCATTCTAAATTTAAATTTAATGACCAGAATAGCAGCAGCATAAATCGATTATTTGAACGGTTCGAATCACCAGCTATTATTATTATTACCGATCCATTATGATGTAATCGTGGATCAAGCATCATAGCAGCAGCCAGTGCAGCAGCGCAGCGGTCGATGTGGCTGAAGTAGGATGAGCCGCTCCACGGGCAAGCATCTGATGATTTACAGCCCCAACCAGCCGCCAACAGCTGATTGGTGCTGACTAACAGCTCTCTGTGCGGCACCATGCGATGTCAGCAACTGATGCGGTATATTATGCGCGTGCGTACTATTATGATGATGATGGAAATCGCTCGGATCACCGAAATGATGATAATTATGATTTCGTGTTTGTAATGCGGTTGCTGTAAGTTAAAACAAGATTTTACTTTATAGGATATATAGGGCACAAACTCTTTCCATTCAAGCAGCGAACATTAATTTTCCTATCCAAACAAGCAACTTTCGCTTCATCCACATTTATTGCTCATATTTGCTCTTTTATTTCTTCGCTCATACAAAATACTCAATCCATTTACTCATCGTACACCTTCATTGTCACGTTCATTAAATATTCGCTCGAGATGGCTACACCATCTTAATCGACTTTTGCAACAATATTTTTTTCCAATTTCACATTCTACATACATCAATTTATTTCGACCCCAAACCCCTTCTACATATAACATCACATATCGCATATAATTTGTATTTAAATACCTGATGAAGATGCTGGATGATTTTGATGGTGCATAATTAAATCTTGAATCTCGTTTCCGATTGGCTGAGTTGTATTTGTCGGCGGAGTATTATTAGTATTATTATTTGTTGAAGGAGTAAAATTTATTGAGTTGCCATTTGTTGATGATTCTTGCGATTGCTTTAAAATACACCTTCAGTGATTATCAATGACCAATGGAATCATTTTATATTTTTAATTACAAAATCAAAAATTTTATTATTGAATTACAAAGAAAAACAATGGCCCGAATTCTCATCTGTTTTTTTGTTTTTTTTTAATAATCAAATAGGCGGAATAATCTGATAATAATTATCTGAAATGAAATGAGTAGATAAAAATATAACTTACTTGACTTTTGGAACGATTTGAGCCACTTCCCGAGTTTGAATTGCCATTGCTCGAATTTCGCAAGGGCCTAGCCTTATACGGTACTTTAGCTGAAGCATTCTCGCCGTGATGTCTGGTAAAGTGCTCTTTCAATTTATCACGTCTCGAACTGGCATAATCGCAATGCGAACATTTAAACGGCTTCCCATCCAAATGAATACGTTCGTGACGAACTAGATGCGATTTCTCCATAAAACCACGACCGCATTTGTACAGTTGTGGAGTCGGATGCCATTATGCGTTTTAGAATGGGTAGTTAATTGATTCTTCTTCGCCGTAGAGTATTTGCAATGAGGAAACGAACAACGATATACATCACCTAAAAGAAACATTCGAGACATTGTTACAGTTTTATTTTTCTAAACGATATGCAACCTTCTTGTCGCAAGGGAACTCGGGTCGTCTATTGGTATTCGTCGTATATGCGAATTAAAATTTGGTAAAAACTCGTCAGTATTGGTTTATTCGTTGAGCTGTGCACATGTTAAATATTTGGTGGTATTTGGAAAAGCATATTTTGGCTATTGGGACCACTAATCGACAGTTGTCGGATTTGAAACTGTGCACAAGCATAAAGAAAGGGTTTTTCTACGACATATTGTCGGATTTGAAGCAAAAACTCAGCGATTAAACTTACTCGAAAACCGCCTTTCAGCTCAGGTAATTGTCGTTTAATTTTATACGTTTACTGAGAAATATTAATTATTACTATTGTTTTCTTGCATTTTCATATGTTTTGATATTCAGTAAATCATATTAAAGTATAATTTCTTTGTGAAAAGTAAAATTAGCGTAAATAAGAAAAACGTGGCTTTGAGCGTACGTTACCATACCCGACATGTTTAATTAATAACATCGTTTTAGGTTCTCTCTCTTTTTCGTCGTTCTTTTTCGTCTTTTTCGTCTTTTGTCTTTTTAATACATTGGTACTTTTGGTTCTATCATCATTTTCGTATCTTTATACGATTGATTATAATCGTTTACTTGGTGATACACTTTGGAGCAATTATTGGAACGATTCTGGGATCTTGGAGTTACGGAATTGAGTTCGAACCTTGGCAACACCATTTCATATTCGGCTAGACTGAATCGGACGGCAGTACCAGTTGATGGAAGAATCCGGCATCAGGAACTCGCTGGATGCAGCAGGATCGAAAGCACTACAGCTAAGGATTTATTATTTATTTATCTTACCGTCAACTATTCAGCTAGTCAGTACTGTCGCGTTATTGCTCGAACCATAGTATTATTTAGTTAGGTTATTTAGTGAAGATTAAGAATTATCGTGTATATTTTATTTGTATTTGTTTAATTAATGTTAGTTCAGGCTATAGGTTAGGTTATTATTGATATTTCTACCGATTTGAATATTATTATTATTATTGATATTCATATCGATCTGAATATTATTATTATTATTATTATTGATTTTTATACCGATCTGAATATTAGATTATATAATCGGTTATTTCCAGATTTATGTAATTAGGATTTTTGATATTGTTGTTGAGATTAATATTTCAGTTTGTCAACTTGTGACTGATAAATTTAAGAGGATTTATTCCTGATAAATCATTTGTAATACAATTGTTTGAGATCAACATAATTTATTATATGTTCAGTTTTGTAATCGGGTATAGAGTACGGATTCATCATTCGATAATATTTGTAAGTAGTAGTTTTTTCACTACTCGTTTGAGCGTGTCTGCGTTCGTCGGTTTATTCTTATTGTTATTACCAAGTAGTATTTCCTACTTCGTCGTTAGGCCGGTTATTTACGATATCCGTGGTCGACCTCGCGATTCTCGTCAATGCAAAGCCGAATACGACGCACTTTCGTATTATAAACCAACGTCGTCGAACCGATCAACCGAGCGAATTTATAATATTTTGGATTATTGCATCGCTTACTTTACATACAATTTACGTGACTCTAAACTCGAATTAGCGTTCGAAATATCGTTCGATTGTATTCGGAAGAAATTAACTTTTACAATTTACTTGTTTACTGTAATAATATTACTGTCCAAATTAACGTAGTTTGTAATCTTATACGTTTAGTATTTAATATATTTGTTATTAAGAATCGTGTTGGAATTTTCTTACGTCGTCTCTTGATATCAAGTTTATTTCAGTATTGGTACCGTTCATTGCTTTGGCAACCCATCGGAGCTGTTGACCGTTCTGTAGGGTTTATAATAGCGTTCCGGCTGGTCAACTGGCGCCCATATTATTAATATTAATTGGTATATTTATATATACTATTGCTTGCTAATTGAGTTTTGAATAACATTACCGCACGACCGTCTCCACTGCAAGCTAGCCGCGGAAGTGCCAAGCAAAAAAGAAATTGTGGTAGCAACATTAAAAAAAATGTAACTATAATAATAAAATTCCTTATCTGATCTTAAAAAGAAAAATAGTTGATTGTAGAAATTGATCTATGATCTGATCTATAGACAATTTTTGTACTAGTTTATTTATAATACAAATAATCAGTTTTTCAATTAACCGAATGCATTCTCTTGTGGGCAATCATGTGACTGAGAAATTTTGTTGTGAAACCGCACGTATCGCAAGACAATGTTTTTTCTGTGGTATGAGACATCCATGTGTTGCTCCAAACTGTGTTTAAATCGAAAATTCTTTCCGCATGTGTCGCATTTAAATTGCTTATCCGATGTATGTAGTTTCAAATGTGCCAATAGATTTTGTTTAATACGACATTTAAACGAACAGAATGTACACTGATACACCATTTCATCCGAATGACGTGTTCGATGTGTTAATAATTTTGCAATTTGATCCGTTGAATGATCACCTAATAAAAAATTGGTATTCTAAATTCGTAACCAAATTTGTGTGTAATAATTTGAAACAGAAACCAACAATTAAGTAAAATATTAAACTTACAATAATCACATTTATAAGGTGGTCCAGGAAAATGATTTTTCATGTGAGTTAAGTAATCGCCATGATATTGACATACAAAAGTACATATACCACATTTATAAGTGACGTCTTTTGCGTGACTTAATGCTAAATGTTGTTCCAAAAGTAGACAATCATTTATTACAGTAAAACAGATCGGACATTTTACTCCGAATTTCTCGTCACTGTAAACCTCTAAAATCAAATTAAAATTATTATAAAATAATTGGAAAATTTAATAATTATAGGTAAGTGATTTTTACCTTCAATTCTCTTACGAATATTAACAACAGAAATCTTCTTTTTTACAAAAAGCATTTTTCATTGAAGCAACTCGCAAATTCGGTTTCAAACCGTATAACATAAGTCGTCTGAATAATTTTTGTTTATACGATTTGTGTTTAGCGCATACTACCAACATTTTCACATTATTTTTCTTATTCGATCCCCCATCTACATTATCCATTTTCGTTACTTTTATATCACCTTTATCGCTCTTATTTATACTATTATCGTCTTCTTTATTTTCATTTGATGTACCTTCCAATTTCTCTTCATTTAATTTCTCATCCAAGTTAGTGGATTCATTAAAACTCTATAATATTTATAATAAATTTGAAATTATTATTCAAGTAATAAAATTTGTATTTATTCATAATAAAAATATCGCTTTCATTTTCACCGAAAGTAACACTGTTCCATTGTCAAATGTAATTAGTTTTTTTTTTAATAGTAATATTTAAGATAAAATGAAGCTAAATAGAGCGATTGACAATAATAAATAATTTAAAATAATGCTTTCATCTAACGGAGTTTAAAAAGATGTTACAAATTGACTACTTTTTATTACAAAACGCAAAAAATTGCAATAAAATTCATATTTTATAGTTACTTGAGTATATTTATAATGCAGTTCTTCATAACGACTTTTATAATTAGGAAGTAAGATATTATTTTGGATTAAAGTGCTGAGAAGATTATATAAACATTTATCGTTAGTTGCGTAAAGTGAACAAGTTTCTAAGTGTTTAGATATATCATTATTGTTGGTTTTAGGTGCGTTAGCAGTAAAACACAGAGTTCATATACAGTAGTTTATATTGAATATAAGTATAAACGTATTTATTTACATTATATATATAATAGAAAACGTGTTCGATATATATTTTGACAGAACAGGAATATGGTTACAATCCTTAGCAGTCATGCCAACTGTCTGATATCACACCAACAGTGTGATCTCATACCAACTGAATGATATTATATATTGGCGATTCAACAGTGTTCTTTCTTTTCAACACCCCCACTAGAACCGTTTAGAATCACCAATCCCATTTTTTCTCGGCATTCATTGTGTTTCATTTTGAATAAAGCTTTAGTTAGAATATCTGCTGTCATGTTTTCAGTTCCAACATGATTTATCCGAATGATTCCCTCTTGTAGCTTTTGTCTAACGAAATGATGTTTGATGTCTATATGTTTTGATCTCGCTCGATAACCGTCACTTGATGCTAAATTTATCGCGCTTTTATTATCACAATTTATAGTCATCACCTGGTCATTTTCAATTGAAAATTCAGATTGGAATTGCTTCAACCATAGTGCTTCTTGAGTGGTTGCTGATAAGGACATATACTCAGCTTCTGTTGACGATAGAGCTATGGTGGTTTGACGTCTGCTATTCCAGGATATCGCTCCTCCTTGTGAAACAAAAACATACCCCGTACATGATCGTCTATTGTCCACGTCACTTGCCCAATCGGCATCGCAATAACCTTCCAATTCTAGTTTACTATCGGATGAAAATTCCAATTTCATTTTAGAGGTCCCCTTTAAGTAGCGGAAGATTCTTTTTACGGCTGTCCAATGTGCCTTCCCCGGATTATTGTTGTATTGACTGACTTTGTTTGTTGCATAGGTTATATCTGGCCGAGTCCCTTGCGCCGCATACAATAAACTGCCCACCGCTTCTTGATAAGGAACTTTCTTCATTTCTTTTATTTCTTCTTCCGTTTTTGGACTCATCTCTTTGGTTAGTATTTGATTTGGATCTGCTGGTGTCGAAGTAGGTTTCGATTCATTCATCTCAAATCTATCCAATATCTCATTTATGTACATTTCTTGATCCAAATATATTTTTCCATTGTTTCGATCACGTGTGATTCTTAACCCTACACATTGCTTCGCTTCACCCATGTCTTTCATCTTGAATCTTTTCATCAATTCTTCTTTTAGTTTTCTTTTGTATTCATCATCGTTTGCGAAAATCAATAAATCATCTACATACACTGAGACAAATATCATTTTGTTATTTTTAACATAAAAGTAAATACACGGATCAGTTTTCGATTGATTCATTCCAATTTCTTTTAATGCTAAACTTAACTTTTTGTTCCATTGTCTGCTGGCTTGTTTCAAACCGTAGATTGCCTTTTTCAATTTGCATACCTTCTTACCGACGTTGAATTCTTTCGGTGGTGCCATGTATACTTCTTCTTCGAGGTCACCCTGTAGAAACGCTGTCACCGCATCCATCTGGTCGATTTCTAGGTTATACTTTGCTGCCATTGCAATTAAATATCTTATTGAACCATAACGAACCACGGGCGAGAAAGTTTCTTCGTAATCTATACCCTTTTTTTGCGCACAACCTTTTACCACCAATCTTGCCTTGTATTTTAAAACTTTTCCATTTTCATCTCGTTTCGTTTTAAATACCCATTTGCTGTTGATTGATTTTTTATTCGCCGGTAAATTTGTGTACTCCCACGTATTATTTTCAACTAAAGAATCATACTCTTCTTTCATGGCTTTTCGCCATTTTTCACGATCAGGTCCATTCAGAGCTTCCTCTTCAGTCAGTGGATCATCTATTTTGTTCGTTTGTGTTAGATATAAATGGTAGTCTTCCATATTCGGTGCTTTTCGTGTTCGTGTTGATCTTCTTACTTCGTTTGCCTCTTCATCATCAACCGTCTCATCTTCGAGTTCAGATGTCTCTTCGACTTCGTTTGAAATCGTTTCATTGTCAGTTTCCCCCACTGAATTTGTATTCTCGTCTTCGAACAGTATTTCTGTGTTATATTGAGCTTTTGGTTCGTTTATTTGATTCACCATATTATTTTCTAGAAACGTCACATCTCGACTTATGACAAGCCTGTTGGTACCTGGTCGAATGAACCGATAACCTTTCGTACTTTCATTGTAACCTACGAATATCAGCTCTTCCGACTTCGCATCCCACTTTTTCCGTTTTTCATCAGGTATATGAACCATTGCTCTGCAACCAAAAACTTTAATATAACTTAAATTTGGTCTCTTACCAGTCCACAGTTCTTCGGGAGTTTTCTTCAAATTTTCGAGTCCTGTACATGGTGATCTGTTCACCAAGTATGCCGATGTCATCACTGCTTCGGCCCAAAAGCTTTTCTTCAATCCGGAATCATATAATTGACATCTGGCACGTTCACACAAGGTTCGATTCATCCTCTCCGCCAGTCCGTTTTGTTGAGGAGTATACGGGCAACTCGTTTGGTGTATGATCCCATTCTTTTTCAACATCGTCTCGAATTCATTATTACAGTATTCTTTTCCGTTGTCCGAACGCAAAATCTTTATTTTTCTCCCGGTTTGATTTTCTACCAACGCTTTGAATGTTTCGAATTTTTCTTTTACTTCTGTTTTCATCTTCAGAAAATACACGAAAACTTTTCTCGTATAATCATCTACCAAGGTAAACATATATCTGGCCCCGCTTAACGAATCATTTTCCATTGGCCCACAAAGATCAGTATGAACCATCTCCAAGATTTGTGTTGCCCTTGTGCCATTGTGTTTAAAAGGTTTCCGGCTTTGTTTTCCTTTTAGACATGCAACGCAGGTTGGATTATCATTGGCTTCTTCAAAATCAATTCCATCAGCTAAACCATTTTTCAGTTTCTTCAGACTTTGTAAATTTATATGTCCCATCCTTCGATGCCATAAATTACAACTTGATTTGAAATTTGAAGTTAGCGCTACAGTTTCATTGCAATTATTGGTTTGCAACTTGTACATGTTGTCGATTAACTCAGCAGTAGCCACCACTGTGTTTTCTTTGTAGATTTTACATCCTTGATCATCGAACTTGATCACCATTCCTTTCTTTGTAATTTCTGCTACTGACAACAGATTTGTGGTTAGATTAGGTACATGCAAAACGTTACTCACTGTGATTTCAGCTAGTTTTCCTTTGATTTGCACGTCACCCCTTCCACAAACAGGTATTACTGAATTGTTTGCCACCAAAATTTCTTTTGTTTCGGATTCAACTCGATTATTTAACCAAACTTCGTGCATGGTCATATGCGCCGATGCGCCCGAATCGAGATACCAGTCGTAACGACTTAATGTTTTCGAAATTAACCCAACATGAAAACCTACATTTGATTTTGTATTTGATTGCTCTTGCTGACTTCGGATTTTTTTCGGCATTGGACATACATTGGCTTTGTGTCCATATTTTTTGCAATTGAAACAACGTGGACCTTTATTTTCATATGTTCTGTTGTTCTTTTTTGTATCAGCGAAATTCTTCCCATAAAACGCACGATCACTTTTTGATTTTGTACTTTTTATATCCTGAAGCAATTTTGTTTTGATCGCATCACCTGTTATTGCCGTACCGGAACTTTCTATACCCATAATCATCGGTTTATATTCATCGGGTAGTCCAGCTAGTAATAATGTGCCGATCCATTCGTCAGTGATATCGAATCCAATGTTATTTAACTTATGGCCAGTTGAAATGATTTTTGTGACATAATCATCAACATTTGCACAGTTTTCAAGTCTGGTCGTAATCAAAGTTCTTAATAACCCAACTTTTCTTGTCAAACCCGTATCTTGAAACGTGGCATTCAAACTATCCCATACTTCTTTGGCGGTTTTTGCACTTTGTATATGGACATAATTTATCGGATCCACTAGCAAGATTATCTTCGACTTTGCTTTAAGTATTTTCTTTGCATCAGTTTCTACACCCGTGACGCAATCCCACAATTCTTCATGTTCTAGGTACGTCTGAACAGCGAACTTCCAGGTGGTAAAGTTTTCTCTACCTTGTAATTTTTCAATAGAGCTACCGAAACTTGCACCAGCCGCCATTTTACGTACTTTTTCACTCAAAAATTTTCTGTATATACTTGTTTTTCTATTATTTTAATTGTGCCTGGGCCCATAACCTGTTGGTTTTAGGTGCGTTAGCAGTAAAACACAGAGTTCATATACAGTAGTTTATATTGAATATAAGTATAAACGTATTTATTTACATTATATATATAATAGAAAACGTGTTCGATATATATTTTGACAGAACAGGAATATGGTTACAATCCTTAGCAGTCATGCCAACTGTCTGATATCACACCAACAGTGTGATCTCATACCAACTGAATGATATTATATATTGGCGATTCAACAGTGTTCTTTCTTTTCAACAATTATGATCAGTGTTAATCCAGTGAATGGAATATAATAATTTATGAAAGTCCTTTTCGCGATTCTGTCTATCTTTCGAAATCCATAGTGTAAAAATATCCAACTGTTTAGCTACAGGAATGCTAACGCCATCATACTTTATAAAACTCTGAATTTTTCGCAAAGGTAAATTTAACAACTCGTTACCATTAATAACGTCACTCAATTTCGAATTAATTAAATTATCTAGAATGGTCATATTTTTTAAGTTATATCTTTGTACTAAATCCAAAGTGAACAGACAATTATTGATAGTTAAAGTTTTCTCTAAAAATTCGGTGCAATATTTAATGATTTTATTTATGATAAAATGATTCGCTAATTTCAATAATTCTTCAACATTCGAACAGTTAATAGTAATTTTTCCTGTGTATATATAAGCGAGGAATGTGTCAAATGTGTCATTATCTAAACAGCTGATAGTGAGTTGTTCTTTTACAATTTTATGTTGTTTTAATATCGAATCGAAATATGGGGAATTACAAGCTAATACATTTCTATGTACTTTTATCATCTTGTTATTTACATATAATGTTAAATCGCAAAATCTTCCCGAACGTTGCTGTTCATATGAATTCGAAAGAATACTTGAAGACATTTCAGATGTTTCAAACGTCATCTCATTTTATTGCATCATTTTGACTAATTAATCTCTTCTGCGGTCACAAATTAATCAACTATTTTTTATAAAAATTGCATTTATGGCATACAAAAACAAAAAAAAAAATATTAATTTATAGTATTGCACTTATTTTTAACAAATAACATAATTATATTTCACATTATCACTTTTTGGTCACATTTTTGATCATTCAAGCTCTACACTGAGGAACAATGAAAAACTGTATTTTAATTATTTCATGATATTGACATTTTCATAAAATTTTGTTTTATTTCCTCCGGTTTAATGACAATTGTCAAAATAAATGTTCAACTAAATAATACGAAAAACCCTTCTTACTATAGCAGTGGTCATGCAGTGGTTTTCAAACAACATTATGTAAATATTGATCAAATAGTTCATATTACATTATATTAGAAGAAAATATGATTAAAATTAATTAAATTAACTTAATGAAAATTAATATTCTACTCATACTTATTAATAATTATAAAACATACTTCATTTTTTTTTATTTATTTAGTTATAAAGCCATACAAATATAAATTTGTATGCACTGAAACTAAACTTCTGTCAACTTGCTATTTAGGGTTATTTTGAGTTGTTGTTGGTAATTTTACTGTTTTCATATTTACGCTAACTTATTCGTGATTGTTCCGTAATCGTTGTTTAAATTAAAATAAGAGGCAAACAGACGTAATTTTAGAGTAGTTTTCCAAATATACAACTTGATACATTCAAGAAAAATTTTGATAGGCTTCCGAGCACATCTACCGTAATGGAAAACAGCGAAAGCGGTGATAATTTGGGACATACCTTTTTGACAACAGATCCTTCTTATATCGTCCAAAGCGATGATATGGACGGTAATTTTTGAAAATAATTAATTTGCTTTTAAAAAGGTACTTTTCAAGCACAATTTCAGATAATGGTGATCCTAATTTAACAGCAGAAAATACAGATGATTCAAATCATGATTCGAATGATAAAATCGGCGTTCCTTTACGGGAACAAGATCGATTTTTGCCAATTGCTAACGTTGCCAAAATTATGAAAAATGCTATTCCAGAAACTGGCAAGGTATATAGCCAGAACAAAGTACGAATTCGAGCAGTTTTTTTATTTGCATGCTGCATTAAACTTTTGTTTCTTTAATGATATATAACTAACAAAAAGGATTTACGATTTACTTGTTTTATGAGAGTGAATTTTTAGATCGCAAAAGATGCAAAGGAATGTGTTCAAGCGTGTGTTTCCGAATTTATAAGTTTTATAACAAGCGAGGCGAGTGATAGATGTCATATGGAGAAAAGGAAAACGATTAACGGCGAAGATATTTTATTTGCAATGACTACGCTTGGTTTTGATAATTACGTCGAGCCGTTAAAACTATATCTACAAAAATATCGTGAAGCAAGAAAAGTTGATAAAGTATTACAACCAGCTGAATTGGTTCACGAAGATTTACCAGAAGAAACTTTTAGTAAGATTACTCTTTAAACGTATACTTATTATTTCGTAATATTTACATTACTAGTTTACTTATTGTGTAGTTATGGGGAATTTTTACAAGTCTAAAGGTTATTAAAACTAATTTAACTATCAAAGGACAATTCCGAAAGTAACACAAATTTTATTGTTTTTACTTGTTACTATTTTGTAATGTATTCTCAAATTTTATTATTCCTATTTTTCAAACATTTTTTATATGTATACTAAAACAAGCATATTGGTAATGTTGACTATTCCCTGGTAAAAACTTTCGTTATGAAATTGTTTATAGTATGTTATGTAAAAATTGTTTACAATAATTATTCTTTGGTTTATTATAGATGCTCAAACAATAGCTGGAAATATATTAACGGCAAATGAAAACGGACAAGGTGATACTGTAATTTATGTATATCAAGAACAAATTCAGCAATTTCAGCTTAGTTTGTAATTTATGTTATTTAATTTTTTTAATAAAAACTACATAATATAATTGTTCTATGTTTACTTACCTTATTTGTCAAATCAAAGTAATATTTTGCATCACTTTCTAATTTAAATAAAGTTTATTATAATTTATTCAACTGATTCACTATAAAATCACACATTTCAAAATAATTTAGGCTGTTAAAAAACCCGAGTGGATTATTATTGATGTTAACAAAATCATTTCTTGTTACATTTAAAAACAATTTAGTTTTAAGTATTACGGTTCTAGTCAACAATATTGTAATACGTTATTAGATAAAACTTTTGATTGATATTTTTGTTATAAAATGTAAGTAATATATTTTTAAATAACATTGCATACTAATGCACTTTTACGTAGGTAACATTCAAATAACGTTCTAATCCAATGTATACGTTTTTCGAATGTACGCCTCTTATGTTAAACTTTTTTGAGGTAAAACAAAATATCTACATTAAATCACATATTTTATTGTTTCTGGATATAAAGTTATAAAAAATAATTAAAATTACGATTTTTTTTTATTTATTTTAATATTTTTAAATGTATTTATACATAACACAGTGCCTACGATGAACCGGCAGCTGTCTTCCTGGGTGTGGGACGACCACCTTCACGGAAACCGTTTGTAGCGGCAACGTTGCAATAGCGTTGCTACGGTAATTTGGTGGTTAGAAAGAGTGATGTTTGATTGTTTTATTATTATTATTATTATTTTTGAAATGTTTTGTCTGTCAATAAATATTTTTTCTCATATTGATTTAAAGTTAATTTTGTAATATAAAGTGTGTACCCTTCACGTTTCTGAAACGTCGTCGGACAATTTTAAGGTACCGGCAACGACCAGTTCCTGTGGTCTTCCTCCTCTTAGCTTTAACTGACCAATTGTCTGTACAGAAAAAAACAAAACAGAATTAGTATAAAAACAACATAATTTTGATTGAAAGTTTTTCGATTTGAAAAGAAATGTCTTATATTCGAATTGAGGGTCCTGATAATAAATTCAATCAACACCTCACCCAGAATTAATATTAATATATGTCCGTTGACGGCCTGCATGGGCAAAAGGCAATACAAGCAGGTGCTTTTTAGGACGAATTTATATAGTATTAAATATGATAAATGTGTCTTATATTCGAATTGAGGGTCCTGATAATAAATTAAATCAACACCTCACCCAGAATTAACATTAGCTTACGTCCGTTGACGACCTGCATGGACAAGTGATACAATACAAGCAGGTGCTTTTTAGGACGTGTTAACAATAATAACAAATTAAATTAATATTAACGAACATTACTTACATGACCTTAACTTGGCAGCAGGATATCCACACTGAGCACATTGTGATTTTTGAATGTGGTATGAAGATCTACCACATCTTCGACACAAAGTATGTGTCTTATTGCGGCGTTTACCAAAACTTGATGTACCCTTCGTCTGCAAACCAAAAAAATCAATTGTTACTTACATTTGCACAGTATAAAACACTTTCCACTCATATTTAAGAACAAAACATTTTCGTTGTAAATACCAAGATTTAGGCTAGAATTTGACACGTGAAATATTATGAAATTATTTTTGATAAATACAACACAAATGAAAAATACACTTATAGGCAACTTAATATTACTTTAAATAAGCAGTATGTTAAATATTGGAGTCAAAATATTAAGTGATGATTAAAATATTAACAGAATTCTAAAATATGTTCGACAAACACCTACCATGTTGTTCGGATACGAATTGGAGGGAGAAAGAATTCCACTAGAGAGAGAGGTAAACTTTCCTACTATACTTCTTCTTCTTATTTTTCTTATAAATTAATGTCAACATAGAAACATCAACAAATAAAATATTGTTTTTTATATATAAATATGTATAATAAATTAAATGTAGTAATATTAATAATTTATTTTAAATATAAAATTTATAATAATTTTTATAAAGCCCATTTTACACTGCAACACATGACTTACTTAAATTTTTTCTAGTAATTTTTAAAAAAATTTTTAATTTTTTTATGTAAATATTTTAAAGTTTTTTTTTATATATTTATGGATATCTAATAATAATATTAATTAGTAGCTTTTTATAGCATATATTTTATAAAGTTTCTTTGCCTATGTGGTACAAGCTATTTTTGACACAAATTTCAAATGATTGATTTTAATATTAATATTTAAATTGTAATAAATGTATTTTTTAATTATTTACTAATTATTTATTAATAATATAATTATTTAAATAAAATCTAAAATAAAACGATTTACAGGATGTGATGGTATATACCGGGTGTTCGTTCGTCAAGTTCGTATGGGCGTTTAACATATAATTTCGATAAATTGCGATATACTACTTTCTCGAGTAAAATTCGAAGAAATACTTAGAATACTTTTCGATAGTGCATAAAAGGTTCTATTATTTGTTTTTAGTTTTAATTTGCTAGCATGTGCCGTTTGGGCGCTAGAATTTTTTTTAGATTTTTTGGTTTTTATTTTTTTCTCAAAAACTATGAAGTGTAGGAAAATAAGCATGATATGGAAAAATGCGGAATAATGAGTACGATAATTGAGTGAAAAAACCATTATTCTACGATGCATCGTTTAGTAGAAAAAAAATTAAAAACTAAATTTTTGAAAATTTGACAAAGGGGGACCCTTGGGATTTTTTCAAAATTAAATTTTTTTCAAAATTTGCTCAAAAAAATCTGAAAAAAATTCAGTAAAATAGAGAAAAAAATTAGCTACATAATAGCTATGTATATATATATATATATATATATATATATATATATATATATATATATATTTATATTTATATATATATATATATATACACATATATATATATATATATATATATATATATATATAAATATATATATATATATATATATATATATATATGTATATATAAACTAAAACAAGACATGAAACATAAGAAAGTCTTACACTAAATTTATATGCGCTATTTATTTCAAAATTTCTATTAATTTAGCATAATATTTCGAATCGAAACGATAAGGTAGCTGATCCTGATCAATACGAGCATAGTAGTCTTCTTCACCATATGAAAGGATGAATGCGATTGGTTCTAATGTTCTTGTGCAACTTTGATTAGCTACACGTAAATGTAGTGAAAACATGTAGGAATCTAATTGAGTTGAACGCCCACTTGTGATTAAAGTAAATTCATAATGGAAATTAGTTTTACGATATTTAAAATACCAAGGCACATAGGAACATGTCGTCCAAGTATCGGTAAAACTAATTTCAAAATCATTTGCTAAATTGATTGATAAATTAACATTAAGCCTAGTTGGACAATAATACTGATTATGTCTGATAATTTTACTAGCTATATCTTTTTTTTTACAACCAGCTTTCTTTGTACATACTACTTGTTCGGTAGCAAATTTACAACACAACCAACCAGCTAAACAAGAATACTTCTTTTCTATAACAACACCTTTTGCACCTCGACACATTACACATTCGTCGTAATCTAAATTCACAAAATCACCAATTACATTTAATTTAAATTGGGTGCCATTGTAACCACCCAAAACACTAATCAACGAATTTATATCATACACAACAGACGTATCATGCTGCAGGACACGAACACCTTCATCAGCAACTGTATTTGAACATTTCAATTCAGTTTTACCTTTGGTAACAATTAGATCGTAATTTACATCACCTTGACGAGGTGTTCCCGTCAAATGTCGTACACTATGATAAATCTTCTTCGTTTCTAGACACACTTTCGTGTGAAGAAGAAATAATATACGACATATAACCAGGAGATACGTCTGTTGCGAGGAACTTGTAATATTATGTTTAAAGGTGCAGCCATTTTCCCGTATCTGACTGGGATGTTCTGCTTCGCAATGTGCCAGTAGTTGATCTTTTCTTCCCAGCCATTCGCACTTCACTCCAATCGGGCATATCAACTGACGATAGCCACAAATTGTGTGATGATGTTTATCGTTGAATGATATTTCTTGGGTACAACCAGCTGCTAGATTATTACAGGGGAATTGATGAGATTTCGCCAGTAATTCGTAGTCTACTTCTCGTACAACTGATTTTTCTTTGGGCACCGTGCATCTGCCGCAAAACTTACTCCGGTCTTCGGCAATGTAAACGGGACCGCATGACAAATAGCCTTCGCACTGGCTGCATTTCAGCTGCGTCAATACCTCGATGGAGAGAGACATTTTCGCTTTTTCGGAATGATGTTTCGTTTTTTTGTCAGCGATTTACCTTTCATTAGAAAAACAGAAAAAATAATAAATTAATTTTCGACTATATTTTTATCATTATTTTCTCTAGCCAATACAGTTTTTTCTTTAACGTATCAAATACAAAAAAAATACAAAATATTTAAAGAAAAAAAAAATAATTTATGAAATTTAAGAGTATATATAACTTAAATTGTTTAACAAAAAATAAACAAAAATCTGTATACATTAAAACGTATAAATATAAAAATGATTTATTTAAATTAATAAAAAACCAAAAATTTGTTTGATATTGACACAAAGTTTGGTTAATATTAACAGTATATTCTGGCAAGTTATCAGCGAATAGCTAGTACATTTATCAAAATTATTTACTAAATTTTATTTAATTAATTCAATTAAAATACGGCCTAATTAAAAATAAACATAGACGTTTCATAACTTTTTTATAATATATGCCTATCTTTTATTTGACAAATAAAGAAAATTGTGTTTGACCAAACGAAATACTCAATATCTCCGATATGTGCAATATTACATATTAGCAAGTTAAATTAAATTAATTGACCAATTACATTTATTAATTTCCATTTAAAGTTTAGTTAAAATAATATAGGCAATATGTATAATAACGTCAAATTTTTCAGAAATTGTATACTTGACCAATCAAATATTAATTCTTATAAAACAAGTAATATATATATACATATTCAAACGGCCTAATTAAAAAATTTCCAGTAAGGCTACGCAAGTAAAATTTTCGGAGACCGTGTGCTTTGGCATATTATACTTCTGCATTTTTGATGAAAAACTGAGCAAAATAATTCCTCTAATATATTTAAGTTGAGTGATTGAAATTCTTCGAATTATTCGAATTAAAAAAACAAATATAACAAAAATAATAGCTGCTTACCTTCTCTATTATTTTATAGTAAAGCTGAAAATTTATCGGGGGTACGGTCCTGTGTTTTTACTCAAACTGGTCTGATTTGTCTGCCTCGAGAGAAGAGACGAATGATTTCTAAAAACAAAACAAACAAAAACACATCCATGAATAATTTTTTATTTAATAATTTGTAAAATATATTATATAATTAGATATAGAAATAATAAAATGCTATTTTTAAAATACTAAATACTCTAATATACATATATATATATATATATATATATATATATATATATATATACCGGGTGTTTAATCGTTAAATTCGTATGGGCGTTTAACATGCGTTTTCGATAATTAGCGATATACTTCTTTCTCGACTTCAATTCGGAGAAATACTTAAAATACTTTTCGATAGAGCATAAAGAGTTGTATAATTTAGTTTTAACGTTAATTTGCTACCATGTTCCGTTTGGGCGCTAAAATTTTTTTTGTTTTTTTTTTCTTAAAAACTATGAGTTGTAGGAAAATAAGCATGGTATGGAAAAATGCGGAACATTAGGTACTATAATTGAGTATAAAAACCATTATTCTAGGTTGCATTGTTTAGTAGAAAATAAAATAAAAATTGAATTTTTGTAAATCTCTCAAAGGGGTACCCTTGCAATTTTTTCAAAATAAGACTTTTTTAAAATTTGCTCAACAAAATCTGAAAAAATTCAGTAAAATAGAGAAAAAAAAAGCTATATAATAGCTAAGTAACTTTTTTCTGTAACTGAATCTGGTTTGACAGGATAGAAAAAATAAATTAAAATGCAAAAAATATTAAATGTCAATAATTTTTTTTGCCAAACCAGATGAGTTAGTGAAAAAAGTTATTTAGCTATTATGTAGCAATTTTTTTCTATATTTTCAGATTGAATTTTTTCAGATTTTTTTGAGCAAATTGACAAATTTTCAAAAATTTAGTTTTACTAAACGATTCATCCTAGAATAATGGTTTCTTCATTCAATTATTGTACTTATTGTTCCGCATTTTGCCATATTATGCTTATTTTCATACAGCTCATAGTTTTTGAGAAAAAAATAATAAAAACCAGAAAATCGAGAAATTATTCTAGCGCCCAAACGGCACATGCTACAAAATTAAAGCTAAAACCAAATTATAGAACTTTTTATGCCCTATCGAAAAGTATTCTAAGTGTTTCTTCGAATTTAACTCGAGAATGAAGTATATCGCAAATAATCGAAAATGCATGTTAAACGCCCATACGATCTTAACGAATGAACACCCGGTATATTAAAAATTATTAAATACCAGAGTTTAAATCACAAATTTAATCATTTGTTTTTAAAATATTTATCAATAAATATAAATTAATTTCGATTACCTATTTTTTTCTCGAAACCTGAATTTGGTTTTTATTAATTGTTCAGTTAATATATTACGATAAATCTAACAAAAATAAATAACGAAACAAAAAAATTCATAATTCATATCAAAACAATAATTTCAAAGTTATGAAATATTGAATATATTTTATGTGATATATAAATGTTGAGAAAAAATTTAATTTTTCATGTATTCCTACAATAATATTAAAGTTATAATAAATTTTTTTAAATTTAATAATAATGTAAACAATAATAATAATGCAAAAGAAGAATATAAACGATAAACATAAAATACAAAGAATAATAGAATATTGTGGTTTGCGTTTGATACTATTTCAAAATCTACAAAAAAAAAACATATATTTTTTTATATTTATTGGTAATTTTTTTATATTTCTACTATAAATTACCACTAATTTGTAAGACAAGCATTATTTTAATATAAGTTTCGCTAACTTTGAAATATTCGAATATCAAATATTTAAAAAAATATATTTATTTTCTTTTTACAAATATTTGTGCGAGTAAATTTATGGTAAAATTACCTTGCTAAAGTTAATTGTTTAATTACGTTAAGTTAACAATTAACATGATACAAATATATAATATCTAATTAAATTTTCTTGATGTTTTAGAAAATATAACCTAGTTGATTAAAAATTAAAACAAAATTTATGAAAGAAAAATTTCAATTCAAAGCAGACGATTGTTTTAGATAAAATTTGATATATATATATATATATATATATATTGTAAAAAAATTATATAATTTTATGTTCTATAAAAAATTTATAATATTACATAAATTATCACAGTGCAATTACAAAATGTTACTACTTTTACTGCTAAAAGCTGCGTTAAATTACATAAATTATTTAAATTATATTTTTAGCAATGTATACATACATATCTAGCAAAACTAAATAATTTTAAAGTAGTATACCATAGAATGACATTTAAATTCAAATTACAATTAAATCTTATTAAAATATTGAAAGAAAAAAAAATTTAAAAAAAACCTTTTACATGAATTTTTGAACACATTTTTTTTAAAAAATATTATTTTGTAGGTATTTGTTTATGACATTAAAATAAAGAAACACTGTATATGCATGTTTATTATAGCAATTCAGATACAGAACAGATATTTAGCTTAAGAAATTGTTTGATTTTAATTAAAATTAATTAGTAATTTAATTCGATAAATATTATACTTTCTGGGGGAAATATTTTATGGGTACCAATAAACCGCTATATATTCAAATACCAAACGCTATAATAAGAATTACAAACGTTATATATAATATATAAAATCGCTATATAAGAAATTTACAAATACTATATTATGAAATGATAAACACTATAAAAATTAAAACAATTTGCTATAAATCTTTAATAATAAATTGAAATACATATTACTATATATGTAAAACAATTCTGCTATATATACAATTTTATTAAACTTATAGATTTCTGCTATATTCATGTCTAGTGAAATGTCCCGCGTCCTAACCTCACAAACTAAATCAAAACATCGAAGCACCTGCGTCTGAAATATTTGTCTTCAATTGCAGGATAGAATATATTCACAGGTATGTTTAATTTAATTATTTTTCTAAATTTAATTTAAATTGCTGTAATAAAATAATTTTACATCTAATCCTCTACTAGATGGAAGAATATGTTACGGAATATATGTCCGATGAAGAAGTGGAAAACGAAGTTCCCAAGAAAAGGAAGAAGAGAACACCCATAATATGGAACAAGGAATGCTCTTTCCCGGATAGTGTTTCCGCAATAAGTGCAATTGACCAAGAAAAATGTTGGAGCCGATGGACAAATTATAAAGACAGTGATGGAAATATAATAGTAATATATAGATGCAATAAGGTGAAATTTAAAGGAGAGCAGTGTGCTGGCAGAGTTCGCTTGTTTTACGTTTCATCAAGCAATGAAGTACTATTGTACAGATCAAGTTCTGAACACTCACACGCATTAAGTGAAAATAAAGCAAAACAGACTATAAATTATGAGGCACGAATGGCAATTAAACAATTTGTTGAAGAAGATTACAATGTTAAACCCAAAAAAGTAATAGAATTGCTGGCAAAAAATAAAGTACAATTGCCTACTAGAAGACAAGTCCAAAACACATTAAGCAAGATTCGCAACGAAGAATTTGGGCCTACTACAATATCTTTAGGTGAATTGGAAAAAATGTTAATTGATAATAGTATTATACCTCAAGATGACTTACAGTCATTTGTTTCTTCATATGAGATACTACACGAAAGCGAAAATAACCAATTCAGATTTTTTGTGACAAGTAAAAAACTACTAAGCAATGCAATGAAAGTTAAGCATTTACATGCAGATGCCACTTACAAATTGATTTGGCAGGGGTTTCCTGTTATAGTTTTAGGATCAACAGATATGGATCGTTCATTTCATTGCTTTGGTATGTCAATTTGTTCTGGTGAAACTACTATCGATTACGAGTTTTCGTTCAATGCTTTGCGGCGTGCCATTAAAGATGTTCACATTTTTGACTTTCACCCTTCCATATTAATCGCAGATGGCGCACCAGCGATACAAAATGCATTTAAAAATGTTTTTGGGGATGAATGTTCAATATTAATGTGCTGGTTCCATATGAAAAAAAATATCATTAAAACAATTGACCAATTAATTACAGACAAATCAAAAAAATCTGAAATCATTTCAGATATAGAAATATTGCAATTATGTAAAAATGACGAAATATTTGATAAAGCTACATTATTATTTAAAGATAAATGGAATGAATACGCTAATACATTTATTGCATATTTTGACAAACAATGGTTAAATAAAAATAGATTTTGGTATGAAGGTGCTAAACAATTGGTCCCAAGCACAAACAATGCATTAGAGAGCTTCAATCGAGTCATCAAGGATGAAAAGACTTTAAGAGAACGTCTACCAATTTCTAGATTTTTTATTTTGCTTTTAAAATATGTTTGTGACTGGTCTCAAGAATATGGAAACGGTGTTAAAAGTTTTAAAGAAAATCCTACTTTGACATTGAATATATGGACGGCATCATATAACTGGGCTCGTGAAAATAAGGATATTAAAATTGTAAAATTATTAAATGCAACTAATTATCTTGTACCCGGTAAAAAATTGAAACATCTATCGGAAGATAAATGTATGACGGATATCTCAACATTCGATCAATACAAAAATTTGTGTTGCGATCAATATGAAGTTGTATTAAATACAGAAAATTATTTAAAAAGTACTTGTGATTGTCCAGCATTTCTTAAAAACTATATGTGCAAGCATATTTTGGGTCTGGCAATCAGGTTGAAATTAATTGTTCCTCCAGTTGAGGCTAAAAATATTCCAATAGGAAAAAAAAGGAATGTGGGTCGCCCATCCAAGGCGAAGAAGGCTTTAATTGTTCAATGAACTTTATCTTATTATTTTATCTTATTATTGTTTTATCTTATTCATAATTGGTTATAAAGTTAAAATACAGAATGTTTATTTATTTGTATCCGTTTGATTATTGTTTTATCTTATTCATATTTGGTTATAAAGTTAAAATACAGAATGTTTATTTATTTGTATCCGTTTGATTATTGTTTTATCTTATTCATATTTGGTTATAAAGTTAAAATACAGAATGTTTATTTATTTGTATCCGTTTGATTATTGTCCATTTCCCCTATAATTTTAAATCCGTCTTTTTAAACTTTTTTATTGATGTTGAGGTTATTTTGCAAATCTAAGTAATATTTAATGTAGCATTTGTAATTTAAATATAGCATATGTTACTTATATATAGCGTTTGTTAATTCTGTATAGCATATGTTACTTATATATATCGTTTGTTAATTCTGTATAGCACATGTCATTTATATATAGCGTGTGTTACTTAATATAGCATTTGTTATTTATATATAGCGTTTGTTGCTTATTTATAGCGCTTGTATTTTTATTAGAGCAACGACATTTTTCAATATATAGTCTTTGTTTTTTTTAATATAGTGTTTAATTTATTCCCATATTTTATAAAACAATAACGAAAATACATATTGATATTGTATAAAAAAATATTAATCTCGGCTTGCTTTGAACAAGTGCCATAATTACGTGAATGATAATATAATATTAAATTAATTAAAAAATATGAACTTACCTTCTTGTCTTTCAATTGAAGAACAAACGGAAAACCAAATATTATAAAACAGGTAACAACAACAACAAAACTCGTCCCGTTTAGCTACAAGAACAGGCCAAAAGTACATCTGCTTCGTACGAGAAACGAACGAAAACTGATTCTAAAATCACAAGCTGCCTCAAGTTATATAGCAGCACAAAACTGATGCGCGTACAAAAACAATAAGCGCGCATGCGTACTATATCTGAATACAAATTACAACATTGTAATGGCAAATTGATGATTAATTCATACCTTTGAGAAATCAACTTTAAATTAAGTAAAATAAAATTACAAAAAAAAAAACTGTAATATTCATATATTATGTTACAAGAAGCGAAAAAGCTATTTTTATCAGATTTAGCTCGTGATAATTGTGGCAGCCGAAAAGCTAAGCACAATTCAAGCGAAACGCAATTGCATTGATTGCATTCTGCTCCGAGTGCTATATACTATTTGTTGTTACCACTTTGACCGCAAGGAAAATGTGGTATAGTGATCGCGGTACGGTGTCTGTAACATTGTACTCATTTGGGTACATGGCGTGATTGTGTATGTATGTATATATATATATATATATATATATATATATATATATATAGAAATCATACGTATGGCATCTAGATGACAAATCTGAACTTAGTTCAAACGCGTGTATGTATGTACATCATCAACTCGCTCACTTGGTCGTCAGTCAAAATTTTGTGATTGCAACTCCGCCGAGACGGTTTAACCGATTTTAATGAAATTTTCAGGATAGGTTTATTTAGTGAACAAGATGGTCATTTAGTTTCACTTTTTTCAGTAATGCCTACTTTTTGAGAAAAAATTACTTAATATTAAAAAATTTATTGTGAATTATTTATCCGAAATTATTATTTAAATTTTCGGAAAAGATTTCTCTGTTACCCATACGAATTATGCAATTTTAGCAAAATAGAAATTTGCCAACTTTCCGAAAAAAAAACTAAAATTAAAAAAAAATTATGGCTATTTTATTTTTTGGCACAGAACAGAACAGAAAAGAACCGTTATTATATCAGTTTATTTCGGTGCAATATATATACATGTTGAAACACATTTATTAATTTTTTGTTTTTGTGGATAAATACTCAGTTATTGATACTGAAAATAAACTAGGAGTTACTTTAATGAAAATGTATTTGTTCGATAATAACTTTGCTTATAAAAAATCTTGAAATATTTTAATTAAAAATACTTTAAAAAATATTTGAATAATTAGTGGTTATTTTCGTGTGTATAAGAATTTGCTACCTTAACATATTATTTTATTATTATATAATTAAAACATACATACGAATTATATAAGTCTCGAATAATAAATTATATTATTATTATAGATATTATATACTTCTAATTATTACACGTTTAATTAATTAGTAATTATTATTGTACCAATTTATGAAGTGGGCATTAAATGTTCTAAATTATGTTAGAAAATACATTTTGAATACAAATAAAAACATTGAAAAAATTTAAAAATTAATCACTTGGAACAGAATCGAAACAAATACATTAGTTTTACCGGCACGAAAACCGAAACCGAACCGATATATATTTTTTGTAATTGAACCGGAACAAAAACCGAAATAAAATATGTAACACAGTTTAAAGCCTTGTTTTATATTTAATCCTAATTTTAATCAAATTTTCACAAAAGATCTTCCTAGTGCCCATATAAATTACATAATTTTAGCAAAATGCAGTACTACTAACTTTCCAAGAAAAAATTATTAAAATTTTTAAAATTTAATTTGGTTTTACTAATTAATTACATTGTTTATATTGTTTACATAATACAATGTTGCCAATTTTCTGGAAAAATTATTCAAAATTAATTTTATGCATTACTATTTGTTTACACGATTTAAAACAAATTTTCAGGAAAGATTCATTTTTCTATGCCCGCATACTAATTATTATAAAAATTAATTTTTGAATAATGCTTATTTCTTAACATATATTTGATAATGTCAAGGTGGTCTATATATGGGTTTACCCATTTATTTTATACTATTCATATAGATCATATTCATTTGATTGATAAGAATTCACCTATTAAACAATTATTATTTGTGAAAATTATTAAAACCTTGTATTAAAATATAATACCTTTTAAAAATGTCAATGTTTAATAAAATTTTACGAAATTCCCCATTATTCTTTTAAAATTGTTAAAAACCTTGCATAAAATGAACAAATTTTTTAAAAATAAAAACATTTGAATTTTTGCCGAATTTGTTTTAATATTTTTAAAATTGTCAAAAATCTTTTACCAAATTACAGATAAAGTCAAAATTCTTTAAAAATTATTAAAACATTGTAAAAACTAATATTTTTCAAAAATCTTAATATTTGATAAAAAAAATTACGAAATATGTTCAAATTTTTTTAAAATTGTTAAAAAATAACAAAAATAATATTTTTTTACAAAAATTGTTCAAATTCTTTAAAAATTGCCAAACGTTTTAAAAAATTACAAAATTTTCAAAAATCTCAATATTTAAAAAATTTTTCGAAATAAATTCAAATTATTAAAATCGTGTGAAAAAGAACAAAATATTACAAATATGTAAAAATTTGAAAAAAATTTGCTATAATTCTTTTAAAATTTAAAATCTTGAATAAAATATACAATCCTTTAGCAAAAGTCAATATTTAATTTTTTTGCGAAATTCGTTTAAATTCTATAAAAATTATCAAAACTTTGTATTAAAATACGAAATCTTTCAAAAATTTCAATTTTTTTTTAAATTCTATAAAAATTATTAAAACGTAAAAAATGTATATTAAAAACCTTCAAAAATCTAATATTTTTTAAGTTTTTCTCAATTTTTTTTAAATTTTTCAAAAAAATTTACATTTTTTAAAAATTTCAAAAAAATACTTAAATTTTTCAAAAATGTCAATATTTTAAAATAAAAAAAAATTGTTAAAATTTTTTTGAAACAGTTAAAAGCATTTAAAGAAAATAACAAAATCTTTGAAAAAATGTCGATATTTGAAAAAAAATTGCAGAATTTGTTTATGTTTTTTTGATAGTGATTATTAAAACTTTGTAAAATAATAACAAATATCTTGGTAAATTATTCAGATATAGATTGCAATAACTGACCATTTCAATATGGTTTCTATTTTTTGCGTATTTATAAGAAATATAAACGGTATTTCATTGTCTGGATAATTTCGGTGATTTTCCAAACATATTGCGAAACTAAATACATCTGTTTCTACTTAACGAGTAACAATATACTTTACCTCCCCTTGAGAAGAAGGTAGAAATACATTCAATTAGGAGTTTTCTTGTTAAAAAAAAAACGGTATTTTCAGTTGAGCCGGCGGTGTTCAGTTACAAAATATAATAAATATTAACATTATATTAAATTTTCAATTCGGAGTATTCTTTTTTAAATGGTATTTTAATGCTATTTGCTAATGACTTCTCAAATTGGATGGGGCATTAGTGCACAAAAGACTTTTAGCATTTGTCTATCAAGATGTTTTTACGATTAGATTCTTTGAAATTTACTTATTTATTTCCTAGTATATAATAAAAATAATTTTCTAACAAATCAATTCAAATCGCGGAATAAATTTTCGAAAGATCGAAAAATTATTTCAAATAAATATAGGATTATTTAATTTATGTTGATACTGAGGAGAATCATTATAGTGAGAATTAGATTAAAATTTGGAAAAATAATGTAGCGATTATAAATTTTTAAAAATTTTAATAATTCGTTTCTCAGAAAGTTGGCAATACCGAAAATAATATTTTTTTTTTATTAAAATCCGTTGAACCGTTACTAGCAAGAGTTGCAATTACAAAATTTTGACTGAGCGAGCGAGCAAATGAGCTGACGACGCCCACACACACACATATTATATACACTCTCTGATAAACTGCGTTCAGATTCGTCCTGATCTAGAAGGCTTTATAATAAAGTATTTCTATATATATATATATATATATATATATATATATATATATATATATATATATATATATATATATATGCATTCTCTTAATTTTTGGCCAATGTTACAGAAATCGATGTTGCCAAAAACTATAATATTTTTCCTTTTAGGCAAAGTGTGGTAAAAGCAATTTCAATTAAGTTACTCGTTACTTATGTCTTATATCATTTTAAAAACGCATTAAAAAATTGTTGCAATTATGTAAAAAAATTACAAAATATTACCAAAATAACAATATTTGATAAAGTTTTACGAAATTTGTTAAAACTCATTAAAAAAAACTTTGAAAACCTTGTAAAAATTGACAAAATCTTGCAAAAATGTCAATAATTAAATATAGATATTGTTAAATTTTTTGTAAATAATATTAAAAATGTATGCGGGCAAACATATTTTTCAAAAATATTTACATTTTATAATTATTATTTTATTCTGAATTTTTTTTTAAATCGTGCAAAAGAGAGTATTGTCTTAAAATAAATTTGGAATATTTTTTTTTCGGCAAAGTTGACAACATTATATAATAATTGAATTTGTAATTCTTTCAAGCGTATATATATATATATATATATATATTCCTTTCAACTAAAGTGCTGTAAAACAAATTTCAATTAAATTGTTTGTTATTTATTTGCCATATTTTTAAAAAAGGAATTTTTTTGTAGTGTTGACAAAACTTACTTGTTTCAAACGACAAAAATAGACAATGCTAAATACAAAATTATCGATGATTATTACAATACATTGTAACCTAATATAATTTGAATAAAGTTTTGTTTTTGTTTTTTCGACAAAATATTGAATTGTGTTCAAATGAGATAAAAATGATAAACGAAATATGTCTAATACAATAATTTTAATGAGGCAAGGATTTTAGTTAGACAATAAACATATACAGGGTGTTTGCAATCAAGGTATTTTATTTTTAAGGGGTGATACTACAGGTCAAAACAAGGCGATTAACGCCAAAACACCTTAGTAAAAGTTTTCTAATAAACGAGATATTCATTTTTTTTTAAGTAAAATGGTAGCATATGGTATAATTTTTATTATCCAGCTCACAAAAAAAATTATTCTTCATAATAGTTTTGGATTGGCTTGAATCGAATAAAAATGTAAAAATATTCCAGGTTTTAAATACAGGGTGACTCGGATTTGCTGATTTGTGTTTCAACTTTTAGGTAAAATTCCCTTATTTAAAAAATTTGAATAATTTTATTTGAATATTATAAATAAAATACTTATCTTGATTTGTGTCATTAATAAAAATATTTAAATAAAGTATCTAATATCTCGTTTATTTGAAAACTTTTGCTAAGGTGTTTTAACAATCGACGATCGGCACAAATTTTTGTATGTAAACTTAAATTGTAATTCTAAACATAATATTCAAATAAAATTATTCAAATTTTTTAAATAAGGGTATTTTACCTAAAAGTTGAAACACAAATCAGCAAATCCGAGTCACCCTGTATTTAAAACCTGGAATATTTTTACATTTTTATTCGTTTCAAGCAAATCCAAAACTATTATGAAGAATAATTTTTTTTGTGAGCTGGATAATAAAAATTATACCATATGCTACCATTTTACTTAAAAAAAAATGAATATCTCGTTTATTAGAAAACTTTTACTAAGGTGTTTTGGCGTTAATCGCCTTGTTTTGACCTATAGTATCACCCCTTAAAAATAAAATACCTTGATTGCAAACACCCTGTATATATATATATATATATATATATATATATATATATATATACATATATATATATATATATATATATATATATATATACATATATATATATATATATATATATATATATATATATATATATATTTAATTAAATTTTTATGAACGATTTAATCAAATAAGTTCGTAATTATTTTCATAAATAAATATCAAATTAAAATTATTAAAAAAAATAATTAAATATTTAATATTATTATTATTATTTATTTAATTTACTATTTTAATTAATTAATAATTATTAATATATTATTAAATTTTGCCATTTTACAAACAATCATCAAATTCAAGCGAAAAAACGAAATAAACACTCATTATACAGGGTGTAACAGAATAACTATTCCTAATTTTAACTGGAGTATCCTGGGCTCAGAATATGAAGATTTAACGCAAATCACTTAGATAAATTGTGGCTACTTACTGAGCTACAGGGTGTTTTATATAAAAATTTAAAAACGATTTTTGCCCAGTACTTTAAAACTATTTGACGTATCCTTATCATACTTAGCAGGAAATGTAGGTACCGTACACCATACTAAATTATGTTAAATAAAAGTTTCTGGCTACTGCCAGTGGCGTACAACAGGGGCAAGTGAGAGGTTGATCTTTCCTAAATTCTACGCCACTGGCGGAATTGTCATTTTAGCACAATTTTTCGATTCTCCAATACTTGCTCTGTAAAAAACATACTCTTCTTTTGTAACGATAAAATCACTGTTTTTCGAGATATGTAAAGTTAAACATAAGCAGCACCCTTGGGATTTTTTCAAAATTTGCTCAAAAAAATCTGAAAAAATTCAGTAAAATAGAGAAAAAAATTAGCTACATAATAATTAAGTAACTTTTTTCTCTAACTCATTCTGATTTGGCTGTAAAAATTATTGAAAATAAAAAAAATAAAATGCAAAAAATATTAATTTTCAATAATTTTTCCAGCCAAACCAAAATGAGTTAGAGAAAAAGTTATTTAGATATTATGTAGCTAATTTTTTTCTCTATTTTACTGAATTTTTTCAGATATTTTTTAGCAAATTTTGAAAAAATCTCAAGGGTGCAGCTTATGTTTAACTTTAAATATCTCGAAAAACAGTGACTTTATCGTTACAAAGGAAGAGTATGTTTTTTACACAGCAAGTATTGGAGAATCGAAAAATTGTGCTAAAATGACAATTCCGCCAGTGGCGTAGAATTTAGGAAGGATCAACCTCTCACTTGCCCCTGTTGTACGCCACTGGCAGTAGCCAGAAACTTTTA
The DNA here is from genome assembly GCA_963966155.1 of Clivina fossor. Classification (NCBI taxonomy): domain Eukaryota; kingdom Metazoa; phylum Arthropoda; class Insecta; order Coleoptera; family Carabidae; genus Clivina; species Clivina fossor. The sequence goes on from OZ014567.1 coordinate 1,617,607, forward strand.
TTTAACATAATTTAGTATGGTGTACGGTACCTACATTTCCTGCCAAGTATGATAAGGATACGTCAAATAGTTTTAAAGTACTGGGCAAAAATCGTTTTTAAATTTTTATATAAAACACCCTGTAGCTCAGTAAGGAGCCACATTTTATCTCAGTGATTTGCATTAAATCTTCATATTCTGAGCCCAGGATATTCCAGTTAAAATTAGGAATAGTTATTCTGTTACATCCTGTATATTAATTAATAATTTTTAATATAATGATACCGGAAATGTTCGGTGCTGCCACCAGTGGTGTTTATTATAATTAATTATTGTATAATTATATTTATATTATTGTACTAGTTACATAATAATCTTTCTATATAGTAATGAATTATTAATATTACAATATTACAATATTAATCATAGTAAAAAATCTTTCAGAACATATTCTATTATAATAAAATAGACTTAGGTTATAATTGTGAATTAATATTTGCGTGTATATTAATAATTGATGTTTCGACGAACTCAACGTCTGTCTTTATCAGGAAAAAAAACTGATAAAAATGATATTTAAAATAAATAAAGAAAAAAATATAAAAACACGGAAACAAGTTATTAAACATAACAAAATATAAATAACTAGAACATAATATTCTGTATATATTTTTAATTAATAAATCAGAATTTTATTTAAATCATTGTTTTATACACTGATTGATGTTATTTTTTCTTTATAAATTTCTATTTTGTTTAAAAAAATTTTGTTATGCCTGTATTATTGCAAATATTATTTGTATCATTTCTTTTTGATATAAACGTAGATGCATTGATAGAGAACTATCAACCTAAAGCCGTTTTATTTTAAATAATTATTATATAATAAAAGATTACACGTTAATTGTATCTAACTAAACTATAGATAATATAGATATTGTAATAAAACTATACGCTTGACTAGTTTTAAAGATTATAGAATACTATACAGTATGTGTAAGATAATTGATTAAAACTGTTGAAATCCCTAAAAAAAAGTCACTATTTTGAGTTAATTATACACAGAAGTTAATTCATAAAGAAAATTAACAAAATTACATTTCTATGGGTAAACCCATATATATATATATATATATATATATATATATATATACATATATATAGACCACACTTTGATATTATCACATCAATACTAGGAAATTGGAATGTAAATTTTATTTTTTTTATCAGAATTTCGAACAACATTGTTCAAAATACACATCGTAAAATTTATTATTGAATTTAGGTAAAATATTCGATGTAATCAAAAAAAAATAGTAATAGAATAAATGAGAAAACCACAAGTGCTTTTTATTTTCTTATGAAAATTTGGTTACTCGTTTGAGAAAGCACTTTCGAAGCAAAAACAAATAGTATATTGCACTCGAAGAAGAATGCAATCAATGCAATTGTTTTGTTTGAATTATGTTTCGCCATTTGGCTGCCACAATTATCTCGAGTACAATTTAATAAAGAACGCTGTTCGCTTCTCTTAATATAATATGGATATTGTATTTTTTTTTCAATTTAATTTAATTTATGGTTGAGTTCCCAACTATTGAAATTTATGAAAGTCAAATATTTATTGCTACGTCACTGGTATCATCATCAAATTGCCATTACAATGTTGCAATTTGTATTAAGGTGTAGTACGCATGCGCGCTTATTATTTGTGTACGCGCATCAGTTTTGTGCTGCTATATAACTTGAGGCACCTTGTGATTTTAGAATCAGTTTTCGTTCTTTTCTCGTACGAAGCAGATGTACTTTTGGCCTGTTATTGTAGCTAAACGGGACGAGTTTTGTTGTTGTTGTTACCTGGTTTATCATATTTGGATTTCCGATTGTTCTCCAGTTGAAAGAAAAGAAGGTAAGATTATATTTTTTAGTTAATTTTAATATTATATTATCATCCATGTAATTATGGAACTTATTCAAACTAAGCCGAGATTAATATTTTTTCATACAATATCAATATGTATTTTCGTTAATGTTTTATAAAATATTTCCCCAGAAAGTATAATATTTATCGAATTAAATTACTAAACAATTTGAATTAAACAATATCTTAAATTAACAATCTGTTTTGTATCTGAATTGCTAATGAACATGCGTATATACAGTGTTTCTTTATTTTAATTTCAAAAACAAATAGTTACAAAATATATATTAATAAAAATTGTTCAAAAATTTATATAAAATGTTTTTTTAATTTTTTTTTTCAATATTTTAATAAGATTAATTGTAATTTGAATTTAAATGTCATTCTATGATACTTTAAAATTATTTAGTTTTGCTAGATATGTATGCATACACTGCTAAAAATATAATTTAAATAATTTATGTAATTTAACGCAGCTTTTAGCAGTTAAAGTAGTAACATTTTATAATTGCACTGTGATAATTTATGTAATATTATAAATTTTTTATGGAACTTACAAAATTACATAATTTTTTTTACAATATATATAATATATCAAATTTTATCTAAAACAATCGTCTGCTTTGAATTGAAATTTTTCTTCCATAAATTTTGTTTTAATTTTTAATCAACTAGGTTATATTTTCTAAAACATCAAGAAAATTTCATTAGATATTATATATTTGTATTATGTTAATTGTTAAATTACTTATTAACGTAATTTAACAATTAACTTTAGCAAGGTAATTTTACCATAAATTTACTCGCACAAATATTTGTAAAAAGAAAATAAATATATTTTTTTAAATATCTAATATTCGAATATTTTAAACTTAGGGAAACTTATATTAAAATAATGCTTGTCTTACAAATTAGTGGTAATTTATAGTAGAAATATAAAAAAAAATTACCAATAAATATAAAATAATATATGTTTTTTTTTTATCGATTTTGAAATAGTATTAAACGCGAGCCACAATTATCTTATTTATTCTTATTTATTTATTATTTTTTCTATTTTATGTTTATCGTTTATTATCTTCTTTTGCATTATTATTATTGTTTACATTATCATTAAATATTACAAAATTTATTATAGGTAACTTTAATATTTTTGTAGAAATACATGAAAAATTAAATTTTTTCTCAACATTTATAGGTATATCACATAAGATATATTTAATATTTCATAACTTTGATATTATTATTCTGATATTTTTTTGTTTCGTTATTTATTTTCGTTAGATTTATCGTAATATATTAACTGAACAATTATTAAAAACCAAATTTAGGTTTCGAGAAAAAAATTGGTAATCGAACTTAATTTATATTTATTAATGAATATTTTAAAAACAAATGATTAAATTTGTGATTTAAACTCTGTTATTTAATAACTTTTAATATACCGGGTGTTCATTAGTTAAGATCGTATGGGCGTTTAACATGCATTTTCGATTATTTGCGATATACTTTATTCTCGAGTTAAATTCGGAGAAACACTTAGAATACTTTACGATAGGGCATAAAAAAATCTATAATTTGGTTTTAGCTTTAATTTGCTAGCATGTGTCGTTTGGGCGCTAGAATATTTTCTCGATTTTCTGGTTTTTATTTGTTTTTCTCAAAAACTATGAGCTGTATGAAAATAAGCATGATATGGCAAAATGCGGAACAATGAGTACGATAATTGAATAAAGAAACCATTATTCTAGGATAAATCTTTTAGTAAAACTAAATTTTTGAAAATTTGTTAATTTGCTCAAAAAAATTCAGTAAACTAGAAAAAAAAATAGCTATATAATAGCTAAGTAACTTTTTTCTCCAGCTCATTTGGTTTGACAGAAAAAATTATTGATATTTAATATTTTTTGCATTTTAATTTATTTTTTCTATCCTGTCGAACCAGATTCAGTTACAGAAAAAAGTTACTTAGCTATTATGTAACTTTTTTTTTTCTCTATTTTACTGAATTTTTTCAGATTTTGTTGAGCAAAATTTAAAAAATGTCTTATTTTGAAAAAATCGCAAGGGTACCCCTTTGAGAGATTTACAAAAATTCAATTTTTACTTTTTTTTCCACTAAACATTGCAACCTAGAATAATGGTTTCTTCACTCAATTGTAGTACTCAATGTTTGACATGTTCCCATACCATGCTTATTTTCCTACGCCTCATAGTTTTTAAGAAAAAAAACCAAAAAATCAAAAAAAAATTTTAGCGCCCAAACGGAACATGCTAGCAAATTAACATTAAAACTAAATTATACAACTCTATGCTCTATCGAAAAGTATTTTAAGTATTTCTCCGAATTGAACTCGAGAAAGAAGTATATCGCTAATTATCGAAAATACATGTTAAACGCCCATACGAATTTAACAAACAAACACCCGGTATATATATATATATATATATATATATATATATATATATATATATATATATTAGAGTATTTAGTATTTTAAAAATAGCATTTTAGTATTTCTATATCTAATTATATAATATATTTTACAAATTTTTAAATAAAAAATTATTCATGTTTTTGTTTGTTTTGTTTTTAGGTATTATTCGTCTCGTCTCTCGAGGCAGACAAATCAGACCAGTTTGAGCAAAAACACAGTACCGTACCCCCGATAAATTTTCAGCTTTACTATAAAATAATAGAGAAGGTAAGCAGCTATTATTTGTGTTATATTTGTTTTTTTAATTCGAATAATTCGAAGAATTTCAATCACTCAACTTAAATATATTAGAGGAATTATTTTGCTCAGTTTTTCATCAAAAATGCAGAAGTATAATATGCCAAAACACACGGTCTCCGAAAATTTTACTTGCGTAGCCTTACTGGAAATTTTTTAATTAGGCCGTTTGAATATGTATATATATTACTTGTTTTATAAGAATTGATTGGTCAAGTATACAATTTCTGAAAAATTTTACATTATTATACATATTGCCTATATTATTTTAACTAGACTTTAAGTGGAAATTAATAAATGTAATTGGTCAATTAATTTAATTTAACTTGCTAATATGTAACATTGCACATATCGGAGATATTGAGTATTTCGTTTGGTCAAAGAGAGTTTTTTTTATTTGTCAAATAAAAAATTAGCATATATTATAAAAAAGTTATCAGTGTTTCTTTTTAATTAGGTCGTATTTTAATTAGAATTAATTAAATAAAATTTTAAACGTTTTAATGTATACGGATTTTTGTCTATTTTTTGTTAAACAATTTAAATTATATATACTCTTAAATTTCATAATTTTTTTTTTCTTTAAATATTTTGTATTTTTTTTTTGTATTTGATACGTTAGAGTAAAAACTGTATTGGCTAGACAAAATAATGATAAAAATATAGTGGAAAATTAATTTGTTATTTTCTCTGTTTTTCTAATTAAAGGTAAATCGCTGACAAAAAAACGTAACCTCATTCCGAAGTAGCTAAAATGTCTCTCTCCATCGAGGTATTGACGAAGCTGAAATGCAGCCAGTGCGAGGGATATTTGTCATGCGGTCCCGTTTACATTGCCGAGGATAGGAGTAAGTTTTGCGGCAGATGCACGGTGCCCGAAGAAAAATCAGTTGTACGAGAAGTTGACTACGAATTACTGGCGGAATCTCATCAATTCCCCTGTAATAATCTGGCAGCTGGTTGTAACAAACAAATACCATTCAACGATAAACATCATCAGACAGTCTGTGGCTATCGTCAGTTGATATGCCCGATTGGAGTGAACTGCGAATGGCTTGGGATGAAAAATCAACTACTGGCACATTGCGAAGCAGAACATCCCAGTCAGATACGAGAAAATGGCTGCACCTTTAAACACAATATTACAAGTTCATCGCAACAGACGTATCTCTTGGTTATATGTCGTATATTATTTCTTCTTCACACTAAAGTGTGTCTAGAAACGAAGAAGATTTATCATAGTATACGACATTTGACGGGAACACCTCGTCAAGGTGATGTAAAATACGATCTAATTGTTACTAAAGGTGATAATAAAATAATTAGTTCAAATACAGTTGCTGATGAAGGTGTTCGTGTCCTGCAGCATGATACGTCTGTTGCGCATGATATAAATTCGTTGATTAGTGTCTTGGGTGGTTACAATGGCACCCAATTTAAACTAAATGTGACTGGTGATTTTGTGAATGTAAACAAAGACGACGAATGTGTAATGTGTCGAGGTGCAAAAGGTGTTGTTAAGGAAAAGAAGTATCCGTGTTTTGCTGGTTGGTTGTGTTGTAAATGTGCTACCGAACAAGTAGTATGTACAAAGAGAGATGGTTGTACAAGAAAAGATATTCCTAGTAAAATTATCAAACATAATCAGTATTATTGTCCAAATAGGCTTAATGTTATGTCATTCAGTTATGGAAGTGAATTTGAAATTAGTTTTACCGATACTTGGACGACATGTTCCTTTCGGATTTGGTATTTCAAATATCGTAAAACTAATTTCCATTATGAATTTACTTTAATCACAAATTGGCATTCAACGCAATTAGATTCCTCCATGTTTTCACTACAATTACGTGTAGCTAATCAAAGTGGCACAAGAACATTAGAACCAATCGCATTAATCCGTTCATATGGTGTAGAAGACTTCTACGCTCGTATTGATCAGAATCAGCTACCTTATCATTCCGAATCGAAATATTTTGCTAAATTAACATATAAAGTAAAATTAATATAGAATTACATAAACTTACAAATACATAATGCATAAAAATTTAGTGAAAAATTTAATTACATTTTATATTTTGATTCAGTTTATTTATATATATATATATATATATATATATATATATATATATATATATATATTAAATTTATGTAAATGTATCTATGTGCACATGTGCGTGTGGGTATTTGTCCGTTTGTATAATAAGAGACAATTAATTGTTTATCATTTATTAATTAGTTTATAATTAATCATTTATATATATATATATATATATATATATATATACATATATATATATATATATATATAAAGTGTTTGTGTGTGTGTGTGTGTGTGTATAATTATAATAGAAATGCAATAAAATTTACTTGAAAAAATAAAAACGATTTTTTTTGAAAATAAAAATTATCAAAACAACTGACATAAAAATATTAAATAAAAAAAATATTATAGAAATTTTATAACTTTGTGAACAATATTATAAAATTGCAATAAAATATTATAATGTTATCAAATATATTAAAACCTTGTGATAAATATCATAATCTTGCGAATAACAAATAAATTTGTGAAAAATATAAAATAAATTTAAGAAAAAATATATATATGTATGTTAATGTACGTAAAAAAAAATTTTTTTTCAGTCGTGGCTAAAATCGATAAATTTACATCAGAAAAACATTAGATATAATATTTTTTGCTGATGGTTTAACGATAGTAACAGATTCCTCTCTAGAAAAATTAAATTTTCGGAAAGCGCGCGTTAATACGTACACGGTATAAACGATATAATGTATTAACACGCATTTTTCGAATATTTCACTTGTGTAAAGAGGAACCTGTTACTCTCCTAAAAATAAGCAAAAAATATATAAATTTTATATATAGCTTGATTAATTTTAATAGAAATGTAATAATTGTTTTTCGAAAATGTTGAATATGCAATAAAATATACTTGATAAAATGAAAACGATATTACATATTGTTCGATAAATATTTATTATCTTAACCATGTGATTAACTAAGCGATTAGATTGTCAAAGTACGCTTTAATTAATAAAGAATAAAAAACGTAAAAATTAAATGTATTTTCATAAAAATTACATTTAGAAATACATATTTACTAGTTAAATCACATGGTTAACTATGCGTTTAAATTGTCAAAACACACTTAATTATCTTATTAACTAAATCATTTGATTAAGGACGTGATTAGAATGCCAAAACATACTCTTTTGATTAATCAATAATATTGTAAAAATATTAAACGCATTGTTAATACTTAATCATGTAGTTAACTATGTGTTTAAGTTGTCAAAACACAGATTTTAAATAATTACAAATAAAAAAAAATAAATAAAAATTATTATTCTTGGAGGTTTTTAACCGACTTCTTTGTAAAATTTTCCCGGCAAGCGACGCATAGGTTCCCGTCAAATTTCTCACTCTCGGCCCGGCGAAATATTTTCATTGTAAATTAATTGTAAAAGTTATTAATTTTTATAATTTTTTTACAACAATTTTTTTAGTAAATATTTAATTATAATTTATTTTATGTGTAAATGTCCACTACAAATATACATTGTGTACCTAATTGAGTGCATGTTATAATATTAAAATTATTATAGTTTAAAACTATCTTAATTATAATATTTAATTAGTATTTATTAATTATTTTTTAAATACAAAATATAATAATGTATATTGCACAAAAAAAAAAATTATGTAATTAATTATTTGTACAGAAATTAAATTATAATTAAAGAATTATTTTAATGTACAAATCTCTTTTTTTTATTTTGACAAAATAAACATTCTGTAGACACTTAATATATATAATTTTATAGTCATTGTATGTATGATCCTACAAACACATTATCTATAAGTTTCTCTAGACTCCTTGTATATTTGAACATAAAAAAAATTACAATTTAATCATTATTAATTAAATTTTTTTTTATTTATCGTAATTATCTCAGATTTTTTAAATATGCTTAATTAATTATAATTCGAAAATAAACTTAAAATTTATTTGTGTACTTTTAAATATTATTATTGCGTTCCCATAAATTTTTATTTTATCTTGTATTTATTCATTTACATTGATAAATTTATTAGTAAAATATTACGTATTTCTATTGATTAGTATAATATATATATATATATATATATATATATATATATATATATATATATATAATATTTTACAACATATTTAATTAACAAATGTTTATTAAATTTTTGCCCAAAAAATCTTTCTCTATTCTTGTCTGATAAAATTGTATTGTGTTTGCATTTTAATTATAATTTATATATACTTATCACAAAAACCACTTAAAACAATTTTCTTATCGATATTAACTGATAATATTTTTACAAACACTCGACTAATGTTGCAGTTTTTTTCGGAAAAATAATTAGAAATAAACACGTAATAAATGCAATTATCAAATATAAATAATAAGAATATAGTTTCTAGACACATTGCATATGTAATTCTACAAACATATGGAACATAATTTTTTTTGGACACATTGTATGTCATTCTACAAAAACATGGCATATAAAATTCTGCAACGAAAATTGTACCTGATTGGCACAAACCGTTACATAATCTGCCATTTGATGGTTCGTTCAATGGAAATGTCAAAATGGGGCGCCACACAATTTTTAATTTAAAGCTCATTTTTCCAAATTGTAATAATTTTCGGGGTAGAATGTGCAAGAACAATAAACCCAAAATGGGTAATGGGTAAAAATGAAATAAAACCGAGAGACTGAATTTTTAAAGAATTTTTAAAGAATTTGAACAAATTTCGTAAATTTGGCAATTTTTAAAGAATTTGAACAATTTTTATAAACAAAATTAAATATTTGTTAGATATTATTATTTTTGAAATTTTTTTAACAATTTTAAAAAAATTTCAACAAATTTAGAGTCTGGTGTGTAGGTTGTGTATTGTTTTTTTGGATGATTTTTTAATTATTTTCTTTTTTAAATAAGTTAATGATTTGACTTGAAACTTGGCTAATTTTAGTAAAACTAATATAATTATATGATGGTTGTTGCGTATTTGTGTTACACACAATCTACACACCAGATTCAAAGAAGCGACACCACTAACATCTAATTGTAACACGATGTATTCCATCAAGTGCTCGTGTGACAAAGTGTACATAGGTACTTCATCACAGAAATTAGTCAGTAGAATTACAAAACACAAAAGCGATGAGAAAAAAACTAAGAAAACTAGTGCACTGGCTGTACACTTACGGACAACAAGACACACGGCATGTTATGATCAACCTACAATATTGGGAAAAGAAAACAATTATTTAAAAAAGTTACAATTAGAATCTTTTCACATCAACAAGAACAAACATCAAATTATCAATAAGACAAGAGTAGAAGTATATGGGTAAACCCACTTTGACATTTCTCAGAAATTTGGAAACACTGTATTTTAATAATATTATAATTTATGTGAGCACTAGGAGATACTTTTATGAAAATTTGATCGAAATCGAATAAATAATGTAGCCACAATAAATTTTTTAAAAAATTTGTGATTTTTTCTCGATAAGTTAGCAACACTGTATTTTGTTAAAATTGCATAATTTATTTAAGCACTAGGAAAAACTTTTATGAAAATTTGATTAAAATCGGTTAAATAAAATGGTCATAATAAATTTTTAAAATTTTTAGTAATTTTTTTCTCGGAAAGTTGGCAACACTGGCTATTAATAAAATTATATAATTAATGGGAGCATTAGGGAAATCTTTTCTGAAAATTTGATCAAAATCGGATAAATAACGTAGCCAATATGAATTTTTTAAAATTTTAGTAATTTTTTTCTCGGAAAGTTGGCAACACTGGAAAAAACCAAAACCACATGACCATCTTGGGTACTAGACAAATTTATCCTGAAAATTTCATTAAAATCGGTTGAACCGTCTAGTTGCGGCCACAAAATTTTGACTTACGACCGAGCGAGCGAGCGAGCTGACGACGCACATTCATACACCCACTTACAAATTAAGTTCAGATTCGTCATCTAGAGGCTATATGAAGGATTTCTATACAATTTTATTTTTTTTGAAAATGTTACAGACACCGTGCCAAACGCTATACCACTTTTTCCTTGCAGTCAAAGTGGTAAAAACTGACATCACAAACACATATAATATTTATGCCAACTTAATTCTAATTAGTGACAAACAAAAACAAAAAAAAACACTAATTATGAGCACTGTAACTTTATTACGCCAAATTTAAACAGTGGACTTGTAACTAAATTATGTTTGTTGTTTTAATTATCATTTTCAAATTTTCGTAATTTTACTAGTTAGTTAGGACAAGTTTATAAGAGTTTTTTCAAAATTAAAAAAAAAACAGTTAAATTTTTGTAAAATTGTTTAATGTAGTTTTAATTTAGTGTTATAATTGTGGCGTTAAAAAATTTTATATTCTGACAAGCTTTTAATTTATTTATACTATTTATTAATATTTTAATTTATTTATACTATTTATTAATATTTTAATTTATTTATTATCAACTAATTATTATTTTAACTTTATGTCCATTGCATTTTATACACATACAATTAATTTAAATATTTACAATACATATAATATGCCAGAAGAAGTTACAGTAATTTTAAACTGATAAACTACATTATTGTCATTCATACTTGTAAGTTCTACATTATTTTCAATTGTGTTAATGATTGCTAATTGGCTTTATACAGGGTGTAACAGAATAACTATTCCTAATTTTAACTGGAGTATCCTGGGCTCAGAATATGAAGATTTAATGCAAATCACTGAGATAAAATGTGGCTCCTTATTGAGCTACAGGGTGTTTTATATAAAAATTTAAAAACGATTTTTGTCCAGTACTTTAAAACTATTTGACGTATCTTTATCATACTTAGCAGAAAATGTAGGTACCGTACACCATACTAAATTATGTTAAATAAAAGTTTCTGGCTACTGCCAGTGGCGTACAACTGGGGCAAGTGAGAGGTTGATCGTTCCTAAATTCTACGCCACTGGCGGAATTGTCATTTTAGCACAATTTTTCGATTCTCCAATACTTGCTGTGTAAAAAACATATTCTTTCTTTGTAACGATAAAGTCACTGTTTTTCGAGATATTTAAAGTTAAACATAAGCTGCACCCTTGGGATTTTTTCAAAATTTGCTCAAAAAAATCTGAAAAAATTCAGTAAAATAGAGAAAAAAATTAGCTACATAATAATTAAGTAACTTTTTTCTCTAACTCATTCTGATTTGGCTGTAAATATTATTAAAAATAAAAAAAATAAAATGCAAAAAATTCTAATTTTCAATAATTTTATATAAATAAATTTTTTTATACAATTTTATACTTTATATTATATATACTATATAAATAAAGATTATTATTATTATATTACTTGTAATAACTTCTTCTGGTGGCGGTTTTTCATCTTCTTGTACTGATTCTTGTTTAATCGCTTTTTCTTCTTCTGTTTTCGGTTTCTTTCTCATGCCAAATAATTCGGCAACATTTATTTTTCGTTTTCTTTCGCGACGTTCCTCTTTCGATCCGACAACGGGATCAAACAAGGGCGATGCATGCGCCACTGGTGGAGGTTTAATAATTGGAATTGGATCGGTAGTTTTCAGTTTCGATATTTTCGATGCTTTTAAAACTTTAGAAAAACCATCATCGAACAAGACATCATACATATCTGTAATTAAATTACTTGCTCAATAATAATATACAGTAATTAATTCTACTGTTAGTAACAATGACGGGTGCCGACTTTTCAGTCATCTTCAGATTTTCTGTGTTTATCGAACCACAAATACGGTGCAAATTCAGAAAATCTAAAGATGACTGAAAAGTTGAAACAATAACAAACCTGATAGGGAATTTAATAACGCAGGTTCGGAACCCAAGAATAACATTTAATCTTTTGACATTAATATATATACAATAGCAATGAATTTATATGATAGATAAATTTTGCAAAATCAGTTGCGAGGCGTGGCATTTAAACTAACGTAAATAAAGAATTACGAATTCTTAAAAATTAACCAATAAATTATTAGTTTCATGATCAATATAATAGTAATTTTACTTTATTTATAATAAAGTAGTAAGAGAAGATAAATTTTAAGATGTAATTTTTAATTATTAATAGAAAATGGAACAAATTTATTTAATGTTTATCATTATCAATTGATTTGAGTATACTAACGCATAATACTCTTATTTATAATAATTTCGCAACCTATTTTAAAGATTTATATTTTTGATTTATATTTTATCGTGTACATATAAAAAATAGGAGCATAGTATTAAAATTATATAATTTATAATGTAAATATAGGTTATGTTCATAAAATTTTGTAACAAAAATTTTCTATTGTGTAAAATAAATTCTTATCTTACCAAATTTGTACAATTTTAGTAAAATAAGTAAAAATTGTATGTGTTAAACACTCACCGATATCAAGAACTTGCCGAATTGTGCCAGGATATTTATTATAACTGGCAACCCAAGTAGCCATACACTTTTCACCAACAATAAATGTTTCTACATGTGGTCGCAGTTGATAAGGCCGTAATCGCGAACTCTCCATCGGAATCCATTCATTCGCCCGATTCAAATGTTTATCAAACTCGACAAATACTTCGTTTTCATCGTAATCAACTTCTAAAATCGTTGCCGGATACCATTTCTCATTGAAATCATTTGCTTCGATTCTGGTACCGGGAAAAAAGTTAATAGCAACCGATGTTTCAGTTTTTATCTCCGGCAAGACTTCATTAATCTCCGGTTCACTTTTAATTGTTGTTGCAAGCTCATCAAATGTTTTCTCGGCAGGTTTTCCAATCTCTTCATCCGATTCACAGACTTCTTTTTTAATTTTCAAAACAACTGCTTCAATTTGACTGTTTGTACATTTAGTTTCAGTTGTATTAGTTGTATCTGGTTCGGATTTAACTTCAACGTCACCATTTTCACTTGGTGGTGCTGATAATTTAGCAAGGCTCTTAGTCCATGGAAATACGGAAGGTAAAGCGCCTTGTCTCAACATATATTTCGTACCTTTAAAATTACAAAAATCCGTTCGACGAAAATGTCTAGAGCATACGTATAACACTTTGTTGACTTGTCTCTCTTCTGGAATGCGACATAATTCTATCCACTTTGGTCGCAAATCCGAGTGAAATGGCATTTTGTAAAATGTAACCCCATTGTCTTCAGGACGTACGGAGGCCGATGGACAATCCAATACGTTGCATTTACGTCCCATTGCTCCTTGTTATATCCTATTATATTAAACAATTATACTTCTGCCTTAAACAGTAAAAGAATAAAAGCACTTATGACACAAACTTGAATGTTTGATGCAAGCCTTCTTTGCAAACTTCAACAACAAAAACAACGCACATAACCTTTGTTTCGGGCACGTTCTGAATTGTTATAATTTGTTATTGTTACATAATTAATTAAAAAAGTTAATTATACGTTACGAAATAAATATGTACATATTTAAATTTATTTCTATTCTATTATTTTTACAATATTTCTAGATTAATAAGTTGCTGACAATGTACAAATGATTGCGGTGCTGTCATCTATAAACTAACAACTGAACTAATGTTTTGAATTGGTATTAGAATTTATTAATAGAGGGCACTGTAATATAAAATTTAAAAAAATTAAAATATTCAATTAATAAATAATAGAAGTATTTTTTTGCATAACATTTTCACTTAGTGTTGAAATATAAAATGATTAGCATACATAATTAGCATTTATTTTAATAAACAATTCTGGCTCATTTTATAACATGCACACTGAGAAAAATGGATATTTACGGTAAATATATTTATATTTACGGTAAATATATTTTATATTTAAAAAAGTGACACAAACACAAGATATTAAAATTAGCAACATAAGTATATTAAAAAGTTAGCTATAAATAGTGTTGGCGTAAAAATATAGTGTTGTTAATTTAAATATCACACATTGTTATTCTTAATATATAATATATTAGCACATATTATATTGTATAATAAAATTTAAAATACGGTATACTTACCATAAATATATGCATATCATAAATGCAAATATATAGGTATATTTAAAATAAATAATTGGGATATTAAATATAAAAATAATTATTTAAAAAAACATTGTATCAATTTATCGGTTTCCATTTTTATAACTGACTATAGAGTGTCAACTTTTCAAAATATTTCGTTTCTTCTATATGACTTTGAGGTTAAATTTGTTTTTATACATTTTATGTAAAAATTAATTCATAAATATTTTAAAATTGTCGAAATGTTGATCACTTTATAATCCATTAATAAAAACGAAAACCGATAAATCTCGTTAAAATATTTTTTCTTATTTAATTAATATTAATGATATACATATAGATAATATTAACTATTTTATAATATATAATATATACTTAATTATTTACTTAATATTACTTAATATTACTTAATTCTTTGCAAATTTCAGAAATTAAATTATTAAATTCTATAACTATGTTTTGAACTAAATTTCTTGGATATATATTTTTTGCATATAATAAACAGAGAAAAATACAGATTTGTTTTTGTATAATGTTTTCCAGGTTCCATTTCAAACTACAGTTATCAAATTCAGAATGAATTTCAATAGCATTATTAACAGATATATTTTTAAAACGTGGCTTCGAATATGCTTACGAAAAGAATTTAATCGTGAAAATTTGCGTTTACAAAAGGTTTCTGCACATTTATATATACACCATTTTCTTTTAAATTATGTTTGTTTCACAAATGACCAATAAAATTTTTTACATTTGCGGCACAATAATTACATATGTAATAGTTTGGCATCTTGTGAACATATAAACTTTATATATATTCTAGTTCTTTTGATAAAGTTGCCACAGATGGATAATCTACGTCAAATTCAGTCTTAATATTGTACACTTCCTGCTGAATAAACATCCATACATGCTTACATTCAGCTGGATACTGAATTTGTAACGAAAAAAATATTTTATAGAAAATGTCTAAGGCCATTAAAGGTAACGAAATATTATAAAAACTATTATTAATTGTAACATAACAAGTTTGAATATTACTTAAATGTCCGACGATTACAATGAAGGGTTGTAAAGTCAATCCGCGTTCAGTTAAATTCTTTTGTCGTTCTTCTAGTTTTAGGTGAACTTCTCCAGAGATCTGCAGACAGATAAATATTATGTAGTATATTAAAAAACAAATTTATATACTGTATGCCTACCTTAACGTGTATAAGAAAGCTTTCTGCTATTTCTAGTTTCGAAGGCCGGAATTTTTTTCTCTTTTTTAAAGAACTTATTGTGCAAGGGGGAAATAATAGTAGAAATGTAATCATAGATAAGGTATTGATATCTAAATATATAAGTTAAATTAATTAAGTGTTTTTATAATAAATTCAAACATTACCTTTTGTCTCACTGTTCACATTTATATTTTGTTTTTTAGCAAGTTTAATTATTTTTTCTGCTAGAACCGGCCATTTTTCATATAAACAATTTGACCTCTGTCAAATTTTCCAATGCTTGGAATTAATAATTGCATTGTATTTTCGGTTAGTAGGCTGAAAGCTTCTTCATCAATATCAGCATCTATATTACATTATCTTAATATTAGTTCTCGTATTATAAAACCAAATAAAATAATAACATACCTTTAAAACTAGGGCAAAAATTTTCAAAATCTTCTAGATCTTTCTGTGATAAAACTGGCTGATTATAGCAATGATATCTTTAAATAATAATTAAAAAAAACAAAATTAGTGTTGTCCTCCCCTAGCATGTAAAATATTTAATACTAACCTTACTAATCGCTTACAAGCATCTGCTTTACTTGCAAACCAACCTTTAAAACTAGGGCACATATCTTCAAAGTCCCACTTTATTAACAACTCTTGCACGAATTTGTCACACATTTCAATTATAATAATTATATATTCTTATTATATTAGGTATTTTATGAACAATAAACGAACAGAAACTTCGCCAGTGATGTTGTTACCTTACTGCGTATTTTATGAATAACAGAAACACGTGCTTGCCCGTTCGTTAGACAAATAAACATACAATGTATTCAGTTTAATGTTATAGATATTTGAATTTAATATACAAGATATTTAATTTAATATTTGTATAAATTTGTATATATTCGTAAATATTCGTAAATGCAATATACGAAATTTTAAATATGCAGATATTTGGTTTAAGTATATATTGGTTAACCATAAGTATATTTTTAAATTGAATTTACATGTATCATAGTTTTAAATATTTGCAGGGTTAGTTTAATAACAAGCATATTTAAATTAAATATCTTATTTTTAAATATACAATTTTAAATATCCATTTTTCTCAGTGCATTCAAATAAATCTTTTCAACAGCAAACGTTCATTAGACCCAGTCATAACCTTGTGAAAAACAGTCATAATCTTGTGAAAAACTTTATAATCTTGTAAAAAACAGTCATAACCTTGTGAAAAACACTCATAATCTTGTGAAAAACTTTTTAATCTTGTAAAAAAACAGACATAACCTTGTGAAAAACACTCATAATCTTGTGAAAAACTTTATAATCTTGTAAAAAACAGTCATAACCTTGTGACAAACACTCATAATCTTGTGAAAATCAGTCTTAATCTTGTAAAAAAAACAGTCATAACCTTGTAAAAAATGCTCATAATCTTATGAAAAACTTTATAATCTTGTAAAAAAACAGTCATAACCTTGTGAATAACACTCATAATCTTGTGAAATACTTTATAATCTTGTAAAAAACAGTCATAACCTTGTGAAAAACACTCATAATTTTGAAAAAAACTTTATAATCTTGTAAAAAACAGTCATAACCTTGTGAAAAACAATCATAATCTTGTGAAAAACTTCATAATCTTGTAAAAAAAAACAGTCATAACCTTGTGAAAAACAGTCATAACCTTGTGACAAACACTCATAATCTTGTGAAAAACTTTATAATCTTGTAAGAAACAGTCAAAACCTTGTGAAAAACCGTCATAACTTTGTGAAAAACAGTTGTAATTTTGTGAAAAACTTCATAATCTTGTGTATATTTACAACAAAATGGAGGACATTTTGAACTTCTGCTGCCAAAAAAACATGATTTTGCTGACTAATGAATCTATTAGTATTTTGTATGATTCTTTTGAAAGTTGTAAATTTTCATTGAGTTTGATTTTAAAGTGACTTTAAGTGGTGATCGTGAATTTGCGAAGAAAATGTTGTAGCAAAAGTTGGTGTTAGTCAGTTAAGATGCGGTTCGGAGCCATTGCGGAGCGAATGCGTCTAATGTACGTTTGCTGTTGAAAAGATTTATTTGAATGATTTTGATGGTATACGTTTGCCCAGTGGATCAGTCCGATGAGTAGTTGGAGGGGTGGTATGATTGAAAGGGTGGCTTGTTTGCAGCGAAACTTTCTTAGTAGTAGAAATAAAAGCGAGCATGCAATGAGAGGAGGAATTATGAATGTGGATGAAGCGAAAGTTGCTTGTTTGCGGATAGGAATATGTTTGGAGGCGACTGATTTTTTGTGATAATTAAAAGAGTTTGTGTCACACTCTGCTAGAGTACATGGCGTGTGATTGTGTATGTACGTACGTATTTTATAAATTTAAATTCGGCCGGTTTTAAAATTTTATAACAATATTTACAATAAAAGTGCACTGTAACAAATCGGTGTAAATTACAATGATAATCTTGGTAATTTTACCATAAATTTCACTGTAATTTTCATTATTTTTTTTGTAAATTTACTAAAATCTGTAAATATTACAGAAATTTTCTAATATTATGTGAATTTTACAATTTTTATGTATTTTGTACATTTGAATACTTATTTTATGTAATTATACAAATATTTTTCTATAAAAATGTAATATTTACAACATTAAATGTAAATATGTACGCATAAATGTAATATTTACATTCGCAAATGTAATAATTACTTTAAAAAGTGGAAATATGATAAGTAGTTATGTAAATTAACTTAGAGAAATGTAATATTGAAATGTGTTACATATTTTAATTGTAATTTCACATACAAAAATAATTTTTGTAAAAATACATTTTGTTGTAAATTTATAATGATTATCGTTGGCAACAAAGTGTCCAATGATTTTCATTGTAAAATTTTTTTTACAGTGTGTAGTATTATAATAATGTTACAAGAATATTTAAATACATACATACATATATACACAATCACGCCATGTACCCTAGCAGGGTGTGGCACAAACTCTTTTCATCATTCCGAAATCAGTCGCCTCTAAATATTCCTATCCGCAAACAAGCAACTTTTGTTTCATCCACATTCATAATACTTGTCATACATGCTCTATTTTATTCCTACTACTTGGAAACTTTCGCTCACGCAAGCCACTCTCTCAATCATACCACTCCAACTACTCATCGGACGTCCAACGTATACTATCAAAATCATTCAAATAAATCTTTTTAACCAAACGTTTATTAGACGCATTTGCTCAACATGTCCGAACCATCTTAACTGACTAACACCAACTTTTGCTATTTTCAATTTCACACTCATCATACACTAATCGTATTTTGTAGCCCCGATCTCTCCTATAGTTACACCCAGCTATCCCACGTAAAAATCTCATTTCCACAGCAATCATTTTTCGTTTATGTTTGTGCAACCAAAGGCAATATTCACTACCATACATCAACGTAGGCACCAAAACTGCATTGTATAAAAAGCATATATGAGATATATAATGAATGTGGATCAAGCTAAAATTACTTTGTCTGGATAAGAATGTTTGGAAAAAAAATAATAATAACAAGATTAGAAGTATATGGGTAAACCCATATATAGACTACTTTGACATTTCTCGGAAAGTTGGCTGAACACTGTATTTTAATAATATTATAATTTATGTGGGCACTAGGACATACTTTACGGAAAATTTCAGCTAAATCGAATAAATAATGTAGCCAAAATGAATTCTTAAAAAAATTTGTAATCTTTTTCCTTGACAAGTTGGCAACACTGTATTTTGTTAAAATTGTATAATTTATTTAGGCATTAGGAAAATCTTTTATGAAAATTTGATTAAAATCGGTTAAATAAAGTGATCATAATAAATTTTTTAAAATTTTAGTAAATTTTTTTCTCGGAAAGTTGGCAACACTGTATTTTGTTAAAATTACATAAATTATATGATTGCTAGGAGAATCTTTTGTGAAAATTTGAGTAAAATCGGTTAAATAACATGGCCATAATAAATTTTTAAAAACTTTAGTAATTTTTTTTTCGGAAAGTTGGCAACACTGGATATTAATAAAATTATGTAATTAATGAGAACATTAAAAAAATCTTTTCTGAAAATTTGATTAAAATCGGATAAATAACGTAGTCAATATAATTTTTTAAAAATTTTGTAATTTTTTTCTCGGAAAGTTGGCATTACTGGAAAAAACCAAAACCACATGACTATCTTGTGCACTAGACAAATTCATCCTGGAAATTTCATTAAAATCGGTTGAACCGTCTAAGAGAAGTTGCGGCCACAAAATTTTGACTGATCGAGCGAGCGCGCTGACGACGCACATCCATACACCCACATAAACTAAGTTCAGATTCGTCATCTAGAGGCTATATGAAGGATTTCTGTACACAATTTTGTTTTTCTTGCTAATGTTACAGACAACGTACGCGCACGCTATACCACTTTTTCCTTGCAGTCAAAGTGGTAAATAAGAATGACACATATAAAATTAAATATAATTCTTTATTTAAATCTAAGTTAAAGGACCAATAATAAATGATTCTTTTCGGAAATTTTATTCAAAATATTCTTCTCGTATAACATAAGCATTAAAGCCTTTATGTTTGCTGTTAAATAGATTTATTTGAATAATTTTGATGGTATACGTTTGCCCAGTGGATTAGTCCGATGAGTAGTTGGAGTGGTATGATTGAGAGAGTGGCTTGCTTGCAGCAAAAGTTTCCAAGTAGTAGGAATAAAAGAGAGCATGTATGAGAGTTGGAATTAAGAATGTGGATGAAATTGCAAAAGTTGCTTGTGCTGGATAGAAATATGTTTGAATAGACGACTAATTTCGGGATGAGTGGAAAGAGTTTGTGCCACACCCTTTTGAGGAAATTTTAATTAATTTTATGGTATATTTTTGTCGCTCTAGACAACTCTAGCATTCCTGCCCGTTATGATCGCTGTGGACTACGGTCATATTGTGAGCATTGCTTCAATGGCTGCTCTCACTGCGGTATTAAAAAACTGGTTGGTTATTGTTCATCGAATCAAGCCGCGGTTGGTTACGATGAGGCACTTCGAGTCGAATTAGAAGCACAAGCTAATTTACATATTTACAATTTTATTTGATATATTCATTATTAATTTTGTTCGCCGACAACTTTCCCAACTAGGTCCGAACAAGTACGCATGCGCATTTTAATTTTTAGCGTTTACAAATGCTCATAATTGTAAGGCAAAATGTTACTGCGCATGCGTTCTTTGTCTGGAACTAGTTGGGATGTTCCGCGAACAATGCTATTATAGACGGAGATGGGTATAATATACACTTCACTTTGAATAACTACTCAAGAGAACTAAGAAATACTTCTGGAGACATCTAGTGAGTAACAAGCGAACTAAAGGTTTAGTTCGCTTGTTACTCACTAGATGTCTTTAGAAGATTTACTAAAAATCACCAACAACATATATATTTAATGCGATAGGAAAATATTAGATTTTTAACACATACATACATACATACATACACTGTAAAAGAATTTTACAATGAAAATCATTGGACACTTTGTTGCCAACGATAATCATTGTAAATTTACAAAAAATGTATTTTATATGTTAAATTACAATTAAAATATGTAAATACATTTTAATATTACATTTGCTAAGGAAATTTACATAAAACTACTTGTAATATTTGCACTTTTTAGAGTAATTATTACATTTGTGAATTTAAATATTGCATTTATGCGTACATATTTATATTAATAAATGTAACAATTACATTTATTGTTGTAAATATTACATTTATTAATGTAATTATTACATTTACTAATGTTATTATTACATTTATAATTTTTTACATTTTTATAAAAAAATATTTGAATAATTACATAAAATAAGTATTCAAATGTGAAAATACATAAAAATTGTAATATTCAAATAATATTATAAAATTTCTGTAATATTTACAGATTTTAGTAAATTTACAAAAAAAAAATACAGTAAAATTTATTGTAAAATTACCATGATTATTGTTGTAAATTTACACATTTACAATCACGCCATGTACCCAAAAGGGTGTGGCACAAACTCTTTTCAACATTTCGAAATCAATCGCCTCCAAACATATTCCTATCCAGCACAAGCAACTTTCGCTTCATCCACATTCCACAATTCCCCCTCTCATACATGCTCGCTTTTATTTCTACTACTTGGAAACTTTCGCTGCAAGAAAGCCACTCTTTCAATCATACCGCCCCTCCACCTACTCATCGGACTGATCCACTGGGCAAACGTACACCATCAAAATCATTCAAATAAATCTTTTTAACAGCAAACGTTCATTAGACGCAATCCCTCAACATGTCCGAACCATCTTAACTGACTAACACCAACTTTTTTTTTAACTTCACACTTATCATACACTAATCGTATTTCGTACCCAATCTCTCCTATTTACACCACTAATTAATTAATTAACTAATTAATAATATTAGGAATACTAATTTTTATCTTGTGCCATAACCACAGATTGTCCTAATAATTTGTGATTCTAAATTTTTTTGCTAGTTATGATAATATTTGTGTGATATTTAAAACGAAAAACGTGGGATAATAGTAAGGTGTGTAGGGAGTAGCTGTCTCATTGCGTCCCACTTTTTTCGTTTTTCGTAATAATGATATGAATCTTTTGTTATAATGAATGAGCCGAATTAGAAATACATACCTATAAGTTTAAGGAAAAGTACACTGTAAAAAATCGGTGTAAATTTACAATGATAATCATGGTAATTTTACAATGAATTTTTATTTGTTTTGTAAATTTACTAAAATCTGTAAATATTACAGTAATTTTCTAATATTATTTGAATTTTACAATTTTTATGTATTTTTACATTTGAATACTTATTTTATGTAATTATATATGTACAAATATTTTTATATAAAAATGTAAAAAAATTATAAATGTAATAATGACATTAGTAAATGTAATAATTACATTAATAAATGTATAATATTTATATGAATAAATGTAATATTTACAACAGTAAATGTAATTGTTAAATTTATTAATATAAATATGTACGCATAAATGTAATATTTACATTCACAAATGTAATAGTTACTTGAAAAAGTAGAAATATTACAAGTAGTTATGTAAATTTACTTAGCACCATGGATGTGCGTCGTCAGTCAAAATTTTGTGATCGCAACTCTTCCTAGACAGTTCAACCGATTTTATTGAAATTTTCAGGATAAACTTGTCTAGTGCCCAAAATGGTCATGTGGTTTTGGTTTTTTTTCAGTAATGCCAACTTTTCGAGAAAAACATTACTAAAGTTTTAAAAATTTTATTATGGCCATATTATGTAACCGATTTTCTTCAAATTTTCACAAAAGATATTCTCCTAGTATTCATATAATTTATGTAATTTTAACAAAATACAGTGTTGCCAACTTTCCGAGAAAAAAATTACTAAAATTTTTAACAATTTATTATGACCATTTTATTTAACCGATTTTAATCAAATTTTTACAAAAGTTTCTCCTAATGCCTAAATAAATTATGCAATTTTAACAAAATACAGTTTTGCCAACTTATCGAGAAAAAAAACACAAAATGTTTTAAAAATTCATTGTGGCTACATTATTTATTCGATTTTGATAAAATTTTCCTTAAAGTTTCTCTTAGTGCCCACATAAATTATAATATTATTAAAATACAGTGTTGCCAACTTTCCGAGAAATGTCAAAGTGGTCTATATATGGGTTTACCCATATACTTCTAATCTTGTTATTTCTTTATTTGGTTGGACATGGCTTAAAAAGTGATGTTTAAGTTATCTTTTTTTTCAAAGATGCCCAGATTTCCCAAAAACATGCAAAAACATGTCGTGATGTCGTCAGTAATGTCTTCACAAAACTTATGTCGAGATCTGAATCACACGCACATGTATTGCCATGGTTACCGATACAAGCTATTGGCTGGGAGTAACCGAATCAACAAAAATCAACATTAGGGCTGGGAAAAAATCTCGATATATCGATAATTTATCGATATATCGATATATCGATTTATTTATCGATATATCAATTTATCAATATATCAATTTATTGTTATATCGATATATGGATATTTCTATATATCGATAAATTGATGTATCGATTTTTCGATGTATCAATATTTTTTGAATATCAAATATCGATACTGAAATTCCAATATTGTCCAGCCTAGGGCTGGGAAAATATTTCAATATATCGATAATTTATCAATTTATCGATATATCGATAAATTGATATATCGATTTTTCGATATATCGATATTATCGATATTTTTGAATATCAAATATCGATATTGAAATTTCAATATCGGCCAGCCCTAATCAACATTTACTACGACATACGTTTTCAAAGTTATATCTCACCAATTCTTCTGCGCATGCGCACAATAGGCTTGTGACTTCGGTAATGTCCTTACAAAAATTGTTAATAATAAATAAATGAAACAATTATTTAAAAATTTTAATGACAGTTTCTGTTATTATTTTATATATATATATATATATATATATATATATATATATTATATTATTATATGATGAGTGTGAAATTGCGAAAAAATGTTGTAGCAAAAGTTGGTGTTAGTCAGTTAAGATGGTTCGGAGCCATCTTGAGCGAATGCGTCTAATGAACGTTAGCTGTTCAAAATATTTATTTGAATAATTTTGATTTTATACGTTTGCCCAGTGGATCAGTCCGATGAGTAGTTGGAGTGGTGGTATGATTGAGAGAGTGGCTTGCGTGAGCGAAAGTTTTCAAGTAGTAGGAATAAAAGAGAGCATGTATGAGAGGAAGAATTATGAATGTGGATGAAGCGAAAGTTGCTTGTGCTGGATAGGAATAGGTTTGGAAGCGTCTGATTTCGGGATGATGAAAAGAGTTTGTGCAACACTCTTTTTGGGTACATAGCGTGATTGTGTATGAATGTATGTATGTATATTATATTTGAGAAAAAATAATTTAACACGCAACTTCAATCACTCTAAACTTCCCCATTTTGAATTTCTTATCTTGTTTATTTTGTTCATAAAAAATCGAAAATAATGCTTTTATTTTGTTTTGTTTTTTTTTATATAAAATTATATTTATAATATTTTTATTTTGATATTTTATAATTATTTTTTAATTAATACAAAATAGGAAAAAAAGGTTTAATAAATTGTGTATTTTAAATTCTTTAGTTGTATCTTTGGGAAAATCATTTTCCTGATTTTCATTTAGTCAATACTTGTAGTAGAATTAATTAGGTAACTGATTAGATTTTTTAATTAAAATATCACTTTTTACCTCTTTGACTGTAAGGAAAAAGTGGTATAGCTTTTGGTACAATGTCTGTAACATTTTCAAAAAAAAAAATGTATAGAAATTCTTTATATAGTCTCTAGATGACGAATCTGAACTTAGTTTATGTGGGTGTATGGATGTGCGTCGTCAACTCACTCGCTCGGTCGTAAGTCAAAATTTTGTGGCCGCAACTCCTAATAGACGGTTCAATCGATTTTAATGAAATTTTCAGGATAAATTTGTCTAGTACACAAGATGGTCATGTGGTTTTTTTTTTTAGTGATGCCAACTTTCCGAGAAAAAAATTACTGGTTTTTAAAAATTCATATTTTCTACATTATTTATCCGATTTTGATCAAATTTTCAGAAAAGATATTCCTAATGCTCCCATTAATTATATAATTTTATTAATATTTAGTGTTGCCAACTTTCCGAGAAAGAAGTTACTAAAGTTTTAAAAATTTTATTATGGCTATGTTATTTAACCGATTTTACTAAAATTTTCACAAAAGATTCTCCTAGTATTCATATAATTTATGTAATTTTAACAAAATACAGTGTTGCCAACTTTTCGAGAAAAAAATTACTACAATTTTTATAAATTTATTATGACCATTTTATTAAACCGATTTTAATAAAAAAATTTATAAAAGTTTTTCCTAGTGCCTAAATAAATTATGTAATTTTAACAAAAGACAGTGTTGCCAACTTATCAAGAAAAATCACAAAAATTTTTAAAAATTCATTGTGGCTACATTATTTATTCGATTTTGCTGAAATTTTCCTCGAAAGTTTCTCCTAGTGCCCACATAAATTATAATATTATTAAAATACAGTGTTGCCAACTTTCTGAGATATGTGAAAGTGGACTATATGAGTTTACCCATATACATCTAATCTTGTTCAATTAATACAAGATTCGAGAAAAAGGTTTAATAAATTGTGTATTTTAAATTCTTGAATTGTATCTTTGGGAAAATCATTTTTCTGATTTTCATTTAGTCAACACTTGTAGTAAAATTAATTAGGTAACTGATTAGATTTTCTAATTAAAATATCACTTTTTATAACATTACGATTAATATCTATTTATAAAACAAAAACTTTGTAAATTTTTTTCTATTTTAAATTGTTTTTTAATTTGTTGTTTTTCTGAAAAATAAAAATATAAATAATAATAAATTTTTATTATTTTTTTACATACATACATACATACATACACAATCACGCCATGTACCCAAGCAGAGTGTGGCACAAACTCTTTTCATCATCAAGAAATCAGTGGCCTCCAAACAAGCAACTTTCGTTTCATCCACATTTATAATTCTTTTATTCCTACTACTTGGAAATTTTTGCTCACGCAAGCTATTCTCTTAATCATACCACTCCAACTACTCATCGGACTGATCAACTGGGCAAACGTATACCATATAAATCATTTAAATAAATCTTTTAAACAGCAAACGTTCATTAGACGCATTCGCTCAACATGCCCGAACTATCTTAACTGACTAACACCAACTTTTGCTACAAATTTTTTTTTCAATTTCACACTTATCATACACTAATATCTATTTCGTACCCGATTTGTCCTATAGTTACACCCAGCTACCCCACATAAAAATCTCATTTCGCACAGCAGTCATTTTCCGTTTATGCTTTTGCAACCAAACCCAACATTCACTACCCTATACATCGCAACGTAGGCACCAAAACTGCATTGTGTATACTCAAACGGGCCTCTTTGGAAACATTTACATTCGTAAATAAAATTTAATATCGTTTATGATAATCCGATATCCGGCATTCTAATATGGCTGAATATTTGTTATCCAGCTTTTTAGTCCATTGCATCACTAAAGAAAATATTTCCAAATGGCCATCACGGTTTATAAGATCGTGAGTTCAAATTTTCTAGACGATACATTTTTATTGCAATTTGACCGTGTAAACAACCAATTTTATACTAATTTATATAATATATAACAATGTATAAAATAAAAAATAAGTCAGTGTCATTTAGTTATTTTCAACTTTATTCATGTGTTCCTAATACCAAGTGGACTTCTCAGACTTCGTTGTGATCAGATGAATGTAAAAATGGCAATACTTGTTTAAAAATAGTCCGTAGATTGCACTACAAGTAATCAAATTACAGTTTTTTTTTCTATCGACAGCACAGTTTGATTTGCAAATAGTTTAAACATTAACATATAGATAGCACTACAAGTAATCAAATTACAGTTTTCTTTTTTATCGACAAAATATTTAGATTTGCAATTAATTCAAACATTACCGTATAGATGACACTGTAAAATTATTTTCCGAAATAGTTGACCAGTTGAATGTTGTGTTATAAATTTTCAAATACATATTAATTTTTATAATAATTAAAAAACATTATTCTACATACAACATTTAGATTTGATTTTAAATAATAATCATGAAAAAAAAAGTGACAAATTATATTTAAAGTAATTGTTTACATTAAAATTTAGGTGACGGTCCTGTAGGTAAAGTTCATTCAACATTATTGATCTTAGCTGCAGAATAATTATTTATTTTTCTATTTTTTTTTTCTTTTATTTAAATTTTATAAAGACAAATAGCTGGAACCTAGATCAAGTAGCAGTTGAGGAAAAGTTTGTAAAATTAAATATTGTGCGTTCAGAAAAAATATGCTGCTATTTCTTCTTCTTATACCAGAAACATTACACAAAATTCATCTGGCCAACTGGATTCGTGTCAGATTTCTGTAAGTTAACCTCTAATACTATCAATTACAATATTTTTATATTTTAAATTTTATTAGAAGCTATTTTTGGTAGAAAATTTAATTTTAATCATGAATAAGTTTATGCACCATTGTCAATTATGTATAAGTGACAAAAATGTATTGTTCACTATACTTGATCTGGATTCAGATGGCAAACGTTTCGTAGATAAATTGGAAGCAATTGTGCCAGAAATTGTAAGAATGAAGTTATTTGTTTTGATTGTAATATATATATATATATATATTATTGTTTCTGAATCTTTTACTTTTCTTATTTTAGGTAGATTGCAAGATCAAATTACCGAATTGTATTTGTACGATTTGCTCTGTTCGATTGAATGAAGCTTATAAATTTATAAAACAATGTATCGATTCTCAGATAATATTAAAACAACATTTAGATGAAACACTTTGTCGATTATGTGCTGGTGGTGATAATATAACATTTAGTTTAACTACAATGGATTCCGATAATGTGTTGTTATCATACAAATTGAAAACCATTGCATCGGAAATTGTAAGTAAAATACTATCTTTAATCAGATCCACGAAAATAAATTATATAAATTGATAAATAATCATTTATTTATTGTCTCTTCCATAATTTTTGAGAACAGACAACATTTAACCTAACCTAATTTACAGTATTTTGAATTTTAGTACCTTTGTTGGTTTTGTTTAATTGGAATTTATATAAAATAAGTTGTAATTTGAATACATGTACATTTACAATAAAAATTACATAAAACAATTATTTTATTAGCTTTACTTATAATAAGTTTATTAATTATTATAACATGTAAAACTAATATTTGTTTCTGAAAGAGTAGTTGGGAATAGCTATTATGAGGATAATGTTGTTGGTTGTGTTTAGGCTAATAAAATTTTTGTCTTGTATTTTTAATTGTTACTCCATAACCAAGTAACGTACCCACAGCTTATAGTGGGATGTAGATCTCTCAAATAAATCAAATATTAGTTAAATATCATAGAGACTTGGTGTTATTAATAGAAATATATTTCTATACTAAACTCCTTTTTTAAATTAGAGATTTTTATTATATCGTATATAATGTAATTTTAATATATATTTCTAGCTGGAATGTACTGAGAAGTTATCGGATTGTATTTGCTCAATTTGTTCGGTTCGATTAAATGAAACGTATAAATTTGTAGAAAAATGTTTTCAATCCCAAGAAATTTTTAAGCTATATGCAAAACAACAATCGCAAAATAGTGAAGTTATGATAAACAAAATTAAAGAAGAGACTATTGATGAAGAATACATTAAACTAGAATTGGAAACTGATACAAACATTAAAGTTGAAGAAAGTTTAGAATCACAAAATAATAGAAATTTTGATGCTGTTTGTATGAAAGAAGAAGTGATTAATGAAGAGAACATTGAGGATTTGGAAAATGATACAAATATTAAATTTGAAGAAAGTTTGAAATCAGAATCTTTAGATTTACATTCAGAATTAATAATTAAGGAAGAATATTCTGATTTTGAGAATGAAACCGATATAAAACATAGTCAAGCTAGTAGAAATTCGAATGAAATTGATGAATCGATAATGAAAAGAAAATCTCATAAATGTACATTATGTGGGAAAACTTTTACTCGAAGTGATGTTTTAAAACGGCATATTCGTATACATACAAATGAGAGACCTCATAAATGCGAAATATGTGAGAGAACTTTTACTCAAAGTACAAACTTAAGAAGGCATATCCGTTCTCATACAAAGGAGAAACCTTATAAATGCGAAATATGTGAGAGAACTTTTACTCAAAGTGGACACTTAAAAAGACATATCCGTTCTCATACAAATGAGAGACCTTATAAATGCGAAATATGTGAGAGAACTTTTCCTGAAAGTAGAAACTTAAAAAGACATATCCGTTCTCATACAAATGAGAGACCTTATAAATGTGAAATATGTGAGAAAACTTTTATTACCAGTGAACATTTGAAAGTGCATATTCGTACACATACAAAGGAGAAACCTTATAAATGCGAAATATGTGAGAGAACTTTTATGTGGAGTGGTCAATTAAAGCAGCATGTCCGTTCTCATATGAAGGAGTAACCTGATGAATGCGAAATAGAAAACTTTTCGTCAAAGTAGAAATTAAAAAGAAAGATATTCATATTTATAGTGTTACGATTTAATTTTTGTAGTTCCCTTTTTATTAATGATTTTAGTTTATAAATATAGTTAAGCTTTATTCGAACTGCTCTTTCGCTAGCAAAATCAGTGTTATGTTTTTGCGCAGAACTAGTTATTCTGAACCGAACTACATGTGAGCTTATATGAATACATTGCAAATGCACGGATTTAGTTTCATTAGCAAAATGGCCAAGGTTTCTAACTAAAATTCACTTATTATGTTTTAAGAACGGCCCATCACATTTTACTAAAATGAGATAGCGATGTGTATATGTTTTTTATTAAAAGAAATGTCAAATTATAATACGTAAATGAGCAGTTTGGAAGATAAAATTAATATTATTTTGAAAACGCGTATTTCATATAATTCATTTTAGACACATCAGAAGAAAAATTAACGAAAACAGAACAGATGGCGAATTCATCCTATAAACCTATAAAATTATATTTATGTCTTATACTTTTCTAAGTGTTCTATTTTGCATTCGTATTTTTCATATGATTGTACAGGTCTTATTTTGTATAATCATAAATTCTTCATCAGACATATTTAACAAAACAAAACAACTTAAACTGTAAAAAAAACTGTACTGAACGTAACCAAAAACTGTTTGGAATGTATACAATGTAAACAGTAAAGTAAAAAATAATTTTTAACATTTTTCAAGTTTTTGCACTGTGTTACGTCGTGAAACTAAAACTAAATCTTAAAACTGTTCTGGCAGTCTGAATGAGGTTTTATTCTAAATATAATTTGTCAGTATCTGTATTTTTTACATGATTGTTATTTTAAATAAAATTCAAATGTTAAATCTCATTCAGACTGCTGTTTTAGTTTTACGCAGAAGCACAAGAATTTGACCAATTCAAACACTTGACACATTTTTAGTTTTTACGTCAAATATTTATGAGTATTATGATTAATCAGTTTTTGTGTTTGTGCGTAAAACTAAAACGGTAGTCTGAATTAATTAGATTTTATGTACAATAATATGTTTTAATTTCTGTAAAAATCAACATGTATTTGAATATTTATAACACAACATGAAATGACAATAAACTTTGTTTATGCGTTCCTGATACAAATTGAAATTTACAGTCTTTATTGTGGCAAGAAGATAACAATTTTTTGATGTATTCTAATGTAACGATGACGGCATTTGCCCAAATCAATTTTATATATTTTTTCAATTTATATTAATTTTATTATTATTATTAAATGTTATTTATAATAAAATTCAAATGAGTAAATAAATCAATATTATTATGTAATATGTATTGTTAAGTTGTATTGACCTTATTCAATAATATGAATAAAATTATTTTCTCAAATTTCTTTAAATTTGGTCTAATTATTTAGGTAAAATCAATAAATATTGAATGAAGTTTATTGACTTTAGCTGCAGGATTAATACAAAACTTAATTTTTGTATTTTTTTCTTTTGTTTAAATTTCGTTTAATGTATGGACGGCCTTATTTACACAACGACCTGTTATGCAATACCAGTTTGAGCAATTTATTTGTAAGTGTATGGGGTTTTTAGACAAACAGCTAGATTAATTAGCAATTGATAAAACATTTTCAAATGTAAATTTGATGCGTTCAGCAATCCTGTAACGAGGATTGTATGTGTTTTAAAATTTTCCATAATTTCATTTAATGCTGAGTTCAATTTATGTAGAAATTTGTCTACATCTTCTGATCGTGATTTGTTTACTACAATTATTAATAATTTGTTTTGGGGTATTTGTAGTCCTGTAATTTCGATAACTTTCTCTTCGGAAAATGGTTTAATTGTTTATGGTGATTGTTTTTGCATTTCAAATTTATATATTTTTTCGTTAGTAGATCGCTCTACTTTGTCATTTTGTTGTTCTTTAATAATGTTATTATCAATAATGACATTGTTATACAGCCGCTAGTTACTATCGGTGGCGTAGCCAGAAACTTGTCATGGGGGGGGGGGGTTACTAATATTAATCAATAAAGATAATACTATAATTTATATAGAAAATAAAGAGCAATAAAAATTATTTTTATAAAAATGAAAGTAAAATAACATATTTTATATTTCACATACGTATGTTTTTGGTCGTTTAGGTTTGGGGGGCGGGGGTTTAACCCCCCTAACACCCCCCTGGTTACGCCACTGGTTACTATACACCGCTGGTGTGGCAGTGATATCTTCGGCAACCATATTACGAAAACTATTACATCAAGTTAAGTTAATTGACAATTGCATTGTTTATTATCGCTTGAAATTTAATTTGATTATTAAAAACATGTAAACAAGTGCAACAAATGCAATGTGCACCTCCAAAGATGGTCAGATATTATATATTCAACCAAAGAATTATTAATTCTCACAAATCATGTAACAAATATAAATTGCATATGTTGAGTTCGTCGAAACATCGATTATAAATAAATATTAATACAGAATTAAGGAAATGTTTTATTTAATATTCTAACATAGTTATTTGAAAAACATAGTATAATTCAAAAAAATAATAGTAAAAAAACAATTTGGCTAGTTGAAAGACAAAGAGTGGTAAAGAGTTTTATAACCAGGTAACTCTTTCAAGTAAAAAATAATATAAACACACAAAAAACTTGTTTCTTTGTTTTTGGAACAATATCTTTACGGTCTTGTTAAAAATTTACGGCTGCGCGTATGAGACAAGCTTGGCAAATCTGGACACTGCTGAAATTACAAAAATAAATGAAGTAAAACTCTAATTATTATATTTGGTTATTTCTCGTGTAAAATTATTTACACTAGTAACTAATTGAATAATAGCAATTTACGCAGTTTTGAAACATATTAGAAATCTTTGCAATTCAATGTAGCCACAATGAATTTTTAAAAACTTTAGTAATTTTTTTTTCGGAAAGTTGGCATCACTGGAAAAAACCAAAATCACATGACCATCTTGGGCACTAGGCAAATTTATCCTGAAAATTTTAATATAATCGGTTGAACCGTCTAGGAGGAGTTGCGATCACAAAATTTTGTCTGACGACCGAGCGAGCTGACGACGCACATCCATACACCCACTTATAAACTAAGTTTAGATTCGTCATCTAGAGGCTATATGAAAAATTTCTATACACAAATTATTTTTTTTTGAAAATGTTACAGACACCGTACCAAACGCTATACCACTTTTTCCTTTGCATTCAAAGTGGTTAAAATGCTTTCTGTTTTATGACAAATAGATTTGTATAGAATTTATAATTAAACACATACATAAGTATTAAAGAAATCTAACTATATGTTACAAAACTAATTATAAATTGTATAAAAATTTGAAAATAATATAATTAATAAATCACATATAATTTTATAAGCGTATTAAACCGCACTGCATTTATGTATACAAACTAAATAAAGATTATATGAGAAAAATATTTTGGAAAAATAATTTTCAGACAAGTAGAAATAAATGAATTAAATATAAAATAAAAAAATTAAAAATACATTTTGCTTTAATTACTTTCTCGAAATGCTGCAATAAGGAAGTCAATCAAATCAAAATTACGTTATTAAACAGGAAAAATATATTATATTTAATTTTTTACGGAATAAAAAGTACTACCAAAATCAATAATAAAAAATATAGGTTTCTATTTAAAAAAATTATCGCTTACGTCGTAACTCAAAAACAAAAGACGATCTTTAAGTGACGATTACAGTAAAATATGTCTCACATAAGATAAACATTGACGTGTTCGAGGATTTTTTCAAAAACGTTTAATAAAAGATTTATTGCGATAGTTCCAGACTTTACACTCGCACTGTATATAATATACCTGTACACCCACCATTTTCTACATGTGTGAGTACGCCTTTGGCCAATTCTGAATGAACTGGCTACACTGCAAAAAAAAAAACAAAAGGTTTTAACATTTACAACTTACATGATTTGTAATCGGTGTTAATTAGTGATCTTTGACCACACGGTACGTTAAGTATTTATGTAAACTTACATGACTGATTAGGACTTTATCTGTTGATAAAAACTTAGCATTCGAAATTCGTATATGAGCTCTTTTATAAATATTATTGTTTGTTGTTTTAGAAAAATTATTATATTTTATTAACTTTTCGCGACAGTTAGATCACATTTCAATTTATTATAAATTTGTTTATTTATAAATCTATAATTTATATAATATATGACTTTTGATTAAATTTCTCAATAGCTTTTAAAAACAGTGGCGCAGCCAGAAACTTGCCAAAAACATACATACATACATACATACACAATCACGCCATGTACCCAAAAGGGTGTAGCACAAACTCTTTTTATCATCCCGAAATCAGTCGTCTCCAAACATTCCTATCCAGCACAAGCAACTTTCGCTTCATCCACATTCATAATTCCTCTCTCATACATGCTCACTTCTATTCCTGCTACTTGAAAATTTTCGCACGCGCAAGCCACCCTCTCAATCATACCACTCCAACTACTCATCGGACTGATCCACTGGGCAAACGTATACCATCAAAATCATTCAAATAAATCTTTTTAACAGCAAACGTTTATTAGACGCATTCGCTCAACATGTCTCCGAACCATCTTAACTGACTAACACCAACTTTTGCTACAACATTTTTCTCGAATTTCACACTCATCTATTTCGTACTCGATCTCTCCTATTTACACCACATACCCCACGTAAAAATCTCATTTTCACAGCAGTCATTTTCCGTTTATACTTTTACAACCAAACCCAACATTCACTACTATACATCAACGTAGGCACCTAAACTCCATTGTATATACACAAACGGGCTTTTTTGGAAATATTTACATTCCTAGCAAACAAATGATATAATATTAATCAATAAAGATAATACTATAATTTGTATAAAAAATAAAGAGCAATAAAAATTAATTTCAATTTCCGATGCAATAGTTTCCAATTTATATGATAACAATATGTTATCCGAATCCATTGTACTTAAAGTAAATGTTATATTATCACCACCAGCACATAATCGACAACCTTCTTCATTTAAATGTTGTTTTAATATTATTTGAGAATCAAAACATTGTTTTAAATAAATTTATAAGCATCATTCAGCCGAACAGCGCAAATTGTACAAATACCATTCGGTAATTTGATTCTGCAATCTACCTAAAATAAGAAAAGTAAAAGATTCAAAAATAATAATGTATATTACAATCAAAACAAATTATTTCATTCTTACAATTTCTGGCATAATTGCTTCCAATTTATCTACGAAACGTTTGCCATCTGAATCCAGTTTAATTATAGTGAATAATACATTTCCATCACTCGTACATAATTGACAAAGTTGCATAAAACCACTCATGATTAAAAATAAATTTTCTACCAAACAAACTTCATACAATAAGTAAAACATAAAAATATTTTATTTGATAGTATTAGAGGTTAACTTAGGAAAATCTGACAGAAATCCAGTTGGCCAGATAAATTTTGTGTAATATTTCTAGTATACGAAGAAGAATAAAAAGCATCCTATTTTAGTTGAACGCACTCACAGAAATAATGGACAATATATTTATATCATTTGTACATAAATGACAATGTTGCAAAAAACTATTTATGATTAAAAATAAATTTTCTACCAAAGAAAGCTTTCTACTATAAGTAAAATATAAAAATATTATATTTGATAGTATTCGAGATCAAGGTTGACTTAACAGAAATATGTTACAAATACAGTTGGCCAGCAAAATTTTGGGTAATGTTTGATGTATAAGAAAAAGAATTGATTATATAGTTTCAAATATATATTGATTTTATAGAAATTAAAAAACAATATTCCAGATATCATTTAAATTTTGTTATTTTAAGAATCAGAATGATTAAAATAGATATCATCAAAATATAATTTAGACCCGTATAGTGAACATTAGCTAATATTTATAATGCAAAATTTAACTGAGCAACTACTGAGATGACACTGACGTCATTGGTCAGATATTAGGTAGCGTTAAGTCAATTAGATTTATAAAATAGCTATAATAATAGTATTACTGCTTATAAATATAAAATATTGTAAAAACATTAATTACTGTTATATAAAATAAATATTAAAAATTATTACTTAAATATAAAATGATATATTAATTATACAATGCATATGTGTTACTTAGAGTTTAGTATAAAACAAAATTAAAAATGAGAATGTCATTGTTCCTAAACTATTCATTTCATATTGTGATAGTAAAATAGATTGTTTATGTATGTATAGCTAAATATTGAGTGTGCAAACGCACTATTAGCGCAGCGGTTGCTTTCAAAATTTATTACTTTTCTAGGCGCAGGCAATATCAATTGGTCCCTCCCCTCCATTATATCTGTGGGTGCGTTCAATAAAATACGTTGTCATTTATTCTTCTTTTTCTTATACTAGAAATATTACATAAAATTCATCAATAAATAAATACTATTATTTTGAGTATTTTTTTAATAATTAAATACTACTAATCATATAATTAAAGAATATTAAGCAAATATATTTAAGCAACTAGCAAATAATATAACAAACAAATATATATTATAAACTCTGTACTGTTTTACAAAAAAAGTTTGGGTACCACTGACGTGTAGTCACTAGAGACAATTCCTAAAGAAACTTGTCACATGTTAACTGGTTTATTGGTTATTTGTGTATTTAATATTGATATTTACTTATAATAAAACTATATAAACTCTTGAAAATACAAGGAGATAAACATGTTTATGTTTACAAAGGTCTGTCGCTTATGTATTACTAACAAAGATATCTCGTCAGCTTTGATCAATTACGATTCACCTAACCTTACTTTATTCGACAAACTAAATCAAATTGCGCCAGGACTTGTAAGTATTATATTTTAGTATCTAATATTTTATATTAAATTTATGTGTTTTTAGCTAAAAGTAAATAATAATTTACCGAATGGCATATGTAAGACCTGTATTGTTCAGTTAAACCAAAGTTACAAATTTCTTCAGAGCTGTTTATGTTCGCAAAAAATTCTAGAAAAGTATTTAGAGCAATTACAAAATGGACTAAATACAGAACAAAGTGAAAATTATGAAATTGTAATAAATGCAATAAAATTGGAACAAAATAATGCAATCAACTACATGAATGATTTGAATATAGAACAAACTGATGAAGAATTCCATAATACATTTGCGAATTATGAGGAAGAAGAGGTTATTATGGAACAAGAAAATATTGTTGGTTGTTCCTTATCTATTCACGTAAATTTTGAAGATGATGGTAAAGTAGACGAAACGGATATTAACCATTATCTTCCAAATGTCAAGACAGAAGTCATTGAAGAATGTTACGCTGACACAATTGATATAGAAATTGATATGAACGTAAAAAAAGAATTGGAATGTCCGAGTGAAGACGAAATCGCATTACAAACTGATATTAAACAAGAAATTACTGAAGAAAATGTTAGTGAAAATTATATTAACGATGATAATTTTACCGAAGTGGATGTTGAACACGAAATTAAAACTGAAGAGCATGAAATTAATGGTTTTAAATTTTGTGGTTTTAATGCTGCTGAATGTAGATTGGCAAACAAGATTAAAATGAAATATAATTTAAAATTGGAACGATTGCTAGACAATAAAACACTTAAGGCTGATATGGAAAATTCGGAGATTAGTAAACAAACTGCTAATAGTAAAGATTGTTTACAACCTGGAACATCTTCTGAGAACAGTAGCAGTTGTTCAGCATCTGTCAGTGATGTTCCGAATTTAAAAAAAAACAGTCAGACACACACAGAAAAGAAACGGTTCGAATGTAAAATATGTGAAAAAGTTTGGCTAAGTAAATCACATTTGAAATTACATATGCGTACACACACAAAGGAGAGACCTTATAAATGTGAAATTTGTAATAAAAAAGTCAGTCATAAGTGCAATTTAAAAACCCATATGCGTATACATACACGGAACAAACCTTATAAATGTGAAATTTGTCATAAAAATTTTAGTCAAAAGAGCAATTTAAAAACACATATGCATACACATACACGGGACAAATCTTATAAATGTGAAATTTGTAATAAAAGTTTTAATCAAAAAATCAGTTTAAAATTACATATACGTACACATACAAAGGAGAAACCTTTTAAATGTGAAATTTGTAATAAAAGTTTTAGTCTAAAGATCACTTTAAAAGATCATATGCTTACGCATACAAAGGAGAAACCTTATAAATGTGAAATTTGTAATAAAAATTTTAGTCAAAAG
The DNA here is from genome assembly GCA_963966155.1 of Clivina fossor. Classification (NCBI taxonomy): domain Eukaryota; kingdom Metazoa; phylum Arthropoda; class Insecta; order Coleoptera; family Carabidae; genus Clivina; species Clivina fossor. Next base: position 1,656,140 of record OZ014567.1, read on the forward strand.
AGCAATTTAAAAACACATATGCATACACATACACGGGACAAACCTTATAAATGTGAAATTTGTAATAAAAGGTTTAGTCAAAAGATCAATTTAAAAACACATATGCATACACATACACGGGACAAACCTTATAAATGTGAAATTTGTAATAAAAGTTTTAGTCAAAAGAGCAATTTAAAAGTACATATACGTACACATACAAAAGACAAACCTTATAAATGTGAAACTTGTAATAAGAGTTTCAGTCTAAATCACCAATTAAGAGATCACATGCGAACACATACACGAGAGAAACCTTTAATGTGAAATTTGCGATTAAAACTTTTACTAACAGTACCAACTTAAAACAACATTTTTATACACATCTAAGATTAAATCTATTATATTTATACTTTTATGTTATATGTTAAAATAGTTATGACAAAAAATAATTGTATTTGGCAATAACTAATAAAATGTATTAGAGAATATAAATATTAGTAAAAAATTTATTAAAATTTTGTAAAAAAAATGTTTATAAGTTTATTATTTCTTGACGTTTTTGTTTTATGTGTGGTATTCCTACTCAAATATACGTAAACTAAAAATTACTAAAAATATTAGTGCTTTTTAGAATACAGCTAGAGTTGGCAGATACAACCAGTCTGGTTGAAACAATGCTCGTTTTTCATCTAATTTTTAGCCCTAGTAGTTTTTATTGAAAAAATTCAAAAATCATGGTCATTTAAACGAATAAATTCAATATGAAATGCAACATGTTTTGTATTTGCGTTACGTGTCACATGACACGCGTTGCCTAACGTTAATAAGTAATTTTAAGTAAACGTAAAAAATAATTTTGACAAAAATCACATTTAAAAGTAAGGTAAGAATATACATTTACACAGTAAATTTGTTAGACTAATTAATAAAATAAAATAAATTCTCTTATACTACAAATATTAAATTTTAAAAAGTTAAATACATATTTTGAAAGCTAAGCTTCTATTATCAATAGTAACCTTAGATAACTGATTGAAAACTTAGCTTTATTACCACTTTGACTGCAAAGAAAAAGTGGTATAGCGTTTGGTACGCTGTCTGTAACATTTTCAAAAAAAAACAATAAAATTGTATAAAAATCTTTCATATAGCCTCTAGATGACGAATCCGAACTTAGTTTATGTGGGTGTATGGATGTGCGTCGTCAGCTCGCTCGATCGTAAGTCAAAATTTTGTGGCCGCAATTCCTCCTAGACGGTTCAACCGATTTTAATGAAATTTTCAGGATAAATTTGTCTTGTGCCCAAGATGGTCATGTAGTTATGTAGTTAGTTATGTAAAAATTACTAAAGTTTATAAAAATTCATATTGGCTACATTATTTATTCGATTTTAATCAGATTTTCAGAAAAGATTTCCCTAATGCTCCCATTAATTATATAATTTTATTAATATCCAGTGTTGCCAACTTTCCGAGAAAAAAATTACTAAAGTTTTAGAAAATTCATTATTTAACCGATTTCAATCAAATTTTCATTAAAAATTCTTCTAGTAAAATAAAACTGCTTAAATTGAAGTTCTGTATTAATATTTATTAAAAATCGATGTTTCGACAAAACTCAATGTCCGTCTTCATCAGGAAAAAAATACAAAAGTTACAAAAAACAAAACATAGAAACAAGTTACTAGGTAACAAAATATTAATTTGAACGTTTCGAAGACAATAATGAGTTATTTAATAAATATATAATTAATTTATTTATGTTTATTATTTGTACGTTTCGGTTATTAAATCACGGCCATCTTTAGCTACATATTTTATAAAAAAATATAAAATAAATAGAACTGACTTACATAAATTATGTGTTCCTTTTGTAGTTTTGGTTTTTTGGTTTTTTCTTGTCAACCAGTAGTTAAATTTGAGTGACATGTTGAGCGAATGAGTCTAATGAAAGTTTGCTGTTGAAAAAATTTATTTGAATGATTTTGATGGTATACGTTTGCAGGTGGACGTCCGATGAGTGGTTGGAGTGGTGGTATGATTGAGAGGAGTGGCTTGCGTGAGCGAAAGTTTCCAAGTAGTAGGAATAAAAGAGCATGTATGAGAGGAGGAATTGTGGAATGTGGATGAAGCAAAAGTTGCTTGTCTCTGGATATAGGAATGTTTGGAGGCGACTGATTTCGTGATGAGTGGAAAGAGTTTGTGCCACACCCTTATTTGGGTACATGGCGTGATTGTCTATGTATGTATGTATGTTAATTATTGCCCTCAAACGTTCCAATTTGAAATTATAATTTAGTTAACGAAATAAGTAACTACATCATAAAATTTTATAAATTATTACTAAATTTTATTTAAACCTTAATGCCTTAGTAAAGCTTTATTATAAAAAAATTCGAAGATACATAATCACGCCATGTACTCAAATAAAGATGTGGCACAAACTCTTTTTATCATCCCTAAGTCAGTCGCCTCCAAACATTCCTATCCAACACAAGCAACTTTCGCAAATTTATCCACATTCATTATTCCTCTCTCATACATGCTCTTTTATTCCTACTACTTGGAAACTGTTGCTGCACGCAAGCCACTCTCCCAATCATAGCACTCCAACTACTCATCGGACGTCCACGCAAACGTATGTATTATTTTTCTTGATTAAGACGGAGGCTTAGTTCGTCGAAACGTCGATAATAAATAAATATTAATACAGAACTTTAAACTAAACCAGCTTTATTTTAATAATATGTACTGTAAAATTAGTACTGAATGATAAATTAGTAAGAGTGTTTAATGTTTTGTTTCAAATTTTCAATAAAATATACAATGCAGTTTTGGTGCCTACGTTGATGTATGGTAGTGAATGTTGGGTTTGGTTGCAAAAACATAAACGGAAAATGACTGCTGTGCGAAATGAGATTTTTACGTGGGGTATGTGTATGTGGTGTAAATAGGAGAGATCGGGTACGAAATACGATTAGTGTATGATGAGTGTGAAATTCAGAAAAAAATGTTGTAGCAAAAGTTGGTGTTAGTCAGTTAAGATGGTTCGGACATGTTGAGCAAATGCGTCTAATGAACGTCTGGTTAAAAAGGTTTATTTGAATGATTTTGATGGTATACGTTTGCAAGTGGACGTCCGATGAGTAGTTGGAGTGGTGGTATGATTGAGAGGAGTGGCTTGCGTGCAATGAAAGTTTCCAAGTATGAATGTAGATAAAGCGAAATTGCTTGTTTGGATAGGAATGTTTGGAGGCGACTGATTTCGGAATGATGAAAAGAGTTTGTGCCACACCCTTTTGGGTACATGGCGTGATTGTGTATGTATGTATATTATCAAATTCGATTAATTTTACATTATTTTTATTATTCTTGTATTTTTCCTAAAACAAAAAAAGTATTTTAATAGTTTATTATGTTACGAAAAGTAGAAAACAATGTTTATTGTGTTAAATGCAGATACAGCCAATCTAGGCGAAATACAAAAAGAACTTTCTATTCCGAGTGGCATATGCTACACTTTCTTCAAATGTTCCAAGTGAAATTAAAATAAAAACAAGATTAGTAGTATATGCGTAAATCTATATAGAGACCACTTTGACATTTCTCGGAAAGTTGGCAACAGTGTATTTTAATAATATTATAATTTATGTGGACAATAGGAGAGACTTTTCTGAAAATTTAATTAAAATCGAATAAATAATGCAGCCACAATAAATTTTTAAAACATTTTGTGATTTTTTTTGTCGATAAGTTGGTAACACTGTATTTTGTTAAAATTACATAATTTATTTAGGCACTAGGAAAAACTTTTATAAAAATTTGATTAATATCGAACATAATAAATTTTTAAAAATTTTAGTAATTTTTTTTCGGAAAGTTGGCAACATTGTATTTTGTTAAAATTACATAAATTATATGAATACTAGGAGAATCTTTTGTGAAAATTTTAGTAAAGTCGGTTAAATAACATGGCAATAATATTACTGGAGTGGTATGATTGAGAGAATGGCTTGCGGGAGCAAAAGTTTCCAAGTAGTAGAAATAAAAGAGAGCATGTATGAGAGGAGTTATGAATGTGGATGAAGCAAAAGTTGCTTGTTTGGATAGGAATGTTTGGAGGGGATTGATTTCGGGATGATGAAAAGAGTTTGTGTCACACCCTTTTGGGTACATGGCGTGATTGTGTATGTATGTATTCCAATACATATCGATTTGTTTGTAATAATCTGTTCTTAAATTTTTTGTAAAACTCAGAAATTAGTTTTAATTTTCTGACAATTTTCGGTTACGGCTCTTATAATTAAGACGGTTCACCAGGAAAAGCCCGGTGGGCAGGTAGGCCAGCCCAACCCTGGAGGATAATGGAATTAGAGTTTGTGCCACATTGTTTTTGGTACAAATGGCGTGATTGTGTATGTATAAATGTATATATATTTAATGCTCTTTAAAAAGTGATTAATTGAAATTTTTATTATTACCACTTTGGCTGCAAGGAAAAGTGGTATAACGTTTGGTACGGTGTCTGTAACATTAAAAAAAAAATGTATAGAAATCCTTCATATAGCCTCTAGATGACGAATCTCAACTTAGTTTATGTGGGTGTACGGATGTGCGTCGTCAGCTCGCTCGCTCGTCAGACAAAATTTTGTGATTGCAACTCCTAGTAGACGGTTTAACCGATTTTAATGAAATTTTTAGGATAAATTTGCCTAGTGCCTAAGATGGTCATGTGGTTTTGGTTTTTTCCAGTAATGCTAACTTTCCGAGAAAAAAATTACTAAAATTTAAAAAAAATTATTGTGGCTATATTATTTATCCGATTTTGATCAAATTTTCAGGAAAGATTCAGCTAGTGCCCACATACATTTCGTAATTTTAATATAATACAGTGTTGCCAATTTTCCAAGAAAAAAATTACTAAAGTTTTTAAACATTCATTGTTGCTACATTATTTATCCGATTTTGATCAAATTTTCAGGAAAGATTCACCTAGTGCCCACATACATTTCGTAACTTTAATAAAATACAGTGTTGCCAACTTTCTGAGAAAAAAATTACTAAAATTTTTAAAAATTTATTTTCCCATGTTGTATAACCGATTTTGTTCAAATTTTCACAAAGGATTCTTTTGATATCCAAATAAATTAGATAATTACAACAAAGTACACTGTTGCCAACTTTCGGTGAAAAATGTTTTTATTCCTATTTCTTATCATTTATGTGATAATGTCAAAGTGGTCTATATATGGGTTTACCCATATACTTCTAATCTTTTTTTTTCGTGGTATATTTTTTGTCGTTCTAGACAACGATAGCTTTTCTACCCGTTATGATCGCAAAGGACCACGGTCATATTGTGAACATTGCTTCACTTCCAAACATATTCCTATCCAGCACAAGCAACTTTCGCTTCATCCACATTCATAATTCCACTCTCATACATGCTCACTTCTATTCCTACTACTTGGAAACTTTTGCTAACGCAAGCCACTCTTTTAATCATACCACTTCAACTACTTATCGGACGTCCACTAGCAAACGTATAAAATCAAAATCATTCAAATAAATCTTTCTAACAGCAAACGTTCATTAGACGCATTCGCTCAACATGTCCGAACCATCTTAACTGACTAACACCAACTTTTGCTACAATATTAGTTTTTCAATTTTACGCACTCATCCTACACTAATCGTATTTCGTAGCCCCGATTTTTCCTACAGAACATTCACTACCCTATACAAATCAACGTACGCACCGAAAACTGCATTGTATATACTCAAACGGGCTTCTTTGTAAACATTTACATCTCCTACCAAAAGTACCCCGAAAGCACCCAAAGCACCTTACAACCAGCATTTACACTCTTCTTTCAATTTCACGATCAAAACATGGCCATATCTCTAGACAACATATTTAATGCGTTATTAACTAATTCAACAAAAACAAATATGCTTCTTCTAATTTGGTTTTGAATTAATTTTGTGATATTGGAAATTTTTAATATTCTTTTAGTTTAAATTTGCACTAACCATATTGTATTTTTTGTTTTTTTTTTTCTAGAATAATTTCTGAAAGGTTTTTATATTTTGTAGTGTAAGGAAAATTATTTTATTTTATTAACCTTTCGCCACAGTAAGATCACATTTTTACCACTTTGACTGCAAGAAAAAAGTGGTATAGCGATTGGTACGGTGTCTGTAACATTTTCAAAAAAAAAAAAATTATATGAAAATCCTCCATATAGCCTTCAGATGACGAATCTGAACTTAGTTTATATGGGTGTATGGATGCGCGTAGTCAGCTCGCTCGGTCGTAAGTCAAAATTTTGTGGCCGCAACTCCTCCTAGACGATTTTAATGAAGTTTTCTGGATAAATTTGTCTAGTACCCAAGATAGTCACGTGGTTTTGGTTTTTTCCAGTAATGCCAACTTTCCGAGAAAAAAATTACAAAATTTTTTAAAAATTCATATTGGCTACATTAATTATCTGATTTTAATCCAATTTTCTGAAAAGATATCCCTAATGCTTCCATTAATTATATAATTTTATGCCAACTTTCCGAGAAAAAAAATTACTAAAATTTTTAAAAATTTATTATGATCACTTTATTTAACCGATTTTAATCAAATTTTCATAAAAGATTTTCCTAGTGCCTAAATAAATTATACAATTTTAACAAAATACAGTGTTGCCAACTTATCGAGAAAAAAATTACAAATTTTTTTAGAAATTTATTGTGGCTACATTATTTATTCGATTTTGATTAAATTTTCCGTAAAGTTTCTTCTAGTGCTCACATAAATTATAAATATTATTAAAATACAGTGTTGCCAACTTTCCGAGAAATGTTAAAGTGGTCTATATATGGGTTTACCCATATACTTCTAATTTTGTTAATATTTGATTTTGTGAAAATAATGATTATGGCACTTTTCAATGTTTGTCTAAAAACTAAAAATGCACTAGGCAGAAATACCTACTGATATACATAATATTTCTTAAACAAGTACAGTGTGGAAATTAAGTAAGGAATAAATTTAGTAATTCCGTTGATATTAATTTTTTTGGAAAAAATCTCGAAGGGGTATAGCGAATATTTTCAGCCTATTTTCAGTTTCTTATGTCATTTGTTTTTCAAGTTATGACGTCATCGACTTTTTTAAAATCGACAACATATATTTTTTATTATTGATTTTGGAAGTACCTACTTTTTATTCCGTTTACAACCGCGTATAACATTTTCATTACGTTACATTTGAAAAAAAATTGAGAAAAATAGTCAGTTGGATAATATTTACACTAATCAGTAATATATAATATCATTTTTATCTTCTGTATGTAAATTATATGTATATTAATTAAGATAATTAAGTAAAGAAAACAATTCCTTATTTGCTTTTCTGTAATATGTATGAAAATGCATGATTTTCATAAATTTTTACAATCTACATTACATAAACAAGAAATATTTGACAGTGAGTTTTTTGTCGAGGTTGAAAAATTGTGACAAAACAGGGAACATGCTAAATAGTTAATTTTTTTATATCCTTAAATAGAGATCATATTTTAAATATACTATGTAAAATAGATACTTACTTAATACATTCGTCTAATGAAGACGAGTGATTTTTGCGTTGTTTAATTTGTTTTAAAAATAGATAAAAAGATTAAAAGTAGAAGATTAAACCATATTTGGTTATTGAAGAAGGTTTTCCTGTTTGTATAGCTCCGATTTTTCGGTGTTCTTAACATTTTTTTCTTGTAAACTTCAATATCAAATGCAATAAAAACCAATTACATTTTAACCATTACCAATTTTATATAAGCTTTAACACAGTTTTTTTTTTTTCTTCAAAAAAGTAATTTTTTATTTAAAAAAAAATGGCGTCAAACGCAACAGGTCTTCACGGGTATTTTGTCCTACAACGGGATTAAAATTTCCAGTTCTGCTTGTTTGAACCAGAAACAAATTATCTTATTCTACATAAATGTAATTCTGGTTGGAATCTAAAAAATTTATAATTTTTATATTTATTTTCAATATGGCGACCATTTGAAACAAAATGACAAAAACGGACCTGTTTTTTTTTTGAAATAATGACAAAATATCACTTTTTAAAGATTCCAACCATAGCTCGATAAATTTCTTTCGCGGAAATGAAAAAATCAGAGAGATCGATTTGAAAGTTTTTTAAAAACGATCCCGCCAACTAAAAATTTTATTTTGAGAAAAACGCGTTTAAAGTTTTCAAATATAATTTGTGGATGAGGCTATTTATACATACGGTATGTATACGTAATTGGCTATTTATACATACTAAAAAAAAACCTAAACCAACCTACTAACTTAACCTACCCTAAATAGCCAATTGCGTATACATACCGTATGTATAAATAGCCACTTTCACAGTTTGCTGGTTCCGAATACTATTCTCATTCTAACCCGTTTTTATAACTTAAAAAGTTTTTTGCCAGCAATGGCATTTCAGCCACATATTCTCTAATGTATAACGATGCAAAAAATGCAAACAAAAATCGATTTTTTTCAACCTTACAAACACAAAAACCCCTTAAGTAATAATTGTTTAAGTTAAATATTTAATGATACATAAATGTATGTTATGTTAATTAAAAATAAATTGTGTTTACACGTGCAACCAATTGCACGAACTGTGCAAAATTTTACCCTATTTACAAATAAAATAATTACACGATTGAAGCAAGCTATTTTGAACCATAACTACGAGTACACTATAGATCTTCACACAATTTCTATAAACGCTCTCGTATAAGCAAAACCTGTCTTTCCTCTTAATTTAGTCCATGGATTAAATACACTTGACGTTGTAGTTATGTTTGATGCTGCCTCCAGTGATGTACATAGGTAATAATCAACTGCTGCATAACAATGTCATTATTGTACTAATAATATAATGACCTATTTCTACATTGGTAATATGGAAAAGTAATATTAATATTAAGATACACTTGAAAAAACTATATTTTATTCATATTACTAAATACATACAAACAACTTATGAATACATATTATATAATAATATTGATATATTTATTACTTTAATTTTATTATAAATAACAATTCTTCTTCAGACCTATACATATTTAACACAACAAATTAATCATAAATTTTATGATTATACAAAATAAAACCTGTACAATCATTTGAAAAATACGAATACGAAACAGAACATTTCGAATCGTATAGAACATAAATATAATTTTGCAAGTTTACACGATGAATTCGCCATCTTCTTTATTTTCGCAAATTTTTCTTCTGATGTGTCTAAACTGAATGTTATTTTATTATATTAAATACGCGTTTTCAAAATAATATTAATTTTATCTCCCAAACTGTTCATTTACATATTATAAATTTAATGTTTCTTTCATAAAAACAGATATACATCGCTATCTCATTTTAGTACAATCTAATTGGCCGTTTTTAAAACATATGTAAATTTTAGTTAAGAAACTTTAGCCAGGCCAGACTTTAGTTGCGATGAAACAAAATTTGCTAATGAAACAAAATTTGCTAATGAAACTAAATCCGCGCATGTACTGAATATCCCCATAAGCTTACATGTGATTTAGTTCAGAACCACTAGTTCTGCGCTAAAACATAACACTAATTTCGCTAGCGAAACAGCAGTCTGAATGGGGCATAACAATATTTAAAAATTAATCATTAATAAAAAGAAAACTACAAAATCGTTACACTACGAATACGAATATCTTTCTTTTAATTTCTACTTTGTAGAAAAGTTTTCTATTTTGCATTCAACAAGTTTCTCCCTTGCATGAGAACTGATATGTTTCTGTAAGTTTGAACTTTGAATAAAAGTTTTCTCACATATTTCGCACTTATAAGGTTTTTCATTTGTATGTATACGAATATGCGATTTTAAATTTCCACTCTGAGTAAAAGTTTTCTCACATATTTCGCATTTATAAGGTCTCTCCTGTGTATGAGAACGAATATGCACTTTCAAATCACCATTTTGAGTAAAAGTTTTCGCACATGTTTCGCATTTATAAGGTCTTTCATTTGAATGAGAACGGATATGTATTTTTAAGCTTCCTCTTTGAGTAAAAGTTTTCTCACATATTTCGCATTTATAAGGTCTTTCATTTGAATGAGAACGAATATGTGTTTTTAAGCTTTCTCTTCGAGTAAAAGATTTCTCACATATTTCGCATTTATAAGGTCTTTCATTTGTATGTACACGAATATGCAATTTTAAAGTTTCACTCCGAGTAAAAGTTTTCTCACATAATGTACATTTATGAGATCCACTTTTCTTTACAGATTTATCATTTTCTTCCGAGCTGAAAATATTATTTTTCTTCGAATCTGTACTAGCTTGACAACGTTTTATATCGGTTTCATTCTCAAAATCAGAATATTCTTCCTTAATTATTAATTCTGAATGTAAATCTAAAGATTCTGATTTGAAACTTTCTTCAAATTTAATATTTGTATCATTTTCCAAATCTTCAATGTTCTCTTCATTAATCACTTCTTCTTTCATACAAACAGCATCAAAATTTCTATTATTTTGTGATTCTAAACTTTCTTCAACTTTAATGTTTCTATCAGTTTCCAATTCTAGTTTAATGTATTCTTCATCAATAGTCTCTTCTTTAATTTCGTTTATCATAACTTCACCATTTTGCGATTGTTGTTTTGCATATCGCTTGAAAATTTCGTGCGATTTAAAACATTTTTCTACAAATTGATACGTTTCATTCAATCGAACAGCACAAATTGTACAAATACCATTCGGTAATTTGATCTTGCAATCCACCTAAAATAAGAAAAGTAAAAGATTCAGAAATAATAATATATATTACAATCAAAACAAATTATTTCATTCTTACAATATCTGGCATAATTGCTTCCAATTTATCTACGAAACGTTTGCCATCTGAATCCAGATTAAGTATTGTGAACAATACATTTTTATCACTTGTACATAATCGGCAATGTTGCATAAAACTATTCATGATTAAAATTAAATTTTCTACCAAAAAAGCTTCTTATAATAAGTAAAATATAAAAATATTGTAATTAATAGTATTAGAGGTTAACTTATAAAAATCTGACACAAATCCAGTTGGCCAGATTAATTTTGTGTAAAATTACTAGTATAAGAAGAAGAATAAATAGTTGCGTATTTAATTTTACAATTTTTTCCTTAATTGCTACTTGATCCAGGTTCTAGCGATTTGTCTAAATAAAATTTAAATAAAAGACAAAAAAATAGAAAGATAAGTAATCAATCTGCAGCTAAAGTCAATAAAGTTGAATAAACTTTACCTACAGGACAGTCAATGCAAACAATTACTTTAAATATAATTTGTCACTTTTTTTTACATGATTATTATTTAAAATCAAATCTAAATGTTGTATGTAGAATAATGTTTTTTAATTATTATAAAAATCAATATGTATTTGAAAATTTATAACACAACATTCAACTGGCCAACTCTTTCAGACAATGATTTTACAGTGCCATCTATATGATAATGTTTTAATTATTAGAAAAACGAATTGTGCTCTCGATAAAAAAGAAAACTGTAATTTAATTACTAGTAGTGCAATCTATGGACTATTTTTAAACAAGTATTACCATTTTTACATTCTTCTGATCACAACTGAGTCTGAAAAATCCACTTGGTATTAGGAACACATGAATAAAGTTGAAAATAACTAAATGTCACTTTATTTTGAAGATTTAGTTTTACCACTTTGACTGCAATAAAAAAGTGGTATAGGGTTTGGTACGTTAGTTTATGTGGGTGTATGGATGTGCGTCGTCAGCTCGCTTGCTCGGTTGTAAGTCAAAGTTTTGTGGCCGCAACTCCTCCTAGACGGTTCAACCGATTTTAATGAAATTTTCAGGATAAATTTGTCTAATGCCCAAGATGGTCATGTGGTTTTGGTTTTTTCCAGTAATGCCAACTTTCCGAAAAAAAAAATTACTAAAGTTTTTAAAAATTCATACTGGCTACATTATTTATCCGATTTTGATCAAATTTTCAGAAAAAAATTATTTAATGCTCTCATTAATTATATAATTTTATTAATATCTAGTGTTACCAACTTTTCGAGAACAAAATTACGGAATTTTAAAAAAATTTATTATAGTCATGTTATTTAACCGATTTTACTCAAATTTTCACAAAAGATTCTCTTAGTATTTATATAATTTATGTAATTTTAACAAAATACAGTGTTGCCAACTTTCCGAGAAAAAAATTTACTAAATTTTTTAAAAATTTATTATGATCACTTTATTTAACCGATTTTAATCAAATTTTCATAGAAGATTCTCCTAGTGTCTAAATAAATTATGCAATTTTAACAAAATACAGTGTTGCCAACTTATCGAGAAAAAAAAAACATAAATTTTTTTAAAAAGTTTATTGTGGTTACATTATTTATTCGATTTTGATTAAATTTCCAGAAAAGTTTCTCCTAGTGCCCACATAAATTATAATATTATTAAAATACAGTGTGTTGCTAATTTTCCGAGAAATGTCAAAGTGGTCTATATATATATATGTATATATATATATATATATATATATATATATATATATATATATATATATATATGGGTTTACTCATATACTTCTAATCTTGTTACAATTAAACTATATTTTAAATGTAATAGATTGCGAAATTGTTTAAATCGGGATAATTTCGACGCTTTCATGCTCATGGTTTGCGAAAAAGATATTTTGGTAAAAATTAGATAATGGAGAGACATCATTAAAAAAAAAAATACGAAAGGAATTATTTATTAAATCGTCTTTTAATTTAGATTTAAATAAAGAATTATATTTAATTTTATATGTGTCATACAATTTATTGATCTTTATCTGTAATGTCATTTCCATGTAAATTATAATTAAACAAGATTAGAAGTAGATCTGGGTAAACCCATTTATAGACCACTTTGACATTTCTCGGAAAGTTGGCCGAACATAATATCTTTAATAAAATTATAATTTATGTGGGCACGAGAAGAAACTTTTCTCAAAAATTTGATCAAAATCGAATAAATAATGTAGCCACAATGAATTTTAAAAAAAAATTGTGATTTTTATTCTCGATAAGTTGGCAACACTGTATTTTGTTAAAATTACGTAAATTATATGACTACTAGGAGAATCTTTTGTGAAAATTTGAGTAAAATCGGTTAAATAACATGGCCATAATTTTTTTTTTTAAACTTTAGTAATTTTTTTCTCGGAAAGTTGGCTATACTTAATATTAATAAAATTATATAATTAATGGGAGTATTAGAGAAATCTTTTCTGAAAATTTGATCAAAATCGGGTAAATGATGTAGCCAGTATGAATTTTTAAAATTTTATTATTATTTTTCTCGGAAAGTTGGCATTACTGGAAAAAAACCAAAAACCACATGACCATCTTGAGCACTAGACAAATTTATCCTGAAAATTTTATTAAAATCGGTTGAACCGTCTAGGAGGAGTTGCGGCCACAAAATTTTGACTTACGCCCGAGCGAGCGAGCTGACGACGCACATCCATACACCCACATAAACTAAGTTCAGATTCGTCATCTAGAGGTTATATGAAGAATTTCTATACAAATTTTTCTTTTTGTTAATGTTACAGACACCGTACCAAACGCTATACAACTTTTCCTAGCAGTCAAATTGGTAAAAATTAAAATGAGAATTATAATATTTGTTTCTATTAATTATAATTGTTACATATCAAATGTGTATAATAAAATATTGAATACATACATATTGAATATATACATAGACAATCACGCCATGTACCCACAAAAGGGTTTGGCACAAACTCTTTCCACTCATCCCGAAATCAGTCGCCTCCAACTCCAAACATATTCCTATCCAGCACAAGCAACTTTTGCAATTTCATCCACATTCCACAATTCCACTCTCTCACAGCATGCTCACTTCTATGCCTACTACTTGCAAATTTTTGCTGCACGCAATCACATCACCACTCCAACTACTCATCGGACTGATCCACTGGGCAAACGTATACCATATCAAAATCATTTAAATGCATCTTTTGAACAGCAAACGTTCATTAGACGCATTCGCTCAACATGCGTCCGAACCGCATCTTAACTGACTAACACCAACTTTTGCTACAACATTTTTTTCGCAATTTCACACTCATCATACACTAATCGAATTTTGTACCCCCGATCTCTCCTATTTACTAGAGATTATAATTGTCTATAAATGATTTAAAAAGCTATGTAAATAAACATGTCCATATATAATAGTATATAATAATTGTATATAATAATATATGTAGTACAATATATAATAGGTACATTTTTACCACTTTGACTGCAAGGAAAAGTGGTATAAGGTTTGGTACGGTGTCTGTAACATTTTCAAAAAAAAAATTGTGTATAAAAATCCTTCATATAGTCTCTAGTTGACGAATCTGAACTTAGTTTATGTGGGTGTATGGATGTGCGTCGTCAGCTCGCTCGCTCGGTCGTAAGTCAAAATTTTGTGGCCGCAACTCCTCCTAGACAGGGTTCAACCGATTTTAATGAAATTTTCAGGATAAATTTGTTTAGTACCCAAGATGGTCATGTGGTTTTATTTTTTTCCAGTGATGCCAACTTTCCGAGAAAAAAATTACTAAAATTTTTAAAAATTTATTTTGTCTACATTATTTATTCGATTTTGATCAGATTTTCAGAAAAGATGTCCCTAATGTTCCCGTTAATTATATAATTTTATTAATATTCAGTGTTATCACTTTTCCGAGAAAAAAATTACTAAAGTTTTTAAAAATTCATATTGGTTACATTATTTATCTGATTTTGATCAAATTTTCAGAAAAAATTTTCCTAATGCTCTCATTAATTATATAATTTTATTAATATTCAGTGTTGCCAACTTTCCGAGAAAAATATTACTAAAATTTTAGAAAATTCATTATGACCACTATTTAACCGATTTTAATCAAATTTTCATAAAAAATTCTTCTAGTGCCTAAATAAATTATGCAATTTTAACAAAATACAGTGTTGCCAAGTTATCGAAAAAAAAAATCACAATTTTTTTAAAAATTCATTGTGGCTACATTATTTATTCGATTTTGATGAAATTTTCTCTTAGTGCCCACATAAATTATAATATTATTAAAATACAGTGTTGCCAACTTTCCGAGAAATGTCAAAGTGGTCTATATATGGGTTTACTCATATACTTCTAATCTTGTTTGTAATAAATTCTTTGCACTCATCTGTAGATAAATATTCATAAATTTTATACTAAATAATTTCTAATAATACACATACGTCATAAATCTCAGGTACATTAAACTAGAAACATCTCAGGTACATAAATCATTAAATCATTAAATGATTTCTAGCCCCGTTATTAATATATATACAAGATGATTCATATACATTGTCACTTAAAAAAAAACAAAATATTTTATTAATAATAATAATAATTTATTGCCAAACAGAAATAAATACAATTACATAACCAGCAAAAATACAATTCGATACAAAATACAACAAGATTAGAAAAGTATATGGGTAAACCCATATATAGACCACTTTGACATTTCTCGGAAAGTTGGCAACACTGTATTTTAATAATATTATTAATTAATACAAATTATTTCTACAATAATTTTAATATTTACATTTACAAGATTAGAAGTAGATATGGGTAAACCCATATATAGACCACTTTGACATTTCTCGAAAAGTTGGCAACACTGTATTTTAATAATATTATAATTTATGAGGGCATTAGGAAAAACTTTTCTGAAAATTTCAACAAAATTGAATAAATAATGTAGCCACAATGAATTTTTAAAAAAATTTGTGATTTTTGAGTTTTTTTTTTTCAAAATAAAACTTTTTTCTAAAATTTGCTTAAAAAAATCTGAAAAACTTCAGTAAAACAAAGAAAAAAATTAGCTACATAATAGCTAAGTAACTTTTTTTTTATCTCATCTGGTTTGGCAGGAAAAATTATTGAAAATTAATATGTTTTGCATTTTATAATTTGTTTTTCTTTCCGGTCAAACCAAAATAAATTAGAAAAAAAAGTTACTAAGTTATTATGTAGCTAATTTCTCTATTTTACTGAATTTTTTCAGATTTTTTTGAACAAATTTTGAAAAAAGTTTTATTTTCAAAAATTCAGTTTTTAATTTTTTTCTACTAAACAATGCATTTTATAATAATAGTTTTTTCACTTAATTATCGTACTCATTATTTCGCATTTTTCCATATCATGCCTATTTTTTTACACCTCATAGTTTTTGAGAAAAAAAATAAAAACCAAAAAATCGAAAAAAAATTCTAGCGCCCAAACGGCACATGCTAGCAAATTAAAACTAAACAAAATTATAGAACTTTTTATTGTCTATCAAAAAGTATTCCAAGTATTTTTTCTAATTTTACTCGAGAAAGAAGTAAACCGCAAATTATCGAATTTGCATGTTAAACGCCCATATACGAACTTAACGAACGAACACCCCGTATATATATATTTATATATTGTGACATTTAGATGAAGAAAAATATTAGATGTTAAAAGTGAAATTTTATCAAAGTGTTCAAATTTTGAAATATTTTATTCATCTGATTTTTAACCTACCTGTCACCCATAATGGGCACCGGAGTCAGTTGTTTGGAGGAGAGCTGGGTCGTAGGTGGGGTTGGTAGGAACTTTATTTTGTGATGTTGGTAAATTAGGTGGGCGCCAGTCAAAGCGGAATGTTGACGCAAAATGAGAAGCTTTGACAAATCTCAAAAAGGAACTTAACGGGATAGGGATTGATTTCATTTTTCGAGAATTTGTTTCGGAAATGCGATAAATAATTGAATAAAAAAATTACTTACAATTTGTTTAAGACAAGTTGTTATATTGCATGATACCAGTACAGCGTAATGTATGACGTTTGTTTGATGTCTGCTGGTTAGCGGGTGGTCTAGCTAAAGAAGATCTTCGTCTGTGGTTTCGTCAGCGCCGAGGAGATGCCAGTATGCATAGCGCAGCAAGCGGCGTGATCGTTGATGGAGACATCATGAGAATAATCGCCCTCGCAATCAGAATACGCCCAGCGGGCTTCGGTACGTCATAAAAAATCATCATCCAATCAATAATTCCTGCTTGATTTATTGGATGGTCGAAATCTTTCGGTGGCTGATCCAAACTCGGTTTCCACAATTAACTGGTGCTGCTATACATCTGAATCTCGCTCGGACGCCGTTGAAAACCACAGCCTGGTCATCTAAACATGAGTGGGCACAGCAGATTTATCCAAAATACAAACATGATAAAATCAAACAAATCGAACTTGAAATAAAAGTCGATACAATCGAAATTACAATGATAGGCAATATTTTCATACAATATCATCAATATAACAAATTAATGCAAAATCAAAATACTTTACAATTTACAATTTAAAGTACACAAATCATAAGTTAGCTCAAGCAACGTGAATGAATTTAGCAAACAAAATAAATATCATAATTCAAAATTTAAGCGATAATAACAAAATCCAATTAGCAAACAAAATAGATATCATAGTACAGAATTTAAACGATAATTACATAGTTCAAAATCATGCAAGTAAAATTAAAGTATTTAACTAGAAACAAAAATACGTAACTCAAAGAAAATTTAGCGGTACTAAAACAAAATTACTTAACAACATTTTCTAGTTAAATAAGCCAAAATTACTTGCTCAATAAAATATTTTCAATATCAAAATAGTACAACCAATCAAAAATTTGCTACTTACAATATACTACATGACATTCATACTACAAAAGAACAGGGATCACGAAGAAGGAACATAGAACATAGAACAGATGGGGGTCGCGTGCGCAGGAGAGACAAAACACGAAAGTACTTCAGCCGATCTAGACAGAATGTCTTTCCCGTAATTTGTAAATCTGGAAGCCGTAGAACGCATTCTGATCTTATAAGCGTAGCCCACGAAAACAAAGAGAATTCAACGAGAATTAAACCGTGGCCACAAAAAAACTAATATCGCCGCGGCCGAACATAGCTTCTTCAGCATAGATTTATACATTGCGACAATCTAAAAATATACGACGAATAAAATATCATCACAGCCGAACATAGCTTCCTCAGCCTAAATTTAAACGCTGTGATAATAGCAAAAATAATACGATACGATAAACCAAAAAATCATTGCAACACGAACAATGGCACTCGGCCTCAAAATAACTCGTATTGCTACAATCCCAAACTCTACAAAAGTTCAAACAATAAAACGCCGATACGTTTTAAACGCAAATAAAATTATCAACCGCAGTGTCACAACACTGCAACCAAAATCATGAAGATCATAACGCGAACTTGCACGTGGCTCGAAATTTACAAACACAGACAATGATACGCACTGAAGGACTTTCACAAACGGAAATCGGAAAGGATATCTACTAGTTTTTACGAAGAAGGAAAGGAGGATTGGAACAGGAATCTGTGCTGCTTCAAGGTTATTTTATCATCTCAAAATTACTAATCTTCAATTAAAATATAACGATACACACTCTAATAAATTGAACTCTACAAATTATAACTCAATAATAAAATAACTAATAAAATTATTCAAGAAAGAATTTGGCTTTACAAAATATAACAAAACGTAATCAAATGTAAGTTGACCATCATTGTATTCACGAGAGCAAAATTTACGTTACTAAAATAATTAAAATATCAATAAAATCTCATGAATAACAATGCAAACATAATACCAAATAAACAAATTGTCAACTTACATCATTTCAAATCCAAACGAACCAATTCCATATTGAATACATACTTTTTCAAATACCGCATGGCAAATTAACCTTCAAACTATAACGACAGATACAACGAGACGGACCAGTAGTTGTTTGCTCAGCTCGGTAGTTCACGCAAGAGAGAGACCAGTTTGCACCGCTCACACGTACTTATGTGCGTGCTAATTTCACATTTTAAATCAATGTTGCCATTTTACTAAAAATTAATACTCTATGAAATTCAACTATTTTTTATAAAATTTGGCGCGTGACAAAAAGTGTTTTTGTCACAATATATAAAAACAAAATCTTGAAGTATTATTAAAAAAATTGCTCAGTAATTTTTCAAAATGCAAAATTAATAAAAAAAATATTTTTTGTAAATTTCATAAAATGTTATTTAAAAATATACTTAGTATTTTTTTAGCATTTCATATAGGTATCATACGTTATTATTATTATTATTACGTATTAACTTGTTTGCTATTTTATTAACAATGTAAGTTTAGATTTTAATTTCGAATAATTCGTGTTAATTTGAAATTATAGGCTTAGGTATTTAATTTGTTAAAAATTTATTAGAAAATTAACTGAAATTTTATGAAAAAGTTGTCAAAATTGTAAGAATCTTTCCAAAATTGTCAAAAATTAATTGGAAAATTGACAAAAATCTTATTAAAAATTATCAAGAATTATAAAAAACCTTTATAAATTTAGTAAAAATTTGTCAAAATTATAAGAATCTTTCCAAAATTTGTTGAAATTCATTGAAAATTGACAAAAATTATAAGAAATTTCACCGAAAAATTGTTAAAATTGTAGTAAAAATTATCAAAATTATAAAACATTTTTCAAGAATTGTCAAAAATTCATTGAAAATTGACAAAATTTTAATTAAAAATTGTCAAAAATTATAAAACATTTTTCAAGAATTGTCAAAATTTATTAGAAAATTCAAACGTTATGGTTTTAATAAATACAAATATAAATAAATTGCGTCAAAAAAAAAAAAACTAAGTTAGGTTATTATAAAAAATTATGTAATTAAATAATTAATTAATGAAAAAAATTAATTAATACTGTCCCGTTTTTACACGGTTCTTATTTCGAAAATAACAGTTAATTTTACAGTGTAGATAAATATTATTCATAAACAATTTTTTTTTATAGAAAATTATTTCATATAAAATTTCAAAAAAAAAAAAATACAGTTTTTGTATAGAAAACTAGGTTTTTAACAGTTAATTTTTACAGCAATTAAATTTTACTCATAGCAAGTTTTTTTTTGAGTAAAATACAAATAAAATTAATGCCTTTTTGTACAAAAAGTTTGTTTTTTTATTTTACATACATACATACATACACAATCACGCCATGTACCAAAAAGGGTGTGGCACAAACTCTTATCATCATCCAGAAATCAGTCGCCTCCAAACATTCCTATCCAAACAAGCAACTTTCGCACTTTCATCCACATTCATAATTCCACTCTCATACATTCTCTTCTATTCCTACTACTTGGAAACTTTCTACATTTTTCTCAAAGTTTTTCACAAAATTGTCTGTTTTTCACAAGGTTATTATTGTTTTTCAAAAGGTTATGGCTGTTTTTTTTTACAAGATTATGAAGTTTTTCACAAGATTATGTCTGTTTTTAACAAGGTTATGACTGTTTTTCACAAGGTTATGACTGTTTTTCACTAGATTATGACTGTTTTTCACAAGGTTATGACTGTTTTTCACAAGATTATGACTGTTTTTCAAAAGATTATGACTGTTTTAACAAGGTTATGACTGTTTTTCACAAAGTTATGACTGTTTTTTTTTTACAAAATTATGAATTTTTTCAAGAGATTATGTTTGTTTTTCACAAGATTGTCGGTTTTTCACAAGGTTGTGACTGTTTTTTTACAAGGTTATGACTGTTTTTCAAAAGATTATGTCTGTTTTTAACAAGGTTATGACTGTTTTTTACAAGGTTATGACTGTTTTTCACAAGGTTATGACTGTTTTTTAAAAGATTATGACTGTTTTTCATAAGGTTATGTCTGTTTTTCACAAGATTATGACTGTTTCATCCACATTCATAATTCCACTCTCATAGCATGCTCTTCTATTCCTACTACTTGGAATAATAATAAATTTGTTTAACAGCAAACGTTCATTAGATGCATTCGCTCAACATGTCCGAACCATCTTAACTGACTAACACCAACTTTTGCTACAACAATTTTTTTGTTATTTTGCTTTATATAATTCGCTTCATCCACATTCATAATTCCTGTTATACATGCTCTTCTATTCCTACTACTTGGAAACTTTCGCTGCAAGCAAGCCACTCTCTCAATCATACCACTCCAACTACTCATCGGACGTCCACCTGCAAACGTATACCATCAAAATCGTTCAAATAAATCTTTTTAACTGCAAACGTTCAGTAGACATTTGCTCAACATGTCCGAACCATCTTAACTGACTAACACCAACTTTTGCTACAACATTTTTTTTTATTATTTTGCTTTATATAATTGTGTTGTACCTTTTTTTTGATAATTTTAATTGTAGATAAATTTTTTGATATAAAAATATTTCTAATTTTGTATAATAATTATTAATGCCCTTATTCCCCGCATCTATTTTTACCCCACTTTGACTGCAAGTAAAAGTGGTATAGTGTTTGGTACGGTGTCTGTAACATTAACAAAAATAAAAAAAAATTGTATAGAAATCTTTCATATAGCCTCTAGATGACGAATCTGAACTTAGTTTATAAGTGATGTGTATGGATGTGCTTCGTCAGCTTGCTCGCTCGTAAGTCAAAATTTTGTGACCGCAACTCCTTATGTGTTATGTGGTTTTGGTTTTTTTCAGTAATGCCAACTTTCCGAGAAAAAATTACTAAAGTTTTTAAAAATTCATATTGGCTACGTTATTTATCCGATTTTGATCAAATTTTCAGAAAAGATTTCCCTAATGCTCCCATTAATTATATAATTTTATTAATATCCAATGTTGCCAATTTTCTGAAAAAAAATTTACTAAAGTTTTTAAAAATTTATGGCCATATTATTTAACCGATTTTACTCAAAATTTTACAAAAGATTCTCCTAGTATTCATATTATTTACGTAATTTTAACAAAATACAGTGTAGCCAACTTTCCGAGAAAAAAATTACTAAAATTTTTAAAAATTCATCATGACCATTTTACTTAACCGATTTTAATCAAATTTTTATAAAAGTTTCTCCTAGTGCCTAAATAAATTATCGAGAAAGAAATCACAAAATTTTTTGAAAATTCATTGTGGCTACATTATTTATTCAATTTTGATGAAATTTTGCGAAAAGTTTCTCCTAGTGCTCACATAAATTATAATATTATTAAAATACAGTATTGCCAAGTTTCCGAGAAATGTCAAAGTGGTCTGTCTATATATGGGTTTACCCATATACATCTAATTTTGTTCAATTAATACAAGATTCGAAAAAACGGTTGAATAAATTGTGTATTGTAAATTCTTGAATTGTATCTTTGGGAAAATCATTTTCCTGATTTTCATTTAGTCAATACTTGTAGTATAATTAGGTAACTGATTAGATTTTGTAATTAATATATCACTTTTTATAACATCACGCTAAAAATATCTATTTATAAAACAAAAATTTTGCAAATTTTTTACTATTTTAAATTGTTGTTTAATTTTTTTTTTGAAAAATAAAAATATAAATAATAATAAATTTTTATTATTTTTTTTATTAATATACATACATACATACACAATCACGCCATGTACCCACTTGGGTGTGGCACAAACTATTTTCATCATCCCGAAATCAGTCGCTTCCAAATATGTAACTTTCGCTTCATCCACATTTATAATTCTTTTATTCCTACTACTTGGAAATTTTTGCTCACGCAAGCCACTCTCTTAATCATACCACTCCAACTACTCATCGGACTGATCCACTGGGCAAACGTATACCATCGAAAATCATTCAAATAAATCTTTTGAACAGCAAACGTTCATTAAACGCATTCGCTCAACATGCCCGAACCATCTTAACTGACTAACACCAACTTTTGCTACAAAATTTTTTTCAATTTCACACTTATCATACACTAATATCTATTTCGTACCCGATTTGTCCTATTGTTACACCCAGCTACCCCACGCAAAAATCTCATTTCGCACAGCAGTATTTCCGTTTATGCTTTTGCAACCAAACCCAACATTCACTACCCTATACATCGCAACGTAGGCACCAAAACTGCATTGTATATACTCAAACGGGCTTCTTTGGAAACATTTACATTCCTAAATAAAATTTAATATCATTTATGATAATCCGATATCCGGCATTCTAATATGGCTAATTATTTGTTATCCGGCTTTTCAGTCCATTGCATCACTAAAGAAAATATTTCCAAAGGGCCATCACGGTTTATAAGACGATACATTTTTATTGCAATTTGACCGTGTAAACAACCAATTTTATACTAATTTATATAATATATAACAATGCATAAAATAAAAAATAATTCTTCAACATTCAGTGAGATTTAGTTATTTTCAACTTTGTTCATGTGTTCCTAATACCAAGTAGAATTCTCAGGCTTCGTTGTGATTAGAAGAATGTAAAAATGGCAATACTTGTTTAAAAATAGTCCATAGAATGCACTACTAGTAATCAAATTACAGTTTTCTTTTTTATCGACAGCACAATTCGATTTGCAAATAGTTTAAACATTAACATATAGATAGCACTACTAGTAATCAAATTACAGTTTTCTTTTTTATCGACAAAATATTTAGATTTGCAATTAGTTCAAACATTACCGTATAGATGACACTGTAAAATTATTGTTTGAAATAGTTGGCCAGTTGAATGTTGTGTTAGAAATTTTCAAATACATATTGATTTTTATAGTAAGTAAAAAACATTATTCTACATACAACATTTAGATTTGATTTTAAATAATAATCTTGTAAAAAAAAAGTGACAAATTATATTTAAAGTAATTGTTTACATTGATGGTCCTGTAGGTAAAATTCATTCAACTTTATTGACTTTAGCTGCAGATTGATTATTTATCTTTCTATTTTTTTTTCTTTTATTTAAATTTTATTTAGACAAATCGCTAGAACCTAGATCAAGTAGCAATTAAGGAAAAAATTGTAAAATTAAATACGCAGGTATTTATTCTTCTTCTTATACTAGTAAGTTTACACAATATTCATCTGGCCAACTGGATTCGTGTCAGATTTTTATAAGTTAACCTCTAATACTATCAATTACAATATTTTTATATTTTACTTTTTATAAGAAGCCTTTTTGGTAGAAAATTTAATTTTAATCATGAATAAGTTTATGCAGCATTGTCAATTATGTATAAGTGACAAAAATGTACTGTTCACAATACTTGATCTGGATTCAGATGGCAAACGTTTTGTGGATAAATTGGAAGCAATTATGCCAGAAATTGATTGCAAGATCAAAGTACCGAATTGTATTTGTACGATTTGCTCTGTTCGATTGAATGAAGCTTATAAATTTATAAAACAATGTATCGATTCTCAAATCATATTAAAACAACATTTAGATGAAACACTTTGTCGATTATGTGCTGGCGGTGATAATATAACATTTAGTTTAACTACAATGGATTCCGATAATGTGTTGTTATCATACAAATTGAAAACCATTGCATCGGAAATTGTAAGTAAAATACTATCTTTAATCAGATCCACGAAAATAAATTATATAAATTGATAAATAATCATTTATTTATTGTCTCTTCCATAATTTTTGAGAACAGACAACATTTAACCTAACCTAATTTACAGTATTTTTAATTTTAGTACCTTTGTTGGTTTTGTTTAATTGGAATTTATATAAAATAAGTTGTAATTTGAATACATGTACATTTACAATAAAAATTACATAAAACAATTATTTTATTAGCTTTATTTATAATAAGTTTATTAATTATTACAACATGTAAAACTAAAATTTGTTTCTGAAAGAGTAGTTGGGAATAGCTATTATGAGGAAAATGTTGTTGGTTGTGTTTAGGCTAATAAAAATTTTGTCTTGAATTTTTAATTGTTACTCCATAACCAAGTAGTACCCACACAGCTTATAGTGGGATTTAGATCTCTCAAATAAATCAAATATTAGTTAAATATCATAGAGACTTGGTGTTATTAATAGAAATATATTTCTTTATTAAACTCCTTTTTTAAATTAGAGATTTTTATTATATCGTATATAATGTAATTTTAATTTATATTTTTAGCTGGAATGTACTGAGAAGTTATCGAATTATATTTGCTCAATTTGTTCGGTTCGATTAAATGAAACGTATGAATTTGTAGAAAAATGTTTTCAATCGCATGAAATTTTCAAGCGATATGCAGAACAACAATCGGAAAATAGTGAAGTTATGAAAAATGAAATTAAAGAAGAGACTATTGATGAAGAATACATTAAACTAGAATTGGAAACTGATAGAAACATTAAAGTTGAAGAAAGTTTTGAATCACAAAATAATACAAATTTTGATGCTGCTTGTATGAAAGAAGAAGCTATTAAAGAAGAGAACATTGAAGTGGATTTGGAAAATGATACAAAAATTAAATTTGAAGAAAGTTTGAAATCAGAATCTTTAGATTTACATTCAGAATTAATAATTAAGGAAGAATATTCTGATTTTGAGAATGAAACCGATATAAAACGTTGTCAAGCTAGTAGAACATCAAATAAAAATATTAGTTTTAGCTCGAAAAAAAATGATAAATCTGTAAAGAAAAGTGAATCTCATAAATGTACATTATGTGAGAAAACTTTTACTCGGAGTGGAACTTTAAAATTGCATATTCGTATACATACAAATGAGAGACCTTATAAATGCGAAATATGTGAGAAAACTTTTACTCAAAGTGCTCATTTAAGAAGACATATCCGTTCTCATACAAATGAAAGACCTTATAAATGCGAAACTTGTGCGAAAACTTTTACTCAAAATGGTGATTTGAAAGTGCATATTCGTTCTCATACACAGGAGAGACCTTATAAATGCGAAATATGTGAGAAAACTTTTATTCAAAGTGGACATTTAAGAACACATATCCGTTTTCATACAAATGAGAGACCTTATAAGTGCGAAATATGTGAGAAAACTTTTATTCAAAGTTCAAACTTACGGAAACATATCCGTTCTCATGCAAGGGAGAAACCTGATGAATGCAAAATAGAAAACTTTTCCACAAAGTAGAAATTAAAAAGAAATATATTCGTATTCATAGTGTAACGATTTTGTACTTCTCTTTTTATTAATTTTTAAATCTTGTTATGCCCCATTCAGACTGCTATTTATGTTTATGTTTTAGCGCAGACGTAGCGGTTCTGAACCAAATCATATGTAAGCTTATGGGGATATCCTGTACATGCGCGGATTTAGTTTCATTAGCAAATTTTGTTTCATCGCAACCAAAGTCTGGCCTGGCTAAAGTTTCTTAACTAAAATTACTTGCGTTTTAAAAACGGCCAATTAGATTTTACTAAAATGAGATAGCGATGTATATCTGTTTTTATGAAAGAAACATCAAATTTATATTATGTAAATGAACAGTTTGCAAGATAAAATTAATATTATTTAATATAATAAAATAACATTCATTTTAGACACATCAGAAGAAAAATTAGCGAAAATAAAGAAGATGGCGAATTCATCGTGTAAACTTGCAAAATTATATTTCTGTTCTATATGATTCGAAATGTTCTGTTTCGTATTCGTATTTTTCAAATGATTGTACATGTCTTATTTTGTATAATCATAAAAGTTATGATTAATTTGTTGTGTTAAATATGTATAGGTCTGAAGGAGAATTCACATACATACATACATACATACATACATACATAAAAACACAATTACGCCATATACCCAAAAGGGTGTGACACAAACTCTTTCCATTATCCCGAAAGTGGTGAAACTTTTGTGCTTGTGCGTAAAATTAAAGCGGTACTCTGAATAACACTTTATGTACAATAATGTTTTTTAATTTCTATAAAAATCAACATGAATTTGAAAATTTATAACACAACATAAAATGACAATAAACTTTGCTTATACGTTCCTAATACAAATTGAAATTTTCAGTTTTCATTGTGACAAGAAGATAATAGTTTGTTGATATTTTAATCTAACGATGACGGCATTTGCCCAAATCAATTTTATATATTTTTTTTAATTTAGATTAATTTTATTATTATTAAATATGTAAACTATATTAAAATGTTATTTATAATAAAATTAAAATTAATAAATAAATTAATATTATTATATAATATGTATTCATAAGTTGTTTTAACTGTATTTAGTAATATGAATAAAATATAGTTTTTTCAAGTGTATATTAATATTAGTATTACTTTACCATATTACCAATGTAGAAAGAGGTCATTATATTATTAGTACAATAATGACATTGTTATGCAGCAGTTGATTATTACTTAATGTACATCACTGGAGGCAGCATGAAACATAACTACAACGTCAAGTGTATTTAATGCATGGATTAAATTAAGAGGAAAGACAGGTTTTGCTTATACCAGAGCGTTTATAGTGTAATTATTTTGTTAATAAATTGGGCAAAATTTTGCACAGTTCATGCAATTGGTTGCACGTGTAAACATAATTTATTTTTAATTAACATAACATACATACATTTATGTACCAATACATAATTAACTAAACAATTAATACTTAAGGGGGTTTTTTGCATCTTTATAGATCGGAGAATACGACTGTGGCTGAAATGCCATTGCCGGCAAAAAACTTTTTAAGTCATAAAAAACGGGTTTGAATTCTGATAGAGTTCAGAACCAACATAATACCTATCTGAAAACTTTAAACGCGTTTTGCAATGTGTTTCAGAAATCAGAGTACTTATTTATATACAATGTGTCTAAAGAATTTTTAATCTATTATTTTATATTTACGTAATACATTCTATGAAGTTACAATTTTTATACGTTTTAAAATATATATATATATATATATATATATATATATATACCGAGTGTTCCAAAAGTCTGGAAACGGTTGAATATCTCGAGAACAACACATCGGATTAAAAAGTTACAAAATACGTGTTCTTTTATTTTTAAAGATCTATTTAGGCATACTATGTAAAACCCACCCCCCGTTGGAGGTGGTGTGAGGTGTAGTTTTGAAAACTTAAATAGAAACACTTATTTTTTATTTCACTCTCCTAAGCCTGTGTTTGAAGTAAATTTTGTTTTTTAGTAAATACCCTTGAAAATTACATTTTAAATCATTTTAATAACACACAAACAAAAAAGGATTTTTACATTATCGTTCATATTTTTGTTTATATTTTTTCTTTATTAGCAAGATCTACCATGTTTGACCGACATTTTACGATAGACATTAAAATTAAATTTCATTTCTAAATGTTAATCAGAATATGTTTAGTGGAATATTATAAAAGTGAATATTAATAGAATAAATGTTGGATAAGTAATGAAAACTTTTATTATATTACGATATTAAATGTGGAATAAACATTAAACAAATTTTCAATAATTATTATTATATAGTTAATAATATCTATAATTAGAATACAATTTAACATATAATATGAATGAATTATATTTACGGCATACCACAAAAAAATGGTGAACAAGCCCATTGTGCGCAAAATACAAAAACGGCTGCACAACTTTCGAAAAATTAGTGCGCGTCCACGCACCCGCGCAGCTCAGAGGGAACTTTGGTTGCATCCTAGACGATGCATTTTTTATTGCAAATTGACCTTGTAAATAGATCGATTAGACCCTAAGAAAAGTCTGTCGTACAACAATTTTATACTTCTTGCAATTTTTCAATTTTTTTTTATGTTCAGATCAAAACATTCTGGCCTACAGGGAAATATTACCTACATGCATTTTAACTCGTTCATTGCCAAAATGCATGTCGGTAACCTGATATATGGGTTTACCCATAATCTTTTTACTATTTAAATATTGATAAAATTTAAACTAATTAAAATTAATTAGTTAATTAATTTTAACTTTTGCTAGGAATGTAAATGTTTCCAAAGAAACCCGTTTGAGTATATACAATGCAGTTTTGGTGCCTACGTTGATGTATGGTATAGTAAATGTTGGGTTTAGTTGCAAAAACATAAACGGAAAATGACTGCTGTAGAAATGAGATTTTTACGTGTGGTATGTGGTGTAACTAAAAGAGATCGGGTACGAAATAGATTAGTGTATGATGAGTGTGAAATTGAAAAAAATGTTGTAGCAAAAGTTGGTGTTAGTCAGTTAAGATGGTTCGGACATATTGAGCGAATTCCTAATGAATGTTTAGTTAAAAAGATTTATTTGAATGATTTTGATGGTATACGTTTGCCCAGTGGATCAGTCCGATGAGTAGTTGGAGTGGTGGTAGATGATTAAGAGAGTGGCTTGCGTGAGCGAAAGTTTCCAAGTAGTAGGAATAAAAGAGAGCATGTATGAGAGAGGAATTGTGGAATGTGGATGAAAGTGCGAAAGTTGCTTGTGCTGGATAGGAATATGTTTGGAGGCGACTGATTTCGCGGTGAGTGGAAAGAGTTTGTGCCTCACCTTTTTGGGTACATGGAGTGATGTGTATGTTTGTATAAAATTCATTTAATTGCAATTGAATTTTTTATAATTTCCTAGATTGCAATGTCGATCATAGTAGGTAAAATGCACTTGATGAACAAAGAAAGATAAAATTTATCAACAGATTTTTAAATATTCGTAGATTAGATAATAAGTATAGGTAAGTAATTGAAAATTATTGCAAACCATATCGATTTGTTGTTTAAAGCTAATACAGTGAACAATAACAGAAGAAAAAACTAGTGCATTGCAATCACTTCCAAACGGTGAGTACAATTTCGAATAAATTTAGTTTAATTTATATTTCTAATTGGCATCACTGGCAAAAAATAAAACCACATGACCATCTTGGGTACTAAACAAATTTATCCTGAATATTTTATTAAAATCGGTTGAACCGTCTAGGAGGAGTTGCAGCCACAAAATTTTGACTTACGACCGAGCGAGCGAGCGAGCTGACGACGCACATCCATACACCCACATAAACTAAGTTCAGATTCGTCATCTAGAGGCTATATGAAGGATTTCTATACAATTTTTTTTTTGCTAATGTTACAGACACCGTATCAAACGCTATATCACTTTTTCCTTGCAGTCAAAGTGGTAAAAATATAAATAATGATGACGAATCTGAATTTAGTTTATTTGGGTGTATGGATGTGCGCCGTCAGCTCGCTCGTTCGCTCGGCCGTAAGTCAAAATTTTGTGGCTGCAACTCCTCCTAGACGGTTCAACCGATTTTAATGAAATTTTCAGGATAAATTTGTCTAGTTCCCAAGATGGTTATGTGGTTTTATTTTTTTCCAGTGATGCCAACTTTCCGAGAAAAAAATTACTAAAATTTTTAAAAATTCATATTGGTTACGTTATTTATCCGATTTTGATCAAATTTTCAGAAAAGATTTCCCTAATGCTCTCATTAATTATATAATTTTATTAATATCCAGTGCTGCCAACTTTCCGATAAAAAAATACTAAAGTTTTAAAAATTTTATTATGGCCATGTTATTTAACCGATTTTACTCAAATTTTCACAAAAGATTCTCCTAGTATTCGTATAATTTATGTAATTTTAACAAAATACAGTGTTGCCAACTTTCCAAGAAAAAATTACAAAATTTTTAAAAATTCATTATGACCATTTTATTTAACCGATTTTAATCAAATTTTTATAAAAGTTTCTCCTAGTGCCTAAATAAATTAAGCAATTTTTAACAAAATACAGTGTTGCCAAGTTATCGAGAAAAAAATCACAAATTTTTTTAAAAATTCATTGTGGCTACATTATTTATTCGATTTTGACCAAATTTTCAGATAAGTTTCTCCTCGTGCCCACATAAATTATAATATTATTAAAATACAGTGTTGCCAACTTTCCGAGAAATGTCAAACTGGTGTATATATGGGTTTACCCATATACTTCTAATCTTGTTTTATTTATATTTGATTTTTCTATGAGGTGTGTGATACATTAAAAAATAAATTACAATAAAAATTATTTATTTATTTTATATATTTCGTATGTTTATTTTGAAGGTTATGATATGAAAGTTATGATATACTTGACGTTTAGTTATTTTTTTAATTAGTTGGCATCTTGGTATGAAATAACCAAAATCGCAGTGCAATTTTCTTCCATTGTGTAAAACATACATATATTTTTGCAATTACAACAAATAGTAGCATATTTTTTGCTGAACGCACTATATTAAATTTTGAAAATGTTCATCAATTGCTACTTGATCTAAGTTCTAACTGTTTGTCTAACTGAAATTCAAATAAAAAAAAAATAGAAAAATTATTTATGCTGTAGCTAAGGTCAATAGAGTTGAATGAAGTACTGCTAGACACCAATCACACATCAACTATTCAATCTAACTTCATTCAATACTTATTGACTTCAGCTACAGGACGGTCACCTAAATATTAATGTAAAAAATTACGTTAAATATAATTTGTCACATTTTTATATAATTATTATTTTAAACCAAATTAAATGTTATGTAGAACAATTGCTAAAAAAAATTAATATGTACCTATTTGAAAATGTATAACACAACATTTAACTGGCCAACTAGTTGCAGCAATAGGCGAATGAACGAACCAATGAACGAATCTGATATATGTGACAAATCTATAAAGCAAAAGTTGTCACTGTATAAAACTTATTTCTCGTGTTTGTGATTTGAAGTGTTTAAAATATTTAATCACCTGTTGTATATGTGTGATAAGTAATTACGAGTAATATTTATTAAATTATTACTAAACATTATTGTAAGAATGGCAATTTCTAAAGAAGCTGCATTAAAATTACAATGTGATGAATGTCAAAACTATGTATCATGTGGACCTGTATATCTTTGTCATGACGGGAAAGCTATTTGCGGACGATGCACTGTTCCGGAGTTGAGAAATGCCACAAGAAATGAGCATTTTGAAACAATTGCTCAGTACATCAAATTTCCATGCAAATATCAAGATAACGGATGTGAAGTGAAATTATCATTTTCTTATAATGGGCAAGCACATGAAAATGTTTGTGAATATCGTCCACTTATTTGTCCAATTACTGAATCTGATGTTTGTGATTGGATTGGAACTCGTGTCAAATTCTTGGAACATTGTCGTTTAAAACATCCGCAAAAGGTAGTTGAAAATCCATGTACACTTACACACGACATTACAAAATCATCGCAACAAAATTTTTTACTCGTTGCATTTAATGTCTTGTTTTTGTTGCATACAAAAGTGTGCATTACGACAAGGAAAATATACCATGCTGTTCGGTATTTGGGCAAGCCAGAAAAAGCGTCAAATTTCGAATATAATTTAGATATTAAACGTGAAAAACGTTCACTATCCGATTATTATCGTGTTCTTCCGGAAGAAGTTCGTGCGATTCAAGAAGATACGTCACTTGTCAACAGTATAAATAGTTTAATAGACGTTTTAAGAGGATTTGATGATACTACATTTACTATTACAGTGAAACAACTGAGGGAAGATTGTGAAACAGACATCACGGAAATGTGTGTTATTAATAATTGTGTTCCGAAATTAACCAAATATACATATCTTGATAAAAATGGATGGTTTTGTGAAAATTGTCAACCTGCACTTGAAACTTGCAAAAATAATGCAAAGGGTTGTGTTTATAATGATATTTCGAGTAAAAGTGTAAAGCATTACTGTTATTATTGTGAAAAAAGTAATCTTTGTTATTTATGTAATAAAAATATATCAAATGATACATTAATAAATCATTATGTTCTTGCACATGGCGACATTATATTTAGTTTACCTAGCAACATACAAGTTCAAATTGAAAGGGGATTTAAATATTTTATTATTAACAGTGATGTTGGTCATTTGATTTGTAGATACGAGATGTTCACTTCTTATTACTACTTATGTTTGTTTACTCCATTACGCAGTGAAGAATTACATAAATATAATTGTTCAATAACATTAACAGATCTATATGAACAGTCTACTGTTACCAAAAAAATGGATGTAGAATATAATGAAAATTTTGATTGGACAGTAAAAATTGACAAAAAAAATTCTCATTCTAAATGGTGTCCTGTTGTAGATAGATTGTCTCATTTGGATTTGTATATTAGTTTTCATAAAACCCATTAATGTAGCATTACTATTACAAATAAATTTTACTTTCATCAATAATTTAAAACTAATTTCCTTCAAATTCACTGTCATCTCGTAATAATATAGTATCTCAGCTAGTGTCTTTTAAGGATCCTGATGTAAACGTATTCATAACTTTTTTTTTTTTAAGTTATATGGAGTTTTTCACAAACGCATATAATTATGATATGAGAATTAAAGATGAGTTTAAATTAGATAAAAATAATGTGCAAGCACAAAATACAATATATTTTAATTGAATAAGTTACCAAATAGTTTTAAAAATTATTTTAAGCAATTTAAAAAGTATGTTAAGTCTAGGACTGTGCGATTATAGAAATTTGTGATCGATTATTGATTTTATTTTGATCAGAATCGATCTTGACCAAACAGATCGTTCCAAATCGATCAACAGAAGGCGTAAAAACAAATTTTTACAAAAGCACAGCTTAATACTTTCCGTCAATTTTCGCTAGCTGCAAGCAAGTCTTTGAATGAGCATGTTCATATGACTGTTTTGTTTCAAATTTCAGCATTGTATTGATCAACCTACAAATTAACGCAGTCTAATGATCTCATTGATCAAATAATTAGATCGATCATCTGATCAGAACAATTTGATGAACAATTTGACTATACAATCTGATTGATCAAACGATTAGTTTGATTGAACGCTGAAATCGATTCTGATTGATTTTGCTTTTATTGTGATCGTTTGGATCGATCGAGCAATTTTTTAATCCAGTTCAATCATTTTTCGCAGTCCTAGTTAAGACTTATTATGTAGAGTAAAAAAGAGTTTAATATTATGTTTCTATTTTTTTAAATGTTTAGATTATAAGTATGTATGTTACTATAAGTGTATTATAATTGATTGCGTTCAAATTTTTTTATAAACAAAAATTGTATATCTATTGATGCTAAATAAAGTATTATTATTATTATTTCGTTTATTTTCTTTTTATTATTATTATTATCTTTTATTTCACTTTTAGAGGTATATAATATTGTACAACAGCCTCCGTGGAGGTAAGTACCTATATACAATAGATATTTGTGATATAATGTAAGTATTACAAAAATAGTATAGTAATACAATAAAAAAATCAGATTCAAATACATTTGTTTCACTGTGATATGTTATTAATTTAGCTACTCTTTATTTAACTCTTTATTTATTATTATTATTATTATGGCTATTCACAATTTTCTCGTACTAACTCAGCATTGCTGGATAACATTAACCTTGTTCCCGTACAGAAACAAGACGTTGATGAGGCCAGATTTTATTGCATTACGCAATGTGTGCAAGATGAACATATAGGTACATTATTATTATTATCATCATACTTAATAATATTTTGTTTTCAAATTATTAAACAGTAATGTATGTTTTTTTAATTTACCTAATAGCTTTGCTTCTTTTCTATTCTTGTATTACTTTAATTTTGAATTCTAATTTTTGTTTTTAATTATTAGAACTTTATTATCAAATTTGTTTCCTTTTCTGTTAAGTAACCACCAAAAAGTCTATAAAAACACTTTTTAAAGTTAATCAAAAACTTGTAAATAAGCTTTAGTGATAACATTAATAAATATAAATATATTCAATGTTATATTATTATTTTATTTAAAACAGTGTTATATAACTAATAAAAATTATTTTAAAATTAATATTAATTTAACAAAATTAGTTCAAATTTTGATCAAGTTACTATTGTATGATTTAGAAAATTTAGTGTTTTCGATTGATATGCATCGCTCTTCGAGCATATGACGTCATGCTCACATATATTCGAAATAAAAATGAATATTAAGTTTTTAACTTCAGCATTTCGAATCAGATTAAATATCCGTTTACCACCAAAATGAAATCATCTTACATCTATGTATTTTACTGTTATCCATCATCAGTCGCTACCGATGTATCTTGTAACAATCAAGTTGGGACACACCACACAGCAATTAACGAATTCTGGAAAGTGTTAAGATAATCTCAAAAGAAAATCCCCACAGTTCTTACAACAATAGATTGAAGCACCCAGATGATGCGAACTTGTTCCATTCTACTTGTTCAATGCTTTATGTTTATTGTATAAGACCGAAATGTTTAAGACAACCAAATAAATATCCGAATACACAACAGCAAATAGCCAAGCAATATAGAGATGTACGTTGTATTATCATAAAAACATAAAATGTCATCTTGGTATTTTTTTCTTATTATATTTGGGCGTTCTAGAAGAGTGTAAAAGTACAATTTCAAAAATGATTGAAAAGAAAAGAAGAGGACGATTAATACATGCATCGTTTTCAGTTATCACATTAAGTAAAGCTGCAGACAAGAATTTAAGATTGCCCATTATAGCAACAAAGTACTATACGCAAAATCCGTAATTGAAACCGTTGCGTGATCATAAAGTTCAATTAATTAAGCTTATATTATATTATTATTTTAAATTACAAATACGTAATCTAACTCAATCCATAACTCTCAAAACAGAACGAAATTGACATCATATACATTTTAAAAAATCAATAATTTAATAATTGTATTTACCTATATTAGAATTAAGTATTAGTAGAATAATGTTTATGTTAATATTTTTGTAATATTAAGCATATGACTAAGTTTATAAATATCAAACAACTTATTATTTCTATTTTTTTTTTCACGAAACCTACTATTGCAGTGACATTTATGAATGGAATTAATACTACCACAGATTTAAATAAAACTATTTAAAATTTAACAGGAAAAAAATCTATCTGTCACAATAATTTTCTCTGACATCAACATTAAATTAATTATGGATGAGTTCACAGTACATGTTATGCTGATATAATTTTTATTTATGGATTTTGTGATGAAAATGCATTACAAGCATCAAAAGGCGATTTCCAGGCAGACGGCCACCGAATCACTTACTTTGAGTTTAATCCCAGACGTTAATACTTTAAATTAGTACCGTAATTATTGTTTTTGTTTTTTTTTTTCTGATATAATAAATAAGGCTAACGCGATTGATGTTACATGTAATAAACTTCTAACGGCTACAGTTCCATTAGAAAGCATTTTCGGACATATGTTTATTTGAAGTTTTTATTTAGATCACTGATAGGAATCATCCGGTGTAGTTTTTCTCCAACGTCATAAATCACCTTGTATAACTTTGATCATACAAATTCAAGTGTGACTTTTAATACGTTGATCATCATCATAGAGTTATTAGAAAGATTCAATATCAGTCCGTGAGAGAGATTAGTGTTTAGTTTGATTCCTTGTGACTGGGAGAAGCATTCAGACTGTCAGTCTCCCCTCCACTTTTCCTAATTGAAGCTCGAATGTCATTCCGAATGATCGTGTAAAGCCCGGTTAAGACAGTATTTAATACTAAATTTATTACTTTGCTTCAGCTTCTAGTCAGTTATATGGAATACCGTCAATGCTATTAATCGCCTTACAAATATATTTTTTTACATTTCTCTTTTGTAGAAGCACTAATCTTTATATATCTTTTTGATTACCTAATTCCCATGTTTTGCAGAGAGTATAATTCGAATGAAGTTTCTTGTTTGTTTAAATAAGTTCGGTGCACTAAAATTTACTATTTTAAGGGCGAAATATTGAAAAATTAAAGAAAAACAATGTCATATTTTATTTATTTAAAATATATATATATTACAGTATTTACAATTTTCGGTTCATTAAACAAACTCGTAGGTTTAAAATGTTTTTCCGTTAAAATAAATAACTTAGTTTATTACAAAAAAAATTATGTGTTGTACATAATAATTATATTATTTCTTATATCGTATATTTTAATGCTTTTACATTAAAGAAAAACTAACTTATTACATTTTATCATATTTATTTCACAACCTGCTAACAGAATAAATATTTATTTCACAACTTAGTAAAAAAAAGTATCAGCAATAATTGCAAATTGAAAGTTTATGTTACGTATAAATTCTGCAAATTTATTTTAAGGTAAATATTATTGCAAAAACTCACATTTAAAAATGAAGTGGTAAAAAGGAATCAAAACATTTTGAAAGAATGTTTTATTACCATAACAAATATTTAACTAAAGAAAAAATAAACAACTTATTAATTAAGCAACATACTAAAAAATTAGGGTACATAAAAAAATAAATAAAGTACCCGTAAAGTTAAAAACGGAAAAACAAATTATTATTTTTCATTGTCTTTGAAAGCAAATGAACTACTAGTAAAATTAAAACTTTTTTTTCCGAATTAGTAAAAGAAGAATTTAAACTTGCTACATCAGTTCATTCTTTTGGAACATTTTAATTTCTTGAAAAAAATAAACAACTTAATTAAGCAACATATTAAAAAATTAGAGTACATAAAAAAAATAATTAGTACCCGTAAAAAAAGTTAAAACGAAAGAACAAATTATTATTTTTAATTATCTTTAAAAGCAAATGAACAACCAGTAAAATTTAATTTAAATTTTACTGGCTTTAATAATTTAATAAATTATTTATCACATTTATCGATAGAATTTCTTTGGCAAAGGTTTTCAATGTTTTCATTGTTAGTAGTAGATTTTTTTCTTATTATTTATTTCCTTTTCTTCATTAATGTTTCTAATACGTTTTTTAGATTTTTTATTATTTTTCTGAAACTTCTTTTCTTTTCCACTATCGGAATCTGGAATCGCAAAATCATCATTAGATTACATTGATCGCTTTTTGTTTTATTGTCTTTCTAAATCTAGCGCTTCCATTTGAATCTGTGTTTTCTTAACTCGCTTTGCGTATTTCTTCTTTCTCCGAATTGAATTTTCGAGAAGTTCTTCACAATCACTTGAAGGCGGTGTAACAATTGGATCAGTCCAACGCGTCAGGAAACTGTATTTCTTCAGTCTACCTTTTACATTTAATGTTATTGCATCTTGAGCTTGTTTCATTGCCACTGCCATTACTTTTACATATTTATTGGCAATTTTCTGTTTTGCATCGTAATGAAGATTATGTTTAAACGATTTCAAAAATCGATTTGGAATCCATGCTCGTGATATTTGATCACCGTAGAAAAATACTACGTGATAATATTTCTGGATAAAACAAAAATGTTTTATTAATATATTTTATGTATTCGGAGTGCTTCTAATTATAAGATAAAATTTTAAAAAACAATCTTAATAATTTATAATAGAGAAATAAATTTTATCGAATATAATCTTGGAAATATTATTTATTTTTAGAAAAACAAGATTAGAAGTATATGGGTAAACCCATATACAGACCACTTTGACATTTCTCGGAAAGTTGGTAACACAATCTTTTTTATTAAAACTATAATTTATGTGGGCATTAGGAGAAACTTTTCTGAAAATTTGATCAAAATCGAATAAATAATGTAGCCACAATTAATTTTTAACAAAATTTGTGATTTTTTTCTCGATAAGTTGGCAACACTGTATTTTGTTAAAATTGCATAATTTATTTAGAAACTAGAAAAATCTTTTGTGAAAATTTGAGTAAAATCGGTTAAATAAAGTGGTCGTAATAAATTTTTAAAAAGGTTAGTAATTTGTTTCTCGGAAAATTGGCATCACTGGAAAAAAATAAAGCCACATGACCATCTTGGGTACTAGACAAATTTATCCTAAAAATTTCATTAAAATCAATTGAACCGTCTAGAAGTTGCGACCACAAAATTTTGACTGACGACCGAGCGAGCGAGCGAGCTGACGACGCACATCCATACACCTATATAAACTAAGTTCGGATTCGTCTGATCTACAGGCTACATGAAGGATTTCTATAATTTTTTTTTCTCTAATTCCGAAATATAAAAGGCAACCCTCGTAACGATAAATATATAACACGACGAACGCGTAAAATATATATGATGTAAATATTTCCTAAAAGTACTCTAAAAAGATAGGTATATAAATGTAGACAAACGTGTCTATAAAAATACACATAATGAAATATTAGATTAATTCGTTTTTGTCGTTGTGTTGGAAATGAGAAACATTTCGAATTTCTGTATGAACCTAATTAGTACCAGAACTAGTATAAATAAGGCGCTTACAGGAAAGTCACTGAACTCCTCGAGCCAATAATATTGTTCCGTATCGGGATCGTCATCCACCATTGCCGGCCACCAGGGCCATAGCCATCTAATTTTGCCCACACAATTGTTCCAGCTGTATACTTATTGTGGATTAAATCATGCTCGACAAATATTCGTAGATGTACTTCAGGGATCTTACATTTATTCGCTTTTTTATCTATACAAATCAAAAGAAACATTTCACATTATTAGATAGATAATGTTAAACAATAGATTTGTTTATTTGTAAATTTGCATTTTCTGCGTCAGTTTTTTGTTTTATTCATTTCCCAGTTAGGAAAAGTCAGTGTCAAATATAGTAACTTCAAATAATCACTCAAAAATTACAGCCTCTCATACGTACATATACAGAGTGATTCAGAAACAAACGGCATCCTGTAT
Source organism: Clivina fossor (assembly GCA_963966155.1). Taxonomy (NCBI): domain Eukaryota; kingdom Metazoa; phylum Arthropoda; class Insecta; order Coleoptera; family Carabidae; genus Clivina; species Clivina fossor. Next base: position 1,695,782 of record OZ014567.1, read on the forward strand.
ATGACGTGCTACTCTCAGCAAATTAAGAAAAAAAGTTCCTATAAACAGGCGTCCTAATTATACTTTTTATTTGTTACTACAATATCACATTCTAAAATAAAATAGTTAGGAAAATTCAATTTTTCAACACCATGTATCTTGGTAACGCTGTATTTAAGGACCCCCCTGTTTATAGAAACTTTTCCTTCTTAATTTGGTGAAAAAAACACGCCATATACAGGATGCCATTTGTTTCTGAATCACCCTGTATAGTAGTTGCTGAATAAATAAATATATTTATATTTTACTAAAATATTATAAATTTTGTTTCAAAGCTTGTTATCAAACGCGAGAGAGATGAAAAGAATTTCTTTTTTAATCAATCAGAGAATAAAGTTAAACGTGTTCTTTTGTCTGTGTTCTTTACACAACATTCTTTAAAAAATTAACTAGAGATATTATTGTATTATGGCAAATTTTTACTGTAATAACGCAGCGACAAAAAGCCACAGCAGCTTCTACCTAGATATAAGTTTATAGTTTCGTGGAAATTATTGAATCAAATACACTTGGTAATAATTTCAATACATCCGAGATAGCAGTATTAACTCGCTACGTTATTACAAAGTTAAACGCAATGGTATAAAATAAATCAATCAAACCATCTAATATTACTACAAACAACACTAGAACCGTTCCAAATACCAATTTCAATTTCAACCGATTAGATCCGTTTTGAACTGAATCAATTCGTTTAAAATTGATCTTTCCGAACATAATAAAAAAAATAATTATGGAAACTATGCGAAAACATATCTTTAATCAAAAACAATGGCCCGTATTCTCACCTCACTTTTTCGTGAAATAGTGCTTTTATCATTAATTTCAAAATAACTTTTTGCTTCAGTTTTTGATCAAATATGAATAGTTATTCTATTTTTGATCATTTTTATTATATTTGGTATTATAAAATTTAAATAAACTATTATAAAGTGCTTAATAAATGATTTTAAGTAAGTAAATGTCACAAGCACTTTTGGCAAAAATCACTTTTATAAATGAGCTGAGAATACGAGCCATTATGTTGCAATACATCTGTCGCAAAATTACAACAAATTAAAAAAAAACATAGAGAAGTTTTATATTTGTATGACAAATATCATCGTATTAAAAATACAAAAACAAATTATTCGAATTAAATTATTTAGAAAATTATTTAGTTTTAAACATGAATATTTTATATATATTATAATTTCAATTTAGTTGTTTTAGTAATAATTGCAAATGATGTTATGAAAATGTAATAATTAATTAATTTTACATCATTTATTTGATCTATCGAAATATTCATTAGAATTTGGTAATTGTATTATTTATTTTTTTCACATAAATCAAGTTTAAATGAGTTTTTGTTGTAGTAAAATTAGTGTAGAAAGAGCATAGTTTTGTAGAAGCGAATGTTTTCATAAATAAAACAATAAAACAGCATCTAAAATAGAAATACGCAGTTTTTATTCAACTATTTTTATAACAAGAGAATTTGTCTTCTTGGTGCTTATATAAAATTAAAATAATTTGCAAATAATAAAAATAAATTAATTTTGAATGAATAGATCAAAATAACCATGCTAAACGTATGTCGAGTTAGTTGATTAGTTTATCAATTATATTATTATTATTGTGGGCAATAAATAAAGAAATCCTAGTCTAAGGAAATCTATTACCTGGATTCATGTGACAGTACCATTTTTCTGGTAAATCAACCGGATCGTCTGTGTCCTTTAAATAACGCCATTGATTGCAATTGTCACACTGCACATATAATCCTCCACCTCGGCGATCCTGAAGCCATTGTAATTTATCCCGATGCGATAGAGTTTTGCCAGGTTGACTCAATTGTGTTTCGTTAAACGATAGTTCCAATATTTTCAAAGCATCACTAACCATAGGTTCACGTTTTGACGTTTGCGTCTGCTTTGGAACATCCTCCAATGCTCCAGGTTGATCTGGTGTAGAACTAAACAAGAGATTAGAGAAATCGTCTGTGCATGCAGTCGAAACGGATTCATCATGACATCTTTGGTTACTAGATCTTTTATTATTTTTCTCTTTCTCAGATTTACTAACATCTGTTGTTGACGATACAACGGGTGATTCTTCTATCACAGTTGCAAAAATTTCTTCATATTGCGAATTTGACAAAGACTTGGTTGGTTTATTTGAATTCGAAGTTTTAACAGTTGCATTAGGTTTCTTTTTGGGTGCTTGAAATACACTTTTCTCCGCCATTTTCTCTAATAACATACAGAAAGGTACCGTTCTTTACATTTGCATCAGCGAATACAATTATATAACTATTAGAAAAACGAAAATTGAAATTTGTTTTAAATTAGAAATGACAATTTATTTCTTTAATTTGCCAGCAAAACTCAACAATATTTATGCACTTTTCAAAGATTAAAAAAATATATATTTTCCCAATGAATATTATATCACTATGCCATAGGCATTTTGCCACTTTCTTCTTCTCATTGTCTGCATAGACTCAGTATTAAATATATTCTAAGAGATATATCACTACTTATTAAAATAAGATACCTGTAACAGTAATTGTACAATGAGCACAGAATGATGCTAATTTCCCACGAAGAAAATTAAAAAAAAAGTGACTCCTTCACCATCTACAATCAACTACATTTCCGCACTCTACACAAAAACTGCTGAACTAAACTTTAGCAGTGGCGTAACATATTTACTTTTAACTATAATAAAAAATTAATATATTTTTTTTCAAACGTATCGAAATTTGCATATAATGCTATAGCATCATATTATGTTATAATAGTAGTAATATGAATTCAAACGAGTAAGAAATATACATTCTGTGCGAGTTTTACACCATATTTTTACTAGTATTATACAATACGAAATTCTAGCAACAACACTGACTTATCAGATATTTCAAATACAATATTTTGCTACGATTTTATATTTATTATACAAACAATAACCATTCCGGCTTTATGACACAACTGCGTTCACCGTATTTTTAACGAGTTTTAATTAACTCGCTTTTTTTCTTGTCTGTTTCTTTGTTTATTTGTTTGGTAAAAATTTTGCAATCGATTTTAAACTAACTTCCCAATGATCTAGAGACTTGAAACTTGGAAACATAGCTTAGAATTAGATGACAATGCAATATTAACTAATCAATTAATCAATTAACTCATTAATTAATAATATTAGATATATTAAATTAAAGTTAATTAAATAACTTAATTATTATTATATAATTATAATTATTAAATTATAATTAATTAGGTTAAAGTTAAAGAAAATTAAAAAGCAAAAAATTATTAATTAAATAAAAAAAAAAACAATTTTTAATATATCACGTTTTTAACACGAAAACTAAAGAGTATAAAATAATTTCTCCTAGCCCCCCCCCCCCATATATAAAAACGTGAGGTGTATGCAATAGATATAATAGTAAAGAGTGTATGGAGTAGCTGTTATTGCCCCATATTTTTCTCTATGGTGTTATAAATCTGTATGGCGTCACGAACGTATACACTTTCATAAATTAAGTTCAGATTCGTCATCTATAGGCTGTTTGAAAAATTTCTGTATTTTTCTTTTTAATTCTCGAAAATGTTACAGGCACCGTATCAAACACTATACACCTTTACCTTTCAGTCAACGTGATAATAAGTAAAAATCATTTTATTGAAATTGTCTTAATTGTATTTTCAATATTTTAAAAATAGTGGTCTTATATGTTAGGTCCTCTGACCAAAAGTCGCGGTCACCACTTTTTGTGTTATTAATTAATTAATAATTATAATAAAAGTACAAATATATAAATTTAAAGAGTTATATTTATTGGCAATCAATTATACTTAAATTAAATTCACCAACCAAAAATTACAAGTACGCCACTGTATATGGTAGTTGGTAATTTTGCCGCTAGAAGCGCTAGGCTACTGTGTACTGTCTCACATTTTCTAAGCTTTCAATATGAGTGAAAAATTGTAGGAGTATTTTTTTGAAAAAAAATGTTTATATTATAAAGTTATGCCGCTTATGCCAAAGCAATGACAATATCAACTCAACATTAAATCATATTGATTCGGATAATTTATCATTATTCCAGAAATTGAATAGCATTTCACCAGAAATTGTAAGTATGATAAATAAGGTTATGTAGTTATAGTTGTTATTACGTAGATATATTTTAATTTGCTTATACTTATTTATAGCTTATAAATTTATAAACAAATGTTTCGAGTCTCAAAGCATATTTAAGCGAAGGTGGATTCAGAGATTGCAACATTGCAGCGCATGGAAAAAAACCGCATGACAAACTGGGCGCCTGGCATGGTACGGCATAGAAAAACCGAAGTATTCATTTCTTTTCGCGGTAATTCTAACATTCAAATTTTATTTATTTTAATTATTTGTGATTCTGTATGACAATAATTGTTTTGTTTATATATATATATATATATATATATATATATATATATATATATATATATATATATTGTATTCCGGGTTTTTGAGATTAATTTAGTATAGATAATTATTAAACAATAAAAAATTATATGCAATATGTTAATGTACTTTTATGTAATATATAATAGTTTTGTGTTACATTATTATTATGTATTAGCGCAAGGTATGAATAATCATATTATTATATCATTATTATGAAATTTTTAATTTTTTATCAAATTAGGGTTTTCAGTATTTCAATGTTATTCTCCTTGGGTCCAAAATTCAAATGTTGTAACGGTTTATTAATTGTATGTATTTTTGTTCTGTCAGTCACAGCATATAGTCTGTAGTAGTTATATGGTAGTTATCTCTGATATAGTCATATCATAAGTAAAAATGGATTTTCTAAATAAAGTAATTTTCTAAATAAGTAATGAAAGTGTGATTTTTTTAAATATAATTTTTTAAAATACAATTGTATTTTACGTTAATTAAAATTAATAGAATATTAATATTTTTAGTTCTATCGTGGATTTCAAATTTTGGGGGCCAGCAACATGATACGATTATTATGCATCGTATATGGTATGCGTGCTCCAAAAAATAGTAAATATTTATTTTATAATTTATTTGGTTGTTTGTTAATGCAAGGCTATTGTTTCATGTTTGCAGCACAAATCAAAAACCAACTAGGTTTTTGTGTAAGTGGCCAGGGGGTGAAGCAACTCACTCGATTAGTTCAGAGGGACCAAAATAGGAAAAGGCTAAGCAGAAATGTCCTGGGTCCTGGTACACATTGGAACAAATGACATTTTGAAAGTAAGTCTTAAATAGCAATATTTAATAATTTTTCTGAACAAAAAATTTTTGTTTTCCACATCATAGATTTTCATTTCTATAACACAACTTATTTTCAGAAAATGTCTATCAGGGCATTCAAAGCTCAGTTGCGGTGCTTGAAAAAAGCACTGCGGGGGCACAACGTATATTGGTGTACCATTCCACCAATATTACGAAATATTGGCAACAACCATGAGGAGAGACGCTTTGAGGCCTTTAACAAGGCTATAAGGAAAATAGGTACATAGATATAGGTACATATATAAATATAAATATAATATTTTTTGTTTAATGAATTCCGATTCCAAAGTCCTGGATATTTACAATTTATTCATAGACCAGGACGGATGTATCCCATACAAAGCCTCAGAATCAGAGGCATATGAGAGAGAAAATCGACGAAGTTCATTTCAACGAAAGGGGGATTTGTGCTATACAAGAGTTTTTCAACTATAATCTCCCTGGAGGTAAAAAAATTTTTCTTTACATAAAATATGGTTATTAATATTCTTTTCTTTTCCAGTTGAAATATAATTTTATGAGTTTTCTCTCTCACTCTACCTTGACTTGTTGCCAATAGCCCCCTTTATCTAATTTTTTTCTTCCTCACCCCCACCCGGAAGCACGGATACCGAAGCTGGCCCCCAAAGAACTTAATTTAGAATTAATTTTTTTTTTTTATTATATGTTATTATTATTATTATATATTGTTATTTATTGTTTTATGTTTAGTTTTAATTTAGAATAAATTTTAATTTTTTTTCTTATTGTATATTATTATTATTATTATATATTATTATTTATTGTTTTATGTTCAGCTTTGATTTAGAATACTTTTTATTTCTTATTGTATGTTATTATTACTTATTAATTTTTTTGATATATTTAGAAAATTATAAATATTTTAGATTTATTTATTATTTTATTTACAAATAGATTTTGATCCCGTTTATAAACTTACAAAAATAATTTCTTTAATAATTTGACATGTTACGATTAAATAATGAATATTGAAATATTATCTGTATTTTCTAATAAATGAATAAAAGAACATTGTTTATTATTTGCTTTATTCACATTTATATTATTTATACAATTGTTTATCGAAATATATTGTATTATTGAAATGTATATGGACCAGGTTTTTCTTCTAAATCAACGATCCAATCGCTGCCACGGCAACAAATTCTTAACGGTGATTGTCGAGCTTGTCACCGCAATAAACCACCGTATTGATACGATGGGCCCAAGCTGCTACAGTGGAGAAGGCGTGTCGGTTCGATTGTATGAACGTATCAATATCGATATTTAAGATAACTCGATCACTCCGGACTTAACTCTCGAATGGTTTAGTCAACGATCGGTTCCGGTAGAATTAGGGCGCCAGCTGACCTTAAATAGGTAACGTTGACTACGATTCGGCTGGTCAACTAGCCGTGGAAAGAAGAAGTGATTTCATAATAATACTAATAATAAAACAACGTTTGTTTGTTCAATTAAAATATAATATATTCTTGACTTTAAATATATAACTAATAAATTATCAAGTACAATAGCGTTGGTAATTTGTAATGTGAAATTTATGATTTGGCCAAGCGAATATCCACGAGCATCAAACAAAAGAAAATTAATATCTAAATCTAATAAACTACGAACCGAGAGAGTGACGATTCGCGTCGGCGACTTTTGGGTTTAAAACTGAAACGTAGTTAGCCCATAAATCGAAATATATGAACCTACCACACGAGTGACAATGGTCGACCATAGCTATCAAGTGCGCAGCGTAACAATAGAATAGCAATAATGTAAAATCCGTCGCAATACTAAACCCTAGTAGTCAAGACTACGACTCGTACGCTACTCGTAAAAATTAAAGAAAAGTATGATAACAATAATAAGAGAAAAATGTAAATCAATCTAGCGCAATAACCTTATTGACCAAATTTTACAATAAATGTAATACAATCTTAAGTTCGTACCATTCGCAAGATATGAACACAACGTTAATTAAATTATATTCATAAAATAACGATACGGAATGTTTAAGCAATAAATTAATGTATATATGAAAGCAACATAAATTAATTGCAGTTACCAAATAACATTAAATTACATACATATGAGATCAGCATTTAATATTCGAACTTGCAAATTATTCCGTATAAAAATTCTAATTAAATAAAATAAATATCTAAACATAGACAAGTGCTTAGCTGTCGTATTCCTGTTGATTGGCGTCCGTCCGATTGAGCGTGCCGATGACGTCATCAACCGAATCCGTGATCACCTTGATATAGTACTCGTACATGTTCGCTTATCTCTCACATTCGAATCAACGACTATCTCGTTGTATGTGGGCTTTGAATATTGGTTCAGCCTGCTTAACGTATCGCCTTGAAATCGTGATCCAAATAAAATTCAAGCTCGGTTGGTAACTCGCAATTAACAGCCTAAAATTTCAAGTAATGTAAATGTGTGCGCCATAATATTGCATAATTCTTTCTCATATTCATCTTTAGTATAACTGAGATAATATATATATACAAAGTTACAAGATGATTAATTTACCTTAAATGGTGAGCGGCTGTATAATTTATAATCTGTTGTTGGATTTAAAATCCGGAAAACTTCCGTTCTCGAAATATATATACAAATATTTCGAAATAACTGCGTTGATGGCATAAAATCCCAATGTCTGGATATATCTCTCTTATAATATTTAACGCAATTTAAAAAGATATCTAAAAATACCAGCATCACTTCCAACGAACAAACTAAAAATGCCAATTTCTTTGTCTTTTTAACTTGATTGAAATAAGTCCGTACTCGTCGAACGATTGCGGCTCGAACGTATTATCGAATTTAGCCTGATCGGTACCAGTTATCAATGCCTGTTTGTAGTGCAAGTAGTCTACTGACACTTCTTTCTACCTATTCAAGAAACTATAAATTTTATTGTTACATAATATCTAGAGAACATAAACCATTTTATCGTCTAGCGAGTTTTCTAAACAAAATTCCCGTTCATTTTAAATAAATTTCTCTACATTAATTTAAAGGAATAGCCAACTAATGTAATAGGTATTTGTTGATTTTTTTTCAGTTTGATAATTTCCCGTACCAAAAATATTTCCCGTACATTGTTAAATTCCCGTACAATTCCCACTTTTCCCGCCCGCTAGACATCCTGGTGATTAATGTTATCTTTATCTTCATAAATTTCTGTTGCTTCTTTTATCAATCTACTGTTAATAATATTGATTAGTCTTGCAATAATTACAGTATCTTCAAATTTCACATCGTGAAAATACTCGTAGCGCATGTTGAGCAATAGCAGATTTATCTAGATGATTAAACAATACGTCTAAACCATCTAGAAAAAATTGTTATTACTCAACATACGTTAGAATATCTTCTTGATGTAAAATTCGAAGTTACTGTAATAATTGCAAGATCAAGCAATATTAATAACAGCAAATTTAATAAGAGAAGCAATAGAAATTTATAAAGAAAAAGATAACATCAATCACAATAAAGAAAGCACTGCATTTATATAAAATTTAGCTCCCACTAATTAAAAAAATTATGATCTAATTATGTCTAGTTTTGTTATGTCTAGTAAGTGTGGTTTCTATGTTCTATTGTTATTTACTGAAAATGTCATTTGTATCTTTTTTCTTAATAAAATATTAATACAGAACTTAAACCTAAAGCCGATTTATTTTAAGAAAAAAAAGATTAGTTTAGTAAAAAGTTAAAAGACAGAAACAACTTCTCCGCTTTTTCAATAAAACAAGAGTGAAAGTATTGTAAAAGATTTGATTTGATTTACCTGACATTGGGTTAATATTAGCGGTAGGCGGATCTAAGCCAGATTTCTCCGACGAAACCCGAACTGGTAGATGGTTTCGATGAGGGCGGTAAACCTAATTGTCTTTGCAGTTGATTGAAATAAAGTCAGACGACTTGAATAAACATCAAACTATCAAAACGTTCATTCAGATCGCGTCTGACTTTATTTCGTTCGTTGGTCAGTTCGATGATTTTCATTTTGACTGTTTTTAACACCACTTTGGTACGTTCGTCTTTCTCACTTTCGCTATTCTTCAACGTGGTACCTATTCTCCTTCTTCAGCCGTTCATTTTCTTTATGCGATGAAGAAACTTGTGCGGTTAGTTCGCTGACACGTTCCTTATTCGCCTTTTTCCAGTTCGACAATACTTTGTTTGACTTGGAGCCGACCCTCTTCACGATAGCTATCGTGTAGTTCAGTTGGTACTTCTATGCTTAAGCTTTTTCATCGTTCATGCGTTTTTCTTCGTCAATCGCTTTCTCTAATTCCTCAAATTGTGTTTTATATTTCTTAGCAATCTTTCTAACTTGAGTTCCTTTCGCACAAATATCCGTTAGCATCACGTCTTTGGCAGCAAGATCTTCCATTATCTTTGTATTTTCATTCGTGCGTTGTGCAGAAATCTCTCTCTCTTTGATTAACTCCTGACTCATACGAACGATTTGCTGTTTAATACCGCTTAATTCGTGTTTCGTAATTGTTTTCCCATGTCCTGCGCTTGTTTCCGATTCTGTTGCGATAGATTATTGATAAAACACGATGGGGAAAGATCTGTGAAAAAGCACACAAGCAGTAAGAATCATAGGCAACTTCTAAGTGCACAAAATCAAAGTACGTCTATTACCAATTTTATTACTCCAAAATTTTCTCAAACACATTTAAAAAGCACTATTGCTGAGCTGAGTATGGTTTACCATACTGTAAGACACCAACACAGCTGCAATAGCACCGATTGTGGCATTAAGTTAAATGGAAATATTGATATTGATAGTTGTCTTTCTAAACTAATTCATTGTGGAAAAACAAAAGCATCTAGTTATACTGAAAATATACTTGGTCCAAAATCGTTAGAAATTGTTTTAAATGATTTAAAAAATGATGAGAAACGCCGTTATTTTTCCCTTTCAACAGATGCTTCCAACAGAGGCAACGAAAAACTTTTTCCGTTAATTGTTACATATTTCGTGCCTGAAACAGGGACCAAAAACAAAATATTAGATTTTTATGCAGATGATTACGAATCTTCAGCATCAATTTATAATAAGATTATGGATTGCCTCAATGCTTTAGATTTGTCTATTGACAATTTAACCGCATTTAGTGCTGACAATGCTAACGTGAATTATGGGAAGCATAATTCCGTTTTTCAAAAACTAAGGGAAAACAATTCGTATTTAATAAAAGCAAATTGCAACTGCCATCTTATCCATAACGCCGCAAAATATGGGTGTAGGAAGTTGTCTCTGGATATAGAAACACTAGTCAATAAGATTTACTCCGAATTTAGCAGCAGCACTACGCACAAAAGAGAACTTAAAGAATGTTATGAATTTTTTACTATGAAGTTTGCCCAAATGGTAAAAAATGTACCAACTAGGTGGCTTAGTTTAACTAAAGCGGTGGATAGACTTATTGCCTCTTGGCCCGCTCTTAAATTATATTTTCTAAATCAAGGAGAAGAACTTTGGAATATATTCAAGAATCAACAAGACGAACTTGCTGAAGATATGAATAATCCATCTTTGAATGAATTATACATATATTTTGCTTCTCATTTTCTAAACGTAGGTACTTAGTGAATCTATTTTAATTTTAGAAAGTGATTATATTTCGTCGACTGAATTGCATGACATAATGATACTACTAAAACAAAAGCTAGAGATTAGAATTCAAGATAATTTTTTTGGTGCAAAAGTCAAAGATTCTATTCATAAATTAAAACCATATCAACAACAAAAATTTATATCTGAAGCTAAAAGTGCTTACAAACGGACACTTGATTATATATGCCAGAACTACAAGTTTGAATAGAATCCAATTCAATATTTATCAGCTTTGAATATAAAAAAACGGAATTTAAATTACGAATCTGTTCAAAAAGTAGCCAAAGTTTTAAATTTAAATGTTAATGGAGACCGTATTTACGAAGAGATTCACAGTATAAATTTGAGTTTGCCAAATATAAAAAATGGTAATATGACGAATGAGGCATTATGGCTAAATCTATTTAAAACAATGGAAATAGTAGAAATTAAAATAATTGTCGAAAAGGCCATGAGTATTCCTGTGAGCAATGCATTTGTGGAAAGAATATTTTCGATTATGGAATTAGCGAAAGCAGAGCTGTGTAACCGAGTAAATTTTAATATGGAATGCCAAGATTTTTTTCATTTTCTCAATCAACCTGATCAGATTCGATTTTTAAAGGCTGCACAGGACCAAAAAAAATATAATTTTAAAAAATAAATGTGTTCTTATTTCTTACTTATATTACAATATTTTATATCAGTTTAGTTTTTCTTTTTAATAAGTGTTTCGTTCTGTAAAGTTTATTTAGATTTCTGTGAAATAAAATTTGTTTGTTTAATTTTTTGGATAACATCCCCCCTCAAACTCCCACCCACCTATATTTTGCCTCAAAATAAAGTCCAAATAAGTGCTATTTTTACTTTATAAAACGACAGTTTTCTTTTCGTTATTAGCTTTAATATCTTTAAAATGATTAATTTGAATCTATAACAATAAATAAAGCCCATTTATACAAATGCTAGTTATTTTTTTATACTAATATTGGCAATACTTAAGGTAATATTGCCAATATCAGTATACTGTCGTTTTATAAAGTATAAATATTATTTCAATTTTATTTTTATAAAAAATAAAAAATTAAGTTGTAGTTTATTTTGTTTTACGTGTTGGCACTCACTCGTGACGTAAGTTTAATAATGTTTAGACCAGCTTTACCGTCCCAAAATCTCCGGCCCAAGGCTGTGAAAGAGTTGGCAACCCTACTTTCCATGAATATTTTTTGTGTGTAGAAAATGCTCAAAGTGTTGGATATAATACAATTGGTGCTTTTAAATTTACAAAATCCTAAAGAATACACTGGAAACTACTTTAGGCGAACGTATGCAACACTTCTTGCTGATTCCGGAGCGAACATTTTAGCTTCAAATAGACATGGTGGATGGAAATCTTCCACTGTAGCGGAAGATTACATTGAAGAATCAATACAAAATCAAATTAATGTTGCTAAAAAAAACATTAACATTATAAAAGGAGCTGTTACTAAAATAATTTTTTTAAAAAACTGCAAACCTTAAAATTTTCCGGAAAATCCCAATTGTCAAACCTCTCTGAAGAAGGTGTTTCTTTCTCCAATTTTACTATTAATAATCCTTTGTTCACTATTAATATTACTAACAATTAATTTAATAAATTATAATACTTTTAAATAAAGTTCTTGATGTAGTATTTATTTTTACAATTATAAAAATGTAGGACAATGCAATAAAATGTCACAAAAGTCAAAAAGGTTATGTAAGCATTATTAAAAATTAAACAGAACTTCAAATCAACATAATTTTTCTCAGTTTATATGCTTTTTATTTTCGTGTAGAATAAAAAAATAATGTAATAGTTATTTTCTGAATTTCTAGAAATAACCACACAAAATCCACTTAAAAATAATATTGAAATTTACTAATAGATGGCATTTCAATCACTGTGATTATGAGTCGAATTGTAAATACTATTTTAAAATAAAAATTTTATATTTTGATTGTTATGTAAGATAAAAAATATTGTGTAAATCATAAATTACTATTACATATAATTACCAAAAAAAATATATTAAGATGATGATAAAATAAAATTTTATTTCGAATTCTTTGAATCTCTATAGTGTAAAACAGATATAATACTCATAGAGTAAGTATACATTAAGTTATATAAAATTAATTTTAACTGATTACACCTACATTTTTTTTAACTTATCCATTTATCATACATCAATTTATTCCTAATAATACCACATACTCCATACAATAATATCGTTTTCACATCAATCACTTTCTTTATAAGCTTTTGAAGCTAAATCTATATTTATTATTATACATCAAGTATTTAGATATAATACTAAAATAATAGGTTTGCTTAAATTATATTCTAAACTAGTTCGAAATTATGCAAAGCATGTAGTTTTACTCAGAAATAGAATGTTTGTAATATATACATAATTTTCACATGTTCACAATAAGCGATTCAAAATAAGCATAACTTATTTAAAATATGAGAATTAAAATTATAAATTTTTTTATGTTTAATATATATATATATATATATATATATATATATATATATATATATATAACTTCCCAATTAATCAACAGATAGGCTTACGCTAATATCAGAGCGGTTACACATTCGTTACTAATTTCATAACGTTAACAAGTGTCACCCTGTCAACCACTGTCTGACGCCGGAGCGAATATTCGTTATGTTTGAGTTGTGTCTGTGTGTCAGAATTTTATATTTCTAAATATTCGAAGATTTTTCAATATTGTAAGTATTTTGAATATAGAATAAGTACTAGCTTTATGATATACGTAATTTTAAGTACATACATGTAACTAGTTGTTATTAAATAGAAAAGCAAAGTTGAATCTATTTTATATAATAATTTTTTTATACCTAGATTTAATAATCGCCATCTTGAATATTTGTTAAAAAAAATTCAATTAGTATTTTTGCTAAATTATATACAAAATAAATGTGCATATTTTGTTATTTAAATATATTCTATTGAATTAAAATAAATAATATGTTATATTTTTTATAATTATATTGAAGTAAAAGTCAATATTTTGTACACTATAGTGTAACATATATGTTACAATACGACTTATGTTGTTATAGAAAATGTCGGACAAACCAAAACATCTCGAAAATGTTTATGATTATTTCGATTCGAGAGAATGGGACAAGAAAAGTACATACGAAAAATTACGATTTAAAACAACTTTCGACAATTATGTGGAACTAATACAATCAGGTAATTTTGTGGAGGATGTTTATATAAATAATTTATTATATGTGCAAAAATAATTACTTATTGTGTATTTGAAACTAGGTTTTGTTATTCCAAAACCATATTTTATGACCGAAGAGAAAGAGGAAGCTTTTGCAAATAAGAAAAATGAAAATAATCAAACTGATCATACGTCAACCACAAACAAAAGAAATAAAAAAAAATGTGCTCAAGTAAGATGCTTAGAAATAATAATATAAAGAAGTATTAAATATTACAATGCAATTGTTTTGTTTTTACAGGATTTAGAAAAAAAGAAGCCGCCTAAACAGCCGAAATGTAAGTTTTATTTTTAAATAATCAATTGTTTGTATATTTCTCTTAAGAAATGCATTTTCTCTTTTGTAATTGGTTATCTCTCTCCGATCTGAAACTTTGTCTTCGAGATAACGCACTTTTTAGATACACATTGTAAATGTATTTTTCATTTTCATATTTTTCTCTCTCATCAATTTGAAATAATGCATTTCAAATAATTTTTATTAGAAACATCAATGTATTATTAACCCTGGAGTTTCATACGTATTTTTAAGTAACAAATCGTAAAATCTTATAACTCAAACGTTTTCAATATTTTGGTAAATAATAATTTATTAATAATAATTTAATAATAATAAATAATAATAATTAACCTTGTAAAAAATAGTCATAACCTTGTATAAAACAGTCCTAACCTTGTAAAAAATAGTCATAACCTTGTATAAAACAGTCATAACCTTGTGAAAAACTTCATTATCTTGTGGAAAAACAGTCATAACCTTGTAAAAAAAAAATAATAACCTTGTATAAAACAGTCTTAACCTTGTAAAAAATAGTCATAACCTTGTATAAAACAGTCATAACCTTGTAAAAAATAGTCATAACCTTGTATAAAACAGTCATAACCTTGAGAAAAACAGTCATAACCTTGTGAAAAACTTCATTATCTTGTGGAAAAACAGTCATAACCTTGTAACAAAAAAAATAATAACCTTGTATAAAACAGTCTTAACCTTGTAAAAAATAGTCCTAACCTTGTAAAAAATAGTCATAACCTTGTATAAAACAGTCATAACCTTGTGAAAAACAGTCATAACCTTGTGAAAAACTTCATTATCTTGTGGAAAAACAGTCATAACCTTGTAAAAAAAATAGTCATAACCTTGTATAAAACAGTCCTAACCTTGTAAAAAATAGTCATAACCTTGTATAAAACAGTCATAACCTTGTGAAAAACTTCATTATCTTGTGGAAAAACAGTCATAACCTTGTAAAAAAATAAATAATAATCTTGTATAAAACAGTCTTAACCTTGTAAAAAATAGTCATAACCTTGTATAAAACAGTCATAACCTTGTAAAAAATAGTCATAACCTTGTATAAAACAGTCATAACCTTGAGAAAAACAGTCATAACCTTGTGAAAAACTTCATTATCTTGTGGAAAAACAGTCATAACCTTGTAAAAAAAAATAGTCATAACCTTGTATAAAACAGTCTTAACCTTGTAAAAAATAGTCATAACCTTGTATAAAACAGTCCTAACCTTGTAAAAAATAGTCATAACCTTGTATAAAACAGTCATAACCTTGTGAAAAACTTCATTATCTTGTGGAAAAACAGTCATAACCTTGTAAAAAAATAAATAATAATCTTGTATAAAACAGTCTTAACCTTGTAAAAAATAGTCATAACCTTGTATAAAACAGTCCTAACCTTGTAAAAAATAGTCATAACCTTGTATAAAACAGTCATAACCTTGAGAAAAACAGTCATAACCTTGTGAAAAACTTCATTATCTTGTGGAAAAACAGTCATAACCTTGTAAAAAAAAAATAATAACCTTGTATAAAACAGTCTTAACCTTGTAAAAAATAGTCATAACCTTGTATAAAACAGTCATAACCTTGTAAAAAATAGTCATAACCTTGTATAAAACAGTCATAACCTTGAGAAAAACAGTCATAACCTTGTGAAAAACTTCATTATCTTGTGGAAAAACAGTCATAACCTTGTAAAAAAAAAATAATAACCTTGTATAAAACAGTCTTAACCTTGTAAAAAATAGTCATAACCTTGTATAAAACAGTCCTAACCTTGTAAAAAATAGTCATAACCTTGTATAAAACAGTCATAACCTTGTGAAAAACAGTCATAACCTTGTGAAAAACAGTCATAATCTTGTAAAAAAAACAGTCATAACTTACAGAACTTATTTCAGTTATTATCAAAGACTAATATTGCATTCAGAGATGTCTATCAAGTAAGTGAATTTTTTCAATATTTTACAATTTTATTAAAAAAAAATTCAAATAAATTTAAATTTCTTTAGACACATGCGGTCGGTGTATATGATTTTTTAAACACATGGTATATGCAGAGTATCTGCGATATTTTTAAATAAACTAGAATTTTTTTAAATTAATTCAATATATAATAATATGTAATTTTTTAGACAGATAGTATTAATGTGTATGATTCTTTAAACACATGGTATATGAATATACGAAATTCTTCATAAAACCAACAATTTTTTCGATAAATTTAATATAATATACATGATAATTCCGCCAGACACTTAGTATATACGTGTCTACGTGAAATGTGAGATTTGTTGGCGGGAAGTGAAGGCTTGCTTGCCGATAAAACTTGAAGAGGATTTCACGTGTTCTGTTGTTCCTATATTTTACATGTTATTTATATTAAAAATGAAACATAGATATACTAAGTGTGCTTCAAATATTATTTATATATATATTATAATTTCTCTTTATTTTAAGTGTATAATGAATTATGTACACGATGTGTTTGAAAAATTGCATTGTATTTAAATATATACAATGTGTTTTAAGAATTACGCTTATTATATAGAAAGTTTTTCAATTTTTTCATTCTAAATAATTGTATACGCAATGTGGAAAAAAAATATATATACAAAATATTTATAGAATTATCTATAATAACTAACCTAACCTAACCTAACCTTGTGAAAAACAGTCATAATCTTGTAAAAAAATAGTCATAACCTTGTATAAAACAGTCCTAACCTTGTAAAAAAAACAGTCAAAACCTTGTGAAGAACAATCATAATCTTGTAAAAAACAGTCATAATCTTGTAAAAAACAGTCATAATCTTGTGAAAAGCAGTCATAATCTTGTAAAAAACAGTCAAAACCTTCCAAAAATCATAGTAACCTTGTAAAAAACAGTCATAACCTTGTGAAAAACAATCATAATCTTGTAAAAAAACAGTCAAAACCTTCCAAAAATCATAGTAACCTTGTAAAAAAACAGTCATAATCTTGTGAAAAACAATCATAATCTTGTAAAAAACAGTCAAAATCTTCCAAAAATCATAGTAACCTTGTAAAAAAACAGACATAATCTTGTGAAAAACAGACATAATCTTGTGAAAAACAGACATAACCTTGTGAAAAACAGACATAATCTTGTAAAAAAACAGTCATAACCTTGTGAAAAACAGACATAATCTTGTGAAAAACAGACATAATCTTGTAAAAAACAGTCAAAACCTTCCACAAATCATAGTAACCTTGTAAAAAACAGTCATAATCTTGTAAAAAACAGACATAATCTTGTAAAAAACAGACATAATCTTGTAAAAAAACAGTCATAACCTTGTGAAAAACAGACATAATCTTGTAAAAAACAGACATAATCTTGTAAAAAAACAGACATAACCTTGTGAAAAACAGACATAACCTTGTAAAAACAGTCATAACCTTGTAAAAACTGCAAACGTTCATTAGATGCATTTTTTCCAGTAAGCGCATTCGCAGTAATACATTAAATAAATATATGATGTTTAGTATCAAATGAATCAGGAAATTATGAGGAATGCAACTATATTAATTAAATTGAGATGTAATGTTATTTGCTTTCAACGGTTTTGGGAGCAGCATGCCCCCCTCCCCCCTCATACCCCCCCCCCCATCCGTCTAACAGTCAGTCACATTGACCGTTTCAGCGAATAGGAAGTGAGCATGATAGCGTCAAGTTGAAACTAGTTGGCCAGTTGAATGTTGTGTTAGAAATTTTCAAATATATTTGGCTTTTTATAGTACTTAATTAAAAGACATTTATTAGTCTACGTAACATATAATATTAATAATATTTAATATTTAATAATATTTAAAGTAATTTTTTACATTAATGCATATAAAAGTCAATCAACATTACACAAAATTCATCTGGCCAACTAGTGCCGTGACAAATTTTATCAAGTTAACCTCAAATACAAGTATTTTTATGTTTTAGTTTTTATAAGAAGCTTTTTTTGGTAGAAAATTAATCATGTTTAATATAAGTTTATTGCCAAACCACATTGACAAACCAATTTTGTATATAAATGATAAAAATGTATTGTTCAGATTCTGGATTCAGATGGCAAACGTTTCGTAAGAATGAAATAATATCTTTTGATTGTAATATATCTACCTACCTACCTACCTACCTACCTACCTGCTCGTTATCTGTTTGTTAATCTTTTATTTTTGATTTTAGGTGGATGATTGCAAGATCTAAATTACACCGAATGGTATTTGTACAATTTGCGCTTATGAATTTCTAAAACAAATGTTTCGATTCTCAAATGTATTAGTAAATATTAAAACAACAAGCATTAAAGAGGGAACCTGGTGTAAAAATTCTCTAGGATATGTAGGGAATACGCCCTTGAAAGGATAAAGCAAGCCAGCCAGCCAGCGCCAGACCGAACGAAGTTCTTTACAAAGTTATAATCATTTTAGCAGACTAGATTATTTTATTAGCACAAATTTATGTAAGTTTAATGTATGTTTCTATTTAGTTTGAAACGCTTTTAAACGACGCTTGCTTCTAATCACATTTATTGTGATGGATAATAAATTTATTTTTGTAATACAGAGGTTATTACCATGGCGAGCGAGCGATATCAATGTTTTTAAGAGGATTAATGTCGGATCAGCTGCACCAACTCTCAACTCAACAGCCGATGATGTCACAACAGACAACCACAAACTCAAATTTAATTCATTTGTACAAACTACATTTGATTTATAATTCAGAATTGTTTATTTTGTTCATAAAAAGCCGAAAAATAAATGCTTTCATTTTGTTTTGAAATTTATCATATTTTTATTTTGACATTTTAATAGAATTAATAGAAAATTAAAAAAAAAAGGTTTAATGAATGGTGTGTGTGTGTGTGTGTGTGTGTATTTAAATTATTTAATTTTATCTTTGGGAAAATCATTCATAATTAATATATTTAATTACAACTCTATGTAAACGTAACTGTTGTTGTATTTATTTGCGGTAATATCAATAAAATAACGTGTAATTATAATGTACAATATGTATAGTTTATTATTATTATTTATACAAACCTTTGGCTAGAATTTTCAATTTCTATAGTTGTAACTTAAACAAGTCTGCATCAGTTCGTACCTGTTATATTTGTTAATAACGCATTTAATTTACTCTAGGCATGCTTTTATACTATAAATATATAACTTTTATCACATATCAACAAATAATACACACATAATCATTGTTAAATAATATATTTTAATTTCATTATTACAATTACAACTTATTTTATATTAATTCAAGTTAAACAAAACTAATAAAGATATTAAAATTTAAAATGCATTCAATTAGGCAAGGTTAAATGTGGTCTGTATTTAAAACTTATGTAAGAGACAATAAATAAATGATTACTTATCAATTTCTAAGCATATAATTTCGTTTCGTGGACCTGATTTAACCTAGTATATTTTACTTAGAATTTCCGACGCAATAGCTTCCAATTTGTGTATGATAACAATACATTATCCGAATCCATTGTAGTTAAAGTAAATGTTATATTATTACGACCACCAGCACATAATCGATAAAGTTCTTCATTTAAATCGGTTGTTTTAATATTATTTGAGATGCGAAACAGTGACGTTTCATAAATTTATAAGCATCATTCAACAGCGCAACAGCGCAAATTGTACAAATACCATTCGGTAATCTGATCTTGCAATCTACCTAAAATAAGAAATGTATAAGATTCAGAAACAATAATGTATATTACAATCAAAACAAATTACTTCATTCTTACAATTTCTGGTGGCATAATTGCTTCCAATTTATCTACGAAACGTTTGACATCGGAATCCAGATTGAGTATAGTAAATAATATATTTTTATCACTTGTACATAATTGACAATGTTGTATAAAATTATTCATGATTAAAATACTATATTTCTACCAAATAATGCTTGCTACAATAAGTAAAACGAAGCTGTCAAAATCAAGGTTATGACTGTTTTTTTCCTCTTAAATTGACAATTTTTGCGATCACATTTTTGCAGTCACATTCTCTGATCGACCGTCTCAGCCAATAGGAAGAAAGCATCATTTTTGCAAGTTAAAACTAGTTGGCCAGTTGAATGTTGTGTTAGAAATTTTCAAATACATATTGATTTTTATAGTACTCAATTAAAAGACATTATTATTAGTTTACGTAACATTTGGACGTGACAAATTTAATAATATTTAAATTAATTTGTTACATTAATGCAAATAAAGTCAATCAACATTAGACAAAATTCATCTGGCCAACTGATCTCGTGACAGATTCTAAATTAACCTCTAATACTATCAAATACATCTTTTTAGTTTTTATAAGAAGCTTTTTTTGATAGAAAATTAATCATTTTAATCATGTTTAATAAGTTTATGCAACCAATTGACAAACCAATTATGTGTATAAATGATAAAAATGTATAGTTCAATATGTTCCATCTGGATTCAGATGTCAAACGGCTTTCGTATACTTATAAATTGGAATATGCTTGAGAGCAATTACGCTTGAAATTGTAAGAATGAAATAATTTCTTTGATTGTAATATACATACAACTTACATTATTGTTCGTAAATCATTTTTTGTTTTTATTTTAGGTACATTGCAAGATCAAATTACCGAATGGTAATTTCTTTTAATTGCTTATTATTATAATTAACATAATGTATATAACAAGAAATATATATATATATATATATATATATATATATATGTGTATGTGTTTGAAATAAATAAATAAATACTATATTTTGTATGATTTTTCTTTTGTATTACATATGTCATTTTCCTAGATTTTTTAGGTTATTCAAGTTTATATTGAGAAAAACAAAAATTGTTTGTACATTATAGGTACTATATTAAAAAGACAAAGAGATATCGTATTTTTATTGGTAAATAAATATATATATATATAATATAAATAAACACACGTTAGCTTTGAAAAAAATGAATGATATAACTTCGTTAAGAACAGATGAAATTAAAATTATTTTTCTCACAATCATTTTGTCATACGTTACAGTTAAAGCCATTATTGACAGATCAGGTCGTAAATTACAATTATCCTCACTTAAAATCATGTACAATCTCTACACAACAATCTTACTTAAAATCTTACTTCTCTTTAATGAAGTTTTAAGAGCTCTAGCTAATTTACATTGTAAATAAATTTACACTTAATTTTCTCACAACAGCATATATTAAAGCATATATAATTATTAATTCGCGTGACGTTTAAATACACTGTTGTTACGAAACACATTTCAAGAAATTGTCGAAAAATTTACTGCAAGCTCCAAAGTGTAAACCATCGAAATAAATGCATTCTCCATCATTCTTTTCCGATTGTTCCTGCAAATAATAATAATTTGTGTTAGAATTTTCACTAAAACTCAGGTTCCTGATGGAAATGTATGTATATATAAAATCCTTACCGAAAACAAAATCTAACCTGTTTCAGTACGTGACAAATATTTTTATCGTAAAACTCAATGAGAATAATAAATACATCGCCATTCTATTTATATTATTTGCGCATTCAGTCTTTATTCTATTTTACCTCCACATTATGCGTTTTTGTTCCGATATCACTATGAAATTTCGTTTGGCATCTGTTTCGGAAACTTTTTTTTTCTCTCCTATTTAAATTCTGCGAAATAAATGAATTTTATTGGGAAATAATTGAATATAATCGAATAATAATCTCAATTAAATATACTATTACCTTTAAATGCGGATTATAAAATCTTTATAGGTAAATATTATTTTCCAGCTATATTGACAGCTTCAGCCAAGCCGATGTGATGCATGGCTACAGCATATTTATATAATCTTTTTATATATAAAATGCGACTGTCATTAAATAAATTATATTTATTAATAATCTATTAATATACTTTTATTATTATTATTATTATTATTATTATTATTATTATTATTTATTATAGGTATATTTAATTTTGACATTTCTAAATTTTAATACAACTAGCGCCATCCATACGACGATGCTTTAACTAAACGGCAGCCATTTTTAAAAATCTTAAATTTTGCTAAATTCGAATTATATCTAGGGTTTTAAAGATAAAATAATAAATTATTATTTATTATTTCTTAAGGAAAATAATTTATAATTAATATACAAATAATATAATATAAATAAATAATATAATATAAATATAATATATAAATCTTAAAAAAAAAATTCGGTATAAATGTAAAATATATAGCAGTATATGTTGCTGTATTCACGTTATTTAAAAACCATCAATTATTTCTACATTAATAACCAACATTACCTTTCCTTTCAATTTCCTGTTGTAAATGGCCATTTCTAGACAACAAATTACTTAAATAATCACAAATTTATACACTACCAGCTCTAAACGTGCCCCATTAATTATTTCTACATTAATAACCAGCATTACCTTTCCTTTCAATTTCCCGTTATAAATGGCCATTTCTAGACATCAAATTACTTAAATAATCACAAATTTATACACTACCTGCTCTAAACGTGCCCCATTAATAATTTCTACATTAATAACCAGCATTACTTCTCCTTTCAATTTCCCGTTGTAAATGGCCATTTCTAGACATCAAATTACTTAAATAATCACAAATTTATACACTACCTGCTCTAAACGTGCTCCATTAATTATTTTTACATTAATAACCAGCATTAGCTTTTTTTTCAATTTCCCGTTGTAAATGGCCATTTCTAGACAACAAATTACTTAAATAAACACAAATTTATCTACTACCTGCTCTAAACGTGCCCCATTAATTATTTCTACATTACTAACCAGCATTAACTCTCCTTTCAATATCCCGTTGTAAATGACCATTTCTAGACAACAAATTACTTAAATAATCTCAAATTTATATACTACCAGCTCTAAACGTGCTCCATTAATTATTTTTACATTAATAACCAGCATTAGCTTTTTTTTCAATTTCCCGTTGTAAATGGCAATTTCTAGACATCAAATTACTTAAATAATCACAAATTTATACACTACCTGCTCTAAACGTGCCCCATTAATTATTTTTACATTAATAACCAGCATTAACTCTCCTTTTAATTTCCCGTTGTAAATGGCCATTTCTAGACAACAAATTTCTTAAATAATCTCAAATTTATATACTACCTGCTCTAAACGTGCCCCATTAATTATTTTTACTTTAATAACCAGCATTAACTTTCTTTTCAATTTCCCGTTGTAAATGGCCATTTCAAGACAACAAATTACTTAAATAAACACAAATTGATCTACTACCTGCTCTAAACGTGCCCCATCAATTATTTATACATTAATAACCAGACACACACACACACACACAGACACACACACACACACACACACACACACACACACACACACACACACACACACACACACACACACACACACACACACACACACACACACACACACACACACACACAGGTTAGGTTAGGTTAGGTTAGGGTAGGGTAAGTTAGGTTAGGTTAGCTTAGTTTAGGTTAGGTTAGGTTAGGTTAGCTTAGGTTAGGTTAGGTTAGGTTAGGTTAGCTTAGGTTAGGTTAGGTTAAGTTAGATTAGGTTAGGTTAGGTTAGGTTAGGTTAGGTTAGGTTAGGTTAGGTTAGGTTAGGTTAGGTTAGGTTAGGTTAGGTTAGGTTAGGTTAGGTTAGGTTAGGTTAGGTAGGTAGGTTGTAGGTAGGAGTTTTTTTTGTAAAGACTGTTAAGACACATTTAAAATCACATTTTGTCTTCTCACTCATTTTGAGAGTCCTTGGTTTTTCAATATTACGCCACTAACGTGAATAGAGCAACAACTGTAGCAAGCTATTGTACATTTATATCAAATAAATACATTTTTTGTATATTATACATATTTGAATGTTAAATTTATTTTTATAATTTATATATTATTTTTATTATTTATATATATTTATTTAAATTTTATAAATTGTAGAAATTAGTTTTATTCATTTCAAATATACCTAAAATATCTGGAATCTGAAATCAAATATGTTTCAATATAATTATTATTATTTTGTGTTATATATTATATACATAAAACGCAGCATGTCAAAAGTAGGATGTGACAAAACGAACGCACCAACAACGACACACAGTGACATTCCATGATGTGTGCTGTAATAATTTTCTATATCGCCACCCGCAATATAACTAGGTTACTGTACTAAATGGATGAATTAAATTATATACAATACAGGTAACTGTGAAATAGTTGTGTTTGAGTAATAATGTCAAATATTTACATACACACACACATGAATAAAATAAATATGTGGTAGTGATATTTTCATTTGTGACATTTGTATATTTGACAGTGTTTGAAGTTCTTGTTTTCTTTCTTTTAAATGCGTATTATTACAATTAACATAATGTATATAACAAAAAATATATATATATATATATGTATATGTGTATGAGTGTTTGAAATAAATAAATAAATAAATACTATATTTTGTACGGTTTTTTGTTTGTATTATGACATTTCTTTCCTAGATTCATAGGTCATCGAACTTTATATTGAGAAAAATAATATATGTTGCTTGTATATTATACTAGAAAATCATAGAAATATCGTATTTTTATTGGTAAATAAATATAAATATATAATATAAATAAACATAAGTTAGCTTTGAAAAAAATAAATTTAATGATATATAAAAAATATATGTATTGAAACTTTTAATAGATTATGAATTTTGTGTGTGTCAAATTGTGCGGTGATATTGAAAATAAACTTTCAAATTACTTATTCTAATAATTATAGATAATTTATATATTAAAAAGAAAAAACAAAAAGAAATTTCGATTCAGGCAAGTATTGAACCAGCGATCTGTAGGTTCAGAGTCCAGCATCATACCACAGAGCCATAGACTACTACACTAGTGTATATATAATATATAATATATAAAGACTCTACTCTTTTATATATATATATATATATATATATATATATATATATATATAATAAACACAATTTAATAAACACAATATAATATAATAAACACAATTTAATATAAGTTATTTCTCTAGGTAATAATAATAATATACGATATATTTGTATATATAACATTATTATTATATATTACATTATTCTTAAAAATCAGTTTTTAATTAAATTAAAGTTTTATTTATATTTCATTTAAAATCATAGAAAATCTTTTAAAGGTTCACTTAAAATCATAGAAAATCTTTCATATTTGGCGAAAGCAGTATTACACTAGGCCGCGATTCGAATCTTCCAATCACAACGATTGATTATTATATGTATTGAAATAATAATCATTATTATTTTGATGTAGAAACTTTTTCATATTATTTATTATTATTATTATTTTATTTATTATATGTAATCATTATTTACTAAAGTTGATTACCAGAAACATTCAATTGATCAAGGGATCACATACGTTAGTGTAATACGGTCCTCTTTCAACTGTCAGATTGACAGCACACAAATTGAGGTTAGTTTAGGAAAATGCAGAAAAAAACCTATTTTAGAGTAATTCCCCAATCAAATCTCATCGCTCATCATTTAGGCGGTGCGCTTACCTACAATTTAATATGCAACACCATAATAATCATCCATTATTACCGTTCATTTCGCATATTCATTTAAGACGCATATAGTCTAGCTTTGATAGCCCGAAAAGGGCCCCGGACGTTCTATCTCGCTAACCTTGCAAATACGCATGCTCCCCTGAAGTGTAGTTGTCCAGTTTAATATTCTATTATAAGTGTTTCAACTACGATGACTTTTTATTTGATATTGTAATTACAAAAAAACATAACTATTACATTCTACAATACTCTATACATAATTATGTAAAACTATAAATAATTACATTTTTCATTCAACAAAAAATTACACAACACAAAATTCATCTGGCCAACTATATTTCTATATACTATACTCTGTTTATTTTAAGAAGACAGGCAGGCAGAAGATAGGAGCTATTTTTCCTTGCTTGTAATTGGTTAAAATTGTGGGCAAGTTTACTCTGTAGAAGAATAAATTTCTATCTCAACTTTTTCTATTTGTCTCTGTTGTTTCAATCCAAATTTATAAGCATATGCGTAGAAATGAAAGTTTATAGTGGATATATTGCTAGCGTATTTTTTGATTATTAACACGGAAACAGAAGTTTAAATAATGTTAAAATATAAAAGTTAGTGAATAAATATATTTAAAAATAATTTTGAATGTATATATTAAGAGAAATGTTTTAAAATTAAGTAGTTTTAAAATGAATTAATGTTCGTACGCCTCTGGTATCTTATATTTTTGTTTATCTCATATTTTATGTAATTTACATAACATTGTTTGGTTGTTTTTGTAAATAAAAATTATCGAAAACTATTGTCATTTTACATATTTTCTTAAAATATTGCAGTATTGGAAATTATATCTCTATTCGAATAATAATATAATAAAAGTAGTAGTATTTCACTGTGCTAATGTACGCACATTGTGAATAACGAAATTTGCAAAAATATATGTTATACTATAATATTTAATTTTATTTTTATAACAAGTTGCACAATAGGAAATATAATTATGTACTTTATTCTATACTTACTGTATGTTTGTTATTGTTATACTTTTTCATGCGGGTTTTATAAATTAACATTTAGGTCATAAACACATAAGTTTTATTTATATTTCACAAAAATATAATTTGAAAGTTGTATAGGCATTTTATATATAATTTAATAAACTCAAATTATAATAATATTATTATTTTCATATAAATAAAAGACAAATTTAAAAAAAAAACATTTTTATTTAATTTTAAATATAGTCCTATTTAAATATTCTATTGTAAATTTTCTTTTTGTTTTAATTTTTCTTCGATATAATTATTGAATGTTAAATAAAGAATATTATTATTAAATTTGAATTTACCGCTAAATATTTTAATTTTCATATATATAATTTAATTTGGAACAGTGTAAAACGGACCGCGCTGGTACCGCCTACTACTGCTTTCTTAAAAAAAATATAGTATAATTTATACATATTGTTGCAACAACAATTTTGCAATTGTGAATATTTTCTATTATATACGCATATATAAAATGCCCTGAAAAATATCGAATTTATTTGGCAAACATTATACTGATAAAATTTTATTTTTCATTCTAATTTTTTTTTGAATTTATCGAATCTAAATTAATTTTCTTCAATGGACTCTGCAGTGACGGATTAAGTTTGCGCGAGGGCACCTAATTGCTTCTTTTTTTTAATGCCCTTGCATCTAGCAAATTTTTTTTTCAGTTTATATGCTTTTTATTTTCGTGTAGAATAAAAAAATAATGTAATAGTTATTTTCTGAATTTCTAGAAATAACCACACAAAACCCACTTAAACATAATATTGAAATTTACTAATAGATAGCATTTCAATCACTGTAATTATGAGTTGAATTGTAAATACTAATTTAAAATAAAAAATTTATATTTTGATTGTTATGTAAGATAAAAAATATTGTGTAAATCATAAATTACTATTACATATAATTACCAAAAAAAAATATTAAGATGATGATAAAATAAAATTTTATTTCGAACTTCTTTGAATCTCTATAGTGTAAAACAGATATAATACTCATAGAGTAAGTATAGATTAAGTTATATAAAATTAGTTTTAACTGATTACACCTACATTTTTTTTAACTTATCCATTTATCATACATCAATTTATTCCTAATAATACCACATACTCCATACAATAATATCGTTTTCACAGCAATCACTTTCTTTATAAGCTTCTGAAGCTAAATCTATATTCATTATTATACATCAAGTATTTAGATATAATACTAAAATAATAGGTTTGCTTAAATTATATTCTAAACTAGTTCGAAATTATGCAAAGCATGTAGTTTTACTCAGAAATAGAATGTTTGTAATATATACATAATTTTCACATGTTCACAATAAGCGATTCAAAATAAGCATAACTTATTTAAAATATGAGAATTAAAATTATAAATTTTTTTATGTTTAATATATATATATATATATATATATATATATATATATATATATATATATATATATATATATATATAACTTCCCAATTAATCAACAGATAGGCTTACGCTAATATCAGAGCGGTTACACATTCGTTACTAATTTCATAACGTTAACAAGTGTCACCCTGTCAACCACTGTCTGACGCCGGAGCGAATATTCGTTATGTTTGAGTTGTGTCTGTGTGTCAGAATTTTATATTTCTAAATATTCGAAGATTTTTCAATATTGTAAGTATTTTGAATATAGAATAAGTACTAGCTTTATGATATACGTAATTTTAAGTACATACATGTAACTAGTTGTTATTAAATAGAAAAGCAAAGTTGAATCTATTTTATATAATAATTTTTTTATACCTAGATTTAATAATCGCCATCTTGAATATTTGTTAAAAAAAATTCAATTAGTATTTTTGCTAAATTATATACAAAATAAATGTGCATATTTTGTTATTTAAATATATTCTATTGAATTAAAATAAATAATATGTTATATTTTTTATAATTATATTGAAGTAAAAGTCAATATTTTGTACACTATAGTGTAACATATATGTTACAATACGACTTATGTTGTTATAGAAAATGTCGGACAAACCAAAACATCTCGAAAATGTTTATGATTATTTCGATTCGAGAGAATGGGACAAGAAAAGTACATACGAAAAATTACGATTTAAAACAACTTTCGACAATTATGTGGAACTAATACAATCAGGTAATTTTGTGGAGGATGTTTATATAAATAATTTATTATATGTGCAAAAATAATTACTTATTGTGTATTTGAAACTAGGTTTTGTTATTCCAAAACCATATTTTATGACCGAAGAGAAAGAGGAAGCTTTTGCAAATAAGAAAAATGAAAATAATCAAACTGATCATACGTCAACCACAAACAAAAGAAATAAAAAAAAATGTGCTCAAGTAAGATGCTTAGAAATAATAATATAAAGAAGTATTAAATATTACAATGCAATTGTTTTGTTTTTACAGGATTTAGAAAAAAAGAAGCCGCCTAAACAGCCGAAATGTAAGTTTTATTTTTAAATAATCAATTGTTTGTATATTTCTCTTAAGAAATGCATTTTCTCTTTTGTAATTGGTTATCTCTCTCCGATCTGAAACTTTGTCTTCGAGATAACGCACTTTTTAGATACACATTGTAAATGTATTTTTCATTTTCATATTTTTCTCTCTCATCAATTTGAAATAATGCATTTCAAATAATTTTTATTAGAAACATCAATGTATTATTAACCCTGGAGTTTCATACGTATTTTTAAGTAACAAATCGTAAAATCTTATAACTCAAACGTTTTCAATATTTTGGTAAATAATAATTTATTTTTAAAATGATTTTGTATTAAATGTTAAACATATATCAACATTATTTTAAATATATTTTACATACAAAACTAAACAGAAATAAAATATCAACGAATCAGCCTTGATTTTGTAATAACTTGTTACATTGACTCTTATGACTATATTCATAAAACTTCGAAAAATGCTTCATTACAAAACGAACTGTTTCATTTGAATGAACGTTAAAATTTAACTTGTATTCATGAATATAACTATAGATATTAAACGCTACGTTTAGTAATGAAAATCTGTTAAATTTTGTAGTAACTGTTTGGTTTAGAAACTAACTTCACTTTTCATTCTACCTATACAACTGTCATACTGTCATGCAATATTATATTACTTATTCTATACTATCAACGTTTGTTGTGGTTTTGTGCATAATTTGTTGTTTGTGCCTTAAATAATGGACGTATTTGAAGAAAAAAAAGACGGGAAAGGATTTCACTGATTATGAAATCAGTAACATTATAGGTATAATACAAAAGTACATTGATATCATCGAAAATAAAAAAAAAACCGATGCTGTGAACGTAAGACAAAAAAAAATAATATAGCTGAATT
Source organism: Clivina fossor (assembly GCA_963966155.1). Taxonomy (NCBI): domain Eukaryota; kingdom Metazoa; phylum Arthropoda; class Insecta; order Coleoptera; family Carabidae; genus Clivina; species Clivina fossor. Next base: position 1,726,366 of record OZ014567.1, read on the forward strand.
TTTCGTCTTTCCGATTGTGTACTAGGCATTTTAATAAATTCTCGTTTCAGTGCAGCTAATTCTCGTGTCACATGTGATATTATTCTGCTTATAGTTGTTTGACTGATATTTACATGATCAGCCAAAACTTGCTGAAAAGATCCTGTTGGATAATAACGTAAAGTTATCAAAATTTTATTTAAAACAGAAACTGGTTTATTTCTTTCCGTAAATGTTTCCAAATTATTTCCAATAATATCAGCTATTTCCAAAACTGTTGTTTTTTCTAACTTGTATCTTTTTTTAAAATTCTAATTCATTGTATAAGTCAAATAAGTTTGTTCGGTTTTTAGAACCTTTGGTTTTGGCATAGCAAGAACTACGTTTTCAATAAAATTATTATCCGAGTCAGAAGTCGCACCAGAGGCGTAGCAACCGGGGGTGCAAGGAGTGCGGTGCACACGGGCCCATGAGCGAGAGGGGCCCACGAGCCAAAGTGCCCAATAGGGCCTTATTTTCATTAATACTTACCATTTTTTTTGTTTATTTTAATTTTTTTGTAATAAATAAAAAACAAAAATAACAAAAAATAAATAAAAAACAAAAAACTAAACTTAACTTTTCTCGCTTTCATTGAAGCAAAGATGCGAATTATTTCATTTAAATTTAATTTACGTGCTCTTTCATTTTCAATGCTCAAAATCGCCAAATTTGATAAACGATTCTCCCCCATAGAGTTTCTTAAATATGTTTTAATAAGTTTTAATTTTGAAAATGTTTTTTCAGCGCTAGAAGTTGATACGGGGAATGTTAAAAACAAAATAAGAGCGGTACAAAGTTCCGGAAATGCCGAACTAAGAATAGAATAATCTGTAAATATTAATTCTCCTAATTCAAATACCGAATTAATATTTTGTAACTGTTTTTTAAAGGTTTTCCTAAAAGATAATATCTGTGCCTCGAAATCTGCGGTTAAATCGTCAGTATATTTGTCATCAGATAATTGTTTTAAATTTTCTGGGAAAATTATTCCAAATAATTTATTTATTTCCGTAAAACTTGAAAATCTATCTTTTAATTGTGCAATTATAATATCTAACGTAGCGTTAAAAACGTTTATCCTAAAATTATCTTCTGAACTGTTAAATCGAAAATCTTCACATCTTTCTTGTTTATGGTTAAGCCAACTTTATTAGGTACATACATATATATTTCTTGGCAAGTTGTTTCTTTAAGAATTTCACTTTAACTTATTAATTTTGAAAATACAGATTGCATTTAAAAAAAAGTAATTTTAATTAATTTTGATTATCATAAAAATAAAACAACTTTTATTTGAAAATTTTTTTCGAATAAGGCACAAACTGACATAAAATAAAAATGACATTTAGTACTTAAAATGAGCCAAAAGAACATTAAAATTTTAAACAATACAAGGAGTAAAGGGGGCCCCTTAATCCCAGTGGCACACCGGCCCACAAAGGTCTTGCTACGCCCCTGAGTCGCACATTCCGATTCCGAAGTTGTTGAAGAAAATGATGATACAGAATTTGATTCGGAAGTTGATGACATATTAATATGAATGTTTGACTAAAAATAAATTATTTTATTTTATTATATGATTTCATATAACTACTGCATATAACTCACCATCAAAATTATTTCGTTTGCACTGTATTGTACTGTCAAATATAACACAAATATCATTTAAACGGCTCGTTTTGGCTCGTTAAATTTAACGAGACATTTTGTGCTTTTTAACGTAACGTACTTTTATGAATAAGAAAATACAATTTAACAGACCGTTTAGTAAAAAACGAAGCGTTATACGTTTTACGAAGTTTTATGAATACGGCCATTAGAGATACTAGTATGATATTGCAGGGTTATGCGTAAAAATTGGTAAACATTTTTGTATATGTAATCCTATATATTATTCCACTACTTAGTGTCAGAACCCAGATATCCTAAACGTTCTGTTCCCAAAAGAAATTATGCCGAAGAAGAAGATATTCCTGATGATCGGTACATTTGTAAGAATATTTTCTCACATATCTTTTAAACTTAATTTTAAAGCAAATTATTGTTTTTTGAATTAAAGATTGTGACGAATGTATGAGGGATTATGTTGACGATTGTTACCTTCACGAGTTCATTATCTTACCTGATAATCCCGTTCCTACTGATCCGGAGAATGTAGATAGAGCACGACAAACTGTTCCTAAAGATTTGTTAAAAGTAGCCACATCGAAAATACCTAATAGTGGTGATGGTGTATGGGCATTAAAAAAATTGCAATCTAGAATTCGGTTCGGACCGTATCAAGGCGACACGAAATTGATTATTTCGGCTGACGAGAAATATAGTTGGGAGGTATACATACGTATTATACTCAGTTTGTTAGATTCTTTAAGTATGCTATAAATCTGTAGATCTAAATAATTGTTAACATTATAGAAAACGTACTGAATATAATTTTATTCGATTAAAATAAGAATAATACAGTTTTATATTAAAAGTAATATTAAAATGAAAAGTTATGACAATTCTGTTAATAAATTGTTTTGCTTATCTTGTTTGTAATAAGTTAATTTTCTTTTTGGTTTGTAGATAAAAGAGAAAAAGAGAGTAATTAGCTTCATCGATGGAGCTAATCCAGCCATGTCAAATTGGATGCGATTTGTAAACTGTGCTCGTACCAGAGAAGAACAGAATTTGGTTGCATTTCAATATTGCGGCAAGATCTATTATCGAACAGTTCGAGAAATCGAACCAAATACCGAATTATTGGTTTACTATGGTTCTGAGTTTGCTAAACAATTGGGTATCGACACGAAACATTTTAATTCTCCGCCTATTAAACCACTTCAAGGTATATTTTATTACTTACGATTAGTTGTTAATAAGTATTTTGATAATATTTTATTTCCTTTTAGATAATGGATTTAAATGCGAAAGTTGTAATTTCAATTTTGCGAGTCCGATTTATTTGGAACAGCATTCTGGCAGATGCATTAAAACGGTGTCTCTGCCTTCAACGTCTGGAAACAATAATAATATTGACGGTAATATTTTAATAGTTTATATTATTAATTATTTATCGTGTTCTTGTTGTTTGTGATCATTTTTACCACTTTGACTGCAAGGAAAAGTGGTATAGCGTTTGGTATAGCAGTCATTTTCCGTTTATGCTTTTGCAACCAAACGGGTGTAGCTTCTTTGGAAACATTTACATTCCTAGCAAAAGTTCTCAAAGCACCTTACAACCAGCATTTACTCTCCTTTCAATTTCACGATCAAAACGGCCATCTCTATACAGCAAACTGCTCAAATACACATCTGCTCATCTGCCTGCTCTAAACGTGCACCATCAATATATACATTACATTCAGTAATAAAAGAACAAGATATTCGAACACTAGCAAGAGAACACAAATAACTGACAAAGATCGAAATACACTCTGACACTTTTTCTGACGTTTGTTATTCTAATCAATCATAAATTTGTGAATCAAGAAATACATCTTTGATAAATTTTACATTAATTTTTAAATTTAAAGGTCCAATATTATTCAATCATTCAATTTCGTATGAAATTTTTTGTCGCTAACTTTAAAAACAGCAAGATTGACACAAACTTAACCTGGTGCAGCAGAATCGGAAAGGGGGGAAGGTATCCAACTCGGTTTGTCGTAGCTCAGTTAAGATAAAAAGAATAAGAATTATCTGAAGTGAGGTGAGATCTCAGTAAACTTTAGGTAAAAAGAATACAGCTACGAGAAATATTTCATCGATTCCATTAGATTTTCGGATTCCTCGATTTAAGTACGAGTCGTCATCCTACCTACATTCATATATAGAATTATTAATATTTAAACACTCGGTGACGACGTTATAAATAATAACAGTTAAATAATCTAACGTTTCTAAACGATTTACTCATCACAACTAAATGACTAAATCGTTTAGACTAAACGTTAGATTATTATCTAACTGTAATTACATATAGAATTAGTTAAACCGCGATATAGCATCGGATACCAACCTAACCTAACCTAATAAATCCAGTATTTTCTAGAATATTTATACAAAATTATTGCTAATTGAATTAATTTATTAAAACATAGATTATAAACTTGAATAATTTGTCAATCAATGTTAATTAATACACAAGATTACCAAATGTAATTATGTTATGTAATTTTATGTGGCATAAAAATGTGCCATTGGGTGTTTTAAATTAATGTACGGGAATTTATTGAAAATCTGAATTTTGACCTGATCACTTTGATGCCATTTTTTTAAGTAAAAATTTAACTATTTTCAATTTAAAAAAAATACAGTTGAAAACTTTTGAACGGTACAATTATGTATTGTGTTCTGTATTTGTTGAAAAAGTTCCCAAAATAAATGTTGAAAAATACCTAAAGAAAAATCGATACTACAAATGGAAATATATCTCCTTAAATATAAATAATTTCTAGACTCTATTGTGAATTATTTTAATTTTGTAATATTTTAATCAACAGCAATCAACCAAAAGCAAACTTGTACTTTTAAAATAATTTTAACAATAATAATAAAAATTTAAACAGCGCTTTCTTCAAATGATATTGAGATTCGGGTAAAGAACGGATTAATTCCTTATCAGTCACGAAATAAATGAATTATTCTAACTAGAAGATAATCACGATAATTCGTGTTACGAAATTGCTAAGTTTTGATAACGTTTGCGAACAACATTAGCCGAATAATATTAGCACTAAATAAACATAAACAATAAACTTTGACATTTCTCGGAAAGTTGGTAACATAATATTTTTATTAAAATTATAATTTATGTGGGCACTAGGAGAAAGTTTTCTGAAAATTTGATCAAAATTGAATAAATAATGTAGCCACAATGAATTTTTAAAAAATTTTGTGATTTTTTTCTCGATAAGTTTCGTTAAAATTGCATAATTTATTTAGGCATTAGGAGAATCTTTTATAAAAATTTGATTAAAATCGGGTAACAAAGTGGTCATAATACATTTTTTAAAATTTTAGTAATTTTTTTCTCGGAAAGTTGGCAACACTGTATTTTGTTAAAATTGCATAAATTATATATATATATATATATATATATATATATATATATATATATACTAGGAGAATCTTTTGTGAAAATTTGATCAAAATCGGATAAATAATGTAGCCAATATGAATTTTTAAAAACTTTAGTAATTTTTCTCTCGGAAAGTCGGCATCTCTGGAAAAAAATAAAACCACATGACCCTATCTTGGGTACTAGACAAATTTATCCTGAAAATTTCATTAAAATCGGTTGAACCGTCTAGGAGAAGTTGCCATCACAAATTTTGACTAAGCGAGCGAGCTGACGACGCACATCCATACACTCACATAAACTAAGTTCAGATTCGTCATCTAGAGGTTATATGAAGGATTTCTATACAAAAAAAAATTTAAATGTTACAGACACCATACCAAACGCTATACGACTTTTCCTTGCAGTTAAAGTGGTAAAAATTAAAATAACAGTTGCTTATATTTTGTTTCTATTGGGTTATAGTTTGTTGTTTGTTGTTTGTTTGTATATTGTTGTTGTTGTAACTGTATTATAGGTTATCGGGGCAAATCCGAAACGAATCTGAAACAACCCATTCAGAATCGTCACAGCGACAACTTAGACACGCGTCAAGTTCCTTGTCCGATTTGTAAGAAACTCTATGCATCGAAAAGCAGTATGGGTCACCATATGAAATTGCATAATGCGAGCGATATGGGATTGAAGTGCCCGATCTGCACGAAAAGCTTCGTCTACAAGTGTAATTTCAATCGGCATATGCGTCAACACAACGGCGAGCGACCGCATAAATGCGAGCATTGCGATAAGGCATTCGCATCGATCAGTGAATGTAGGCGTCATGTGAGGACGCACACAGGTTCGTTAATTGGTTGTTATGGTTAGGTTGTTTATGTAACCTTGTAAAAAAACCTTGTATAAAACAGTCATAACCTTGTAAAAAACAGTCATAACCTTGTAAGAAACAGTCATAACTTTGTGAAAAACAGACATAACCTTGTATAAAACAGTCATAACCTTGTAAAAAAACAGTCATAACCTTGTAAAAAACAGTCATAACCTTGTAAAAAAACAGTCATAACCTTGTATGAAACAGTCATAATCTTGTAAAAAAACAGTCATAACCTTGTATAAACAGTCATAACTTTGTATAAAATGTATAATGTTTGTTGGTGTTTAGGTGAGCGTCCATTTCAGTGCAAGTTTTGCGAGAAGAAATTCGGTGATAGTTCAACACTTTTAGTTCACACTCGCATTCACACAGGAGAACGACCTTATAAATGCGAACAATGTGCGAAAACTTTTAACCACGCGGGAAGCTACAAGAGGCATTTGAAAGTGCACCGAGATCGCACTGCTGGCAAAATCAAGTAATTGTATTGCGTAATTATTATTGAGCAAAAAAAAACAAATAAATTCATCAATCAAATCAATAAATATCTTTATTTAATATTCACTCGTCTTACATCGTCCATTTTTTATTTTATCATCACCTTACTCTAATAGTTTTTAATTATTAATGCAACGAATACAGGATAATAAATTTATTGATAAAGGACAAATGATAATCGCAAATTTTGTTGGAATATTCACAAACATTTATCAATCAATCAATAAATATCTTTATTTATTCGTCTGAAGTCGTGATAATTGATAATAAATTTATTGATAAAGAAATCTCGTACAGGGAAAATTTTAACTTGAAATTTTGTTGGAATATTTTTTGAAGATAAAAGAAACTTTATTTTCGTTATTGAAACATGTCCGGTTTTATTTTTTATTACCAATTTCAACAAAAAAATGTGTTATATCATCTGTTAGGATCTTTATTTAAACTAGTGATCGAAATTCAGCCGTCGCCATTTGAAATTCAAATTGAGTTTTCATGCGGCAAAAATACGGGAATATTATGCTGTTGCATTTTAAATTGCAGTTAAACGCACCCCCCCCCTCCTACTTAACCGATGAATAAAGAGATTTGACTGCGGAATTGCTCTACAAAATATATTTGACACATTTGTTTTCACGAAATTCAAAATTAATTCATCATAAAAAATACTCAATTTTTCTGTGTAGCGTTCAATAAAAAAAATTCGTATATGTACAGTATATGTACGATATCTGCACTAACATTTGCATAATCTGATAGAATCTTTACGGTCTTGATGAACGTCTTGATTGAATGTCAAAGCAGCAGCGGTTCTAATAATTGTGTTTATCCGACAAGAGCCGTGCTCATGCAGAATTTAATCTTAGAGAAGAATCAATTTTGATTTTCTATGAAGAATAAGACGTTAAAATTTCCATCACGTTCTGAGATGTATATTTTTGCTCAAGTGCGGTTTTTTCCAACAGAAAATTGTAAAATTTACCGTGTACATTGCGATATTTGTCGTGTCGTCAATTTTTGTTGAATAGGTATACAGGGTGTAACAGAATAACTATTCCTCATTTTCAGAAATGATAGAGTGCACTTAGAGAAACATTTTTTATTAATAAACTAGTGTCCGAAAATTTCTCGGTGTCAAGATACACTAGATATCGTTAAAAATAATTTTAATTATTACAACGTCAAAGAGAAGTTAAGTTAAGGAACATTTTATTAGAAATAATAGAGCATTAAACTTTATAAGTTTTATTTTCGAAGTTACGACCACCATTTTCAATACACAAATTGTAACGATGTACAGGGTGGGCAAATTTGGAGGTTTTCATAGGGAAACTCGGAAACTATAAAAGATATGGAAAAATGGACCACGCATTCTCGATTGCTTTTTTTGCGAGAAACTCAATTATGAAAACAAAAATTAGCTATCGTCTTTTGTTTTCGAGTTATGGCGAAAAGTTCGCTTTTTCCGTATTTTGATAAATGGCGATATCTCGATGGTTTTTTAAATTAGATGAAAATAATTTTCACATTCTTAAGGCACTTTTTTGAGTAGAATGAAATGGTCTTAACGGATATTATAAATCTCCGTTAATTCTCGGGTTATAACATAAAGTTGTGTTTTTTACAATCGACTTCCGAAAAAAATTAAAAAAAAATTTCCGGACACTAGTTTATTAATAAAAAATGTTTCTTTATGTGCCCTCTATCATTTCTGAAAATTAGGAATAGTTATTCTGTTACACCCTGTATATTAAACTATTTGTACATTACATTATTTAAAAAACTATTTTAAGACACGATCTATGCTTTATTGTGATATTTAAATAATTGCCGTAACAGAAGAAGAATTAAAGATCATGTCATTGATTTAAGGTAGGAGAAATTTCTTTTGATTCATTGAATCCCTTTTTGCGGAAAACTTTGAACTTTCCGATTAGAATTTACAAAATCGCTTAAATGAACAAAATTCGATATGTTGACGGGTAGAAGACTGTTTTTTTTTTTAGTAATTAAAGTTATACAATCTAGGACCTATACGCCCAAATGATTTTTGGATTTGATTTATTTTTTTTATTTATAAAAAAAATATATAGTCAAAAAATAGCATTTATTTATCAAATATATAAGATTATACAAATTTTACATTTATATTACATTGTAAAAAATATTATGAATAATTATAATTTTTTTCTAAATACCTATAACAGTTACTATTTATACAATGTTAGTATTTCTCTGATGAAATCTAGAAATCTTTAAATTTTTTAGTTTTACAGATAATAACTTCATTTTATTGTCATTTTCAAAACAATATAAAATACGAAAAATATTTTTGATACAAAATAAATGTTACACAATAACTATAAATATCTTGAAAACTAATAAATTTCAAGACAGTCAGACAATAACAAAATATATATAGGCCTGGTTGTACAAAGCATTGCTTATTTAATCAATGAGTTAACTAGATTGCCAATTCTTCAAACCGTTTCATTGATTGGTGGCAAGTTCGGAGCAGTAAAATTTTTTAACTGTTTCAGTTCCGCTCCTACTCTGCGTTCCGATTTAAATTGTAAAAATCCTTTTTAACGAAACCTTAACTTATATAATACCAAAAAAATTAAATATATCGATTTTTCCAATGACAAATGAGCCGTTTTCTTTAAAAGTGGTGTAAGTACATTTTTGACAAAAAGTTAGACAATAAACGCAAAATCTGTTATGAGCTTTTTATTTATAAACAGTTTCCAAAAAAATCCATCAAAATTTTCATAATTTTATTAATATTAATTTACGTAGTTAATGATATAATGATAATAATGATCACATTATAAACTTAAATCAATGTAATATTTAAAAAAACATTCTAATACAAACCCTTAAATATATCCATATAATATAAAATGGACTTAAAACACTTTCAAAGAAAACAGCTCAAATGTTGCTAAAAATGAGCAGCCAATATTTTCACAGCTCCGACTCCGAGCAAAATTATGCTGTTCCACTGCTCCGGCTTCAAAGTTCTACTTAGAATTATAAGTTTATCGATAACAAAAATAATAATGGTTTTTAACTCTATTTATTAATAACATCTAAGCGAACAATAATATCTGGTGAAATTAAAGATTTATCTTCAATAATAACAGAATAATTCTCATTAATATAATATTTAACGTCCATAGTTTTCGTTATGGATATTTTAGTGCGTACATCGAATAATGTAATAATAAAATCGTAGTTATATAATTCATCAGTAGTTAAAGTATTAGAAATGGCTATCTCATATTTTGAACAATCTTTCATATAAAAAAACATTACGCCATTGTAACATGAAGCATAAGAACGTTTCCACTTATTTTCAAATATGAAACACCAGACATTATTTGATATGTATATTTGTTTATGCATCAAATTATAATGATCTTCAATTGAAAATTCGTCGATATTTTCATCACATAAATTACACACAGTAAGATAATTACAAAAATAAGCTTCATGTATGGCACGTTTATTGGAGATATCTTTATATGTACATCCTTTAGAGTGGTTTTCACATAATTCCATATTTGGTGCACAACTATCACACCACCAACCGTTGTCTCTAAAATAATTTTTCTGATTCACAACTTTATCGCGACATTTAACACATTTCAATAACATAAATTCACTATTATTGTTCGTATTAACCTCACTCAACTGATTCACACTGATTTTAAATATTGTTCCATTGTAACCGTCCATCAGTTCAAGCAATGCATTTATACCTACCTCAACAGCATGATTTCTCTGTATTACCGGAAATTCTTCAGCAGTAACTGCACCAACCTTGGAATAACTGTTTGTGTGTCGTCGTACAGTCAAGTTGAAATTATAGTTCGCAGCTGAGATTGCATTCCCAAGAAACTTCACCGAATGATATATCTTGCTGCTCATCAAACAGATCTTGACGTGAACTAGAAACAGTACATTGAATGCAGCTAGTAGAAATGTTCGCTGGCTGGCTGTGCTAATATCGTGATGCAGTTCAAATGAATTGTCGACCAGATTATCGGGATGTTCGATGGCGACGTGCTCGTATAGTTTGTGTTTGGTGCCGGTCCAATCGCACACGCCCAATTCGGTAATTGGACACACAATCGTACGGTAACCGCAGTTGTTATGATGATTGGATTCGTCGTCGAATCTGATCTTCGTCCGGCAACCGTTCTCGTGGTTGTTGCAGGGAAATGCAGTTTGTTTCGCGAGCAGTTCGTAATTGATGTCGCGTACTAGATGCTCTTGTTCGTCTGCAGCAGCCGTGCATCGGCCGCAATAACTCCCTCCATCATTTCCGATAAACACAGGTGCTGTTGACAAATAACCCGAGCATATGCAACACTTCAATATCTCGAATACCTCCTTAGGCACTTCCATTTTACTCTAATAAAAATAAAAAAAATTATGATTAATTATATTTATCATAGAAAAAGCAAATATACATACTGATATTTATATTCAGGTTAGAAAATGTGCTATAGATTAATAAAATGTAAAAATATTGTACTTAATAATATTAGAGGTTAACTTAGAAAAATCTGCCACGAATTCAGTTGACCAGATGAATTTTGTGTCATGCCTGGTGTAATGTTTCTGGTATAAGAAGAAAAATAAATAGCAGCGTATATTTTTCTGAACGCATCATATTTAATTTTAAAAATGTTTCCTTAATTGCTACATGATCTAGGTTCTAGCTATTTGTCTAAATAAAATTTAAATATGAGAAAAAAAAATAGAAAGATAAGTAATCATTCTGCAGCTAAAGTCAATAAAGTTGAATGAACTTTACCTACAGGACCGTTTATGTAAACAATTACTTTAAATATAATTTGTCACTTTTTTTTACATGATTATTATTTTAAAGCAAATCTAAATGTTGTATGTAGAATAATGTTTTTTAATTATTATAAAAATCAATATGTATTTGAAAATTTATAACACAACATTCAACTGGTCAACTATTTCAAACATTAATTAGAATTGTAGGGAAATGTAGTTTCTGTGTCTAGAGACTTTTGGGATTGGAAGGTTGAAGGTTGAGGTGTGAGGAATTGAAAGTTAATGAATGTATTACTGTATGTGCACGAATAAATAAATAAATAATAATATAGTACGAAAATAGTTGAAATACAACACAAAACTGATAAAAGCAGCTTTATTTAATATCAAGCCAAATATTATTTACTGTTTTATTATATTCCGTGCACAACAAAATTTAACGATGACGAAAACAAACGGTAATTTTTTTGAAACAAAACTATATATATAAATTTTAATTGTTATTGTGTTAGCGTCTCTATTTGAATGGAACTGGAAGAAAATATGTAACTAATACGGAATCTTACGTTAAATTTATCGTTTTTGCATCAACGCTTCGACTAACTTGTAGCCTTCATCAGGAGATCTACAAGAGTATAATTATAATCATATAGCATTTTCGTTTTTACAACTTACAAGTAACGACAAAATTTATTTATATTTATTGTGATATTATACACAATCAGAAAGGGAAACCACTTCTTCAAATTTTGTACAACAGATTTTACAAATTTCACGTATGATTGTTAAGATTGTAGTCACTCTTCGAAATTTTACAAGATTTTTAAGAATATTTTTAATAGATTTTACCATGATTTTAAGGGATTTTAAAAAATTTCTACACCAGATTTTACAAGTGGTTTCCCCCTCGACATAATCATGTTATATATCCATAAAAGTATAGCACAAAACTGTTTTCGTTCAAAGAGTAATTAGATTCTGCCAAACATTCTTATCTAGACAAGCAACTTTCGGTTTATCCACTTTCATAATACCTTTTCATTACCTCAAGAATATTATATGATTCAATTATAGATCCGATGAGAATGATAGATTAATCGAAACATTAGATAGTTCATGTACATATAATAAATTTGTATTGTTATATTTTTCCTTCCATATGTTTAGAGAATAAAAATTAAACAAATCTTAACACATTTTTGTAATAAATTTATAAGTAAAAATTTTCTGCATCAGTTGTGTTAAAAGTAACGGTCTGTTATAATATTCTAGAGATTCCGTAAGGAATCTTGTTACACATATTTTTCTTGCTGAATCAAAGAATTCGTTATTTTTCTGAATGGATAGATAGATATTCTGAGATTCCGTAAAAAATCTTGTTAGACATATTTTTCTTGCAGAATCTAAGAATTCGTTATTTTTCTGAATGGATAGATAGATAGCGTTACAGAATTAAATGAAACTTCTCATTTGATTGAAAATATCTAAACTATTCTCGAATGCTACCCATCTTTTTCGAATGCTATTAATAATTACATTAGATAGAAAACTAACTTGATCCCAATATAGAAGCGCAACAAAAAAATTCACAAACTCAACGTCTCTCTCATAATTTTCCTCATAGTTGTACCGACCGATGTATTCGATGGACCATTCGTCGAATATCTAAATTTAAATAAATAAGGCTGTACATCCTGATAGGACGTATCGAAAATTAATTCTAACTCGGACTGACTCGGCATTTTCGGTACATAATCATGCCGATTCATCACCTCCGTTATATACAAAATCTTATCCGTTAACATCTCACCGACCTGCTCGCGACAGATCTGTCCACACCGCACCGTCCACACCTGCCACGGTATCGTATACATTCGGGTTGGAACGGCCATCGGCTGCGTTTCTTCTGGAAGAATTCCAGACTAATCTGGCCCGTTCCGCAGCCCTCGTTACTGCGTAACAGCTCCGAAAACCCGGAGATCTCTTTCTTTTCCGTTCGATCTAAGTGATTCGACGTACAACACACGTAGGTAAAATCGATAAAATCGCAATCTACATCTGTATAGCCTACTGTACCCACCGCGTTATATAAGAACTTCCCGAGCGATCTATGAAAAAGCACCGTATGGAAAATACTCGCAACGGTCTCGTCGACCTGTCGGCCTTCGATTGTTAATTTGAATATCTGCGACCGGGCGTTCATTTTGCAAATAATTCTTAACCAACTATTTTAATTGATATATATCATAGCATTTAACTAATTGTTTATATAGGTTAAAATTAAAAAATTGTTTTAATTTTTTATCACAGACAGAACCTGAGTGCACTTAAAAACAAAATGGTTAGTCCACTAAATATAGTAGTAGTAGTGAAAATGGGCTAGTGGTTGCATACTCATGTAACGTAATGTTCTACAAACGGTTTTCGTTCTGCTACCATATTACAACCACTACGATAAACCGAAATCAACTAGCTGCACGTGACCGAACTCGTCGAGAAGAATATTTTCCGGTATCAAATCACGATAGATTATTCCAGCGTTGTGCAAAAAATCTGCAATAAAGTGTTACAAATATTTATTTTTTTAAATTATATAATATAACAAATAATTTTACCAAGTGCCAATGCAATTTCAGCTAGATAGATTTGTACTAATAATATCGGTAGAACTCCGTATATTTCTAAAACTTTATGAAGTTCGCCGCCTTCTATAAAATCGGTTACTGAAAAATAAATCATATATGTAACTTAACTTTCTACTTAAAGAGCCAATAAGTTAAATAATTGATTCCAAATGTAATTCAACACTTTAACCCATATGTAAATCTGTTTTATAATTTATTTATTGAAATATGACAAACATATTATTTACGCCTGCTTAGTTTCTTAATAATTGTTAAAAATAAAGTTTTAATATGTTAATTGATTCAATCATTTTGCTATAACACAGACAAAAAAAAAAACAACAAATAATACAAAAAAAATCAATCATACGCTTCATAAAAAACAGTTAAATGATACATTTCCTTATTTCATTCTAAAATTATCTATCTCTAATTTTTTATAAAAATCATAATAAAACAATAAAATGCACATAAATTAATGGATTATTGTTCCAAATTAAAGTTCCATTACAATAAATGACTCATTTAAAACAAGTATTTTTAAAATATTACGTTAAAAAAATAACAAATATACACAAAAGTCTTTATTCTTAATTTCGCAATATTTCAAAGAAAATTGCTGCGGAAATGCATGTTCATTCAAATAAGCAAACAAAATTAATTTTGGACGGTATGCAACCTCAATGTAAACAAACATAGGTTAATAAACAAATGATTTAAAATAATTTAAATAGATAAGGAACGCGTGTAAATTGAGTGAAAATAATTATTATTCAAAATAAATCTTAGACAGTCAGTAAATAAAAACAAACTTTGTCAAGGACAAATTTGCACATAATTAATAGCGAGGTAGAACATAGCTCAGCAAAATTGAAACATTAATTATAATTTTTCAAACTGTTCAAAAATTCATGTCATAACAAATGTTGATTAAAATATTAATAAAGATAATTTTATAATAATTATAAACACGTGTTTAAAATACTGCTATACATTATTTTTTACTGCCATAATTTCAAAATTTGTAATAAATCTATCCATATTTGAATAATATTTTGCTTACCGACGTTTGCGTGTTTGCCAATGAAAAGGGCAATTTACAATAAAAGAATGATGTCCACAAACTCTCTGAATTTGTACTTCGTCTTTAACTTGTTGTATAGAATTCTCTTTTATAACCTAAAAAAAAAAAAAATTTAACCAATCACGAAATAAAATCGAATAACATAAACGCAACATTACAACGCGTACCTGCGATTTTGATAGCACTTTTAATGCATACAATTTATCGCTGTCTTTTTCTTTCACTTTGTACACTTTTCCAAAAGCACCATATGATATAAATTCAACAACTTCGAAATGATTTTCGAAAAACGATGGTGTTAGAGGAAAATCAGGTAAAAAATACGATTCAATATGAGACACAGGCGAAGCAGTTTTGCTTGATTCGAATGGAATTGTTAAAGTTGATTCTTTTCACCTTAAAAACAATGACTATTATTGTAAACACGTGCTAACACAACACAATGATTTTCTGTATTTACAAATAACCAAGTGATATATTCAATATTTTACTGATAAAATTTATCGAACTGTCTAAACAGATTTTTGGTTTTTAACACGAATTACACGGTTGATAATGTCACTTGGATATCTGAAAATAATGTAACAATGGAAAATACCTGCGTCTAGATACTCTGGACCATGGCCGAGAAACACTGTAAGTTGATTGTTGACTATTTACGCTAGCAAACGATCTACTGCTTAAGTTAAACGAAAAATATTCTGTAAAAGTACTTTTAATTAAACTATTTATTTAAAAAAAAAATCAATGACGCAGAAAACAACACAAGTAGGTTAGAAAAACAGCTGTGTTATGACCTGGTTATGACGTTAATATTACCTGTTCCAAAACAGGACGTCGATTTGTATTTGTATCAGTATTATGTATACTTCTAACACTATTCTTACGGCTAGAATATATTATTATTATATATTACTAATTCTATGGCTAGAATTGCCCATGAAATTCTACATTTATAGCTGACGTAAATTTTTAATTTCTTATAACATTAAATTTTAATTTTATTTATTTTCATTGTATTAAAGTTAAACTTCATTGGTTTCTCCATGACAGGTGTACATAATTTATCGAATTTCTTATTGTCCGAAAAGATAATAATATAATAACGTTGATTAATATAGTATAATTATAAATAAAAATTTAAATTATTATTGTATTACAATTAATAATATTATTTTCGTAAAATATTTATTGTAATAAGCATAATATACATTATTTGTATTTCGAACATTCAAAATTCGACCTTTTAAATCTTTTCTATTATCATCATGAGCGCTTCCAAACGAGAAAAAATTGAATTAGAAAAGCGTACAGGTTAATCAACGACGTATAATCAACAAATACTCCATAAACTGGACACGGTGTTATTGGAGATTAGCTATTTGACAAGTTCATTTCTTGGTTCATATAACTAATATGGGGCTTGAAATGGATTTATAAAATTTTGAAGAAAGTTGGGAAATATCGTACAATAATTTAACGTATTTATATTATAATAAAAATGCCGTAGTTTCAACAAATAAATTTTGTTTTTATTAAATAAAAATGGAAGAAGAGAAAGACGCTGTTGTTAATGAGGTAATTTCTTAATAAATAAAAATATCGGATAAAATGCAACGTGGTACATAGGTTATGTTGGCCATGTGTTTTTTTTTATAAAAATTAAGCTTGTTCTACTTATTAAAACATATTTTTACATATAGAATATAGTATTTCATTTACAAATATTTATAAAAAAATATTACGTACAATATACATATTATATTTTCGTTCGTTTCTTTCACATATTTTAAAAATATTACATGTTAGAATATTTTTTAAATCAGAATCTAACTATGTACGATAAAACTTGCAGAAATATGTTAGAAAATAATATTCCATATATGGAATTGAATGCAATATTAACAATCGTCAAATTATATTAATTTTAGATACCTGTGTATCTTTCAAAACAATTAACTGAACAACTTTATGTTTATCAATATCCGTTACGACCACCCACTTCTAATTACGATTCATCAATAATTAAAACATGTGCGATGAAACCTCTTCATCAAGAGGTAAAAGTCGATATTAGTTTAAATACAAATTCGGTTAATTTCGATATGTCAAAAGCCGAAGAAATTGTGATAAATACGGACGGAGCAACTGGTTATCGTGAGAAAGAAAATGAAGTGTTATTCGAAAACGATATTATGGATAAACAAAGTTTTATCTCATCGAAAGCCATTAAGAATTGTTCCAAATATGCAGTAGGCGTTGCCCATGGAAATGAAATTCATATCACTCAGTTAAAAGGTAACTTTTGCGTTCTTATTTTTACATGTATTTCAATGATTTTAAAACGAAAATTTTCTAAAACTCAGGTTGGCCATATGTTTGGCGTTCAATTCCCTTCAAGGTATGATTTTATTTATGCAGTTACATTTTTCCAAATTACTGTCTAACACTTTAGACAATATTCCGAAAATATGTCTAGATGAAATTTGTTAATAAATTTATTTTTACAGGAATTGTTCAATTGCGGCCCTATTTTCCCTACTTGGATCGTTCGGATAAGCAAACGCGTGAAGCGGAAAAAGCCGCTAGTATGGAGGAAGATATTGTGGAAGATCAAGCTCAACAAGTTACCGTCAAATTTGCACGAACGGAAAATGAACGATTGAAGAAAATTCGCGAAAAAAGCTTCAATTTTTTGAGTCATAAAAGCGAAGAAGAACCTTGGTGTCATACCAAGTGGCATCATCCCCAATCTGATGCTGCAGAAGTGAGTTTTTTTATTCTTTATTATTTTGTATCATCAAATTGACGAAAAATATTCGTTTGAATAGTTGGAATGAAACAAGTTACGGGCAGAAAATCAAGATAATGTAGGGTTGGCTTTGGACGTATCAGAGAAAAATTATCTTCGAATGTTGGTGCCACGAGGCAGAGAAGAAGCCGTTGTTTTACCTTCTTTACCAGCACATGTTTTATCGTTAAATGAACTGAAATCTTTAACGTTATTAGAACAGTGTCGTCTTATTTTAAAGAATGGTAAGTTGAAGATTTGTATTTATTGTCACCAATTCATGTTTTATTTGGCGGGTATGGCCTTAGTTGCTATGACAAGGCTCCAAATTGAAAATCAAATTTATTTTGATGTAGGGCCGGTGTTCCAAAATGTAATTGGATAAAACTGTATCCTCAGAATAAATGACGATATTTCATTAGCTAATTTTAAAATTGTCCCAAGGATAAATTTATTCCAAAATTTGGAACAACCGGCTCTTAATTAAATTAATGTAATAAAAAAGTAATTAGATAATTTATTTTATATACCTATTAAAAATAAAACTAAACATAACTGGTAATAATAATAGATATTTTCTTATTCTCCAATTAATTAATTAATCCTGAATTTATTCACGAGTTAGTAATATACTAAAGTAGAAAATAATTATAGTAATTTTAAATTTTTTTTTAGTGAAAATAATATCGTTTCAACAATTAATGTTACTACTAGCCGGCGTTGAAGGCTTAAACACTGAAACAGTGTTACGAACTTTGCCGCAAGTAGCGACAGTGATACGAGGTTGTTGGATTGTGCGTTCCGATATTCTTTATCCGAAAGACACGCATTCGGGAATCAGTGGTGTGCCTGCTCATATTATGTGCCGTGCCGTGCCAGAGACTACGTAGTAAGTTTATCTAATCTCTCTATTTCAATAATACACAGTATGATAATTGGAATTACAGATTTACGCAACAAAAAAGCGGACATACATTGTTCATTTATTTAACACGTTTTTTTACTAATTAATTTATTTCTAATAAGTTTATTTAATGAATTACAGCTGAATTTATTTACTCAAAAACAGTACGTAGATCGTCGTAAAGTATCCAGTATCCAGTGGAAGAAATCAAAGAAATTTTTGTCGGTATTGCTCGTTTACGGCACAATAAAGGCTGGGAACTTCTGTTACCAACCGATCATGCATTTATCGAGAAATATCCGGACGTTGTACAACGCCAACAGCCATTCTGGGAGGCAAAACAGAAACAGTTCAACATTTGATCAGCGATCAAACGCAAAAACGTCAACGACGCAAATCGACCCAAAGTGAAGAAGTGAAACCGAATGGTATCAAAAGGGATAGATCTTTAGATGGTGTTAATAATAGTGATAGTGCCGATATGAAATCGCCTCCCGCAAAAAAACCGAAAAGTGTTCATAATAAAACTGATAATAATAAAAAAATAACTGATGAAAGTATGGATGCATGATATTAGGTTAGATTCTAGTTAGTGTCTAATTATTAATTTTCTCTTTCCGATGTTCAACTTTACTATCTAGGTTACCTGTTTATTTGTATTATGATATTTTAGTTTCATAATGAAGTTTTTTTTTTACATCCATTTTAACCAAATTGTTAATAATAATATAATATTACATATATTTTCAGAATATTTTTATTAAGTAATTAAATATAATAGTTGTTCGTTTCTTTTCCAAAAATGATGACAGAAAAATCTAATTTATAGAATTATTATATAATTGAAACGTTGTCAATTTTATAGCGAACATTATGGCCAATAAAATTACCATTTTCTCATAACAAAAACTAAAAAAGACTTTATTATAACAATTTTTAATTTTTACGAAGTAACTTTTGGCAAATAAGCATGTAACTCTTTTACAAATCTAATAGTAAATGTTTGACAAATATGCTTTTAAAATATTTGTGGTTCACAAAATTTACCGTAATTTTATTTAGTGATGAACAATTATTACACCTTTAAAGAAAAGAATAAAATGTTAACTATTTTGTAATATGACTAGAAAATAAATATACAATTTACAATATAAGCTTTATTGTACAGAACAGAAGACTTTAATTAGATATAATAAATTTTTGTATATAAAATGATGTAAATTAGTGTGATTTAATATTTATTTTACTAGGAATTTGTTTCGTGAGAATTAACAAAAAAAGAATTGTTTGAAAAATCATTATTATATTTATGTAAGTCGCACAAATGTGTTAGGAACATAATTATTTTGATGTATTTTTAATTTTGTTATAATGAAGATTTGAAAAATAAAAATATTGGTAAAACTGTCTTAATTATTTATTTATTTATTTTTAACTTAATCTAATAGATATCAGTTAAAAAGCAAGTGTATTTTCTTGTAAAAATGATGAGGTTATGGCCGAAGATTGATCACGAAATTTCATTGAATTTTTAAAAATATTATTTAAATGTTTTCTATTTAAATTCAGTTTCATCATCAGTACTATTATTATAAGTAGATGCATTATAAGTACTATTATTATAACTAGGTCCATCTTGAGTACTATTATTATTGCTAGATGCATTACAAATATTTCTATTACAAGTAAACAATACATTTCCAAATAATTTGTAAATGTAATGCCACGGACAAATGCCTTCTATACAACCTGGATAAAATATTTTCTTTTCATTTAAATAGAATATTACTCTATATTTTTCACCAATATCGCATCTAAAATAAATACATCATCATTAATAAAATTAGTAAAATCGAGTCGTCGAGTTGAAAAGTGGAGCAACTGACAGTTGCAGATAATAACATAACAACATAGGTAAGTGTTTCTTTGATACAAATTTTAGTTATTTTTTAGATATTCACACCACTCTGAAATTTTCAAAAAATCTATTTTTTTATTACTTATTACTTATTTGGCTAAATGGGGTTGTCCCGTTTTTTTAAAGTATACAATGTAATTGCAGAAAACGATTATTTATGTTTAAATATACTATAGAAAAAAAATTATTGTAAAATACCTTCTAATTTCGTAGATATTAATTATTAAAATATCGAGTTTTTACCCGCCATCGGTATTATGACGTCACATACACACAGTAAAAAATCTTTCCGAACTTATATTAAAACACAATTGCGTTAGTTTTGTTTAAATATTTTTATTTATAATCGACGTTTCTACGAACTAAATATCCGTTCGCATCAGAAACAATTAGTGCGTCGAAACGTCAATTATAAATAAATATTAGGTAATACAGAATTTAACCTAAATCATATTTAATTTACAGTGTTTAGAATTTATAAAAATTTGAAAAGTTTTTTTCCTAAAAATATTTCTTAATTTATACGTAATTATGTTTTCTTTTTTTTTACAATTATAATTTAGAGTAACTTGTGAAATTTTTAGAAAAAAAATTCCACCATTATAATAATATCTAAATTTTAAGTTTAATCATAATGAACTTTTATTATTTATTAATTTTATTATTATAACATTTTTTTACAATTATTTATTAATAATTATAATTGTTAATATTTGTTTCTAGGTATAATATTATTTCTATTTTGTTTTAAATAATGTTTTAACAATTTGTCAACTGACTGATGAAAATTGTAATCAACATAAAGATAATAATTTAATTTATTCAATTGAAATGGCTTGAAATTGTTGCTTTGCATTAATATTTATTAATAAACGACATCTTCATCAGGTGAAAAGATGCAAATGACAATTACAGTAAATAAACAGAACATAGATACAAGTTACTAGGTTAACAAAATAAGTATAACTAGATTAAAAAATGTTTAAATGTTCAATTAATGAAAGCCAAATTTTATTCCATTCCGTGAATAATTGGCACTGATTGATGTTATAAAATACATACATACATACACAATCACGGCATGTACCCAAAATGGTGTGGCACAAATTCTTTCCATTATCCCGAGAAATCAGTCGAATCCAAACATTCCTATCCAGCACAAGCAACTTTCGCTTTATCCACATTCCACAATTCCACTCTCATACATTCTCTCTTTTATTCCTACTAATTGAAACTTTTGCTCACGCAAGCCACTCTTTCAATCATACCACTCCAACTACTCATCGGACGTCCACTGGGCAAACGTATACCATCAAAATCATTCAAATAAATCATTTTTAACAGCAAACGTTCATTAGACGCATTCGCTAAACATGTCCGAACCATTTTAACTGACTAACACCAACTTTTGCTACAACATTTTTCTCGCAATTTCACACTCATCATACACTAATCGTATTTCGTACCCGATCTCTCCTATAGTTACACCACATACCCCACGTAAAAATCTCATTTCCACAGCAGTCATTTTCCGCTTTTATGCTTTTGCAACCAAACCCAACATTCACTACACTATACATCGCAACGTAGGCACCAAAATTGCATTGTATATACTCAAACGGGTCTCTTTAGAAACATTTACATTCCCAGCAAAAGTTAAATCAGTTTCTTTATAGAATTAATGAACAAATTAATTAATTATAACAGATCAGCATGTGTTAAATCCATCCGCAGAAATATCTGCTATTGCACAACATGCATTAGAAATTCTTCATGTAAAATTCGAAGATACTGTAATAATTACAAGATCCAATAATATTACCAGTAGATAGATAAGAGAGGCAATAGAAATTTATAAAGAACAAGATTAGAACTAGATATGGGTAAACCCATATATAGACAACTTTGATATTTCTCGGAAAGTTGGCAACACTGTATTTTAATAATATTATAATTTATGTGGGCACTAGGAGAAACTTTTCTGAAAATTTAATCAAAATCGAATAAATAATTTAGCCACAATAAATTTAAAAAAAAATTGTGATTGTTTTCCTCTCGATAAGTGGGCAACACTGTATTTTGTTAAAATTACATAAATTATATGATTACTAGGAAAATCTTTTGTGAAAATTTGAGTAAAATCGGTAAAATAACATGGCCATAATATATTTTTTAAAACTTTAGTAATTTTTTTCTCAGAAAGTTGGCAACACTGGATATTAATAAAATTATGTAATTAGTGGAAGCATTAGGAATATGTAGAAAATACAAATTTTTAAAAACTTTATTAAACCAAAACCACATGACCATCTTGGGCACTAGACCAATTTATACTGAAAATTTCATTAAAATCGGTTAAACCGTCTAGGAGGAGTTGCGGCCACAAAATTTCTAGGGAAAGTATACAACGATTTTGAACAGAGTTGAAAAAGTTTCCAATAAATTGTAACCATCGATTAACTATATCGCTTACTCGGTTTGGCTTGGGCAAAATAATAAATTTATATATTCAACAATTTCGAACAGAGTTGAAAAAGTTTTTGTTTGTTTCATTTTGTTTAAGGGTTGAATTAGTTGCTTAATTAATCTCAACTCGAATGTGAAGGACCAGCGACTGGTACGATTTGGTACTTCTGGTGAAACATTTTTGCGTTTGGTTCTTAATTTAAGTGGATTTTTGTATTCATTTCGGAAATCTTCTTCTTCAGTTGCCACACTTCGGATACGTTTCTGTATCCCGATTGCTGCAAGTACTAGCGTCGTACATCGATGTCTAGTGACCAGCGAAATCTGTTTTATTAAATCATCTTCGATATCAGAATATCGGAATATGTATATGGACTCCACCAGTTCCGGATTCACAAGTATTTCACTAGGCTGGTTGTTCTACAGCCCGCCGCCGCGCCGCCGCAATCATCAATTTTTTTATTTGTTGTGTATATTTTTATGTTTATTTAGGTATGTATTTTTTTTCAGCCGCGAATTTTGTCGTTCTCTTTTCCCAAATTCCAGGATATCTGCAGGGGAGGTTTCAGGTTGTTAGGATATAGTATATATACCTTAGTATCAGGGGCGTAGCAAGACCTTTGTGGGCCGGTGTGCCACTGGGATTAAGGGGCCCCTCTCTACTCCTTGTATTGTTTAAAATTTTAATGTTCTTTTGGCTCATTTTAAGTTCTAAATGTTATTTTAATTTTTTAAATTTGTGTTTGTTTGTGCCTTATTCGAAAAAAATTTTCAAATAAAAGTTGTTTTATTAATTAATTAAATTATTTTTTGTTAAAATGCAATCTGTATTTTCAAAATTAATAAATTAAAGTGAAATGCCTAAAGAAACAACTTGCCAGGAAATATATATGTATGTACCTAATAATGTTGGCTTAACCATAGACAAGGAATGTGTGAAGATTTTCGATTAATAGTTCAGAAAATAATTTTAGGATAAACGTTTTTAATGCTACATTAGATATTATAATTGCACAACTAAAAGATAGATTTTCAAGTTTTACGGAAATAAATAAATTATTTGGAGTAATTTTCCTAGAAAATTTAAAACAATTATCTGATGATAAAATAATTGATTTATGCCAACCTTTACTAGACAAATATACTGACGATTTAACCGCAGATTTTAAGACACAGATATTATTTTTTAGGAAAACCTTTAAAAAACAGTTACAAAATATTAATTCGGTATTTGAATTAAGAGAATTAATATTTACAGAATATTCAATTCTTAGTTCGGCATTTCCGAAACTTTGTACCGCTCTTATTTTGTTCTTAACATTCCCTGTATCAACTTCTAGCGCCGAAAGAACATTTTCAAAATTAAAACTTATTAAAACATATTTAAGAAACTCTATGGGGGAGAAGCGCTTATCAAATTTGGCGATTTTGAGCATTGAAAATGAAAGAGCACGTAAATTAAATTTAAGTGAAATAATTAGCATTTTTGCTTCAATGAAAGCGAGAAAAGTTAAGTTTAGTTAAAGTTAATGAACTATGTTTGTAAACCTAAACTTTAAATTTTATTTGTACTGTATGTTTTTGTGTTTGTAAACTTAAAGGAATCTATGTAAAGGTATTTATCTTACTATAATAAATTAATTTATATAATAAATGCATTTAATCCTATAAATGGTATTTATTTTTTCTTTTTTGTCCTTTATTTATTACAAAAAAATTAAAATAAACAAAAAAATGGTAAGTATTAATAAAAATAAGGTCCCATTGGGCACTTTAGCTCGTGGGCCCCTCTCGCTCATGGGCCCGGGTGCATCGCACTCCTTGCACCCCCGGTTGCTACGCCTCTGCTTAGTATATAACCCGTAAATCTAAGAAAAAGAAATGTTTTTTTCCTGCGACGCTACTGAAAAAAGGAAAAAACATGTCACAATATACAAGAATAAAGTTAAGGTACATAAAAGAAAAGGCTTATTGCCTGCAAAGTGCCCAAAATGTCTCTAGAGCAATTTTTTCACTTCTCTTAAACCATCTGCGTCCCCATTTTCAATATCATCGCATTTTTTTGAACATTCTCATACACAAATAGACGGAAAAAATTTAGAAGGATCATCACAGAACCCTTTGAATGACATGTAATTTATAAATCTGAATAGAAAATGGACACATATTTTTCACGTACATTCAAAATTTTATTTTATTTCTATCATTTATTGATTATAAATCATTAATTATTTTCTTGATTACAAAATTCGAAAAACATTCAATTTATATCATTTGTACTGAATTTTAAATTAAGTAGAAATATTATTAATTTTACATTCAACTAATTGAAATATGTTCAAGTAAAAAGGATGAATACCAAAACTTTTCGTAAAATTGTTTATTAAGTATTTTTAAACACATCAATGAAATTATTAAACTAACATAAATTAATCTTAAATTATCACGAAACGATTAATAATCCGTATCTCAAATTTTTATTTACTTTTATAATAAAAAAAATCGTATGTAATTTGAAAAAAAATTGTATCTTAAAAATAAATAATAAGATTTCATTAGCTAATTTTTAAATTGAAATAAAAAGGCGTTGATGATGTAGAAACGTCGATTATTTTTTAAATTAAAATTAATCTAATTAAATCGTAAATCAGTTTTATTTTAATGTAATGAGTTCTGGAAAAGTATTTTACTATGGTAATTTATTCCAAGGATAAAAAAAGAGAAAAGGATGAATTTTGAATGGAAAATTTAAAATAAATACCAAAACATTTTCTACAATTGTTTATTAAGTATTTAAACACATCAATTGCGTAATGAAATTATTATATCAACATAAATTAAACTTAAATTATCACATAATAATAATAAAAAAAAAAACCATTTAGGGTCAATATTTGTAATTTTTACTTACTCTTATAAGTTAAAAAATCGTATGTAATTTGAAAAAAAAAAATTGCATCCTAAAAATAAATAAAAATATTTCATTGGCAAATTTTTAAATTAAAATAAAGACATTTTGGAAAAAATATAAAGTCTCAATATTTTTGAGTATTATTATAATAAATTTCACAATGACAATATGAACATTTATTTGTTCAACGGTTTATTACTAAAATAAAAAGGCTTTAGAATTTAGTTCCGATGTAAAAATGTCGATTTTTTTAATTAAAGTACAGAACTAATTTCATAATAAATATTTTAATGAAAACCAACTTTAACTCGTCAAAAAAGCATTGTTTAATTAATAACAGCAAATAAATTCGTCATTAGCAATTCGAAAAGTTGACAAAAAAGCATAGTTTTATTGGATATCAATAAAAATTTTGTCAGTTGAATTTAAAATCGATGCTTTTTTATCGGCTTAAAGTCGACTTTAGTTAAAGTGTTTATTATGAAACTGGACTTTAATCTTAGAGCTTTTTTATTATTTTAATATAATGAGTTCTGCAAAAAATATTTTACTATGTTAATTGGCTAATTTTTAAATTAAAATAAAAAGGATTTAGTTCTGAAACGTAGACGCGTCAATTTTCTTAAATTAAAATTAATACAGAATTAAATCCTAAAGCCTTTTTATTTTAATATGAGTTCTGAAACGATATTTCACTAATTTATTTCACGGACAAAATTATTGAAAAATCCTAAAGCCTTTTTATTTTAATATGAGTTCTGCAAAAGATATTTTACTGTGATTAATTTATTCCACGGATAAAATTATTCGGAAAATTTTGAAAATACTGGGCGAGGCCTAAATTAATTGATTTATTGGAGTTCTGGATTATTATTCGATGTTGTGTCTCATCACAAGAATCCGAAGTTACTGAACTATTTTCACAACTTTCTGACATTACTTCGGTGGCTTGTCTGCGTGTATTATGACCCTTACTTGCTGTAAATAAAACCAATTATATATATATATATATTTTTTTTACTAAATTTCATTTTATACAACTTACATTTATCCGATTCAGCTGTTGTATTAACCTATAATATGAATCCAATTGAGTTATACATGCTCGACAAATTGTTTTCGGAAGATTATCTTGTGGATCAACCTAATTAATTATATTACGATATTAATATATGTTTAAGTTTAATTAACAGTTTAACTTACAGATTTAAACATTAAATTCATTTTTTCCGCTAAATGTAAATCTCTGCCTTTATCGCTGTATATATGAACTACATTTCTATTTAATTCCGAACATAATCGACATATAAATCCAGTCATTACGGCCGAATCGTAACTACCCATTTTTTAAATTAAATAAAATAAATATATATATTGATTGTTTAATAAACATTTGATTAATTTTAACCAAAATTTCTTGATGTAAATATTGTCACAGGAATGTAAAATTTACGTATTAATGTTGGTAGCTCTGAACCTGAGACGTTTATTGTCATGTGCAGTAGACGCATTATATATTTTTTAAAATAAAATAAAATAAATAAATATATATATATATATATATATATATATATATATATATATATATATATTGATTGTTTAATTAATAAATATTTTTTTATTTTTAACTATAATTTTCTCGATGTAAATATTGTCACAAGAATGTAAAATTTATTAATGTTGGTAGCTCTGATCTTGTGCCGTTTATTGTCATACGCAGTATATGCATTATACATTTTTTTAAATTAAATAAAATAAATATATATTGATTGTTTAATAAAGATTTGATTAATTTTAACTAAAATTTTCTCGATGTAAATATTGTAACAGGAATGTAAAATTTATTAATGTTAGTAGCTCTGAACTTGCGCAGTTTATTGTCATGCGCAGTGGACGCAATATATAAATGTCATTTTATTTGATTAGAAGTTCTTGTTTATGTTCTTTGTAAAATAATTGTAATTGTTATGTGCGTTAAAATTTGAGTAATTATATATTTTGTAGCTAATGAATATGCCAGGTACTTATTTATATTTGATACATTATATGAACATTATTTGTGTTGTATGTTTTTTGCTTTCCCTCCAACCGGAGCACTAATGCCTGTGTCACACTGTAAGTCGTCACTCATGGAAACAAAGAAGAAGAATTTTTTGTGAGTGACGACTCACCATTTTAGCGGCGCCGCTAAAATTATAAGTGCAGACTCACGAAAACTTCACTCTGATGGTATTCGTATTACTGCAGCTAACTTTATAACTTTATATTTGTTTTTTCGACTTGTTCCACTTGTTTTGTTCACTCATATTTTATTAATCGTAAATTCAGTAGTTTATTGTAGTTTTTATTTTATTTTTAGCCTTTTTTCGTAGTTCAACATTATTTTTACAATCAACAATTAGTTTCCATTTGCATTTAGTTTATATGAAAAAATTAAAATAAATAAAATTCGTTTAAATTTAAATGTCAAACTGAAAAATAATGATAAAGAAGAAATCATTTTCATGAGTGTAGACTTACTAGGTGTGACCGCTTATAAAATTGAGCATAAGTGACGACTCACAAAAATAATCATCTGATTTTTTTTCATGAGTGACGACTTACAGTGTGACACAGGCATAATTGAAGCATGCAAATGGACGAATGTCTCGTGACATTCGTTCAACTAACCTGGACACAGTATAAAGAATATACAGTAGCGACACTCTCCCAAAATTCGGGTCGGAAATTTCTACGCGCATGCGTAAGAAATCACCTCCGAAAACATGGCTGCTGCAGTGGCGTAGCTAGAGTGGGCTTTAAAGCTAAAATTACATATTATTGCTATCAGATAGTAAATATAAACTAAACAAAAAGAGATATATGTATGTATTTCTGATTTTGAGAGTAAAAATTCAAATTATTAAATGTGTTTAAATAATTCAGTTACTGAAATGTGTCACCCCGAGAATGGTATCACCTCTCGCCCACTATAGCTACGCCACTGGCTGCTGACGCTGTCGGTAACATAGTTCACAGTGACATTTTGAAAGGTGCCGTGTTTAAAATTTTTATTTTATCAAATTTTTGCTTTGTATTTAAATTCTTTGAGTTTATTACTTTTTTACTTTCCATATTTGACATTTGATTTTGTCTATTTTATTTTTATTTGTATTAGAAATTTAAGTCAGATTTGCCGCGTTCACCTCCCACAATATGGCCGCCCATTTAAAAATCGGAACACCAACATCAATGGTGCCGACGCAGAGTGTCGCTACTGTATTTTCTTTATACTGTGGTCCAGTCCTGTAGCCGGGAATGTGTAATTGTATTTATATAATATTTGATAATATATACTAAACACTTTCGGTAATATACAAAATAATTGAAAATTTTTCCGAAAACAAAACTGTCAAAAAGTATACATAGGTTCAGTGATATTTATTGGCATTGTTAATATTAAAAAAGGCATTGCTAAATTAATAAATCGCAATATTCATAAATTTGCCATTTTAAATAAAAATAGAAGGAATTAGATTACTTATTTGGTAATGTGATTTGTTTATGTGAAATCATTTAGTAATGATTGTTATTCATTTTTATAAAAAATATATGCCCCTTAAAAAATTGGGTCTTACTTTGCGCCGACACCAAAGACGATTATAATGGACATGCTAATGAGTTTTTTGTATTAGTAAAGATTTTATAATTAGTAGAAATTTGTAATGTTATCTGAATAAAATAGATACAAAACCAATATTGATATATTTATATACAGAAGAAAAACCTGTCAAATGTAATTTTTGGCAAAAATTGTCAAATTTATAAAAAAAAAAATCTGCTGTGTCCAGCACAGAGCTGGCCGTCACCACACAGTTCTGAAATTACTTTTGAACAGAGAAATCAAAACTGAAAATTGTATCATATTGCAGAGTTAATAATTTAATGACATACATACACAATCACGCCATGTACCCAAAAGGGTGTGGCACAAACTCTTTTTAACATTCCAAAATCAGTCGCCTCCAAACACTCCTATCCAAACAAGCAACTTTTGCTTCATCCACATTCATAATTTCACTCTCATACATGCTCTTTTATTCCTACTACTTGGAAACTTTTGCTCACGCAAAACACTCTCTCAATCATACCACTCCAACTACTCATCGGACGTCCACCTGTAAAAGTATACCATCAAAATCATTCAAATAAATCTTTTGAACAGCAAACGTTCACTAGACATTTGCTCAACATGTCCGAACCATCTTAACTGACTAACACCAACTTTTGCTACATTTTTTTCAATTTCACACTCATCATACACTAATCGTATTTCGTAGCCCCGATCTTTCCTATTTACACCCAGCTATCCCACGTAAAAATCTCATTTCCACAGCAGTCATTTTCCGTTTATGCTTTTGCAACCAAACCGAGAACATTCAGTACCATACATCAACGTAGGCACCAAAACTGCATTGTATATACTCAAACGGGCTTTTTTGGAAACATTTACATGACATGTATTCATAATTTTTTTACTGTTCTCCAAGTAGCGAATTAAGCGGAGGCGCGCCCCTAAGTAAGTGATACTCCGGTAAATTTTACTAATAAAGTTGTCGAGTTATTAAATTTAATTTTTCTTTTATTTTGTAAAGATTTCTCGAACAATTTTTCAAACTAATATTTATAATAATATGTGACTTATTTGTTCTTTTTTAACGTCTATCCGAAAACCCATTGCATATATACATACACACATACATACATACACAATCACGCCATGTACCCAAAAGGGTGTAGCACAAACTTTTTTTATCATCCCGGAAATCACTCGCCTCCAAACATTCCTATTCAAACAAGCAACTTTCGCTTCATCCGCATTCATAATTCCTCTCATACATGCTCTTTTATTCCTACTTTGGAAACTTTTGCTCACGCAAGCTACCCTCTCAATCATACCATTCCAACTACTCATCGGACGTCCACCTGCAAACGTATACCATCAAAATCATTCAAATAAATCTTTTTAACCAGACGTTCATTAGACATTCGCTCAAAATGTCCGAACCATCTTAACTGACTAACACCAACTTTTGCTACATTTTTTCAATTTCTCACTCATCATACACTATAATCTATTTCGTACCCGATCTCTCCTATAGTTACACCCACGTAAATATCTCATTTCCACAGCAGTCATTTTCCGTTTATGCTTTTGCAACCAAACCCAACATTCACTACCCTATACATCAACGTAGGCACCAAAACTGCATTGTATGTACAAAATATATACTTGAATAATCATAAATTTGCTATAATGTGTAAATACAATTAATATTTGAAATGTTGAATTAAATAATAAAATTTGTTACAGACGAGGAATCGAACCCGAAACCAATCACTCAAATCTTCTGTTTCAATAATCAATAAAATAGTTAAATATTTATAAAATAACATAAAAATAAAACATGATACTTACCTCCATTTTTATTAGATTTCATTTTTTTAATAATAAGAAACATATGTTGTAAAGTTGTATAACTATGTAAATTTAAATTAAAATTATAAGTAATCCAATTTAAAAAGCATTTTATTTATTATTTGCATTTTTATAATATTAATAAGTTGTAAAATTAACAAAAAATATTTAGTTAAAATTTTGCTACATTGAAAAAAAGATTGATTTTATTAATATTTAACGTAGAAGGTAATGTATCAAATATTCATAAATATTTAAATAAAAAAAAATATTACTCATATTATTTACGAAATAAATACATTTATAAATACTCATTATGGAATTGGTCAACTAATAAACGAAATAAGGATAGACAAATTTGTGGTTAAATTAAATATCAAATGTGTTGAGTAAATATTTATTATTAATATTATTAGTATTAGATTACAATTATTATACAAGAATTATTATATGTAATATTATTATTGTTTATTTTAACTTGAGTTAAATTTAATTGAAATTGAAACAAAATAAATGATCATACCTATATGTAATAGAATAATAAATAGCAAATACACTAGTGATCTTGTCATGTATGTAATAATTTATGTTCCCATATATTTCTTTAATTTCGATTGCAAGCTTTACCATAGCGCTTTGTTATGATACGATTTTCAAGTGGTATGTGTGCGAACATGTCTGTTTAGATTACTCATTATACTAAATGCTTTCTTACACACTTTACACTCGAATGGTTTTTCGCCTGTATGTGTTCGAATGTGTTTCACTAACGATCCATTTTCAACAAATGCTTTCTTACACGTTTTACACTGATATGGTTTTTCGCCTGTATGTGAACGAATGTGGTTTATTAAATTTACTTTTTGAGCAAATGCTTTCGTACACGTTTTACACTGGAATGGTTTTTCACCTGTATGTGTTCGATTATGTGTTGTTAAATTACATTTAATAGCAAATGCTTTCTTACACGATTTACACTGATATGGTTTTTCACCTGTGTGTGTACGGATGTGTATTGTCAAATCAGAAGGTTTATTAAAACTTTTGCCACATATTTTACATTCGTAACTTCTTTTACATGCACCAATTTTTCTAGTTATATCTGATTGATTTTTACGAGCTTTCTTATCCACATTGCATGTGTACGGTGCTCGAATTGTGCATGAACGAATATTCACTTTTACATCTGAACTGCCTTTAGAAGAATTTTGACGTAATTTTCTGGTACTGCTTCTTTTCAATGCTTTACGAACATATTTTACGTGATCAACATTATTTTTACAATTCTTCGAATAAGTTTTATTATTTCTTTCATTTTGAAAATCAATAAAAATTTTATTGGTGTCGTCACATAGACAGTTTAATTTAAAATTGTATTTTACTTTAATATCATTTGCCAAACTATATTCTGTTAAATTAAACCCGCAAAAATCGCTTTGCTCTGTAATTGTAGGTATATCAAGAAAATAATTTTTACTGTAATGATCTTCTATTTTAATTTCATCTTCGCATTTTACTTCGGTACATTCATAGTCAATAATATTAGTTTCAAACAGATGTTCTTCAATTATTTCATTTTTAAAATCAATTATATCTTCACTTAAACTTTCTAATTCTTCTTTTACGTTTATATTAGATTGTGTATCAATTGAATAATTGCATTCTTCTTCACTGATTTCCATTTTGATATTGGTTTCTTCTTGTTTAATATCATCTTCAAAGTTCACTTGAATCGATTCGTAATCATCATTATACTCAATAATGTTTTCTTGTTTTATAAAACCAGATTCTTCCTCATAATTCACTAATTTATTAAGAAATTCCTCATCAGTTTGTTCAATATTCATATAATTCATATAGTTGATTGTTTTATTTTGTTCCAATTTTATTGCAATTATTTCAATTTCATAATTTTCACCTTGTTCCGTATCGAGTCCATTTTGTAATTGTTCTAAATATTTGTTTAGAATTTCTTGCGAACGCAAGCAGTTTTTTATAAATTTGCAAGCTTGATTTAACTGTGCAATGCATGTTGTACATATGCCGATTGGTAAACTGCTATTTCTTTTTAGCTAGAAAAACATATCAATATGAAATCATAATATTAAAATGTTAAATTATTATACTTACAAGTCCTGGTGCAATTCGGTTTAATTTGTCCAATAAAATGATGTTATCTGAATCGGAATTGTTCAACGTTGACGAGACACTTTTATCAGTTGTGCACAAACGACAAAGTTTTTCAAACATAAACATTTTTATGTTATTATTATATGTGCTTTGTAATTTGTTTTAAAATTATATATTAATATTATTATACAGTGGTAACAAACTAATAACCACGTGATAACAACAGACTGAACCAACTTCTTTAAAAATCAGCAATAAGCAAAGACCAAAACGAAAAATGTCAAACTACGCTGCTAGAAACAAGCTTCTGCTGCAAACAGCTGTCACAAATCCAGTTGGCCAGATGAACTTTGTGTAATGTTATATGGTTACTAGTATAAGAAGAAGAATAAACGGTAGCGTATTTTGTATTGAACGCACCATTTTTAATTTTGAAAATGTTTTCTTAACTGCTACTTGAATTAGTTCTGTTTATTTAAATGAAATTCAAACAAAAGAAAAAAATAAAAAAATTAAGTTATTCATTCTGCAGCTAAGGTCAATGTAGTTGAATGAAGTAACCTGGCACACCAATCACACACCAACTAAAAAATCAACTTCATTCAATCTTTCTGACTTTACCTACAGGACTGTCAACTGAATATTAATGTAAACAATTACTTTAAATATAATTTGTCACGTTTTTACATGATTATTATTTGAAACCAAATTTAAATATTATGTAGAATGTTAATTACTATAAAAATTAAGATGTATTTGAAAATTTACAACGGACCATTTAATTGGCCAATTAATTCTATCAATGTGATACATGAACGAAAGCTAAACATTCAGTGTGAAAGGGCAAACATTACGGCTGCTGTTATTTTCAAAATTCCCTTCCATTATTTCTATGGGTGCATTCAAAAAAAATACGCTGCAATTTATTCTTCTTCTTATACTAAGAACTTTAAGCAAAATTCATCTGGCCAACTGGATTGGTGACAGCTTCTTATAAGTTAACCTATAATACTTATCAAATACAATATTTTTATGTTTTACTTATTGTAAGAAGCTTTTTTTGATGGCAAAATAATTATAATTATGAATAGTTTTATGCAACTTTGTCAATTATGTATACGTGATAACAATGTAGTTCACTATACTTCATCTGGATTCAGATGACAAATGTTTTGTAGATAAATTGGAAGCAATTATGCCAGAAATTGTAAGAATGAACTAATTTGTTTTTATTGTAATATACATTATTATTTTTGAATAATATGCATTTTTAGGTAGATTGCAGGCTCCAATTACTGAATGGTATTTGCACAATTTTTGCTGTTCAGTTGAATGATGCTTATAAATTTATAAAACAATGTTTCGATTCTCAAATAATATTAAAACAACATTTAAATGAAGAACTTTATTGATTTTGTGCTGGTCGTAATAATATAACATTTGTGTTAACTACAATGGATTCGGATAATGTATTGTTATCATACAAATTGGAAACCATTGCATCGGAAATTGTAAGTAACATACTAGCTTGAATCAGGTCCACGAAGAAAATTATATGCTTAGAAATTGATAAGTAATCATTTATTTATTGTCTTTTACATAAGTTTTAAGTACAAACCACATTTAACCTTACCTAATTGAATGTATTTTAAATTTTAATATCTTTATTAGTTTTGTTTAACTGGAATTAATATAACATAAGTTGTAATTTGAATACATCTATATTTACAGTAATGATTATTTTATTCATAATGATTAAGGTTTACTTTCGACAATACTTATTCTTATAATTAAATATAGTAGTTTTACGAATTAAAATCTCGTTTAGAAGAACAATTATTATCGATTATTGCATCGCAGATATAAGTAAACGATTATCTGTTAAAGTTAAAAAATATTTTTACAGTGAAACAATATTACAGAAGTCCAAAGTTTTTAGTTTAACGTTCAAACAAAATCTGATTTATTATTGTATAAAATGTTAGAAAATAATTCTTAGTTTGTTTCATTAATTGACAATATTGATCAGTTCCATATAGATCGATCGGAAATTAATGGTTTCTGTTTTGTTTTAAGAGTAAACAACTACGTTAAGAACAGATAATATAAAAATAACAACTTTTCGCACAATCGTGATGTTATATGTACAGGATGGGCAAATTTGGACGTTTTCATAGGGGAACTCGTAAACTATAAGAGATATGGGAAAACGGATTGCGCATCCTCGATCGGTTTTTTTGAGAGAAACTCAATCATGAAAACAAAAATTAGCTATCGTCTTTTGTTTTCGAGTTATGGCGAAAAGTTCGCTTTTTCCGTATTTTGATAAATGGCGATATCTCGATGGTTTTTAAATTAGATGAAAATAATTTTCATATTCTTAAGGCACTTTTTTGAGTAGAATAAAATGGTCTTAACGGATATTATAAATCTCCGTTAATTCTCGGGTTATAACATAAAGTTGTGTTTTTTTAAATACAAGTCATAGTCGGCTCTGAATTAGTTAAATAGAGAATTTTTTCTCTTTTCAATGATATAATATATCATGTAGGGTTGAAAATGGTCAAAACTGTAATTTTTTGAAATACATAGTTTTGTAATTTATTATATAAATTATAGATTTATAAATAAACAAATTTATAATAAATTAAAATATGATCTAACTGTCGCGAAAAGTTAATAAAATGAAATAATTTTCCTAAAACCACAAACAGTAATATTTAAAAAAGAGTTATATACCTATTTCGAATGCTAAGTTTTTATCAACAGTAGCAATAGATAAAGTCCTAATCAGTCATGCAAGGTTACACAAATACTCAACATACCGAGTGGTCAAAGATCACTAATTAACACCGATTACAAATCATGTAAGTTGTAAATGTTGAAAACATTTTGTTTTTTTTTTGCAGTGTAGCCAGCTCATTCAGAATTGACCAATGGCGTACTTACACCTATAGAGAATGGTGGAAGTAGAGGTATATATACCAGATTGCGAGGCAGAAACTGTCATTCAGTCAGCAAGCCCTGAGAATGCCATCTACGATGTATGGTGAAACGTCTGCAACGAAAATAAATCAAGCACGGTATATCAGTCCAGAAATTTCTACAAATTCAAGATTCAACGTTCAAAAATTTCCGTCAAAAATAAAGATCCCAAAAAATAAATTATAATAATTAATAAATAATATTTGGTATGTTTATCATATTTTATTATATAATATATATTTTTTATATACATTTGTGTGTGTGTGTGTGTAAAAATTTAAATAAAAAATATATTTTTCCTGTTTAATAACGTAATTTTGAATTGATTGACTTCCTTATTGCAGCATTTTGAAAAAGTAATTAAAGCAAA
Source organism: Clivina fossor (assembly GCA_963966155.1). Taxonomy (NCBI): domain Eukaryota; kingdom Metazoa; phylum Arthropoda; class Insecta; order Coleoptera; family Carabidae; genus Clivina; species Clivina fossor. The sequence continues at coordinate 1,763,277 of OZ014567.1, forward strand.
TTATATTCTTAATTTTTTATTTTATATTTAATTTATTTATTTCTACTTGTCTGAATATTATTATTCCAAAATATTTTTCTCATATAATCTTTATTTAGTTTGTATACATAAATGAAGTGCGGTTTAATAAGCTTATAAAATTATATGTGATTTATTAATTATATTAATTAAAAATTTTCAGACTATTTATAAATAGATGTGTAAAATATAGTTAGATTTCTTTAATACTTATGTATGTGTTTAATATAAATTCTATACAAACCTAGTTGTGATAAAACATTTTTATTAAATTATTTTAATATTTGCAAATAAAATTGTTGTGTATTTGATTGTAAAAATAAAAATATAGTTTTGTGATGGTAAGTAGTATACAGTAGGTATAGTAAAAAATCTTTCAGAACTCATTATATAAAACGACTTTAGATTAAAGTTCTGTATTAATAATTATTAATAATCGACGTACATACGTATCTATGCATGCATTGAATTGCGAAGATTTCTAATATGTTTCATACATACATACATACATACACAATCACGCCATGTACCCACTTGGGTGTGGCACAAACTCTTTTTATCATTCCGAAATCAGTCGCCTCCAAACATTCCTATATCCAGAGACAAGCACCTTTCGCTTTATCCACATTCATAATTCCTCTCCTACATGCTCTTTTATTCCTACTACTTGGAAACTTTCGCTCACGCAAAACACTCTCAATCATACCACCACTCCAACTACTCATCGGACGTCCACTTGTAAACGTATACCATCAAAATCATTCAAATAAATCTTTTTAACAGCAAACGCTCAACATGTCCGAACCATCTTAACTGACTAACACCAACTTTTGCTACAATATGTTTCAAAACTGCGTAAATTGCTATTTGGAAATAATTTCATTATTCAACTAGTTACTAGTGTAAATACTATTACACGAGAAATAACCAAATATAATAATTAGAGTTTTACTTCATTTATTTTTGTAATTTCATTAGTGACCGGAGATTTGCCAAGCTTGTCTCATACGCGCAGGCGTAAATTTCTAACAAGACCGTTAAAATATTGTTCCAAAAACAAAAAAAACGAGTTTTTGTGTGTTTATATCATTTTTTACGTAAAAGAGTTACCTGGTTGAAAAACTATTTACCACTCTTTGTCTTTCAACTAACCAAATCATTTTTTACTATTATTTTTTTGAATTATACTATGTTTTTCAAATAACCATGTTAGATTATTAAATAAAACACTGCCTTAGTTCTGTATTAATATTTATTATAATCGATGTTTCAACGAACTCAACGTACGTAATTTATATTTGTTAGATGATTTGTGAGAATTAATAATTCTTTGGTTGAATATATAGGTAATTTCTGACCATCTTTGGCGGTGCACATTGCATTTGTTGCACTTGTTTACATGTTTTTAATAATCAAATTAAATTTCAAGCGAAAATAAACAATGCAATTGTCAATTAACTTTACTTGATGTAATAGTTTTCGTAATATGGTCGCCGAAGATATCACTGCCACACCAGCGCTGTATAGTAACTAGCTGCTCTATAATAATGTCATTATTGATAATAACATTATTAAAGATTAAAGAACAACAAAATAACAAAGTAGAGCGATCTACTAACGAAAAAATAGGTAAGTTATCGAAATTACAGGTATACATACATACATACATAATCACGCCACGTACCCAAAAGGATGTATCATAAACTCTTTTCAACATCCCGAAATCAGTCGCCGCCAAACATTCCTATGCAGCACAAGCAACTTTCGCTTCATCCACATTCATAATTTCTCTCATACATGCTCTTTTATTCCTAACACTTGGAAACTTTCGCTCACGCAAAACACTCTCACACCACAAAAAAAAATTATTAATAGGTAATTGTAGTATACCGGTCACGATCAGAAGATGTAGACGCATTTCTACATAAATTGAACTCAGCACTAAATGAAATTACGGAAAATTTTAAAACACATACAATCCTTGTTACAGAATTGCTGAACGCATCAAATTTAAATTTGAAAATGTTTTATCAATTGTTAATTAATCTAGCTGTTTGTCTAAAAAACCCCATACACTTACAAACAAATTGCTCAAACTGGTATTGCATAACAGGTCGTTGTGTAAATAAGGCCGTCCATACATTAAACGAAATTTAAACAAAAGAAAAAAATACAAAAAATAAGTTTAGTATTAATCCTGCAGCTAAAGTCAATAAACTTCATTCAATATTTATTGACTTTACTTACATGATAAAACCAAATTGAAAGGAATTAAAAAAAAATTTATTTATATTATTAAATTAGATAAAAACAACTCATTAATACATATTACATAATAGTATTGATTTATTTATTGATTTGAATTTTATTATAAATAACATTTAATATATTTTACATATTTAATAATAATAAAATTAATATAAATTGAAAATATATATAAAATTGATTTGGGAAAATGCCGTCATCGTTACATTAGAATACATCAAAAAATTGTTATCTTCTTGCCACAATAAAGACTGTAAATTTCAATTTGTATCAGGAACGCATAAACAAAGTTTATTGTCATTTCATGTTGTGTTATAAATATTCAAATACATGTTGATTTTTACAGAAATTAAAACATATTATTGTACATAAAATCTAATTCAGACTACCGTTTTAGTTTTACGCACAAACACAATAGCTGATTTATCCAAATTTTCACAAATATTTGACGTAAAAACTAAAAATGTGTCAAGTGTTTGGATTGGTCAAATTGTTGTGCTTCTGCATAAAACTAAAACAGCAGTTTGAATGAAACTTAACATTTTAATTTTATTTAAAATAATAATCATGTAAAAAAAAGATACTGACAAATTATATTTATAATAAAACCTCATTCCGACTGCCAGAACAGTTTTACGATTTAGTTTTAGTTTCACGACGTAACACAGTGCAAAAACTTGAAATTTGTTGTTAAAAATTATTTTTGACTTTACTGTTTACATTGTATACATTCTAAACAGTTTTTGGTTACCTTGAACATAATTTTTTTTACAGTTTTAGTTGTTTTGTTGTGTTAAATATGTCTGACAAGAGAATTTATGATTATACACAATAAACCTGTACGATCATTTGAAAAATACAAATGCAAAACAGAACACTTAGAAAAGTATAAAACATAAATATAATTTTATAGGTTTATAGGATGAATTCGCCATCTGTTTTGTTTTCGTTAATTTTTCTTCTGATGCGTCTAAAATGAATGTTATTTGATTATATGCAATACGCGTTTTCAAAATAATATTAATTTTATCTTCCAAACTGCTCATTTACATATTATAATTTGACATTTCTTTTAATAAAAAAATTTACACATCGCTATACCAATTTTGAAAAATGTGATGGGCCGTTCCTAAAACATAAGTGAATTTTTGTTAGAAACCTTGGCCATTTTGCTAATGAAACTAAATTCGTGCATTTGCAATGTATTCCCATAAAATCACATGTAATTCGGTTCAGAACCACTAGATCTTCGCTAAAACATAATACTGATTTCGCTAGCGAAAGAGCAGTCCGAATGAAACTTAACAATATTTAAATATTAATCATAAATAAAAAGAGAACTACAAAAATTAAATCGTTACACTATGAATATGAATATCTTTCTTTTTAATTTCTACTTTGAGGAAAAGTTTTCTATTTCGCATTCATCTGGTTACTCCTTCTTATGAGAACGGACATGCTGCTTTAATTGATAACTCCACATAAAAGTTCTCTCACATATTTCGCACTTATAAAGTCGCTCATTTGTATGAGAACGGATATGACGTTTTAAGTGTCCACTTTGAGTAAATGCTTTCTCACATATTTCACATTTATAAGATCTTTCATTTGAATGAGAACGGATATGACTTCTTAAACTTGCACTTTGAGTAAAAGTTTTCTCACATATTTCGCATTTATAAGGTCTTTCATTTGTATGTATACGAATATGTCTTTTTAAGCTTCCTCTTTCAGAAAAAGTTGTTTCACATATTTCGCATTTATAAGGTCTTTCATTTGTATGTATACGAATATGGGTTTTTAAGTTTCCATTTACAGTAAAAGTTTTCTCACATATTTCGCATTTATAAGGTTTCTCCTTTAAAACTTCCCTTATGAGTAAAAGTTTTCTCACAAAATGTACATTTATGAGATTTTCTTTTCATTATCGATTCATCAATTTCATTCGAATTTCTACTAGCTTGACAATGTTTTATATCGGTTTCATTCTCAAAATCAGAATATTCTTCCTTAATTATTAATTCTGAATGTAAATCTAAAGATTCTGGTTTCAAACTTTCGTCAAATTTAATATTTGTATCATTTTCCAAATCCACTTCAATGTCCTCTTCATTAATAGCTTCTTCTTTCATACAAACAGCATCAAAATTTGTATTATTTTGTGATTCTAAACGCTCTTCAACTTTAATGTTTCTATCAGTTTCCAATTCTAGTTTAATGTATTCTTCATCAATAGTCTCTTCTTTAATTTTGTTTTTCATAACTTCACTATTTTGCGATTGTTGTTTTGCATATCGTTTGAAAATTTCTTGTGATTTAAAACATTTTTCTACAAATTTATACGTTTCATTTAATCGAACAGAGCAAATTGAGCATATACAATCCGATAACTTCTGAGTACATTCCAGCTAAAAATATAAATTAAAATTATATATTACATATAATAAAAAATCTCCGGTTTAAAGGGATCTAAATAAAGAAATATATTTCTACTAGTAACACCTAGTCCCTATGATATTTTACTAATATTTGATTTATTTGTGAGATCTAAATCCCACTACAAGCTTCGTACGTTACATGCTTACGAAGTAACAAATGATTAAAAATACAAGACGAAATTTTTACCAGCCCCTGAAAACAGACAACAATATTTTTTCTCATTGCAGAAACAAATTTTACTTTAGTAAAAACATATTATAATAATTAATAAACTTATTATAAGTAAACCTAATATAATAATAATTGTTTTATGTAATTTTTATTGTAAATGTACATGTATTCAAATTAAAACTTATTTTACATAAGTTTTAATTAAACAAAACCAACAATCGTATTAAAATTTGAAATACTCTAAATTAGGTTAAGTTAAATTTGTCTGTTCTCAAAAATTATAGAAGAGACAATAAATAAATGATCACTTATCAATTTCTCAGCATATAATTTTGTTTGGTGGACCTGGTTAAAGTTAGTACATATTTTACTTACAATTTCCGATGCAATGGTTTCCAATTTGTATGATAACAATACATTATCGGAATCCATTGTAGTTAAACTAAATGTTATATTATCACCACCAGCACATAATCGACAAAGTGTTTCATCTAAATGTTGTTTTAATATTATTTGAGAATCGAAACATTGTTTGATAAATTTATAAGCATCATTCAATCGAACAGCGCAAATTGTACAAATACCATTCGGTAATTTGATCTTGCAATCTACCTAAAATAAGAAAAGTAAAAGATTCAGAAACAATAATATATATTACAATCAAAACAAATCATTTCTTTCTTACAATTTCTGGCATAATTGCTTCCAATTTATCCACAAAACGTTTGCCATCTGAATCCAGATCAAGTATAGTGAACAATACATTTTTGTCACTTATACATAATTGACAATGGTGCATAAACTTATTCATGATTAAAATTAAATTTTCTACCAAAAAAAGCTTCTTATAATAAGTAAAATATAAAAATATTGTAATTGATAGTATTAGAGGTTAACTTATAAAAATCTGACACAAATCCAGTTGGCCAGATGAATTTTGTGTAAAATTACTAGTATAAGAAGAAGAATAAATACCAGCGTATTTAATTTTACAATTTTTTTCCTTAATTGTTACTTGATACAGGTTCTAGCGATTTGTTTAAATAAAAGAAAAAAAAATAGAAAAATAAATAATCAATCTGCAGCTAAAGTCAATAAAGTTGAATGAACTTTACCTACAGGACCATCAATGTAAACAATTACTTTAAATATAATTTGTCACTTTATTTTACATGATTATTATTTAAAATCAAATTTAAATGTTGTATGTAAAATAATGTTTTTCACTTACTATAAAAATCAATATGTATTTGAAAATTTATAACACAACATTCAACTGGCCAACTATTTCGAACAATAATCTTACAGTGTCATCTATATGGTAATGTTTGAACTATTTGCAAATCAAATTTTGCTGTCGATAAAAAAGAAAACTGTAATTTAAATACTAGTAGTGCAATCTATGGACTATTTTTAAACAAGTATTGCCATTTTTACATTCTTCTGATCACAACGAAGTCTGAGAATTTCCACTTGGTATTAGGAACACATGAATAAAGTTAAAAATAACTAAATGTCACTTCATGTTGAAGAATTATTTTTACCACTTTGACTGCAAGGAAAAAGTGGTATAGCGTTTGGTACAGTATCTGTAACATTTCAAAAAACAAAATTGTGTATAGAAATTCTTCATATAGTCCCTAGATGACGAATCTGAACTTAGTTTATGTAGGTGTATGTGTGTGCGTCTTCAGGTCGCTCGCTCGCTCGCTCGCTCGCTCGGTCGTAGATCAAAATTTTGTGGCCGCCACTCCTCGTAGACGGTTCAACCGATTTTAATAAAAGTTTCAAGATAAATTTGTTTAGTACCTAAGATGGTCATGTAGTTTTATTTTTTCTAGTAATCCCAAATTTCCGAGAAAAAAATTACTAAAGTTCATAAAAATTCATATTGGCTACATTATTTATTCGATTTGGATCAAATTTTCAGAAAAGTTTCTCCTAGTGTTCCCATTAATTATATAATTTTATTAATATCCAGTGTTGCCAACTTTCCGAGAAAAAAATTACTAAAATTTTTAAAAATATATTATGGCTATGTTTTTTAATCGATTTTATTCAAATTTTTACAAAAGATTTTCCTAGTAATCATATAATTTATGTAATTTTAACAAAATACAGTGTTGCCAACTTTCCGAGAAAAAAATTTACTAAAATTTTTAAAAATTTATTATGATCGCTTATTATTTAACCGATTTTAATCAAATTTTTATAAAAGATTTTCCTAGTGCCTAAATAAATTATGCAATTTTAACAAAATTCAGTGTTGCCAACTTATCGAGAAAAAAAATCACAAAATTTTTTAAAAATTATTGTGACTACATTATTTATTCGATTTTAATGAAATTTTCCCAAAAGTTTCTCCTAGTGCCCACATAGATTATAATATTATTAAAATACAGTATTGCCGACTTTCCGAGAAATGTCAAAGTGGTCTATATATGGGTTTACCCATATACTTCTAATCTTGTTTAATTTAGATTTAAATAAAAAATTATCTTTAATTTTATATGTGTTATTTGTACAATAATTGTACAAATCAATTATTGATCTTTATAAAAAAATATAAAAACATAACATATTTGAAGAATATTTAGATGTAAGGTGTGGCGTAGCGGGGCGGGGCGGCAACTTTTCCCTGGTCATAATTTTTTATGCAGTCGAATCCTGTTCGGACCGAAACGTATCTCCTGGACGCCAAGTGTGTAAAAAATTGAAAAATTGCAAGCAGAATGAAATTGGTTAACTACAATTTGAAAGGAGAGTAAATGCTGCTGTTGTAAGGTGCTTTGGGTGCTTTCGGGGCACTTTTGCTAGGAATGTAAAAGTTTCCAAAGAAGCCCGTTTGAGTATATACAATGCAGATTTCGGTGCCTACGTTGATACGTATAGGGTAGTGAATGTTGTTGGATTTGGTTGCAAAAGCATAAAAACGGAAAATGAGATTTTTATGTGTGGTAGCTGGGTGTAAATAGGAGAGATCGGGTACGAAATACGATTAGTGTATGATAAAGTGTGAAATTCAAGAAAAAATGTTGTAGCAAAAGTTACGGTGGTAGTCAGTTAAGATGGTTCGGAGACATGTTGAGTGAATGCGTCTAATGGAGGTTTGCAGTTAAAAAGATTTATTTGAATGATTTTGATGGTATACGTTTGCCCAGTGGATCAGTCCAATGAGTAGTTGGAGTGGTATGATTGAGAGAGTGGCTTGCGTGACCGAAAGTTTCCAAGTAGTAGAAATAAAAGAGCATGATATGAGAGAGGAATTATGAATGTGGATGAAGCGATAGTTGCTTGTTTGGAGGCTATTGATTTCGGGATGATGAAGAGTTTGTGCCACACCTTTTTGGGTACATGGAGTAGTTGTGTATGTTATATAAAAACATTAATAAAAATGTATTATTATTTATATTTTTATTTTTCAAAAAATCAACAAATCAAACAATAAATTTAAAATAGAAAAAAATTTAAAAAGTTTTTGTTTTATAAATAGAAATTTCTACTTAGATGTTATAAAAAGTGATATTTTAATTAGAAAATCTAATCAGTTACCTAATTAGTTATACTACAAGTATTGACTAAATGAAAATCGGAAAAAATGATTTTCCTAAAGATACAATTAAAGAATTTAAATACACAATCTATTAAACCTTTTTTTCGAATCTTGTATTAAATGAAAAATGATTATAAAATATCAAAATAAAAATATTATAAATTTAATTTTATATTAAAAATAAAAACATTATTTTCGATTTTTTATGAACAAAATAAACAATTATGAATTGAAAAATATTTCAATTCTAAAACAAATCTACACTGTAAAAAAATTTTACAATAAAAATCATTGGACACTTTGTTGCCAACGATAATCATTGTAAATTTACCAAAAAAAATGTATTTTTACAAAAATTATTTTTATACGTAAAATTACAATTAAAATATGTAACATTACTTTTGCTAAGTAAATTTACATAACTATTTGTAATATTTCCACTTTTTAAAGTAATTATTACATTTGTGAATGAAAATATTACATTTATGCGTACAAATTTACATTAATAAATGTAACAATTACATTTACTGTTGTAAATATTACATTTATTAATATAAATATTACATTTATTTATTTATTTTTTTTTTTAATATAGCCGCGCAACTATAATTACATTTATTAATGTAATTATTATATTTACTAATGTCATTATTACATTTATAATTTTTTACATTTTTATATAAAAATATTCGTATAATTACATAAAATAAGTATTCAAATGTAAAAATACATAAAAATTGTAAAATTCAAATAATATTAGAAAATTTCTGTAATATTTACAGATTTTAGTAAATTTACAAAAAAATAAAAATTACAGTGAAATTCATTGTAAAATTACCATGATTATCATTGTAAATTTACACCAATTTTTTATAGTGTAGGCACTGTGTGTTCTGTGCGATTTATAAAAACCCCAGCTGATTTTTGATATGCGCTGTGCTGTGCTAAATTATTTCTTATGCGCTGTGCGAGTTATAAATCCAGCTTTAGAACCTACTCGATCTATTTGCACGGTCAAATTGTAATAAAAATGCATCGTCGGTCTTGCAGGTCCACCAGGAAATTTTAATCCACGGTCTCATAGACCGAGATGGCTTCTTGTAAATTTTTTTTAGTAACGCAACAGACCGAAAAGCCGGATAACAAAAATATTCGGCCATATCAGAAAGCCGGATACCGGATAAATGATATCAAATTTTGTTGAAATATTTGTTTAAGATACAAGAAACAAATGATTGCTAGGCAAGAAGAGATGCTAATATTATTAAATCGCAATTTAGTTTTAGTTAAATTTCGTTATTAAAAAATTAACGTGTATCGTGTATCTACTAGTTTTCAATTTAAAAGTATTTTACAAAATATATAACGTCCGCCGAAAAGTCTGCATCATATGGAAAATATTTATATTATTTGTTTTTGTGAAAATTATGATTACATGATTTTTTGGTGCTTGTCTGTAAAGTAACAAGATTAGAAGTATATGGGTAATAATCAACTGCTGCATAATAATGTCATTATTGTACTAGTAACATAATGACTTTTTTCTACATAGGTAATATGGTAACGTAATATTAACATTAAGATAGCTTTGAAGAAAAAATATTTTATTCATATTACTAAATACAGTTTAAACAACTTATGAATACTTATTACATAATAATATTGATTTATTATATAATATATTTAATAATAATAAAATTAAAAAAATATATAAAATTGATTTGGGAAAATGCTGTCATCTTTACATTAGAATATCAGCAAACTGTTATCTTGTCACAATAAACAATTTGGAATTTCATTTTGTATTAGGAATGCATAACCAAAGTTTCTGACCAGGTCAGACTTTACCTGCGGTGAAACAAAATTTGCTAAAAAAACTAAATTCAAGCTCATATGTAGTTTGGTTCAGAACTATTAGTTTGTGCTAAAACAAAACACTGATTTCGTTCGCGAAAGAACAGTCTGAATGAAGTTTAACAATATTTAAAAATTAATGATTAATAAAAAGAGAACTACAACAATTAAATCGTTATATTACGAATACGAAAATGTTATTTTTTTAAATTTCTATAAAGAAAAGTTTTTCATATCGCATTCATCAGGTTTCTTCTTTGCATGAGACTTCTTAACTTACACTTACAGTAAAAATTATCTCACATATTTCGCATTTATAAGGTCTTCAATTTGAATGAGAACGGATATGTCTTTTTAAGCTTCTATTTTCGGTAAAAGATCTCTCACATATTTCGCATTTATAGGGCTTCTCCTTTGTATGTGTACGAATATGCAATTTTAAATTTCCTCTTTGAGTAAAAGTTTTCTCACATATTTCGCATTTATAAGGTTTCTCATTTGTATGTATACGAATATGCGTTTGTAAGTTTGCATTAATAGTAAAAGTTTTCTCACATATTTCGCATTTATAAGGTCTTTCATTTGTATGAGAACAGATATGAATTTTTAAGTTTCCACTTTTAGTAAAAGTTTTCTCACATATTTCGCATTTATAAGGTCTTTCATTTGAATGAGAACGGATATGTGTTTTTAAGCTTCCTCTTTGAGTAAAAGTTATCTCACATATTTCGCATTTATAAGGTCTCTCATTTGTATGTGTACGATTATGTATTATTAAATGTCCCCTCCGAGTAAAAGTTTTCTCACATAATGTACATTTATGAGATTCACTTTTCCTTACAGATTTATCATTTTTTTTCGAGCTAAAAATAATATTTGTATTTGATGTTCTACTAGCTTGACTACGTTTTATATCGGTATCATTTTCAATATCAGAATATTCTTCCTTAATTATTAATTCTGAATGTAAATCTAAAGATTCTGATTTCAAACTTTTTTCAAATTTAATATTTGTATCATATTTCACATCTACTTCAGTGGATTCTTCATTAATAGCTTCTTCTTTCACACAAACAAACTCAAAATTTGTATTATTTTGTGATTCTAAACTTTCTTCAACTTTAATATTTACATCAGTTTCCAAATTTAGTTTAATGTATTCTTCATCAATATTCTCTTCTTTAATTTCGCTATCATTTTTAATTTCGTTTTTCATAACTTCACTATTTTGCGATTGTTGTTTTGCATATCGCTTGAAAATTTCTTGCGATTTAAAACATTTTTCTACAAATTTATACGTTTCATTTAATCGAACCGAACAAATTGAGCAAATATAATCCGATAACGTCTCAGTACATTCCAGCTAAAAATATAAATTATTATTACATATTAAACATACTATATAATAAAAATCTGCGGATTATAAAGGGAGCTTAATAAAAACTGTTTTTTTCTACTAATACCACCAAATCCCTATGATATATAACTAATATTTGAATGATCTAAATCCTACCAGGGGCGGATTCAAGGGGGGGAGGCATGGGAGCTATGCCCCCCCCCCCCCTTGAGCCTACAATTATATATTCCACACAACAATTATTATTAACCCACCTTGCATACAGCTATGCATATAATGTGGGATAATAATTTTTTATATAGGCAGGGCCGGATTTACGTGCAAGCGGAACAAGCACGTGCTTATGGCCCCTCAACCCAAGGGGGCCCCCGGTCAACCTATTTTTTTGCATAATCATGATAGTAAACTATGAAAGACCTTTTTTTGCTTGATACATTTTTTAAAAGTAGAGATAGGGGCCCCATCTCTACCTCGCAAGCTGTAAATCCGGCCGTGTATATAGGCTTAAAACTTCTTAATAATTATTTACCTTTATCCTAAAACAAAGGCAAAATGCCCCCCCTTGAAAATTTTCTAGATCCGCCCCTGAATCCTACTATAAGCTGGGTAAATGTACATGTATTCATATTACAACTTGTTTTATATAAATATAAATTAAACAAAATCGACAAAGGTATTTAAATTTAAAATATTCTAAATTAGGTTACATTAATTGAGGAGCAGACTTTCAAAATGCGTTTTGTCCAAATTCCATAATTTTCAGAAAGAGGCAAAATGTTTTTGGTTAAATCTGAAAGTACATTATGTGCCCATTGGACAAAACGCGTTTTGAATGTCCAAGTAACTTTTAATATTTATTTCAGACGGGACAATATGCGTTTTAAAAGTCGAATTTGTCTTAAAAGATGCGTGTTTGCGCATAGAACGTAATACCATCACTAACTAAAAATTTTACATTTTGGACAAAATGCATTTTGAAAGTCTGCTCCTCAATTGTTGTCTGTTCTCAAAACTTATAGAAGAAACAATAAATAAATGATTACTTATCAATTTATAACCATATAATTTTATTCATGGACCTGATTAAAGTCGCTAATATATATTTTACTTACAATTTCCGATGCAACAGTTTCCAATTTGTATGATAACAATACATTATCGGAATCCATTGTATTTAAACTAAATGTTATATTATCACCACCAGCACATAATCGACAAAGTGTTTCATCTAAATGTTGTTTTAATATTATTTGAGAATCGAAACATTGTTTGATAAATTTATAAGCATCATTCAATCGAACAGCGCAAATTGTACAAATACCATTCGGTAATTTGATCTTGCAATCTACCTAAAATAAGAAAAGTAAAAGATTCAGAAACAATAATATATATTACAATCAAAACAAATCATTTCTTTCTTACAATTTCTGGCATAATTGCTTCCAATTTATCCACAAAACGTTTGCCATCTGAATCCAGATCAAGTATAGTGAACAATACATTTTTGTCACTTATACATAATTGACAATGGTTCATAAACTTATTCATGATTAAAATTAAATTTTCTACCAAAAAAAGCTTCTTATAATAAGTAAAATATAAAAATATTGTAATTGATAGTATTAGAGGTTATCTTACAAAAATCTGACACGAATCCAGTTGGCCAGATGAATATTGTGTATAATTACTAGTATAAGAAGAAGAATAAATACCAGCGTATTTAATTTTACAATTTTTTCCTTAATTGCTACTTGATCCAGGTTCTAGTGATTTGTTTAAATAAAATTTAAATAAAAGAAAAAAAAATAGAAAGATAAATAATCAATCTGCAGCTAAAGTCAATAAAGTTGAATGAACTTTACCTACAGGACCATCAATGTAAACAATTACTTTAAATATAATTTGTTACTTTTTTTTACATGATTATTATTTAAAATCAAATCTAAATGTTGTATGTAGAATAATGTTTTTTAATTACTATAAAAATCAATATGTATTTGAAAATTTATAATACAACATTCAACTGGCCAACTATTTCGAACAATAATCTTACAGTGTTATCTATATGGTAATGTTTGAGTTATTTGCAAATCGAATTGTGCTCTGGATAAAAAAAAACTGTAATTTAAATACTAGTAGTGCTATCTATGAATTATTTTTTAACAAGTATTTGCATTTTTACATTCTCCTGGGTCACAACGAAGTCTGAGAAGTCCACTTGGTATTAGGAACGCAAGAATAAAGTTGAAAATAACTAACTTTATTTATTGCTTATAAATTAGTGCTAACATTATATCTTCCACTCAAGTATCATGCGAACGAACATTTTACAAAATTAAACTACGAGGATAATTTCGTGGAGCTTTCATGTTCATGTCATGCGAAACGGATATTTTGGACAAAATTAGATAATGAAAATATTATTAACAAAATTTCGGAAAAGAGACATTTATTAAATAGTTTTTTAACTTAGATTTAAATAAAAAAATATATTTAATTTTATATGTGTCATTTTTACGAATCATCTTTATTACCACTTTGACTGCAAGGAAAAAGTGGTATAGCGGTACGGTGGTACGGTGTCTGTAACATTTTCAAAAAAAAAAAACTGTATAGAAATCCTTCATATAGCCTCTAGATGACGAATCTGAACTTAGTTTATGTGGGTGTATAAATGTGCGTCGTCAGCTCGTTCGGTCGTAAGTCAAAATTTTGTGGCCTCAACTTCTCCTAGACGGTTCAACCGATTTTAATAAAATTTTCAGGATAAATTTGCCTAGTGCCCAAGATGGTCATGTGTTTTTGGTTCTTTCCACTGATACTAACTTTCCGAGAAAAAAATTACTAAAGTTTTTAAAAAATCATATTGGCTACGTTATTTATCCGATTTCAATCAAGTTTTCAGAAAAGATTTTGCTAATGCTCCCATTAATTACATAATTTTATTAATATCCAGTGTTGCCAACTTTCCGAGAAAAAAATTACTAAAGTTTTTAAAAATTCATAATGGCTACCTTATTTATCCGATTTCGATCAAATTTTCAGAAAAAATTTCCCTAATGTTCCCAGTAATTACATAATTTTATTATTATCCAGTGTTGCCAACTTTCCGAGGAAAAAATTACTAATTTTTAAAAATTTTATTATGGCCATGTTGTTCAACCGATTTTACTCAAGTTTTCACAAAAAATTCTCCTAGTATTCATATAATTTATGTAATTTTAACAAAATACAGTATTGCCAACTTTTCGAGAAAAAATTTAGTAAAATTAAAAAAAAATTTGTATGACTATTTTATTTAACTGATTTTAATCAAATTTTTATAAATGTTTTTCCTAGTGCCTAAATAAATTATGCAATTTTACCAAAATACAGTGTTGCCAATTTATCGAAAAAAAATTTTTTAAAAAAATTCATTATGGCTACCTACATTATTTATTCGATTTGATCAAATTTTCAGAAAAGTATCTCCTAGTGCCCATATAAATTATAGTATTATTAAAATACAATGTTGCCAACTTTCCGAGAAATGTCAAAGTGGTCTTATATAGGTTTACCCATATACTTCTAATCTTGTTTTTCTCTAATGTCATTTCCAATGTTTATTGAAATATAGAAATATAACGTATTTAAATAATATTAACTGTGTTTTTTTTACATTCCACTCAGATCAGTAAATCTTTGTAAATGAGCTGAGCTGAGCTCAGTTTTGCTGAGTGAGTTGTATTGATAAATTAAACAGTTTATTTGAAAGTGACGTTTAAAATCGTAAGTTCCACATATATGATAAAACCTAAAATATTAGATGAATTTGGATTGTTTGCATTGATAATTTATTGCAACTCGCCCCGGATATATCTATTGTTTTGTCTCACAATAAAATATTCAAACAGAAATGTCAACCAGTATCAAACATGTTATCAAATCTTAAACTAGGAAAATTTCATTTGCGCGCATGTGCGCTCACTTGAATCTCAGCTAAGCACTAGCTAAATATGCAACTCAGTATTGGTTAAGGCGGGGGGGGGGGGGAAGCAATTACACTCACTTCGAATTCAGTTACGAGACGATAAATAAAACTGCTATTATTTCAAAGTTACTGATATTTGTTGTGATCTGAGCTGGGGTTTTAGGTAAAAAAAAAACACAGCTAATGAGCCTATCCTGCAACTTTCCCTGGGCCTAATTTTTTTTTCAGTCCAACCCTGTTCGGATCTGAACTTTCTCCTGAAAAATCGCAAAATGTATGAAAAATTGATGTGCGACAGACTTTTCTTAAGGCCTACTCGATCTATTTACACGGTCAAATTGCAATAAAAATGCATCGTCCAAAAAATTTGAACTCACAGTCTTATAAACAAAGATGGCCTCTTGGAAATATTTTGTTTAATGATGCAACGGACTAAAAGATAAGAAATATTCAGCCATATTAGATAGCCGAATATCGGATTATCCATAAATGAAATCAAATTTTGTTGGAATTTTTTTTTGAGATACAAGAAACAAATTCTTGCCAGGCAAGGAAATATGCTGACATTATTACATCGTAATTTACTTTAGTTAAATTTCTTCATTAAGAAAAATAAACGTTTATCGTGTATGTATTGGTTTTCAATTTATTTTTTATTATAGCAATGCTCTAATATTTTTTTGTAAAGTATTTTTCAAAATATACAGCGTCCGCCAAAAAGATATTTTTACCACTTTGACTGCAAGGAAAAGTGGTATAGCGTTTGGTACGGTGTCTGTAACATTTTCAAAAAAAAATGTGTAGAAATCCTTCATATAGCCTCTAGATCAGAGACGAATCTGAACTTAGTTTATAAGTGGGTGTATGGATGTGCGTCGTCAGCTCGCTCGCTCGGTCGTAAGTCAAAATTTTGTGGCTGTAATTCCTCCTAGACGGTTCAACTGATTTTAATGAATTTTTCAGGATAAATCTGTCTAGCACCCAAGATGGTCATGTGGTTTTATTTTTTTCCAGTGATGCCAATTTTCCAAGAAAAAAATTACTAAAATTTTAAAAAATTCATATTGGCTACGTTATTTATACGATTTTGATCAAATTTTCAGAAAAGATTTCCCTAATGCTCCCATTAATTATATAATTATATTAATATCCAGTGTTGCCAACTTTCCAAAAAAAAAATTACTAAAATTTTTTAAAATTTATTATGGCCATGTTATTTAACCGATATTACTCAAATTTTCACAAAAGATTCTCCTAGTATTCATGTAATTTATGTAATTTTAACAAAATACAGTGTTGCCAACTTTCCGAGAAAAAAGTTACTAAAATTTTACAAAAATTTATTATAATCACTTTATTTAACCGATTTTAATCAAATTTTCATGAAAGATTCTCCTAGTGCCTAAATAAATTATACAATTTTAACAAAATACAGTGTTGTCAACTTATCAAGAAAAAAATCACTATTTTTAAAAAAAATTAGTTGTGGCTACATTATTTATTCGATTTTGATCAAATTTTCTTCAAAGTTTTTCCTAGTGCCCACATAAATTATAATATTATTAAAATACAGTGTTGCCAATTTTCCGAGAAATGTCAAAGTGGTCTATATATGGGTTTACCCATATACTTCTAATCTTGTTAATATTTGAATTTGTGAAAATAATGATTATGGGACTTTTCAATGTTTGTCTAAAAACTAAAAACTCACACTGAGAAAAATGGATAGTTACCGTAACGCTATTTATATTTAAAAAGGTGACACAAACACAAGACATTAAAAATAACAAAATAAGTATATTTAAAAATTAACTATAAATATAATAAAAACAAAAATTTACTACCATCAATTTGTATATAGTATTACAGTCTTAATTCTTAATATAGTATTAAAATATATATGTGAGTAGATTTTAAAAATGTATAAATTTGTGAATAGGTACAGTAAACATACTCGTTTATTTCAAATAAATATCTACTTATTAATATCCAATTTGTTAAATATCTATTTTTCTCAGGAATATCTACTGATATCACTTTCCCGTATAGGCATTGAGTAAACAAGTAATATTTAAACAACGTATATTTCTTAAACAAGTACAGTGTGGAAATTAAGTAAGGAATAAATTCAGTAATTCCGTTGATATTAATTTTTTTGGAAAAAATCTTGAAGGGGTATAGCGATTTTAACTATAGAAAATATTTTCAGCCTATTTTCAGTTTCTTATGACATTTGTTTTTCAAATTATAACCTCATCGACTTTTTTTAAGATGACAACCTATATTTTTTATTATTGATTTTGGTAGTATTTTTTATTCGGTTTCCAACCGCGTATAACATTTTCATTATGTTACATTTTAAAAAAAATTGAGAAAAATAGTCTTAAAGTTCAAGTATTAAAAATTAACAAGATTAGAAGTATATGGAAAGTTGGCAACACTGTATTTTAATAATATTATAATTTATGTGGGCACCAGGAGAAACTTTGCGGAAAATTTAATCAAAATCGAATAAATAATGTAGCCACAATAAATTTTTAAAAAATTTGTGATTTTTTTTCTCGATAAGTTGACAACACTGTATTTTGTTAAAATTGCATAATTTATTTAGGCACTAGGAGAAACTTTCATGAAAATTTGATTAAAATCGGTTAAATAAAGTGATCATAATAAATTTTTAAAAATTTTAGTAATTTTTTTCTCGGAAAGTTGGCAACACTGTATTTTGTTAAAATTATATAAATACTAGGAGAATCTTTTGTAAAAATTTGAGTAAAATCGGTTAAATAACATGGCCATAATAAATTTTTTCAAATTTTAGTAACTTTTTCTCGGAAAGTTGGCAACACTGGATATTAATAAAATTAAATAATTAATGTGAGCATTAGGGAAATTTTTTCTGAAAGTTTGATCAAAATCGGATAAATAACGTAGCCAATATGAATTTTTTAAAAATTTAGTAATTTTTTTCTCGGAAAGTTGGCATCACTGGCAAAAAGTAAAACCACTCGACCATCTTGGGTACTAAACAAATTTATCCTGAAAATTTCATTAATATCGGTTGAACCGTCTAGGAGGAGTTGCGGCCATAAAATTTTGACTTACGACCAAGCGAGCGAGCTGACGACGCACATCCATACACCCACATAAACTAAGTTTAGATTCGTCATCTAGAGGCTATATGAAGGATTTCTATACAATTTGTTTTCTTTTTTGCTAATGTTACAGACACCGTACCAAACGCTATACCACTTTTTCCTTGCAGTCAAAGTGGTAATAAAAATGATTCGTAAAAATGACACATATAAAATTAAATATAATTGTTTATTTAAATCTAAGTTAAAAGACTATTTAATAAATGTCTCTTTTCGGATATTTTGTTAATGATATCTTCATTATCTAATTTTGTTCAACCATCTTCTTGCATGAGCATGAAAGCCCCACGAAATTATCCTGACTTAAAAAATTTCACAATCTATTTAAAACGTAGTTTAATTTTAAAAATATTCGTTCGCATGATACTACTTGAGTGGAAGATTATAATGTTAGCACTAATTTATAAGCAATAAATAAATTTAGTTATTTTCAACTTTATTCATGCGTTCCAAATACCAAGTGGACTTCTCAGACTTCGTTGTGACTCAGAAGAATGTAAAAATGAAAATACTTGTTAAACAAGATTAGAAGTATATGGGTAAACCCATATATAGACTACTTTGACATTTCTCGGAAAGTTGGCAACACTGTATTTTAATAATATTATATTTTATGTGGGCACTAGGAGATACTTTTCTGAAAATTTGATCAAAATCGAATAAATAATGTAGCCACAATGAATTTTTCAAAAATTTTGTGATTTTTTTTCTCGATAAGTTGGCAACACTGTATTTTGTTAAAATTGCATAATTTATTTAGGCACTAGAAAAAACTTTTATAAATATTTGATTAAAATCGGTTAAATAAAATGGTCAAAATAAATTTTTGAAAATTTTACTAATTTTTTTCTCGGAAAGTTGGCAACACTGTATTTTGTTAAAATTACATAAATTATATGAATACTAGGAGAATCTTTTGTAAAAACTTGAGTAAAATCGGTTGAATAACATGGCCATAATAAAATTTTTAAAACTTTAGTAATTTTTTTCTTGAAAAGTTGGCGACACTGAATATTTTCTGAATTTTTTCTGAAAATTTGATCAAAATCGAATAAATAACGTAGGCAATATGAATTTTTAAAAACTTTAGTAATTTTTTTCTCGTAAAGTTGGCATCACTGAAAAAAAAACAAAATCACATGACCATCTTGGGTACTAGACAAATTTATCCTGAAAATTTCATTAAAATCGGTTGAACCGTCTAGGAGAAGTTGCGGCTACAAAATTTTGACTTACGACCGAGCGAGCGAGCTGACGACGCACATCCATACACCCACATAAATTAAGTTCGGATTCGTCATCTAGAGGCTATATGAAGGATTTCTATACAATTTTTTTTTTTTTGAAAATGTTACAGACACCGTACCAAACGTATATTTTGTATATGGATGTGTATTTCTATTATTTAATGTTATTTTTATAATAAAACGAATAAAAAGAAAAATATTTTTTTCTAAATTTGGTATTTTTGAAAAAAAAAGTTATTAAATTTTTAAAGGTATTTGTAGGTAGGTATTTAAAGATTTTTGTTTATATCAAATTTATATACCAAAATAATTTAATATATAGGCATGATACAACAATTTTTGAATTATATTGTATTTCTTATTTTTTTGTATGTGTACTGGACCTCAGTTGTATAACTTAATTTCTACGATTTCAGTTTTTGTCCCTTTTCTGAAGGTGTAAATTTCGAATTCTACTGCTTCAAAGCAGTAGAACATATGTTTTCGTTTAATATTTTTTTGTGTACGATGTTTTGACAAACCTAAATATACATGTAATTTATTTGTAAGTTTATACTACTTGTTTTATATATTAAGCTATTTCTATTTAGATTATTTATAAATCTATTTTAAGACACAGTCTATGTTTTATTGTGATATTTAAATAATTGCCGTAATAGAAGAAGAATTAAAGATCATATCATTAATTTACGGAAGGAAAGACTTCTTCGTGATTCATTGAATCCTTTTTCCTGGAAAAATTTGATATTTCCGATTAGAATTTATAAAATAGCTTAAGTGAACAAAATTCGATATGTCTATAGGAACGAAGGCAAAAAACCGAATTTTTCTAGAAATTAAAGTTATACAATCTAGGCCGTGTACGCCCAAATGTTTTTTGGATTTGATTTATTTTTCTTATTTATATGAAAAAAAATTTAGTCAAAAAATAGCATTTATTTATCAAAGTTTATACAAATTTCATATTTATAATTACATTGTAAAAAATATTATGAATAACAGTTACTATCTATATAATGCTAGTTTTTTCCTGATGAAATCAAAAAATCTTTAAATTTCAAAGTTGTACACATAGTAATTTCATTTTTATTGACATTTTCAAAGTAATATAATAAAAGAAACATTTTACAAACAAAATAAATGTAAGATAATAATCATAAATATCTTAAATATTAACAAATTTAAAGACAATCAAATAATAACAAAAAATATTTATGCCCGGTTATACAAAACATTGTTTATTTAATCAATGAGTTAACTAGATTGCAAATTCTTCAAACCGTTTCATTGGCTGGTGGCAAGTTAACGAATTGGTTAACTTACAAAGCATTTAACAACACTTTGCGCAACCGAGCCCTCCGATTTAAATTGTAAAAATCTTTTTTTAACAAAGCTTTAACTTATATAATACAAAAAAATTAAATCTATCGATTTTTTCCAATGACAAATGAGCCGTTTTCTTTGAAAGTGGTGTAAGTACATTTTTGATAAAAAGTTAGACAATGAATGCAAAATCTGTTATGAGCTTTTTATCTACAATCAGTTCCCAAAAAAATTCTTCTAAACTATGATCATTTTGTCAATATTAATTTACGTATTTAATGATATAATGATAATAAAATAATATAATAATCACATTATAAACTTAAATCAATGTAATATTTAAAAAAAAACATAAAATAAGCGTCAATATTTTTCAAACCATGCAAATGCAAACCCTTAAATATCTCCATATAATATAAAATAAACTTAGACCACTTTCAAATGTTCAAATGTTGCTAAAAATAAGGCAGTGGAGCAGCCAATATTTTCACACAAAATTATGCTGCTCCACTGCTCTGGCTCCAAACCTCTACTTAGAATTTTATCTAGTTATTTTATCTTCCAAACTGTTCATTTACATATTATAAATTTGACGTTTCTTTCATAAAAACAGATATACAACGCTATCTCATTTTAGTAAAATCTAATTGGCCGTTTTTAAAACATAAGTAAATTTTAGTTAAGAAATTTTGGCCAGATCAGACTTTGGCAGCGATCAAACAAAATTTGCTAATGAAACTAAATCCGCGCATGTACAGGATATCCCCATAAGCTTACATGTGATTTGGTTCAGAACCACTAGTTCTGCGCTAAAACATAACACTGATTTCGCTAGCGAAACAGCAGTCTGAATGGAGCATAACAATATTTAAAAAATAATCATTAATAAAAAGAGAACTACAAAATCGTTACACTACGAATACGAATATCTTTCTTTTAATTTCTACTTTGTGGAAAAGTTTTCTATTTTGCGTTCAACAGGTTTCTCCCTTGCATGAGAACGGATATGTTTCCGTAAGTCTGAACTTTGAATAAAAGTTGTCTTACATATTTTGCATTTATAAGATTTCTCATTTGTATGAGAACGGATATGTCTTTTTAAGTTTCCTCTTTGACTAAAAGTTTTCTCACATATTTCGCATTTATAAGGTCTCTCCTGTGTATGAGAACGAATATGCACTTTCAAATCACTATTTTGAGTAAAAGTTTTCGAACATGTTTCGCATTTATAAGGTCTTTCATTTGAATGAGAACGGATATGTATTTTTAAGCTTTCTCTTTGAGTAAAAGTTTTCTCACATATTTCGCATTTATAAGGTCTTTCATTTAAATGAGAACGGATATGTCTTTTTAAGTTTCCTCTTTGAATAAAAGTTTTCTCACATATTTCGCATTTATAAGGTCTTTCATTTGAATGAGAACGGATATGTGTTTTTAAGTTTGCATTTACAGTAAAAGTTTTCTCACATATTTCGCATTTATAAGGTCTTTCATTTGTATGTGTACGATTATGTACTATTAAATGTCCCCTCCGGTTAAAAGTTTTCTCACATAATGTACATTTATGAGATTCTCTTTTCTTTACAGATTTATCATTTTTTTTCGAGTTAAAAATAATATTTTTATTTGATGTTCTACTAGCTTGCCAACGTTTTATATCGGTTTCATTCTCAAAATCAGAATATTCTTCCTTAATTATTAATTCTGAATGTAAATCTAAAGCTTCTGATTTCAAACTTTCTTCAAATTTAATATTTGTATCATTTTCCAAATCCTCAATGTATTCTTCATTAATCACTTCTTCTTTTATACAAGCAGCATCAAAATTTGTATTATTTTCTGATTTTAAACTTTCTTCAACTTTAATATTTAAATCAGTTTCCAAATGTAGTTTAATATATTCTTCATCAATATTCTCTTCTTTAATTTCGCTTTCAGTTTTAATTTCGCTTTGCATAACTTCACTATTTTGCGATTGTTGTTTTGCATATCGCTTGAAAATTTCATGCGATTTAAAACATTTTTCTACAAATTTATACGTTTCATTTAATCGAACCGAACAAATTGAACAAACACAATCCGATAACTTCTCAGTACATTCCACCTAAAATGTAAATTAAAAATACTCATTACATATAATAAAAATCTTTAGTTTAAGGGGGTCGTCCCGTGACGAGACATCGAAAAATTGGTAAACTTTGGAATTTTTTTGCGGGGAAACTAAATGTCGTAGGAATATGCGGTTTTGATTTTCAAGTAGGTAGGTTGTTTTTTGACTATAAAACTGTTTTTTATTTCCCAGTCGAAATCGTTGCGAAAACTTTAAATGCACTTTTCTCAAAACCGTTTCTTTTTTTACTCTAAAAATGATTCCGGTCGAACGGATCGAGCGATTCATTTCGAACCAAAAAATCAAAAAAATAGACAAAATTTATTGGAGCTTATATCTAACTCTAACAAAAAAAAATGTTAAAATTTAGCAAAATGGCGGCCATTTGACTATTTAAAAAATAGTAAATATGACCCCATTTTGCTAGAAATAGGTATAACCGTCAATAAATTTTGTCTAGTTTTTTGACTTTTTGGTCCAAAGTAAATCGCTCAATCCATTCGACCGGAATCATTTTTATAGTAAAAAAGAAGTGGTTTCGAGAAAAACGCGTTTAAAGGTTTTCACAAAGATTTCGTCTAAGAAATAAAAAATAATTTTATAGTAAAAAAAAAAACAACCTACTCGTACATCAAAACCGCATGTTCCTACGACTTTTAGTTTCCCAGCAAAAAAATTCCAAAGTTTACCCCTATATATATATATATATATATATATATATATATATATATATATATATATATATATATATTTCTACTAATAACACCAAATCCTTATGATATTTAACTAATATTTGATGTATTTGAGTGACATAAATTCCACACTAAACTATGCTTTTTCCGTACTTGGCTATGGGGTAACGAATGAATAAGTAATAACATGCGCATAGTTAATAATGCAAGTCGAAATTTGTACCAGCAACACGGAGACAGCAAACTTTTCTCATAATAGCTATATATAGGTATATAATACTTAATAAGTTTATTATAAGCTAAAACCTAACAAATTCCATTTAGAACAAGTTAATTTATAAACTGTAAAATCGCAGTAAATCTTACAAATTTACTTATCGGTTCTAATTTTTTTGGCACACACATATAATTTATTTCATGGACATGGTTAAAGATACCTAAGTATTTTACTTACAATTTCCGATGCAATGACTTCCAATTTGTATGATAACAATACATTATCGGAATCCATTGTAGTTAAACTAAATGTTATATTATCACCAGCAGTACATAATCGACAACGTTTTTCATTTAAATGTTGTTTTATTGTTATTTGAGAATCGAAACATTGTTTTATAAATTTATAAGCATCATTTAACTGAACAGTGCAAATTGTACAAATACCATTCGGTAATTTGATCTTGCAATCCACCTAAAATAAGAGAAGTAAAACATTCAGAAATAATAATGTACATTACAATCAAAACAAATTATTCCTTTCTTACAATTTCTGGCATAATTGCTTCCAATTTATCTACGAAACGTTTGCCATCTGAATCCAGATCAAGTATAGTGAACAATACATTTTTATCACTTGTACATAATCGGCAATGTTGCATAAAACTATTCATGATTAAAACTAAATTTTCTAGCAAAAAAGCTTCTCACAATAAGTAAAACATAAAAATATTGTATTTCACGATATTACAGGTTAACTTAGAAAAAAAAGCTGTTATGAATCCAGTTGGCCAGAGGAATTTTGTATAATATTTCTAGTATAAGAAGAAGAATAAATACCAATGTATTTATTTAATAAAGGAATTATATTTAATATAAAAAATGTTTATTAATTGCTACTTTAACTAACTAACTACTAGCTAAATGAAATTCAATAAAAAAAAACTTAGTTTAGTATACATTTTGTAGCTGAGGTCAATATAGTTTGAATGAAGTACAGTGTGTTAATGTGGGGTTTAGCAAGGGTGTGGGGGTCTATCTTGCCCCGGGCGCCACTCGCATGTACACAATAGCTCTAGTTCACACTAGCTCCCCTAGCGGCAAAATTACCATCTACCATATGCAGTGGCGTACTAGTCATTTTTTGTTGGTAAATTTTTATGTACAATATTTTTTGTTTTTAATTTATATATTTGTACTTTTATTATAATTATAAATTAATTATTTAATAATAACTGTTACAGAACAGGGTAGAATTGCAATTACTAAACAAAAATTATTAAATAACACCGTTCTGACATTTACAATATTAAGGAGGTAATAGTTATTCAATAGTGCTAAAACTAATTTATTTACTATTAATAGGCTATTCACCTTCATTAATACACTAATATTTATTTCGCGTACCCACCCAATTCCTTTTAGTTACACCACATATCCCACGAAAAAATCTTATTTCAACAGCGGTCATTCTTCTTTAATGCTTTTACTGTCAAACCCAACATTCCGTACCATACATCAGCCTAGGCACAGCAAAACAGCATTGTTTATACTCAAACGGGCTCTTTTTGTAATAAGTTGTAAATAAATAATATTACCACAAATATTAACACTTTTTACTTTAATAAGAATTAAGATAAATACGAATTTTATATATAAAAGTTCAATAAGATATACTCGTGCAATTTTTGTATGAAACACAATATTTTATATATATATTATAAAAAATTTTAAATTTTAAAATAAGTTTTATATAGAACTACTTGTATAGAAACTTAAAGCAAAAAACAAATATTAATTTTTGTTGCAAGTACCCTACTAGAAAAATATTTTTAAATATGAAACAAACAAAAAAATACAGTAAGTTATAAATATATTAAACCAAATGTACAAAATAATTATTTATTATTTCTTATTTTAATTAAAAAAATAAATATAAGAAAATTCTTGTAATTTTTTATATTAAATTAATGTTTTATATATTTTTATATCTTTGCATTACTTAAGTTATAGATGAAATTTTATGGTAAATAAAAATGTCGCATTCATTTTAATTTTTTCGTTGTTATTTTTCTCAGATGAATTTGACCATAATAATAGTGGTCGTTGTTTATTTATTTTGCAAGTTAAAATATCAGATATAAACGGAAATATCATATACAGAAAATAATATATGAAAATTTTAATAAAAACTAAAAAAGTATTTTTATTTAGAGGGAAAATTTTTAAATATAGATGGTAATTCGGGCTGCCTTTTATGGCAAGTACTTCAAAGCGATAACGAAGAGTAGCAATAACACGTGTCTACGGTTAAAACTGGCCGGTCATTGATGCATAGCCTAACAAGCCGATTCAATGACTGAGTATCTTGTGAAATTTTGGGAAAAATATAAAAATATTAATGTCAAAAGATAAACTTTTGTTCTTTGGTCCTGAACCTGCGTTATGATTAATTATAATGTTATTAAATTCCCTATCAGGTTCGTTATTGTTTTTAACAATGACGCGTTTCGACTTTGCAGTCATCTTCAGATTATTCTGATCTTGGTCCGTGTTATGGTTCAAGTGAACGGTTTGTGTGAAGTGTGTTGCGGTTTTTATATTGTTCCAAAGGAACGTGGTTGCTTTTGATTGGTTGTTACTGTATTAGTTTGCATGTTCTTTCTTATTGGCTATTGGTTTGAATATTGTGTCGGATTGACTATTGATTTGGACATTTATAATTTTATTTTTTAATTTAGCTTTGTAAATTTCTAAATTTTCTAAAATATTTAATTTTAGTCCTTTATCATTTATTTTTATTACTTTCATTATGTCTTCAATATTTCCGGCAGCGTGTTGGTTTTCAAAAAGATGGTTAGCATAATTAGAATCTGATTTTTTATATTTGAAGGAATGAATGTGTTCTTTGTATCTGTCTGAGAATTTTCTACCTGTCTGACCGTAGTATTTCATGTTACATGTACGGCAAGATAGTTGGTAAATTCCGCTATTGTTGTATATATCATGTTTTTCAATATTATTTCGGATTGTGTTCTTGGTTGTGTTTATTGTTTTATAAGCTATTTTAATGTTAAGTTTTTTGAAAATTTTTGTTATGGTGTAAGTATGTTTTCCTGTATAATTAAAGACTGTCCATTTTTCATTATTATTTTGCGATTTTTGGTGAATGATAGAATTGCTTAAGTTATGTTTGATTTTGTTGTGTATCTTTTGTATGGTTTTTAAATTGTATCCGTTGTTTGTTGCTATTTGTTTAATTGTGTTATATTCGGATTTGTAGTCATTTTTATTTAATGGTGTTGTTTCAAGTCTGTATAGCATGCTTCTGAATGCTGCCATTTTGTGTTGTGTAGGATGGTTTGAATTAGCGTGTATGATGGTATCCGTCGTTGTTTCTTTACGGAAAATTTTATAAGTTATTTTTTCTGTTGTTTTCATCAGTGTGAGATCAAGAAAATTAATTTGGTTGTTTTTCTCAATTTCAAGTGTGAATTTTATTGTGTTATGTAATGTGTTTAAGTAGTCAATTATTTCGTTTGGGTTTTGGTGTTCTGTTATTATGAGGGTGTCGTCAACATATCTAAACCAATTTTGTATTTTAAATTTTTGTTTTAAATCTGTCATGATTTTATTTTCAAAGTGTTGTAAAAATATTTCTGATAGTATACCAGAAAGTGGTGAACCCATTGCTAACCCTTTATTCTGTTGGTAGATTTGGTTATTAAATTGAAAATAATTTTGTTTAAGGACTGTTTCTAATAAGGTCATGAGTTGAGTTATGTATTGTTGATCATATTGTTTGTTTTCTAATGTGTTTTTGATGATGTCTAATGTTTCATCAACTGGTATATTTGTATATAAATTAGTGATGTCTGCTGATAACAATTGCGCATTTTGATTTATTTTAATTTTGTTTAATTTGTTTATAAGATCTTTGTTATTTTGAATTGTTTGTTTGTTTTCTAAGTTCATTATGTTTTTTAGTGTTTTAGCTAATATTTTAGAAAGCTTATATGCTGGAGCTGGTTTATTGTTGACTACTGGTCGGATAGGTATATTTTCCTTGTGTATTTTGGGTAGAGCTTTTAGTATGGGTGGTTTTGGATTCATGTTGATTGATTTGTATATTTGTTCTGGTTTGATAATTAATGGTGAGTTTTTAATTGTTTGTTTTATAATTTTTTGGTATCTGTTTGTGGGATCTTTATTTATTAAAGTGCAGTCGTTGTTTTCTATAAAAGAAAGAGTTTTGTTGATATATTCGGATTTGTTTATTATTACTATTGCGTTTCCTTTGTCACTTTTTGTAATGATGCTGTTATTGCTTTTTAGTTTGTGTTTTATTGTCTTTATTATATGTGTATCTGTATTGTTATTGTTTGTATGTATGGATTTATCCACTTTGCTTATTTGTTCAGCTACTATGTGTCTTATGTGTTCTTGTTCATTTTGATCTGTTATGTGTTTCTGTATGGCATATTCAGAGTCTATTATTAAATTTTCAATAATTTTATTTTTGTTGGTTTCCGTAAAGTTGTGTTTGAGCCCTTTTTCTAAAACCTGGATTTCTTTATTATTGAAATCTATGTTGGTCATGTTTTTTACTCTGTTGTGGAATTTATAAATGTTTGGTGTAGTGATTTTATTTGGTGTATTTCTCCCAGAAAGTATA
Organism: Clivina fossor; assembly: GCA_963966155.1. Taxonomy (NCBI): domain Eukaryota; kingdom Metazoa; phylum Arthropoda; class Insecta; order Coleoptera; family Carabidae; genus Clivina; species Clivina fossor. The sequence continues at coordinate 1,792,322 of OZ014567.1, forward strand.
ATATTTATCGAATTAAATTACTAAATAATTTTAATTAAAATCAAATAATTTCTTAAATTAACAATCTGTTTTGTATCTGAATTGCTAATGAACTTGCGTATACAGTGTTTCTTTATTTTAATTTCATAAACAAATACCTACAAAATACCTATATATTAATAAAAATTGTTCAAAAATTTATATAAAATGTTTTTTTAATTTTTTTTTTCAATATTTTAATAAGATTTAATTGTAATTTGAAATTAAATGTCATTCCATACTACTTTAAAATTATTTAGTTTTGCTAGATATGTATGTATACACTGCTAAAAATATAATTTAAATAATTTATGTAATTTAACGCAGCTTTTAGCAGTAAAAGTAGTAACATTTTGTAATTGCACTGTGATAATTTATGTAATATTATAAATTTTTTATATAACATGCAAAATTACATAATTTTTTTACAATATATACAGGGTGTAACAGAATAACTATTCCTAATTTTAACTGGAATATCCTGGGCTCAGAATATGAAGATTTAATGCAAATTACTGAGATAAAATGTGGCTCCTAACTGAGCTACAGGGTGTTTTATATAAAAATTTAAAAACGATTTTTGCCCAGTACTTTAAAACTATTTGACGTATCTTTATCATACTTGGCAGGAAATGTAGGTACCGTACACCATACTAAATTATGTTAAATAAAAGTTTCTGGCTACTGCCAGTGGCGTACAACAGGGGCAAGAGAAAGGTTGACCCTTCCTAAATTCTACGCCACGGGCGGAATTGTTATTTTAGCACAATTTTTCGATTCTCCAATACTTGCTGTGTAAAAAACATACTCTTCCTTTGTAACGATAAAGTCACTGTTTTTCGAGATATTTAAAGTTAAACATAAGCTGCACCCTTGGAATTTTTTCAAAATTTGCTCAAAAAAATCTGAAAAAATTCAGTAAAATAGAGAAAAAAATTAGCTACATAATAACTAAGTAACTTTTTTCTCTAACTCATTTTGATTTGGCTGTATAAATTATTGAAAATAAAAAAAATAAAATGCAAAAAATATTAATTTTCAATAATTTTTCCAGCCAAACCAGAATGAGTTGGAGAAAAAGTTACTTAGATATTATGTAGCTAATTTTTTCTCTATTTTACTGAATTTTTTCAGATTTTTTTAGCAAATTTTGAAAAAATCCCAAGGGTTCAGCTTATGTTTAACTTTAAATATCTCGAAAAACAGTGACTTTATCGTTACAAAAGCAGAGTATGTTTTTTACACACCAAGTATTGGAGAATCGAAAAATTGTGCTAAAATGACAATTCCGCCAGTGGCGTAGAATTTAGGAAGGATCAACTTCTCACTTGCCCCTGTTGTACGCCACTGGCAGTAGCCAGAAACTTTTATTTAACATAATTTAGTACAGTGTACGGTACCTACATTTCCTGCCAAGTATGATAAGGATACGTCAAATAGTTTTAAAGTACTGGGCAAAAATCGTTTTTAAATTTTTATATAAAACACCCTGTAGCTCAGTAAGGAGCCACATTTTATCTCAATGATTTGCATTAAATCTTCATATTCTGAGCCCAAGATACTTCAGTTAAAATTAGGAATAGTTATTCTGTTACACCCTGTATATATATATATATATATATCAAATTTTATCTAAAACAATCGTCTGCTTTGAATTGAAATTTTTTTCCCATAAATTTTGTTTTAATTTCTAATCAACTAGGTTATATTTTCTAAAACATCAAAAAAATTTAATTAGATATTATATATTTGTATCATGTTAATTGTTAAATTACTTATTAACGTAATTTAACAATTAACTTTAGCAAGGTAATTTTACCATAAATTTACTCTCACAAATATTTGTAAAAAGAAAATAAATATATTTTTTTAAATATCTGATATTCGAATATTTCAAAGCTAGCGAAACTTATATTAAAATAATGCTTGTCTTACAAATTAGTGGTAATTTATAGTAGAAATATAAAAAAATTACCAATAAATATAAAAAAATATATGTTTTTTTTTTGTCGATTTTGAAATAGTATCGTATATTATCTTCTTTTGCATTATTATTATTGTTTACATTATCATTAAATTTAAAAAAATTTATTATAACTTTAATATTATTGTAGGAATACATGAAAAATTAATTTTTTTCTCAACATTTATTTATCACATAAGATATATTCAATATTTCATAACTTTGATATTATTATTCTGATATTTTTTTGTTTCGTTATTTATTTTTGTTAGATTTATCGTAATATATTAACTGAACAATTATTAAAAACCAAATTCAGGTTTCGAGAAAAAAATTGATAATCGAAATTAATTTTTATTTATTGATAAATATTTTAAAAACAAATGATAAAATTTGTGATATTTAATAATTTTTAATATACCGGGTGTTCATTCGTTAAGACCGTATGGGCGTTTAACATGCATTTTCGATTATTTGCGATATACTTTATTCTCGCATTAAATTCGGAGAAACACTTAGAATACTTTACGATAGGGCATAAAAAAATCTACAATTTGGTTTTAGCTCTAATTTGCTAGCATGTGTCGTTTGGGCGCTAGAATATTTTTTCGATTTTCTGGTTTTTATTTGTTTTTCTCAAAAGCTATGAGTTGTATGAAAATAAGTATGATATGGCAAAATTCGGAACAATGAGTACGATAATTGAATGAAGAAACCATTATTCTAGGAGGAATCGTTCAGTAAAACTAAATTTTTGAAAATTTGTCAATTTTCTCAAAAAATCTGAAAAAATTCACTAAAATAGAGAAAAAAAATAGCTACATAATAGCTAAGTAACTTTGTTTTTTTAACTTATCTGGTTTGGCAGGAAAAATTATTGACAATTAATATTTTTTGCATTTTAATTTATTTTTTCTATCCTGTCAAAAAAGATTGAGTTAGAGAAAAAAGTTACTTAGCTATCGTGTAGTTAATTTTTTTTTTATTTTATTGAATTTTTTAGATTTTTTCAGCAAATTTTAAAAAAAAAATTATTTTGAAAAAATCTCAAGGGAATCCCATTTCCAAAAATATTTTTTTTCTACAAAACGATGCAATCTAGAATAATGTTTTTTTTACTCAATTATAGTACTTAATGTTCCGCATTTTTCCATACCATGCTTATTGTCCTACACCTCATGGTTTTCTTTTAAAAAAAAAAACAAAAAATTCAAAAAAAAAAAATTCTAGCGCCCAAACGGCACATGCTAGCAAATTAATACTAAAACCAAATTATACAACTCTTTATGCTCTATCGAAAAGTATTTCTCCGAAGAATTGAACTCGAGAAAGAAGTATATCGCAAATTATCGAAAATGCATTTTAAACGCCCGTACGAATTTGACGAACGAACACCCGGTATATATATATATATATATTAGAGTATTTTATTATTTCTATATCTTTATAAAATTATATAATATATTTTACAAATTATTAAATAAAAAATAATTTATGGATGTGTTTTTTGTTTGTTTTGTTTTTAGAAATCATTCTTCTCGTCTCTCGAGGCAGACAAATCAGACCAGTTTGAGCAAAAGCACAGGACCGTACCTCCGATAAATTTTCAGCTTCAGCAATAATAGAGAAGGTAAGCAGCTATTATTTGTGTTATATTTGTTGTTTTTTCTATTTGCAAAATTTCAAATTAGGTGAGCGCAATAACTCGAATTACTCAAATCACTCAACTTAAATATATCAGAAGAATTATTTTACTCAGTTTTTCATCAAAAATGCAAAAGTATAACATTTTATATCGATTTTTTTACTCCACGTGAGATATATGCCGAAACACACGGTCTCCGAAAATTTTACTTGTGTAGCCTTACTGGAAATTTTTTAATAAGATCATCTTTATATATACAGAGCGAGTGTAATATCTGGAACTATCGCAATAAATCTTTTATTAAACGTTTTTGAAAAAAATCCTCGAACACGTCAATTTTTATCTTAAATGAGACATATTTTACTGTAATCGTCACTTAAAGATTGTCTTTTGTTTTTGAGTTATGAAGTAAGCGATAATTTTTTTAAATGGAAACCTATATTTTTCATTATTGATTTTGGTAGTACTTTTTATTCCGTTTCCAACCATATAAAATTTTAAATATGTTACTTTTGAAAAAAATTGAGAATAATAATCTTAAAGTTTAAATATTAAAAACTAATTAAATTGGCAAAATGAATCTAGTTATTAGTGTATAAAACAAAAAAGATTAGCTACAACTGTCAGAATTATGTAATTTATAAATTTTACAATAAAATAAATGCTTTTTCCAAATTTAAAAAACTATTTTATTAATAAAAATTGTATAATTGATCGAAAAACAGAGAAAAAGCAAAATAATAACACTTATTTTATTTTGACATTTATAAATTGTATAATTCTGACAGTTGTAGCTAATGTTTTTAGTTTTATACACTAATAACTAGATTCATTTTGCCAATTTAATTAGTTTTTAATATTTAAACTTTAAGATTATTTTTCTCAATTTTTTTCAAATGTAACATATTTAAAATTTGATATGGTTGGAAACGGAATAAAAAGTACTACCAAAATCAATAATGAAAAATATAGGTTTCCATTTAAAAAAATTATCGCTTACTTTATAACTCAAAAACAAAAGACAATTTTTAAGTGACGATTTTTTTCAAAAACGTTTAATAAAAGATTTATTGCGATAGTTCCAGATATTACACTCGCTCTGTATATATATACAGGGTGTTCGTTCGCTTGGTTGATATAGGGCAATAACATGGGATTTCGATAATATGCAGAATACTACTTTCTGAAGTAAAATTCGTAGAAATACTTAGAATAGTTTTCGATAGGGTATAAAAAGTTCTATAATTTGATTTTAGTTTTAATTTGCTAGCATGTGCCGTTTGGGCGCTAGAATTTTTTTTATAATGTTTGTGAGAATTTTCAAAAATTGTTCCTGCTAAATCAGTATGAATTAGAGAAAAAAGTTACTTTACTATTATGTAGCTAATTTTTTTCTCTATTTTACTGAATTTTTTCAGATTTTTTTTGAACAAGTTTTGAAAAAAGTTATATTTTAAAAAAATTTGAAATATAACTTTTTTCAAAATTTGCTCAAAAAAATCTGAAAAAATTCAGAAAATAGAGAAAAAAATTAGCTACATAATAGCTAAGTAACTTTTTTCTCTAATTCATACCGATTTAGCAGGAAAATTTTTTGAAAATTCTCAAAAACATTTAAAAAAAATTCTAGCGCCCAAACGGCATATGCTAGCAAATTAAAACTAAAACCAAATTACAGAACTTTTTATACCCTATCGAAAAGTATTCTAAGTATTTCTCCGAATTTTACTTCAGAAAGTAGTATTCTGCATATTATCGAAATCCCATGTTATTGCCCTATATCAACCAAGCGAACGAACATCCTGTATATATATATATATATATATATATATATATATATATATATATATATATTATATATTATATATTATATATATATATATATATATATATATATATATATATATATATATAAATGTTAAAATAGCTATACTTCTTTAAAAATAGTTCATATATAGTGCTACCAGTATTTAAATTACAGTTTTCTTTTTTATCGACAGCACTGTTAGATTCGCAAATAGTTCAAATATTACCATATAGATAACACTGTATGAAAATATTCAAATATATTAATTTTTTGATATTACTTTAAAATTAATGTAAAGTTCGAGCTGCATATAAATTTGAAAAAATAAATTTTATTTAGACCAACAGCTAGAAACCAGAACAAGTGACAATTGATGAAACATTTTTAATGATAATGCGTTGAGCATTCTTCTTCTTATACTTGAAACATTACACAAAATTTATCTGGCCAACTGGATTCCTAACAGCTTTTTACTAAGTTAACCTGTAATATCGTGAAATGATATATTTTTATGTTTTACTTATTGTAAGAAGCTTTTTTTGGTAGAAAACTTGGTTTTAATCATGAATAGTTTTATGCAACAGTGCCGATTATGTACAAGTGATAAAAATGTATTGTTCACAATACTTAATCTGGATTCAGATGGCAAACGTTTCGTAGATAAATTGGAAGCAATTATGCCAGAAATTGTAAGAATGACATAATTTATTTTGATTGTAATAAACATTATTATTTCTGACTCATTTACATTTCTTATTTTAGGTGGATTGCAAGATCAAATTGCCGAATGGTATTTGTACAATTTGCGCTGTTCGATTGAATGATGCTTATAAATTTATAAAACAATGTTTCGATTCTCAAATAATATTAAAACAACATTTCAATGAAAAACTTTGTCGACTATGTGCTGGTGGTGGTGATAATATAACATTTACTTTAACTACAATGGATTCGGATAACGTCTTGTTATCATACAAATTGGAAGCCATTGCATCGGAAATTGTAAGTAAAATACTAGCTTTAATCAGGTCCACGAAAAATATTACATGCCTATAAATTGATCATTTATTTATTGACTTTTTCATAAGTTTTGAGAACAGACAACATTTTACGTAACCTAATTTAGAGTACTTTAATTTTATTACCTTTGTTGGTTTTGTTTAATTGAAACCTTCATATAACAAGTTGTAATTTGAATACATATACATTTACAATAAAAATTACATAAAACAATTATTTTATTAGCTTATTAATTATTATAATATGTTTTCGCTAAACTAAAATTTGTGCCTGCAAGAGCGGTGGGAATAGCTGTTTTCGAGAAATGTATTTGGCTGTGTGTTGCTGTTTTAAGGCTGGTAAAAATTTCGTTTTGCGCGGGTTATTTTTAACCATTTGTTACCCCATAACCATGTTACGTACCCACAAAGCTTATAGTGGGATTTTGATCTCTCAAATAAATCAAATATTACTTAAATATCATAGGGACTTGGTGTTATTAGTAGAAATGTATTTCTTTATTAACGTTAGTTCACACGGTTGTAATTGCTATGTTCAGACACGTAGCTCAAATACAAAACATGTTGAAGTTAATATTGAATTTATTCGTTTAATACAACTTATTTATTGTAACTGACTATTCGGAAAATTTCATAATGAATGTTGAATTAATATTTCAATAATTAATTTAATATTATTAATTGATTTATATAAAATAAAAAATAGTATATTTTTTAACTGGTTCAATTTTCTATCGAGCCAATCTTAAAGGTACCGAAAAAATACCTGAGATATAATATCTTATGTAGAATAATATATATTTTTTTGAATTTTTTTGTATTTATAATTTGGCCAAAAAAGCAAAAAATATGTTTTTTTTTTGCAAAATACAAAAAAAATTAAAAAAATATATATTATTCTACATAGGATATTATATCTCAGGTATTTTTTCGGTACCTTTAAGATCGGTTCGATAGAAAATAGAGCCAGTTAAAAAATATACTATTTTTTATTTTATATAAATCAATTAATAATATTAAATTAATTATTGAATTATTAATTCAACATTCATTACGTAATTTTCCGAACAGTCAGTTACAATCAGTTAATAAGTTGTATTAAACGAATAAATTCAATATTAACTTCAACATGTTTTGTATTTGAGCTACGTGTCTGAACATCGCAATTACAACCGTGTGAATTGACGTTAAGCTTCCACTTAAAGCGGAGATTTTTATTATATATAATATGTAATTTTAATTTATATTTTTAGCTGGAATGTACTGAGAAGTTATCGAATTGTATTTGCTCAATTTGTTCGGTTCGATTAAATAAAACGTATAAATTTGTAGAAAAATGTTTTAAATCGCAAGAAATTTTAAAGCGATATGCAAAACAACAATCTCCAAATAGTGAAGTTATGAAAAACAAAATTAAAGAAGAGAATATTGATGAAGAATACATTAAACTAGATTTGGAAACTGATATAAAAATTAAAGTTGAAGATAGTTTAGAATCCCAAAATAATACAAATTTTGATACTACTTGTATGAAAGAAGAAGCTATTGAGGTAGATGTGGACTATGATACAAATATTAAATTTGAAGAAAGTTTGAAATCCGAATCCTTAGATTTACATTCAGAATTAATAATTAAGGAAGAATATTTTGATTTTGAGAATGAAACCAATATAAAACGTTGTCAAGTTAGTGGAAATTCGAATGAAAATGATGAATATGTAATCAAAAACAAATCTTATAAATGTACATCATGTGAAAAAACTTTTACTCGTAATGAAAGTTTAAAAAGGCATATTCGTATACATACAAAGGAGAAACCTTATAAATGCGAAATATGTGAGAAAACTTTTACTCAAAGAGAAAACTTAAAAAGACATATCCGTTCTCATTCAAATGAAAGACCTTTTAAATGCGACATATGTGAGAAAACTTTTACTCAAAGAGGAAGTTTAAAAATACATATCCGTTCTCATTCAAATGAAAGACCTTATAAATGCGAAACATGTGCGAAAACTTTTACTCAAAATGGTGATTTGAAAGTGCATATTCGTTTTCATACACAGGAGAGACCTTATAAATGCGAAATATGTGAGAAAACTTTTATTACAAATGGAAATTTAAAACAACATATTCGTACACACACAAAGGAGAGACCTTATAAATGCGAAATATGTGAGAAAACTTTTACTCAAAGAGGAAGCTTAAAAACTCATTTCCGTTCTCATACAAATTAGAGACCTTATAAATGCGAAATATATGAGAAAACTTTTATTCAAAGTTCAGACTTACGGAAACATATCCGTTCTCATGCAAGGGAGAAACCTGATGAATGCAAAATAGAAAACTTTTCCACAAAGTAGAAATTAAAAAGAAATATATTCGTATTCATAGTGTAACGATTTTTTAGTTCTCTTTTCATTAATTTTTAAATATTGTTATGCCCCATTCAGACTGCTATTTATGTTTATGTTTTAGCGCAGATCTAGTGGTTCTGAACCAAATCACATGTAAGCTTATGGGGATATCCTGTACATGCGCGGATTTAGTTTCATTAGCAAATTTTGTTTGATCGCTGCCAAAGTCTGATCTGGCCAAAGTTTCTTAACTAAAATTTACTTATGTTTTAAAAACAGCCAATTAGATCTTATTAAAATGAGATAGCGTTGTGTATCTGTTTTCATAAAAAAAAAAAACGTCAAATTTATAATATGTAAATGAACAGTTTGGAAGATAAAATAACTAGATAAAATTCTAAGTAGAGGTTTGGAGCCAGAGCAGTGGAGCAGCATAATTTTGTGTGAAAATATTGACTGCTTTATTTTTAGCAACATTTGAACATTTGAAAGTGGTCTAAGTCCATTTTATATCATATGGAGATATTTAAGGGTTTGTATTTGAATGGTTTGAAAAATATTGACGCTCATTTTATGTTTTTTTTAAATATTACATTGATTTAAGTTTATAATGTGATTATTATATTATTTTATTATCATTATATAATTAAATACGTAAATTAATATTGACAAAATGATCATAGTTTAGAAGGATTTTTTTGGGAACTGATTGTAGATAAAAAGCTCATAACAGATTTTGCATTCATTGTCTAACTTTTTATCAAAAATGTACTTACACCACTTTCAAAGAAAACGGCTCATTTGTCATTGGAAAAAATCGATAGATTTATTTTTTTTGTATTATATAAGTTAAAGCTTTGTTAAAAAAAGATTTTTACAATTTAAATCGGAGGGCTCGGTTGCGCAAAGTGTTGTTAAATGCTTTGTAAGTTAACCAATTCGTTAACTTGCCACCAGCCAATGAAACGGTTTGAAGAATTTGCAATCTAGTTAACTCATTGATTAAATAAACAATGTTTTGTATAACCGGGCATAAATATTTTTTGTTATTATTTGATTGTCTTTAAATTTGTTAATATTTAAGATATTTATGATTATTGTCTTACATTTATTTTGTTTGTAAAATGTTTCTTTTATTATATTACTTTGAAAATGTCAATAAAAATTAAATTACTATCTGTAAAACTTTGAAATTTAAAGATTTTTAAATTTCATCAGGAAAAAACTAGCATTATATAGATAGTAACTGTTATTCATAATATTTTTTACAATGTAATTATAAATATGAAATTTGTATTAACTTTGATAAATAAATGCTATTTTTTGACTACATTTTTTTTATATAAATAAGAAAAATAAATCAAATCCAAAAAACATTTGGGCGTACACGGCCTAGATTGTATAACTTTAATTTCTAGAAAAATTCAGTTTTTTGCCTTCATTCCTTTAGACATATCGAATTTTGTTCACTTAAGCTATTTTATAAATTCTAATAGGAAATTTCAAATGTTTCCAGGAAAAAGGATTCAATGAATCACGAAGAAGTCTTTCCTTCCGTAAATCAATGATATGATCTTTAATTCTTCTTCTATTACGGCAATTATTTAAATATCACAATAAAGCATAGACCGTGTCTTAAAATTTATAAATAATCTAAACAAGTAGTATAAACTTACAAATAAATTACATGTATATTTAGGTTTGTCAAAATATCGTAGGTACACAAAAAAATATTTGAAGCAGTAGAATTCGAAATTTACACCATCAGAAGAGCGGACAAAAACTGAAATCGTAGAAATTAAGTTATAAAACTGAGGCCCCAGTACACATACAAAAAAAAAATTAGAAACACAATAAAATTCAAAAATTGTTGTATCATGCCATCCCTATATATTAAATAATTTTGGTATATAAATTTGATATAAACAAAAATCTTTAAATACCTACCTGCAAATACCTTTAAAAATTTAATAACTATTTTTTTTCAAAAATACCAAATTTAGAAAAAATATTTTTCTTTTTATTCGTTTTATTATAAAAATTACATTAAATAATAGAAATACATATCCATATACAAAAAGACAAGCATATTAATAAAGATAAATTAATATTTAAATTCTTAATGTTATCAGAGAATCGTATATTTGAATATCTTAAATACTTTTGGAATATAAATAACCAGCTTCCAAGTTCTTTTCCTAATATTAACATTATTCTAATGGGGATTTCGATTACCGGATTTTAAAATATTCAAAACAATACAATGCAGACAAACAGTCCGCAATTTTCGTAAAATACATTGTCATTTATCAGCAAATGTATAATATTTTTGTCAGGCAAGTGTGCTTGCAAATTATTATCATTGACGAAAACAATTTCGTCAAAAAGTTTGTTCATACTTAAATTGAAAATTTATAATTATAGCTCATTCCCCAAGCCTAATAAACTAAATACAATTATTTATTCTATTATTATATGTCTAAATCAGTTGAGCGAAATACAGTAACCGAGATACATGGTTGTTGAGTATTAATAATAAAAAATTCGGTAAATGAATTAGCTCAACTTCATCTCGCTTTTTCACACCATTTCTTGATTTTATTATAGTGCCCTTACCTACTACCTTATATTGTAATATACTTATAATTTAGAACATTTTAGCGTAAATGTAGAACAATGTAATTATAAGACTCTCATACTAAAAGTAAGACGCTTGGTAATCCTATTTGGTACATAATCTTTCATTTGTATGTGATCGAATATGTACCTTTAAATGTATATTTTGTGCAAAATCTTTACCACATATTTCCCACTTTACGGTTTCTCCTTCGTGTGAATGCGAGTATGTCTCGTTAAGTTACTAGTACAATAAAAAGTTTTTTCGCACATTTTACATTTAAACGGTCTTTGTTGTTTCAAGTTTTAGCTGTTTGAATTCGTTAGATTGTGAAGCAAAACATGCGTTAAAGTTTTGCATTTTTAATAATTTTCAAATCACATTTATTAGAAGTTGTAAAAACACTATTTAGCGGTAAAAAATAGCAATTAAAATAGGTTTTAATTGTACAGAAACAATGTACTTAGCGTTTAATGTAATACAAGTATATGTAAAATTTTGACCCAAATCACTGAAATTAATTGGCATGAAAAATTTGTTTTATCCTGTGGCTATAATTAAACATTTTCAATTTAAGTATGAATAAACTTTTTACGAAATTGTGTTCGTCAATGATAATAATTTAAAAATTCTTGCAAGCACACTTGACTGACAAAAATATTATACATTTGCTGATAAATGACAATAAATTTTATCAAAATTACCGTGTGAGAATCCGGACTGTTTCTCTGCATTGCCGTATTTTGAATATTTTAAAACCTGGTAACCCTAATTCACAATAACTTTGTGTTATTAATGTCAATATTAGAAAAAGAACTTGGAAGTTAGATATTTCGATTCCAAAATTTTTTAAGATATTCAAATATACGATTTTCTGATAACATTAAGAATTGAAATATTAAGTTATCTTTATTAATAATATGCTTGTTCTTTCGTATATATTTATTTATATTTTGTAAGAGAATAATATGTATTTTTATTATCTAATGTATTTCATAATAAAACCTATAAAGAGAAATATATTTTTATCTAAATTTGGTATTTTAAAAAAAAAATAGGTAGGTATTTAGAGATTTTTGTTTATATCAAATTTATATACCAAAATAATTTAATATATAGCATGATACAATAATTTTTAAATTATATTGTGATTTTTATTTTTTTGTATGTGTACTGGGCCTTAGTTTTATAACTTAATTTCTACGATTTCAGGTTTTGCCCACTCTTCCTAAGGTGCGGATTTCGAATTCTACTGCTTCAAAGCAGTAGAATATGGTATATGTTTTTGTTTAATATTTTTTTGTGTTACTATGTTTTGACAAACCTAAATATACATGTAATTTATTTGTACGTTTATACTACTTGCTGCATATGTTAAACTATTTCTACATTACATTATTTATAAAACTATTTTAAGACACGATCTATGCTTTATTGTGATATTTAAATAATTGCCAACACGGTTTCGTTCTAACACGTTTCTGCTTACAACGCAGTCTTCTGCTTTTACGACTTTGACTGCAAGAAAAAAGTGGTATAGCGTTTGGTACGGTGTCTGTAACATTAGCAAAAAAAAGATGTATAGAAATCCTTTATATAGCCTCTAGATGACGAATCTGAACTTAGTTTATGTGGGTGTATGAATGTGCTTCGTCAGCTCGCTCGATCGGTCGTAAGTCAAAATTTTGTGGCCGCAACTCCTCCTAGACGGTTCAACCGATTTTAATGAAATTTTCAGGATAAATTTGTCTAGTACCCAAGATGGTCATGTGGTTTTGGTTTTTTCCAGTGATGCCAACTATCCGAGAAAAAAATTACTAAAATTTTTAAAAATTTATATTTGCTACGTTATTTATCCGATTTTGATCAAATTTTCAGAAAAAAATTCCTTAATGCTCCCATTAATTATATAATTTTATTAATATCCAGTGTTGCCAACTTTTCAAAAAAAATTACTAAAGTTTTAAAAAATTTATTATGGTCATGTTATTTAACCGATTTTACTCAAATTTTCACAAAAGATTCTCCTAGTATTCATATAATTTAACCTAGTAACTTTTTTAAAAACCTAGTAACTTTCTTAAAATCCTAGTAAATTTCCAAAAAACCCCAAAAACCTAGTAACTTTCTTAAAAACCTAGTAACTTTCTTAAAATCCTAGTAACCTTCCAAAAAACCCCAAAAACCTAGTAACTTTCTTAAAATCTTACTAACCTTCCAAAAAACCTAGTAACTTTCTTAAAATCTTACTAACCTTCCAAAAAACCTAGTAACTTTCTTAAAAACTTAGTAACCTAAACCAGAGATAAAATAACATTTGGTTGTCATGACAACAAGAAAGAGAAAGAAAGAGAGAGAGAGAGATAAAAACAGAAAGAAATAGAAAAAGAGAGAGAGATATAAAGAGAGATATGTATGATATAAACATAATGTGCATATTAGATGACAATAAAAATAGAAAAGATAGAGAGAGAGAGAGAGAGAGAGAGAGAGATATGTATTTTACTATTATTGAGTACATTTCACATTGTATATTTATAAAGGGCGCGCGCATGCGCGCGCCCCATAGAACAATAGGTAAAAGAACACAGTATATAAATATAAAAGTATTAAAAGTGCTTTAAATCATGTAAAATTGTTAAAGTCGCGCTTAAAATCATGCAAAATTGTTAAAATCGCCTGTGTGTGTGGGATGTTGTGTGTGTGTGTGTGTGATGTTGTGTGTATATGTGTGTGTGTGTGTGTGTGTGTGAGAGATATCGCATTCAAAAATTGAATATATGTATATGTCAATAAACATAGATAGCTATGGAAAAAAAAGAATCTCACTACCAAATTGATAAATGTCAAATTAATATATCGAAAAATGATAAAAATACCTTATCTACAACAATTCCACAGTAGAGTCTCACCGACCATCGTTTAACAGGTACGTTTAGCTACAATTTAATATGCGACAACATTCGATTCGCACCGTTTTACCGCCCGAAATTGCATTATAATTTCATGCGCACATAGCTCCGTTGTGTGTAGTTGTCTAACATGTTAGAGGAATGTAACAAAACAAGATCTGTAGAAATTCATCGAGCTATAAGAAGACTCAAATGTATAAAGTTTTGGAAAGCCACTGAATATCGCACATTTTTACTGTATCTTGGCCCTGTTGTATTAAAAGATTTTTTATATACTGAAGCTTATCAAAATTTTCTAACATTATTTTGTGCAGTTACAATAGTATCATGTAAAAGTTATTTGACATATATTCATGTAGCTGATTGTTTGTTTAAAGACTACATTGAACAGTTTAAACAAATTTATGGTATGGATTCTATAAGCAGCAACGTCCATAATGCAATTCATGTAGTTTGGTAACCTTACTGAAATTAGTACATATTCATTTGAAAACTTTCTTGGTAATATAAAATCATTAGTCCGTAACGGAAACCGACCACTATCACAAATAGCTAAGCGCGTAGTTGAATTATCTGTATTTAATACATTTACAAATTTAAACACAGTAAAAAATAACACACCTTTAGTTAAAAATGAAAAATCGCAGAAAAGCATCAATTACTTCAATGTGATAAAATTTTTAATAACGTTTACATTTCAAATGATTTTATGCTGTCTAATGATATCAAGAATAAATGGTTTATGATTAAAAACAACGATACTGTATCTATGATAAATGCCACTTATTTTGAAGGAAAAATTTATATTTATGGTTCTGCAATAAAAGAAAAGTCAGATTTTTTCGAATTACCTATTAAGTCATCTTATTTAAATATATATATAAATCTGATGGCAAAACAATTTTACCAAAATTGTATTCCTTGAACGAGATTAAAAGTAAAATGATATCCCTTAATTATAAAAACGAATTTGTATTTATGCCACTGATTCATACTCTAGATAACGAAATACTTATATAAACTTTTAAGAATATTTTAATTTATACAATAATAATAAATTTATTTAAACAAAAGTGTTATTAAATATACAAAATTATACAAAAAATAAAATAAGATATTTGTTATATAGAAATATAATGTAATACGTAACTAAATAAATAAAATAATATGTAAAATAGTATTAAAACTCGTCTTCTTCAGTTGTATTTTTTATATTAGTGTCATTTGCAGTGTATTAATAAATAAATTTAAAAGACTCGTACAGCTTACGGGCAGTTCATTTCTTTGCATGCTTTAACACTCTATTTTAAAAAAAAGCACAATTCTTTTTCATAGTGTGTCTATTATCTGTAAGTAAAATAACTTCGAAAAAACTCCCAATATTCCGTCAAATACTTGAAACGCCTTTTTCTCCGAACACAACACAACTGTCCGCACGAATCAGGGCCGTATTTAAGCATAGGCTACATAGGCTGCAGCCTATGGGCCCGCACCACAAAGGGGCCCGCACCACACGTTTCAAATTTAAAGTAAATAATTGTTTAATCAATAACCTTTTAAGTATTTTACTTAAATTTTCATAAAACAGAATAACCCGACTTGCAACCAGTGACAATACACTTCACTAGTACATACAGCTTCATTAGTACTAAGTGTTAGCGCAAAACCAATTAGTCATTAAGATTATTTGATATTTTCATTTCTAAGTTTATTATTTATTTTTTTAAATACCTACTCTATTTTAATTAAATAAATATAAGTAAAATTTACTTGTTTGTTACATTCCTTTTTTATCTTGCATTTTCCTAACATGTTTATTTAAAATTATAAAATCACAACCCCCCCCCCCCTCGTAAGGGCCCGCACCACAGGTTCAGCCTAGGGCCCTACAGATCCTAAATACGGCCCTGGCACGAATACTGCATCAAAACTTCGGATTTGAACATGTAGTCAACAACTTTATAGGCTGTTTTCAAACCATCTTCTACTTCAGTTCGACCACCAATTTGTGATAAAGATTCAACCTGCAACACAGTGTTTTTATATTATTAGCACAAAAATCAACAAATATGTACACAGCTATTTACCAATTGTATTCGAAATTCTTCGTTATTTCGAATTTGATCTTCTAATACGAATACATTAAAATAGATACATAAATATTTTACATAAAAAGTAAATTAGTTTTGCAATAATTTTTTTTGTTAAATAATACATGTTTAACTCATCTTTGTTACCCGTAATTTTTTTTGTAAAACTATTGAAATGTAGAATTTAATTAGCTTCAAGATAGAAGCGGTTTCATGTTAATCGATTGATTTGTTTCCGAGATATCATCGATTTTGTAAAAGTTGTTTTTTCGAGTTTGTATCGCGTTTAAGAGCTGCAGAGTTTTATATAAATATTACATCTTTGGGCATCTTTTTTACGTAAAACTTTTATTGTAAAATTGCAGAAACACCTTTTACAGTATGTACAATTTAATTAGCTTCAAAATAAACGTGAGTTCATATAAATCGATTGATTTGTTCCCGAGATATCATCGATTTTGTAAAACTTGTTTTTCGAGTTTATATCGCGTTGCAGAGTTTTGTCATAAATATTTCATATAATCAGATCGATTTTAAATTTTGCGTATACGTTCAAATAAGCCAATAAAAACCAGTTCACAGATATGTATATACCCCCTCCCCCCCTATCTCTCATAAAATTGTCAATTATCTACCTGTAAAAGCTCATAACGTCTCCTAATTTTTTTCAAGTACAGAGGTTTCTTGAAAACCAAAATCACGATAACGCATTGCAACAAAATTGTTTTATATATTAACAAACTGTTACGGATTAAAAAATAGGCTAGAATTATCGGTACCAGAATAAATCCGATTGAATGTGCACAATATAATAAATTTCTTACGTTTCTTAGCTTCAATCGGAAATATTGACTGAGAAGTGTTTCCGATTGTCTTAGAGCAAGCGACGATCCAAAATCTGGAAAAAATTCGTATTTATTTTTCATGAAATATTTATGG
Organism: Clivina fossor; assembly: GCA_963966155.1. Lineage (NCBI taxonomy): Eukaryota > Metazoa > Arthropoda > Insecta > Coleoptera > Carabidae > Clivina > Clivina fossor. Next base: position 1,809,686 of record OZ014567.1, read on the forward strand.
AATATTTGGTAATGAGCTAATTAGATAATGGTAAATTGTTAGTGGGCGTTATTTTTAGATTATTAATTTCTAAAGTAACATTATTAAATACAACCGATAAATGAATATTAATTATCAGTAGAATATAACGGATATGTACGATTGAGAGATATATTCTTTGTAGATAACAATATCTGTCGATAAAATGTTATTCTTAAAATTATATTTTAGAGTAAGCTATTTCTGGAATAGACTTTAAAAAAAATAAATAAAAGATAAATACAAAAAAAAGTTAACAGATTACGGCCTAGAGTCAACTAAAAGGCATTCTATTTTCAATTTCTACAAAATTGGTAGTACCTAACATTTTACTATAAAAAAAATCTGTAATTTTATTTTACCATTAAATATTCTGTATTTCTTAAATTATGTTAAAATTTCAGCTTGTATATTAATATTTGTAATAATTTATCAAAATAATAAGACAATTAGCACATATTTTGTGTAATTTAAAATTTTGATTGAAAATTTTTAAAAATTTATGTAATTATATCAACAATAATATTACAGAACTAAACAAATTTTAACTATTTATAGAAAATTTCTAACAACAAATTTACTAAAAGAGACTTTATTAAGAAAAAACTGTTTGTAGGTAAAATTATATAATTTTTTTAAAAGTGTAACACGTACAAACAATGTTAAAATGAAATTGTACTAATATTTTTTTTAACATAAAGATGCTATGCTTTTAATTTTATTATAATATTCGAATTAGTTGTTTATAATTTTGCGTAACAAAAATACTTTAAAAGAATAAATATCCTTTACTTAACAACAACCATAATGTATTGTTAGCTAACAATGTGATTACCTGTTATTGCATCAGCAAACATATAAAATAAAAGTCCCAAGCTATCTTTCATCGATAATCATTCGATTAAAAGTCCGGCACATGTTAAAAATATTCCGGTTGTTGTAACAAGTTGAGGCCAGGTACTTGTTGCGACAATTGTCCGGCTCCATGGATTAAATTAAATAAAATTATTTTCCAAACAAAAAATAAAAATATTGATAATAAATGCATATTTGACCGCAGAGACCGGAAAAGCGATAAAATGGTTATAGTATCCCGTTTTAATTCGGAATATTTAATATGTAACTACATTTAAAGTTACATATTCGATCACATACAAATGAAAGATTATGTACCAAATAGGATTAGCAAGCGTCTTACGCTTAGCAAGACAGTCTTATAATTACATTTATCTACATTTACGCTAAAATGTCCTGAATTATAAGTAGGTACATTACAATATAAGGTAGGTAATAAAATCAAGAAATGGTGTGAAAAAGCACAATGAAGTTGAGCTAATTCATTTACCGAATTTTTTATTATTATACTAAACAACCATGTATCTCGGTTACTGTTTTTTGCCCAATTGATTTAGATATATAATAATAGAATAAATAATTATATTTAGTTTTTTAGGCTTGAGGAATCAGCTATAATTATACATTTTCAATTTAAGTATGAACAAACTTTTTGACGAAATTGTTTTCGTCAATGATAATAATTTGCAAGCACACTTGCCTGACAAAAATATTATACATTTGCTGATAAATGACAATGTATTTTACGAAAATTGCGGACTGTTTGTCTGCATTGTATTGTTTTGAATATTTTAAAATCCGGTAATCGAAATCCCCATTAGAATAATGTTAATATTAGGAAAAGAACTTGGAAGCTGGTTATTTATATTCCAAAAGTATTTAAGATATTCAAATATACGATTTTCTGATAACATTTAAGAATTTAAATATTAATTTATCTTTATTAATATACTTGTCTTTTTGTATATATTTATTTATATTTTGTATATGGATATGTATTTCTATTATTTAATGTAATTTTTATAATAAAACGAATAAAAAAAAAATATTTTTTTCTAAATTTGGTATTTTTGAAAAAAAAAAGTTATTAAATTTTTAAAGGTTTTTGTAGGTAGGTATTTAAAGATTTTTGTTTATATCAAATTTATATACCAAAATGATTTAATATATAAGGATGGCATGATACAACAATTTTTGAATTTTATTGTGTTTCTTAATTTTCTTTTTGTATGTGTACTGGGGCCTCAGTTTTATAACTTAATTTCTACGATTTCAGTTTTTGTCCGCTCTTCTGATGGTGTAAATTTCGAATTCTACTGCTTCAAATATTTTTTGCGTACGATGTTTTGACAAACCTAAATATACATGTAATTTATTTGTAAGTTTATACTACTTGTTTTATATATTAAGAGGATAGACTGCTTCAAAAATAAATCCAAAAAAATGACTTTAGTATATAAAGTTTTATGTCTATACTATTGAAAATAAACACTTCAAACTTTTTATGAACAAAGTAGGAAACTGTCTCTAGGGTGTCACGTTTTCACAATATTGTTTTAGTTGATAGTTGTATAAATAAAAATTCACAAATATTGTAAATTTCACGTTTTTTTGTGTTCAATTTTTATAGACTTTTACTTAAAAAAGAAACAAAATATTGTAGTGACCCTATTCATTTTTACAAAAATATTATATTAATAAAAAATATGTATGTGTAATTTTAACAGAAAGTGCATATTTTGCAAAAAATAAATTGCAAAATTTAGTTAATTTTACGCATCGGAGATGTCGCTACCAGTAGTGCTCTGCTAGATGTGATTAAGTTCCGCCTACTTAACAAAATTTGCACGGGGTAAGACGGGGATACGGGTTACAACGAAAAATAAACACAGCTATTTTGTCTGGTATATTTGCTAACATAAAGAAAAGCCCCAGCCATCGCCATACTATATGACAAGACAATATAAATTTTATATTAGTTGGTGATATCGGAGTTTTTTTTTCACATTCAATGAAATTACTATTTGTTATGTTAATAAAAAAAATATGGTTAATATTTTTTCTCTAATAATTACAAAAAATAAGTAAATTTAATTTAATTTTTCAGAAAGATTTATTTTCTACAATAACAATTTTATTATTACTATTTCCATTGCAAAGAAAAGTGTTATAGTGCCTAGTACGGTGTCTATAACTGTAATTTTCACATATAAATATATAAAAAAATTCATATAGCCTATAGATGACAAATCTGAACTTAGTTTTTGAGGGTGTATGTGTATGCGTCACTCAAGTTTTGTCACCGCAACTTCTCCTAGACTATACGTACGATTTGAATCAAATTTTCAAGATAGGATAGAATAGGATAAGATAGCATAAGATGGTCCTAAAAATTTATTATTATTTTTTTGCAATGTTGCCAATTTTTTTTTGATAAAAAAATTACTAGTTTTTAAAAATTCATTTTGGCTAGACTGTTTATCGGAAATAAAATTTTATGAAAAATTTTCCTGGTGCCTGCAAAAATTATATTATTTTATTTTTTTCAGAGAAAAAAAAATAACTAATATATTTCAAATTTTATGAGAGTACTGTTTATCTGAAATCAATAAAATTTTCAAGAAAGATTGTTTTAGAGCCTACAACAAAAAAACAGATAAAACAGATTTTTGTATTAGAATTTAATAATTTAATTTATATTAAATCAATATCAGGATATTTGAGTTATATTGTTCAAATAAATGATTATAAAATAAGTTTGGATTATTGTATAAATTTTACAATAATCAAACACAATAACAATAAAATATTTTGTTTTTGTTTTTAACTCATCAATAGAAAAATTCACATGTTGCACGTATTATACAGTCAAAATTTGTTAATAATTATTATAATAATTATTTCAACATGGGTACAGAATAATATGTATACATATAAATTAGTCATTATTTTTAAATTACTTTAATATATTTTCAACAATATTTGTTGTATTATTATAACTTTACTTTTAAGTTAACATGAATTACAGGAAAACAAATTTTCATCAATTTTGTATACCTAGAAAACGTTATAAAAGGTTTTAAATTTTACAATACCAAACAAGCAAAAATATTTGGTAAATAATTGGTAAAACCATATATTATTAATTGTAAGTTTCAAGAAATCATTATGGTGATTATATTTTGTACTTGTAAATAGTAGGTATATTTAAATTTTATTGATAAGCCTCTAGTTTAGCTTGATGGGGTTCAAGTGTCAGCCTATTCAGTCTAATGGTAAATCCAATAAAGTTATATTCAACTGAACAGAACCTCATTATGTAAATCGTACCCAGAACATTACAGTTACGTTGCTGTTTTCATAACAAGAATTTAGGGTAAAATAGGGTAGAGTAGGGCAGAGCAGAGTAGGGTTTACAACTTTATTTCTATTGGTCCATTACAAATCCTACTTTTTAAAATTTTTACAAAATTTATTATCTAGTAAAATTTAAATAATTATTCTCTTTCTGACAGTAGTAGTGTGTAGTGCATTAAGTATTTGAAAGTTTGAGTGTTTTGTGTTTAATTTTTTTTTTACATTTTTATTATGGCAAAAGGTGATAGAAATTTAAAACGTAAACCGCGATTGTCAACACGACGAAAATCAATGAAATTAAGATTACGACGTGTGCAACAATCTAGAGGGATGACAGTGAAAGAATCAATTGATAATAATGCAGCTGTTTCTTTTGCTAGTGATATCAGTGATGAATTTGCTGTTAAAGCTACAAAAATATTTTCAAGGTACATTTAGTTTTTAACTAATATATTATATATATATATAAATATATAATAAATATGTAAATATATTTTTACAGTATTTCTCAAAGAGATTTAGAAGAAGCTGGTTGCAGCTCTTTAGCAAATGAAAATATTTCTACAGTTACCGATACTCAAAGGTAAATAAAAAATTGACTTATTGTTTTAATTATTTATAAACAGTTTACCATTATAAATGTTTTTATTTTCATAATAATATAAAACCATCAACTTTTGAACTTTGCTGCAGTAGAATTCAGTCAGTAAATATTTTAGTTTTTTGGATTTCATTAAAAATATTACAATAATTTTTTTAAATTAAATTTAATGATTAAATATGTCTAGTTTGTGGATTTCATATATATATATATACATATATATATATATATACATATATATATATATATATATATATATATATATATATATATTGAGAAAATTTTTTATATAACGGGATACGGTATTTGATTGACTAGGTTATTAAAATGCAAGCATTTAATTATCTATCAATTTATTGAGAATCCTATATTTCGCCACACATTTGTGGCTTCTTCAGGGAAGCACTGAAATTGTTATTTTAAAATTAACAATCGTTAAAACCAGAACAATACAATTTATGTTAACTATATTGTAACGTGAATTTGAATTCGTGTCGGGGCTGTTTGAACAGTATTGGAAATGTATTAAATAATTACCACCATATTTGCGATTGTATATTTGACTAGCATTTATTTACAACAATACTTAAACACTAAATAACAATAACTGTACAACAACAATGGTTAGCCGAGCGGAGCTAAACAAACAATTAGACTATTTACAATACTTATAATTAATCTTACACCTATCGGACTGACATTAACACAACTTATAAACTAACACCATATTCACTTATACTTGTACACATTTATATTCACATTATTTATATCACTATTTATATCACACTATTATTTATTTAACCGAGCTATCGCCAATTAACCCAATAACATTACCAGGTCAATTACTACGACCCAACTAGGATCGCTCTCTGACGATATCTCACTGAGCCATCACCTTTCGGCCCAACTAGACCGACTACCACGACACAACCATGTCGCTTATTTCATGAAGACTGATCTCTCCCGTTACTCGTAGCGCCTTATATGCTGCAACCAATCCTTCTCGAAAGCTTGTAGAACAATCTAGAAGCCTAATGGAACCTTTGCACACATACATGCATACACAGCGCACACCGACATTACGTCATCACATAAACAGAATGTGTAAACACATTCCTTACGCGTGACTCACCGCATGCACACACACACACATGTAAGCACGCATACACACACGCAAACATAATCACTCTTATGCAATCTTATATAGAACTTCATTTTGTTACACTATATATATTGCTAGCATGTGCCGTTTGGGCGCTAGAATTTTTTTAAAATGTTTTTTAGAATTTTCAATAATGTTTCCTGCTAAATCAGTACGAGTAAGAAAAAAAAGTTACTTAGCTATTATGTAGCTAATTTTTTTCTCTACTTTATTGAATTTTTTCAGATTTTTTTGAGCAAATTTGAAAAAAAGTTATATTTTAAAAAAATTCAAAATAAGACTTTTTTCAAAATTTCCTCAAAAAAATCTGAAAAAAAATCAGTAAAATAGAAAAAAAATTAGCTACATAATAACTAAGTAACTTTTTTTTCTAACTTATACTGATTTAGCAAGAAAAATTATTGAAAATTCTAAAAAACATTTAAAAAAAATTTCTAGCGCTCAAACGGCACATACTAGCAAGTTAAAAGTAGAACCAAATTATAGAACTTTTTATTCCCTATCGAAAAGTATTCTAAATAGTCCTCCGAATTTTACTTCAGAAAGTAGTATTCTGCATATTATCGAAATCCCATGTTATTGCCCTATATCAACCAAGCGAACGTCGGCGGGTGTATTTTGGGCACCAAATACCCTTCTTTACCTGGACCAACGAAAAGGTCCGTTAAAGATACATGTATTTTCGGCACCAGCAACATTCAGGTAATGAACTAGGATACAGGTACTCGAGACACCTGGCTTCACTGTTTTAAATATCCAGTAATTTAGTACAGTTACGACAATTCCACTGCACACATCGATAAATAGTTCATAAAAGAAATTTCATTCGCGTTTATAAAATGGAGCCAATCTTAATAAAAAGTACACGTGATAAGGATTTACTTCTTTTAGATAATTATACTTATGCCAAGGGGAAAGTTTTGAAAAGTGGAGAAGTTTTTTGGAGGTGTATTAAAATTTTTTTTAAATGTACAGCTAAAGTGTTCACTGTGGGTTCGGAGCTAACAATATCCAGAAGTGAATTAGTACACAACCACGAAGTCCGCATTTTTTAGACCCGCTCATATTCTTTGACTCGGACTGTTGTCCTATTTTTCTTTGACATGGACTGTTGTCCTATTTTTTTCGATGTTAGTTATAGTTTTTCTAATATAAGCTTCTATATTGCTTTGACAAGGACTTTTGTCCACATTTTTTAAACACACCAGGATGTTATATTCAATTTATGAATTATAACATAACTCTGCCAGTCCTAAGTCTGGATAAAGTGTGAAGGGAAAATGCACAAAATATATTTACTAATAAAATAATAAAGTTTCAGTGCCGAAATTACATATATAATTAACACGAACCCTTAGCTCTGGTGCCGAGATTACATATAGGATTAAGCAATCTACCTGCTTGGTGCCGAAATTACATCCGCCCGCGAACGTACATCCTGTATATAATATAATTTAATTAATTATAATATTTAAGTTATGAATAGGTTGAAAATGTTTCGACAATATATTGAAAGGATCACAAAATGATTATAAATTAATATTATTAATCTATGTGAATGAAACTTATTTTTTAATGTCAAAATATTACTGTATTATTTTAGTTGTATGTATGTTTTCCAAGAAAATATATAATTATATAAATGGATTCTTATTTTTTATTATATATATGAAACCCAGATGTATATTAAACATTATTTAATATTATATATTGTAAATAAATAAATGAAAAATTTATGTCATCTGACGGGAACAAATATATACATGTGTTTATGTGTGTGTGTATTTGTTTTAGCTAATAATACAGTTTTATTAATTTTAGGCAAGTATATCATATTTCTATATATGCAAATATATTTATTTATAATTGATAAGTTGTTTTTGTTTTGTTTTTATAGCCATTAAAATTAACTTATAATATTTTACATATTTGTTAGACTAAATTTGAATATGAACAGAAATACATAAGTTATATTATTGTTTTCAGTTACGAAGTTATGTTTTTAATTATACTATTACATTTTTATTTATTATTTTACAATATTATATTTTAAGTATTTAAAATTTAAAGTACAGAAAACAGTTTGATATATATTTTAAATTTTATATTTAAATCAATGTAAACAATAGAAAAATCAATATGAAAAACACGTAATTTAATAAAGTTCAACAACGATTATTTAAAAAATGCAATAATTAAAAAAAAAACGATGGGACAGTATGTAGACACAGATATTTGCTTTTACGTGATATAATTTTCTTTATTTTATGTTAGTGTATGAGTAATAGCACTTTAAAATTATGATTTCTGCATTTCGAGAATTTTCAAAATCCTGTGATTGTTCTAGTGCTTAAAAAAAATAATTTATAATTGAAGGCCCGGATCTAATAACGCGACATGCGCTCGAAACTTGACCCAGGTATAGGAAAAAATAAAAAAAAAATTTAGTTATCAGAAATTAATTTTAAAAAATATCATCGCGTAGAGCATTTAAATACACATTGATTTTTATAAAAAAAAATTTTAATCCGACATTTTTATTCCAAGAAAAAAAATAAAAACTTTTTTTTTTGTTGCACTATTTCAAACTAAATTCAATGTTTTTTAAAATTAAAATCGCAATAAATGATTTTAAATATTAACAAAACTGGCAGATTTTTTCTGAAATGCACTCAGAATTACTTAGCGATTCTGATGGTTACACTGACATATATAAGTAACGATAATTTGTTACTAAAAATTTAATGTAAACAAAAAAGCATAAAAAAGCACGTTTTTCTAGCTTCGGATTGAAAAAGTGAGTGACGAAATTTGCGATACGAATAAGGTTCAGTGAGAAAATTGTTTGTTAATATGTAAGAAAGTTTTGTGTAAAGTTGCAAGTCAATTGGTTGAACATTTTTAAAGATACAACGATTTGAATCTGAAATAAATGTCTCGCCCGCGACATCCAACGCAGTTAGCAAAACTATAAAATTGTAGATTTTTCAGTAGCCAATCACATTGTAGATACAGTCTAGTAAAGTCCAGCCTACTTGTTACCCGCCACCGCACGCTGGCGCCCCTCAGAAACTTAAAGATTGACAGTTTATGCTCTTAAGCTATTTCTATTTAGATTATTTATAAATCTATTTTAAGACACGGTCTATGTTTTATTGTAATATTTAAATAATTGCCGTAATAGAAGAAGAATTAAAGATCATATCATTGATTTACGGAAGGAAAGACTTCTTCGTGATACGTTGAGTCCTTTTTCCTGGAAAAATTTGAAATTTCCGATTAGAATTTTTAAAATAACTTAAGTGAACAAAACTCGATATGTCTATAGGAACGAAGGCAAAAAACTGAATTTTTCTAGAAATTAAAGTTATACAATCTAGGCCGTGTACGCCCAAATGTTTTTTGGATTTGATTTATTTTTCTTATTTATATAAAAAAAATTTAGTCAAAAAAAAGCATTTATTTATCAAAGTTTATACAAATTTCATATTTATAATTACATTGTAAAAAATATTATGAATAACAGTTACTATCTATATAATGCTAGTTTTTTCCTGATGAAATCTAAAAATCTTTAAATTTCAAGTTTTACAGATAGTAATTTCATTCTATTGACATTTTCAAAGCAATATAATAAAAGAAACATTTTACATACAAAATAAATGTAAGACAATAATCATAAATATCTTAAAAATTAACAAATTTAAAGACAATCAGATAATAACAAAAAATACTTAGGCCCGGTTATACAAAACATTGTTTATTTAATCAATGAGTTAACTAGATTGCAAATTCTTCAAACCGTTTCATTGATTGGTGGCAAGTTAACGAATTGGTTAACTTACAAAGCATTTAACAACGCTTTGTGCAACCGAGCCGTCAGAGTTTTGGAGCAGCCCAAATTTTTAATTGTTTCAGTTCCGCTCCAACTCTGCGTTCCGATTTAAATTGTAAAAATTTTTTTTTAACGAAGCTTTAACTTATACAATACAAAAAAAAAATGAAATCTATCGATTTTTTCCAATGACAAATGAGCCGTTTTCTTTGAAAGTGGTGTAAGTACATTTTTGATAAAAAGTTAGACAATGAATGCAAAATCTGTTATGAGCTTTTTATCTACAATCAGTTCCCAAAAGAATCCTTCAAAATTTTCATCATTTTGTCAATATTAATTTACGTAGTTAATGATATAATGATAATATAATATAATGATCACATTATAAACTTAAATCAATGTAATATTTTAAAAAAACATAAAATGAGCGTCAATATTTTTCAAACCATTCAAATACAAACTCTTAAATATCTCCATATAATATAAAATGGACTTATGTTGCTAAAAATAAAGCAGTGGAGCAGTCAATATTTTCACACAAAATTATGCTGCTCCACTGCTCTGGCTCCAAACCTCTACTTAGAATTTTATCTAGTTATTTTATCTTTCAAACTGTTCATTTACATATTATAAATTTGACGTTTCTTTTATGAAAACAGATACACAACGCTATCTCATTTTAATAAGATCTGATTGGCTGTTTTTAAAACATAAGTAAATTTTAGTTAAGAAACTTTGGCCAGATCAGACTTTGGCAGCGATCAAACAAAATTTGCTAATGAAACTAAATCCGCGCATGTAGAGAATATCCCCATAAGCTTACATGTGATTTGGTTCAGAACCACTAGATCTGCGCTAAAACATAACACTGATTTCGCTAGCGAAACAGCAGTCTGAATGGGCATAAGAATATTTAAAAATTAATCATTAATAAAAAGAGAACTACAAAATCGTTACACTACGAATACGAATATCTTTCTTTTTAATTTCTACTCTAAGGAAAAGTTTTCTATTTTGCATTCAACCGGTTTCTCCCTTGCATGAGAACGGATATGTTTCCGTAAGTCTGAACTATGAACAAAAGTTTTCTCACATATTTCGCATTTATAAGATTTCTCATTTGTATGAGAACGGATATGTCTATTTAAGTTTCCTCTTGAGTAAAAGTTTTCTCACATATTTCGCATTTATAAGGTCTTTCATTTGAATGAGAACGGATATGTCTTTTTAAGTTTCCTCTTTGAATAAAAGTTTTCTCACATATTTCGCATTTATAAGGTCTCTCATTTGTATGTGTACGTAAATGGCTTTGCAAATGTTCATTTCGAGTAAAAGATTTCTCACATATTTCGCATTTATAAGGTCTCTCATTTGTATGTGTACGTAAATGCCGTTTTAAATCATCACTTCGAGTAAAAGTTTTCCCACATATTTCGCACTTATAAGGTCTTTCATTTGAATGAGAAAGGATATGTATTTTTAAGCATCTACTCCGAGTAAAAGTTTTCTCACATAATGTACATTTATGAGATTCACTTTTCTTTGCAGATTTATCATTTTTTTTTGAGCTGAAAATAATATTTTTATTTGAAGTTGTACTAGCTTGACAACGTTTTATATCGGTTTCATTCTCAAAATCAGAATATTCTTCCTTAATTATTAATTCTGAATGTAAATCTAAAGATTCTGATTTCAAACTTTCTTCAAATTTAATATTTGTATCATTTTCCAAATCCACTTCAATGTTCTCTTCTTTAATAGCTTCTTCTTTCATACAAACAGCATCAAAATTTCTATTATTTTGTGATTCTAAACTTTCTTCAACTTTAATGTTTGTATCAGTTTCCAATTCTAGTTTAATGTATTCTTCATCAATAGTCTCTTCTTTAATTTTGTTTATCATAACTTCACTATTTTGCGATTGTTGTTTTGCATATAGCTTGAAAATTTCTTGGGATTGAAAACATTTTTCTACAAATTTATACGTTTCATTTAATCGAACCGAACAAATTGAGCAAATACAATCCGATAACTTCTCAGTACATTCCAGCTAAAAATATATATTAAAATTACATTATATATGATATAATAAAAATTTCTAATTTAAAAAAGGAGCTTAATAAAGAAACATATTTCCATTAATAACACCAAGTCACTAGCATATTTAACTAATATTTGATTTATTTGAGAGATCTAAATCCCACTATAAGCTGTGTGGGTACGTTACTTGGTTATGGAGTAACAATTAAAAATACAAAACAAAATTTTTATTAGCCTAAACACAACCAACAACATTTTCCTCATAATAGCTATTCCCAACTACTCTTTCAGAAACAAATTTTAGTTTTACATGTTGTAATAATTAATAAACTTATTATAAATAAAGCTAATAAAATAATTGTTTTATGTAATTTTTATTGTAAATGTACATGTATTCAAATTACAACTTATTTTATATAAATTCCAATTAAACAAAACCAACAAAGGTACTAAAATTCAAAATACTGTAAATTAGGTTAGGTTAAATGTTGTCTGTTCTCAAAAATTATGGAAGAGACAATAAATAAATGATTATTTATCAATTTATATAATTTATTTTCGTGGATCTGATTAAAGATAGTATTTTACTTACAATTTCCGATGCAATGGTTTTCAATTTGTATGATAACAACACATTATCGGAATCCATTGTAGTTAAACTAAATGTTATATTATCACCACCAGCACATAATCGACAAAGTGTTTCATCTAAATGTTGTTTTAATATTATCTGAGAATCGATACATTGTTTTATAAATTTATAAGCTTCATTCAATCGAACAGAGCAAATCGTACAAATACAATTCGGTAATTTGATCTTGCAATCTACCTAAAATAAGAAAAGTAAAAGATTCAGAAACAATAATATATATTACAATCAAAACAAATTATTTCATTCTTACAATTTCTGGCATAATTGCTTCCAATTTATCCACAAAACGTTTGCCATCTGAATCCAGATCAAGTATAGTGAACAATACATTTTTGTCACTTATACATAATTGACAATGGTGCATAAAACTATTCATGATTAAAATTAAATGTTCTACCAAAAAAAGCTTCTTATAAAAAGTAAAATATAAAAATATTGTATTTGATGGTATTAGTGGTTAACTTATAAAAATTTGACACGAATCCAGTTGGCCAGATGAATTTTGTGTAAAATTACTATAGTATAAGAAAAAGAAGAAATAGCTCCGTATTTAATTTTACAATTTTTTCCTTAATTGCTACTTGATTCAGGTTCTAGCGATTTGTCTAAATAAAATTTAAATAAAAGAAAAAAAAAATAGAAAGATAAATAATCAATCTGCAGCTAAAGTCAATAAAGTTGAATGAACTTTACCTACAGGACCAGGAAGAGAGTTCAACACTTGAATATTTTTCTCTTGAAAAGTAAAACACAAGAATTGTAAAACCTAAGTCTTGTAAAACACAAGAATGATTTTTATCTTGAATGTTGACCTTGAAAATGCTATGAACAAAAGAACGCACCTGTATTTATAATCGTTCCTACCAGATGTCGCGCTAGCTGGTTATCCCACAAATTTAAAGAACGTCTTACAACATTAAAATTAATTTTGTAAAATAATATTTGACAGTTATGTTAATCTATTTGAGAATTATTTAACTTAAAATAAATAATTATATTAATCCGAATAATACATTGTGACAAGAAATAAACCAAAAGGCCACTTTTAGTGGTCATTCTTGTTAAATAATTATTTATAGAAATTTTAAATTAGTAAAATAAATGTAAAATATTAATAAGGAAATAAAAACTAATTTTTGAAATAAATTATAAAATTTATTTTTATAAAAACAATAAAAACCCAGAGATCTATGAATATTTGACAGCAGTTTGACAGTTCAAATGTTTGATTGAAGTTTGTAAATACAAATATGATCATAGACCTATAATATTTAAAATGTGAAAACAAAATAAGAAGAATAAAGCGATTATTAGTTTCATTTTAATTAAAAAAATGTAAATCATGAAATTGATCGAAGAAGTGCGATTATATGGGTTAACCAAAAATAAATGTAATTCTTTAGCTAAAATGTAATTTGTAAAAATTATTTACATAAAAATATGAAGTATACTATTAATTTGTAAAGTTTTTAAATATTCTAGAAAGGCATGTTACTGGATAATCCGCTGCAGACTTTTCCACTAACCTTACAATCTGAGATTGCTGCTGCTGCTGCTGAAGATGAAATTGTTTTGGACATTGGAAATGTTATCTATTAGATGTATATAAACTAATAATACATATTTTATTATAATGTACAATAACATTTGTTATTATTATATATCATTTAAATAAAATCATATCATGAAAAATAGATTAAAAAGAAAGCAACCAAATATTAACTGTTTTACTTTGGTAATAGCCAAATTTTCCCTTGTTGATTTATTCAGAGTATTCTGTTCATCCAATATGGATTGGTAGTCACAGAATATTTACAAATAAAAGCTGTACTTCATTTAAGTTACATTGTCTTACATATGTAATCGATCTGTATTTTCAAAGCTACAATCCCTTCATTCCATTTCCATAATAAAAAAGTGTATAAATTTTATTTTAGCTTGTTCATTTTTTTTGCATCTTATTGGCGTGTTCAAGCCATTGGTTTAATAATGCTTGCATATTTGCATTTTTGGTACAAGATTGATAGTTGATCTTTATTCTATTATACCACAAAATCTATTAGCTGAAATATAAACAAAAAAATATATATAAATATTCTTTTACGTTAGAATATATGTAAAATACATCGCTATACTCTATTTATTTTAAGAAGACAGACAGGCAGAAGATAGGAGCTATTTTTCCTTGCTTGTAATTGGTTAAAATTGTGGGCAAGTTTACTCTGTAGAAGAATAAATTTCTATCTCAACTTTTTCTATTTGTCTCTGTTGTTTGAATCCAAATTTATAAGCATATGCGTAGAAACGAAAGTTTATAGTGGATATATTGCTAGCGTATTTTTTGATTATTAACACGGAAACAGAAGTTTAAATAATGTTAAAATATAAAAGTTAGTGAATAAATATATTTAAAAATAATTTTGAAAGTATATATTAAGAGAAATGTTTTAAAATTAAGTAGTTTTAAAATGAATTAATGTTCGTACGCCTCTGGTAGCGAACACAACAGAAATATCGCGCATGTGCAATGTTACGTTCAGAACATTGTTTGGTTGTTTTTGTAAATAAAAATTATCGAAAACTATTGTCATTTTACATATTTTCTTAAAATATTGCAGTGTTGGAAATTATATCTCTATTCGAATAATAATATAATAAAAGTAGTAGTATTTCACTGTGCTAATGTACGCACATTGTGAATAACGAAATTTGCAAAAATATATGTTATACTATAATATTTAATTTTATTTTTATAACAAGTTGCACTATAGGAAATATAATTATGTACTTTATTCTATACTTACTGTATGTTTGTTATTGTTATACTTTTTCATGCGGGTTTTATAAATTAACATTTAGGTCATAAACACATAAGTTTTATTTATATTTCACAAAAATATAATTTGAAAGTTGTATAGGCATTTTATATATAATTTAATAAACTCAAATTATAATAATATTATTATTTTCATATAAATAAAAGACAAATTTAAAAAAAAAACATTTCTATTTAATTTTAAATAAATGATAAAATAAAAATTATATTAAAAAGTTATAATATATCAAAACAAATGTGAAAAATAATCATATCTGTTTTCTTATTTTGATTGGAAAATAAATATAAACAAATAATAGTT
The DNA here is from genome assembly GCA_963966155.1 of Clivina fossor. Lineage (NCBI taxonomy): Eukaryota > Metazoa > Arthropoda > Insecta > Coleoptera > Carabidae > Clivina > Clivina fossor. The sequence goes on from OZ014567.1 coordinate 1,825,343, forward strand.
ATTTTTTCATTAAAATAGATGTTTTATATTTTTATTTAGTATTTTCTACATAACTAACGAAAATTATTATGAAAATAAATAGATTTTTCAGATAAGACAAAAATAATACCGCTTGATACGGACTTCGCTTACCAGTGCATACATAGGCAACACAACCAACACGGTTGTGTTGCCTATGTATGCATTAGTAATTTCGGTAGAATAGTCAGCACCCTCTGGGCGGATTTGATTCACACAAATTTACCCCAACTTTTCCTCTTAAGTCTTATTCAGACTGCTGTTTTAGTTTTATGCAGAAGCACAACAATTTCATCAATCCAAACAACGCCTGACACATTTTTAATTTTTACGTCAAATATTTGTTAGTATTTTGATTAATCAGCTCTTGTGTTTGTGCGTAAAACTAAAACGGTAGTCTGAATTAGATTTTATGTACAATAATATTTTTTAATTTCTATAAAAATCAACATGAAATTTGATAATTTATAACACAACATGAAATGATAATAAACTTTGCTTATGCGTTCCTAATATAAATTGAAATTTTTAGTCTTCATTGTGACAAGAAGATAACAGTTTGTTAATATTCTAATGTAAGGATAACAGCATTTGCCCAAATCAATTTTATATATTTTTTCAATTTATATTAATATTATTATTAATAAATATATAAAATATATTAAATATTATTTATAATAAAATTAATAAATTAATAAATAAATCAATACTATTATGTAATAATAGTTAATAAGTATTAATAAGTTGTTTTTACCTAATTTAATAATATGAATAAATTTTTTTTTTATTCCTTTATATTTGGTTTAATTATGTAAGTAAAGTCAATAAATATTGAAAGAAGTTTATTGACTTTATTATTTATAAGCGTATTAAACCGCACTGCATTTATTTACAAACTAAATAAAGATTATATGAGACAAATATTTTGGAAAAATAATATTCAGACAAGTAGGAAAAATGAATTGTATATAAAAAAAATTAAGAATATAATTTTTTTTTAATTACTTTTTCAAAATGCTGCAATAAGGAAGTCAATCAAATCAAAATTACGTTATTAAACAGGAAAAATATATTATATTTAAATTTTTACACACACACACATGTACATAAAAAATAAATTTGTTATACAATATAAAGAACATTGGTAAATATACAATATATATTATATAAAATATGATAAACATAACAAATATTATTTATTAATTATTATAATTTATTTTTTGCGATCTTTATTTTTGATGGAAATTTTTAAACGTTAAATCTTGAATTTGTAGAAATTTCTGGGCTGATATACCGTGGTTGATCTATTTTCGTTGCAGACGTTTTGCCATACATCGTAGATGTCATTCTCAGGGCTTGGTGAGGAATGACAGTTTTTGCCCCGCAATCTGGTATATATACATCTACCTCCACCATTCGCTATAGGTGTGAGTACGCCATTGGCCAATTCTTAATGAGCTGGCTACACTGCAAAACAAAAAACAAAATGTTTTCAACATTTACTACTTACATGATTTCTAATCGGTGTTAATTAGTGATTTTTGACCAGTCGGTACGTTGAGTATTTGTGTAACTTTACATGACTCATTATGACTTTATCTTTTGCTACTGATGATGAAAGCCTAGCATTCGAAATATGTATATGTGCTCTTTTATAAATGTTATTGTTTGTAGTTTTTAGAAAAATTTATTTATTTTATTAAATTTTCGCGACAGTTAGATCATATTCTAATTTATTATAAATTTGTTTATTTATAAATCTATAATTTATATAATATATGACTTTTGATTAAATTTCTCAATAGCTTTTAAAAACAGTGGCGCAGCCAGAAACTTGCCAGAAACATACATACATACACAATCACGCCATGTACCCAAAAGGGTGTAGCACAAATTCTTTTCATCATCCCGAAATCAGTCGTCTCCAAACATTCCTATCCAGCACAAGCAACTTTCGCTTCATCCACTTTCATAATTCCTCTCTCATACATGCTCACTTCTATTTCTGCTACTTGAAAATTTTCGCACACGCAAGCCACCCTCTCAATCATACCACTCCAACTACTCATCGGACTGATCCACTGGGCAAACGTATACCATCAAAATCATTCAAATAAATCTTTTTAACAGCAAACGTTCATTAGACGCATTCGCTCAACATGTCTCCGAACCATCTTAACTGACTAACACCAACTTTTGCTACAACATTTTTCTCGAATTTCACACTTATCTATTTCGTACTCGATCTCTCCTATTTACACCACATACCCCACGTAAAAATCTCATTTTCAAAGCAGTCATTTTCCGTTTATACTTTTACAACTAAACCCAACATTCAATACTATACATCAACGTAGGCACCTAAACTCCATTGCATATACACAAACGGGCTTTTTTGGAAATATTTACATTCCTAGCAAACAAATGATATAATATTAATCAATAAAGATAATACTATAATTTGTATAAAAAATAAAGAGCAATAAAAATTAATTTCAATTTCCGATGCAATAGTTTCCAATTTATATGATAACAATATGTTATCCGAATCCATTGTACTTAAAGTAAATGTTATATTATCACCACCAGCACATAATCGACAACCTTCTTCATTTAAATGTTGTTTTAATATTATTTGAGAATCAAAACATTGTTTTATAAATGTATAAGCATCATTCAGCCGAACAGCGCAAATTGTACAAATACCATTCGGTAATTGGATCTTGCAATTTACATAAAAAGAAATAAAAGATTCAGAAATAATAATTTATATTACAATCAAAACAAATTATTTCATTCTTACAATTTCTGGCATAATTGCTTCCAAAATCTACGAAACGTTTGCCATCTGAATCCAGATTAAGTATAGTGAATAATGCATTTCCATCACTCGTACATAATTGACAAAGTTGCATAAAACCACTCATGATTAAAAATAAATTTTCTACCAAACAAACTTCATACAATAAGTAAAACATAAAAATATTTTATTTGATAGTATTAGAGGTTAACTTAGGAAAATCTGACAGAAATCCAGTTGGCCAGATGAATTTTGTGTAATATTTCTAGTATACAAAGAAGAATAAAAAGCATCCTATTTTAGTTAAACGCACCCACAGAAATAGTGGACAATATATTTATATCATTTGTACATAAATGACAATGTTGCAAAAAACTATTTATGATTACAAATAAATATTCTAGCAAAGAAAGATTTTCACTATAAGTAAAATCTAAAAATATTATATTTGACAGTATTCCAGGTTGACTTACAAAAATATGTTACAAATACAGTTGGCCAGCAAAATTTTGGGTAATGTTTGATGTATAAGAAAAAGAAGAATTGATTATATATTTTCAAATACATGTTGAAATTAGAAAACAATATTTCAGATACCATTTAAATTTTGTTATTTTGAAAATCAGAATGATTGAAATAGATTTCATCAAAATATAATAAAAACCCGTATAGTGAACATTAGCTAATATTTATAATACAAAATTTAACTAATCAACTACTGATCTGACAGTGACGTCATTAGTCAGATATTAGGAGGCGTTTAGTCAATTAAATATATAAAATAGCTATATATTGTTAGTATTACTGCTTATACATATAAAATATTGTAAAAACATTAATTACTGTAATTATAATTATAATAATATAATTATAATTATAAAATATATATTAAAAATTATTACTTAATTATAAAATGATATATTAATTATACAATGCATATGTTTTACTTGAGTTTAATACAAAACAAAATTAAAAACAAGAATGTCTTTTTTCCTGAACTATTCATTCCACATTGTGATAGTAAAATAGATTGTTTATGTATGTAAATATTGCTAAATATTGAGTGTGCAAACCATAGATCATATATATGATCATTATATGATCTATGGTGCAAACGCACCATTAGCGCAGCGGTTGCTTTCAAAATTTATTACTTCTCTAGGCGCAGGCGATATCAATTGGTCCCACCCCTCCATTATTTCTGTAGGTGCGTTCAATAAAATACGTTGTCATTTATTCTTCTTTTTCTTATACTAGAAATATTACATAAAATTCATCAATAAATAAATACTATTATTTTGAGTATTTTTTTAAAAATTAAATACTACTAATCATATAATTAAAGAATATTAAGCAAATATATTTAAGCAACTAGCAAATAATATAACAAACAAATATATATTATAAACTCTGTACTGTTTTACAAAAAAAGTTTGGGCACCACTGACGTGTAGTCACTAGAGACAATTCCTAAAGAAACTTGTCACATGTTAACTGGTTTATTGGTTATTTGTGTATTTAATATTGATATTTACTTATAATAAAACTATATAAACTCTTGAAAATACAAAGAGATAAACATGTTTATGTTTACAAAGGTCTGTCGCTTATGTATTACTAACAAAGATATCTCGTCAGCTTTGATCAATTACGATTCACCTAACCTTACTTTATTCGACAAACTAAATCAAATTGCGCCAGGACTTGTAAGTATTATATTTTAGTATCTAATATTTTATATTAAATTTATGTGTTTTTAGCTAAAAGTAAATAATAATTTACCGAATGGCATATGCAAGACCTGTATTGTTCAGTTAAACCAAAGTTACAAATTTCTACAGAGCTGTTTATGTTCGCAAAAAATTCTAGAAAAGTATTTAGAGCAATTACAAAATGGACTAAATACAGAACAAAGTGAAAATTGTGAAATTGTAATAAATGCAATAAAATTGGAACAAAATAATACAATCAACTACATGAATGATATGAATATTGAACAAACTGATGACGAATTCCATAATACATTTGCGAATTATGAGGAAGAAGAAAATATTGTTGGTGGTTCCGAATCTACTCACGTAAATTTTGAAGATGATAGTAAAGTAGAAGAAACGGATATTAACCATTATCTTCCAAATGTCAAGACAGAAGTCATTGAAGAATGTTACGCTGACACTATTGATATAGAATTTGATATGAAAGTAAAAAAAGAATTGGAATGTCCGAGTGAAGACGTAATCGCATTACTAACTGATATTAAACAAGAAATTACTGAAGAAAATGTTAGTGAAAATTATATTAACGATGATAATTTTACCGAAGTGGATATTGAACACGAAATTAAAACTGAAGAGCATGAAATTAATGGTTTTAAATTTTGTGGTTTTAATGCTGCTGAATGTAGATTGGCAAACAAGATTAAAATGAAATATAATTTAGAATTGGAACGCTTGCTAGACAATAAAACACTTAAGGCTGATATGGAAAATTCGGAAATTAATAAACAAACTGCTAATAGTAAAGATTGTTTACAACCTGGAACATCTTTTGAGAACAGTCGCAGTTGTGTAGAATCTATCAGGGATGATTCGAACTTAAAAACAAACAGTCAGACACGCACAGAAAAGAAACGGTTCCAATGTAAAATATGTGGAAAAGTTTGGCTAAGAAAATCACATTTGAAAGTACATATGCGTATGCACACGCAGGAGAAACCGTATAACTGTGAAATTTGTAATAAGAGTTTTAGTCGTAAATTCAATTTAAAATTACATATACGTACACATACAAAGGAGAAACCTTTTAAATGTGAAATTTGTAATAAAAGTTTTAGTCAAAAGAACACTTTAAAAGATCATATGCTTACGCATACAAAGGAGAAACCTTATAAATGTGAAATTTGTAATAAAAATATTAGTAAAAAGAGCAATTTAAAAACACATATGCATACACATACACGGGACAAACCTTATAAATGTGAAATTTGTAATAAAAGTTTTACTCAAACGAGCAATTTAAAAGTACATATACGTACACATACAAAAGACAAACCTTATAAATGTGAAACTTGTAATAAGAGTTTTAGTCAAAATCACCATTTAAAAGCTCACATGCGAACACATACACGAGAGAAACCTTTAATGTGAAATTTGCGATTAAAACTTTTACTAACAGTACCAACTTAAAACAACATTTTTATACACATCTAAGATTAAATCTATTATATTTATACTTTTATATTATATGTTAAAATAGTAATGACAAAAAATAATTGTATTTGGCAACAACTAATAAAATGTATTAGAGAATATGAATATTAGTAAATAATTTATTAAAATTTTGTAAAAAAATGTTTATTATTTCTTGAAGTTTTTGTTTTTATGTGTGGTAATTCCTACTCAAATATACGTAAACTAAAAATTACAAAAAATATTAGTGCTTTTTAGAATACAGCTAGAGTTGGCAGATACAACCAGTCTGGTTGAAACAATGCTCGTTTTTCATCTAATTTTAGCCCCAGTGCTTTTTATTGAAAATATTCAAAAATCTGGTCATTTAAACGAATAAATTCAATATGAAATGCAACATGTGTTGTCTAACGTTAATAAGTAATTTTAAGTAAACGTGAAAAATAATTTTGACAAAAATCACATTTAAAAGTAAGGTGAGAATATACATTTACACGGTAAATTTGTTAGACTAATTAATAAAATGAAATAAATTCTCTTATACTACAAATATTAAATTTTAAAAAGTTAAATACATATTTTGAAAGCTAAGCTTCTATTATCAGTAGTAACTTTAGATCGCTGATTGAAAACTTAAGCTTTATTACCACTTTGACTGCAAGGAAAAAGTGGTATAGCATTTGGTACGCTGTCTGTAACATTTTCAAAAAAACAAAAAAATTGTATATAAATCTTTCATATAGCCTCTAGATGACAAATCTGAACTTAGTTTATGTGGGTGTATGGATGTGCGTCGTCAGCTCGCTCGGTCGTAAGTCAAAATTATGTGGCCGCAACTCCTCCTAGACGGTTCAACCGATTTTAATTAAATTTTCAGGATAAATTTGTCTTGTGCCCAAGATAGTCATGTAGTTATGTAAAAATTACTAAAGTTTATAAAAATTTATATTGGCTACATTATTTATTGATTTTAATCAGATTTTCGGAAAAGATTTCCCTAATACTCCCATTAATTATATAATTTTATTAATATCCAGTGTTGTCAACTTTCTGAGAAAAAAATTACTAAAGTTTTAGAAAATTCATTATTTAACCGATTTCAATCAAATTTTCATAAAAATTCTTCTAGTAAAATAAAACTGCTTAAATTGAAGTTCTGTATTAATATTTATTAAAAATCGATGTTTCGACAAAACTCAATGTCCGTCTTCATCAGGAAAAAGATACAAAAGATACAAAAAACAAAACATAGAAACAAGTTACTAGGTAACAAAATATTAATTTGAAAGTTTCGAAGACAATAGTGAGTTATTTAATAAATATATAATTAATTTATTTATGTTTATTATTTGTACGTTTCGGTTATTAAATCACGGCCATCTTTAGTTACATATTTTATAAAAAATATAAAATAGATACAATTGAATTACATAAATTGTGTTCCTTTTGGAGTTTTGGTTTTTTGGTTTTTTTTTGTCAACCAGTAGTTAAATTTGAGTTTGGAAGGTTTGAAGGTAATAGTGGATTATTAAATAAATATATAATTAATCAATTTAGTTTTAGTAAATATATATATATATATATATATATATATATATATATATATACAATGCAGTTTTGGTGCCTACGTTGATGTATGGTAGTGAATGTTGGGTTTGGTTGCAATAGCATAAACGGAATATGACTGCTGTGGAAATGAGAGTTTGACGTGGGATATGTGGTGTAAATAGAAGAGATCGGGTACGAAATACGATTAGTGTATGATGAGTGTGAAATTTAGTAAAAAAAAATGTTGTAGCAAAAGTTTGTGTTAGTCAGTTAAGATGGTTCGGACGACATGTTGAGCGAATGCGTCTAATGAACGTTTGCTTTTGAAAAAATTTATTTGAATGATTTTGATGGTATACGTTTGCAGGTGGACGTCCGATGAGTGGTTGGAGTGGTGGTATGATTGACAGAGTGGCTTGCGTGAGCGAAAGTTTCCAAGTAGTAGGAATAAAAGAGCATGTATGAGAGGAGGAATTGTGGAATGTGGATGAAGCGAAAGTTGCTTGTCTCTGGATATAGGAATGTTTGGAGGCGACTGATTTCGGGATGAGTGGAAAATGAGTTTGTGCCACACCCTTATTTGGGTACATGGCGTGATTGTCTATGTACATATGTATGTTAATTATTGCCCTCAAACCTTCCAAATTGAAATTATAATTTAGTTAACGAAATAAGTAACTACATCATAAAATTTTATAAATTATTACTAAATTTTATTTAAACCTTAATGCCTTAGTAAATCTTTATTATAAAAAAATTCGAAGATACATAATTACGCCATGTACCCAAATAAGAGTGTGGCACAAACTCTTTTCATCATCCCTAAGTCAGTCGCCTCCAAACATTCTTATCCAACACAAGCAACTTTCGCAAATTCATCCACATTCATAATTCCTCTCTCATACATGCTCTTTTATTCCTACTACTTGGAAACTGTTGCTGCACGCAAGCCACTCTCTCAATCATACCACTCCAACTACTCATCGGACGTCCACGCAAACGTATATATTATTTTACTTGATGAAGACGGAGGCTTAGTTTGTCGAAACGTCGATAATAAATAAATATTAATACAGAACTTTAAACTAAACCAGCTTTATTTTAATAATATGTACTGTAAAATTAGTACTGAATGATAAATTAGTAAGAATGTTTAATGTTTTGTTTTAAATTTTCAATAAAATATACAATGCAGTTTTGGTGCCTACGTTGATGTATGGTAGTGAATGTTGGGTTTGGTTGCGAAAGCATAAACGGAAAATGACTGCTGTGGAAATGAGATTTTTACGTGGGGTATGTGGTGTAAATAGGAGAGATCGGGTACGAAATAGACTAGTGTATGATGAGTGTAAAATTGAAAGAAATGTTGTAGCAAAAGTTGGTGTTAGTCAGTTAAGATGGTTCGGACATGTTGAGCAAATGCGTCTAATGAACGTCCGGTTAAAAAGGTTTATTTAAATGATTTTGATGGTATACGTTTGCAAGTGGACGTCCGATGAGTAGTTGGAGTGGTGGTATGATTGAGAGAGTGGCTTGCGTGCAGTGAAAGTTTCCAAGTAGTAGAAATAGAAGTGAGCATGTATGAGAGGAATTATGAATGTAGATAAAACGAAAGTTGCTTGTTTGGATAAGAATGTTTGGAGGCGACTGATTTGGGAATGATGAAAAGAGTTTGTGCCACACCATTTTGGGTACACGGCGTGATTGTGTATATATGTATGTATATTATCAAATTCGATTAATTTTACATTATTTTTATTATTCTTGTATTTTTCCTAAAACAAAAGAAGTATTTTAATAGTGTATTATGTTACGAAAAGTAGAAAACAATCTTTATTTTGTTAAATTCAGATACAGCCAAAAAAATTACTCCGAGTAGCATATGCTACGCTTTCTTCAAATGTTCCAATCGAAATTAAAGTAAAAACAAGATTAGAAGTATATAGGTAAACCCATATATAGATCACTTTGACATTTCTTGGAAAGTTGGCAACACAATATCTTTAATAAAATTATAGTTTATGTGGGCACTAGGAGAAACTTTTTTGATAATTTGATCAAAATCGAATAAATAATGTAGCCACAATAATTTTTTAAAAAAATTTGTGAGTTTTTTCTCGATAAGTTGGCAACACTGTATTTTGTTAAAATTGGATAATTTATTTAGGTACTAGGAGAATCTTTTATGAAAATTTGATTAAAATCGGTTAAATAAAGTGAACATAATAAATTTTTAAAAATTTTAGTAAATTTTTTTCTCGGAAAATTGGCAACACTGTATTTTGTTAAAATTACATAAATTATATGATTACCAGGAGAATCTTTTGTGAAAATTTGAATAAAATCGGTTAAATAACATGGCCATAATAAATTTTTAAAAACTTTAGTAATTTTTTTCTTGGAAAGTTGGCAACACTGAATATTAATAAAATTATATAATTTAGGGGAGCATTAGGGATATCTATTCTGAAAATTTGATCAAAATCGGATAAATAATGTAGCTACAATAAATTTTTAAAAACTTTAGTAATTTTTTTCTCGGAAAGTTGGCATCACTGGAAAAATCCAAAACCACATGCCCATCTTGGGCACCAGACAAATTTATCCTGAAAATTTCATTAAAATCGGTTGAACCGTCTAGGAGGAGTTGCAATCACAAAATTTTGTCTGACGATCGAGCGAGCGAGCTGACGACGCACATCCATACACCCACATAAACTAAGTTCAGATTCGTCATCTAGAGGCTATATGAAGAATTTCTGTATACAATTTTTTTTTTTTGAAAATGTTACAGACACCGTACCAAACGCTATACCACTTTTTCCTTGCAGTCAAAGTGGTAATAAATGTCCGGAAAATGAATAGCCATGTATTTACATGGGCATTATTATTTTGAACGTTTCCAAATACTTCACTTGTATCTTGTTTGCCACAGAAGGTGTATCAAGTTCTAATATTTGTTTTCGTTGCAAGCTTGTCTTGTAAGAAGAAAATATTAGATTCTGGAATAAAAATATCATTTTAATACTAGTAATGTCATCTATGCGGTAACAATTGTATTATTTAATAATCTAAAAACGTTGTCGATAACAAAGAAAACTGTACTACTAGCGTTATCTATACGAGTCATCTTTAAACTATTAAAAATACTGTCGATAAAAAAGAAAACTATAATAATATTGCCATCTATACAGTAGCGCTTGTACTATTTACAAGTCGATAAAAAAAAAACTATACTACTAGCGTTATCTATACGAGTAATGCCTAAACTATTAAAAGCACTGTCGATAAAGAAGAAAACTATAATTTTAAAGTTATCTATATAATAACGCTTGTACTATATACAAGTCGATAAAAAAGAAAATTATAATTTTAAAGCCATTTAGATAGTAAAGTTTTTAAGTCCATATTTGAATTGAAATTATTTTCAATTAAATGTAATTTTGTGTAAAATTGGAAAGAATGTTGTAGCAAAAATTGGTGTTAGTCAGTTAAGATGATTCGGACATGTTGAGCAAATGTGAAATGAACGTTTGCTGTTAAAAAGATTTATTTGAATGATTTTGATGGTACACGTTTGCGTGGACGTGCGATGAGTAGTTGGAGTGGTGTATGATTGAGTGAGTGGCTTGCGTGAGCAAAAGTTTCCAAGTAGTAGGAATAAAAAAGCATGTATGAGAGGAATTATGAATGTGGATGAAATTGCGAAAGTTGCTTGTTTGGATAGGAATGTTTGGTGGCGACTGATTTCGGGATAATGAAAAGAGTTTGTGCCACACCTTTCTGGGTACATGGCGTGATTGTGTATGTATGTATGTATGTATGTTTTGTGGGGCTGAAACTTATTAAATAATTGTTTTATTGTTCAATATAAAAACGTAACAATTTCAAACTTAAGATTTTTAAAGAATTCTATTTAAAATTATGTAAGATTTCTCCTTTAACCGTTAGAGTGCGGAGAAGCGCGATAGCGCTGCATCCGTTCCTTGCGAAAAGTGCGATGCAGCGCTATCGCGCCGTTATGTTTAGTGTGAGTTTGTCCGATGGCTGGTGTACAAATGTTCTTACTACCCGCGCTTTTTGTAACGACTGGTGTTTTTTTTACAAATCGAAATTATTTTAATTCGATTTTGCACTTTTTTTACATGCCACATACCATAATTTCGGATGTGGATTCTATGCATAGTGACTCGACGGAGAATGAGATGTCGAAGAAAAAGACTAAGAGTAGAAAGTAAGTCTTCTGATTCTTCTGCTTCTTCAGGAATGGAGGAAATGCTGACATTTACCAATATTCCTCCGACAAAACAGTTTTCCAAACTAACAAATAATTTTTTCGAGACGCCTGGACCAACATAATTGTTGAGATTTTTTTTATAAATTTAATTTTTGTAAGAATATTTCTAATAGATATAAAAATTATTAATTGTTATTTATATCACACTCCTATAGTTTAATACTTTATCTGTATAATAAAAAAAGAATTATTAAAATTGGTTGATATTTGTCCAAGATAGAGCATTTTTTGTACACCACTTTGTTTATTTCTGAATTATTCAAAATAGCCATAGCACTTTAGACACAGTTTCTTTAAAAACGCATAGCACTCAAACGGTTAAACTACAATTTCTAGTTAAACTAGACTTAAGCCTAAATATTTCGGATTAAAATACAATATTTTAATTTTCATTTTATTATTAATTTAACTTCGGTGTTTAAGTGAATTCTGTATAAAATATGAGATTTCCTACAAGTAAAACTTAACTATAGTTAACTAACTATAGTTAGTTAAATTTACTCTTTATACTTTAAATTTACATATAAAATACATTCGATATTATATCTATTTGTATCTATTAAATACAAAGTCATTTTTCAATTTTCTTTAAGAAATTTAAACATTAATATATTTTTAGCACTTTGACTGCAAGAAAAAAGTGGTATAGCGTGCGCGTACGGTGTCTGTAACATTAGCAAAAAAACAAAAAAAAATGTATAGAAATCCTTGCTATAGCCTCTAGATCAGACGAATCTAAACTTAGTTTATAAGTGGGTGTATGTGTGTGCGTCGTCAGCTCGCTCGCTCGCTCACTCGGTCGTAAGTCAAAATTTTGTGGCGGAAACTTCTCCTAGACGGTTCAACCGATTTTAATGAAGTTTTTAGGATAAATTTGTCTAGTACCCAAAATAGGCTCATGTGGTTTTATTTTTTTTCAGTGTTGCCAACTTTCCGAGAAAAAAATTACTAAATTTTTTAAAAATTCATATTGGCTATGTTATTTATCCGATTTTGATCAGATTTTTCGAAAAGATTTCCCTAATGCTCCCATTAATTATATAATTTTATTTATATCCAGTGTTGCCAAATTTCCGGGAAAAAAATTACGAAAATTTTTAAGAATATATTATGGCCATGTTATTTAACTGATTTTACTCAAATTTTCACAAAAGATTCTCCTAGTATTCATATAAGTTATGTAATTTAAAAAAAAATACAGTGTTGCCAGCTTATCAAGAAACAAAATCACATTTTTTTTTAAAATTCGTATTGGCTACATTATTTATTCGATTTTGATAAAATTTTCCCTCAAAGTTTCTTCTAGTGCCCACATAAATAATAAAATTATTAAAATACAGTGTGTTGCCAACTTTCCGAGAAATGTCAAAGTGATCTATATATGGGTTTACCCATATCTACTTCTAATCTTGTTATTAAATTATTTTTATCCTAATATAGTTTAATTATTTGCATTTGACAGACGACCGAACGATCGAGCTGACGACGCACACACATACACCCACTTATAAACTAAGTTCAGATTCGTCATTTAGGGACTATATGAAAGATTTCTATACACAATTTTTTTTTTTTTTAAATGTTACAGACACCGTACGCGCACGCTATACCACTTTTTCCTTGCAGTCAAATTGCTAAAAATTTCTAACTATACGAATATTTGTTCATATTTTTATATTATTATTCTTGACATATTCTAGAATTTTCTATATATATATATATATATATATATATATATATATATATAAATGCTGGTTGTAAGGTTTTTGGTGCTTTGGGAACTTTTGCTAGGTGATGTAAATGTTTCCAAAGAAGCCCGTTTGAGTATGTACAATGCAGTTTTCGGTGTGCCTACGTTGATGTATGGTAGTGAATGTTCTGGGTTTGGTTGCATAAGCATAAGAGGAGAAAATGACTGCTGTGCGAAATGAGATATTTACGTATTCGGTAGCTGGGTGTAACTATAAAAGAGATCGGGGCTACAAAATACAATTAGTGTATGATGAAAGTGAAATTGCGAAGAAAATGTTGTAGCAAAAGTTGGTGTTAGTCAGTTAAAATGCGGTTCGAACGCATGTTGAGCGAATGCGTCTAATGAACGTTTGCTGTTCAAAAGAAGCATTTGAATGATTGTTGATGGTATATACATTTGACCCAGTGGATCAGTCCGATGAGTAGTTGGAGTGGTGTTATTGAGAGAGTGGCTTGCGTGCAGCGAAAGTTTCCAAGTAGTAGGTATAGAAGATCATGGTATGAGAGAGAGGTATTATGTATGTGGATGAAATTGCGAAAGTTACTTGTGCTGGATAGGAATATGTTTGGAGGCGACTGATTTTTCGGGATGATGAAAAGAGTTTGTGCCACACCCTTATTCGGGTACATGGCGTAATTGTGTATGTATGTATGTATGTATGTATGTATATTTGACGTAAACATAAATAAATCATAAATTTTTACATCGACCTTCATTCGCACATGTATATTTAATATTATGTTAACAATATGTTAATAACATGTTAACATAAATATGCAATAATTTAATACGCGGAAGTAAATTACAAACATTATTTATTAAATTAACTCAAAATACATAAAATTCATATAATTTATATAATTTTAACAAAATACAGTTTTGCCAACTTTCCGAGAAAAAATTTACTAAAATTTTTAAAAATTTATTATGACCATTTTATTTAACCGATTTTAATCAAATTTTCATAAAAGTTTATCTTAGTTCCTAAATAAATTATGCAATTTTAACAAAATACAGTGTTGCAGATTTATCGAGAGGAAAAAAATCACAATTTTTTTTTAAAAATTCATTATGGCTACATTATTTATTCGATTTTGCTGAAATTTTCCCCAAAGTTTTTCCTAGTGCCCATATAAATTATAATATTGTTAAAATACAGTGTTGCCAGTTTTCCGAGAAATGTCCTATATATGGATTTACCCATATATTTCTAATCTTGTAATTAAAAATACCATATATTCATATGTTCATAATTTTATTTTCTTTTTCATTTTTCTTTGGGAGATAAATTATACAGGATAAATGATTTCATTATAAAGTTAGGTTAGGTTAGGTTAGTTAGGTTACTTGTCAAGGAGGCTGGGGGGTTAATAATATTAATCAATAAAGATAATCTTGTGAAAAACAGACATAATCTTGTAAAAAACAGTCAAAATCTTCCAAAAATCATACTAGCCTTGTAAATAAACAATCATAACCTTGTAAAAAACAGTCATAATCTTGCGAAAAACAGTCAAAATCTTGTAAAAAACAGTCATAATCTTGTAAAAAAACCTTCCAAAAATCATACTAACCTTGTAAAACCAGTCATAATAAACTAAGTTCAGATTCGTCATTAATTTTTTTATGTACCTATCTAAGTAAACTCACCAATCTGAAACTGAAACACACTCTGTCCAAACTGCTTCCGCTCCACCGTATACGGGGAATCGTTGCATTGAAACAACCCACTGCACAATCCAACATTTGTGCAACAATATCCCAATTCTCGACCCTCATTTAAACCCAGCCGCGTATTTATACCCCCATGACCTTAAACCCCTAGAATATTCACTTCCGGTACGCGGACATTATCCAAGGTCAACATACAAGTACCGGAAGCTCGGAAAACAGACATAATCTTGTGAAAAACAAACAGAATCTTGTGAAAAACAGACATAATCTTGTGAAAAACAGTCATAACCCTGTGAAAAACAGACATAATCTTGTGAGAAACAGACATAATCTTGTGAAAAACAGACATAACCTTGTAAAAAACAGTCATAATCTTGAAAAAAAACAATCAAAATCTTCCAAAAATCATAGTAACCTTGTAAAAAACAGTCATAACCTAGTTGTTGTTGTTGTTGTTGTTGTTGTTGTTGTTGTTGTTGTTGTTGTTGTTCTATCCCGCAGTTGTTGGTTGAGTTCTTCGCTGTTCTTTGTGGTTTGTAAGGAATAACAAACCTGAACGTACTTCGCCTAAATTCGCGTAAATCGAATCAGTATTGGTGTTATTGTTGTTGTCGTTTGGTGTTGTTAATTGTTGTTGTTTGTTTGATTGTTGTTATTGTTTGATTGTTGATTTGAGCTTGAGCGTGCGTTGTGGTGACGTTGTTGTTGTTGTTGCCGTAGTAGAAGATATCTTCGTGGATTTGGGTGGTGGTGGTGGTTTCAGTTCGGCTGTGTGCGTTTATATCGTTTGATAGGTTTCTTGGGGGGGTGGGGGGGTGGTACGGGGTGGTAAACCTAGGGAGGTTAAACAAAAAGGGCCAGTTGCATAAAACGGAATTATTAAACATTTCATTCCGGTAGTTGGCAGTAAGCGATTAAAAGTGATTTTTGGTCAAAATTACTTATTAAGCAATTTTATATAATTTATTTGAATTAGATGTAGTATTTAAGGCCAGTTGCATAAAACGTTATTAACCATTTAATTCAGGTATTCGTTAATAAGAGACTTAGGCCGCTTAAAAGTGATTTTTGGTCAAAATTACTTATCAAGCAATTTTAATTTTTTATGTAGTATTTTAGGCCAGTTGCATAAAACGTTATTAACCCGGTAGTTGTCAATAAGCGACTTAGGCCGCTTAAAAGTGATTTTTGGTCAAAATTACTTATTAAGCAATTTTAATTAATTTATTTTAATTATATGTAGTATTTAAGGCCAGTTGCATAAAACGTTATTAACACGGTAGTTGTCAATAAGCGACTTAGGCCATTAGGCGATTAGGCGATTAGGCCATTTAAAAGTGATATTTGGTCAAAATTACTTATTAAGCAATTTTAATTAATTTTAAAAAAGGGCCAGTTGCATAAAACGTTATTAAACATTTCACTCCGGTAGTTGTCAGTAAGCGATTAGAAATGATTTTTGGTCAAAATTACTTATTAAGCAATTTTAATTAATTTATTTGAATTAGATGTAGTATTTAAGGACAATTGCATAAAACGTTACTAACCCTTTAACTCCGGTAGTTGTCAATAAGCGACTTAGATCACTTAAAAGTGATTTTAATCAAAATGTCTTTAGACGTTTATTTAAAATTACTTACTAAGTAATTTTAAATAATTTATTTTAATTAGATGTAGTATTTAAAGCCAATTGCATAAAACGTTACTAACCCTTTAACTCCGGTAGTTGTTAATAAGCGACTTAGGCTGCTTAAAAATGATTTTGGTCTAAATTACTTATTAAGCAATTTTAATTAGTTTATTTGAATTTTATACTATTAGACTAGTGTATGAACAGTGTGAAATTGCGAAGAAAATGTTGTAGCAAAAGTTGGTGTTAGTCAGTTAAGATGGTTCGGACGATATGTTGAGCGAATGCGTCTAATGAACGTTTGCTGTTCAAAAGATTTATTTGAATGACTGTTAATGATATACGTGTTTGCCCAGTGGATCTGTCCGATGAGTAGTTGGAGTGGTGGTATGATTGAGAGAGGGTGGCTTGCGTGCAGCGAAAGTTTCCAAGTAGTAGGAATAGAAGTGAGCATGCTGTGAGAGAGTAGAATTATGAATGAGGATGTGTGTGCGAAAGTTGCTTGTTTGCTTGGATAGGAATATGTTTGGAGGCGACTGATTTTGTCGAAATGATGAAAAGAGTTTGTGCCACACCCTGCGCTAGGGTACATGGCATGTGATTGTGTATGTATGTTATGTACAGGGTGTGCAAGATAAAAAAGGTACAGAAGTACAAATACTTACAGAAAAATATATATATTACTAATATGACTGTTAACACAAGATGCGGACATAATATTATGGACATTACTTCATAATCTTGTGAAAAACAGACATAATCTTGTGAAAAACAGACATAACCTTGTGAAAAATAGACATAATCTTGTGAAAAACAGTTATAACCTTGTGAAAAACAGACATAATCTTATAAAAAACAGTCATAACCTTGTAAAAAAACAGACATAACCTTGTAAAAACAGTTATAACCTTGTGAAAAACCGACATAATCTTGTAAAAAACAGACATATCCTTGTGAAAAACTGTCATAATCTTGTGAAAAACTTCATAATCTTGTAAAAAATTTTATAATTTTGTAAAAAACAGTCATAACCTTATAAAAAACAGTCATAACCTTTTGAAAAACAGACATAATCTTGTGAAAAACAGACATAACCTTGTGAAAAACAAACATAATCTTGTTCTGGGGGGTTCAGTTGATTTCTGACACAACTCAAACAACAACATTATTACCGTTTTACCGTTTACCATACTACCGATTACCGTTCTACCGTTTACCGTTACACCGATTACCGTTTCACCGTTCACCGTTACACCGGTTACCGTTCTACCGTTCTACCGTTACACTGATTGCCGTTCTACCGTTTGCCGTACTACCGATTACCGTTCTATTGTTTACCGTACTACCGATTACCGTTCTACTATTTACTGAATACCGTTTACCGACTGCCGTACTACCGTAGATTACCGTACTACCGTGTACAATTCTTTGTTAGCCGCTAAAACCGAGATTGCCATACTACAGCTAACATATTTACGAACTCAAAATAAAAGAAATTCACCCAATAATTGTTTTTTCTTTTGAAAACCCTACAAAATCCATAAATAACAAGATTAGAAGTATATGGGTAAACCCATATAAAGACTATTTTGACATTTCTCGGAAAGTTGGCGAACACACTGTATTTTAATAATATTATAATTTATGTGGGCACTAGGAGAAACTTTGAGCGAAAATTACAGCAAAATCGAATAAATAATGTAGTAACAATAAATTTAAAAAAAAAATTGTGATTTTTTCTCTCGATAAGTTGGCAACACTGTATTTTGGTTAAAATTGAAAAGGGGGTTTCAACCCCCCTTAACACCCCCCTGGCTACGCCACTGATGTATATATGTATGTATAAACTTACATTTACCTTATTGTTATATCTATGAAAGATGAAAGGAGTTTGTGCCACACCTGTTGGGTACATGGCGTGATTGTCTATGTATGTATAAACTTACATTTACCTTATTATTATTATTATTATATCTATGAAAAGAAAAAGTATGAAGTATGACTTACTGATATTGATTATATATATACAGGGTGGTTTATAACGTCGGGGAAAAACTACACCGGATGATTCTTATGAGTAATCTAAATAAAAAAATTCAGATAAATATATGTCCGCAAATGCTTTCTACTGGAACTGTAGCCGTTAGAAGTTTATTAAATGTAACACATCAATCGCTTTAGACTTATTTATTATATCAGGAAAATAAAAAACAAAACTACACCGGATGATTTTTATGAGTAATTTAAATAAGAAACTTCAGATAAATATATGTCCGAAAATGCTTTCTAACGGAACTGTAGCCGTTAGAAGTTTATGTATATGTAACACATCAATAGCTTTAGACTTATTTATTATATCAAGAAAATAAAAAACAAAACTACACCGGATGATTCTTATGAGTAATTTAAATAAAAACTTCAGATAAATATATGTCCAAAAATGCTTTCTAACAGAACTGTAGCCGTTAGAAGTTTATTACATGTAACACATCAATCGCGTTAGCCTTATTTATTTTATCAGGAAAATAAAAAACAAGTGATAAACTTTTGAATAATTGTAAAATTACTGATTAATTTTCTAACATTTTGTTTAAACACTAGTATTTATTGTAACAAGATTAGAAGTAGATATGGGTAAACCCATATATATATCACTTTGACATTTCTCGGAAAGGTGGCAACACAATATCTTTAATAAAATTATAATTTATGTGAGCACTAGGACAAACTTTCCTGGAAAATTTCGATCAAAATCGAATAAATAATGTAGCCACAATAAATTAAAAAAAAAATTTTTTCTCGATAAGTTGGCAACACAGTATTTTGTTAAAATTGTATAATTTATTTAGGCACTAGGAGAAACTTTTATAAAAATTTGAATAAAATCGGTTAAATAGTGGTCTTAATGAATTTACTTAAACTTTAGTAATTTTTTTCTCGGAAAGTTGTCAAAACTGGATATTAATAAAATTATATAATTAATGAGAGCATTAGGGAAATCTTTTTTGAAAATTTGATCAAAATCGGATAAATAATGTAGTCAATATGAATTTTTAAAAACTTTAGTAATTTTTTGCTCGGAAAGTTGGCAACACTGGAAATAAATAAAACCACATGAGCCTATCTTGGGTACTAGACAAATTTATCCTGATAATTTCATTCTAATCGGTTGAACCGTCTAGGAGGTGTTGCGGCCACAAAATTTTAACTTACGACCGAGCGATTGAGCTGACGACGCACATCCATACACCCACTTATAAACTAAGTTCAGATTCGTCTGATCTAGAGGCTAGATAAAAAATTTCTATACACATTTTTTTTTTTTGCTAATGTTACAGACACCGTACGCGCACGCTATACCACTTTTCCTTGCAGTCAAAGTAGTAAATAAAATAACAAGTATTATTTTCATTAAATTTCATACAGCTTATTTAAAGTTTGTGATCAATTGGCGTGTTTATACATACATAGACAATCACACGCCATGTACCCTAGCTAGCAGGGTGTGGCACAAACTCTTTCCACTCATTCCGAGAAATCAGTCGCCTCCAAACATATTCCTATCCAAGCAAAAAAGCAACTTTCGTTTCATCCACATTTATAATTCCTCTCTCATAGCATGCCTCTTTTATTGTATGTAAAAACGACTTTAGCTAAAGGTAAAAACGTAATTTGAAAATTTGCTGTTACGGTTACGTGATCAAGACGTGACCTTTGACGGTATATTTTACTGTATAAACGCTATACAATATAACGTTAGTGTATTAATGATACAGCAGACATTCTCCGTCTAACATTCACTGCGCACGATTTTCATTTGTTTTTTTCTCTTCCTTCTCTGTTAACTTTCAGCTGTTTTCAAATCCGACTATTTAGCTTTTTTTTCTCATTTAAAAATATTTGACAAACATTTTGATATAAAATTTAGATATAAGTTAACAAAATTATTATATATACCGGGTGTCCAAAAAGAATGGAAACTATTAAATATCTCGAGAACGGCACATCGGATTACAAAGTTACAAAACACGTTTTTCTTTATTTTTGAAAATCTATTTAGGGGTAATATGCGAAAACCACCCACACCTCTCCTGGCGGGGGGGCCGGGGACAAGTTTTAAAATTTAAATGGGAACACCCATTTTTTATTACACAGTTGCATTCTCCATAAAAAACTGTTTCTGGATTTGCAAATTGAGCCCCCTAGCACCTCCCCCCTCAGAGCAGGGAAGGGGAGAAAATTTAAAAATTTTTGCAGAAACTTTTACTTTTTATTGCAGTTTTGGATTCTCCTTCTAAAACTGGATATAATTAAGTAGGGTGTTCACCTAAATTTAGCACCCCGATAGTGAGAGGCGAGGGGATTCACCTAAATCCAGCACAATTTACCACCAGGTATTATTTGAGATAAAAAGTTGGTACCTATCCGCATGTGTGGGAGTGAGAGTGGAGGTGCGTTTTTCAATTTTATATCCAGTTTTAGAAGGAGAAACCAAAACTGCAATAAAAAATGTAAGTTTCTGCAAAAAATTTCAAATTTTCTCCTCTTCCCTGTTCTGAGGGGGATGGAGCTGGGGGGCTCAATTTGCAAATCCAGAAACAGTTTTTTATGGAGAATGCAACTGTGCAATAAAAAATGGGTGTTCCTATTTAAATTTTAAAACTTGCCCCCGGCCCCCCCGCCAGGGGAGGTGTGGGTGGTTTTCGCATATCACCCCTAAATAGATTTTCAAAAATAAAGAAAAACGTGTTTTGTAACTTTGTAATCCGATGTGCCGTTCTCGAGATATTTAATAGTTTCCATTCTTTTTGGACACCCGGTATATATATATATATATATATATATATATATATATATATATACAGGATGTCCCCGGATGGGGCTGCGCACTCTTGTAAACTTTTTTATTTTGGAGTTTTCGGCAAAATGTTATTCTTCATAAAAAGTTTTGCTTGGCCTGAAACTTATTTTTAGCCTACTTTCAATTTTTTAAAATTAAGTAGGCCTTTACAGTTGAGCAAAAACTATTTTTATTTTAAGTAAAATACCTTTTCTGTTCACAGTATGCCAAAATCTTGTTAAGAAAAGTTGTTCGGAATGAGAAGTTATGGCCATATGCAAATTTTCAGGATGATAGTCCTACTTTGATAAAATTCGAAAAGTTATTGAGTTATGTAAATTTATTCTTTTATTTTTATTTTTTAATACAACATAACAAAAAACATTAATTTTTAAACATTGTGTCAACGCAAAATTGTAGATTTTGGGTTCAGAACAATCCAAAATTTCGTATCAGAACCCGGAGTCAGCGTTTCAAAAAAGTAAACGTTTGGTGCGGAATGCTCCACAATAGAATCATTGGTCCCTATTTTTTGAATGTTTTAAACCAAAATACATACTTGGAGCTTTTGAACAACTTTGTTATGACCGAATTAGAAGAGGAGAGCTTAGAGTTCAGAAGAAAGCTATTCTATCACAAGACGGATGTTCTGCACATTCCACACTTAGAATTAGGGTCTGGTTAACTAAGCATTTTCCTAATCGGTGGATTGGACGCTTTGGTCCACTAAAGTGGCCGGCGAGATCTCCAGACCTCGACCTACTGGACTTTTTCTTATGGGGCTACCTAAAGAAAAAGCTTTACGCAAACGATTTAGAAGACGATTTGGAAAATTTAAAACAAAAAATCATAGAAGTTGTTGCTAGTGTGAATGAAGAAATGCATTCATCGACCTACCTAGAATTTAGAACCCGAATAGAAGAATGTGTACTAAGAGGAGGATATTACGTGGAATAATTTCAATGTTTAGAATTTAATTTGTTTTTTGTTATGTTGTATTAAAGAATAAAAATAAAAGAATAAATTTACATAACTCAATAACTTTTCGAATTTTATCAAAGTAGGATTATCATCCTGAAAATTTGCATATGGCCATAACTTCTCATTCCGAACAACTTTTCTTAACAAGATTTTGGCATACTGTGAACAGAAAAGGTACTTTACCTAAAATAAAAATAGTTTTTGCTCAACTGGAAAGG
Organism: Clivina fossor; assembly: GCA_963966155.1. Lineage (NCBI taxonomy): Eukaryota > Metazoa > Arthropoda > Insecta > Coleoptera > Carabidae > Clivina > Clivina fossor. Next base: position 1,848,290 of record OZ014567.1, read on the forward strand.
CCTACTTAATTTTAAAAAATTGAAAGTAGGCTAAAAATAAGTTTCAGGCCAAGCAAAACTTTTTATAAAGAATAACATTTTGCCGAAAACTCCAACATAAAAAAGTTTACAAGAGTGCGCAACCCCATCCGGGGACACCCTGTATATTAATCTAGTTAGTTGATAGATATATCATTTAAATACAGTTAATACTCAAATATACTCATTTTCAGATTATTCCTATATATATACTGGGTGTCCCACTTTAATCCGCCACCTGCAATAACTTTAAAATCGTGCATCGGACAAAAAAATGTTTAGGATAAAAAGTAAATGGTTTTGAGGGGGACATCTGATGCAGAAACCCTTGCCCCCTCCGGACCCTCTGGGGGGCGGAAAAGGGAGCAACTTTGAAATCTTAAATGGAACACCCTATTTTTTATTGTAGATTCTGATAGGTCATTAAAAGGTATGTAAATTTTATTTTAAAACTTTTTGTTTATTTTTGATAGATGGCGCTGCAAACAGTATTTTTTTTCTCAGTTTATCAGTGTTCAATTTGAAAAAAAAGGTGTAACTAAGTACGATATTCAAGTTCTTTTCAGTTTTTTGGGAAGAAGGGGGGGACAAGGGTCACTGAATCAGATATCCTCTCGAAGCCATTAACTTAAAGTTATACCCCTCGAAACCATTAACTTAAAGTTAATGGTTTCGAGGAAGATATTTGATGCAATGACCCTTGCCCCCCCTCTTCTCAAAGAACTGAAAAAATTTTGAATATCTTACTTAGTTACACTTTTTTTTTCAAATTAAAGATTGATAAACTGAGAAAAAAAAGTGTTGTTTGCAGCGCCATTTATCAAAGATAAAAAAAAGTCTTAAAATAAAATTTACATACTTTTTAATGGCCTATCAGAATCTACAATAAAAAATAGGGTGTTCTATTTAAGATTTCAAAGTTGCCCCCCTTTCCCGCCCCTCAGGGGGTCCAGAGGGGGCAAGGGTCTCTGCATCAGATGTCCCTCTCGAAACCATTTACTTTTTATCCGAAACATTTTTTGTCCGATGCACGATTTTAAAGTTATTGCAGGTGGCGGATTAAAGTGGGACACCCAGTTATATATGTAATATATAGAAAGAAAGAGAGAGAGAGAGAGAGAGAGAGAGAAATAAGAAAAAAATAAATAACTTGTATTTATACTATTGGGATCTAAAATGTGGGGGTGGTCTATTCAATATGGAGGACATAAGCGTGCACTTGTCAAAACTCAATCAAAGTGTATGGTTCCTTTTTTAATTAAAAATTATTATCAACTCTTGAAAAAATTTGCAAATGGGCCGGCTTAAACCCTTGTCAGAACAATTCTACACAATCTGAGCGTATTTTAAACGGTGGACATATTATACAATGTGGAAAATCATTAGAAAAGTGATGTGATGGCAAAATGACAGTCACATCTCTGTCAAGTTTAAAAGATGTTCCACATGAAATCTCAATGACAATTGACAGAAACGGTGCGATTAAGTCTGTGGTGTGTTCCTGCAAAGCTGCATGGTTTAGGTGAAAAGTGTAAACACTGCATGGCAACCTTATTATATTGTTATAGGTTAGTTGACACTTTGCACAACAGAAATTTAAATCAAACGCATATGCAAATCAGTAACATCTAGAATTTAAATATTTATTATATAATACAATATCTAATAATAACATTTGTAACACTTTCCATTTTTAAAAAAGCTAGAAAATAGTGTTTTTTCCGCAAACTGTCACTTTTGATTGTTGACACAAGTGCACGCAGTGTTTTAGTTCTTTATTTCGCCACCAGATGCTATTCAGAACATTTTAAATCTCAATAATAAGTGTAAATATATCGCATTCAAAAATTAAATATCTATATACACAAATAAACATAGATAGCTATGAAAAAAATGAATCTCGCTACCAAATTGAAAATGTGTCAAATTGAAATAACAAAAATGATGAAAATACTTTTTCCAAAGCAATTCCGAATGAAAATCTCATCGCGCATCATTTAGCTACAATTTAATATGCAACAGCATAAAATTCGCGCCGTTTTACCGCATGAACTCGCCGTTTGAATTTTAATCGCCGATAGCCCATAAAGAGCCTTACTCTATTTCAAACAGGAAATTTCGAAATTGGAGCCAAAAATTAAACTGAGATTAACTTCGATGAATACTCGAGCAACAATAATTTAGCTTCGGAAAATGGTTTTACTTATCGAAACAAAAAAAGAAAAACATACCGTAGCTTAAAAAGATCTAGCAGCAGGGTCCGCAAGGACCGCATGGGCCACAGCATGGTCCGCATGGCCCACATGGTCCACAGCATCCACTTGAGCAAACCGGAGCACAAGGTAGGGACATTGGAACCACCAGAGGAAAGCAACAGGGCATGCAGCAAGGTACAGCGCATGGAGGACAACAACTAGAAACAAAGAAATTCTCAGAAAAAAATTTATTGGAAATTTTCATCGATAAATATTATTTGGTTGAAATGCAAAGTAGTCCCCCCAGATGTTGCTGTATTCACAAATATTAAAAAAACCCGATTTGCGCATGCGTGAACATCGGAATGCGCATGCCTGGTGTGTATAAACCGGTGAATCTCAAAATGTTTCATTAGTAATTTTATCAATTTCGTCCGTTAAGACTTATGTTATGTTAAGAAGTCCGTTAGGTTAGGTTAGGGTAGGTTAGGTAGGTAGGTTGTAGGTACGAGTTGTGTTTAAAAGACCGTTAAGACACATTTAAAATCACATTTTGTTTTGTCACACATTTTGAGAGTCACTGGTTTTTCAATATTTCGGCCACTAACGTGAATACAACAACATCTGGGGAATATTGTACATTTATACCAAATATTATTTCATTTACTAATATTTTACACAAGATCTTTCGGAATAATATTTAATAAAACAAAATCAATATATTACATAAATAAATCTATTTTGAATATGAAAAAATATTTTTTTTAAGTTTTGTAGTCTCTAAAAATGTATTTTACAATGTATTGGATATTTTTATCGATAAATATTATTTTATTTACTAATATTTTACACAAGATCTTTCGGAATAGAATTTAATAAAAAAAATTAATATATTTTGAATATGAAAAAATATTTTTTCTAAAATTTGTAGTCTCTAGTATAAAATTTTACAATAGAAAGAACAGTTTTATAATATAATAAATAAAAACAATAACTTACCCCATTATGAGTGGTTAAGTTTTCTTAAAATTGAAAAATAATTACAAAAATTTAATATTTGAAGACCAAAAAATATTAACGTGCACACGAAATGAAGGCTGAACAACAACAAAATTGTTTATTAGTTACAGAATTTATGTTTTTTTTTCACAAGGCTAATATGATATTTATTTTTCAAAAAACAAAATGTAACCATAACACGATTAGAATCATATGGGTAAACCCATTTATCACTTTGACATTATCACATATAAATACTAAGAAATAGAAATAAAATTTTTATATTTTTTCACCAAAATTGGCAACACAGTTCAAAAATAAAATTATGTAATTTGTATGGATACTAAAAGAATTTTTTGTAAAATTTTTATTAATCTTGAATAAACAGTGAAACAAAAATAAAATGAAAGTAATTTTTTCTTAAAAATTTGGCAACACAAGACGGTAAAATTATATAATTTATGTAAGCACTAATAGAATTTTTTGTAAAAATATGATTAATCTCGGATAAATATTAAAGCCCGAACTAAATTTTAAAAAATTTTTATAATTTTTTCTTGGAAAATTGGCATCAGTGAAAAAAAAAATAAACCACATGACCATCTTGGGCTGAATATTTCATTAAAAATAGGTTGAACTGACGACGCACACACATACCATAAACTAAGTTCGGCTTCGTCATATGTCAATATATATATATATATATATATATATATATATATATATATATATATATATATATATATATATATATATTACACAGCATTAGTTATTGATATAAATTATATTAAAACATATTTTTAATTTCAAATTATAATAATTTTGATGTTTTTAATAAAAAAAAATGTATTATCTTGAGCCTAGTTCTAAAATAATTTCAAACTTCGGATAGAAAAAGTCTACGTTTTGCAAAAACATGTGACAAAACAGTTTCGTAATCTAACTTAACTTACTTCTAAACATTCCACAATCAAAATCACAAAAAACCTTTAATCACTTTATAACCATTCGTTAATTGTTAACTAATTATTAACAACAAAAAATTAAACTTGACATTCTGAAAAATCTTCCCACCACTTTACAAGTTTCAGTAAAAAAAAATAAAATAGAATAACATCGGTGGTGAAAAAAAAAACCTACAAAAGTTTCTTTAACATAACATTATCAAGTTGAACAACCCGTTTTCATTAATTAATAACTAATTATTCGGGGTATAAGGAAAAAGTTTAAATTCGAAACTTACTGCTGGTTAATACCACAAACTTTTGATGTCGGCACGACAGCCATGTTCGCCGTAGTAGGAACAAATACGGACTAAATTATTATACGATGTTTTTCGTTTACGAGTCGTGACTGAGTTGAGTGAATAGTTTACTATGTGGTTATAATACGCTACAAATTTTACAAGTGGATTTGCGAGGATACTCCGTCGAGATTGTAGTTATTTCAAATGCTGTAATTTTGGAGTTTTTAGTAGTTTATTTTTAATTAGATCGTCTGTTTTGTGTCTTTTAATTTCGCGCGTTTCAAATTCAATAATTGTTTTTGTATTTTTGCCAACGATGAGGTGTTGTTAGTTTAATGAAATTTTATATGTTTTGGCTATCGTATGTATTCGATGAAATATTCTGAATTTGATATTGTTATTATTAGAAATATTTGTAAAAATAATGTAATAATAATGGCCCATATTCTCACTTTACTCACTTCCATATATATATATATATATATATATATATATATATATATATATATATATATATATATATATATATATGGAAGTGAGTAAAGTGAGAATATGGGCCATTATTATTACATTATTTTTACAAATATTTCTAATAATAACAATATCAAATTCAGAATATTTCATCGAATACATACGATAGCCAAAACATATAAAATTTCATTAAACTAACAAATTAAAAATACATATATATATATATATATATATATATATATATATATATATATATATATACCGGGTGTCTACTTTTTTTTTGTTACATAGGGAATACAATGCTAAAATTTTCATTTGGTGATAAATTTTCCCCTAATTATTATAGAACAAAAGTACAAATACAAAAGTTGTTTAGAATTCAAAAATGCATCAAATGATGCCAAATTTATCAATATAGGATGTTCCGATCAAGAATTAGAAGCAAATTAAAATTTCCATTTTTGCGCTCTTTACATCAAAGTGCCATGGAAATTAAACAAATAATTTCATTTCTTCTGGAGTTTGAGTTTGACAGATCGTATTTATTTTATTGTTACGTTCTGTATTATTATCATTATTATTGAAAATAATGAATAAACTTAAGGTAAATGAAAAAGTTCAGTGCGTAAAATGGTATTTTACTGGAAATTCGATACGACGAGTAAGAGGTTTATTCAGCGCTTTCTTTGAAAACCGTCCCATACCTTCCGCTATGACTATTCGTAGGATAATTAAACAATTCGAAGAAACTGGAAGTGTGTTAAAACGTTGTAAAAATTGTAGAAAAATCAACGCAGAAGATCAGGAGGAGAATTTAAATCAAAATGCAATTAAAGAAAATACATTGAATATACTTTTGTGTGTAACGGAAAACCCAAATGTTAGTGTGCGTCAACTTGGTGCTGAATTAAATTTGCATCCTTCAACAATACATAAGGTACTAAAAAATGAAAAATATCATTCTTATAAATATTCCACGCACCAAGAGATATTTGAAGCGGATAAAATGGCTAGAAGCGAATTTAGTAACATTATTATGGAAAAATCCAATTTAGACAGAAACTTCTTGAAATCTATTTGTTTTACTGACGAGTCTACGTTTACTTTACACGGCGAACCTAATACACAAAACTTTAGAATATGGAGCCAAACAAATCCTCATTTAATGGTAGCAACACGTACCCAATATCCAGAAAAAGTTAATGTATGGGCTGGAATTTTTGGCAGGTGTATAATTGGGCCATTTTTTATTGAAAATAATTTAAACAACGAAAAATATTTGGATATGTTGCAAAATCATATTGGTCCGCAGTTAGAAGAGTGTGCAACTCAAGATAATGTTGTCTGGTATCAACAAGACGGATGTCCGGCACATTACAGCTGCAACATTAAATTATATTTGGATCAATGTTTTCCAAATTCATGGATTGGTAGAGGTGGTCCAATTAATTGGCCAGCTAGATCGCCCGATTTAGCACCGTGCGATTTCTTTTTATGGCCATATTTGAAGGAGAAAATTTATAAACGACATATCAAAAATCTTGTTGATTTGAAAAATGCCATTGTTGAAGAGTGCAATAATATAACACAAACACAATTAAGCTCTGTACGTCACGAATTTTATAACAGATTAGGTTATTGTTTGGCAGTTAATGGCGATTTATTTGAACATTTAATTTAAATTGTTAGTTTCGTTTTTGTTCTCCTATATCTTGTATTCATGAATTTTTCTGTTTTATAGGTATATTGAATATTGTAATAAATAAAGAAAGTTTTACGGAGTTCAGCTATTTACTATTTATTAAACTCTTATCCGACGTTTCACTGCACAACTTACAGCATCCTCAGGGATAAGTTTAAATTATTATAATAAATATAGGTATTAGGCATAATGCCAGTCATCTAATTCAAATGTATTGTTTTTATAACTTGAAGTTAATAAATAAATTAAACAATTACTTAAAATTATAATGGAGACATTCACAATTTAAAACCACAGCTAGTACGTAGTGTACAGCCGAGTAAAATACCCTTTCATTGTAATAAATAATAAATACTTAATACTTTTTATACTTAATAGCTTTTCATTTACATTAAGTTTATTCATTATTTTCAATAATAATAATAATAATAATAATAATAATAATAATACAGAACGTAACAATAAAATAAATACGATCTGTCAAACTCAAACTCCAGAAGAAATGAAATTATTTGTTTAATTTCCATGGCACTTTGATGTAAAGAGCGCAAAAATGGAAATTTTAATTTGCTTCTAATTCTTGATCGGAACATCCTATATTGATAAATTTGGCATCATTTGATGCATTTTTGAATTCTAAACAACTTTTGTATTTGTACTTTTGTTCTATAATAATTAGGGGAAAATTTATCACCAAATGAAAATTTTAGCATTGTATTCCCTATGTAACAAAAAAAAAGTAGACACCCGGTATATATATATATATATATGGGTTTACCCATATACTTTTAATATTCTTAATTATTATTATTATTATTAGTATTATTTCGAAAAATTAGTACGTAAAAAATTTAAAATTTATTAAAATTATATAAGAACCTTTCTCAAAAATTTTTAAAATCATAATAAAAATTACTCATAAAATTTTTAAAATCATAATAAAAACCGTGAAAATTTATTTAAAACTGACAAAATCCAATATTAAAATTTATCAAAACATCAAACATTATTAATTGTAGGAAAAGTTGGTGTTGGTCAGTTAAGATGCGGTTCGGAGACATGTTAGTAGATACCCTGTCAGTTTCACCGCCAGCCGCTAATTATGCCCGCGGGGCTTTTTTGTTTTCGTGACCTGGTTTTAATTGGTTTTTAATTAGATTAAGGAATTTTTATTACATATTTGCCCCCCTTCCCCCCTCTTAGATAAGAAATCTTTTGTAAACACTAATTTTGGCATAGTAAAAAGAGTTTGTGCCATACCCTGTAGGGTACATGGCGTGATTGTGTATATAGGTATGTAAATAAAATAGATGAAAAGTTGTTTATCTATTTGTGAATGGGTATTAGATCATTAGCATTTTAAATCCTCAAAGGTATTTGTACCTAGAATTTCTCCAAAATTGGTTTTTAACACCAGAGGTGTCAATATTGTGATTATTATTCACTTTCTATTTTTAAACTAGTACTTATTATATTTTGTTTCCAAATATGATTAAAAATGAAACAATTAATATATTTGATATTTAAATATGTATATATATATATATATATATATATATATATATATATATATAATTGAAATAAAAAATAATTTCTAACAGTTGTAAACATGAAACTTAATTATAATATTTTGTATTTTAATAAAAATTATTAATTAAACTACTTTTACATGATAATATTTTATTTAATTAAAAAAAAAATGAATCAAATCTAACCAATTAACAAAATTATTTAATTTGTCTTTGAATAAAATTATTTAAATAAATATTACATTTAAAAATTAGTGTTTTAAAATGTACTATTTTATTTTTACACTTCAATTATATCGATGTTCATGTTAGCTTGGTTATTTATGAAATGACAGAATAAGCTGTTTGACCAACAAACACTAACATTAAGTAATTACCATGAACTTTCACTTTGAAAATTTTTGAAACATATGGTATGCTTTTGACAAATTTAATTTTTTGTATTATTTCTTAGAACTGAAAAATTTTCCATGTTTATTTTTACAAAACAACTTTCTTTTTTTTTTTGGAATTTTTAAATATAAATAAGAAATTTACTTATATGTACAATAACATATTGTAAACAGATAGAATATTTTTATTTTTAGTATTATTTTTGTATTATAAAGAATTTTTAAATTGTTTTTGTTTTTAAATATTCTGTTACTATATAAATTAAGTTTAATTTATTTTTATAAAAATTTGATATATGTTTTAATTATTAAATGGTAATTGACAATTAAATGAATTTATGACTGAATTGAAACAATAAATAAATATAGTTTTGTTTTCAAAGTTAAAAATTTAAAGATTGCTTTTATTAAAAGATCGTAGATAAGAATTAAAAGTAAAATAAAATATTATTATTATTATAACCTTCAATAAAATTATTCAATAATTTAATAATGTTTTTAATATTTTCTGCATTCTTATCTATGATAATTCACTTTAACACAAAAACAGCATTTTGTTATATTTAATTTAAAAAAATCTTTATTTTTAACTTTTACTTTTACAAATACCTGTATTATTACCCAGTCATCAGGTAAAAAAGTAATATTTGTTTTAGATGCTATTTTCAAAACTATGTACAATTTTATATTTTATTTTAAAATTTTCAAATCAATCATTTTATAAAAAATATAAGCGTGGTAATAATCATTTAAATCGAAAGTTATAGTAATTGTTTGATGAAAAATAATAATGCTTAAATTTTATTTAAAGTTTTTGTTTTGTTTATTAACTATCTTCTGAAATTTAATACTATTTTATCAATATAATATATAAATAAAATAGAATATTTTTTTGTTATATGAATAAAAAACTAGAATATAGTTTAACAATATGTAAATTTAAAAATTAATTAATTTCTTATAAACATTCTTGTATTGATAAAAATATAACAAATAAATGGTAATAAATACTATTATTATTATTTTAATTAATTAATATTCTGTTTTAATAAAAAAGAAATACTACTATTTATTAGATAATTATGAAAGTATTTCTATATACTCTGAAAGTTACTTCGTTTGTTTTCAAATAAAATTTATATTCAGATTATGTAAAAATAATATTTTCCTTAAAATATAAATATTAAAATTAAGTTCATTAAAAATTTTTATAATTTTATAAATACACGATTTGTTATTATATTACAAATAAATATCTTATATAAAATTTTATTATTATCTCAAAAGCAAATTTTGTTCTATAATTTAAGTTGTAAATAAATATAATATAAATATATGTATATTTATTTATAAAAATAAAAATTTTCGATTTCGAAATATGATACTTTAATTACAAATTTAAAAACAAATTGATGAAAATATTTATAATTTGTTTTAGCTGTTATAAATATTAAAACTATTTTTGAATTTTAATAGAATTTGAGCTTAAGAACAATGAATTAAAAACAAATTTAAATTGTGTTACTTTTTATTATTAAAAAAATACATAATTATTATAACGTTTTTTAAAATATTAACATTAAAATTATATTCTATAGTAAACAACTGAATTACAAGATTATTAATATTATGAATTTTATTTAATTATACATATATATGTGTCATATTCATTATTAATTATAATATTGAAATGATTATTTCTTGTTCTTGTTATCATTAAAATTATATTCTATAGTAAACAACTGAATTACAAGATTATTAATATTATGAATTTTATTTAATTATACATATATATGTGTCATATTCATTATTAATTATAATATTGAAATGATTATTTCTTGTTCTTGTTATATGAAATATGATATAATATAATTATTATATTATGATAATTGTATTATATTATTTATAATAGTTTTATTATTTAAATGAGAACAATAATTTATTAATTTTATTTTATAAGAACATTAATATAAAATTTATATATTTTAATAAAAAATATAATTTTAAATATAGATTAGAAATTTATTTATATATTATTTTTTAATTGTAATAAAACATTTTTATGTTTATTTTATTCAAAACTTAATTTTCTATTGTAACATATAATCATGTTATAAATATGTTTTAGTCATTAAATATTAATTACCATATAATTTAAAATATAAATGAATAAAAATAAATTTTATTTCAGATAGTATATAACATTGTATTTCATTGGTAATTAAATATTATTTATAATAATATATTTGATATTTGAGAATATATATAAATACATACACTTATACATACATATATATATACATATATATATATATATATATATATATATATATATGTATATATATATATATATATATATATATATATATGTATATATATATATATATATATATACGTATATTATTAATATGAAAAATAATAATAATATAAAATAAAATTTCTTTTAATCAGATTTTAAAATATAACATGATTTCAAATAATACATATATTGTTAAAATTAATATTTACTGATTATTGTATTTTAAAATTAATATAATAATAAAGTAATATCTAATATTAATATTATTTTTTTTTGTTTATTAATATAATTTGTTTTAATAAAAAAAAATAAACTTATTGTTATAAATTTATATAATAATTTTTGAATAAAATAAAAAAAAATTTAATTTTAGTTATGTTGTGTTAATATAAATTTATTTAATTAAAAAAAAAATAATCAAATTAATAAAAATATTTAATTATTGTCTTCGAATAAAATTATTAAGTTAATGTTACAGTTAAAAATTAATAATTTAGAATAGGTACCCACTTTGTTTGACACCAATTATATCGATTTACATGTTAGCTCGGCACTCTATGAAATGACATAAAAATAGCTTGTACAGTAATCACTTGTAATTAGCATGCACTTTTACTGGAAAAATTCTAAAACCGTTGGAATGTAATACTTGTTTTGAATTTAGTTTGACAAAATTTAATTTTTATATTATTTCTTAGAATTGAAAAATTTTTCATGTTTATTTACAGAGCAATGTTTAATTTCAATTTTAAAATATAAATTAGACATTTATTTATGTGCATAAATAAACTATAATATTTGATCAGCAAACAATTATGTAATGTAATTAACTTTTGTTTTTATTTGGAAATTAACAAATTTTATTTTGTATTATTTCTTAAAATTAATAAAATATCCATGTTTATTTAAAAAAACTTATTTAAACTTTCTATTGTAACATAGAATACATACATGCATACGATAACTTTTTTTTTAATAATAACATTAAAAATATTAATATAATTATTTTACACAATTGAGTTACATGATAATCATTTATGACCTGTATTTTATTTATACACATACATATTTCATAATCATTTTAAATTATAAAGTTTAAATATTTATATGTTTAATTAAAAATTACAGATACATATAATATATTTAATTTTTATTTCAAAAGCAAAAATCTTACAATATTATAAGTTGTAAAAAAAATACAATTTCACATTAATTTAATTTTTTTTTAATAATAGCATTATATATATATATATATATATATATATATATATATATATATAAATATATTACTAAAATTTTCTGTTTAATTTATAGACTAATTTTTAATAATTATGCAAAATATGTGTGTCTTTATATTAATTAAAAAATTCAAATATGTAATATGATACAAATTTGAATAATATTAATTGTGATCATTGCGATTAATTAATTGATAACATTAATTTATTATTTTTTATTTGATTAGATATTAATGTAAAACTTATATGTAATCAATTTCAATTTTATTTTTAATGTATTTAAAAAAAAATCATGACTAGTTTTTTATTAATTCGTATATAAACTGTATTTAATTTTATTGATTTCTTTTCATCTTACTTTATCTCAGGTAGTTACAACATTGTTTACTAACTAAAAATAGAAATTTTTATTTAAATATTTCTTGTTCTTGTAATATGAAATATATTTTGTATAATATTAATAATGATAATTTTATTAATTAAATTAGAACAATAATTTATTATTTTATAAGAATAATAACGTATAGTTTATATATTTAATACAAAATATAATTGTAAAACAAATACATTTTTTAATAACAGAAATTTATTTATATATTATTTCCTAAAATTAATGAAACATTTCTATATTTATTTCACTCAAAACCTTAATTTTTTATTTTAACATTTATAATTACAGTTAATTATAGTAATATGAAATATATTTTGTATAATATTAATAATGATAATTTTATTAATTAAATGAAAACAATAATTTATTATTTTATAAGAATATTAACGTATGAGAGGAATTATGAATGTGGATGAAGCGAAAGTTGCTTGTTTGGATAGGAATGTTTGGAGGCGACTGATTTCGGAATGATGAAAAGAGTTTATGCCACACCCTTTTGGGTACATGGCGTGATTGTGTATGTATGTATGTATGTATTAACGTATAATTTATATATTTTAATAAAAATATAATTGTAAAACAAAAATATTTTTTAATGACAAAAATTTATTTACTTATATATTATTTCTTAAAATTAATAAAACATTTTTATGTTTATTTCACTCAAAAACTTAATTTTTTATTTTAACATATAATTATAGTTTAATAACAATTAAAAAGTTATTAAAATAACAAAAAAAAAATATTTTATTTTTTGATTGTTAATTACAAATTTAAAATCATATTGATGAGAATATTTCGACATAAGTGCGTGTTGAAAAATATGAAAATTATTTTATTTAAATTATGTATTATTATAAGTATTGATTTAAATTTTACATAATTATATAGTAATAAGTTGTGACATTTACCGAAAATTATTTTTCTGTTACTATATAGGTAAATATATTTTTATTTTACTTTCATAAAAATTTTAAATATGTTTAGTCATTACATAGTATTTACCAAATACGTAAAAATATAACTGGATCTTTAAAAAATAAATTTTATTTCAAGGTAGTTATAACAGTGTATGTAATTGAAATGTAAATGAAATATAATATAAAATAATGAATATAATATATATTATATAATAATGAATATAATATATAATAATATAATAATGAAAATAAAATTTTTGATTTCGAAATATGATCCTTTAATTACAAATTTTAAACAAATTGATGAGAATAGTTTGTTTTGGCTCTTATAAATATTAAAATTATTATTGAATTGTAATAAAATTTGAGCTTAAAAACAATGAATTAAAAACAAATTTAAATTGTGTTACTTTTATTAATAAAACCTATTTCTTAGAACTGAAAAATTTTTTATGTTTATTTTTACAAAACAACTTTCAAATAATGAATATAATATATAATAATATAATATCGAAAATAAAAATTTTTGATTTCGAAATATGATGCTTTAATTACAAATTTAAAAACAAATTGATGAGAATATTTATAATTTGCTTTAGCTGTTATAAATATTAAAATTATTTTGAATTTTGTAATAGAATGTGCGCTTAAGAACAATGAATTAAATAATTTTCAATTGTGTTACTTTTTTATTAATAAATTATTATATTTATTAATAATTATTATTTTTATTAATAAATTATTAAACATAACTATTATAACGTTTTTAAAATATTAACATTAAATTTATATTCAAAAAAAAAAACTAAATTACAAGATTATCAATGTTATGAATTTTATTTAATTAGGTATACATATACATACATATACATGTGTCATATTCATTTTAAATTATCTAGTATTAATATATTTTTTCTAAACAAAAATTATATTCATTTGAAAAAATATTAATATTAGATAATTTAAAATGAATACGACACATGCATATGTACGTATATAACCTAATTAAATAAAATTTATAAAATTGATAATCTTGTAATTCAGTTTTTTAGAACATATTGTTAATGTTAATATTTTAAAAACGTTATAATAATTATGTATTTTTTTTTATTAATAAAAAGTAACACAATTGAAATTTTTTTAATTCATTGTTCTTAAGCGCACATTCTATACAAAATTCAAAATAATTTTAATATTTATAACAGCTAGGTAAAGCAAATTATAAATATCTTCATCAATTTGTTTTTAAATTTGTAATTAAAGCATCATATTTGAAATCAAAAATTTTTATTTTTATAAATAAATATACATATATTTTTGTTATATTTATTTACAACTCAAATTATAGAAAAAAAAATGCTTTTGAGATAATAATAAAATTTTATGTAAAATATTTATTTCTAATATAATAACAAATCGTCTATTTATTAAATTATAAAAATCTTTAATAAACTTAATTTTAATATTTATATTTTAGCATAAATAACTATTTTTATTTCTACATAATCTGAAAATAACTTTTATTTAATATCAACGGAGTAACTTTCAGAGTATATAGAAATACATTTCATAATTATTTAATAAATATTTCTTTTCTTTTATTAAAACGGAATATTAATTAATTAAAATAATAATAGTTTATTACTATTTATTTGTTATATTTTTTATCAATACATGAGAGTTTATAAGAAATTAATTATTTTTTAAATTTAAACTTAAATATTGTTAAATTATAATGTTTCATATAAAATTACGTTTTTGAATAAAATAAACATAGAAACGTTTTATTAAATTTAATAAGTAGTTTATAAATAAATTTCTAATCTACATTTAAAATACGTACATACACAATCACGCCATGTATCCAATATAGTGTGGCACAAACTCATTTTATTATCCCTAAATCAGTCTCCTCCAAACATTCCTATCCAAAAAAGCAACATTCGTTCATACATGCTCTTCTATTCCTACTACTTGAAAACTTCCACTCAGTCTAAACACTTTCAATCATACCACTCCAACTACTCATCGGACGTACATCATCAAATTAAGTTTTGAATAAAATAAACATAAAAATGTTTTATTACAATTAAGAAATAATATATAAATAAATTTCTAATCTATATTTAAAATTATATGTTTTATTTAAATATATAAATTTTATATTAATGTTCTTATAAAATAAAATTGATAAATTATTGTTCTCACTTAAATAATAAAACTATCATAATTAATATTATACAAAATTGTATCATATTTCATATAACAGGAACAAGAAATATTTATTTCAATTTTATAATTAATAATGAATATGACACATGTAAATTCAGTTGTTTACTATAGAATATATTTTTAATGTTAATATTTTAAAAACGTTATAATAATTATGTATTTTTTTAATAATAAAAAGTAACACAATTTAAATTTGTTTTTAATTCGTTGTTCTTAAGCTCAAATTCTATTAAAATTCAAAAATAGTTTTAATATATATAACAGCTAAAACAAATTATAAATATTCTCATCAATTTGTTTTCAAATTTTTAACTAAAGTATTATATTTCGAAATCGAACATTTTTATTTTTATAAAACGTTCATATTCTTATAAAATAATGAATTATTATTCTCATTTAATTAATAAAATTATCATTATTATACAAAATTGATTATATATAATATTAAAAGAACAAGAAATATTCAAATAAATATTTCTATTTTTCTAGCTAGTAAACAATGTTATAACTACTTGAAATAAAGTATTTCACACTCAATTAATATTTTAATATATTTATTTGAAAATTAGACTTGTTTTTCACATAAATAAAAATAATATATATTGAAAATTAGATTAGTTTTAAATAATGTTTTACTTTAAAATAATTTTCTTGTAAATTAATTGTTTAAATAATATTTTATTTATTTTTTCAATGTTAATATTGAAATTATATTTACGTATGCATTTTTGTTTACATTATAAATAAAACTCATTGAAAAATGCACTATTCATTATAAATACTATAATATCTATCGAAAATTAATTAATGTCACTTTTTATCGTTGAAAAGAAATCAATAAAATTAAATATAGTTTATATACGATTTAATAAATCTAGTTACGATTTTTTTAAAATACATTAAAAATAAAATTAAAATTGTTTACATATTAGTTTTACATTAATATCTAATCAAATAAAAAGTAATAAATTATTGTTATTAATTACTTAATCGCAATGATCACAATTAATATTATTCAAATTTGTATCATATTACATATTTGAATTTTTTAATTAATATAAAGACATACACATATTTCGCATAATTATTAAATTTAAGTAGTATAATTTTAGTATATAATTATTATATATTATTCAAAAAAAAATTTAAATTAATATGAAATTGTATTTTTTTTTTACAACTCATAATATTATAAAATTTTCGCTTTTGAAATAAAAATTAAATATATTATATGTATCTGTAATTTTTAATTAGTCATATAAATATTTAAATTTTATAATTTAAAATGAATATGACATAAATGTATGTGTATAAATAAAATACAGGTCATACAATATAATAGAAACTTTAAATAGTTTTATTTTTTGTAAAATAAACGTGGATATTTTTTATTAATTTTAAGAAATAATACAAAATAAAATTTGTTAATTTCCAAATAAAAACAGAAGTTAATTACATTACGTAATTGTTTACGGATCAAATATTATAGTTTATTTATGCACATAAATAAATAAATTTTTGATTTATATTTTAAAATTGAAATTAAAAATTGTTTTGTAAAATAAACATGAAAAATTTTTCAGTCCTAAGACATAATATAAAAATTAAATTTTGTCAAACTAAATTCAAAACAAGTATTACATCCAACGATTTTAGAATTTTTCCAGTGAAAGTGCAAGCTAATTACAAGTGATTACTATGGTCAATCTATTTTTTCTGTCATTTCATACAGAGCCGAGCTAACATATAGATCGATATAATTGGTGTCAAACAAATTGGGTATTTCAAATTATTAATTTTTAACTGTAACATTAACTTAATAATTTTATTTAAAGACAATTAAATAATTTTATTAATTTGATTCAGTTTTTCTTTAATTAAATAAATTTATATTATTACTAAATGTTTTAAAATTTGTTTTATTTTATTCAAAAATAATTTTATAAATTTATAACATTACGTTTATTTTATCTATAATAACAATAACATTACTAAATGTTTCAAAAAGAGTTTTATTTTTTCAAAAATAATTTTATAAAGTTAACATTAACTTAATAATTTAATTCAAAGACAAATTAAATAATTTTATTAATATGATTGATTTTTTCTTTAATTAAATAAATTTATATTATTACTAAATGTTTTAAAATTTGTTTTATCAGAATATTAATTAATTAAAATTATAATAATAGTATTTATTACCATTTATTTGTTATATTTTTATCAATACAAGAATGTTTATAAGAAATTAATTAATTTTTAAATTTACATATTGTTAAACTATATTCTAGTTTTTTATTCATATAACAAAAAAATATTCTATTTTATTTATATATTATATTGATAAAATAGTATTAAATTTCAGAAGATAGTTAATAAACAAAACAAAAACTTTAAATAAAATTTAAGCATTATTATTTTTCATCAAACAATTACTATAACTTTCGATTTAAATGATTATTACCACGCTTATATTTTTTATAAAATGATTGATTTGAAAATTTTAAAATAAAATATAAAATTGTACATAGTTTTGAAAATAGCATCTAAAACAAATATTACTTTTTTACCTGATGACTGGGTAATAATACAGGTATTTGTAAAAGTAAAAGTTAAAAATAAAGATTTTTTTAAATTAAATATAACAAAATGCTGTTTTTGTGTTAAAGTGAATTATCATAGATAAGAATGCAGAAAATATTAAAAACATTATTAAATTATTGAATAATTTTATTGAAGGTTATAATAATAATAATATTTTATTTTACTTTTAATTCTTATCTACGATCTTTTAATAAAAGCAATCTTTAAATTTTTAACTTTGAAAACAAAACTATATTTATTTATTGTTTCAATTCAGTCATAAATTCATTTAATTGTCAATTACCATTTAATAATTAAAACATATATCAAATTTTTATAAAAATAAATTAAACTTAATTTATATAGTAACAGAATATTTAAAAACAAAAACAATTTAAAAATTCTTTATAATACAAAAATAATACTAAAAATAAAAATATTCTATCTGTTTACAATATGTTATTGTACATATAAGTAAATTTCTTATTTATATTTAAAAATTCCAAAAAAAAAAAGAAAGTTGTTTTGTAAAAATAAACATGGAAAATTTTTCAGTTCTAAGAAATAATACAAAAAATTAAATTTGTCAAAAGCATACCATATGTTTCAAAAATTTTCAAAGTGAAAGTTCATGGTAATTACTTAATGTTAGTGTTTGTTGGTCAAACAGCTTATTCTGTCATTTCATAAATAACCAAGCTAACATGAACATCGATATAATTGAAGTGTAAAAATAAAATAGTACATTTTAAAACACTAATTTTTAAATGTAATATTTATTTAAATAATTTTATTCAAAGACAAATTAAATAATTTTGTTAATTGGTTAGATTTGATTCATTTTTTTTTTTAATTAAATAAAATATTATCATGTAAAAGTAGTTTAATTAATAATTTTTATTAAAATACAAAATATTATAATTAAGTTTCATGTTTACAACTGTTAGAAATTATTTTTTATTTCAATTATATATATATATATATATATATATATATATATATATATATATATATATATATATATATTGAGAAAATTTATATAACGGGATACGGTTATATAAATTTTCTCAACTTATATTCACGGTAGTTATTCTAAATTAATATATATATATATATATATATACATATTTAAATATCAAATATATTAATTGTTTCATTTTTAATCATATTTGGAAACAAAATATAATAGGTACTAGTTTAAAAATAGAAAGTGAATAATAAACACAATATTGACACCTCTGGTGTTAAAATCCAATTTTGGAAAATTCTAGGCACAAATACCTTTGAGGATTTAAAATGCTAATGATCTAATACCCATTCACAAATAGATAAACAACTTTTTATCTATTTCATCTATATACACAATCACGCCATGCACCCTACAGGGTATGGTACAAACTCTTTTCACTATGCCAAAATTAGTGTTTACAAAAGATTTCTTATCTAAGAGGGGGGAAGGGGGGCAAATATGTAATAAAAATTCCTTAATCTAATTAAAAACCAATTAAAACCAGGTCACGAAAACAAAAAAGCCCCGCGGGCATAATTAGCGGCTGGCGGTGAAACTGACAGGGTATCTACTCATGTTGAGCGAATGCGTCTAATGAACGTTTGCTGTTAGAAAGATGCATTTGAATGATTTTGATGGTAGATACGTTTGCCGAGTGGATCAGTCCGATGAGTAGTTGGAGTGGTGTATGATTGAGAGAGTGGCTTGCGTGCAGCGAAAGTTTACAAGTAGTAGGAATAGAAGAGCATGTATGAGAGGTATTATGAATGTGGATGAAATTACGAAAGTTGCTTTTCTCTGGATATAGGAATATGTTTGGAGGCGACTGATTTCTCGGGATGATAAAACTAGAGTTTGTGCCACACCCTTATTTGGGTTACATGGCATTGTGATTGTCTATGTAAACATTATTAAACATTTTAAGAACAGTATTAATCAAACATTTACTCAATTCAAAATCCAATATTAAAATTTATCAAAACATCAAACATGTCTATTTCTCACAAGGTTATGACTGTTTTTTACAAGATTATGACTGTTTTTTACAAGATTATGACTGTTTCTCACAAGGTTATGTCTGTTTCTCACAAAGTTATGTCTGTTTTTAACAAGATTATGACTGTTTTTCACAAGATTATGTCTGTTTCTCACAAGGTTATGTCTGTTTTTCACAAGATTATGTCTGTTTTTTACAAGATTATGTCTGTTTTTCACAAGATTATGTCTGTTTCTCACAAGGTTATGTCTGTTTTTCACAAGATTATGTCTGTTTCTCACAAGATTATGTCTGTTTCTCACAAGGTTATGACTGTTTTTCACAAGATTATGTCTGTTAGATGAACAAACAATTGATTTGGTTGATTAATGTTGGAGTTATTTGGTTGGTGATAAGTGATGGTTTAGGTTAGGTTAGGTTAGGTTAGGTTAGGTTAGGGTTTAGGTTCAAATGTTGTAGGAAGTTCGAGGAAATATTAGAAAGTTTTAAAATTTTCTAGAAAATTTTTCAAAGTTCTAAGAATTTTAGAAAGATTTAGAATTTTGTAGGAAGTTTTAGAAAGATTTAGATAGTCCTGAGAATTTTTAGATAGTTTTAAAAAGATCTAGGAATTTTTAGAAAATTCTAGGATTTTTGAAAATGTAGGAAGTTCTAGGAAATATTAGAAAGTTTTAGAAAGATTTAGAGTTTTGTAGAAAGTTTTAGAAAGTTTTAGATGGTTCTAGGAATTTTTATGTAGATTTAAAAAGATTTAGGAATTTCTAGAAAATTCTAGAAACTTTTAAAATGTTGGAAGTTCTAGGAAATATTAGAAAGTTTTAGAATTTTGTAGGAAATTTTAGAAAGTTCTAAAAAATTTTAGGAAGTTTTAGATAAATTTAGTATTTTGTAGGAACATAGACAAAAATCGAATCAATATTTCGGAAAAAATTCCAAGAACTTTTCCGAAAAAAACATTGTCAAAACCAAACTCAAACTCAAATCTCAAACTCATTATAATAATAATAATAATAAATAATTAATATAGTAATATAGTTAATATAGTTCATATAGTTAATATAGTTAATATAGTTAATATAGTTAATAACTAAATATAGTTATACAATTAGGTAATATTAACTATAATTATAATTATTAATTAAAAATTCTAATAATTGTGTTGGCAATCCTTGCAGATATCAGACTTCAAGACCTGCCTGCCAATTCAAAGGTACACATACAATAGTTATACTGCTTTTTTTTTCTAGAATATAATATATTATAGCCCCCCCTCCCTTTTGACCCCCCGCCCCCCTACATTTACAAAAAAAAAAATTATATTTCTTGAGAAATAGGGAAATTTTTCATTTGTTAAAGATCTTGTGAAAAATTTAGCAAATATATTTGATAAAAATTTCTTAATATTTTTTTAAAAATTGTTAAAAAACCTTGTAAAAAAAATAGATAAAATCTTATTAAAATGCCAAATTTACAAAAATTTTTCGAAAATTGTCAATAAATTATAAACATCTTTTTGAAAATAATCAGAATTTATAATAAAAAATTGATAAAATTATTAAAAATTGAAAAAATCTAAATAAAAATTGACAAAATTATTAAAATCTTCGCAAATTTGTCAAAAAATCATTAACAACTTTAAAAAAATAGTGAACATTTATAAAAAAAAAAAATGACAAAATCTAAATAAAAATTGACAAAATCTTATTAAAAATTATCAAAATTTATAAAAAAATTTTAAAAAATCAAATTAAAATTTATCAAAAACTGTATAATAATTTTCCAAATATATATATATATATATATATATATATATATACAGGGTGTTTCACAACTTAGAGCAAAAAATTAAAGGGTATATTCTGTACGACGTGCTGATCATGAAACAAAAAGAATTTTTTTAAAATTCGCAAAGTAAAGGGTAGTTTACTTGAAGTAGACATTTTTTGAACCACTGGAGTAGCATACGTCATAGAAAGAAATATTAAATGAAATTAATTATCAAAGAAACATTATGTAATGTTAGTTTTATTTAGAGACAATAATTGTTTTGAATACAAAATAATTTATAATATTAATGCATTGTATTATTTAATATCAAGATAATTTGGGAAATAACATACCTGAAGCGCAAAACTACAAATACTGTTCAAAATTTGCACCATTCATCCCTACACACATTGCAGCACGTTGAATTAATGACCTAGTACAGTCTTGACACGAATTTTGTTCTCGTATTATTTCTGCTGAATTTTCTATTCTCTGCCTAAGTTCTTCTTCGTTTTACGGTGCATTTTGGTTGTCGTAGACGAGGGATTTAAAATGACCCCAAAAATAAAAATCCAGCGGATTTAGGTCAGGGGATCTAGCAGGCCAAGCTACAGGTCCACCGCGACCAATCCACTTGTCCTCAAACACTTGGTTTAAATGTTCTCTTACATTTAGAGCATAGTGTGATGGCGCACCATCGTGCTGAAACCATGTCTGCTGACGCACATTTAAAGGCACATTTTCAAGAAGTTCTGGCAAAGTATTTTGTAAAAACAATAAATAATTAGCTCCAGTCATCCTATTTGGTAGAATGTACGGCCCAAGTAATATTCCATTAACAATACCTGCCCAAACATTTATCGAAAAACGATGCTGAAAACTGCCCCGTACAACAACGTGTGGATTTACTTGACTCCAATAATAAGAGTTATGATAGTTATGAACTCCCTCCCTCGTAAAAGTAGCCTCATCAGAAAATATGATGTACGAGGGGAAATTCGGATTTTCAGTGTGTTTTTGTAAAAGCCAGTTGCAAAATCGTACTCTAAATTGATAGTCAGGTTCTGTTAGCCCCTGTACCCGTTGAAAATGGAATGGGTGGTAATTTTGATCTTTTAAAATTCGCCATACTGAACTATGTGATACTCCTAATTGTTGAGACGCTCTTCGGGTACTAATAGTTGGTTCAGCATGTACAGCATCTAAGATATCATTAACCATATTGTCGTGTTGATGCTGGCGGCCACCACCTCTCCCACGATTAGGTTGCACATATCCTGTGTCTCGAAGGCGCTGGACTATCCTCACAAACGAACAGGGAGTGGGTAATCGGCGTAAAGGATAACGTTCAGCATACAGACGTCGTGCCAATAACGAATTTTGCCGTGCTTCGCCATAAATTAACATCATGTCCACTAATTCACTGTTACTAAATGCATTCATTTTAACAAAAACTACACTACACTGCTATTCACTGTAAAATGAGAACAGTGCACCAGCAAAGATAATAATAATTAACAGCAATGTCGACGAAAGACTACCTACCCACTACCTATCAAATTAAATTAAATTATTAATTAAACTATTACACATTTTATTAGTATTAGATATTACGTAAACAATTACTTTCATTGTAGACGATTTGAAAACAATTATTAAAAATAACTATCGACCAGTGGCAAAAAAAATGTTTGCTTGAAATACGATGCAATTTTTTTTGCAAATTTTAAAAAAATTCTTTTTGTTTCATGATCAGCACGTCGTACAGAATATACCTTTTAATTTTTTGCTCTAAGTTGTGAAACACCCTGTATATATATATATATATAATTTCGTAAATTACATGTAAAATTACATAAACTACATGTAAAATTACGTAAGCTACAAGTAAAAATAAAGAAATTACTTGTTAAATTACATGAATTACATGTAAAACTACGTAAACTACACTTAAAATTACATAAATTACATGTATTACATGTAAAATTACGTAAACTACATTTAAAATTACATAAATTATATGTAAAAGTAGATAATTATTATTTGTAAAATTATTTGAACTACATGTAAAATTACGTAAATTACATTTAAAATTACATGTAAAATTATGTAAACTACATGTAAAATTACGTAAGCTACATGTAAAATTACAGAAATTACTTGTTAAATTTCATGTATCACATGTAAAATTACGTAAATTACATTTAAAATTACATAAACTACATGTAAAATTATGTAAAATACATGTAAAATTACGTAAACTACATTTAAAATTACAGAAATTATTTGTTAAATTACATAAATTACATGTAAAATTACGTAAACTACATTCCGAATTACATAAATTACATGTAATATATATATATATATATATATATATATATATATATACATATTATTATTAAATTAATAACCTCGAATTATTATTTTCATATTTTCGTCTAGAAAAAACCAACCGAACCAGCAACCAACACAGCTCGAAACGAAAACCACAACACCAGCTCAACTCGCCTTTGTCCCGCGTCTACTGTGGCGCAAATAATACATGCGTAGTACCAACTGTTTCCCCTAGCGGCAGCACATGTTGATACCACAACCAAGGCGGCCATTATTTTCCGTATTGCTACACGAAATGAGAAAAAGGTTAGTGGACAGCTGCTACGCAAGTTAGGTTAGGTTAGGTTAGGTTAGGTTAGGTTAGTTAATAAATGCGATTATCAAACAAAGATAAGTTAAGTAAATAATGTTAAAATAATAATTGCCTGATTTAATTTCAAAATCTTGTTAGTTAATAAAAAACATAAAAAATTAATTAAATTTTCATAAAAATAATATTTAAAAATACATATTTACTAGTTAAATTACATGATTATCTATGTGATTAAGTTTTCAAAACACACTTAATTACCTTATTAACTTAATCATTTGATAAACAAAGTCGATTAGAATGTCAAAACAAACTTCCTTGATTAATAAATAATATTGTAAAAATAATAAACACACTGTTAATACCTAATCATGTAGTTAACTATGTATTTAAGTTGTCAAAACACAGATTTTAAATAGTTAAAAATAAAAAAAAATAAAAAAAAATTATTATTCTTGAAGGTTTTTAAACGAATTTTTTAGAAAATTTTCCCGGCAAGCGACGCATAGGTTCCCGTCAAATTTTTCAAGCTCGGCCCGGCGAAATATTTTTATTGTAAATTACTTATAAAAGTTATTAATTTTCATTATTTTTTCACAACAATTTTTTTAGTAAATACTTATTTAATTATAATTTATTTTAATTTTAAGTGTAAAACACATATATATTGTGTACCTAATTGAGTGTCTCTTATAATATTAAAATTAATATAGTTTAAAAATATTTTAATTATAATATTTAATTAGTATATATTAATTATATATTTAAATACAATTATATATTAAGTACAAAAAAAATAATGTAATTAATTAGTTGTACAAAAATTAAATTATAATTAAAGAATTATTTTAATGTACAAATCTCCTTTTTTATTTTGACAAAATAAACATTCTATACACACTTAATATATATATAATTTTATAGACACATTTTATGTATGATCCTATAAACACATTGTCTAAAGTTTTTCTAGACTCCTTGTATATACATATACATATACATATACATATATATATATATATATATATATATAAAAATATATATATATATATATACATATATATATATATATATATATATATATATAAATATATATATATATACATATATATATATATATAATTTTTACAATATATTAATTTAACAAAAGTTTATTAAATTTTTGTCCAAAAAAATCTTTCTCTATTTTTGTTTGATAAAATTGTATTTTGTTTGCATTTTAATTATAATTTATATAAACTTATCACAAAAACCACTTGAAAATTTACTTGTTAAAATGAAAACAATTTTGCATATTGTTCGATAATTATTTACTACCTTAACCATGTGATTAACTATGCGATTAGATTGTCAAAATACGCTTCAATTAATAAACATTAAAAAACTAATTAAAAAAATTAATTAAAAAAAAAATAAATAAAATTTCATAAAAGTAACATTCAAAAATTCATATTTACTATTTAAATCACATGGTTAACTATGCGTTTAAGTTCTCAAAATACATTTAATTATCTTATATAATAATCATTTGATTGACAACGTGATTAGAATGCCAAAACACATTTCTTTTATTAAACAATAAAATTGTAAAAATAATGAACACATTGTTAATACTTAAATAATACTTAATAATAATATTTAAATAAAATAAAATTAAATTTAAAAATTAAATAAAAAAAAAATTAATATTGTATTGATCAATAGAAATACTTAATATATTTCCAGTAAATAATCAATATTAGCAGAAGATAACATAAAAACTACGATATATATATATATATATATATATATATATATATATATTATACTGATCAATAAAAATACGTAATATATTACTAATAAATTTATGAATATAAATGAATAAATATAAGATAAAATAAAATTTATGGGAATGCAATAATAATATTTAAAAGTACACAAATAAATTTTAAGTTTATTTTCGAATTATAATTTATTAAACAAATCTAAAAAATCTAAAACAATTAATAAATATATAAATTCAAATATACAAAAAGTCTAGAGAAACTTATATACAATGTGTCTATAAAATTATATATGTTAAGTGTCTGCAGAATATTTATTTTGTCAAAATAAAAACATAGATTTGTACATTAAAATAATTCTTTAATTATAATTTAATTTCTGTACAACTAATTAATTACATTATTTTTTTGTACTTAATATATAATTGTATTTAAAAAAATAATTAATAAACATTAATTAAATATTATAATTAAGATATTTTTAACTATAATAATTTTAATATTATAAGAGGCACTCAATTAGGTACACAACGTATATGTGTAGTGAACATTTACACTTAAAATTAAAATAAATTATAATTAAATATTTATTAAAAAAATTGTTGTAAAAAAATAATGAAAATTAATAACTTTTATAATTAATTTACAATGAAAATATTTCGCCGGGCCGAGCTTGAGAAATTTGACGGGAACCTATGCGTCGCTTGCCGGAAAAATTTTACAAAAAATTCGGTTAAAAACCTTCAAGAATAATAATTTTTGTTTATTTTTTATTATTTGTAACTATTTTAAATCTGTGTTTTGACAACTTAAACACATAGTTAACTACATGATTAAATATTAACAATTTGTTTATTATTTTTTCAATATTATTTATTAATCAAGAAAGTTTGTTTTAGCATTTTAATCACTTTGTTAATCAAATGATTAGGTTAATAAGATAATTAAGTGTGTTTTAAGAAATTAATCACATAGATAATCATGTGATTTAAATAGTAAATATGTATTTTTATATATTATTTTTATGAAAATTTAATTTATATTTTACGTGTTTTAAAATTGAATTAGGCAGTTGTTATTTTAAAATTATTTATTTAACATATCTTTGTTTAATAATCGCATTTATTGCGCGTCTATTACTAATAATCTTTTTACAAATAAAATTGCAAAATATATAAAATGTTTTTCTAAGTAAATCTAATTCGAATCTTATCAGTTAATATCGATAACGGAATTGTCTCAAGTGGTTTTTGTAATAAATATGAAAAAACAAAATTGTTATCAGAGAATCAGGTGATACACAAAACTTTCCATACTTCAAACACGAAATAGTCTTGTGATCATCACCTTGAATTAATTTCAAGTCCTAAACTTTGTAATAATTTGTCGCCCTCCCCTCTCTCTCTTTTATAGCTTATCAATCTAATCTCTACGTCACATTATCCACCTATATAATACGCCAATGTTCAGTTGGCATTTTCAGTTCCTAGTTCAACTTCTACGAGAACAACGCCAAATTCTATATCGAAGCCAGACAGAAGAAACCAGAAAAATGTCTCTCTACAACCAAGTATTAACGCAGTTGAAGTGCAGCCAGTGTGAAGGTTACTTGTCATGTGGTCCCGTTTATATTGCCGAAGACCGGAGTAAGTTTTGCGGCAGATGCACGGTGCCCAAAGAAAAATCAGTTGTACGAGAAGTAGATTACGAATTACTGGCGGAATCTCATCAATTCCCCTGTAATAATCTAGCAGCTGGTTGTATCCAAGAAATACAATTTAACGACAAACATCATCATTCAGTCTGTGGCTATCGTCAGTTGATATGCCCGATTGGAGTGAAGTGCGAATGGATTGGGAGGAAACATCAACTACTGGAACATTGCAAAGCAGAACATCCCAGTCAGATACGGGAAAATGGCTGCACCTTTAAACACAATATTACAAGTTCATCGCAACAGACGTATCTCCTGGTTATATGTCGTATATTATTTCTTTTTCACACAAAGGTGTGTCTAGAAACGAAGAAAATTTATCATAGTGTACGACATTTGACGGGAACACCTCGTCAAGGCGATGTAAAATACGATCTAATTGTTACCAAAGGTGATAATAAATTAGTTTTTACAAATACAGTTGCTGATGAAGGTGTCCGTGTCTTGCAGCATGATACGTCAGTTGCGCATGATATAAATTCGTTGATAAGTGTCTTGGGTGGTTACAATGGCACCCAATTTCAACTAAATGTGATTGGTGATTTTGTGAATGTAGATTACGACAAATGTGTAATGTGTCGAGGTGCAAAAGGTGTTGTTTTAGAGAAGAAGTATCTTTGTTTTGCTGGTTGGTTGTGTTGTAAATGTGCTACCGAAGAAGTAGTATGTACAAAGAAAGCTGGTTGTAAAGAAAAAGATATTGCTAGTAAAATTATCAAACATAATCAGTATTATTGTCCAATTGGGCTTCATGTTAATTTATCATTCAGTTATTTTAGAGAATTTGAAATTAGTTTTACCGATACTTGGACGACATGTTTCGATACGAATGCTTGGTATATCAAATATCGTAAAACTAATTTCCATTATGAATTTACTTTAATCACAAATTGGCATTCAATTAAATTACATTTCTTCAGTCCTTTCCTACATTTACGTGTAGCTAATCAAAGTGGCACAAGAACATTAGAAACTATCGCATTAATCCGATCGTATGGTGAAGAAGACTACTATTCTCGTATTGATCAGGATCAGCTACCTTATCATTCCGATTCGAAATATTATGCTAAATTAAGAGACATTTAAATAAAAAGCGCATATAAATTTAGTAAAAGTCTTTCTTATGTTTCATGTATTGTTTATTTTATATATATATAAAAATTATGTAAATGTATTTTATGTATGTGTGTGTGTATAATATGCGACAATTGATTGTTTACTATTTATTAAATAATTAATTTTTTATTTTATAATTATATATATATATATATATATATATATATATATATATATATATATATATATATATATATATATATATAGAGCGAACGCTTGAAAATAAAATTGAAATAAAAATGTCATAAATTTGATAAACTTATCTAAACATTGTAATAAAATATTATGACTTTGTGTTAAATAACAAAACTTTTTGCAAAATGTCATAACTTTGTGAAAAATATTAAAACCTACTTAGATGTACATATCATATTTTTGTGAAAAATACAAAATACAAGTTTTATACATCAACATAATAATGTGTTTTTATTTTTTATAACTTATTTTATTTTAAACTGTATCAATCAAAATAATTTTAATTTTCATCTCAAACAACTAATTCCAATTTGATGAATTCTAAACAAAGATAATTATCTGTTTATTTTCACGAGCTTCAACCATTAACATTAATCTCTTCGAACTTTCCCCTGAAGATGGCCTAAAATAAGGCCAAAAGCTCGGAATTAAATTGAAATAGTGATTTGAATTATTTAGCCCAAACAATGATGACCGATATCCCAATATCTCCTTTTTTCTAAATATAATCTTACGGTCAAAATCTTATATTTCTATATACAGGCTGGTCGTTCGCTTGGTTGATATAGGACAATAACATGGGATTTCGATAATATGCAGAATACTACTTTCTGAAGTAAAATTCGAAGAAATACTAAGAATACTTTTCGATAGGGATCAAAAAGTTATATAATTGGGTTATAGTTTTAATTTGCTAGCATGTGCCGTTTGGGAGCTAGAATTTTTTTTAAATGTTTTTTAGAATTTTCAATAATTTTTCATGCTAAATTAGTATGAGTTAGAAAAAAAAGTTACTTAGATATTATCTAGCTAATTTTTTTTTCTTTTTTATTGAATTTTTTCTGATTTTTTTTGAGCAAATTTTGAAAAAAATCTCATTTTGAAAAAAAACTAAATATAACTTTTTTTAAAATTTGCTCAAAAAAATCTTAAAAAATTCAGTAAAATAGAGAAAAAAATTAGCTACATAATAGATAAGTAATTTTTTTCTTTAACTAATACTGGTTTAGCAGGAAAAATTATTGAATATTCTAAAAAACATTTTTAAAAAAATTCTAGCGCCCAAACGGCACATGCTAACAAATTAAAACTAAAACTAAATTATAGAACTTTTTATTCCCTATCGAAAAGTATTTAAAGTATTTCACCGAATTTTGCTTCAGAAAGAAGTATTCTGCATATTATCGATATCCCATGTTATTGCCCTATATCAACCTGGCAAACGAACACCCTGTATATATATATATATATATATATATATATATATATATATATATATATATATATATATATATATAGTGTATATGTAACATTGTTTAATGTTTTATTACTCAACTATATAATAAGTTTTAGATTTATTAAATACTATATAATTATTAATTAACTAATTAGTTAATTAATTTTTATAAAAGTTATAATTGTAAAAATGCAAACAAAATACAACTTTATCAAACAAAAGTTGAGAAATATTTTTTGGACAAATGTATATTATATATTATATATGTATATATATATATATATATATATATATATATATATATATATATATATATATATATATATATATATATATATATTAGTAAGAGTTTTTGATGCTTGTCAACTATTTCAATATATATATATATATATATATATATATATATATATATATATATATATATATATATATTAAATATAGCATTGATCAATAGAAATACGTAATATATTTCCAATAAATAATCAATATGAGCTGAATATACAACAAGATAACATAAAAACTACGAGAGCGCGGCATGTCTGTATTCAAGCGATAACAATATTTAAAAGTTCAAAAATAAACTTTAAATTTTTTTCGCATTATAATTTATTAATTAAATCTAAAAAAAAGTCTAAGATAATTACGAAAATTAAAAAGATTAAAAATTAATATTGTTTAACTAGTTTTTTTTTTAAATGTACATGTATATATATATATATATATATATATATATATATATATATATATATATATTTAGACACATTCTACATAATTAAGTTTAAAGACATGGTATATATTTTATTTTTGCGACACAACGTGTGTTTATATACCGGGTGTTCGTTCGTTAAGTTCGTATGGGCGTTTAACATGCAATTTCGATAATTTGCGATATACTTACTTCTTGCAAAAGCATAAACGGAAAATGACTGCTGTGGAAATGAGATTTTTACGTGGGGTATGTGGTGTAAATAGGAGAGATCGGGTACGAAATAGATATTAGTGTATGATGAGTGTAAAATTGAAAAAAAATGTTGTAGCAAAAGTTTGTGTTAGTCAGTTAAGATGGTTCGGACATGTTGAGCGAATGTCTAATGAACGTCTGGTTAAAAAAATTTATTTGAATCATTTTGATGGTATACGTTTGCGTGGACGTCCGATGAGTAGTTGGAGTGTTATTATTGAGAGTGTTTTGCGTGAGCGAAAGTTTCCAAATAGTAGGAATAAAAGAGCATGTATGAGAGGAATTATGAATGTGGATGAAGCGAAAGTTGCTTGTTTGGATATGAATGTTTGTAGGCGACTGATTTCGGAATGATGAAAAAAAGTTTGTGCCTCACCCTTTTGGGTACATAACGTGATTGTGTATGTATGTATGTATGTATTTATTTCTTTAAACATATTGTATATAAATTTTCTAGATACATTGTTCATAATTTTTGAAACAAATTATATATTTATATATCAAAAAAAAATTCTTTAGATACATTGTATATATTTTATTTCTGAAACGCATTATATACTTATTAATTACAAAGAACACAATGTATATCAAATTCTTTAGACAAATAGTATATATATATATATATATATATATATATATATATATATATAAATTATATAATTGAATAGTTATCACGTACAGCACGTAATTATATAAACTAATTATTGTCACATACAACACGACTTCATTCCTTTGATCTGTGACTCAGCATTTACGCTGAGTAAGCGATCGTTACAAATGTTAACTTTATGTGTAATTTTAAGTAAAAAAGTCAGATGTGACTTTGCGCTCGAACTGTAAACTTCAATATTAATAAATACTTAATAAAAAATATAATTTATTTTTTTATTACAAATATTAAATAATTAACTTATTTAATTTATATATATATATATATATATATATATATATATATATATATATATATATATATATATATATATATATATATGTATATAATATATTAATGGGTTGGTATTAACTGTACTATAATATAGAATATATTCACTTTAATTTAGATTATATTCACTTTGATATAAACAAATGTATTGCACGAAAAAAAAAATTTCACTATAATTAAATTTGTTCAACTAAAAAAAATATTTTAACTTTGAAAAACATAATGCACAAAAAGAATAATATTATCACTATAAAACGGATACTTTCCATTATAAAAACGGATACTTTTCACTTTGTGGGCTGTCAATCATTTACACCAGTCGATTCCTATCATTTGCGCCGATGAGATAAACGTTTATATTAAATAATAACATAACTAAACAATCTAAACCTAATCTAACTTACACTAAAC
This sequence comes from Clivina fossor, assembly GCA_963966155.1. Classification (NCBI taxonomy): domain Eukaryota; kingdom Metazoa; phylum Arthropoda; class Insecta; order Coleoptera; family Carabidae; genus Clivina; species Clivina fossor. The sequence goes on from OZ014567.1 coordinate 1,881,262, forward strand.
CAACAGTGACGCAAATGACAGGGTTTCGTAGCGTTTATAGTGCAAACTATTCAAATTTATAGTGCAAATTTTTTAAATTAAAGTTTAGGTTGTACCAAGTGCAAAGTATCTTATTTTCAGTGGAAAGTATCCAAACTTACTATGTGTAGTCTATTTTAATTCAAGAGTGCAATTATATATTTCCCTTTTTTATTTGTTGTAATTATCTAAGATTGTTTAAATTTACTTAAGTAATTATAATTTTAAAATAAATTTGATATTTATTTGTAAACTTTTACTATTATTATTATCGCGTGAATATGGACATGTCCTCTCGTAATTTTAATCTTATCTTGTATTTATTCAGCTCATACTGATAAATTTTTTAGAAATATATTACGTATTTTTATTAATCAATACAATATTTTATATATATATATATATATATATATATATATATATATATATATATATATATATATATAATTATACAGTGTGCCCCAAAAAGTTTTATACAAATGGAGAAAAAATTTATCTTACATTTCACAAAAAAAATATTCTTGTTAAAAAGCTCTGCATGACTTGTAGATCCATAGATAGGTGGAAAATTTTGAAAACAATAGGTGGAAATACAGGGAAATGCAAAATCATGTTTTGTGGTAAAATTACGTTCAAACTGTAGTGGAGAGCAAAATGTTCATTGAAATTGTTATTAAATAGCAAAAAATTATGCCTAGTTGTAGATAAAAATTAAAAAATAGATATTTGAATAAACACGTCAGCAATTATTAGATTAATCGTAAGATCCCGTTCATAATCAGCGCCTGATTTTGTGTTACTCATCCTTTTTACACAACATGTTCTTTATTCAATAAATAGTCGAATTAATAATATCTTGTAATTTTTATCTGTGAAAAATTACAAATCTACAAGTGGCCAATACTTAATAACCATTTCAATCAACATTTTGCTCTCTATTTCCAGCCAATGTTTTCAAAATTTTCTACCTAATTATGGATCTAAAAGTCATGCAGAGCTTTTTATCAATAATATTATTTTTTTTTGGTGAAATGTAAAATAAACTTTTTCTCCATTTATATAAAACTTTTTGAGGCACATTGTATAATTAAATATAAATTAAATATTCAAATAAAACATATAATTTTATAAAATTTGTTAAAAAAATTTTAAAAATTGTTAAAGCCTTTTACTAAATTTGTTTAAATCTTTTGACAATTGTTAAAAATCTTGTAAAAAATTAGTAAAGCGTGATTTTGCCACTTTAACTGCATGGAGAAAGTGGTATAGTGTTTGGTATGGTGTCTGTAACAAAATAATTTTTTATAAAAATCTTTTATATAGCCCCTAGATGACGAATCCGAACTGAATTTATGTGTGTGTGCATCGTCAGATCACTCGCTCGCTCGGTGTTCAGTCAAAATTTTGTGATCGCAACGGTTAAAACGATTTAAATGAAATTTTCAAAATAGGTTCACTTAGTGCCCAAGATTGTCAAGTGGTTTTTTTTTTCAGTAATGTCAACGTTTCGAGAAAAAAATACAAAATTTTTAAAAATTTATTATGGCCACATAATTTGGCCACATAATTTAACGTTAGTTCACACGGTTCTAATTGCTATGTTCAGACACGTAGCTCAAATTCAAAACACGTTGAAGTTAATACTAAATCTATTCGTTTAATACAACTTATTTATTGTAACTGATTGTTTTGAAAATTACATAATGAATGTTGAATTAATATTTCAGTAATAAATTTAACATTATTAATTGATTTAAATAAAATAAAAAATATTAGTATATTTTTTAACTGGCTTTATTTTCTACAAAAACGATTTTAAAGGTTCCGAAAAAATACCTGAGATATAATATCTTATGTAGAATAATATATAGTAGTATTTTTTTAATTTTTTTTTTATTTTGGAAAATAGAAAAAAAATTTTTTTCCAAAAAAAAATACATTTTATCTTTTTTTTTGCCAAATTATAAATACGAAAAAATTCAAAAAAATATATTATTCTACATAAAATATTATATTTCAGCTATTTTTTCGGTACAATAATGATCGTTTTTGTAGAAAATAGAGCCAGTTAAAAAATATTCTATTTTTTATTGTATAAAAATCAATTAATAATGTTAAATTTATTATTGAATTATTAAATCAACATTTATTATGGAATTTTCAAAACAGTCAGTTACAATAAATATTTTGTATTAAACAAATAAATTCGATGTTAACTTCAACTTGTTTTGTATTTAAGCTACGTGTCTGAACATAGCAATTAGAACCGTGTAAACTAACGTTAACCGATTTTAATCAAATTTTTACAAAAGATTCTCCTAGTGTTTATATAAATTATATAATTTTAGCAAAATATGTATTGCCAACTTTCCGAGAAACAAAAATACTAAAATTATTTTAATTTCATTTTGCTTTACTACTTATATGGTTTACATTGTTTACATTATACAATGTTACTAATTTTTCTATGTTGTTTATACAATTTAAAAAAAAAATTAAAATAGATTTTTTATTATATAATTATATCATTTAATAATGAATAATGTTGCATTCCGAGAAATTTTGGTGAAAAATATAAAATTTTTATTTCTATTTCTTAGTATTTATTGTGATAATGTCAAAGTGGTATATATGGGTTTACCCATATACTTATAGACTTGTTTTTTTTTTCATATTTAGACAGTTAAGATGGTTCGGCCATGTTGAGCGAATGTCTAATGAACGTTTGGTTAAAAAGATATATTTGAATGATTTTGATGGTATTCGTTTACATGGACGTCCGATGAGTAGCTGTAGTGGTATGATTGAGAGTGTTTTGCGTGAGCAAAAGTTTCCAAGTAGTAGGAATAGAAAAGCATGTATGAGAGGAATTATGAATGTGGATGAAGCAAAAGTTGCTTGATTGGATAGGAATGTTTGGAGGCGACTAATTTCGGAACAAAGAAAAAAGTTTGTGCCACACCCTTTTGGGTACATGGCGTGATTGTGTATGAATGTATGTATGTATATTTATCACAAAAATTTCTTGAGACAATTTCTTTATCGATAATATTCGAATTAGTTTTTACTTAGAATAACACTTGATATATGTTGACAAAATAGACACGCAATAAATGCAATTATCAAATATAATTTGAAAAAAAAAATAAAGGCCCGTATTCTCACCTCATATGAAAAAGTGCTTTTTTAAAAAAGTGCTTTTGACGTTCACTTAAAATCATTTATTAAGCATTTTAAAATAGTTTATTTAAATTTTATAATAACAAATATAATAAAAATGATCAAATATAGAAAAATTATTTATATTTGATGAAAAACATACGCAAAAACTTATTTTGAAATTAATGATAAAAGTACTTTTTCACGAAAAAGTGAGGTGAGAATACGGGCCCAAGTTTTTAAACACATTGTATGTTGATCTCGCAATATGATTTTTGATGTTTTTGGAATGAAACAGGAAACTTTGGGTGCCAAATCATGATTATACGGGACGAATGACCCGTCAAATCGACGTTTTGAAACAATACAAAATGTGGAAAATACAATAATTTTGTGAAAAATATAATAATGTAACAAAACTGAGAATGCATAAGTAATTATGTTTGCGTGTGTGTATGCGTGCTTACATGTGTGTGTGTGTGCATGCGGTGAGTCACGCGTAAAGAATGTGTTTACAACATTCTGTTTATGTGGTGACGTAATGTCGGTGTGCGCTGTGTATGAATGTATGTGTGGAAAGATCTAGCAGGCTTCTCGAAAAAGACCAGAGCATTCGCGTAGGTTTGGTTGCAGGGTATATAGGCTCTTCAAAGCACACGCCTAAGCAGTCATCGTCAGACAAGCGAACTGTTTGTATCGTTGGACTCGGTCTAGTTGGCCGAATGATGATGGCTCGCTTAAATATAAATAGTGAGATAAATAATGTGATCAGTTATCATTGAAGCGCCGATCTGGTAAGATTGAGTAATCGATCTAGTAATAATGGATTGGTGGTGGTAACTCGTTGAAATAAATAGTAGTGTAATATAAGTGATATAAATATGTAGATATAAATGTGTGCAAGTATAAGTGAATATGGTGTTAGTTAATAAGTTGTGTTATTGTCAGTCCGATAGTTATAAGATTAATTATAAGTAATGTAAATAGTGTAATTGTTTGTTTAGCTCCGCTCGGCTAACCATTGTTGTAGTAGTTATTGTTATTTAGTGTTTAAGTGTTGTAAATAAATGTTAGTCAAAAATACAATCGCAAATATGATGGTGATAATTTTAATACATTTCCAATACTGTTCAAACAGCCCCGACACGAATTCAAATTCACGTTACAATAATATAACTATTGAGTTAGTCCACGACAAAAGTTGTACAAAAATAATCGCACGAAAATGTTTACAATTTAATTACAGTGACCAATACCGACAGCGCTCGTATGTCAAAATATTCTGAGTACGTAAACTATCCAAAAATTCAAACTTTACGATAGAGACGTCTTTTAAAATTATTTATTTAACTTATCTTTGTTTTTTTTAATTTTTTTTTTTTTTTTGAAATGTAATAAATTAAAAATTAATTGGAAAAAATTTAAATAAAATTGTAAAATATTGAGCAAAATTACTTACGTTGTTAATTATATTAAATTATGAAACTTCTGTCAGCTCTGTAACTGTTTGTAAAGTCTGTAAAGTGATTCGCACATTTAATTTTTTTTACTAAATTTATAATTTAAGCATAATTGTGTATATTTATACATAATTTATATTAAAATATATAAGTTCTGTAAGCTCCATAACTCTCTGTAATATATGTAAAGTATCACGCAATATAAACTGTATTTATAAACAAATATAATAAAAATATTGTTTTAATTTTTGTTAAATTTATTATTTTAACGCAATTAAATTACAAATATATAACTTCTATAAGCTCTCTAACTGTCTGTAACTTCTGTAAAGTAATCCGCTTTACAATTATAAAGAAATAAATATTTTATTTATAACAAAATTTTAATAAATATATATTTATACACAATTTATATTATAATTTATTAGTTCTGTATGCTCTATTACTGTCCATAACTGTCTGCAAAATAACACTCAAATTACACTGTATTCAATAAAAATATTGTTATTATTTTTGCTTAAATGTATTATTTTAACACAATTTAAATATATCTTTAAACAATTTATATTAAATTGTGTTAGTTCTGTAATTTCTGTAACTGTCTGTAAAATCTGTAAAATAACAGGTTTCAATTGCACCAAATTTATTATTATTTAACACACAATTATATTAAAAAAATAATAATTTTCTAGTCGTGGCTAAAAACGATAACTTTACATCGAGAAAACATCAGAAATAATATTTTTTGTTTGTTTTTACGAAAGTAACAGGTTCCTCTCTCTCTACACAAGTGAAATTTTCGAAAAATGCGTGTTAATACACACACACACACACACACACACACATATATATATATATATATATATATATATATATATAAATAAATTAAATATTGTATTAATCAATAGAAATACGTAATATATTTCCAAGAAATTTATCAATACGAGCTAAATTAATACAAGATAAGATGCATATCTATATTCAAGCGAAAATAATATTTAAAAGTATACAAATAATTCAGAAAAAAAACCAAACACAATTCAAGCGAAACACAAAAATAGATTGCATTCTGCTCCGAGTGCTATATACTATTTGTTTTTAACACATTTTGACTGCAAAAAAAAATGTGGTATAGTGATCGCAGTACGGTGTCTGTAACATTTTCAAAAAAAATAAAAGTTACATAAAAATCCTTCATACTCGTATAGCCTCTAGATCAGACGAATCCGAACTTAGTTTATGTGTGTGTATGTATGTGCGTCATTAGCTCGCTCGCTTGGTCGTCGTCAAAATTTTGTGATCGCAACTCCTCCTAGACGGCTCAACCCGATTTTAATAAAGTTTTCAGGATAGATTTACTTAGTGGACAAGACGATCATGTAGTTTTATTTTTTCCAGTAATGCCAATTCTCCGAAAAAAAATTTAATGTGAATTCATTATTTATCTGAATTTGATTAAATTTTCAGAAAATATTTCAATATTGCTCATATAAATTATATAATTTTAACAAAATACAGTGTTGCCAAATTTCCAAGAAAAAATTAATAAAGTTTTTGAAAATTCATTATGGCCATAATATTTATCCGATTCTAGTCGAATATTCACAAAAGATTCTATTAATATCTATATAAATTATATAATTTTAACAAAATACAGAGTTGACAATTTTCCGGAAAAAACAAACTAAAATTTTTAAAAAATTTTATGACTACTTTATTTTTTGGCTCCGAACCGGAACAGAACAGAAAAAAACCAATATTATATCGGTTTCTTTCGGTTCAATATATGTTGAAACATTTTTAAAATTTTTTTGTTTTTGTGGATCAATACCCAGTTATTGATACTGAAATTAAACTAAGAGTTACTTTGATGAAGATGTATTTGTTCGATAATAACTTTGCTTTTAAAATATTCTTGAAATAGTTTAATTGAAAATCCTATGAAAAATATTTGAATAATTAGAGGTACTTTTTATTTTTGCTAATTATAATTAAACAAAAATCGTGTGTATAAGAATTTGCTACATTAACATATATTATTTTATTATTATATAATTAAAATATAAATACGAATTATATAAGTTTCAAATAATAAATTATATTATTATTATAGATATTATATACTTCTAATTATTACACGTACAATTAATTCGTAATTATTATTGTATCAATTTATGTAGTGGGCATAAAATGTTCTAAATTATGTTAGAAAATACATTTTGATTTCGAATAAAAACATTAAAAAAATTTAAAAATTAATCATTTGGAACAAAACCGAAAAAATCCATTAGTTTTACCGTCACGAAAGCCGAAACCGAACCGATATATTTTTTTGTAATTGAACCGGAACAAAAACCGAAATAAAATATATAACACAGTTTAAAGCCTTGTTTTATATTTAACCCCGATTTTAATCAAATTTTCACAAAAGATTCTCCTAGTCCCCATATAAATTATCGTATATAATTTTAGCAAAATACAGTACTTGCTGCTAACTTTCCAAGAAAAAATTTTTAAAATTTTAAAATTTAATTTTGATTTTACTAATTACAGTGTTTATATTGTTTACATAATACAATATTGCTAATTTTCTGGAAAAATTATTCAGAATTAATTTTATGCATTACTATTTGTTTACGCGATTTAAAACAAATTTTCAGGAAAGATTCATTTTTGCTATGCGCGCAAACTAATTATTATAAAATTTAATTTTTGAATAAAGGTGCCATCTCGATCTTTTGGTGAAAAAATTCTATTTTTATTTCTTAACATATATGTGATAATATCTATATGGGTTAACCCATATATTTTTCACTATTCGTATAGATTATTTTTCCTTGATTGATAAGAATTCATCTTTGTTAAAATTCTTTAAAAATTATTAAAATATTGTAAAAACTAATAATATTTTTCAAAAATCTTAATATTTGATAAAAAATTTTACGAAATATGTTCAAATTTTTTTAAAATTATTAAAAAACTTATAAAAAATAATTTTTTACAAAAATTGTTCAAATTCTTTAAAAATTGCCAAACGTTTTAAAAAATTACAAAATTTTCCAAAACCTCAATATTTAAAAAATTTTACGAAATTAATTTAAATTATTAAAATCTTGTGAAAAAGAACAAAATATTACAAATATGTTGAAAATTTAAAAAAATTCACAAAATTTGCTATAATTTATTTAAAACTGATAAAATCTTGTATAAAATAAACAAACCTTAGAAAATGTCAATACTTATTTTTTTTTTGTAAAATTCGTTTAAATTCTATAAAAATTATCAGACCTTTGCAGTAAAATACGAAATCTATCAGAAATTTCAAACTTTTTTTCAAATTCTATAAAAATTGTTAAAACATTGTAAAAAAAATATTTTAAAAACCTCAAAAATCTCATCTTTTTAAATTTTTCTCAAATTTTTTTAATTTTTTCAAAAAATTTACGACATGTGTTTAAATTCTTTAAAAATTGCAAAAAAATACTTAAATTTTTCAAAAATGTCAATATTTGAAAATAAAAAAATTGGTAAAATTCTTTTAAAACAGTTGGAAGCATTTAAAAAATAACAAAATGTTTCAAAAAATGTCAATATTTGAAAAAATTTAGCAAAATTTGCTTATGTTTTTTCGAAAGTTATTAAAACTATGTAAAATAATAACAAATATCATTGTATATTATTCAGATGTAGATTGCAATAACTGACCATTTCAATATAGTTTCTATTATTTGCGTATTTATAAGAAATATAAACGGTATTTGATTGTCTGAATAATGTCGGTGATTTTACAAACATATTGCAAAACTAACGAGTAACTAGTAATTAAGAGTTCTCTTGTTCAAAAGAAAAATGATATTTTTAGTTAAGCGACGGTGTTCAGCTACAAAATATAATAAATAAAAGCATTATATTGAATTTTCAATTCGGAGAATTTTTTTCAAAATGGTATTCTAATGCTATTTGCTAATGACTTGTTAAATTGGATGGGGCATTAGCTGTCGCGCTAAAGACGAGTCATAAAATACCCATTTGTGCACAAAAGACTTTTAGCATTTGCTTATCAAGATGTTTTTACGATTAGATTCTTTAAAATTTATTTATTTATTTTCTAGTATATAACAAAAATAGTTTTTTAAAGTATCAATTTAAATCGCGCTATAAATTTTCGAAAGATAGAAAATTATTTCAAATATGTATATAAGATTATTTAATTTATCTTGATACTGAAGAGAATTATTATAGTAAGAATTAGATTAAAATTTGGAAAAATGATGTAGCGATTACAAATTTTTAAAAATTTCATTAATTTGTTTCTCAGAAAGTTGGCATCATTGGAACAACATAGAAAATTTTATTAAAATCACACACACACACATACACTATGATAAACAACGTTCAGATTCGTCCTTATCTAGAAGGCCAATGTTACAGACACCGATGTTACAGAGAACTATTGTATAATATTTATCCTTTAGTCAAAGTGAGTAAAAGCAATTTCAATTATGTTGCTCGTTACGTATGTCTAATATAATTTGAAATACGCATTTAAAAACTGTTACAATCATCTAAAAAATTTATAAAATATTACCAATATATATATATATATATATATATATATATATATATATATTCTTTTCTACTAAAATGCTGTAAAACAAATTTTAATTAAATTGCTTGTTATATATACAGTGTGTCCCAGGATTGATGTTACAAGAGGTGTAATGGACTAAAAATTTTTGAATTTCATTTCAAGATTCTGGAATTAAGCCCTGCTTGGCGTGAAACGAATTTTAAGAATTTTTTCGTTTTTTGAAAAACAAAATGGCCGTGACGGTGAAGCAAGAACTATTTTCTTTTCAGGTAAAGTACCCTTTTTGTTTAGGATACGACAAAATTTTATTAAGAAAAGTTGTTTATAATGACAAATCATGGCCGTATACCAAACTTCAGGACGATCTACCTACTTTCATTAAACTGTCTGTTTTAGATTGAACAAAATAAATTGTAGGTATTTATTAATTTATTAAAATTTTTATTTGTAGACCATTGAACGAAACAAATAGTATTTACAACAAATTTAACTTACGAAGCTTAATAATATCATTGATGTGCAATAAATTTATTAAAAATTACTCAGCGTTATCTGCGAATTCGGAATTTACACCAAACAGCGTGAAATAAAGAAAATAACAATGGGAGGCCATGAAAAAACAATCGTTGAGTATAATCTCAAGTACTGTCAGATTGCAATTTGTAGTAACTGCCTTTAGTTCAAAGTATAATTACTGCTAGATTATGTTATCGTTACAACAGAGAATTTACGTTGTTCAGTGTTACGGGCTTGGACAAACTGCCCTAAGAGTAGTGGTGCAGCGGTTTAACGAGAAATTTCCCAACACCAATCTTACACGTATGACTGCCATGCGAATAGTTAAAAAATTTCTTGCAACTGGCAGAGAATTCGTTTCACGCCAAGCAGGGCTTAATTCCAGAATCTTGAAATGAAATTCAAAAAATTTTAGTCCATTACACCTCTTGTAACATCAATCCTGGGACACACTGTATATATATATATATATATATATATATATATATATATATATTATATACTATTTAATTTTTTTATTTTATTCCGAAGAAGAAAGAAAACAAAAAGTGTTATAAAAATATCTACTTAATCTATTGTTGTGTATTGTAATTTATTTTTGTCATATTTAACTGTTTATACATCAGTTACTTTAATGAAATATTTATATATATATATATATATATATATATATATATATATATATATATATGTATATACAATCACGCTATGTACCCATTAAGGGTGTGGCACAAAATCTTTTTATTCAACCAGAAATCAACTTTTACCAAACATTCTTAAACAGACAAAAAATTAAATACAAATACATTGTAAATATAACACAGTAAATAAAAATATTAAAAATATTTTTTTTTAACATATACAAATGTTTACTTTTTGTAACACTATGTGATTGGTAAGGGACGCTGTATTATTTGTGATATGATTGTCTTTGTTTGTTTGTATTTCATATCATCGTCTTTAATTTTTTAGTATATAATAGTAAGTTTTAAATGAATGCTGCTTGTAAGGTATTATTTATTTATGTAACTACTAACTATCGAATAATATTCTGATTTTATTCTATAGATGTTTACATTACGCCTTTTAAAATGCAAACTAAGTCAGACAATTTATGTTTTTGAATAAAAATAAAGCAAACATTTAATACTTCTCCTATAATAAACTATATTAAGTTTTAATTTATGGTATATTATTGTGTTTCTTGAAAGATGTATCTATTTTGTAATATTCACAAAATTACTAAACAAATTATTTAAGTTATTTATTTATATTTGTTACATATTATACAATTCAAATACTAACTCATTTGCTTCATCTAATAATTCAGAAATATTTTAATTTTTTTAAACTATAATTGAATAATTTAGTAAAATATGGCGTATAGCGCACCATAACCACACTATACAGTGATATAATAACAACAACACAAAAGTACTGAACAAAAGATTTTATAATATCCTAACGTAAACACTGCAAAAATGTAAACACAAATAACTGCACCTGATTATAGCTACGCATATATTAGTATTAGTTTTCTTTTTCTACACGATATCAATAAACGTATGATGAGTGCATGTCGATATAACATCATAAATGTATAGTAAAGTATTGACGTTATAGACATAATAAGACAGAATGACTATTTTAATATATCTATTTGTTAAACCAAATTTTACTTTTATATAAAACACTCTATATTCTCCAATAAAATATGTATATAATAAATTACTAAAATTATAAACTTTATTATAGATAGTAAAACTAAATAGAAATAAAAATACAATACCAGTTTCTGTGTAATTGTTAGATTATGCATTTCAAATATATCATCTAAATCTAAGAACCGAATATCGAATCCGAATCTAAGATCCGGATCTCAGATCCGAATATCGGTTCCGGATATCGGATCCGAATCTCAGATCCGAATATCGGTTCCAGATATCGGATCCGAATCTGAGATCCGAATATCGGTTCTGGATATCGGATCCGAATAGCGGTTCCGGATATTGGATCCGAATCTCAGATCCGGATATCGTATACGGATCTTAAATTATCCGAGAATCGGATATTCGGATATCCGAATCTTTTTGGATCCGGATATCCGGATCCAATTTTTTCAAATATTGACAGCACTATTCCAAACATTATATTATATTACCAACGGGATGAAAAAGTACATATGTATGTAATATTAGACTCTTTTAATAAACTCTTTTTCAGTAAATTTACAGAACAAATTTAGCGTATTTGCTGTCAGAAATATTTTATAAATAGATAAATTTGTTTATTTCTGTAATATTATTGTTGGTATAATTAAATGCATTTCTAAATTTACATAAAGGATTACAATTGAAATATTTTATTAGTGTTATTAAACAAAATATGTACTAAATCTCATTATGTTGATGAATTATATGTATTATGTATATGAATTATATTACATATGTAAGCTGTAATTTTACATTATTATATAGTCTGCCGAAAAATTATACGGTCACCTATAGTTTTGCCAATTATACAAATAGTATTGTACATAAAAAAGTGACATTTGCCTATAATGTGCACTAAAAAATTAGAAACATTATGCCGTTCGCGGTTTTGTAATCGTAGGTTTCTAAAGAGCCCTGCACTGATAATTTTTAATCAGCGCCTACTTACGTTTGCCGAAATATTATACGGTCACTTATAAAAACGCTTTTAAAATGCATATATTTTAATAAACAAAACAAAAAACAGAGTATTAGTAATCTATTGAAGCACCGTTACAGTGAATTAACTTAAAAATTTGATTCGGCATACTTCGTACAAGCTTCTCCAAAACTTCATGTTTCAAATTGTCCCAAGCTGCCTGGATGGCCCGTTTTAATGCATCCTTTGATTCGTAATTCATGTTGTTGTCATAAACACGTTTTACCATTATTTCCCAAACATTTTCAATTGGATTAACATCCGGTGATTGCGCTGGGTGATCAAAAACAGAAATGTTTCTTGCACCAACCAAGCTTTTGTTCTGCGACTTGTATGGATTTTCGCGTTGTCGTGCATAAAAGTGAGGTCTTCATCACCATGTTCCTCTAGAAATGGAATTAAAGAACCCTCCAGTACCTCCTGATAATCTTCACTGTTCATGCGGCTTGACGTAAAGGCAATTCTTGCCTTTTCGCGAGAGTTAAATGCTGCCTAAGTCTTAACCCTTCCTCCACCAAAATTTCTTTCAGAGTAATAACGTTGTTCTTTTTGAAGATCATGCCAGTATGAGTTGTAGTCATCAGATCCATCAAGGTTCTATTTTATTTTTTTATTTTTATATTTTTTTTTATGTACAATACTATCTGTGTAATTGGCAAAACTATAGGTGACCGTATAATTTTTCGGAGGACTGTATATACAACAATATGTAATTCTACATTAAGTGATGCAATTTGCAGAAAATAATCAATTCTGTATACTTATTAGGTTATTTTTACTTACATTATGTGATCATTTTGAATTATGTAAAAATTACAGAATTTTTAGTTAAAAATACAGAATATATATATACATATACTTGGTGTCCCATTTTAATCCGCAAATAAGCAATAACTTTAAAATCGTGCATCGGACAAAAATATGCTCCGGATGAAAAGTAAATGGTTTCGAGAGGGACATCTGATGCAGAGACCCTTGCCCCCACCGAACACCCTGGGGGGCAAGAACGGGGGGCAACTTCGAAATCTTAAATAGAACCCCCTATTTTTTATTGCAGGTTCAGATAGACCATTAAAAAGTATGTAAATTTTATTTGAAGACCTTTTTTTATCTTTGATATATGGCGCTATAAACAGCATTTTTTTTTTTCAGTTTATCAGTCTTCAATTTGAAAAAAAAGGTGTAACTAAGTACGATATTCAAGTTCTTTCGAGTTCTTTGGGAGGGGGGGGGGGCAAGGGTCACTGCATCTGATATCCTTCTCGATACTATTAACTTTAAGTTAATGGTTTCGAGCGGATATCTGATTCAGTGACCCTTGCCCCTCCCTCCTCCTGCTGTTTGCAGCGCCATCTATCAAAGATAAAAAAAATCTTAAAATAAAATTTACATACATTTTAATGGTCTATCTGAATCTGCAATAAAAAAAATTGGGGGTTTCAAAGTTGCCCCCCGTTCCCGCCCCCCAGGGGATCCGGTGGGAGTAAGGGTCTCTGCATCTGATGTGCCCCTCGAAACTATTTACTTTTCATCCGGTACATTTTTATGTCCGATTTTAAAGTTATTGCAAGTGGCGGATTATAATGGGACACCAGTATATATTGTAAACTATAATTTTTTATAGTAAAATTTACTACTATTTTCCTGTAATTTCGTTATTATTTTTTTACAGTGTATTTAAAAAATTTACCCATATATAATTTATGTGACTTATGGATACACTTGAAGTCAAAATTGTTGACGACATAAAATTCTTAATCAATTTATGATAACAAAATTATATTTTATCACAGTTTTCACTATTGAATAGCTGTACTGTACTCATATTTATTTCACGAATAATTAATTAGTTTTTATTATGTCATATATAACAAGTTTTTCTTCAACTATATTACTGTCGAATAGTTATTATTGTTTTTTTATATAAAATACTCATGAATCTCAATAATTAAAAATGTATGTTCTACAATTATTTATGTTATTTATAATAATATGTTTGTTCGTTTGTATAATATTTTTGTAAAATATATTGTCTTAATATTCATATAATTTATTGCTAATCATATTGGACATTTATCTTGAAAATTTTATTAAAATCAGATTTTCTAGCAATTTTTTAAATTTCAATATTTTTCTTCAAAAATTGACAACATTGCAATATAATAAAACTGCATGACTATTTGAAGCACCAAGAAATACCTCAAATTAAGTTCAGATTTGTTAACTAAATACTTTTAGAAACACTATATCAACCCTGATACCGTTTGCCTTTATAGTTAATATGTTAAGAAATATCGAAAATTATTTTATAACGTAAAAAAAATAATTCTTTAGCAAACTTTGAGTTTAGATTATAGTAAAAATTGTTGCTCTACTTTTTCGATTGTAATGGGATTTGAGAATCAATAGGGTGTAAGTCAACCTTCATTAGAAATTGAGTTATTCTTGGTTTCCATTCTTATTATTAAAATCAATTTTTATTATAAAAAAAATTTCATGCTTCAATTAAAGTTTTAATGCTAAAAAACCAATATTTAATAATATTATAATACATTTGTTTTTAAAGCTACACATGACTTATAATCATTATAACATAGATAGTAAAAAATCTTTTCGAACTCATTATAATAAAATAAACAGAACTTAATCCATCCCAAAGTCTTGTTATTTAATTACACCACTATGTTTCTCAGCCTGTATATATTTCTTACAAAAGTTTTTCCGCATAATATCAAACTATTTGAAAACCGAATTATAAATATCTTCGATTTAATAATCTGTGCAAGAACTACAGATCATTTCTAAGATTTATATCAAAATTATTCTGTGTATTGTTATTAATGAGCAGAGAATATTGTCACCGTGACTACCCCTAATTATTATATTACGAATGAACATACTTGTATACTTCAAATAATAGAGTTACAAATTGTCATATATTTTTCGTTTGACAGTGACAGAATTATCGTCAATATTTTATATTTATTGCATTTTTTCATAGTATTTTGTATCTCTCTTACGCCCAAAGAGCGGGTTTTTATATACAAGTACTGTAGTTCTCTTTCAAATTTTAATTTCATTTATAAAAAATTATTTTAGAATACTATAATTAAAGCAATAAAAGTTATTTATCAATGCCGTAAATATTAATACTGTAAGTGTGTAAATAACGTAATAATTTTCAAATAATAATATTATTATACATTATATATTTATCATTTTAAAGAAATAACTGATGTTATATTTAAATCATAAACCTAATGAGTAAGCAATTAACTAACAAATTATAATTATTATTACAGTATACGCTGCTTAACGTAATCACATTGGAACTCGGAGTTTTTGATAATAATAATCGATTGATAATATTATCTGAAAAACATAAACTCAAATCTTTATTTACTAGAAATATGTAAAAATAAACTGAAGAAATATAAATATAACATTATTTCAATTTGAATTGAAAAGATCGCTGTTTTGATGCCTACGTTAATCTATGGTAGCGAATATTGTATGTGGTGCAACTAGGAGAAATCAGGTATGAAACAGATTAGTGTATTGTATAATGAGTGTGAAATTGAAAAAAAAACTGTTGTAGCAAAAGTTGCAGTGTTAATCATTTAAGATGGTTCAAATATCTAGAGCAAATGCCTAATGAACGTTTGGTTAAAAAGATTTATATGAATGATTTTGATGGTATACGTTTGCGTGGACATCCGATGAGTAGTTGAAGTGATACATTAAGAAAGTCTTGCGTGAGCGAAAGTTTCCAAGTAGTAAGAATAGAAGAGCATGCATGATAGGCATTATGAATATGGATGATGCTAAAGTTGCTTGTCTGAATAGGAATGTTCAGAGGAAACTGATTTCGATATAATAGAAAGAGTTTGTGCCACATCCTTTTGGGTACATGGCGTGATTTTGTATGTATGTATGTATGTAAGTATGTTCGTATGTAAGTTGAAAATAAATATGTAATCATTTTATATTTATACATATATGCATTTACGAGTATCAATAAAAAAAGCTGTTGCCAGCCAGGCTGTGGGCTATTAATTTACGAAAGAGAGAAAGAAAGAGAGAGAGAGAGAGAAAGAGAAAAAGAAAGAAAAAAGTTTGCACGTTTTAAGCTTGACAATAAAAAAAAATGCATGCAACCAAGATTATTGCTCGTGGACGAAAAAAATTGATAACTATAAAAGATATTTGTCGTATGTAGTCGTACATGTCCGGTCCATTCTTCGCGAAAATGATAACAATTCCTGAATGATAATATTATCCGTGATTTCAATAGATTGCGTTCACTGAATTATATTTTACATATACCGAATTTTAAACAAAAACATCAGAATATGTGAGTCAACATTTTTGGCAGTCAATATTTTTAGTTGTAAAATATCAACAAGGCAAGGCATACACGAGTAGCTATATATTCAATAAAAATTGACGACACGACAAATATCGCAATGTACACGGTAAATTTTACAATTTCCTGTTGGAAAAAGCCGCACTTAAGTAAAAATTTACATCTCTGAACGTGATGGAAATTTTAACGCCTTATTCTTCATAGAAAATCAAAATTAATTCTTCCCTAAGATTAAAATCTGCATGAGCACGGCTCTTGTCGGATAAACACAATTATTCGAACCGCTGCTGCTTTGACGTTCAATCAAGACGTTCATCAAGACCGCAAAGATTCTATCAGATTATGCAAATGTTAGTGCAGATATCGTACATATACTGTACATATACGAATTGTTTTTATTGAACGCTACACAGAAAAATTGAGTATTTTTTATGATGAATTGATTTTGAATTTCGTGAAAACAAATGTGTCAAATATATTTTGTAGAGCAATTCCGCATTAAAATTTAAAAAATTTAAAATACAGCATAATATTCCCGTATTTTTGCCGCATGAAAACTCAATTTGAATTTCAAACGGCGACGGCTGAATTTCGACCACTAGTTTAAATAAAGATCCAAACAGATGATATAACACATTTTTTTGTTGAAATTGGTAATAAAAAATAAAACCGGACATGTTTCAATAACGAAAATACAGTTTCTTTTAGCTTCAAAAAATATTCCAGCAAAATTTCAAGTTAAAATTTTTTCTTTACGAGATTTCTTTATCAATAAATTTATTATCAATTATCACGACTTCAGACAAATAAATAAAGATATTTATTGATTGATTGATGAATGTTTGTGAATATTCCAACAAAATTTGCGATTATCATTTGTCCTTTATTAATAAATTTATTATTTAGTATGCGTTGCATCAATAATTAAAAACTATTAGGGTAAGGTGATGATAAAATAAAAAATGGACGATTTAAGACGAGTGAATATTAAATAAAGATATTTATTAATTTGATTAATGAATGTATTTGTTTTTTTTTTTTCACAATAATAATTACGCAATACAATTAGTTGATTTTGCCAGCAGTGCGATCTCGGTGCACTTTCAAATGCCTCTTGTAGTTTCCCGATCGGTTAAAAGTTTTCGAACAGTGTTCGCATTTATAAGGTCGTTCTCCTGTGTGAATGCAAACAAACATTATACATTTTATACAAGGTTATGACTGTTTTTTTACAAAGTTATGACTGTTTTTTACAAGGTTATGATTGTTTTTTTACAAGGTTATGACTGTTTTTTACAAGGTTATGACTGTTTTTTAGAAGGTTATGACTGTTTTATACAAGGTTATGTCTGTTTTTCACAAAATTATGACTGTTTTTTACAAGGTTATGACTGTTTTTTACAAGTTTATGACTGTTTTTTAGAAGGTTATGACTGTTTTATACAAGGTTATGACGATTTTTTACAAGGTTATGACTGTTTTTTTACAAAGTTATGACTGTTTTTTACAAGGTTATGATTGTTTTTTCACAAAGTTATGACTGTTTTTTACAAGGTTATGACTGTATTTTACAAGGTTATAACTGTTTTATACAAGGTTATGACTGTTTTTTACAAGGTTATGTCTGTTTTTTACAAGGTTATGACTGTTTTATACAAGGTTTTTTTACAAGGTTACATAAACAACCTAACCAACCATAACAACTAAATAACCAACCTGTGTGCGTCCTCAAATGACTCCTATAGTTACTGATCGATGCGAATGCCTTATCGCAATGCTCGCATTTATGCGGTCGCTCGCCGTTGTGTCGACGCATATGGTCATTGAAATTGGACTTGTTGTAGTAGTTTTTCGTGCAGATCGGACACTTGTATCGCATATCGCTCGCATTATGCAATTTCATATGCTGACCCAGACTTCTTTTCGATGCATAGAGTTTCTTACAAATCGGACAAGGAACTTGACGCGTGTCTAAGTTGTCGCTGTGACGATTCTGAATGGGTTGTTTCAGATTCGTTTCGGATTTGCCACGATAACCTATAATACAGTTACAACAACAACAATATACAAACAAACAACAAACTATAGCCCGATAGAAACAAAATATAAGCAACTGTTATTTTAATTTTTAACTGCAAGGAAAAGTCGTATAGCGTTTGGTATGGTGTCTGTAACATTAAAAAAAATTTTTTTGTATAGAAATCCTTCATATAGCCTCTAGATGACGAATCTGAACTTAGTTTATGTGGGTGTATGGATGTGCGTCGTCAGCTCGCTCGCTCAGTCAAAATTTTGTGATGGCAACTTCTCCTAGACGGTTCAACCGATTTTAATGAAATTTTCAGGATAAATTTGTCTAGTACCCAAGATAGGGTCATGTGTTTTTTTTTCCTAGTGATGCCAACTTTCCGAAAGAAAAATTACTAAAGTTTTTAAAAATTCATATTGGCTACATTATTTATCCGATTTTGATCAAATTTTCACAAAATATTCTCCTAGTATTCATATAATTTATGCAATTTTAACAAAAAAACAGTGTTGCCAACTTTCCGAGAAAAAAAATACTAAAATTTTTAAAAATTCATTATGACCACTTTATTTACCCGATTTTAATCAAATTTTTATAAAAGATTCTCCTAGTGCCTAAATAAATTATCAAATTTTAACGAAACTTATCGAGAGAAAAAAATCACAAATTTTTTTAAAAATTCATTGTGGCTACATTATTTATTCGATTTTGATCAAATTTTCAGAAAACTTTCTCCTAGTGCCCACAAAAATTATAATTTTTAATAAAAATATTATGTTACCAACTTTCCGAGAAATGTCAAAACTTAGCAATTTTGTAACACGAATTAGCGTGATTATCTTCTAGTTAGAATAATTCATTCATTTCGTGATTGATAAGGAATTAATCCGTTCTTTACCCGAATCTCAATATTATTTGAAGAAAGCGCTGTTAAAATTAAATTAATTTAAAAGTACAAGTTTGCTTTTGGTTGATTGCTGTTGATTAAAATATTACAAAATTAAAATAATTCACATGATAGAGTCTAGAAATTATTTATATTTAAACAGTCCTGGTTTTTACATCTAATTTTGGCCAGTGGTGTTTGCTTAAGATATTCAAAATCATAGTTATTTAAAAAATATAGTCGAATTTTTATTAAATAAAAATTAAACTTTATATATAATTATCAGTTTATATACATAAATTTTTATGAACATATCATACAATAATTATTTTAAAAAAATTGAAGTAAGTATGTCTGGTTAAAGATAAATATTTATTTCTTTTAGGACTGTAAATTGTCTAGTAAATTTAATTTAGCTGATCTGTCAACAATGGCCACAAGTAAGTATAACAATATGATTGTACGAGAAATAGTTTTAATATTATATGTTTTTAACGTAGTTAATTATTCTTAAAAGCAAGACGGAAACTAACTGTAACTGATATATTTTGACAATAAAACATGAAACAAATTAAGAATTTTTTTCTAACATTTCATATAATAATAAATCAGTTTCTTTTTTAATGTTAAACTAATAACTTTGTATTTCTGTAATTTTGTTTTGTAGTAATTATTTTTGCTTAAGTTTAACGAATAATCGTTTATTTAACTTTTATCTACGATGCAATAATCGTTAGTCGATATACTAAGTTTCTAAACCTGGTTTTATTTTGTAAAATTACTAGGTATATTTAATTATATAATTATAAATTTGAACAAAATAAATATTAATTTATTTGCTTTAAAAAATTATTTTTGTGTTTTTAATTTTAACAAAAAAATTATAATCGTTTTTTGTAATCTTTATTGTAATAGAAAGTTTAAATAAAACAAAAGAAAAAATTATTAAAATTTAATATATTCTAAATTAGGTTAGATTAAATGTGGTCTTTTCTCAAAACTTATGGAAAAGACAATAAAAACAATTGATTGATTGAGCTAAATTTTCTTTTCGGAAATTTTTACCGCATTCCTCGATTGGACATTTGTAGCTATCGTTCTCGCTAATTATTTTTAAACTTGCACTTTTATCTGTAACAATTACCACAGATATTTAGCGTAAATAAATTTAGATTACTGAAACATACCGGGTGTTCGTTCGTTAAGTTCGTATGGGCGTTTAACATGCAATTTCGATAATTTTTCGATATGCTTTTTTCTCGAGTTAAATTCGGAGAAATACTTAGAATACTTTTTGATAGACAATAAAAAGTTCTATAATTTGGTTTTATTCTTAATTTGCAAGCATGTACCGTTTGGGCACTTGATTTTTTGGTATTTATTTTTTTTCTCAAAAACTATGAGGTCTAGGAAAATAAACGTGGTATGAAAAAATGCGGAATAATGAGTACAATAATTGAGTGTAGAAACCATTATTCTACGATGTATCGTTTAGTAGAAAAAAAACTGAATTTTTGAAAATCTCTCAAGGGTACCCCCATGTCAAATTTTCAAAAATTCAGTTTTTAATTTTTTTCTACTAAACGATGCAACCTAAAATGGTTTCTTCACTCAATTATCGTACTCATTATTCCGCATTTTTTCATATCATGCTTATTTTCCTAGACCTCATAGTTTTTGAGAAAAAAAATAAAAACCAAAAAATCAAAAAAAAATTTTAGCGCCCAACCGGCAGATGCTAGCAAATCGAAACTAAAACCAAATTCTAGAACTTTTTATGCCCTATCGAAAAGTATTCTAAGTATTTCTCCGAATTTAACTCGAGAAAGAAGTATATCGCAAATTATCGAAATTGCATGTTAAACGCCCATACGAACTTAACGAACGAACACCCGGTATATTAAATAGACCTATCTATTATATTTCTTTTTTTTTATTTAAATACTTTTTAACTTACCATCTTCTTCATCTTCTTCAACTTTCACATCGGATGCAACCTCTGGCGGTTGTACAACAATCGGAACAGTTTTCGGTGTAGATGACTTAGTACGTGATTTTGATGTTGCCTTGGATTTCGACATAGGCGGAGGTTTAATTGGTATTGGTTTAGTGGTAGCAGCTAATGCTTCCGGATCGGTAACCTCATATAGACCGAGTTTTCTCGCTCGATTTAAATGCAAACAGAAATCAAATCGATCAATCGAATGTTCCGATTTCGTTTCTTCCAGCCATGTTTTCAACGAATGACGTGTATGGAACTTTTTCCCATCCGAACTAAAAATCAATTCATATAGGTTATAATAATAATAATATTACAGAATTAATACAAATTATTATTGTTAAATACAAAAAGAAAAGTGGTTTCAATTAATCGAAATTACTAAATTAGAAGGTAATTACTTTTTCAAAACAATGTCCCACTTCCCGGCTGAATTAGCAAAAGGTCTCTGCGTCAAATGCTTCTCCCATCCGAGCGGTAAACGGTGATCGGGTACAATAACAGATCTACGTGGTCCTTCTGCACATTCAACAACCGATTCAATGCCAATTGGTTCACCATTCAACCATCGGCAAGTCCATTCTTCACCTTCACTCGTCTCCGGAACAGCTACAAATAACAGAAATCATTGGGTTAAGATGATTTATATGAATGATTTTGAAGATATACGAGTGGTATGATTGAAAGAGACCAAGCAGTAGAAATAGAAGAGCATGTACAAGAGGAATTATGTATGTAGATGAAGCTGATGAAGAAACTGATTTCGGAATATTGGAAAGTATATGGCGTGATTGTGTATGTATTTTCATTACTTTAGAAAAAACTATAATTTATATTAACTAGTATTTGTTTATAATATGAATAATATATCATTTATTATATTTTCTGTATTTACATAATTGCAATTGTCCTATTGAGCAAGGATCAACAAAAATAAAGATTATTATTATTATATTACTTGTAATAACTTCTTCTGGTGGCGGTTTTTCATCTTCTTGTACTGATTCTTGTTTAATCGCTTTTTCTTCTTCCGTTTTCGGTTTCTTTCTCATGCCAAATAATTCGGCGACATTTATTTTTCGTTTTCTTTCGCGACGTTCCTCTTTCGATCCGGCAACGGGATCAAACAAGGGCGATGCATGCGCCACTGGTGGAGGTTTAATAATTGGAATTGGATCAATAGTTTTCAGTTTCGATATTTTCGATGCTTTTAAAACTTTAGAAAAACCATCGTCGAACAAGACATCATACATATCTGTAATTAAATTACTTGCTCAATAATAATATACAGTAATTAATTCTACTCTTAGTAACAATGACGGGTGCCGACTTTTCAGTCATCTTCAGATTTTCTGTGTTTATCGAACCACAAATACGGTCCAAATTCAGAAAATCTAAAGATGACTGAAAAGTTGAAACAATAACAAACCTGATAGGGAATTTAATAACGCAGGTTCGGAACCCAAGAATGAATAACATTTAATCTTTTGACATTAATATATATATACAATAGCAATGAATTTACATGATAGATAAATTTTGCAAAATCAGTTGCGAGGCGTGGCATTTAAACTAACGTAAATGAAGAATTACGAATTCTTAAAAATTAACCAATAAATTATTAGTTTCATGATCAATATAATAGTAATTTTACTTTATTTATAATAAAGTAGTAAGAGAAGATAAATTTTAAGATGTAATTTTTAATTATTAATAGAAAATGGAACAAATTTATTTAATGTTTATCATTATCAATTGATTTGAGTATACTAACGCATAATACTCTTATTTATAATAATTTCGCAACCTATTTTAAAGATTTATATTTTTGACAGAAGTTTTATCGTGTACATATAAAAAATGGGAGTATAGTATTAAAATTATATAATTTATAATATAAATATAGGTTATGTTCATAAAATTTTGTAACAAAAATATTCTATTGTGTAAAATAAATTCTTATCTTACCAAATTTGTACAATTTTAGTAAAATAAGTAAAAATTGTATGTGTTAAACACTCACCGATATCAAGAACTTGCCGAATTGTGCCAGGATATTTATTATAACTGGCAACCCAAGTAGCCATACACTTTTCACCAACAATAAATGTTTCTACATGTGGTCGCAGTTGATAAGGCCGTAATCGCGAACTATCCATCGGAATCCATTTATTCGCCCGATTCAAATGTTTATCAAACTCGACAAATACTTCGTTTTCATCGTAATAAACTTCTAAAATCGTTGCCGGATACCATTTCTCATTGAAATCATTCGCTTCGATTCTGGTACCGGGAAAAAAGTTAATAGCAACCGATGTTTCAGTTTTTATCTCCGGCAAGACTTCATTAATCTCCGGTTCACTTTTAATTGTTGTTGCAAGCTCATCCAATGTTTTCTCGGCAGGTTTTCCTATCTCTTCATCCGATTCACAGACTTCTTTTTTAATTTTCAAAACAACTGCTTCAATTTGACTGTTTGTAAATTTAGTTTCAGTTGTATTAGTTGTATCTGGTTCGGATTTAACTTCAACGTCACCATTTTCACTTGGTGGTGCTGATAATTTAGCAAGGCTCTTAGTCCATGGAAATACGGAAGGTAAAGCGCCTTGTCTCAACATACATTTCGTACCTTTAAAATTACAAAAATCCGTTCGACGAAAATGTCTAGAGCATACGTACAACACTTTGTTGACTTGTCTCTCTTCTGGAATGCGACATAATTCTATCCACTTTGGTCGCAAATCCGAGTGAAATGGCATTTTGTGAAATGTAACCCCATTGTCTTCAGGACGTACGGAGTCCGATGGACAATCCAATACGTTGCATTTACGTCCCATTGCTCCTTGTTATATCCTATTATATTAAACAATTATACTTCTGCCTTAAAGAGTAAAAGAATAAAAGCACTTATGACACAAACTTGCATCTTTGATGCAAGCCAGATGCAAGCCTTCTTTGCAAACTTCAACAACAAAAACAACGCACATAACCTTTGTTTCGGGCACGTTCTGAATTGTTATAATTTGTTATTGTTACATAATTAATTAAAAAAGTTAATTATACGTTACAAAATAAATAAGTACATATTTAAATTTATTTCTATTCTATTATTTTTACAATATTTGTAGATTAATAAGTTGCTGACAATGTACAAATGATTACGGTGCTGTCATCTATAAACTAACAACTGAACTAATGTTTTGAATTGGTATTAGAATTTATTAATAGAGGGCACTGTAATATAAAATTTAAAAAAATTAAAATATTCAATTAATAAATAATAGAAGTATTTTTTTGCATAACATTTACACTTAGTGTTGAAATATAAAATGATTAGCATACATAATTAGCATGTATTTTAATAAACAATTCTGGCTCATTTTATAACATGCACGTGATTTATTCAAATGTTTCAATAAAACCCATAGATAAATAACTATAGATATATATTGTTTGATAAAACCAAACAGATCTACAGAAAAATATAAAATTAATCGAAACCTAATAAAATATAAATAAAAAGTATAATTAACTGTATGTACATTTAATTATATTGCTGTAAACAAATAGAGTTTGAAACTATAAACTGCAGTAGAATCTATCAAGTCTCGTTTACGGAGTTTGAGGGAGGAAAACTGCATTTATTATTAACAGCATTAGACAGGATTATGCTTGCAAATATGTGCATGCTATAAAAATTTTCTAGCACCAACTATAGATAGTAAAATACACTCGGCAAAAAAACAACGCGCCACTCAAAAAATCAGAAAAATTACCGATTCTTCAAATCAGTATAACTCGGCCGATTTTGAACAAAATTGAATAAAATTTAGCTTCCAAAAATTTCGAAGTCTCATCTGTAAAGTCATCCAAGATGATGGACTATTTCAACCATTCCGTTACCCACCACACCCCGCAGAAAATAAAAAGTTTTTGATTTAAAAAATTATCAAATTTTGAAAACATGTATGGTATACAAATTTTTTTTTGACTCAATTCACCAAGAGGGCGTAAAAATTCAAACAATTTGACGTAAATTTTGCTTAATTTCAAGGACTTGCCACTAATGATTTTTAAAAATTTACCCTGCATTTTGCGAGTTTAAGGTTCTGACAAATTTTGAACATTTAGACCATTTTATCAGCCAAACAAATGTGTTCAATAGAAAAACATTCTTCTGTTAAGAGAAAAGTTTGAAATTATGAAGCGTTTTGCAGATTCAATCTGCAAAAAAACTAGCAAAATGCATGGTAAATTTAAAAAAAATCATAACTTCGCGACAAAGCATGGCAAGTCCTTAAAATTAAGCGAAATTTACCTTAAATTGTTTGAATTTTTACGCCCTCTTGGTAAATTGAGTCGACATTTTTTTTTGTATACCATACATGTTGTCAAAGTTTGACTATTTTTAAGTCATTTTTTTTTTAGGAGTGTACATAGTATACTATTAGATTCATATTTTATTTAAGTGTTAAATATTACGCTAACGTAGTGTTATTTTTATTTTAAAGAAAATATACAATGCTGTTTTGGTACCTACGTTGATGAACAGTAGTAAATAACATAGTAAAAAGTCTTTCAGAACTCATTATATTAATATTAAGAGAAATAATAGAAATTTATAAAAAAAACGATAACTTTGATCACTTAATTAGTAATTAATTAGTGTATGATAAGTGTGAAAATGAAAAAAATATTGTAAAAAAAGTTGGTGCTAGTCATGTTTTTAAAAACGAAAAATATGTCAAGTGTTTGAATTAGTAAAATCCTTGTGCTTGGTGCATAAAACTAAAATTAAAAGCGGCAGTCTATAAATGAGAGCTTAATATTGAGGTAATATTATGTATTTATGTGTTTATATTTAACATTAATTATAATTAAATATTTACTAAAAAAATTGTTGTAAAAAAATAATGAAAATTAATAACTTTTATAATTAATTTACCAATAAAAATATTTCGCCGGGCCGAGCTTGAGAAATTTGACGGATACCTATGCGTCGCTTGCCGGGAAAATTTTACAAAAAAGTCGGTTAAAAACTTCCAAGAATAATAATTTTTATTAATTTTTTTTTTATTTATAACTATTTAAAATCTGTGTTTTAACATCTTAAACACATAGTTAACTTCATGATTAAGTATTAACAATGTGTTTATTATTAATCATGTTCTTAATCAAATGATTAAGTTAATAAGATAATTAAGTGTGTTTTGAGAACTTAAACGCATAGTTAACCATGTGATTTAAATAGTAAATATGTATTTTTGAATGTTATTTTTATGAAATTTTAATTAATTTTTTTAAAGTTTTTTGTTGTTTATTAATTAAAGCGTACTTTGACATTCTAATCGCATAGTTAATCACATGATTAAGTTATTAAATAATTATCGAACAATATGTAATATTGCTTACATTTTAACAATTAAATTTATTGCATATTCAACATTTTCGAAAAACAATTACATTTCTATTAGAATTAATCAAGCTGTATATATATATATATATATATATATATATATATATATATATATATATATATATATACTGGGTGTCCGAAAAGTTTGGACTGGGTCAAATATCTCGAGAACGAAAGGTTGGATTAACACGATTGCAAGAGAACGTTGTTTTTGACACAATTATCTACCGAATTTTGTTGTAAAAAATTACCCCCACCCCTCCTAAAGGGGTGAACGTAAGGGTAGTTTTAAAATTTTAAATGGAAACCCCCAATTTTTTTTCATTTTTGGATTCCTTGACAAATTCTGTGTATGGCCCCAAAATTTCACACCCAACCCTCGCCTCCCCTCCACAGGGAATGAAAAAAATGATTGAAATAAAAATGATATTGAACAGTTTAAATGCTCAACTAAATCCACAACGAAAATAAACATGTCAAAAAAAACATGTAACCCCACCCAAAATTTCACCCCAACCCCCGCCGGTGGCGGGAATTTATTCTCATACCTACTGAATATGCATATAAAATTTCATCAAAATCGGTCAAGCCGTTTCGGAGGAGTATTAATACGAACACTGTGACACAGGAATTTTATATATTAGATATATATATATATATATATATATATATATATACCGGGTGTCTACTTTTTTTTTGTTACATAGGGAATACAATGCTAAAATTTTCATTTGGTGATAAATTTTCCCCTAATTATTATAGAACAAAAGTACAAATACAAAAGTTGTTTAGAATTCAAAAATGCATCAAATGATGCCAAATTTATCAATATAGGATGTTCCGATCAAGAATTAGAAGCAAATTAAAATTTCCATTTTTGCGCTCTTTACATCAAAGTGCCGAAGAAATGAAATTATTTGTTTAATTTCCATGGCACTTTGATGTAAAGAGCGCAAAAATGGAAATTTTAATTTGCTTCTAATTCTTGATCGGAACATCCTATATTGATAAATTTGGCATCATTTGATGCATTTTTGAATTCTAAACAACTTTTGTATTTGTACTTTTGTTCTATAATAATTAGGGGAAAATTTATCACCAAATGAAAATTTTAGCATTGTATTCCCTATGTAACAAAAAAAAAGTAGACACCCGGTATATATATATATTTCCGAACTTACAATCCATATTATTTTCATGTTTCGTTATTTGCTGAAATGGCTTCATGCAAAGAAGCAGCAGTATAATTTCGTTGTGAAAAAATTCATTTCCGTAGCAATTGCATTTTCTGTGTCTGACGCTCGCACTTGCGTCTATCTATCTGTAGATATCTATATGAAAAGAATGAGAGCAAATGATTTAATCAAAATTTCGACTTCGACATTTCGAAATTGATCGTACGAAAATCAATATACGATACAAGATTGTTAAGTGCAAATAATACAATCTCGAAAATTGAAAAACACGACTTTATATCGCTTTTTCAAACCTTTCCTCGCGATTCTATTAGAATGTACTTAACCTAACCTTGTATTGTAATAATACTACCATTTATTTACTCCAATAATAATTAATGACAAATCCAACAATAATTTCTTAATAATTAATTAATATTCTTTTTCTTTAAGCGTATCAATCTAGGAATTAACGTATTTACTTTCCTACTAAATTTACTCTGTTCTTTATAAAAGAAATTGTACTATTTAAAATAATTATATTTAATGCCTAAGTAGTTTGTTATTAAAAATTATAAAAATTGCATACAAATATTAACATAATCTATATTCTTTAATTTTTTGAATATTTATGTAATTCTGCTTGAATTGCTGTTGATGGACCGACCAACAACTCGCGAATAATATTTATCCGGCAGCGTATAAACAAAAATTAATATTATTACAAATATTTTAATAACACAATGATTTATTACTATTTTTTACTAATTAAACAGCGCAACATCTTGTTCAAATGCGGCGAATTAGTAATTAATATTATTAATATATAATAAAATTTATGTTTGTTAAGGAGTATATAAAATAAAATAGTATATTTATAAGTGAATATTTGAAATATATTTTATAAATTTGAGTCACTTTCATTTTATTTCAAATGTGTCTATTTTAAAAATATACATATATTAAATATAAAATGGGAATTTTATTAGATTATTATGTTTCGTTGGATCAATTATGTAATCAATGCATAACAAATATAGATAAGAGGTTTAATTACATATTTAAAAAAATAATTTATATATTTATTTATTTTTTGTATTAAAAATTATGAAATATCCATATCCATCAGAGATCAGAGTGAGGTTAATTTCGAACACAAAAAGTAATGCAAATGTAATGTGTCCCTGTAACAAAACTGTTAGCCTACTAAAAGCTCTTTCCATTCTCAAATGTTTAAGTTTTGTTGTGGACATTTCCAGTAGGGTTAGGGAAAAACGTTTCGCGGGGTTAGATTTAAGATAGGTAGGAACCAACCGATATACTTCCAAAGTGCCAAAATTCTCGAGCGAGCAAAAGATATCGCAAATAAAAACTCTAGCAGAGATTACAATGAGGTTAGGTACGGAAACAAAGAGATAAAGATGGTAATATGGTAATAATATATTATAACAAGAAGAAGAGATTTTGTCTGTATCCCTTAAGAAAACTTTTAGCTGGCTAAAAACTTTGTCATGTCCGCAAATGCTGGACACCAAGTATACATTTCCAAAGGAGTTACAGAGGAACGTTTAGCAGGGTTAGGTGCGGAAAGGTTAGGAACCGTCTTATATGCCACCAAACTGTCAACTTTCGGGCACGATCAGAAGTTATCGCAAATAAACGCAAATAAAAACTAACTTACATATCCATAATGCAAGTAATGCAAAGCAACAAGGATAGCAATATGATTGTAATATATTATAGCAAGGAGAAGAGATTTTTTATTTATCCCTGTAACAAAATTTTTAGCTGGCTAAAAGCTTTTACATTCCCACAAACATTGGATACCAAGTTTACATTTCTAACAGAGTTACCGTGCGACGGTTAACATGGCTTGGTGTGGGGTGGTGAGGAACCGTCTTATATGCCACCAAACTGTCAACATTCTTGCACGAACTGAAGTTATCGCAAATAATTGCAAATACAAACTAACTTACATATCCATAATGCTAGTAATGCAAAAAGACAAAAATAACAATATGTTTGTAATATATTATAATAAGGTGAATAGATTTTTGTTTGTATCTCTGTAACAAAATTTATAGCTGGCTATTGCTTTTTACATGCCGAATAATACTGGACACCAAGTTTACATTTCCAACAGAGTTATAGTGAAACGAATAGCAGGATTTGGTGCGTGAGGGGAGGGGGGTGTGAGGAACCGTCTTATATGCCACCAAACTGTCAACTTTCTGGCACGAACAAAAGTTATCGAAAATAAACGCAAATAAAAATTATCTTACATATCCCTAATGCAAGTAATGCAAAGAGACAAGAAAAATAATGCAAAGAGACAAAAAGAAAAGATTTCGTTAAGAGTTTTATTACACTTCTGACGGGCATGCGCACTTTAAAGGTCAGCGACTTAAAAAAAAAAAAAAAAAAAAAAGAAAAAGGATTTTGGATATTTTTTCACTGGCTTTCGTTGTCTACTGTTTTATCCTACTCTTTGTACCTGACACTTTTTTTTTCCTGTTTTTCTTTTATTTTTAATTCACGTTTTTCTGATTTTTCGAAAAGTTGATAAGGGGGGACCATTGGCATTTTTTTCAGAATAAATGTTTTTTACAAAATTTGTTCCAAAAAATCTGAAAAAATTCTGTAATATAGAGCAAAAAATTCTCTACAAAATAGCTGAGTAATTTTTCTCTCTAGCTTATACTGCGTTGGCAGGAAAAAATATTGAATATTTACATTTTTTACATTTTCATTGATTTTTGCGAGTTTTGATAATTTTTATAAATTAAACTATTAGTATTAGGAAAAAATGTTAAGTATTGACTTAAATTTCTTTTTGCACGTTATATAACCTTCTTAAATTTGTTTTTTGCTAAATGTTTCCAGTTAAGCTCCATATAGGTGAAAAATGTAAAAAAAGTAAAAACTTGTCGAATTTGAAGTGT
The DNA here is from genome assembly GCA_963966155.1 of Clivina fossor. Taxonomy (NCBI): domain Eukaryota; kingdom Metazoa; phylum Arthropoda; class Insecta; order Coleoptera; family Carabidae; genus Clivina; species Clivina fossor. The sequence continues at coordinate 1,912,510 of OZ014567.1, forward strand.
GACTATATGGTTGTGTAGCATTTTTCAAGGGCTTTTCAATGAGACCCCACTCGATTGGTTTTAAAAAAAAATTGAAAATTTCGTATTCAGTAGAAACCTGTTTAAACATGGACCGTCCGCATTGCCCACAGAACTCGACCTAGCTATAAACATATCATAATTACTTATGAAATAAAAATTTTAAAAAATTTAATAATGCGAGCTCTAAGTGGTTACACTCAACCGTTTTTTCATAAAAAGTCAATTATTTTTGGACCTGTTGAGACTTGGAACAAATGTCTGGTATTGGGTTGTAGCCCTTCCAAATATACACAATTAAGCTAAATACCTTTTTTTCATAACTGCTATAGGTTTTTTTTAAACAATTAAAATATAGTAAATCGGTTGTAAAACAAAAGCGAATCACCGAAATTTAAAGTTTTACATACTATTGCATAGCATTTTAAAAGACCTTTCCAACGATACCAAACTTGATTAGATTCGGATAAGATTTAATAAAAAGCATGTTGTGACATGTTTAGGGGTCTTTTAGACCCATAGATTGTCTTTTGGTTGGTCCTCATTTTTGATTCCCGACAACTTTGGTCTCCTAATATTTTTCTCTAAAGCGCATAGTTTTCGAGTTCCGGCCACCTATGTCTTTGTTTTAATATGTTTACTGCGTTGCGGGATTCATAATTCCTATCATATATGCTTTTTTATTCCTACTACTTAGAAATTTTCGCTCAAGCAAGCCACTCTCTCAATCATCAACTACTCATTGGACGTCCACGCAATTTGTTTCAAATATACTCTAATTTTGAAAATATTTGTTCACATGATACTTAAATGGAAGATTTTGTTAGGAATGTAAATGTTTCCAAAGAAGCTACAGTGCACGTTTAGAGCAGGTAGATGAATTTGTGTATTTAGGTAGTTTGTTGTAAAATTGAAAGGAGAGTAAATGATGGTTGTAAGGTGCTTTGGGTGCTTTAGGAACTTTTGCTAGGAGATGTAAATGTTTCCAAAGAAGCCACCTCCCGTTTGAGTATATACAATGATGCAGTTCTGCGGTGCGTACGTTGAAGTATGGGTAGTGAATGTTGGGTTTGATTGTGGAAATTAGATTTTTACGTGGGGTAGCTGGGTGTAAATAGGAGAAATCGGGGCTACGAAATACTTTTAATGTATGATGAGTGCGTGAAATTGAAAACAAAAATGTTGTAGCAAAAGTTGGTGTTAGTCAGTTCAGATGGTTCGGACATGTTTGGTTAGAAAGATTTATTTGAATAATTTTGATGGTTTACGTTTGCCAGTGGGCGTCCGATGAGTAGTTGGAGTGGTGGTATGATTGAGAGAGTGGCTTGTGTGCAGCGAAATTTTCCAAGTAGTAGGAATAAAAGAGAGCATGTATGAGAGTGGAATTGTGGAAAGTTGCTTGTGCTGGATAGGAATATGTTTGTATAGACGACTGATTTCGGGATGATGAAAAGAGTTTGTGCCACACCCTATTGGGGAAATTTTGATTAATTTTGTGTGGTATATTTTTGTCGCTTTAGACAACTCTTGCTTTCCTGCCCGCTATGATCGCTGTGGACCACGGTCATATTGTGAACATCGCATCAATGGCTGCTCACTGCGGTATTCAAGAAACTGAATTAGAAGCACAAGCTAATTTACATATTTACAATTTTATTTCATATATTCATTATTAACTTTGTTCGCCGACAACTTTCCCAACTAGGTCCGAACAAGTACGCATGCGCATTTTAATTTTTAGCGTTCACAAATGCTCATAATTGTAAGGCAAAATGTTACTGCGCATGCGTTCTTTGTCTGGAACTAGTTGGGGATGTTCGGCGAACAATGCTATTATAGACGGAGATGGGTATAATATACACTTCACTTTGAATAACTACTCAAGAGAACTAAGAAATACTTCTAGAGACATCTAGTGAGTAACAGGCAAACTATAGGTGTAGTTCGCCTGTTACTCACTAGATGTCTCTAGAAGATTTATTAAAAATTACTAACAACATTTATATTTTTAATGCGATAAAATAATATTAGATTTTTAACACATACACACATATACATACACTGTAAAAAAAATTTTACAATAAAAATCATTGGACACTTCGTTGCCAACGATAATCATTGTAAATTTACAAAAAAAATGTATTTTTACAAAAAAAAATTTATATGTAAAATTACAATTTAAATATTGAACACATTTTAATATTACTTTTGCTAAATAAATTTACATAACTACTTGTAATAGTTCCACTTTTTCAAGTAATTATTACATTTGTGAATGTAAATATTACATTTATGCGTACATATTTTCATTAATTAATGTAACAATTACATTTACTGTTGTAAATATTACATTTATTAATATAAATATTATACATTTACTAATGTCATTATTACATTTATAATTTTTTACATTTTTACCACCTTGACTGCAAGGAAAAAGTGGTATAGCGTTTGGTATGGTGTCTGTAACATTTTCAAAAAAAAATGTGTATATAGAAATCCTTGATATAGCCTCTAGATGACGAATCTCAACTTCGTTTATGTGGGTGTATGTATGTGCGTCGTCAGCTCGCTCGCTCTCTCGGTCGTAAGTCAAAATTTTGTGGCCGCAACTCCTCCTAGACGGTTCAACCGATTTTAATGAAATTTTCAGGATAAATTTGTCAGATTTGTCATCTAGAGGCTATATAAAGGATTTCTATACAATTTTTGTTTTGCTAATGTTACAGACACCGTACCAAACGCTATACTACTTTTTCCTTGCAGTCAAAGTGGTAATAAGTAGGATTTACCAAATTTTGACAGGTTTCCACAACATCTATCAAAATCATAAATCCCTTATATTTATCCCTTATAATTATTAAGACAAGAACAAACAAGATTAGAAGTATATGGGTAAACCCATATATAGACCACTTTGACATTATCACATAAATAATAAAAAATAGAAATAAAAATATTTTTCATCGAAAGTTGGCAACATTGCATTTTGATAATATATAATATTATAGGCGCTAAGGGTATCTTCTGTAAAAATTTGATTAAAATCGGATAAATAATGCGGGCATAACAAATTTTTAGAAAATTATTAATTTTTTTTCGGAAAGTTGGCAACACCATATTTTAATAAAATTATAATTTATGCGAGCACTAGGAGACACTTTTCTGAAAATTAGATCAAAATCGGATAAATAATGTAGCCACAATGAATTTTTTTAAATTTTAGTAATTTTTTTTTCGATAAGTTGGCAACACTGTATTTGGTTAAAATTGCACAATTTATGCGGACAACAGGAAAATCTTTGGTGAAAATTTGATTAAAATCGGTTAAATAACGTGGTCATAATAAATTGTTAAAAATTTTAGTAATTTTTTTTATAAAGTTGGCAACACTGTATTTTGTTGAAATTATCTAATTTATATGGATGCCAGGAAAATCTTTTGTGAAAATTAGAACAAAATCGGTTAAACAACATGGCCGTAATAAATTGTTAAAAATTTTAGTAATTTTTTTCTCAGAAAGTTGGCAACACTGTATTTTATTAAAATTACGAAATGTATGTGGGCACTAGGGGAATCTTTTCTGAAAATTTGATCAAAATCAGATATATAATATAGCCTCAATAAATTTTTAAAAATTTTAGTAATTTTTTTCCGAGAAAGTTGGCATTACTGAAAAAACCAAAACCACAGATAATCACGCCATGTATCCAAATAAGGATGTGGCACAAACTCCTTTTCCAACAATCTCGAAATCAGTTACTTCTAAACATTCTTAAATCCAGACGAAGCAACTTTAGCTTCATCCCACATTCATAATACCACTCATACATGTTCTTCTATTCCTACTACTACTACTACTACTACTAATGATAGAATATTTCGAATGAAAAATAATCGATTATTCGATTTATTAAGTTGCGTTTTTTAGTTTTTATATAGGAAATTAAAAAGAAATATAATTATTACCACTTTGACTGCAAGGAAAAGTGGTATAGTGTTTGGTACGGTGTCTGTAACATTAGCAAAAAAATAAAAAAAATTGTATATAGAAATCCGTCATATTGTTCCTAGATGACGACTCGGAACTTAGTTTATAAGTGGGTGTATGGATATGCGTCGTCAGCTCGCTCGCTCGGTCGTCAGTCAAAATTTTGTGATCGCAACTCCTTCTAGACGGTTCTACCGATTTTAATGAAATTTTCAGGATAAATTTGTCTAGTGCTCAAGATGATCATGTGGTTTTAGTTTTTTCCAGTAATGTCAACTTTCCAAGAAAAAAATACTAAAATTTTTAAAAATTTATTGTGGCTACACTGTTAATCCGATTTTAATCAAATTTTCAGAAAAGATTTCTCTAGTGCCTACATAAATTACGTAATTTTAATATAATAAAGTGTTGCCAACTTTCCGAAAAAAAAATTACAAAATTTTTTAATAACTTATTATAGCCATGTCATTTAACCGATTTTCCTCAAATTTTCACAAAAGATTCTCTTAGCGCTTACATGAACTATATAATTTTAGTAAAATACAATGTTGCCAATTTTCTGAGCATTTATTTCCTATTTCTCAGCATTTATGTGATAATGTCAAAGTGGTCTATATATGGGTTTATCCATATACTTCTAATCTTGTTTTTATTAGTTATATGTTTGGGCATTTATTTTTCTCTACACTGTAAAAAAATATAGGTAATTTTACTATAAAAAAAAAAATGTTTTGTCATATTGTGTAATTTTACATAAAATGTAATTTTACAGAAATTGTAATATTACTGAATATTATCTGTAATATTACAACATATATAAAAATTAAATTAAATTTACTAATTTTTACCACATTGACTGCAAGAAAAAGTGTTATAGCGTTTGCTATGTTTGGTATGGTACCAAAAACAAATAAAATTTTTTATAGAAATTCTTTATGTAGTCTCTAGATGACGAACCTGAACTTAGTTTATAATTTTTACCACATTGACTGCAAATAAAAGTGTTATAGCGTATGGTATGTTTGGTATAGTGTTAAAAACAAACAAATATTTGTATAAAAATTCTTCATATAGTCCCTAAATGAAGAATCTGATCTTAGTTTATAATTTTTACCACTTTGACTGCAAAAAAAATGTTATAGTGTTTGGTATGTTTGGTATGGTGTCAAAAACAATCAAAGATTTGTATAGAAATTTTTCATATAGTCTCTAGATGACGAATCTGAACTTAGTTTATGATTTTTATCACATTGACTGCAAGGAAAAGTGTTATAGCGTTTGCTATGTTTAGTATGGTACCAAAAACAAATAAAAATTTGTATAAAAATTCTTTATATAGTTTTTAGATGACGAATCTGAATTTAGTTTATGATTTTTACCGCATTGACTGCAAGAAAAAGTGTTATAGCGTTTAGAATGTTTGGCATGGTGTCAAAAACAAACAAATATTTATATAGAAATTTTTTATATAGTTCCTAGATGACGAATCTGAACTTAGTTTATGATTTTTACAACATTGACTGCATGGAAAAGTGTTATAGCGTTTGGTATGTTTGGTATGGTGTCAAAAACAAACAAATATTTGTATAGAAATTTTTCATATAGTCCCTAGATGACAAATCTGAACTTAGTTTATGATTTGTATCACATTGACTGCAAGGAAAAGTGTTATAGCGTTTGGTATGTTTGGTATGGTGTCAAAAACAAACAAAGATTTGTATAGAAATTTTTCATATAGTCCCTAGATAACGAATCTGAACTTAGTTTATGATTTGTATCACATTGACTGCAAGGAAAAGTGTTATAGCGTTTGGTATGTTTGGTATGGTGTCAAAAACAAACAAAGATTTGTATAGAAATTTTTCATATAGTCCCTAGATAACGAATCTGAACTTAGTTTATGATTTTTACCACATTAATTACAAGAAAAGTGTTATAGCGTTTGGTATGTTTGGTATGGTGTCAAAAACAAACAAATATTTGTATATAAATTTTTTATATAATTCTTAGATGACAAATCTGAACTTAGTTTATGATTTTACCACATTGACTGCAAGGAAAAGTGTTATAGCGTTTGGTATGTTTAGTATGATGTCAAAAACAAACAAAGATTTGTATAGAAATTTTTCATATAGTCCCTAAATGACGAATCTAAACTTAGTTTATAATTTTTACCACATTTACTGCAAGGAAAAGTGTTGTTGGGATTGGTATGGTGTCAAAAACAAACAAAAATTTGTATAGAAATTTTTCATATAATTCTTAGATGACGAATCTGAACTTAGTTTTTAAGATGGTGTACGTCTATATATACTTCTAGTCTTGTTTGTTTAAATATTACATATACGTTATTATGTGAAAATTATTACATAATATAATTTAAATTATCTTTGCTAGTGGCGATAATGGCGGACAATTATCCAAAAAACTAATGGGTTCCGAACCGCCTGCAATTACATTAGAGGATTTTCTCGAGAATCTTAAAGAATCTTGTAATTTAATTAATTAATAATTGAAAAGGGTGACTTGATCGACTGAATGTAATGTATATATTGATGGTGCACGTTTAGAGCAGGTAGATGAATTTGTGTATTTGGGTAGTTTGCTGTCTAGTGATCGTGAAATTGAAAGGAGAGTAAATGCTACTGGTTGTAAGGTGCTTTGGGTGCTTTGGGAACTTTTGCTAAGAATATAAATGTTTGCAAGGAAGCCCGTTTGAGTATATACAATGCAATTTTGGTGCCTACGATGATGTATGGTAGTGAATGTTCTGAGTTTGGTTGCAAAAGCATAAACGGAAAATGACTGCTGTGGAAATGAGATTTTTACGTGGTGTATGATGAATGTAAAATTGAAAAAAATGTTGTACGAAAAGTTGGTGTTAGTCAGATATGATGGTTCGGACATGTTGAGCGAATGTGTCTAATGCGAACGATTGCTGTTAAAAAGATTTATTTGAATGATTTTGATGGTATACGTTTGCAGGTAGACTCCGATGAGTAGTTGGAGTGGTAATATGATTGAGAGGGTGGCTTGCGTGAGCGAAAGTTTCCAAGTAGTAGGAATAAAAGAGAGCATGTATGAGAGGGATTATAAATGTGGATGAAAGTACAAAAGTTGCTTATCTCTGGATATAGGAATACGTTTGGAGGCGACTGATTTCGGAATGATGAAAAGAGTTTGTGCCACACTCTATGGGTACATGGCGTGATTGTGTATGTATATATATATATGTAATAATTAATTATTAATTATTTAAATTTTACTACTAAAAGTTATTTAAAATTAAATATAAATTTATTTTATATGTTGTTTTTTTTTAAACAATGTGTGTGTATAATAATTTTTCTTTTTACCACTTTTAGCTGCAAGGAAAAGTGGTATAGTGTTTGGTACGGTGTCTGTAACATTAGCACAAAAACAATTAAAAGTTTGTATAGAAATTCTTCGTCTATAGCTGCTCTAGATCAGACGAATCAAACGAACTTAGTTTCTAAGTGGGTGTATGGATGTGCGGCGTCAGTTAAAATTTTGTGATCGCAACTCCTCCTAGACGGGGTTTAACCGATTAGAATGAAATTTTCAGGATCAATTTGTCTAGTACACAAGATAAAGTCATGTGATTTTATTTTTTTCCAGTAATGCCAACTTTCCGAGAAAAAAATTACAAAATTTTTTTAGAATTTATTATGGCCTTGTTATTTTACCGATTTTACTCAAATTTTCACAAAAGATTTTCCTAGTATTCATATAATTTATGTAATTTTAACAAAATACAGTGTTGCCAACTTATCGAGAAAAAATCACAAAATTCATTGTGGCTACATTATTTATTCGATTTTGATCAAATTTTCAGAAAAGTGTCTCCTATTGTAAACATAAATTATAATATTATTAAAATACACTGTTGCCAACTTTCCGAGAAATGTCAAAGTGGTCTCTATATGGGTTTACCCATATACTACTAATCTTGTTTTTACTTTAATTTCGCTTGGAACGCTTGAAGAAAGTGTAGCATACGCCACTCGGAATAGAAAGCTCTCTTTGTGTTTCGCCTAGATTGACTGTATCTGAATTTAACACAATAAAGATTGTTTTCTACTTTTCGTAACATAATGAACTATTAAAATACTTTTTTTGTTTTAGGAAAAATACAAGAATAATAAAAATAATGTAAAATTAATCGAATTTGATATTATACATACATACATACACAATCACGCCATGTACTCAAAAAGGTGTGGCACAAACTCTTTTCATCATTCCGAAATCAGTCGCCTCCAAACATTCCTATCCAAACAAGCAACTTTCGCTTTATCTACATTCATAATTCCTCTCATACATGCTTACTTCTATTTCTACTACTTGGAAACTTTCACTGCACGCAAGCCACTCTCTCAATCATACCACCACTCCAACTACTCATCGGACGTCCACTTGCAAACGTATACCATCAAAATCATTCAAATAAACCTTTTTAACCAGACGTTCATTAGACGCATTTGCTCAACATGTCCGAACCATCTTAACTGACTAACACCAACTTTTGCTACAACATTTTCTTCCGAATTTTACACTCATTATTCACTAATCGTATTTCGTACCCGATCTCTTCTATTTACACCACATACCCCACCTAAAAATCTCATTTCCACAGCAGTCATTTTCCGTTTATGCTTTCGCAACCAAACCCAACATTCACTACCATACATCAACGTAGGCACCAAAACTGCATTGTATATTTTATTGAAAATTTGAAACAAAACATTAAACACTCTTACTAATTTATCATTCAGTACTAATATTCAGTACATATTATTAAAATAAAGCTGGTTCAGTTTAAAGTTCTGTATTAATATTTATTTATTATCGACGTTTCGACAAACTAAGCCTCCGTCTTCATCAAGAAAAATAATATATACGTTTGCGTGGACGTCCGATGAGTAGTTGGAGTGGTATGATTGAGAGAGTGGCTTGCGTGCAGCAACAGTTTTCAAGTAGTAGGAATAAAAGAGCATGTATAAGAGAGGAATTATGAGTGTGGATAAATTTGCGAAAGTTGCTTGTGTTGGATAGGAATGTTTGGAGGCGACTGACTTAGGGATGATGAAAAGAGTTTGTGCCACACCCTTATTTGGGTACATGGTGTGATTGTGTATGTATGTATGTATGCATGTATAAATTTCTATTGTTTTTTTTTATTAATCTGCTGTTAATATTGATTGATCATGCAATAATTACAGTATCTTCGAATTTTTTTATAACAAGATTTGAAGTATATGGATAAACCCATATATAGACTACTTTGACATTTCTCGGAAAGTTGGCAAAACTGTATTTTAATAATATTATAATTTATGAGGGCATTAGGAGATACTTTTCTGAAAATTTGATCAAAATCGAATAAATAATGTAGCCACAATGAATTTTTAAAAAATTTGGTGATTTTTTTCTCGATAAGTTGGCAACACTGTATTTTGTTAAAATTGCATAATTTATTTAGGCACTAAAAGAAACTTTTATGAAAATTTGATTAAAATAGGTTAAATAAAATGATCATAATAAATTTTTAAAAATTTTACTAATTTTTTTCTCGGAAAGTTGGCAACACTGTATTTTGTTAAAATTACATAAATTATATGAATACTAGGAGAATCTTTTGTGAAAATTTGAGTAAAATCGGTTTAATAACATGGCCATAATAAAAATTTTAAAAATTTAGTAATTTTTTTCTCGGAAAGTTGGCAACACTGAATATTAATAAAATTATGTAATTAATGGGAGCATTAGGGAAATCTTTTCTGAAAATTTGATCAAAATCGGATAAATAATGTAGCCACAATGAATTTTTAAAAACTTTAGTAATTTTTTTCTCGGAAAGTTGGCATCACTGGAAAAAACCAAAACCACATGACCATCTCGGGCACTAGGCAAATTTATCCTGAAAATTTCATTATAATCGGTTAAACCGTCTAGGAGGAGTTGCGATCACAAAATTTTGTCTGACGACCGAGCGAGTGAGCGAGCGAGCGAGCTGACGACGCACATCCATACACCCACATAAACTAAGTTCAGATTCGTCATCTAGAGGCTATATGAAGGATTTCTGTACAATTTTTTTTTTTTTTGAAAATGTTACAGACACCGTACCAAACGCTATACTACTTTTTCCTTACAGTCAAAGTAGTAATAAAGATTCACTAAGGCATTAAGGTTTAAATAAAATTTAGTAATAATTTATAAAATTATATGATGTAGTTACTTATTTCGTTAACTAAATTATAATTTTAATTTGGAAGATTTGAGGGCAATAATTAACATACATACATAGACAATCAGGCCATGTACCCAAATAAGGGTGTGGCACAAACTCTTTCCACTAATCCCGAAATCAGTCGCCTCCAAACATTCCTATATCCAAAGACAAGCAACTTTCGCTTCATCCACATTCCACAATTCCTCCTCTCATACATGCTCTTTTATTCCTACTACTTGGAAACTTTCGCTCACGCAAGCCACTCTGTCAATCATACCGCCACTCCAACTACTCATCGGACGTCCACCTGCAAACGTACACCATCAAAATCATTCAAATAAATTTTTTCAACAGCAAACGTTCATTAGACGCATTCGCTCAACATGTCTCCGAACAATCTTAACTGACTAACACCAACTTTTCCTACAACATTTTTTTTACTGAATTTCACACTCATCATACACTAATCGTATTTCGTACCCGATCTCTCCTATTTACACCACATATATATATATATGTATATATATATATATATATATATATATATATATATATATATATATATTTACTAAAACTAAATTGATTAATTATATATTTATTTAATAATTCACTATTACCTTCAAACCTTCCAAACTCAAATTTAACTACTGGTTGACAAGAAAAAACCAAAAAACCAAAAAAACAAAACTACAAAAGGAACACATAATTTATGCAATTCAATTGTATCTATTTTATATTTTTTATAAAATATGTAACTACAGATGGCCGTGATTTAATAACCGAAACGTACAAATAATAAACATAAATAAATTAATTATGTATTTATTAAATAACTCATTATTGTCTTCGAAACTTTCAAATTAATATTGTGTTACTTAGTAACTTGTTTCTAGGTTTTGTTTTTTGTATCTTTTGTATCTTTTTCCTGATGAAGACGGACATTGAGTTTTGTCGAAACATCGATTTTTAATAAATATTAATACAGAACTTCCATTTAAGCAGTTTTATTTTACTAGGACAATTTTTATGAAAATTTGATTGAAATCGGTTAAATAATGAATTTTCTAAAACTTTAGTAATTTTTTCTCGGAAAGTTGGCAACACTCGATATTAATAAAATTATATAATTAATGGGAGCATTAGGAAATTTTTTTCTGAAAATCTGATAAAATCGAATAAATAATGTAGCCAATATGAATTTTTATAAACTTTAGTAATTTTTACATAACTACATGACTATCTTGGGCACAAAACAAATTTATCCTGAAAATTTCATTAAAATCGGTTGAACCGTCTAGGAGGAGTTGCGGCCACATAATTTTGACTTACGACCGAGCGAGCTGACGACGCACATCCATACACCCACATAAACTAAGTTCAGATTTGGCATCTAGAGGCTATATGAAAGATTTCTATACAATTTTTTTGTTTTTTTAAAAATGTTACAGACAGCGTACCAAACGCTATGCCACTATTTCCTTGCAGTCAAAGTGGTAATAAGGCTAAAGTTTTCAATCAGTGATTTAAGGTTACTACTGATAATAGAAGCTTAGCTTTCAAAATATGTATTTAACTTTTTAAAATTTAATATTTGTAGTATAAGAGAATTTATTTCATTTTATTAATTAGTCTAACAAATTTACCGTGTAAATGTATATTCTCACCTTACTTTTAAATGTGATTTTGTCAAAATTATTTTTCACGTTTACTTAAAATTACTTATTAACGTTAGGCAACACATGTTGCATTTCATATTGAATTTATTCGTTTAAATGACCAGTTTTTTGAATATTTTCAATAAAACCACTGGGGCTAAAATTAGATGAAAAACGAGCATTGTTTCAACCAGACTGGTTGTATCTGCCAAATCTAGCTGTATTCTAAAAAGCACTAATATTTTTTGTAATTTTTAGTGTTACATATATTTGAGTAGGAATACCACACATAAAACAAAAACTTCAAGAAATAATAAACTTATAAACATTTTTTTTACAAAATTTTAATAAATTTTTTACTAATATTTATATTCTCTAACACATTTTATTAGTTGTTGCCAAATACAATTATTTTTTGTCGTAACTATTTTAACATATAACATAAAAGTATAAATATAATAGATTTAATCTTAGATGTGTATAAAAATGTTGTTTTAAGTTGGTACTGTTAGTAAAAGTTTTAATTGCAAATTTCACATTAAAGGTTTATCTCGTGTATGTGTTTGCATGTGGTCTTTTAAATGGTGATTTTGACTAAAACTCTGATTACAAATTTCACATTTATAAGGTTTGTCTTTTGTATGTGTACGTATATGTACTTTTAAATTGCTCTTTCGACTACAACTTTTATTACAAATTTCACATTTATAAGGTTTGTCCCGTGTATGTGTATGAATATGTGTTTTTAAATTGCTCATTTGAATAAAACTTTTATTACAAACTTCACATTTATAAGGTTTGTCCTTTGTATGTGTACGTATATGTACTTTTAAATTGCTGTTATCAGTAAAAGTCCTATTACAAATTTCACATTTATAAGGTTTCTCCTTTGTATGAGTATGCATATGTTTTTTTAAATTGCTCTTTTGACTAAACCTTTTATTACAAATTTCACATTTATAAGGTTTGTCCCGTGTATGTATACGCATATGGGTTTTTAAATTGCCCTTATCACTGAAATTTTTATTACAAATTTCACATTTATTAGGTCTCTCCTTTGTGTGTGTACGCATATGTAATTTCAAATGTGATTTACTTAGCCAAACTTTTTCACATATTTTACATTCGAACTGTTTCTTTTCTGTGTGTGTCTGACTGTTTCTTTTTAAATTCGGAACATCACTGACAGATGCTGAACAACTGCCACTGTTCTCAGAAGATGTTCCAGGTTGTAAACAATCGTTACTATTAGAAGTTTGTTTGTTAATTTCAGTGTTTTCGACATCAGCCTTAAGTATTGTATTGTCTCGCAAGCGTTCCAATTCTAAATTATATTTCATTTTAATATTGTTTGCCAATCTACATTCGGCAGAATTGAAACCACAAAATTTAAAACCTTGAATTTCATGCTCTTCAGTTTTAATTTCGTGTTCAACATCTACTTCGGTAAAATAATCATTGTTAATATTATTTTCACTGCAATTTTCTTCAGTAATTTCTTGTTTTATATCAGTTATTAATGCGATTACGTCTTCACTCGGACATTCCAATTCTCTTTTTACGTTTATATCAATATCTATATCAATAGTGTCAGCGTAACCCTCTTCAATTGGTTCTGTCTTGACATTTGGAAGATAATGGTTAATATCCGTTTCTTCTACTTTACAATCATCTTCAAAATTTACATGAATAAATTCGGAACCACCAACACTGTTTTCTTGTTCCATAATAACCGCTTCTTCCTCATAATTCCCAAATGTATCATGAAATTCTTCATTAGTTAGTTCAATATTCATATCATTCATATATTTGATAGCATTATTTTGTTCCAATTTTATTGCATTTATTACAATGTCATAATTTTCACTTTGTTCTACATATAATCCATTTTGTAATTGCTCTAAATACTTTTCTAGAATTTTTTGCGAACATAAACAGCTCTGAAGAAATTTGTAACTTTGGTTTAACTGAACAATGCAGGTGTTGCATATGCCATTCGGTAAATTATTATTTACTTTTAGCTAAAAACACATAAATTTAATATAAAATATTAGATACTAAAATATAATACTTACAAGTCCTGGCGCAATTTGATTTAGTTTGTCGAATAAAGTAAGGTTAGGTGAATCGTAATTGATCAAAGCTGACGAGATATCTTTGTTAGTAATACATAAGCGACAGACCTTTGTAAACATAAACATGTTTATCTCCTTGTATTTTCAAGAGTTTATATAGTTTTATTATAAGTAAATATCAATATTAAATACACAAATAACCAAAAAACCAGTTAACATGTGACAAGTTTCTTTAGGAATTGTCTCTAGTGACTACACGTCAGTGGTACCCAAACTTTTTTTGTAAAACAGTACAGAGTTTATAATATATATTTGTTTGTTATATTATTTGCTAGTTGCTTAAATATATTTGCTTAATATTCTTTAATTATATAATTAGTAGTATTTAATTATTAAAAAAATACTCAAAATAATAGTATTTATTTATTGATAAATTTTATGTAATATTTCTAGTATAAGAAAAAGAAGAATAAATGACAACGTATTTTATTGAACGCACCCACAGATATAATGGAGGGGAGGGACCAATTGATATTGCCTGCGCCTAGAAAAGTAATAAATTTTGAAAGCAACCGCTGCGCTAATAGTGCGTTTGCACACTCAATATTTAGCTATACATACATAAACAATCTATTTTACTATCACAATATGAAATGAATAGTTTAGGAACAATGACATTCTCATTTTTAATTTTGTTTTATACTAAACTCTAAGTAACACATATGCATTGTATAATTAATATATCATTTTATATTTAAGTAATAATTTTTAATATTTATTTTATATAACAGTAATTAATGTTTTTACAATATTTTATATTTATAAGCAGTAATACTATTATTATAGCTATTTTATAAATCTAATTGACTTAATGCTACCTAATATCTGACCAATGACGTCAGTGTCATCTCAGTAGTTGCTCAGTTAAATTTTGCATTATAAATATTAGCTAATGTTCACTATACGGGTCTAAATTATATTTTGATGATATCTATTTTAATCATTCTGATTCTTAAAATAACAAAATTTAAATGATATCTGGAATATTGTTTTTTAATTTCTATAAAATCAATATATATTCGAAACTATATAATCAATTCTTTTTCTTATACATCAAACATTACCCAAAATTTTGCTGGCCAACTGTATTTGTAACATATTTCTGTTAAGTCAACCTCGATCTCGAATACTATCAAATATAATATTTTTATATTTTACTTATAGTAGAAAGCTTTCTTTGGTAGAAAATTTATTTTTAATCATAAATAGTTTTTTGCAACATTGTCATTTATGTACAAATGATATAAATATATTGTCCATTATTTCTGTGGGTGCGTTCAACTAAAATAGGATGCTTTTTATTCTTCTTCGTATACTAGAGATATTACACAAAATTTATCTGGCCAACTGGATTTCTGTCAGATTTTCCTAAGTTAACATCTAATACTATCAAATAAAATATTTTTATGTTTTACTTATTGTATGAAGTTTGTTTGGTAGAAAATTTATTTTTAATCATGAGTGGTTTTATGCAACTTTGTCAATTATGTACGAGTGATGGAAATGTATTATTCACTATAATTAAACTGGATTCAGATGGCAAACGTTTCGTAGATAAATTGGAAGCAATTATGCCAGAAATTGTAAGAATGAAATAATTTGTTTTGATTGTAATATACATTATTATTTTTGAATCATTTACTTTTCTTATTTTAGGTAGATTGCAGAATCAAATTACCGAATGGTATTTTTACAATTAGCGCTGTTCGGCTGAATGATGCTTATACATTTATAAAACATTGTTTTGATTCTCAAATAATATTAAAACAACATTTAAATGAAGAAGGTTGTCGATTATGTGCTGGTGGTGATAATATAACATTTACTTTAAGTACAATGGATTCGGATAACATATTGTTATCATATAAATTGGAAACTATTGCATCGGAAATTGAAATTAATTTTTATTGCTCTTTATTTTTTATACAAATTATAGTATTATCTTTATTGGCTAATATTATATCATTTGTTTGCTAGGAATGTAAATATTTCCAAAAAAGCCCGTTTGTGTATATACAATGGAGTTTAGGTGCCTACGTTGATGTATAGTAGTGAATGTTGGGTTTGGTTGTAAAAGTATAAACGGAAAATGACTGCTGTGAAAATGAGATTTTTACGTGGGGTATGTGGTGTAAATAGGAGAGATCGAGTACGAAATAGATGAGTGTGAAATTCGAGAAAAATGTTGTAGCAAAAGTTGGTGTTAGTCAGTTAAGATGGTTCGGAGACATGTTGAGCGAATGCGTCTAATAAACGTTTGCTGTTAAAAAGATTTATTTGAATGATTTTGATGGTATACGTTTGCCCAGTGGATCAGTCCGATGAGTAGTTGGAGTGGTATGATTGAGAGGGTGGCTTGCGCGTGCGAAAATTTTCAAGTAGCAGGAATAGAAGTGAGCATGTATGAGAGAGGAATTATGAATGTGGATGAAGCGAAAGTTGCTTGTGCTGGATAGGAATGTTTGGAGACGACTGATTTCGGGATGATAAAAAGAGTTTGTGCTACACCCTTTTGGGTACATGGCGTGATTGTGTATGTATGTATGTATGTATGTATGTTTTTGGCAAGTTTCTGGCTGCGCCACTGTTTTTAAAAGCTATTGAGAAATTTAATCAAAAGTCATATACAGTCGATTCCGCTTAATTGGGACACATCGGGACTAGGGCATTTTGTCCCAATTAAGCGGCTGTCCCAATTAACCGAATTTTACATAAAATTAAGCAATCCATATTTTTCTTTCAATAATTTTATTTTATAAGTTCTTGAAAAAAACTATAAACTACATATAACCAAAAAATATAAACTTTTAAGAAAAAATAATAATAAATTCCAAAATAAAATAATAAATAAATACATACATTTTTAATTCAATTCAAAAATGTGTCAAGTGTAGTCTGTCTTTTGTTTTTGAAACATTTCACTTCTACACTTATCCAGCAAAGCAATTTTACTAGAAACTGTCATATCACTTCTTGGCATCTTGGCAAGAGTCAATTTTTTTTAAATAAAATCGACAAAATGTAAGTTTAACGAACCTTCCACGCGCGAGGTGTAGTGGTAACTGAATCATAACTGAATACGTAACGATTGAGACAGCAGGGTAGACTCTCACAGCTTTAATGACCGTGCCGCGCCACGCCGACGCGAGGGTAAACATTAACCTTTGAGCGCGCGTGGATCCGTACGTACTTCATACGTGAATGAATGTGTTGGAAAAAAAGTTCACAGCTCGCGATACTAATGTAATTAATTGATACATATTTGCTAGTTTTTTAAATTGAATTTTCCATGTTGTGAATCAAAAAGATATGAAGCGTATCATATTAAATTTTTTGTAAATATTTTTTCTTGTGAATATGTATTTGTAACATAATATATACTGTGATCTTAAATTTACTGTCCCAATTAAGCGGAATGTTGTCCCAATTAAACATGTAAATTTACTGTTGGTTCCTTGGTTTGGTTTCTGTTCTTTGAGATTTGGCCCAAATAAGCGGCTGTCCCAATTAAGCGGTGTCCCAATTAAGCGGAATCGACTGTATTATATAAATTATAGATTTATAAATAAACAAATTTATAATAAATTGAAATGTGATCTAACTGTCGCGAAAAGTTAATAAAATATAATAATTTTTCTAAAAC
Source organism: Clivina fossor (assembly GCA_963966155.1). NCBI lineage: Eukaryota > Metazoa > Arthropoda > Insecta > Coleoptera > Carabidae > Clivina > Clivina fossor. The sequence goes on from OZ014567.1 coordinate 1,930,208, forward strand.
CACAAACAATAATATTTATAAAAGAGCTCATATACGAATTTCGAATGCTAAGTTTTTATCAACAGTAGCAATTGATAAAGTCATAATCAGTCATGTAAGGTTACACAAATACAGTACATCTATTCTAAGCTGGCAGCAAAATTACGATGCGCAATAGTTTGTAAATTCTGGTGGGGTTATGAAAAAGCCAAACACCCTTGTTTCTCTCTCTGGTTTATTGCTACAAACATCTTGAGCAGCGTTGATAAGTATAGTCTGTGGTAAAAAATTTGGAATTTAAAAGTAAAATTGTTAGCCATCCGATAAATAGTCAGAGTAGGGAAATTGTTTCAAATGTATATAATTTTATTAAACGTAAATATGGAGATACGTTAACAGTACGTGAAATTGTGAAACAAGTAGTTGAAGCAACTACTGGTGTCTCCGAAAGATCAGTGTATCGAATTAATAAGGAAAAAAAATCTTTTATTCTTTTATTTTAAAATATATTTTTATTTTGATATTAATTTGTTTATTATTTTTCACCTTTAATAATTAATACTTTAATTATATAACACTCTAAAATATAAATTCTAAATATTTATTATAATTATTATCTATTTTTAAATATTAGTACAACATAATTTAGTAGGTATAGTTTTTTATTTTGATGTTGATTTGTTTATAATTTTTCACCTTTAATAATTAATAATTTAATTATATAACACTCTAAAATTAAATTCAAAATATTTATTATAATTATTATCTACTTTTAAATATTAATACATTATAATTTAATATGGATATTAAAATAATTTTTAGAAAAAAATTATTCATTGGACTATACTTTGCGCGTATTTCGCTTTCTCTTTTGCTCCGAATGCGTTCTCTCTCTGCGCGGGACACATGCTGTTGCTGCCACCTTAGAATAGATAAACTGTACTTAACGTACCTAGTTGTCAAAGATCACTAATTAACACCGATTACAAATCATGTAAGTTGTAAATGTTAAAACCTTTTGTTTTTTTTTTGCAGTGTAGCCAGTTCATTCAGAATTGGCCAAAGGCGTACTCACACATGTAGAAAATGGTGGGTGTACAGGTATATTATATACAGTGCGAGTGTAAAGTCTGGAACTATCGCAATAAATCTTTTATTAAACGTTTTTGAAAAAATCCTCGAACACGTCAATTTTTATCTTATGTGAGACATATTTTACTGTAATCGTCACTTAAAGATCGTCTTTTGTTTTTGAGTTACGACGTAAGCGATAATTTTTTTAAATAGAAACCTATATTTTTTATTATTGATTTTGGTAGTACTTTTTATTCCGTTTCCAACCATATAAAATTTTAAATATGTTATATTTGCAAAAATAGAGAAAAATAATCTTATTCTGACAGTTGTAGCTAATTTGTTTTATTTTATACACTAATAACTAGATTCATTTTGCCAATTTAATTAGTTTTTAATATTTAAACTTTAAGATTATTTTTCTCAATTTTTTTCAAATGTAACATATTTAAAATTTGGCTGGAGTAAGATATACAATCCCGAGATGTTGCTGTATTCACGAATATTAAAAAAAACCAGATTTGCGCATGCGTGAACATCGGAACGCCCATATTTGGTGTATAAAAACCAGTGAACCTCAAAATGTTTCATTAGTAATTTTCCTTTTGTTATGTTATGTTAAGAAGTCCGGTAGGTTAGGGTAGGTTTGGTAGGTAGGTTTCAGGTAGGAGTTTGTTTTTTAAAGACCGTAAAGAAGTCCGGTAGGTTAGGGTAGGTTTGGTAGGTAGGTTTCAGGTTGGAGTTTGTTTTTTAAAGACCGTTAAGAAGTCCGGTAGGTTAGGGTAGGTTTGGTAGGTAGGTTTCAGGTAGGAGTTTGTTTTTTAAATAATATATAATATATAATACACATTTTGAGAGTCACTGGTTTTTCAACTAACGTGAACACAGCAACTCCTCGGGATTGTATAGCTTACTTATACCTAAAATTTTATATGGTTGGAAACGGAATAAAAAGTACTACCAAAATCTATAATAAAAAATACAGGTTTCTATTTAAAAAAATTATCGCTTACGTCATAACTCAGAAACAAAAGACGATCTTTAAGTGACGATTACAGTAAAATATGTCTCACATAAGATAAAAATTGACGTGTTCGAGGATTTTTTCAAAAACGTTTAATAAAAGATTTATTGCGATAGTTCCAGACTTTACACTCGCACTGTATATATATACCAGATTGCGGGGCAGAAACTGTCATTCAGTCACCAAGCACTGAGGATGTCATCTATGATGTATGGCGAAACGTCTGCAACGAGGATAGACCAACCACGGCATATCAGCCCAGAAAATTCTATAAATTCAACAAATGTTAATGTTTACAAATCTGCATCAAAAATATAGGTCCCAAAAAAGAAATTATAATAATTAATAATTATTAAATTTGTTATGTTTATCATATTTTATATAATATATATTTTATATTTACCAATGTTCTTTATATTGTATAACAAATTTATTTATTATATACATGTGTGTGTGTGTAAAAATTTAAATATAATATATTTTTCCTGTTTAATAACGTAATTTTGATTTGATTGACTTCCTTATTGCAGCATTTTGAAAAAGTAATTAAAGCAAATTATATTCTTAATTTTTTTTTATATTTAATTCATTTATTTCTACTTGTCTGAAGATTATTTTTCCAAAATATTTTTCTCATATAATCTTCATTTAGTTTGTATACATAAATGCAGTGCGGTTTAATACGCTTATAAAATTATATGTGATTTATTAATTATATTAATTAAAAATTTTCAGACTATTTCTAAATAGATGTGTAAAATATAGTTAGATTTCTTTAATACTTATGTATGTGTTTAATTATAAATTCTATACAAACCTATTTGTGATAAAACAGAAAGCATTTTTATTCAATCATTTTAATATTTGCAAATAAAATTGATTTATATTTGATTGTACAAATAACAAGATTAGAAGTATATGGGTAAACCCATATATAGACCACCTTGACATTTCTCGGAAAATCGGCAACACTGCATTTTAATAATATTATAATTTATGTGGGCACCAGGAGAACCTTTTCTGAAAATTTAATCAAAATCAAATGAATACTGTAGCCACAACAAATTTTTAAAAAACTTTGTGATTTTTTTCTCGATAAGTTGGCAACATTGTATTTTGTTAAAATTGTATAATTTATTTAGGCACTAGGAAAATCTTTTATGAAAATTTGATTAAAATCGGTTAAATAAAGTTGTCATAATAAATGTTTTTAAATTTTAGTAATTTTTTTCTCGGAAAGTTGGCAACACTGTATTTTGTTAAAATTTCATAAATTATATGAATACTAAGAGAATTTTTTGTGAACATTTGAGTAATATCGGTTAAATAACATGGTCATAATAAATTTTTAAAAATTTTAGTAATTTTTTTTTCGGAAAGTTGGCTACACTGGATATTAATAAAATTATATTATTAATGAGAGCATTAGGAAAATCTTTTCTGAAAATTTGATCAAAATCGGATAAATAACGTAGTCAATATGAATGTTTAAATAATTTAGTAATTTTTTTCTCGGAAAGTTAGAATCACTGGAAAAAAGTAAAACCACATGACCATCTTGGGCACGAGACAAATTTATCCTGAAAATTTCATTAATATCGGTTGAACCCTGTCTAGGAGGAGTTGCGGCCACAAAATTTTGACTTACGACCGAGCGAGCTGACGACGCACACACATACACCCACTTATAAACTAAGGTTAGATTTGTCTGATCTAGAGGCTATATGAATAATTTCTATACACAATTTTTTTTTTGAAAATGTTACAGACACCGTACCAAACGCTATACTACTTTTTCCTTTGCAGTCAAAGTAGTAAAAATGACACATATAAAATTAAATATAGTTCTTTATTTAAATCTAAGTTAAAAAACAATTTATTAAATGTCTCTTTTCCGAAATTTTGTTAATGATATCTTCATTATCTAATTTTGTCCAAAATATCCTTCTCGCCTGACATGAGCATGAAAGCCTCGAAATTATCCTGACTTAAACAATTTCGCAATCTGTTTAACATGTACTTTAATTTTGAAAATATTTGTTCGCATGATAGTGTATGATGAGTGTAAAATTCAGTAAAAAAAATGTTGTAAGAAAAGTTGGTGTTAGTCAGTTAAGATGGTTCGGACATGTTGAGCGAATGTGTAATAAACGTTTGGTTAAAAAGATTTATTTGAATGATTTTGATGGTATACGACTGCGTGGACGTCCGATGAGTAGTTGGAGTGGTAGATGATTGAGAGAGTGGCTTGCGTGAAGCGAAAGTTTCCAAGTAGTAAGAATAAAAGAGCATGTATGAGAAGAGTTATGAATGTGGATGAAGGGAAAGTTGCTTGTTTGGATAGGAATGTTTGGAGGCGACTGATAATTCGGAATGATGAAAAGAGTTTGTGCCACACCCTTTTGGGTACATGGCGTGATTGTGTATGTATGTATGTATGTATGTATATAATGTTAACACTAATTTATAAGCAGCAAATAAATTCGAGTATGTCAATGTATGTGAAGATTAAATTTTTGTAAAATTGAAAAACAAGAGCCAATACAATTTCTACAACTGTATTACTACAGTTTGTTCGTCATCGGATTCATATATGCATACATACATACATACATACACAATCACGCCATGTACCCAAAAGAGTGTGGCACAAACTCTTTTCATCATTCCGAAATCAGTCGCCTCCAAACCTATTCTTATCCAAACAAGCAATTTTCGCTTCATCTACATTTATAATTCCTCTCTCATCGCATGCTCTGTTATTCCTACTACTTGGAAACGTTCGCTCACGCAAGCCACTCTCTCAATCATACCACTCCAACTACTCATCGCACTGATCTACTGGTCAAACGTATACCATCAAAATCATTCAAATAATTTTTTTTAACAGCTAACGTTCATTAGACGCATTCGCTCACCATGACTCCGAACCATCTTAACTGACTAACACCAACTTTTACGACAACATTTTCTTCGCAATTCCACACTCATTATACACTAATATCTATTTCGTACCCGATCTCTCCTATTTACACCACATACCCCACGTAAAAATCTCATTTCGTACAGCAGTCATTTTTCGTTTATGCTTTTGCAACCAAACCCAGAACATTCACTACCATACATCAACGTAGGCACCAAAACAGCATTGTATATACTCAAACGGGCCTCTTTGGAAACATTTACATTCTTAGCAAAAGTTAAAATTAATTAACTAATTAATTTTTATTAGTTTAAATTTTATCAATATTTAAATAGTAAAAAGATTATGGGTAAACCCATATATCAGGTTACCTACATGCATTTTGGCAGTGAATGAGTTAAAATGCAAGTAGGTAATATTTCACTGGAGGCCAGAATGTTTTGACCTGAACCTAAAAAAAAATTGAAGAATTGCAAGAAGTATGAAATTGGTGTACGACAGACTTTTCTCAGGGCCTAATCGATCTATTTACACGATCAAATTGTAATAAAAATGTATTGTCAAGGAAATTTTAACTGACGAATTTCTTTCTTGTGTCTTAAAAAATATTACAACAAAATTTATATATATATATATATATATATATATATATATATATATATATATATATATATAAAACTCAAGTTAAATTTAACCCAGTGTCAGATAACTTTCCTTTTAAAAACAGCTTTTTAAACGAAAACGAAAGTAGTAAAGATATTATTGTTGTTGATAATTTAATAAATGATTTTCTAAATTCGAATATTTCAATCGCCAATGAACCACTGCACCTGAAAAAACGAAAAAAAAAAAACAGAAAAACACGCCGATTTGAGAGCAATCTTAAAATGCCCATATAAAAAAAAAAAACACCATCTACTTCTACACAACCGGTTGATGTTCTAAAAGACAAAATTAAAATTTACATTAATTTTCCTCTTATTTCAATTGAAGAAAATCCTCTTGCATGGTGGAAAGTTAACTATAACACATTTAAAAAATTATCACAACTAGTTGGCTAATATTTATACATATCAGTAATATATAATATCATTTTTATCTTCTGTATGATAATGTATATTATATGTATATTAATTAAGATAATTAAGTAAAAAATTTAGAGGTTCCAAACTTAGCTCGATAAATTTCCTTCGCGGAAATAAAAAAATCACAGAGATCGATTTGAAAGTTTTTTAAAAAACAATCCCGCCAACTAAAAAAAAATCATTTTGAGAAAAACGTGTTTAAAGTTTTCAGATATAATTTGTTCCAAATACTATTCTCATTCTAACCCGTTTTTATGACTTAAAAAGTTTTTTGCCAGCAATGGCATTTCAGCCACATATTCTCTAATGTATAACGATGCAAAAAATGCAAAAAAATCGATTTTTTTCAACCTTACAAACACGAAAACCCCTTAAGTAATAATTGTTTAAGTTAATTATTTATTGATACATAAATGTATGTTATGTTAGTTAAAAATGAATTATGTTTTTACGTACAACCAATTACACGAACTGTGCAAAATTTTGCCCAATTTACAAATAAAATAATTACACGATTGAAGCAAGCAATTTTGAACCGAAACTACGAGTACTATAAATCTTCAGACAATTTCTATAAACGCTCTGGTATAAGCAATACCTGTCTTCCCTTTTAATTTAGTTCATGGATTAAATACACTTGACGTTGTAGTTATGTTTCATGCTGCCTCCAGTGATGTACATAGGTAATAATCAACTGCTGCATAACAATGTCATTATTGTACTAATAATATAATGACCTCTTTCTACATTGATAATATGGTAAAGTAATATTAATGATAAGATACACTTGAAAAAACTATATTTTATTCATATTACTAAATACAGTTAAAAGAACTTATGAATACATATTAGGAGTATATAATAATATTAAAATATTTATTACTTTAATTTTATTATAAATAACAATTCTTCTTCAGACCTATACATATTTAACACAACAAATTAATCATAAATTTTATGATTATACAAAATAAGACCTGTACAATCATTTGAAAAATACGAATACGAAACAGAACATTTCGAATCGTATAGAACATAAATATAATTTTGCAAGTTTACACGATGAAATCGCCATCTTCTTTATTTTCGCTAATTTTTCTTCTGATGTGTCTAAACTGAATGTTATTTTATTATATTAAATACGCGTTTTCAAAATAATATTAATTTTATCTTCCAAACTGTTCACTTACATATTATAAATTTAATGTTTCTTTCATAAAAACAGATATACAACGCTATCTCATTTTAGTAAAATCTAATTGGCTGTTTTTCAAACATAAGTAAATTTTAGTTAAGAAACTTTAACCAGGCCAGACTTTAGTTGCGATGAAACAAAATTTGCTAATGAAACTAAATCCGCGCATGTACTGAATATCCCCATAAGCTTACATGTGATTTGGTTCAGAACCACTAGTTGTGCGCTAAAACATAACACTGATTTTGCTAGCGAAACAGCAGTCTGAATGGGGCATAAGAATATTTAAAAATTAATCATTAATAAAAAGAGAACTACAAAATCGTTACACTACGAATACGAATATCTTTCTTTTTAATTTCTACTCTGAGGAAAAGTTTTCTATTTCGCATTCAACAGGTTTCTCCCTTGCATGAGAACGGATATGTTTCCGTAAGTCTGAACTTTGAACAAAAGTTTTCTCACATATTTGAAATTTATAAGATTTCTCATTTGTATGAGAACGGATATGTCTTTTTAAGTTTCCTCTTTGAGTAAAAGTTTTCTCACATATTTCGCATTTATAAGGTCTCTCCTGTGTATGGGAACGAATATGCACTTTCAAATCACCATTTTGAGTAAAAGTTTTCGCACATGTTTCGCATTTATAAGGTCTTTCATTTGAATGAGAACGGATATGTATTTTTAAGCTTCCACTTTCAGTAAAAGTTTTCTCACATATTTCGCATTTATAGGGACTTTCTTTTGTATGTATACGAATATGCCTTTTTAAAATATAATTGCGAGTAAAAGTTTTCTCACATATTTCGCATTTATAAGGTCTTTCATTTGAATGAGAACGGATATGTGTTTTTAAGTTCCCTCTTTCAGTAAAAGTTTTCTCACATATTTCGCATTTATAAGGTCTCTCATTTGTATGTGTACGTAAATGCCTTTGCAAATGTTCATTTCGAGTAAGAGTTTTCTCACAAAATTTGCATTTATAAGGTCTCTCATTTGTATGTATACGAATATGCCTTTTTAAACTTATGTTCTGAGTAAAAGTTTTCTTACATAATGCACATTTATAGGCTTTTATTTTCATTACAGAATCATCATTTTCATTCGAATTTCTACCAGCTTGACACCGTTTTATATCGGTTTCATTCTCAAAATCCAAATATTCTTCCTTAATTATTATTTCTGAATGTAAATCTAAAGATTCTGATTTCAAACTTTCTTCAGATTTAATATTTGTATCATATTTCACATCTACTTCAGTGGATTCTTCATTAATAGCTTCTTCTTTCATACAAACAGCATCAAAATTTGTATTATATTGTGATTCTAATCTTTCTTCAACTTTAATGTTTACATCAGTTTCCAAATCTAGTTTAATGTATTCTTCATCAATACTCTCTTCTTTGATTTCGCTTCCATTTTTAATTTCGTTTTTTATAATTTCATTAGTTTGCGATTGTTGTTTTGCATATCGCTTTAAAATTTCTTGCGATTTAAAACATTTTTCTACAAATTTATACGTTTCATTTAATCGAACAGAACAAACTGAGCAAATACAATCCGATAACTTCTCAGTACATTCCAGCTAAAAATACAAATTAAAATTACATATTATATATGATAAAAATTTCCGGTTTAAATGGAGATTAATTAAGAAATATGTTTCTACTAATAACACAAAGTCCCTATAAAATTCAACTAATATTTATGTATTTGAGTGATCTAAATCCCTCTACAAGCTATATGGGTACGTTACTTGATTATGAAGTAACGAACGATTAAAAATAACCAGCACACAATTAAAAATGCAAGACGAAATTTTTACAAGCCTGAACAAAGACAATAACATTTTTCTCATAGTAGTTATTCCCACTACTCTTGCAGAAACAAATTTTAATTTAGCAAAAACATATTATAATAATTAATAAACTTATTATAAATAAACCTAAAAAAACTATTTTTTATGTTATTTTTATTGTAAATGTACATGTATTCAAATTACAACTTGTTTTATATAAATTCCAAAGATTAACTACAGAAAACATAAATTTCAATTAAACAAAACCAAAAAAACGTATTAAAATTTAAAATAGTGTAATTTAGGTTAGGTTAAATTTTTATCGTAATCTGGCTAAAGCTAGTATTTCACTCACAATTTGCGATGCAATGGTTTCCAATTTGTATGATAACAATACATTATCCGAACCCCTTGTAGTTAAAGTAAATGTTATATTATCACGACCAGAACACAATCGACAAAGTTCTTCATTTAAACGTTGTTTTAATATACTTTGCGAATCGATACATTGTTTTATAAATTTATAAGCATCATTCAGCCGAACAGCGCAAATTGTACAGATACCATTCGGTAATTTGCTCCTGAAGTCGACCTAAAAAAATTTAAAAATTCAGAAATAATAATGTATATTATAGTCAAATAATTTCATTCATACAATTTCTGGCATAATTGCTTCCAATTTATCTACGAAACGTTTGCCATCTGAATCCAGATCAAGTATAGTGAACAATACATTTTTATCACTTCTACATAATTGACAGTGTTTCATAAAACTATTCATGATTAAATTAAATTTTCTACCAAAAAAAGTTTCTTATAAAGAGTAAAACGTATTTAATAGTATTAGAGGTTAACTTTGAATGGTGTATCATGATTCCAGTTGGCCAGATTAATTTTGTATAATGTTACTAGAACAAGAAGAAGAACAAATAGCAGCGTGTTTTTTACTGAACGCACCATATTTAATTTTTAAAATGTTTCCTTAACTGCTACTTAATCTAGGTTCTTTGTCTAAATAAAATTCAAACAAAAGAAAAAAAATAGAAAGATTTAAGTTTAGTATTGATTCTGCAGCTAAGGTCAATACAGTTGAATGAGGTAACTGCAGCGCACCAATCACACACTAACTAAGAAATCTACCTCATTCAATATTTATTGACTTTTACCTACAGGACCGTCAACTAAATATTAATGTAAGGAATTACTTTAAATACAATTTGTCACGTTTTTATTTGATTGTTATTTTTAAACTAAATCTAAATGTAATGTAGAATAATGTCTTTTAATTACTATAAAAAATCAACATATATTTGAAATTTTATAACACAACATTCAACTGGCCAACTAGTTCCAGCAATGAGCTAATGAACGAATGACATTGTTGTCAAACACATATGAAATACATGTTTGCACTTTTGTGTATAATTATACATTCTGTATATATTTCTAATTGATTTTACATTAATTTGGTAATTAATTAATTTATATTTATTTAACTTGAATGCGAATTATATCAATACCAAGTAACACGTTGTCATATGTATGCTTAACTTTATTTTCGGAAAGATTATTCGTACATTTTTGTTTAGTAAATGTGTTTTGTTTATTATAAAATGTTATAACTATTTTCTATAGGCCTGGTAACTTCCTCGCCGCGCGACGCGAGCGCCGCCCTAGCGGCAGCGCCGCCCTAGCGGCAGCGCCGCTAAGCTGCTGACTGATGCCGTTTAAATGTCGTGATTATACCTGTTACGGTAGACCTTGGTTTTTTAACATTACATACCGTTTTGATGGCACAACATGCCGATATATGTAAATAAAATAAAGAAAATATATTTTTCATAAAAAACTTTTCCTTATATTTAATATCGGACACACCTAGCATGATTTTTTTAATAAACATATGTTTTATTGTGTTTTAATTGTTTATCATATTAATTTCAACTATACGAATCGTAAAAAAAGGGAAAAAAAAATACTGTTACATAAAATTTTTATTAAATCACTTCACTGATTAAATAAATGTGGCATATCACAACAAAATATTTACATTTTTGTCATACAATTAAAACAATTGTCTTCTACTAAAAAACATTCTAAATATTCTTAAAATTAGTTTATTATCAAATCATTTATTTATAAAAAAACAAGATTAGAAGTATATGGGGAAACCCATATATAGACTACTTTGACATTTCTCGAAAAGTTGGCAACACTGTATTTTAATAATATTATAATTTATGTGGGCACTAGGAGATACTTTTCTGAAAATTTGATCAAAATCGAATAAATAATGTAGCCACAATGATTTTTTTAAAAATTTTGTGATTTTTTCGCGATAAGTTGGCAACACTGTATTTTGTTAAAATTGCATAATTTATTTAGGCACTAGGAAAAACTTTTATGAAAATTTGATTAAAATCGGTTAAATAAAATGGTCATAATAAATTTTTAAAAATTTTACTAATTTTTTTCTCCGAAAGTTGGCAACACTGTATTTTGTTAAAATTACATAAATTATATGAATACTAGGAGAATCTTTTGTGAAAATTTGAGTAAAATCGGTTGAATAACATGGCCATAATAAAATTTTTAAAATTTTAGTAATTTTTTTCTCGGAAAGTTGGCAACACTGAATATTAATAAAATTATGTAATTAATGGGAGCATTAGGGAAATCTTTCCTGAAAATTTGATCAAAATCGGATAAATAATATAGCCACAATGAATTTTTAAAAACTTTAGTAATTTTTTTCTCGGAAAGTTGGCATTACTGGAAAAAACCAAAACCACATGACCATCTTGGGCACTAGACAAATTTATCCTGAAAATTTCATTAAAATCGGTTGAACCGTCTAGGAGGAGTTGCGGCCACAAAATTTTGACTTACGACCGAGCGAGCGAGTGAGCGAGCGAGCTGACGACGCACATCCATACACCCACATAAACTAAGTTCAGATTCGTCATCTAGAGGCTATATAAAGGATTTCTATACAATTTTTTTTTTTTTTTTGAAAATGTTACAGACACCGTACCAAACGCTATACTACTTTTCCTTGCAGTCAAAGTAGTAAAAATTGGAAATAAGTTTTATTACACAATTTTTATTATTTGAACATTTTAGTAATTTTGTCTTTCTTCAATAATGAATTAATCGTGAACTAAAAAGTATTTTTTATAAATACATTTGTTTTACATTATGTAATATATATATATATATATATATATATATATATATATATATATATATAAAATATAAAGTCTTGAATAAATTCAGAATCGGACATGCGCTTTGCATTGATCCTAAAGACGTTCCGAACAGGTTCCGAATTAATTCGGAATTACTACCGCGAACAAAGCTACATGTCGTTGTTTTGTTAATCGGTTGTAAATAATAACGTGTAATTTTTATGTATAAAACTTGTATTGTGATTGTAGAATAAATCTATTGTGATACAGATGGTTCATGTTCCTGAATAAGAGGCTCCTTATTATTCGCGATTACACATGCAATATACATTATTTTGTCGACGTACGGTAATGATGTTACAGGGATAAAATCTAACACCTTGAATAATCTAATTCGTTGTATGCATCTTTCAACATGGATTCTGACCGATGCTATTTTATAACCCTCCAAAACTTCATCGCGAGAATATTGCGGATTCGTAGCAAAAGGGGGCACAATCAGTACGGTGTTGTGTTTTAGAAGCTCTGATCGTATTTGCGGAAACCTCTTGTCGGGGCCATAATTTCAAGTTTGTGTCCCAGCATCGTTTGTAGCCGAGTTCTGCCAGCAGTACAAAATTGTCTCGTTCTGATCAGACTCTCCAAATAAGCTCTCGTCAGTCTGCATCGATATCTCACGATTCCCCCTCCATTAAGGCAGGTGATTCGGCAAGTTCTATAAAAAATTTAAATTTATGTCACTTTTTACCCTCAAAAAAATAAAACTGAAATACTAAATGCAAGGTTATGCTATAATTACTGATAAACAAATTCATTTAAAAATGTACCTTCAGGATTACGGGCCGAGTTCACATTTTTGTTGCGCAGGGCGACTCTCTGTCTGCGAGATTCAGAGGATTTCTTTGCCGGTTTCCATGGGAAGATTTTCCTCTGTGGGATTAATTAATTTGACACCGCCAACAAAGTGGTCCGCACAAATTCTTGTGTGCTTTGTTAGCACCCAGGGTCCATTTTCATCTCTGAAATGAAAACATTTCAAAGAAAAGATGATTTTATATTTACGTCAAATTATTTTTGTCGAAGCACTATCACTGTTACTTTTATAGGTTAGGCATGCTGCTGACAACGTGAGGTTTATTTTCATTTTAATATTGCAGATTGATTGACAAGTTCTATTCAGATTAAATGTTAAAATTAATACTTACCCTTTTCGTCGTACACGTGCGATCCACAACTTCTTGCGCATTATTTCATAATCACGATTGGGAAACGTATAAAATGTCAAACCGACATTTTTCTTCTGCGTGTTTAGACAGCTGGGTACGCAACACACTGCATAGAATAAGTAATATATATATACAGAAGAAGCGACAACGCTGTGTATTTGGCTGTTTAGGAAATTTCACAGAGCCATCTATAAACCACTGATTAAATCATTTGTTTAGCGCGGCCCTTACGAATTATTCAGTTCAAACCTTTTTTGTATTAGAAATTTATTTCAAATTATTTTATGTATTTTGATACTATTTATATGTTCAATTAATTCATGTATTGAACATAAATGAACCAAACATATAAATACATCAAAATACATAAAATGAATTGAAATAAATGTTAAGTACATATTTAAAAGAAAATGGACACAAATAATAATAACAATTAATAATATATATTATAATTATATTTAAATATATATTTAAAACAAAAACAAAAAATTACAATTAATATACATATTTTTTAACCTACAGAAACAATTCTAAACTTAAATATTATGCATTTTTTTATTTTTCCTTTCCATAAAATGTTTCAATTTACTTTTTAATGGTGAATATGCCACAGTAAGATATTCGTCAATTATTTTCGGAACCGTTATCATTTCCAAATTAATTTTTTTGTTGACCAGTGATATGAACGCGTATAAAAGAATTTCTATTAAAATAAGTTTGATGTCCTTATTAAGATCTACGGAATGAGTGAAGCAAGGAATGGGGATAACAAATTGGATATTTTCAAGGACTGTTTTTGAAATATTAGGAGAATTAATATATTTTAGGAAAAGAGGAAATATTTTTAGGCGCATAATGTGAATATGGGAAATAATAACTTCAGAAGGATATAAAAGGAGTTGCTTATGAATTCCGTAGTCTTTTAATTGAATAAGTGCATGCTTGTCCGTGCAATTTTTAGTTAATAAATATTCGACACAGACCGAACATTTACATTTTTTAAATATTTTATTTAAAATAACCCCAGATAAATAAGCGCTATTGTTTGTCTGTAGTAACTTTTTGACGTTATATTCTGATAAATTAAATGACGGCGAGCTGATGGATTCTGTAAAAGGAGAAGATACAGGGCAATCTGGAAGAGATACAGAGGAAGAATCTACAAGAGAAGAAGAAGTTCCAGAAGTAGAAGGTGCAGAAGTAGAAGGTACAGAAGTAGGAAGAGGTTGAAGGGAAGAAGGTATAGGTATTACAGAAGTAGACGTAGGAATTTCTAAAGGTAATGACAGGATGTATTTTAGGTTTAATAATAAATCTGCTCCATCTTGTTCACAATTTGAACCTTCAATATTTCGCACTGAATTGTTAACAATTGCAGTGGAATATGCAGAAACAAATTGTGAACAAGATGGATTAGGATTCAATCCTCCCAAACTACGTACAACACTAAAAAAGTTTTCCAAGGGATCTTGATTCAAACATCTTGTTGAAATATATTTGAAATCAAGATCTCTCAGACGACTCCATAGTCGTTGTACGTTGCGAATGGTTATTATAAAACCCAAAACACAGGGTGGTTGGGATACAGCTCGTCCGTCTTTAATAAATTTTAAATTACTTAGTTTTATTTTTGCTTCAGCCCAAAAACTATGGTGTACGGAATTGTTAGATACGCGACTTGCTAAAAATTTTGAAGATTGATGTACCGAATTCAAGCTGTCAAAAAGATCATTCACAAAACGAACGAATTCAGCTGTACCCTCATACTGCTTTGATTTGCGATATAGTCCATCATGGTTATCAAGTAACGTCAATAATGAATAAACGGTTCTGCTAAAAATTTGGGCAGCTAATTTAACTTTCATTTTTTTCTTTCCTTCAGGATTGACATGATTTTTCGTAATCTTTCCAATTTTGCCTTCAGATTCAAAATCTGAAAGTTCACACAGTATTTTAATGTCCTGCCATTTCGCTACTTTACCATCAAATATAATATTTTTAGTGATAAAATTATTCCTCATACACTTTAATAAATGAGGAACGTCAAATAAGTGAATAATTTCATTATCATTTACACTATAAATAAATTCTCCCGAGTGTTTACTGTCAGCGGATAAACTTTCAATGGCAGGACGATTGCTGGGTCCCATATCGCAAACCGAAGCCACAACTTTAAATTCGGTCATTTCGTGAATGGCCTTGATCACCTCAACGATGCACTGTTTTAAAGTATATGTTTTCGTGGCAGACTGTGCAAAATAAAAAGCAACTGGTTGCTTCCATCTTTTGCACAGGCCACGAATCAAAAATACCAAAACATGATCGGCAATCGTATACTTTTTTTCAGTGCCAAAATCTTCAAAACCTTCGACACAATCGCGATTTTTGTTCCAAGATAAACTTGGCCGTAACGACATTTCGTCCCACATTAAAACGCATAATTTATCTTTATTTTTCTTTTGTTTTGAAATATTATTTAAATATTGAAATATATTTTTATTTATACCGGGAAGATACTTAATATTTCTTTGTGTCCGTTGCAACGTACGGGACGATGCCAAAAACGGAAATAAAGTTCGTAAATATTTGTAACATTTCGGGCTGTGTCGGTATATTGCCAAAAAAAGCGCTTTCTCTTCATCACTATATTCAGGAACTTTTTTTAATTTGTAGTTTCTTAACTGACAATTCAGAAATATTTTTAAAGCAGGCGGCAACTCACTGGCAAAATTTAACATTTTTTCTTTATCAGAAATATGCCTATTTCTGTGGCGAATCTTACAATTATATTTCGTCACCCGCAATAATTGTTCCGTTTTCTTGTGAGATAAATAAATTCTTTTTTCCCGCAGAGTTAATTTACTTCTTCTGGAAACTCCTAATTTTTCTAGAGTTACAGTATCTATAAAAAATAAATATTAATTAGTTTCATAAAATATCAACATAGCTAAATGCATCAGTTAACTTTTTTTTTAAATGTATAATTTTGAAAACTTAAATTACATAAGAAATGTTGAATTAATAATTCAATAATAAATTTAATATTATTAATTGATTTATATAAAATAAAAAATAGTATATTTTTTAACTGGCTCTATTTTCTATCGCGCCGACCTTAAAAGTACCGAAAAAAAATATATAAAAATATATATAAAAAATATACTATTTATTAATTTTATATAAATCAATTAATAATATTAAATTTATTATTGAATTATTAATTCAACATTCCTTATGTAATTTTCCGAACAGTCAGTTACAATAAATAAGTTGTATTAAACAAATAAATTCAATATTAACTTCAACATGTTTTGTAAATACAGGTAGCTCAAATGAGCTACCTGTCTGAATATAGCAATTACAACCGTGTGAATTGACGTTAATAAAAATTATATTAATTAAAATTTAACAGAAATTAAAACCTAAAGCTTTTTTATTTTAAAATATTGAATTTAACAATACATCAAAAAATTAACTACTTAAATTTCAATTTTGTTTAGAATAATACTAATATTTAAAAAAAATTTGCATAACTTATACGAACCTAATTTTTTGGATTTTGTAATCTCCGAAATTGGAGTGACCCAATCTAAGGTTGTTGATTGTGACGGATCTGTAACATAAAATGAACATTAATTATCTATTAAAACATTCATCAGTTGTTTTTTTTTAAATAGTTAATTACAGATATAATTCAAACAGTAATAAACAGTAATACATTTCAATAGGTTCAACCATTGAGCTCGATTTTAAAATCGGTTTTAACTAATACCAGTTTTAAAACAACCAAACTGTCATAAGGGCAGAACTAAACAAATGAATTAAAACAGCCAAAAATAGTTTTAGTTCTGCACTTAAAAGTATATAAAAATAATTAATACCAATTTCACATGTTAAAAAAAAAGTCTTCAATTTGAACAGACATATAGATGAACAAGAAACTTATTTAAGTCTGGTTCTTTATAATATATTTTTCGCACGCTCGGCACAAGAAATGTCTAAGATTTGAACACGGGCTAAATATTAAATATAATTTTTCTGGTAAAAATTTACTGAATAAAAATTTGCTAACAAATTGTAATCGTAAAGAGCAAAAGTTAAAAAATAATAATTGTAAAACAATATTAAAAAGTAAATGTACTCAAAATTTATATTTCACATAAATCAAATTTTACTTTCTTTATGAAAAGTTTAATTTTGATAACGAATTGCTTCACTAACCTGATTTAGAGGTTCCTGGCATATCTGATGTTGCAGATGATTGCGAAGCCGATTGCCCGTACGTTTTCATATTTTTCTTTAGCAAATGTGTGTCCTCACATTTTAGTGGTGAACAATCTACACAAGAAAATATAATTATTATACACATAGCATTCTAAAATACTATTAAAAAAGTATAATTAGTAAAATAATTTGAAATACACAATTTAAGAATAAAAATCTTACGTACCATCACAAGGTTGTGATAAATATGCAGTACATGGTGATGCTGTTGCTGCTGAAGACAATGGAGGAGAATCTGTAATGCAAAAATTAAAGTTATATTATTTACCAAATATTAAAAAACAATATATATATATATATATATATATATATATATATATATATATATATTATAACTAAAGCAACACTAACACTTTTTGGCATTTGGAACAGCATTTCTATTTAACAGTTTACTGGTAGCACTTCGATATTGCCATGTACCAAAATGAGCACTGCAAACGTGGCAATTTTTAAGTTCTGGATAGGTTTTATCCAGTAAATCGCACCTATTGATAGCACGAAGCCATTGTTCACGCATAATTTCACCCTGAGGTAATACATGAAAATGTACGCTCTCCGATCCATCACAGCCCGGATGAATACACGAAGGCTGAAACATTTAAAAACTATTTAATATTTTAAATCATATAAACATATATATTTAACTTACCATTTTTGCACGTGTTATGGCGCAGGAATGAAGGTAAAAAAAATAAGTAAAAGGAATGAAAGGTAAAAAAAAATAAGTAAAAGGAATGAAAGGTAAAAAAAAATAAGTAAAAGAAAGGTAAGTCTTCAAAAAGACTGTTTGTGTACCAGAATACAATGAAACTGTACTAGGAAAGATATGGAAGAAACTAAAAGGAAAAACAATGAAAAAGCAAAAAAATTGGAAAAGATGATGAATAATAATAACACAAGTACAAGAAACAACGTTTGAACTCAAAAGTAAAAACAAGAATGGCGTCATTCAAAGCGTCTGTGCGCTGGCACACGTGCTTACGTCACGTGATTCTGCAATGTGGCGACATCTGCTGCATAAAAAAATAAATATTGCCAAAAAACTTATCTTAGGGGTTTATAGATAGCACCACTAAAGCTCAATATTCAAATTGGAATACCTATTGTCACCCCCCTGACACACTGTTTCCTGCGATTTCCAGCTCATTTCGTCAATTATTAGTAACAAAAACCCGCGTTTGACAGCTGTAAAGTATGCGAACCCATTGCGCCTGTCAACGTGATATTTAGTCAACAACTTACAACTTTGGCCGCACGAGAGCGCGTCGGGCGTTACCGACCAGGCGTATAGCAACGTATAATAATTTATATCGTATTTATTTAACTTTAATGTAGTATATATTGCTATATGCTGTCTAATATTTTATTTGTTTCATAATCATAGAATTGGAAAAGCTTTTTAATTATTTTTATTGTATGTGTTAACAGAAACTATTAAATACTATAGTTTATACAACTACAACTGTATAATCTAATGGGGGTATAGAATACTCAAACCAATATATATTTAATCTTTTTTATCTAGGCTAAGATTTACGAATCCAAACTAATTTTTCAAGTTGCCTACTGACAAAACAAACATTAGTGCAATAGTTTTCTAGTGAAAAAATGTGTGATAAAGTGGTTAATTCTAATAATACTGACTTAAAAAGTCATAATTATAAAGTGATGAGAAAAATTGACCATGTTGGTGCAAATTGATGATGATAGAACGTTACATGTGGGTTGGAACCCAGTGGGGTGGACAATGGACTCGATGATAATATTATCGTATAGAAAAAGAGTTTTTCGCCTCACAGTACAATAATGAATATTAATGAGAAAAATAATGACAATGAAAATTTGGAAAAACAAGTTGATAAAGCCCCAGCAATGTCAAAGTTAGATTTATTTTTGTTATTTAAAAAATTTTGTAATTTAATTTATTTGTAAAAATATTTGTTGAATATTTAGTATAATTTTAAATTGAAAAATAAAAATAAATTAATTTTGAAAAAATTAAGGGAGTCGTAGAAACATTTATTTATTTATTACTAATTAGGTACTATAATATAAATAAATTTATATAAATAAACAGTACATTACTTATGTTATTACAACTGTATCTAGATAGAGATATAGGATACAATTATTATTGTTAATGCAAAATAATTATTAAGTACGTATACTTTGAAATAATCGCACATTTATTGCAGAATGCGGTTATGGTAGGAAAAATAAAAATAAATCAAAAATATTAAATTTTAATATTAGATTGAATTATGTACAATGTGAAGGTAGATAGATGCGCGCTAGTAATTTAACACAGATGCGTGGCGACTTCAGTCTATACTGTTTAGCTCTTGAAGTATTAATTTTGATTACGATTTCAAATAGAAAAATAGAATACGCTTACCAGGGCCGTGTTCAGTAATTTTCAGTGCCTGATATAACAACACTTTCTTATAATGGCCATTACGGTGTAAAAAACACTGAAATTGCAATTATACAAATTTAACTTGAAGGATCCCAATTTTTTGCATATACATAGAGAAATATATTACAAACAATTTGCAATAATCAAAAGTAAGTGACCGACTTTGTGGGGGGGGGGGGGCAGTATGGCATAAACTTATAAATACTTGTAAAATTTGCTAATTGATTTACAGTGTAGTGGGCGTAAGAAAAATATTCAAGTTTTACATTATTTACTTTCTTTTACATATGTATTTTACAATTTTTACAAGTAAATGTAAAAAATACATGTTTACGCGTAAATCCCCATTTCCTGAGTGTACAACAAGAAATAACTAATGCGATTTGTATGTTTAGATCGGAGGACATTATCTAAAAATCAATTCTGCCAATTTCAAACTGAGTCCAAAGCAAGATTCATTCACCAAGCTCTGAGGATTCCATCTACGATGTATGGCGAAACGTCTGCAAGAAAGATAGATCGGCCACGGCATATCAGCTCAAAAAATTCTATAAATTCAACCAGATTTAATGTTTATAAATCATGTTTGTAAAAATTTAAATATAATAATATATTATTTCTGTTTAATAACGTAATTTGGATTTGATTGACTTTCATTGCAGCATTTCGAGAAAGTACAATAATTAAAGCAAATTGTATTCTTATTTTTTTTTATATACCTATATTCACAATTCATATGTTTCTGCTTGTCTGAAGATTATTTTTCCAAAATATTTTTCTCATATAATCTTTATTTAGTTTGTACATAAATGCAGTGCGGTTTAATACGCTTATAGAATATTTATATGTGATTTATTAATTATATTATTTTGAAATTTTCAGACTGTTTTTAAATAGATGTGTAAAATATAGTTATTGTCCTTCAATACTTACGTATGTTCTAATATAAATTCTATACAAACCTATTTGTGATAAAAGAGAAAACATTTTTTTAAATCATTTTAATATTTGCAACGAAATTGATTTGTGTTTGATTTTAAAAATTAAAATATAGTTTTGTGATGGTAAGTAGTATATAATATAGTAAAACAAATCGTTCAGAACTCATTATATTAAAATAAAACGGCTTTAGCTGTAAATTCTGTATTAATATTTACTAATCATCGACGTTTCGACGAACTTAATGTCCGTCTTCATCAGGAAAAACTACAAATTATATTTACAGTACATAAACAAAACATAGATACAAAAAACAACATCGAACAAAATTGTTCATGAATGTCACTTGGTGAAATTAATATAATAATAATATTCTAAAGTTGAGACATTTTCTCAAAATTTCACAAGTTACTCAGTCATTAAATCGGCTGTTAAGCTATGCAGTCATAGCTTAACAGCCGATTCAATGACTGAGTAACTTGTGAAATTTTGAGAAAATGTCTCAACTTTAGAATATTATTATAGACACAAAAAATAAATAGTAAAAAATAAGTAAAATTTGATTTAGATCTATACCTTCATATACACTTTTCACTGTGAAGGCACTAATTTAAATAAAATTTGGCATCTATTAATTAACAATTTATAAATTTTTTTATGATCTAGTTACTTATTCATTACCTAGTAACTTGTTTCTATGTTCTGTTATTTATTGTAAATATCATTTGTATCGTTTTCCTGGTGAAAACTATGAAGATTATTAATAAATATTAATACAGAACTTGAACCTGAAGCAGTTTTATTTTAAGCAGTATATAACAAATAGCAAAGAACTCTACATTTGTAATAGAAATTATTCCAATCAGAATAGCAGCAAAATTATAGTGCGTCAGTGGTATACACAAGAATTAAAATTTTCAGTATTTCATTTCACATATCCACATATGTGGCATCTTATGTAAGCAAGCCTGGACTGGTCATTTGGTTTACCGGTGGGTTGCTGATTATGTGGACCAATACTGACATTGCCTGGACATACGGTATGCTATGTGAAAATAGTATATATTATGTTACGGGGAGCAGAAAGCGATCTTTATCGATGGCAATTGGTACGATAATGAAGAGCAGCGAACAAGATCCAGTCGTAAGATTTAATGAAGACTAAAGCCTGGGGCACATTACTGCCGCAGCGGGCATCAATATTTGCGGAATTAAAACCAGCCACTTTAACTTTGAACTTACACTTTTAGTGGAGCCAAATGTGTAAAAAAATGGAAAAATCACAAAATAATAAAAACTGGTGCGTGGCAAACTTCCCTTAGAACCTACTCGATTTATTTGCACGGTCAAATTGTAATAAAAATGCATCGTCGGTCTTGCAGGCCAACCAGGAAATTTTAATCCACGGTCTCATAGACCGAGATGGCCCCTTGTGAATTTTTTTTACCAACGCAACAGACTAAAAAACCGGATAACAAATATTCGGCCATATCAGAAAGCCGGATACCGGATAAATGATATCAAATTTTGTTGAAATATTTGTTTAAGATACAAGAAACAAATGATTGCTAGGCAAGGAGAGATGCTAACATTATTACATCGCAATTTACTTTTAGTTAAATTTCGTTATTAAAAAATTAACGTGTATCGTGTATCTACTAGTTTTCAATTTAAAAGTATTTTTCAAAATATATAGCGTCCACCGAAAAGTCTGCATCATATGGAAAATATTTATATTATTTGTTTTTGTGAAAATTATGATTACATAATTTTTTGGTGCTTGTCTGTAAAGTAACAAGATTAGAAGTATATGGGTAATAATCAACTGCTGCATAATAATGTCATTATTGTACTAGTAACATAATGACTTTTTTCTACATAGGTAATATGGTAACGTAATATTAATATTAACATAGCTTTGAAGAAAAAATATTTTATTCATATTACTAAATACAGTTTAAACAACTTATGAATACTTATTACATAATAATACTGATTTATTCATTACTTTGAATTTTATTATAAATAACATTTAATATATTTTACATGTTTAATAATAATAAAATTAAAAACATAATTATATAAAATTGATTTGGGAAAATGCTGTCATCTTTACATTTGAATATCAACAAACTGTCATCTTGTCACAATAAACAATTTAGAATTTCATTTTGTATTAGGAATGCATAACCAAAGTTTCTGACCAGGTCAGACTTTACCTGCGGTGAAACAAAATTTGCTAAAAAAACTAAATACAAGTTCATATGTAGTTTGGTTCAGAACTATTAGTTTGTGCTAAAACAAAACACTGATTTCGTTCGCGAAAGAACAGTCTGAATGAGGTTTAACAATATTTAAAAATTAATGATTAATAAAAAGAGAACTACAACAATTGAATCGTTATATTATGAATTCGAAAATGTTTTTTTTTAATTTCTGCTATGAAGAAAAGTTTTCCATTTCGCATTCATCAGATTTCTTTTTTGTATGAGAATGGATGTCTTCTTAAACTTTCACTTACAGTAAAAGTTCTTTCACATATTTCGCATTTATAAGGTTTTCAATTTGTATGAGAACAAATATGTTTATAAAAATGCATGTATATAATCTGATATTTATATATATATATATAATGTTTAATTTTTATTTAATTACAATACTTTTTGATAATATTTCTTAAATGACCATGATTTTTGAATATTTTCAATAAAAACCACTGGGGCTAAATTTAGATGAAAAACGAGCATTGTTTCAACCAGACTGGTTGTATCTGCCAACCCTAGCTGTATTCTAAAAAGCACTAATATTTTTTGTAATTTTTAGTGTTACATATATTTGAGTAGGAATACCACACATAAAACAAAAACGTCAAGAAATAATAAACTTATAAACATTTTTTTTACAAAATTTTAATAAATTTTTTACTAATATTTATATTCTCTAATACATTTTATTAGTTGTTGCCAAATACAATTATTTTTTGTCATAACTATTTTAACATATAACATAAAAGTATAAATATAATAGATTTAATCTTAGATGTGTATGAAAATGTTGTTTTAAGTTGGTACTGTTAGTAAAAGTTTTAATTGCAAATTTCACATTGAAGGTTTCTCTCGTGTATGTGTTCGCATGTGAGCTTTTAAATGGTGATTTAGACTAAAGCTCTTATTACAAATTTCACATTTATAAGGTTTCTCCTTTGTATGTGTACGTATATGTACTTTTAAATTGCTGTTATCAGTAAAAGTCTTTTTACAAATTTCACATATATAAGGTTTCTCTTTTGTATGTGTACGTATATGTACTTTTAAATTGCTCTTTTGACTAAAACTTTTATTACAAATTTCACATTTATAAGGTTTGTCCTTTGTATGGGTACGTATATGTACTTTTAAATTGCTGTTCTCAGTAAAAGTCTTATTACAAATTTCACATTTATAAGGTTTTTCCTGTGAATGTGTAAGCATATGATTTTTTAAATGATGATTTTGACTAAAACTTTTATTACATATTTCACAATTATAAGGTTTGTCCCGTGTATGTGTATGCATATGTGTTTTTAAATGGATCTTTTGACTAAAACTTTTATTACAAATTTCACATTTATAAGGTTTCTCCTTTGTATGTGTATGCATATGTGTTTTTAAATGGATCTTTTGACTAACACTTTTATTACAAATTTCACATTTATAAGGTTTGTCCTTTGTATGTGTACGTATATGTACTTTTAAATTGCTGTTCTCAGTAAAAGTCTTATTACAAATTTCACATTTATAAGGTTTTTCCTGTGAATGTGTAAGCATATGATTTTTTAAATGATGATTTTGACTAAAACTTTTATTACATATTTCACAATTATAAGGTTTGTCCCGTGTATGTGTATGCATATGTGTTTTTAAATGGATCTTTTGACTAAGACTTTTATTACAAATTTTACATTTATAAGGTTTGTCCTTTGTATGTGTGCGCATATGTAATTTTAAACTACTACCGATACTAAAACTCTTATTACATATTTTACAATTATACGGTTTCTTCTTTGTATGTGTACGTATATGTACTTTCAAATGTGATTTCCTTAGCCAAACTTTTTCACATATTTTATATTCGAACCGTTTCTTTTCTGTGTGTGTCTGACTGTTTCTTTTTAAATTCGGAACATCACTGACAGATGCTGAACAACTGCCACTGTTCTCAGAAGATGTTCCAGGTTGTAAACAATCGTTACTATTAGAAGATTGTTTGTTAATTTCAGTATTTTCGACATCAGCCTTAAGTATTGTATTGTCTCGCAAGCGTTCCAATTTTAAATTATATTTCATTTTAATATTGTTTGCCAATCTACATTCAGCAGCATTAAAACCACAAAATTTAAAACCATTAATTTCATGCTCTTCAGTTTTAATTTCGTGTTCAACATCCACTTCGGTAAAATTATCATCGTTAATATAATTTTCACTAACATTTTCTTCAGTAATTTCTTGTTTTATATCAGTTAGTAATGCGATTACGTCTTGACTCGGACATTCCAATTCTCTTTTTACTTTCATATCAAATTCTATATCAATAGTGTCAGCGTAACATTCTTCAATAACTTCTGTCTTGACATTTGGAAGATAATGATTAATATCCGTTTCGTCTACTTTACTATCATCTTCAAAATGTACGCGAGTAGATTCGGAACAACCAACAATATTTTCCTGTTCCATAATAACCTCTTCTTCCTCATAATTCGCAAATGTATTATGGAATTCTTCATCAGTTTGTTCAATATTCATTTCATTCATGTAGTTGATTGCATTATTTTGTTCCAATTTTATTGCATTTATTACAATTTCATAATTTTCACTTTGTTCTGTATTTAGTCCATTTTGTAATTGCTCTAAATACTTTTCTAGAATTTTTTGCGAACATAAACAGCTCTGAAGAAATTTGTAACTTTGGTTTAACTGAACAATACAGGTCTTGCATATGCCATTCGGTAAATTATTATTTACTTTTAGCTAAAAACACATAAATTTAATATAAAATATTAGATACTAAAATATAATACTTACAAGTCCTGGCGCAATTTGATTTAGTTTGTCGAATAAAGTAAGGTTAGGTGAATCGTAATTGATCAAAGCTGACGAGATATCTTTGTTAGTAATACATAAGCGACAGACCTTTGTAAACATAAACATGTTTATCTTTTTGGATTTTCAAGAGTTTATATAGTTTTATTATAAGTAAATATCAATATTAAATACACAAATAACCAATAACCAGTTAACGTGACAAGTTTCTTTAGGAATTGTCTCTGGTGACTTCACGTCAGTGGTGCCCAAACTTTTTTTGTAAAACAGTATAGAGTTTATAATATATATTTGTTTGTTATATTATTTGCTAGTTGCTTAAATATATTTGCTAAATATTCTTTAATTATATGATTAGTAGTATTTAATTATTAAAAAAATACTCAAAATAATAGTATTTATTTATTGATGAATGTTATGTAATATTTCTAGTATAAGAAAAAGAAGAATAAATGACAAGGTATTTTATTGAACGCACCCACAGAAATAATGGTGGGGAGGGACCAATTGATATCGCCTGCGCCTAGAGAAGTAATAAATTTTGAAAGCAACCGCTGCGCTAATGGTGCGTTTGCACCATAGATCATATAATGATCATATATATGATCTATGGTTTGCACACTCAATATTTAGCAATATTTACATACATAAACAATCTATTTTACTATCACAATGTGGAATGAATAGTTCAGGAACAAAGACGTTCTCGTTTTTAATTTTGTTTTGTATGAAACTCAAGTAACACATATGAATTGTATAATTAATATATCATTTTATAATTAAGTAATAATTTTTAATATTTATTTTATAATTATAATTATATTATTATAATTATAATTACAGTAATTAATGTTTTTACAATATTTTATATGTATAAGCAGTAATACTAACAATATATAGCTTTTTTATATATATATATATATATCTAATTAACTAAACGCCACTTAATATCTGACTAATGACGTCACTGTCAGCTCAGTAGTTGATCAGTTAAATTTTGTATTATAAATATTAGCTAATGTTCACTATACAATTTTTTATTATATTTTGATGAAATCTATTTCAATCATTCTGATTTTCAAAATAACAAAATTTAAATGGTATCTGGAATATTGTTTTCTAATTTCTATAAAATCAACATGTATTTGAAAATATATAATCAATTCTTCTTTTTCTTATACATCAAACATTACCCAAAATTTTGCTGGCCAACTGTATTTGTAACATATTTCTGTTAAGTGAACCTCGATTTCGAATACTATCAAATATAATATTTTTATATTTTACTTATAGTAGAAAGCTTTCTTTGGTAGAAAATTTATTTTTAATCATAAATAGTTTTTTGCAACATTGTCATTTATGTACAAATGATATAAATATATTGTCCATTATTTCTGTGGGTGCGTTCAATTAAAATAGGATGCTTTTTATTCTTCTTCGTATTCTAGAAATATTACACAAAATTCATCTGGCCAACTGGATTTCTGTCAGATTTTCCTAAGTTAACCTCTAATACTATCAAATAAAATATTTTTATGTTTTACTTATTGTAAGAAACTTTTTTGGTAGAAAATTTAATTTTAATCATGAATAGCTTTATGCAACTTTGTCAATTATGCACAAGTGATAAAAATGTATTGCTTACAATACTTAATCTGGATTCAGATGGCAAACGTTTCGTAGATAAATTGAAAGCAATTATGCCAGAAATTGTAAGCATGAAATAATTTGTTTTGATTATAATATACATTATTGTTTCTAAATTTTTTACTTTTCTTATTTTAGGTAGATTGCAAGATCAAATTACCGAATGGTATTTGTACAATTTGCGCTGTTCGGCTGAATGATGCTTATAAATTTATCAAACAATGTTTCGATTCTCAAATAATATTAAAGCAACATTTAAATGAAGCGGTTTGTCGACTATGTGCTGGTGGTGATAATATAACATTTAGTTTAACTACAATGGATACGGATAATGTATTGTTCCAATACAAATTGGAAACCATTGCATCGGAAATTGTAAGTAAAATACTAACTTTAGCCAGGTCCACGAAACGAAATTATATGTGCATGCTAAAATTAGAACTGACAAGTGAATTTGTAAGAATTACTGCGATTTTACTCTTTTATTTACTTTAAATCTATTTTAACTTAATTGCTATGTCTGGTCAATTTTTATCGTTTACAACGTTCGCCTGCGACCCACATTGCATTGCCTCATAGTAGAATCTTTCATGAAAAACTACCTAACTGTTAATAAAAGTTCCATTAAAATCTGTTCAGTTAATTAAGTTTTTCCATTTATAGCGATTTTCCTGCGGTTCACGCATACTTATTCCCACTTTTGGATATTTTTTTTCCATCATTTCAATTTTATAACTCTCTTTCCACGTTGCATTCCAAAACCGGACAAACATACTTATTTACAATGTGCTTTATATGTATAGATTAACATGTTCTAAATGTATTTGATTAGATTTGCTTATAATAAACTTATTAATTAAGTAAGATTTGTTTCTGTAAGAGTCGTGGGAATAGTTATTATGAGAAAAATGTTGTTGACTGTGTTCAGGCTAATAAAAATTTTGTTTTACATTTGTAATTTATATTTTTAATCATTTGTTACTCCATAACCAAGTAACGTAGCCACACAGCTTATAGTAGGATTTAGATCTCTCAAATAAATCAAATAATTGTTAAATATCATAGGGACTTGATGTTATTAGTAGAAATATGTTTCTTTATTAAGCTCCCTTTAAATTATTAATTTTTATTATAATGTATATACCTAATATGTAATTTTAAATTATATTTTTAGCTGGAATGTACTGAGAAGTTATCCGATTGTATTTGCTCAATTTGTTCTGTTCGATTAAATGAAACGTATAAATTTCTAGAAAAATGTTTTAAATCGCATGAAATTTTAAAGCGATATGCCAAACAACAATCGCCAAATAGTGAAGTTATGAAAATCGAAATTAAAACTGAAAGCGAAATTAAAGAGGAGAATATTGATGAAGAATACATTAATTTAGATTTGGAAACTGATATAAACATTAAAATTGAAGATAGTTTAGAATCACAAAATAATACAAATTTTGATGCTGCTTGTATGAAAGAAGAAGCTATTGAAATAGATTTGGAAAATGATACAAATATTAAATTTGAAGAAAGTTTGAAATCAGAATCTTTAGATTTACATTCAGAATTAATAATTTAGGAAGAATATTCTGATTTTGAGAATGAAACCGATGGAAAACGTTGTCAAGCTATTAGAAATTTGAATGAAAATGATGAATCTGTAAAGAAAGGAAAATCTCATAAATGTACATATTGCGAGAAAATTTTTACTCGATATGCTCATTTAAAAAGGCATATTCGTATACATACAAATGAGAGACCATATAAGTGCGAAATATGTGAGAGAACCTTTACTCAGAGTGGAACTTTAAAATCGCATATTCGTATTCATACAAATGAGAGACCTTATAATTGCGAAATATGCGAGAAAACTTTTACTCTTAGTGGAACTTTAAAATCGCATATTCGTATACATACAAATGAAAGACCTTATAATTGCGAAATATGCGAGAAAACTTTTACTCGGAATGAAATTTTAAAATCGCATATTCGTAAGCATACAAATGAGAGACCTTATAAATGCGAAATATGTGAGAAAACTTTTACTGAAAATAGAAGCTTAAACAAACATATCCGTTCTCATACAAATGAAAAACCTTATAAATGCGAAATATGTGAGAAAACTTTTACTGAAAGAGGAAGCTTAAAAAGACATATCCGTTCTCATTCAAATGAAAGACCTTATAAATGCGAAATATGCGAGAAAACTTTTACTCGGAGTTCAAACTTACGGAAACATATCCGTTCTCATGCAAGGGAGAAACCTGTTGAATGCAAAATAGAAAACTTTTCCACAAAGTAGAAATTAAAAACAAACATATTCGTATTCGTAGTGTAACGATTTTGTAGTTCTCTTTTTATTAATGATTAATTTTTAAATATTGTTATGCCCGTTCAGACTGCTGTTTCGCTAGCGAAATCAGTGTTATGTTTTAGCTCAGAACTAGTGGTTTTGAACCAAATCACATGTAAGCTTATGGCGATATCCTGTACATACATGCGCGGATTTACTCTTATTAGCAAATTTTGTTTGATCGCTGCCAAAGTCTGACCTGGCTAAGTTTCTTAACTAAAATTTACTTATGTTTTAAAAACGGCCAATTAGATTTTACTAAAATGAGATAGCGTTGTATATCTGTTTTTATGAAAGAAACATTAAATTTATAATATGTAAATGAACAGTTTGCAAGATAAAATTTAATATTATTTAATATAATAAAATAACATTCATTTTAAACACATCAGAAGAAAAATTAGCGAAAATAAAGAAGATGGCGAATTCATCGTGTTAACTTGCAAAATTATATTTACTATATGATTCTAAATGTTCTATTTCGTATTCGTATTTTTCAAATGATTTTCAAATTTTGTATTATCATAAAATTTATGATTAATTTGTTGTGTTAAATATGTATAGGTCTGAAGAAGAATTTACATTCATACGTACATACAAACACAATCACGCCATATACCCGAAAGGGTGTGGCACAAACCCTTTCCATTATCCCGAAATTGGTGAAATTCTTGTGCTTGTGCGAAAAATTACAGCGGTACTCTGAATGACACTTTATGTACAATAATGTTTTTCAATTTCTATAAAAATCAACATAAATTTGAAAATTTATAACACAACATGAAATGACAATAAACTTTGCTTATGCGTTCCTAATACAAATTGAAATTTTCAGTTTTTATTGTGACAAGAAGATAATAAAATAGTTTGTTGATATATTGTAATGTAACGATGACGGCATTTACCCAAATTAATTTTATATATTTTTCAATTTATATTAATTTTATTATTATTAAATATGTAAACTATATTAAATATTATTTATAATAAAATTCAAATTAATAAATAAATCAATATTATTATGTAATATGTGTTTACCAATTGTTTTAGCTTTATTTAATAATATGAATAAAATGTTTTTTCTTCAAGCGTATCATAAGAGTTTGTACTGGGTGTCCAGTTTTAAGCTTTTCAGCAGAATATCTGGAAATGAAACACCTATTTTTTATTACAAATTCGGAAAGAGCATAAAAAAAACTATATAAACATTTAAAGATCTAAGATCGCCAGAAAATGAAAAACTCACTTTCACTGGTAATATCAAACAGATGTAAATGGTACCTAATAAAATACTAAATAAAACTGTTAAGTAATACTAAATCATCAGAAAAAATTCTTTTAGGAGAATTAATACCAATCCTATTAAATCATTCTTATTCGCATGCTAATAATATTGTTATTGTAATATTAGTAATAATTATAGTAATTTGTATTTTTATTAGAATAATTAAAATTTGTAAAAAGAAGTATGATAGGCAAAAAAATTAAAATATCCAATAAGGGATAGTTTCATTTAGCGCGGGAGGAATTCTATGTATAATGTTACCGCCCGAGGCATTAGAGATCTTACGTTACACACTTATCATATTTCTTTATGAGAAACTATCGCGTTCTCACACTATGTAGTAGAAGTTAGAATTTATCTGCTCGTCTATTTGTACAGACGTATATATTTGTCGTTCTTGTAAAATTTTAATACAAATTTTTTAATATAATTTCCTCGATAGATTATTTATATATATATATATATATATATATATATATATATATATATATATATATGTAACTTATTATTGGCTTATTTAATAAAAGGTCAAATATGTCAATATGTTTTATTTGTAGCCATAACTTTAATTCATTTATAACAAAAATTAATTTAACTTTTACATACAAAAAAATTAAACATAACTTTTCAACAACATAGTAAAAATAGTTCACATTTTTCAATTAAATTTAAACAATAATTTTTATCAAATTGAACCTGTACAATCCTAACTTTTTTCTTGTAAAATTTGTATTTGCTACACAAAATAGACATTTCTTTTTATTTAATAAAAATATTGCATCTGCGCTTAACATTTTTTCCTTATTTTGTCAGTTGTATCAACATAATTTAAATGCTAATTATATAAAATTGTATGCAAATATATTTACAAAATATAGTAGGTACAGACAGGGTTAGACTGGCCCACCGGGGCACCGGGCTTTCCCCGGTGGGCCGCTATCATTATGGGCCTTGACCGGCTAGTCAAAAAATTAAAATTTTACAAAAATTTAAGAACAGATTATCTCAAAAACAACGATATGTATTGAATGACGATATATATAAAAGACTTCCCCAAAAAACTTCTGAATTAATCCGATGACGGACAAACTGAAACCGGAGAAGAAGATGAAATCAATGTAACAAACTATAGCAGAATACTTGTAGAAATTGCATTGTCAGTTGTTTTTCAATTTTACAAAAATTTAATATTCACATACATTGACATACGCGAATTTATTCGCTACTTATAAATTAATACTATCATTATATCTTCCAGTCAATTATCATGCAAACGAATATTTTCACAAATTAAAGTACATGTTAAACAGATTGCGAAATTGTTTAAGTCAGGATAATTTCAAGGCTTTCATGCTCATGTCAGGCGAGAAGGATATTTTGGACAAAATTAGATAATGAAGAAAGATATCATTAACGAAATTTCCGAAAAGAATCATTTATTAAATTGTTTTTTAATTTAGATTTAAATAAAGAATTGTATTTAATTTTATATGTGTCATTTTTATAATTTACCTTTATTTTTTACTACTTTGACTGCAAGAAAAAAGTGGTATAGCGTTTGGAACGATGTCTGTAACATTAGTAAAAAAAAAATTGTATAGAAATCTTTCATATAACCTCTAGATGAAGAATCTGAACTTAGTTTATAAGTGGGTGTATGGATGTACGTCGTCAGCTCGCTCGGTCGTAAGTCAAAATTTTGTGGCTGCAACTCCTAGACGGTTCAACCGATTTTAATGAAATTTTAAGGATAAATTTGTCTAGTGCCCAAGATGGTCATGTGGTTTATTTCTTTCCAGTAATACCTATTTTCCGAGAAAAAAATTATTAAAGTTTTAAAAAATTCAAATTGGCTACGTAATTTATCCGATCTTGATCAAAGAAAAGATTTCCCAAATGATCGCATTAATTATATAATTTTATTAATATCTAGTGTTGCCAACTTTCCGAGAAAAAAATTACTACATTTTTAAAAAATTTATTATGGCTGTTATTTAACTGATTTTACTCAAATTTTCACAAAAGATTTTCCTAGTATTCATATAATTTATGTAATTTTATCAAAATACAGTGTTGCCAACTTTTCGAGAAAAAATTACTAAAATTTTTAAAAATTCATTATGACCATTTTATTTAACCGATTTTACTCAAATTTTCACAAAAGATTCTCCTAGTATTCATATAGTTTATGTAATTTTAACAAAATACAATGTTGCCAACTTTCGGAGAAAAAAATTACTAAAATTTTTAGAAATTTATTATGACCACTTTATTTAATCGATTTTAGTCAAATTTTTATAAAAGTTGCAAACTTATCGAGAAAAAATCACAAAATTTTTGAAAATATATTGAGGCTACATTATACATAAATTATAATTTTAATAAAAATATTGTGTTACCAACTTTCCAAGAAATATCAGTGGTCTATATATGGGTTTACCATTAACATGTACTGTGAAATCATCCATAATTAATTTAATGTTGATGTCAGAGGAAATTATTGGGACAGATAGATTTTTTTTGTTTTTTTTCTGTCAAATTTTAAACAGTTTTAGTTAAATCTGTGGTAGTATTAATTCCATTCATAAATGTCACTACAATAGTAGGTTCCGTGAAAAAAAAAAATTGAAATAAATATAATTTATTAAAATACTATTCTTCTAAAGAAGGTCTTGGAATGGTCTTGGCAAACAAAAAAAAAATGGCGTCCTTATTGAAGTTATCAAAATGTGTAGCACAATTATCGAATAAAAATAACATTTTGCAGCTATCTAAAACATTGTTGAATGTGCCACCTACAAAGTGCACCATTTTAGAATCCGGTATTCGCGTCGCATCTGAAGATTCCGGTTTACCAACTGCGACAGTTGGTATTTGGATCGATGCTGGCAGTAGATATGAAAATTCGGATAGCAATGGTGTTGCTCACTTTCTGGAACGTATGGCATTTAAAGGAACCGATGAA
The DNA here is from genome assembly GCA_963966155.1 of Clivina fossor. Classification (NCBI taxonomy): domain Eukaryota; kingdom Metazoa; phylum Arthropoda; class Insecta; order Coleoptera; family Carabidae; genus Clivina; species Clivina fossor. Next base: position 1,964,664 of record OZ014567.1, read on the forward strand.
CGATCTCACTGTCAACTTGAAGTTGAAATTGAAGAGATGGGCGCCCAGTTGAATGCATACACAAGTCGCGAACAAATTGTCTACTATATCAAATGTTTTTCAAATGATGTGCCAAATGCTATTGAAATTCTCTCCGATATTGTTCAAAATGTTGCATTAGGATCAGCTGAAATCGAACGCAAACGTGGTGTTATTTTACAAGAAATACAAAAAGTGAAAACTAATTTACAGGAGGTTGTATTTGATCTCCTACACGCAACAGCCTATCAAGGAACAACTTTAGCTAATTCTATTCTTGGCCCTACCGAAAATATCAAAGCAATCACCGGTAATGATTTACGTCAGTACTTAACCACTCATTACAAAGCGAGCCGTGTTGTAGTTGCTGGAGCCGGTGGTGTGGATCACGATGCTCTGGTTAAACTTACCGAAGACTATTTCGTTAATTTGAAAAATCAATATGCTGACAAAATACCCATGCTGGAGCCGTGTCGATTCACTGGAAGCGAAATTAAAGTTTGCGATGATACACTCCCACTGGCTCATATTGCTGTTGCTGTGGAAAGCGCTAGTTGGACGGACCCAGATGCGTTGACACTTATGGTAGCCAACACTGTTTTGGGAGCGTGGGATCGCAGTCAGGGCAATGCCAAACAGAATCCTACCTACTTGGCACGCAAATCTGCTGAGGACAATTTGTGTCACAACTACCAATCGTTTAATCTTTCCTACAAAGATACAGAACTTTGGGGCGTTTACTTCGTATCCGATCCATTAAAAATTGAGTAAATGCTTTTCAATATTCAATCGGAATTGATGAGATTGTGCACCATGGTTACTGATACTGAAGTGGAACGCGCCAAAGCATTATATGCGACTAATACCTGGTTATAGTTGTAGAGTAGTGCGGCAGTATGCGAAGATATTGGTAGACAAATGTTGTGCTACAATCGTAGAATACCAGCCCGTGAGCTCGCTAATCGCATTGAAAGTATTACTGCTTCGAATGTACGCGACGTATGTACGAAATACATCTACGATCAATGGCCAGCAGTTGTTGCTGTTGGTTCCATTGAACAGTTGCCCGATTACAGCAGATTACGCGCTGGTATGTACTGGCTCCGATTCTAAAAATGTCGTTTCAATAGATATTGTTTATGAATAAAAATTTGTTATTTTTACATTGTGCATTGATACTTTCATTAATAGTATGCAATAATTATTAATGTACATTTTTAATAAAAATGTTCTTGAAAGTTAAATATTGAATAAAGTTGAAAACGTGACGAATATCTATTGTTTTTATTTACTAGTACGAGAGAAAATATATGTGTGCCCTGTGTGAAAGAAGTACATTATGTTACAAGGAATAGAAAGTAAAAAACGAAACTAAATTAAATAGAAAATAAATATTAATTAAACTTTCTAATAATATATACAGTATGTCTGAAAAAGTTGGCAACAATTGGGCAATTTTTTTATTATTAATTTTACAAAAAAAAAATTATTCTTCATAAAAATCTCTGCATCACTAATAAATCAATAATTAAGAATCAAATTTGTAAAATATTTAATGGTATTCAGGAAAATTAAAAATAATGATTTATGCTGAAGAGAAAAGTGCTTTTAAATTTAAATACAGGACAAAATGTCATTTGAAAATGTTGATAGGAATTAAAAATTAAAAAAACAAAAAAAATATTGACAATTAAATATTTAAATAATTTTTTTTATATGCTAATTCTGTCTGAATATAAAAATTGTTATTAAATTATTAATTGTACATAAATTAGCTAATTTTTCTAATAATTAGTTACCATAAATATGTAGTGTCAAACAAATAAATCGAATGTAAAATCGAATGTCTGAATATAGCCTTTTATTTGCCTTGAAATGGCCTTAAAGCAATGGCTGTTAATTTTGTTTATTATTTTTCTGATTTATATATATTTCTGAATTATTGTTGTTAAGTACTAACAATAGCATCTTGGAAATTACATTAACTCAATTTATTCCTCCTGTTTGAAACATTTTTTTTTTTTCAGTAAGTGCATGTACTTAATCCGATTAACCGACATTTTAATAAATATTTTGCGATCATTAACTGTAATCGTAATCAATAGATTAACATTCTTTAAAAAAACCTGTACCTTTAACCGAAATTTTTGGGGAACAAAATGAAATATGAAATTATTTTTTATTTAATTATATTTTCTGAAACGAAATTAAGAATTTAAGAATGTCTTTGTATCGTCTAAATACACGTTGAAAAGTGATATCTTAGTATCTATTGGTTTATGGTTTTCGCTACCAAATCCATTTGTGTAAAACAAATTACCTATTTAATTCTAAATTATCATTTGTAAATTTACATTTCAATTTTTATTATTTAATACATATTTTATAATTAATTAAAAAAATCTAAATAAAACTGCTTTAGGATAAATGATATAAATGACATTTATAGTAAATAACAAAACATAGGAACAAGTTACTAGGTAACAAATAAGTAACTAAATCATTAAAATTTTATAGATTTTTAATTAATGGAAATCAAATTTTAATTAACTCACTGCTAAGTATAAGTATAAGTTAAATAAATATATTTTAAAACAAAAAACCAAGAGTCGTGTGTTTCATTTTATTTATAAATATATTTGTCTTTTGCAATTCAAAGTGTTTCTTTTGTTTTTTTTAGAACAAACATGATGGAGCATTGGCAATTGTGGAGACAATACGGTAATATATTGTTTGTGTACGAATTTGATGTGTTAGTAATATCTAATGATTTTAGCTGGGCTTGCAAAGAATTATCGGAACTTAAATTACCATTAGAAAACAAAATTCTTTGTGACTATGATACAAAAAGTTACGAAAGTATGAGAAATTTATGTGATCGATTTAATCGAACAATCGATTGTGTTATTATTTTGGTAATGATGAATATAAGTGATTTGTATTACAAATAATTGATTTTGAATATTTTTTATAAGGAGATAGGTATATCGTTTCTTGCCCAACGTTTATATGATTATCCATCCAGAGGTCTTCTACGCCATATTTTACAACAAACCTATGGTGCGGCAGTTGAAGATCCAGACAAATTGAATCAGTATGAACCGTTTTCGCCAGAAGTATATGGTGAAACATCCTATGATCTCGTTTGTCAAATGATTGATCGAATTGAGATAACACAAGAAGATGTATTTGTCGATCTTGGAAGCGGCGTTGGTCAAGTTGTACTTCAGATGGCTGCTGCTACTTCTTGTAAAATATGTTTTAATATTGAACGTGCTGATATACCTAGTAAATACGCTGAGGTTAGTTTTTTATTCTTTTCAAATTTATATTTCATAGAGTAAAAAGCCCGTTTTGTAAATTAAACGATAAAATGTACACTATTACATCACCGAATGTTCACATACTCGTATACAGGCTGATTTATGACTTCGGGGAAAAACTACACCGGATGATTCCTATGAGTAATCTAAATAAAAAACTTCAAATAAACCTATGTCCGAAAATGCTTTCTAACGGAACTGTAGCCGTTAGAATTTTATTACATGTTACATCAATCGCGTTAGCCTTATTTATTAAATCAGAAAAAAAAACAAAAACAAAACCAATAATTAAGGTACTAATTTAAAGCAATAATTTAATAATAATAATAATAATAGACGTTCTTGTTGAAATTAGTACCTTAATTATTGTTTTTGTTTTTTTTTTCTTGTTTTTCTTTCCTGATAAATAAATAAGGCTAACACGATTGATGTTACATGTAATAAACTTCTAACTGCTACAGTGTCCGTTAGAAAGCATTTTCGGACATATGTTTATTTGAAGTTTTTATTTAGATTACTCATAGGAATCATCCGGTGTAGTTTTTCCCCGACAAACAAGATTAGAAGTATATGGGTAAACCCATATATAGACCACTGTGATATTTCTCGGAAAGTTGGCAACACAATATTTTTAATAAAATTATAATTTATGTGGGCACTAGGAGAAACTTTTCTGAAAATTTGATCAAAATCGAATAAATAATGTAGCCAGAATGAATTTTTAAAAAATTTTTTTTTTTGATAAGTTGGCAACACTGTATTTTGTTAAAATTGCATAATTTATTTAGGCACTAGAAGAAATGTTTATAAAAATTTGATTAAAATCGGTTAAATAGTGGTCATAATAAATTTTTTAAATATTTAGTAATTTTTTTCTTGGAAAGTTGGCAACTCTGGATATTAATAAAATTACTAAAATTTCTAAAAATTTATTATGGTCACTATATTTAACCGATTTTAATCAAATTTTCACAAAAAACCTCCTTTAGCGCCTACATAAACTATATAATTTTAGTAAAATACAGTGTTGTTAAATTTTCGAGCTTTATTTCCTATTTCTTAGCATATATGTGATAATGTCAAGTGGGTATGGGTTTACTTATATACTTCTAATCTTGTTTGTTTCCATTTTAGTTTCGCTTTATTATTGAATTTTTGATGCAAACTTCTCGTTTGCTTTAAAAGAAATCACATTTATAATAAATTTGTTTATTGAATATTAGTTTTATAGAATATGTATCTATCTGATACGCACCCTAATATCGATTATGTTTTTTCAGAATATAAATAAAAAATTTCGAGCTTGGATGCAGTGGTATGGTAAGAAATTTGGCGATTATCAGCTCATCAAGGGTGATTTCCTCTCCGATGAACATCGAGAGAAAATCAATAAAGCATCTATTGTATTCGTAAATAATTTTGCTTTTGGTCCAGCTCTTGATCATGAGCTAAAAGAAAGATTTGCCGATTTAAAGGACGGTGCTCGTATTATATCGTTGAAGAACTTTTGTTCATTCAACTTTCGTATCACAGATAGAAACTTGAATGATATTGGTACAATTATGCGCGTATCGGTATTAACTCGGTTACGTGAATCGGTATCGTGGACCGATAAACCTGTATATTCCTATTTGCATATTATTGATCGTACCAAATTAGAACGTTACTTTCAGTATTTGAAAAATCGAAAGGTTAGTAAGTGCCATTAAACAATATGAAATATCTCAGGTGTTATAGTATTCTTGTTTTTTGCTTAAATCGCTTTAATTAATTTATTTTGATGAACTAATTAAATTACTAGCATGTCTGCCGCGAAAACAGAAGGTCTCGGGTTCAAATACTGGCAATTTAAATGAATTTTTCTTCATTTAAAAATTAACTAATTATTTAATTAGTTTATCAAAAATAAATTAATGGTGATTTAAACAAAAACTGTAATGGGGTCGTTGCGCTCATTTTTTTTATTTTTTTAACGAAAAATATATATTTAGACAATTACATATATATAGATATTAATGTTAAATTATTTATATTTAATTAGAAAAAAATTATTGAAGTCGAAGGTCAAATTCAAATTTTGAAATTTGTGACGTCATCCATTCTATAGTACCATCTTGTGGCTAAATCAAAAACTAGTCGATTCTATTAGCAATGTCAAAAACATATACGTAGGCTAACGCCTCCGATACCAATAATAATAATATATATAATAATAAAAAATATGTAATTATAATAATAATAATAAAATGTATAATAATAATAAAATATATAATAATAATAATAAAATATATATAATGTATTATTAATATCAAGTGCACTTTTAACAAAAGCAACACTCTACCAGTAGCTGTCATTTGACATTTCTAATAAGTTGTGTGCGATAGAAAGAGATAAATACAGATATCTGACAATAGGTTATCCTTGTCTAATCTGAAAAAGGTTGACGTCATAAGCGTTGGGGAGATTCTGTGGCGCGTAAAAAACGCTATTTTTCCTAATTTTTTTTTTAAATACTGTAATCGTTTTTGAATTAAAAAAATGTGTTTTGGCCTTGTTTTTATATAATCTTTTAATATTTATTATTGAAAATAATAAATTTGATTGAGCGCAACGACCCCATACTACAACCTAATATATACAGGTTGGTCCAGAATTATGTACCGTAATTGCTAGAGCTGATAGTACGTTTAAAAATAAGGGTACATTTTTATATACACTTTTTTCCAAAACTCAATAATAAGGGAGATACAACCCTGTAAAGAAGTGAAAACCTACTTTACTTATTAAATGACTTTGTTACGATTACATAAAAATGCACGTTTACTTTAACTTTAAATTACTCGAAAACGGTAATATTTATCGAAATGTAACAAGTGTATCTTTTTTGCGTAGAATAGTCTGGAGAATCATGTTTTTAAGAATTTTTTTGAAATAATTGCAAATTAAAAAAATATGACGTAATAACTCACACGTACCCCCCAAAACTACCCCTTAATCATAAGGCATGGAATAAGTGGTAACATAAATTTAATTGTTCTAATGTCATATACTCACCCCTAAAATAAGAACCCATTATTCAAAAGCGTCTGGAAGATATTAGAAAAAAAAATGGTTTTTATTTCACCCCTTTACATGGTTGTATCTCCCTTATTATTGAGTTTTGGAAAAAAGTGTATATAAAAAGGTACCCTTATTTTTGAACGTACTATCAGCTCTAGCAATTACGGTACATAATTCTGGATCATCCTGTATATAATACGCCATGTGTAATTAAGAATATAATATGAATTTAAAACATAATAATTAATATCAAATTTAATTCAAAAAATGAATGACAGTAACGTCAGGTATCAGACCACTAAATAATTTGAATACTATTGTATTTTTCCTTCTTGAGCATTTTCGAACAATATGATGAAAATATTTGAAAATATTTTCAAATGTCAATAAAGCGATGAATATAGGACGATTTCAATATTCAATTAGCTAGTGTGAACTGCATGCAACCAGTGTATGCGTCGTGTAGCGCATGTCGTGTAACTAACACGAATCGTCTACGAAATAGATTAGTGCATGAGCGTGAAATTGAAAAAAAAGTTTTTTGCGAAAGCGAAAGTTGTCAAGTAGTAGAAATAGAAAAGCATGCATGAGAGGTATCATAAATGTGGATGAAACTAGAGTTGCTTTTTTTGGAAAGGAATGTAAAATTTGAGTCACGAAATTAACAAATTCGTATTATTAACATAAACTAAATAATCGCAAATTATAATCGTATGAAATTGGTTTATTAGATATACCAAACATTAATTGTTTAACATGTACCTAAATGTTTTTTGTTATTATTGTTTTACTTTAATATAAAAAATATTTTTTCAGGAAGTTAGTAAAAATGCAATTGCTGAATTAGTACTAATTTTCACTGTGCATCGTTAGATTTTCGAAGTTGCGTTGTTTTGGGTTCGAGTCTTTAATTTTTTTTTTAAACTTTGGACCAATTTTTTGTGAAACAAAGCCGACTTACGACAACAGCCACTATGAACTCATCATCAGACAGTGATTAATTTTTATTTTGTTTTTATAAATTAATTTTATAAATAATATTTTATTTTGTTTTAATTGAATTTGTTTTTTTTTTGTTTTTTGTATGTATGAAATAAAATTTTATATTATTTTTGTTTTTTAAATGTTTACTTTGATCAATTTTCTTTTTTAAAAGTAGTATTTTTGTAACCTTGGAACATATCTTCGATCTTTACATGGTTTACTATAGAAAATCATAATTCACTTTGCGTCGTTTCAATTTGCGTCGTGTTTTTTTGGAACGTAACCACCAGTAACCACGACGCAAACTGAGGTATTGGTGTATATATAATCATATAATAAAAAAATCCGTTACTATGATTTCCAAACATATAAAATCATACTTTTATTTAAAAAGAAAATTAACTTACCAACTTCTATTTTCTTGTAGACTGCTTTTTATATAATGGGTGATTCATTTAGAGGTACTTTTTTCACAGCTGATTTTATGACAATTGACGCGCGAGTCGTGTCAACCTGTCATTGTATTTTTGTTCAGTATTGTTTGACATTTCATTATGGAAAAACTTAGCCCGGCACAGTGTCTACAAATTATTCAGCTGTATTACGAAAATCAACGTTCTACGGAGAATGTGTTTCGAGCGCTTAGAGCAACGTATGGTCCACATAATCGGCCTATCGAACGCACAATTCGTCGTACCATCGAAAAATTTAAAATCCAATTTTCATTATTGGATAATACGCGACCAAATAAACTACATCCAGCACATAGTAAAAAAAGGATAGCGGCAGTAGCTGAGAGTGTCCGCGTTGAACGTGATGAATCAATTCGGTGCCGTTCTCAACAACTTGGCTTGTCATATGCAACAACTTGGCGTATTTTACGTAAAGATCTTGGTTTAAAAGCATACAAAATTCAACTCGTGCAAAAACTGATGCCGGCCGACCTTCCTTTATTGCTTTATGGCTTTATTGCGAGAACGATTCGGTAAAAAGTTAATTTCACGCTTCGGACAGGTGAATTGGCCGTCTAGATCGTGTGATATCACACCTCTAGACTTTTTCCTTTGGGGCTACGTAAAGTCCAAAGTCTACAGGGATAAGCCGGCTACGATTGAGGAATTGGAAGCCAACATTACTCGCGTCATTCGCCAAATACCGCTCGAAATGATCGAACGTGTGATCAAATATTGGAACTTCAGAATGGAGTATATTAGCCGCAGTTACGGCCAACATTTGAAAGAAATAATCTTTAAAAAATAAATGTTAAGAATGGTTCTTTTGTATGATAATAAAGATTACCCGATAAAATCGAATTTTTCTATTTATTTTCATTTTTGAAAAAAGTACCTCTAAATGAATCACCCTTTACATACAGTTAATTATACTTTTTATTTATATTTCATTAGGTTTCGATGAATTTTATATTTTTCTGTAGATCTGTTTGATTTTATCAAAGAATATATATCTATAGTTATTTATCTATGGGTTTTATTGAAACATTTGAATAAATCACGTGCATGTTAAAGCTGAATTACATTATACTTTTTTCGTCTAGATTCATACTAGGTTTCTAGTACTAGTTTCGTTCAAGGACATATAGTCAGTTCTAGTATAATGTAAATCAGATATTTGCATCCAAGTTTCCTAGTATAGAAATATACAACCTGCTCTATTTTCCTATTCAAGTTTCATACTAGGTACATTATACGCATGCGCACGCAATTGTACCAACCTTATATGTAGCGAAGTTATATAGGTTATATATTATACTCTGTGTATGTAGCTGTCATATACAGCTTTAAGTTGGCGTACTGGCAATACATCGGAAAAAAATCGAAGAAACTCGACAATACACGACCGAGTGTGAAAAAAGTATGAAAATTGAATTAACCTTGAACGAAACTAGTACTAGAAACCTAGTATGAATCTAGACGAAAAAAGTATAATGTAATTCAGCTTTTATAAAATGAGCCAGAATTGTTTATTAAAATACATGCTAATTATGTATGCTAATCATTTTATATTTCAACACTAAGTGTAAATGTTATGCAAAAAAGTACTTCTATTATTTATTAATTGAATATTTTAATTTTTTAAATTTTATATTACAGTGTCCTCTATTAATAAATTCTAATACCAATTCAAAACATTAGTTCAGTTGTTAGTTTATAGATGACAGCACCATAATCATTTGTACATTGTCAGCAACTTATTAATCTAGAAATATTGTAAAAATAATAGAATAGAAATAAATTTAAATATGTACATATTTATTTCGTAACGTATAATTAACTTTTTTAATTAATTATGTTACAATAACAAATTATAACCATTCAGAACGTGCCCGAAACAAAGGTTATGTGCGTTGTTTTTGTTGTTGAAGTTTGCAAAGAAGGCTTGCATCAAACATGCAAGTTTGTGTCATAAGTGCTTTTATTCTTTTACTGTTTAAGGCAGAAGTATAATTGTTTAATATAATAGGATATAACAAGGAGCAATGGGACGTAAATGCAACGTATTGGATTGTCCATCGGACTCCGTACGTCCTGAAGACAATGGGGTTACATTTCACAAAATGCCATTTCACTCGGATTTGCGACCAAAGTGGATAGAATTATGTCGCATTCCAGAAGAGAGACAAGTCAAGAAAATGTTATACGTATGCTCTAGACATTTTCGTCGAACGGATTTTTGTAATTTTGAAGGTACGAAATATATGTTGAGACAAGGCGCTTTACCTTCCGTATTTCCATGGACTAAGAGCCTTGCTAAATTATCAGCACCACCAAGTGAAAATGGTGACGTTGAAGTTAAATCCGAACCAGATACAACTAATACAACTGAAACTAAATTTACAAACAGTCAAATTGAAGCAGTTGTTTTGAAAATTAAAAAAGAAGTCTGTGAATCGGATGAAGAGATAGGAAAACCTGCCGAGAAAACATTGGATGAGCTTGCAACAACAATTAAAAGTGAACCGGAGATTAATGAAGTCTTGCCGGAGATAAAAACTGAAACATCGGTTGCTATTAACTTTTTTCCCGGTACCAGAATCGAAGCGAATGATTTCAATGAGAAATGGTATCCGGCAACGATTTTAGAAGTTGATTACGATGAAAACGAAGTATTTGTCGAGTTTGATAAACATTTGAATCGGGCGAATAAATGGATTCCGATGGATAGTTCGCGATTACGGCCTTATCAACTGCGACCACATGTAGAAACATTTATTGTTGGTGAAAAGTGTATGGCTACTTGGGTTGACAGTTATAATAAATATCCTGGCACAATTCGGCAAGTTCTTGATATCGGTGAGTGTTTAACACATACAATTTTTACTTATTTTACTAAAATTGTACAAATTTGGTAAGATAAGAATTTATTTTACACAATAGAAATTTTTGTTACAAAATTTTATGAACATAACCTATATTTACATTATAAATTATATAATTTTAATACTATACTCCTATGTTTTATATGTACACGATAAAACTTCTGTCAAAAATATAAATCTTTAAAATAGGTTGCGAAATTATTATAAATAAGAGTATTATGCGTTAGTATACTCAAATCAATTGATAATGATAAACATTAAATAAATTTGTTCCATTTTCTATTAATAATTAAAAATTACATCTTAAAATTTATCTTCTCTTACTACTTTATTATAAATAAAGTAAAATTACTATTATATTGATCATGAAACTAATAATTTATTGGTTAATTTTTAAGAATTCGTAATTCTTCATTTACGTTAGTTTAAATGCCACGCCTCGCAACTGATTTTGCAAAATTTATCTATCATGTAAATTCATTGCTATTGTATATATATTAATGTCAAAAGATTAAATGTTATTCTTGGGTTCCGAACCTGCGTTATTAAATTCCCTATCAGGTTTGTTATTGTTTTAACTTTTCAGTCATCTTTAGATTTTCTGAATTTGGACCATATTTGTGGTTCGATAAACACAGAAAATCTGAAGATGACTGAAAAGTCGGCACCCGTCATTGTTACTAACAGTAGAATTAATTACTGTATATTATTATTGAGCAAGTAATTTAATTACAGATATGTATGATGTCTTGTTCGACGATGGTTTTTCTAAAGTTTTAAAAGCATCGAAAATATCGAAACTGAAAACTACCGATCCAATTCCAATTATTAAACCTCCACCAGTGGCGCATGCATCGCCCTTGTTTGATCCCGTTGTCGGATCGAAAGAGGAACGTCGAGAAAGAAAACGAAAAATAAATGTCGCCGAATTATTTGTCATGAGAAATAAACCGAAAACGGAAGAAGAAAAAGCGATTAAACAAGAATCAGTACAAGAAGATGAAAAACCGCCACCAGAAGAAGTTATTACAAGTAATATAATAATAATAATCTTTATTTTTGTTGATCCTTGCTCAATAGAACAATTGCAATTATGTAAATACAGAAAATATAATAAATGATATATTATTCATATTATAAACAAATACTAGTTAATATAAATTATAGTTTTTTCTAAAGTAATGAAAATACATACACAATCACGCCATATACTTTCCAATATTCCGAAATCAGTTTCTTCATCAGCTTCATCTACATACATAATTCCTATTGTACATGCTCTTCTATTTCTACTGCTTGGACTCTTTCAATCATACCACTCGTATATCTTCAAAATCATTCATATAAATCATCTTAACCCAATGATTTCTGTTATTTGTAGCTGTTCTGGAGACGAGTGAAGGTGAAGAATGGACTTGCCGATGGTTGAATGGTGAACCAATTGGCATTGAATCGGTTGTTGAATGTGCAGAAGGACCACGTAGATCTGTTATTGTACCCGATCACCGTTTACCGCTCGGATGGGAGAAGCATTTGACGCAGAGACTTTTTGCTAATTCAGCCGGGAAGTGGGACATTGTTTTGAAAAAGTAATTACCTTCTAATTTAGTAATTTCGATTAATTAAAACCACTTTTCTTTTTGTATTTAACAATAATAATTTGTATTAATTCTGTAATATTATTATTATTATTATAATCTATATGAATTGATTTTTAGTTCGGATGGGAAAAAGTTCCATACTCGTCATTCGTTGAAAACATGGCTGGAAGAAACGAAATCGGAACATTCGATTGATCGATTTGATTTCTGTTTGCATTTAAATCGAGCGAGAAATCTCGGTTTATATGAGGTTACCGATCCGGAAGCATTAGCTGCTACCACTAAACCAATACCAATTAAACCTCGGCCTATGTCGAAATCCAAGGCAACATCAAAATCACATACTAAGTTATCTACACCGAAAACTGTTCCGATTGTTGTACAACCGCCAGAGGTTGCATCCGATGTGAAAGTTGAAGAAGATGAAGAAGATGGTAAGTTAAAATGTATTTAAATAAAAAAAAAGAAATATAATAGATAGGTCTATTTAATATACCGGGTGTTCGTTCGTTAAGTTCGTATGGGCGTTTAACATGCAATTTCGATAATTTGCGATATACTTCTTTCTCGAGTTAAATTCGGAGAAATACTTAGAATACTTTTCGATAGGGCATAAAAAGTTCTAGAATTTGGTTTTAGTTTCGATTTGCTAGCATGTGCCGGTTGGGCGCTAAAATTTGTTTTTTGATTTTTTGGTTTTTATTTTTTTTCTCAAAAACTATGAGGTCTAGGAAAATAAGCATGATATGAAAAAATGCGGAATAATGAGTACGATAATTGAGTGAAGAAACCATTTTAGGTTGCATCGTTTAGTAGAAAAAAATTAAAAATTGAATTTTTGAAAATTTGACAAGGGGGTACCCTTGAGAGATTTTCAAAAATTCAGTTTTTTTTCTACTAAACGATACATCGTAGAATAATGGTTTCTTCACTCAATTATTGTACTCATTATTCCGCATTTTTTCATACCACGTTTATTTTCCTAGACCTCATAGTTTTTGAGAAAAAAAATAAATACCAAAAAATCAAGTGCCCAAACGGTACATGCTAGCAAATTAAAAGTAAAACCAAATTATAGAACTTTTTATTGTCTATCAAAAAGTATTCTAAGTATTTCTCCGAATTTAACTCGAGAAAAAAGTATATCGAAAAATTATCGAAATTGCATGTTAAACGTCCATACGATAAAAGTGCAAGTTTAAAAATAATTCACGAGAACGATAGCTACAAATGTCTAATCGAGGGATGCGGTAAAAATTTCCGAAAAGAAAATTTAGCTCAATCAATCAATTTTTTTTATTGTCTTTTCCATAAGTTTTGAGAAAAGACCACATTTAATCTAACCTAATTTAGAATATATTAAATTTTAATAATTTTTTTTTTTGTTTTATTTAAACTTTCTTTTACAATAAAGATTACAAAAAACGATAATAAATTTTTTGTTAAAATTAAAAACACAAAAATAATTTTTTAAAGCAAATAAATTAATATTTATTTTGTTCAAATTTATAATTATATAATTAAATATACCTAGTAATTTTACAAAATAAAACCAGGTTTAGAAACTTAGTATATCGACTAACGATTATTGCATCGTAGATAAAAGTTAAATAAACGATTATTCGTTAAACTTAAGCAAAAATAATTACTACAAAACAAAATTACAGAAATACAAAGTTATTAGTTTAACATTAAAAAAAGAAACTGATTTATTATTATATGAAATGTTATAAAAAAATTCTTAATTTGTTTCATGTTTTATTGCCAAAATATATCAGTTACAGTTAGTTTCCGTCTTGCTTTTAAGAATAATTAACTACGTTAAAAACATATAATATTAAAACTATTTCTCGTACAATCATATTGTTATACTTACTTGTGGCCATTGTTGACAGATCAGCTAAATTAAATTTACTAGACAATTTACAGTCCTAAAAGAAATAAATATTTATCTTTAACTAGACATACTTACTTCAATTTTTTTTAAATAATTATTGTATGATATGTTCATAAAAATTTATGTATATAAACTGATAATTATATATAAAGTTTAATTTTTATTTAATAAAAATTCGACTATATTTTTTAAATAACTATGGCCCGTATTCTCACCTCATATGAAAAAGTGCTTTTTCAAAAAAGTGCTTTTGACGTTCACTTAAAATCATTTATTAAGCATTTTAAAATAGTTTATTTAAATTTTATAATACCAAATATAATAAAAATGATCAAATATAGAAAAATTATTTATATTTGATGATAAACAAAAGCAAAAAGTTATTTTAAAATTAATGATAAAAGCACTTTTTCACGAAAAAGTGAGGTGAGAATACGGGCCTATGATTTTGAATATCTTAATTAAACACCACTGGCCAAAATTAGATGTAAAAACCAGGACTGTTTAAATATAAATAATTTCTAGACTCTATCATGTGAATTATTTTAATTTTGTAATATTTTAATCAACAGCAATCAACCAAAAGCAAACTTGTACTTTTAAATTAATTTAATTTTAACAGCGCTTTCTTCAAATAATATTGAGATTCGGGTAAAGAACGGATTAATTCCTTATCAATCACGAAATGAATGAATTATTCTAACTAGAAGATAATCACGCTAATTCGTGTTACAAAATTGCTAAGTTTTGACTTTTCTCGGAAAGTTGGTAACATAATATTTTTATTAAAATTATAATTTTTGTGGGCACTAGGAGAAAGTTTTCTGAAAATTTGATCAAAATCGAATAAATAATGTAGCCACAATGAATTTTTAAAAAATTTTGTGATTTTTTTTTCTCGATAAGTTTCGTTAAAATTTGATAATTTATTTAGGCACTAGGAGAATCTTTTATAAAAATTTGATTAAAATCGGGTAAATAAAGTGGTCATAATGAATTTTTAAAAATTTTAATAATTTTTTTCTCGGAAAGTTGGCAACACTGTTTTTTGTTAAAATTGCATAAATTATATGAATACTAGGAGAATATTTTGTGAAAATTTGATCAAAATCGGATAAATAATGTAGCCAATATGAATTTTTAAAAACTAGTAATTTTTCTTTCGTAAAGTTGGCATCACTAGAAAAAAAAAACCACATGACCCTATCTTGGGTACTAGACAAATTTATCCTGAAAATTTCATTAAAATCGGTTGAACCGTCTAGGAGAAGTTGCTATCACAAAATTTTGACTGAGCGAGCGAGCTGACGACGCACATCCATACACCCACATAAACTAAGTTCAGATTCGTCATCTAGAGGCTATATGAAGGATTTCTATACAAAAAAATTTTTTTTAATGTTACAGACACCATACCAAACGCTATACGACTTTTCCTTGCAGTTAAAAATTAAAATAACAGTTGCTTATATTTTGTTTCTATCGGGTTATAGTTTGTTGTTTGTTTGTATATTGTTGTTGTTGTAACTATATTATAGGTTATCGTGGCAAATCCGAAACGAATCTGAAACAACCCATTCAGAATCGTCACAGCGACAACTTAGACACGCGTCAAGTTCCTTGTTCGATTTGTAAGAAACTCTATGCATCGAAAAGCAGTCTGTGGCAGCATATGAAATTGCATAATGCGAGCGATATGGGATTCAAGTGCCCGATCTGCACGAAAAGCTTCGTCTACAAGTGGAATTTCAATCGGCATATGCGTCAACACACTGGCGAGAGACCGCACAAATGCGAGCATTGCGATAAGGCATTCGCATCGATCGATAACTATAAGTGTCATGTGAGGACGCACACAGGTTGGTTATTTGGTTGTTATGGTTGGTTAGGTTGTTTATGTAACCTTGTAAAAAAACCTTGTAAAAAACAGTCATAACCTTGTAAAAAACAGTCATAACCTTGTATAAAACAGTTATAACCTTGTAAAAAAACAGTCATAACTTTGTGAAAAACAGACATAACCTTGTATAAACAGTGATAACCTTGTATAAAATGTATAATGTTTGTTGGTGTTTAGGTGAGCGTCCATTTCAGTGCAAGTTTTGCGAGAAGAAATTCGGTCATAGTTCAGCACTTTTAGTTCACAATCGCCTTCACACAGGAGAACGACCTTATAAATGCGAACAATGTGCGAAAACTTTTAACCAACCGGGACACTACAAGAAGCATTTGAAAGTGCACCGTGTTATGAATTAATGCGATATTTTGTCTTTTATATATTGATATATTGAATTATTGACAATGATACACAATTTATAGTATAAATGTACACTTAAACTGTCTTCTGTCATGCGTTTGACTCGACTATCACTCGACTCAACTCTCCTTCACTCTGAGCAGTCTTGCCACACATAGAAAAATAAAGTTATACATATCAGGGCTAGCAATAGTTTACAATATTGTTCTAAACATTCCCGCCCGAGTTGAAAGATTACGATCTTTTAATTGACAACTTATCTAACTTATGACTAAATTAAATTCTAGAGTTTATGATAACAAAGTTTTTTATAATCCTATCGCTCACTCACTAGTTGGTAGCACGCACACGCGTTTTACAGGCCTTTTGTACACACCACTAGCGGTACGCACAGTCACTACCCGCACTACGCCGTCCGATCCTGGTGAAGTCTCTATTATTCGGCCCATTGGCCAATGAAGTGGCGGAGTGTTGTCCTCCAGTAGCACCACAAGAGTGCCGGGTTCGATGTTAGGGGACGAGCGTTGCCATCTGTTTCGTTGCTGTAAATGGTGAAGATATTCTTGGCGCCAACGCTTCCAAAAATGTTCTTTGATTTTTTGCAAATGTTGCCATCTGGATAACTTGTTGTCTGGTTCAACTAGTATGTCTCCTATGAGGAAATGAGAAGGGGTTAAGGGGGTGAGGTCATTTGGACTAGATGATAGTGGTATTATCGGTCTTGAATTTAGAACTGCTTCTATTTCAGACAATAGAGTCGCGCATTCTTCAAAGGTGAGTAACATTGTGTTACAGTATAAAGGTGTCGCTTGGTGGCCTTGACTGTGGCCTCCCATAATCCTCCAAAGTGTGGAGCCCGAGGTGGAATAAATTGCCACTTTATTCCTCTATTTTGCAGCTCACGACTTATGTCGTTGTTCGCTCCTTGTAAAAACTCATACATTTCCTTGAGTTTTCTGCTAGCACCAACAAAATTGGTAGCATTATCGGAATGAATTTCCTTGCAAATGCCTCTCCTAGCAACAAACCTCCTTAATGCAGCTAGAAAAGCCTCCGCTGTCAGATCACTGATCAATTCCAAGTGAGCGGCTTTCGTGCTGAAGCATACAAAGATTGCAATATATGCCTTATTAATTTGTACTCTTCCTCGTCGTTTGTGTAGTCTGATTTGTATGGGACCTGCATAGTCTATGCCGCAAATAGTAAATGGTCTGCTGTATTCAGTAATTCTAGGCCTTGGTAAATCTCCCATAAGATGCTCGGATGGTTTAGGCTTATATCGAAAACATTGGTAGCAGTTCCGTACAATTTTTCTTACTGCTTGTCTACCTGCTATGGGCCAAAATCTTAAACGAATGATCGATAATAATTGCTCCTGCCCACAATGATGTAGTTGACAATGTTCGTGCTTAATGATTAACTCGGTTACATGATGTTTGCTTGGTAAGATATATGGATGCTTCTGATCAATTGATATATCGGCGTTTTTCAATCTTCCACCTACTCTAATTAATCCTTTGTCGTCCAAAAATGGTTTTAACATTAATAACTTACTCTTATTATCAACACTGCCCTTTCTTTGCAAATCTTGTCTTTCCTTGCTAAAACATTGTTCCTGTATTAACAATACAATTTTTTCTAACGCTCTTTCTAATTCTTCTGAAGTTATTTCATCATGAATTTTTGCATTTTTCTTTCTTGTGTTATGTATAAATCTTGTACAATAAGCAATTACTCGCAATAATTTGCTCCAAGATGAATACCTGTTGAGGATATCAAAATTCTTCTGTTGTGTAGTTAGCATAACCTTTGTCTTCATCTCTAACTGTGTTTCTTCCATAGCTGTTTGTTCTGGCCATTGATTTGTTTGTAACCATGGCGGTCCGTTCCACCACAGTTGGTTTCTTATTAACTGTGCTGCTGATACACCACGCGATATAATATCGGCAGGATTCTCAGCTGAATTTACATGCTGCCAGGTTGCATCAGTTGTCTGTCGTTGGATTTCTGTCACCTTATTTGCCACAAATGTTTTTAGTAAGTTTGGTGAAGTTTTCAACCATGCCAATACGACTGTGGAATCTGACCATAAGTAAATCCGCCTTATTTTATTGGTTAGTGATTGTTTTACTGAAGCCATTAATTTGGCTAATATTGCCGCACCGCAGAGCTCTAATCTTGGCAACGATATAGTTTTCAGCGGTGCTACTCTTGCCTTTGCACAAAGTAGTCGTGTATTCCGATTTCCTGTGTTGTCTATACTTGTTGCGTATATACATGCTCTGTATGCTATTGTGGATGCATCGAAGAACCCATGTATATCAACTTGTTGATCCTTATTTCCGGGATTAACATTTCTTTCAACTTGTAAGTTGTTGATGGCTGATAATGAATTACTGTATTCTATCCAATCCGTATAAATATCATTTGCTATTGGTTCATCCCATTCAATTTTCTGTTTCCAAAGAGTTTGCATTAGAATTTTAGCCTTGATAGTTACTGGACCGATCAAGCCCAGTGGGTCAAATATTTGTGCTATTTGTCCTAATATAGTTCTCTTGGTTACTTGATTGTTGCAAGTTAGCTTGAGTTTGTAATTTATAGTATCTGTTGAGGAGTTCCAGAGTATACCTAATGTTTTTAAACCTTCTTGTTCCTTTAATACTAATAATTTATTTGTCTTAGTTTCTTCTGATAGTTTTTCTAAAATTGCTTCGTTATTCGTTCGCCATTTTCTCAATTCGAACTTTCCCTTTCTTAAAAGAATTGTTAGTTGTTGTTGAAGTTCAATTGCTTCACTTATTGTTCTGGTGCCTGTTAATACGTCGTCCATGTAGAAATCTCTTAACAATGCTTCTTTTGCCAATGTAAATTCATTGCCGTCTTGCAATGCTAATTCTAACAAACATCTTGTTGCTAAGAATGGTGCACATGACGTACCGTAAGTCACTGTGTTTAGCGTGTAATTTTGTAGAGGTTGATTGCTGTCTTCCCTCCAGACAATACGCTGCATATGTCTGTCTTCTTCCTTGACTAGAATCTGTCGAAACATACTTTCAATGTCCGCTGTAATTACATAGGCATGCATTCTAAAACGTAGAATTATACTAAATAGCTCTTCTTGAATAACTGGTCCCACAAGGAGTTTGTGGTTTAGTGACGTTCCTGTAGTTGACTTAAATGATCCGTCAAACACTACGCGAAGCTTTGTCGTTAAGCTATCTTGCTTGATAACATGATGATGTGGTAAGTAAAATATTGGTTTATCAATTTTGTCTAATTCTGTGTTAATTTGCGACATGTGTTGAAGCTGCTCATACTGCTGCATAAAATTTAAGTACTGATTTTTTATCTCTGGATTTAATGATAACCTTCTTTCTAAAGCTTCAAATCGTTTTGTCGCTCCTCCATAAGAATCACCTAATTCCAATTGTGTTTTTGTTGGTAATCTTACTATGAAACGGCCTTCTTCATTTCGAGTGACTGTTCTTTGAAAGTGTTCTTCACATTCTCTTTCTTCATGAGTCCACTGCCTCCTTTCATTTATTTCTTCTATTTTCCAAAAACGTTCAAATTGGTCTTGCAATGAGTCATTTGTAGACAATAATGAGGTATGGTTTGTTAACTGTGAATTCAGTTTTATAGCTCCCGCTACTATCCATCCAAATTTTGTTTTTTGCAATGTCGGACTGAACTTTGTTGATCTTATTTGTTCATTACAAATTATTTCCCAGAAGATCTCTGATCCTATCAGTAAGTCAATCGGTGCTGTGATTTCAAAGTTGTCGTCTGCTAGTTCGATGTCATCGGGTATGTTAAATGTTTTCTTATCCATACTTATCTGTGGTAAATCATCTGTGATTTTTTCTAAAACGAGACATTCAATATCTGCTGTGTAATCGTAATGTTTTGATTTAATTGTTATTTGCGTTTTATCTGACACTGTACTTATTTTCTGATTGATTCCGCATACTGATATGTTGGTTTTGTTGCGTGTCAATCCTAGCTCTCTTGTTAGCTTCTTTGTCACAAAATTTGACTGTGAACCTGAGTCAATTATGGCTCTTACCTTGTGCATTTTCCCAAAACGATCCGATACCAATACGATAACAGTCGGTAGGATTGTGATGGTGTGATGTTCTACACGTTGTTGAGCAAAGTTAGTAACTGTGTTTGATTGAGTATTTTTCTCAACTTGCCCTTTATTTTCTTGAATTTCTTCATGCAATAAGGTATTGTGGCCTTTATGGCATTTTTTGCATGTAGACGACTTGCAGTCTCTTCCGTAATGTCCTGGCTTGAGGCAATTTATGCAAAGTTTTAACCTTTTTACTTCCGCATATTTTTCAGTAGTTGTTAATTTCAAAAATTTGTCACATTTGAACAAGAAATGTTGCTCTCCACAATGTTGACATTTATGAATTTGTTCTCTTGTTGTGACATACACGTTTTTCTTTGTTGAATATACTTTATTGCTCGAATCTGATTTTTCGGTCATTTCTAAAGACTGACATTTATTTGACAAAAATTCTAAAAATGTATCCAGTGTTGGTTTTTCAGTTTTTTCTCCTAGCGAGAGTTTTTCTTGCCATTGCTGTCGGGTTCGCCAATCTAATTTGCTGTTGAATAGAAATATTAATACTGTACTCCAGTTGTCTACCGGTTCTTTCAGCGATTTTAAAGCACTAATATTTGTTCGGATATTGTCAATAAATTGTCTCAAGTTGATATATGAATCCTTGCTTATGGCTGTTAATTCGAATAGATTTTTCATGTGGGTATTTATGATTAATTGTTCATTTGCATATCGACTCTTTAATAGTTCCCATGCTGTTGTATAATTTTCATCTGTAGTTTCTAGAGCTTGTATTATTTGTAAAGCTTCATTTCTTAATGCGCCTCGTAAATATTGTAGTTTTTGAATATCAGTTAAGCTTTCGTTTTTATCTATTATCGAATGAAACGAATCTTTAAACATCAACCAATCTGCATATTTTCCCGTAAATATTGGTAGATTTAATGTAGGCAATTTAACTTTGATTTGATTATTTACGCTTGTGTTTGTGTTGACGCTCGCGTTGAGATGGTCAATTGTTTCAAGTTCTTGCTTTGCTTTGCCTATTGCTTGAAAATATACGTTTTCAAACTCGCTTCTGTATTCTAATTCTTTTTCATCTAATATTTCTAATGATGTTTGTATGGTATCAAATTTGTCCCACAACGGTAATGCTTTTTCCAAACGTAATTTTAGTTGTTGATTTTCTCTTTGATTTTCACCTTCCATATATTTTTTGAAATTTGTAATTTGCAATTTTAAACTTTTGCGCTGTTTCTTTAAATCTTCCATTTTGGATTTGTTATTAAGGAATATTGGTAAAAGGAGAATATTTAGAGAACACACTTACCCTTTTTGCTGCTTTGTACGACAATGTACGCTCTTATTGAATGTGTTGTTGCGCTCTGCTATGTCTTGTTGCCGCTCAGCTGTCGCGTGTTTCGCTTGGCGTTGCCTGGCCGCTACGTTGCTTGCTTGCCGTCCGTACCGCGCCGTGCTGTCCCGTGTTTCGCTTGGCGTTGCCTGGCCGCTACGTTGCTTGCTTGTCTACGTACCGCGCCGTGCTGTCGCGTGTTTCGCTTGGCGTTGCCTGGCCGCTACGTTGCGTTGCTTGCTTGTCTACGTACCGCGCCGATTGCTTGGTTATGTTATAAATGCTGATTTTTCTTTTGTTTTAAGTTCTTAATCTCGATTCGAAGGACCAAATGTTATGAATTAATGCGATATTTTGTCTTTTATATATTGATATATTGAATTATTGACAATGATACACAATTTATAGTATAAATGTACACTTAAACTGTCTTCTGTCATGCGTTTGACTCGACTATCACTCGACTCAACTCTCCTTCACTCTGAGCAGTCTTGCCACACATAGAAAAATAAAGTTATACATATCAGGGCTAGCAATAGTTTACAATATTGTTCTAAACACACCGAGATCGCACTGCTGTCAAAATCAACTAATTGTATTGCGTAATTATTATTGTACAAAACAAACAAATACATTCATCAATCAAATCATTAAATATCTTTATTTAATATTCACTCGTCTTAAATCGTCCATTTTTTATTTTATCATCACCTTACTCTAATAGTTTTTAATTATTGATGCAACGCATACTAGATAATAAATTTATTAATAAAGGACAAATGACAATCGCAAATTTTGTTGGAATATTCACAAACAGTCATCAATCAATCAATAAATCTTTTTATCTACAACTGCTTTGTTATATGGTCATTATATATATATAAAATCAGATAAATAATATTAGTCTTTATAGCCCAAGGGAAATAAAATACTAGTCTTTATTAACCAAGGTTAATAAAATATTAGTCATTATTAACCAAGGGAAATAAAGAAACAATCTTTATTAACTTGATTTCCGTACGCACGCTTTGTTGCTAGGCAACATCAACAAACTAAATGTCTCTACGCCAGATGGCAGCAGTTATTAGTCAAAGTTAGAGATACTATACTAGAGTTCGGCTGATAGCTTGAAATAGTGTTCAGCTTCTGTTTGGTGCCGCCATTTTTCCTC
This sequence comes from Clivina fossor, assembly GCA_963966155.1. Taxonomy (NCBI): domain Eukaryota; kingdom Metazoa; phylum Arthropoda; class Insecta; order Coleoptera; family Carabidae; genus Clivina; species Clivina fossor. The sequence continues at coordinate 1,987,741 of OZ014567.1, forward strand.
TAAAAACAAATGATTTTGAATTCGCGCGCTAATTCTACTCATTACATTTACATTTTTTTTTTGGAAATCTTATATTGTCGCATATTAAATTGTAGCTAAACGTACACTCTAACTGCTAAATAAATATATTTTACTGCGGGATTGCTGTACGAGAGGTATTTTTATCATTTTCATATTTGATTTGACAGTTTACAATGTTTCAACAAAAATTATATTCATGCGCCACTTCGATTTATATGTTTTTTGTGACATTTTGACATTTTTGATATTTTTAACATTTTTTAAAAATAAGTATATTTATTATCATAATAAACGTCATTACAATATTATACATTGCATTTTTATGTTTTATATGTTTTTTTGTATGCAGAAAACAAGAACAAATATTTTGTGTTCATTTGATGGAACAAATTTTAATTTAAATTTGGCGCCACATATTAATGGCGGCCCATCGGCCGAACTCTACCTATAGTATCTCTAGTCAAAGTAATAAAATGACAGTTGTAGTTAGTTAGTTAGTTGTTGTTAACTGATCATAGATTTGAATAAGTAACTACAATATTAAAAATATATAAGCAGTTGTAGATAAAGTGTAGTTTTTGACTTGCAAATAATGCCTACGAGGATGTTTTATTGCCCTCGCTACGCTCGTGGACTAAACAACATCCTCGTACATTATAGGTGGCATTATTTGCTCGTTAAATAATATACTATTATTTATTCGTCTGAAGTCGTGATAATGGATAATAAAAAATTTATTGATAAAGAAATCTCGTAGAGAAAATTTTAACTTGAAATTTTGTTGAAATTCTAGTATTTATATAATTTATGTAATTTTAACAAAATACAGTGTTGCCCATTTTCCGAGAAAACAATTACTAAAATTTAAAAAAATTTATTATGACCACTTTATTTAACCAATTTTAATCAAATTTTCATAAAAGGTTCTCCTAGTGCCTAAATAAATTATACAATTTTAACAAAATACAGTGTTGCCAACTTATCGAGATAAAAATCACAAAATTTTTTAAAAATTCGTTGTGGCTACATTATTTTTTCGATTTTGATCAAATTTTCAGAAAAATGTTTCCTAGTGCCCACATAAATTATAATATTATTAAAATACAGTGTTGCCAACTTTTCGAAAAATGTCAAACTGGTCTTTATTCTTTATTATACTGGGTTTATTCATATACTAATCTTGTTTTATAAATACTATTGATTTAATCTAATCAGAAACATTAATGTTAACAAAGTATATAATTTTAGTATAAGATTTTTTAAATTATTATTATTACCTAATAATTACATTTAAGCAATGAATAATATTACTTAATAATATATTAGCACAATAAAAAAATCTTTTAGAACTCATTATATTAAAATAAAACGGCTATAGGTTGTAGTTCTGTATTAATAAGAATTAATACAGAACTACAATCTAAAGCCGTTTTATTTTAATGAATATAATATTATTTAACAGGAACAGAAAAAAATAATATAATAAAGTGCCTTAAGAATGTGAAAATTATTTTCTTCTAATTTAAAAAACCATCGAGATATCGCCATTTATCAAAATACGGAAAAAGCTAACTTTTCGTCATAACTCGAAAACAAAAGACGATAGCTAATTTTTGTTTTCATAATTGAGTTTCTCTCAAAAAAAGCGATCGAGAATGCGCGGTCCATTTTTTCATATCTCTTATAGTTTCCGAGTTTCCCTATGAAAACGTCCAAATTTACCCATCCTGTACAATACAAATAAAATAAAAAAATATGTCAGTTCAAATAAAGTGCATAGTAAATTTTTAAAAATTTTAGTAAATTTTTTTCTCGGAAAGCTGGCAACACTGTATTTTGCTAAAATTACATAAACTATATGATTACTAGGAAAATCTTTTGTGAAAATTTGAGTAAAATCGGTTGAATAACATGGCCATAATATATTTTTTAAAAATTTAGTAATTTTTCAACGAAAAAAAAAATCACTACAATCTCAACAATCATACTTAAAAATTGTACAATCTGAGACACCAGAGAAGTGGTTTCCCCCTCGATATATCTCTAAATAATATAATATCAACAATTAAAAGTTCACATTTAATAATGTTAATGCGTTTAAGCTATAATAATATTTAAAATATCCAATAGGTACATATTAAAAATTATAAAATTTAACCGATTAATAAGATTTAAAATAATAATAAAAAATAAATAAAACTTAAGTTTTAAATTATTACTATTTCTATTCATATTCTATATAACTAAAAAATATTAAAAGTACTTTTATAATAGTATGTAATTATAATGTACCATTTTATCATTGTGTATTAATTACTTTATTTTGCTTTTACATATAGCATTTTTTTTTTATTTCAGTGCAAAGGCTATTATTTTATTAATAATAAAAGTAGATAAAAATAACATATCTTAAAATTTGTATAACTGCATCAAATATCTAATTAGAAAATAATATTATATACTTATTAAATATGAATTAGTTGAATCCCAGTTCTAGGTAATTTATGGAAATTGTATTAAATTCCGACTTTTACTAACGAATTTATTTATTTATATACAAAATTCTTTATGTCGGGATAACAGTCGACATAAAGAATTTTGAATTGAATACATCGCAATTTTGACATTAAATTTGAATTCAGCGATGTCAAAAACATATTATTCCAAAGTTTCAGATTTTTTGATTGAAATTTGGCTATGTTATACAATTTTGATCATGAACACCACCAAATCCCATGTTAAATGTCATTTAAACTTGGACCCCTTGGTGGCACGGGTTAGTTCAACTGAAAAAATCTGAAAAAATTCCACAATTTTTTTCCCCTCAAACTTAAAACTTTTGAGGGGAGCGACCTGAAAAATTCGAAGTTTTGCAAAATGAGGGACACCCTAATATATATATGTAATGTAAATGATATTTACTTTGATATAAGTAAAAACTATTATATAAAAATATGTTTCCCATATTTTACTAATAAATGGTTTATTCGAGAGTTTAAATTTCCCGAATTTGAGTGAAGCATAAATATTCGGATCGGAAATAGATAGATAAAAATATTGTATTGTAGGAGTAATATACGTAAATATCAAGATGAAATTTAGCGTAATAACAGTGTTGCAGTACGGATAGGCATTCCAAGCTTCTTCGTGAATCTCGAGACTGCCTTTGGGCTGGTACTTTTGATGCCAAATGATAGGTATCTTATAGGTATACTGGCCGCTAGTATAACGTCCGCCCAATAATGGATGGTTCATTTTTCAATACTTCAATGCCTTCACCACCGCCCGTGTTATCTTTCGATGCCTCGGCAACACTATACAGCTGTGCCACTTGATACTACAAACAAAACATAAACAGTGCTGTAACACATCTCATATTGCAATCACCATTGCTTGCTTTACTGTTTAAATTTACCTCTTCTACAGTTAGGGGCAAACTGACTCGACTGAAACAAGAAATTATATGTATATTAAATATATAGATTCGATATATGATTAGCAAATAAAATAAATATTAGATTCAATGACAGTACTAGCGTGCGAATGATTCGGCGGCAATGACAAGTGCACAATTTCAAGGTTGTACCATCATCAAAATCAAAATTATTGGTTTCCAACAAATTCGAATTGCAACAGTAATCATTTAAAACAGTAGACATAGTATTTTGCTATTTAATACAACAACAGCTAATGTATTCACAGAGAATTGTTGATTTTCACAGCAGTTTGACGTTTAAGATCTAACTGCTAATACTGACCGCAAAGTAATATATTCTTCCAAAATCCTATACACTAATTTAAGTATCAATTGATTCACTTACTATTCTTTAATGATCATGGTGAACTAGTCTATAAGTGAATATTTTACACATGGAATACTGACGGACTAGGAAACAAACGAAAACTGACACACAGCTCTGGTCATTGAGCAGGCGTCATGACGCAAGGGAAATGATGTAATTTTAATCAAAAAGTATCCCGTATTCCCCTCCCATTTACCTGTTAGAAAATAAATTAATTTTCAGAAAATAATATTATATTTACTTTTTATTACTATTAAAAAAATACAATGTATTTTAATAAATATTATTTCGTATATTAAAAGTTACAACGAGTTTACTTCAGGTAAAAAATGAATATCCCTAAATAATCAACAGCTGTCAAAATTAATTTCATTATTATTAAAAATTATAATATAATGTTTATTTTGTATAATAATTATAGTAACTGACTTATAAATATAATTTTTATTTTAAAAAAATAAAATTTAGTTACATTTTCTTAACAAAAACAAGGTTGCAATCTTGACAAATATTGTACTATAATAAGAAGAAAACTTCACGCTTTCCTTTTACATGGATGCTTCACAGTGAAAACCACGTGTGCCCGTAACAGTTTTCAAAGTTTATTAGTGAAATACAAGACTTAAAAAGTAAGTGTACGAGATAACAGTTTTCATTAAGTGTATTTTTATTACGGAAGTGTATATAATATGTAATATTTGTTTATTTTACGAAAATGACAACATGAGGAACTAACTAAGATAACTCATTAAAAATAGTTGCTTAAACTTGTGCAATATTGTTTTGTTTCGTGGTTTTATGTTACGTGAATGCAGCAAAGTTTCCGTTATTAATTAATAATTTAATTGTAGAATGCCGCTCGCCGTAGATTTACCCCATCCATCACCCGAAAAACAGCGCCGTGCCCACAAACTTAAACGACTTGTGCAGCACACCCCAATAGCTATTTTATGGATGTTAAATGCCCTGGATGCTACGCAATTTCAACAATGTTTAGCCATGCACAGACAGCAGTTGCATGCACTGGATGCAGCACAATTTTGTGCACTTCGACAGGTGGAAAAGCCCGGCTCACAGAAGGATGCTCGTTTAGACGTAAACAACGTTGAGTACTCAATCCTACCACCTAATTATTATAGAAATACGTAAAATTAAGATGTTTTTCTAATAAATAGCATCATGCCCTCTTCAAAATTTATAAATTTTTATGTACATTTATTTTTGTATTTGTATTTAAAAATCCATTATGTTTTTTTTTTGTAAGTAAATTATTTGGAAACATTTTAAAAATTACTTATTTTTTAATTTTTATAAAAATCCTTTTCGGAAATAATAAATTTCTGTTGTTGCAATAAGACATTTCTGCATTTTCTCACATATATTATTATACAATGTTAAAAAATAGTATGCACATAATGTTTTATTCATTGGTATGTACGTACAATTATGACAAATTACAAAATAATTTTATTTAACGTGTGCAGAATATACTTATGAATTAGTTTTAAATACTTTTAATTGACGATAATTGCGAAATATATCACAATATGTATTAATATTTACGAGTCACAAAAAGAAATTTGAGGAATATAAATATATACACAAAATTTGGTGTATACAAAATTTCGAAAATTTATTAAAACTACATATACATGCTAAATTTATGTTGAATTTAAAATTTTTATTTTTATCTCTCAAATTTGTCACAGTGTATTTTATATTCGAGATCTGTTTTATTACAATTTTGACAAATTAACTATTAAAATCAGTTTTCTTTAGACTTTTAGTCCAGTGTTATTATTCCTTTGTGTTACGTATGAAGATTACAGCGCCAACTACTTCATTATTTACGTGAATGGTGTATATCTACATGAATTTTTTTAATTACAATTATTTAAAATAAAGCAACAAAAAATATATATTTTTTTTTAGTCGACAATGAACTGATTTACTAAGTTATTTTAATTTATTTAATTAAAAAAATATACATTTGAAAACTAGTTTAAAAAGAAATATATTTTTTCTGATTTGGAAACTTTAATTCATGTTCTGTTTAACTATATTAAATTAATAAATTATGTATTACCTGCATTATACAATTTTTAAAACAGGAGCTCAAATTTAATAAAAATTTATAAAATAGTGTCTGAAGCCATATAAGTTTAAAAGTTAAAATTATAAATAGAGAAGAAGGATTTAAATTTTTAATTATAATTAACTTTCAACTTAGTATTTTCCGTTTTTTTTTTCTTTAAATAAATTATTACCTGTTTCATATTCAGAAGTAATAATGCAATTTCATTATTTTAAAATTTTATTTTTTAATTTAAAAAAATTGCATTTACATATAAATTTTAAATAAAAACTGGAAATGCCAACTACAATTCAAAAGAGGCGCAAATATGGTTTATATATATATATAATTACAAATACTATATAAATTATTTTAAATTTTCAAATTATTTATTAAAATTTGTTATTAGTATGCATATCAAAAATTTTATATTTTTATATTTATCCAGTATACCTAATATTAATATTTATTTTAGCAGTAATAATTAATATGTCAATTATTACTTTATACTATAAAATTTAAATTATGTTATATTATTATAAAATTATCATATATAATTTTATTTAACACACATATGCCACACAGAAATGCCTAACAAAATAGTTTGTTCTCATAAAATGCTAATAAAAAAATAGGAAGATTTCTAGGCAATAATGGATCATGAATAAAATTTTATAATTTCTCTTTATTTTGGACGTTTCGGTCGATAATCACGAACCATTTTCAATATAATTTTTATTTTTAATCTCTAAGTCACATGTTATCTTGATAGTTTAAGTAAATATTTAAAATATTATCAAAAGTTAATTTGTTAAAATGTATCGTCGAAGTAAATCATAACGTGGCGAAAATTACATATTTAATATAAAACATAAATGCAATTAAATTTGTTTTTCTATATTTTTGTTTATTTCCTTGCATTTGTTTATTTAGAGTAGAGATTATTTTTGTTATATAGTCTGCCTTAAAATCATGCTAAAATATTCTATACCGCAGCTTATTTGATACTTTTCTTTATTTAACTTATTTCTTCGCAATCTTTTCTCATTATATAGTTGGTTATTAGCCGAGTTTGCAAAATTTCTGAAAACATTGTACAACGCTAATATAATAAATTGACGTCATAAATAGGTCATTAATTCAGAAAGTTATTATATAGGATTTAGGTTTTTGAGATTGGCAGTAATATATGTTAATGAATAAAAATAAAATTATGGCCTTACTCTGGCGAAAACTTAATAAAATAAAATAATTTCCCTTAAACCATAAGATAAATCAGTATTCTTTGACCACTCTGTAACCTTAGATCACTAATTAGGACCTAAGCTTTAACTTTTCCTACTGATGTGGTTTAAGGGAAATTATTTTATTTTATTATTAATAATATATGTACTAAATACTAGAAAATATTAATGTAACTTTTACATATTTTGGAGATAGTATAAACACGTATTTAATAGATTTTAATAAATCTTATAATACTTTTATCAAACTGTATTCGATTTCAATTATAAAACTAAAATTATTATCTAATTCTTAAATAATTGTAATAGAAGATATAGATTAATTTTGATTAAATGTTTAGTCTAATTTCATCAAACCAAAACAATATAAATGTATATTTAATCAATTGTTTTTGGCAAATTGTAAACAATTACATTTCCGTAAATTTTCTGCCTATTTTATATTCTTGTTTTGATTAAACCTGCCGCTGTAGTTGCATTTAAAATATTTTATCGTTATAATATACAAGTTAAAATGATATTAAAACAGTGGCGGATTAAGCTTGCTGTAGAGTTCTAGCAATTTTTTTCGGAGCATTAAAAGAAAGCGGGGACCTAGATTTTATAACTTTAATTTCTACAAGATTTTAAAATCTACAAGAATTCAGTTTTCTCCCTCTATTTCTTTGGACGTCATCGTCATGTTGAATTTTGTTCACCTAAGCAATTTTGTAAAAAGTCTTCTCTTCTTCCGTAAATCAATGATGTGACCTTAAATTTTTACTTCTATTACGGCAATTATTTATATATCACAATAAAACATTACGCATTTTATAATAGTTCACTAAATAATGTATTTTTTTTAACAAAATAATCAGTGTATAATTAACATTTACAAATTTATCAATCATATGGGAAAAATGGTTTTCAAAACACAATTTTAATAAAACAAAACATAAAAATTTATTTTTTCATCTTGTACCCACACAATACGCTTTGTCTGAAAATTTAAAAATCTCTGTCTTTACATTCATTTAGCATCCATAGAAAAAAATATTTCAAACGTATTAAATAACATAATTATCAATTTAGATAAGTTTATGTGTAAATATTTTTTAAAAAATATTATGAGTATCTCTCTATAGCGCTTTTTGTATAAAACTTAATATTTTGCAAAGTATTTACACGTTATAGCTATAACAATTTATATTTGTATTAATAGATGTAATTTTGTAAAGATGATGTATGTCAGGTTTTGTTTTTAGTTACCATGACTACAGAAGTCGTTATACAAATTTTTTTACTCCATAATATATCTAATTTATAGATATATAAAATTAAGCGTAAAAAATCAACACCACGAATTTAATAATTAGTACATTTTTACTATTAAAATTACATTTTACTAATATTGAACAAAAAAATGTTTATAAGTGTATATCTGTGAAATAAACTAATATAAACTAAAGTTGAGATTTTTTCCAAAATTGCTCAAGTAAAATAAGTTTAATTTTTTTAAAACTTTTTTTTTAAGAAAAAATACTTAAAATAAATTTGGAAGAAAATAATGTTTAGTTTTCTTTATATTTTTATAAGTTAGATTATTTTTATGAGTTAGATTATTGCGTGTTATGAGATATTTTTATTTTCATCTAGCATCTTGATGTAAAATCTCGCGAGTAGTAGCTATGTGAATGGCTGTTCCAAAATATTATATACTGGTAGTAAAAAATATTTCCCTTAACAATTTTGTAATTTTTATCTACATAAATAAAAAAACAAGTGAAACTCCTGATGAAAACGGACGATGAGTTTTGTGGAAACGTCAATTTTAAATAAATATAAATACAGAACTTTAACCTAAAGCAGTTTTATTTTAATATAATGAGTTCTAAAACATTTTTTACTATGTTAATGTCCTTTAATTATAAATTATGTCTGGACAAAACAATAAATATTACATTTATTACTATTGATTAAATATACAACTAACTGAAAAATTATTTCGTATATTGTCGATTTCCCATGTTAATTTCCTATGTCAATCTTACAATCTATATATTACACTATTTTAAAGTACAACAAGAAAATCCAAATGCAATGTTTAGAATGTCTAAATTTTAAAAATTAATATTAAATTAAATTAAAATACTAGCAATATTTGTACTAAATTTGTACTGTCAATTAAAATTGTTATTAAAAAACTGTCACTGTTTTAAAATTTGATTAATATAAAATTGTATGCTATTATTGTTTTAAAATTTAATTAATATAATATTTTACGCTATTACAAAATATACTTTCGACCGAAAAAGTCAATAGGGAATTTTTCAATCTCGTTGACTTTTTATTTTTTTTGTTAAAACAATTTAAATTAAAATAAATCAAAATTATTTCAAAAATAAGTTTGTACTATGTTTGCAAATATATTACTTTATAATTCCATTTTGTTTATTTATTTTGTTTTATTGTCGGTATCAAATAAAATATTTCTATATTTTCATTTTTTTTTTAATTAAGAAAGTTTATTGAGCTCCACATTTTTGTCGTCTATATAGAACAAAAAATGTTTAGGGGGCAGATGGTTAAAAAATAAATAATAAAACCCAGGGGCGTAGCAAGACCTTTGTGGGCCGGTGTGCCACTGGGATTAAGGGGCCCCTCTCTACTCCTTGTATTGTTTAAAATTTTAATGTTCTTTTGGCTCATTTTAAGTTGTAGATGTCATTTTAATTTTTTAAATTTGTGTTTGTGCCTTATCCGAAAAAAATTTTCAAATAAAAGTTGTTTTATTTTTATGATAATCAAAATTAATTAAAATTATTTTTTGTTAAAATGCAATCTGTATTTTCAAAATTAATAAATTAAAGTAAAATGCCTAAAGAAACAACTTGCGGGAAATATATATGTATGCACCTAATAATGTTGGCTTAACCATAGACAAGAAATGTGTGAAGATTTTCGATTTAATAGTTCAGAGAATAATTTTAGGATAAACGTTTGTAACGCTACATTAGATATTATAATTTCACAATTAAAAGATAGATTTTCAAGTTTTACGGAAATAAATAAATTATTTGGAGTAATTTTCCCAGAAAATTTAAAACAATTATCTGATGATAAAATAATTGATTTATGCCAACCTTTACTAGAGAAATATACTTACGATTTAACCGCAGATTTTAAGACACAGATATTATCTTTTAGGAAAACCTTTAAAAAACAGTTACAAAATATTAATTCGGTATTTGAATTAGGAGAATTAATATTTACAGAATATTCTATTGTTTGGCATTTCCGAAACTTTGTACCGCTCTTATTTTGTTCTTAACATTCCCTGTATCAACTTCTAGCGCCGAAAGAACATTTTCAAAATTAAAACTTATTAAAACATATTTAAGAAACTCTATGGGGGAGAAGCGCTTATCAAATTTGGCGATTTTGAGCATTGAAAATGAAAGAACACGTAAATTAAATTTAAGTGAAATAATTAGCATTTTTGCTTCAATGAAAGCGAGAAAAGTTAAGTTTAGTTAAAATTAATGAACTATGTTTGTAAACCTAAACTTTAAATTTTATTTGTACTGTATTTTTTTGTGTTTGTAAACTTAAAGGAATCTATAAAAATGTATTTAACTTACTATAATAAATTAATTTATATATTAAATGCTTTTAATCCTATAAATGGTATTTTTTTCCTCTTTTTTGTCCTTTATTAAGTATTAATAAAAATAAGGCCCCATTGGGCACTTTAGCTCGTGGGCCCCTCTCGCTTATGGGCCCGTGTGCATCGCACTCCTTGCACCCCCGGTTGCTACGCCTCTGATAAAACCTGTAACTGAATTTTATTAAATAATAAACTTTGAATAAAATACAAAATGCATTAAACAAAATTGAAACAAGTAAAAAAATGTCATTTATAAAAAATTAAGGATTTATCTTTAGTTGTTTATAAATCTTAAATTGAATGAAAAGTGTCAAGTTTTACAAAGGTTTATATTTCATTTATACAAATTTTATCGCTATTTAAAAATCGTTAATTTATTACGAAATATTCTATAATCATCAATCTCGTCTTTATATTACAAAGTGACAAAATTATTTTATTATGTTATGACAGAAATACATTTATTATTTAATTTACTTTAAATTTTTTTTAATATATCTTTGTCGTAAAGAGTTATATAATTTCATACTCTTTTACTTTAATAATATTATTTAACGAGCAAATAATGGCACCTATAATGTACGAGGATGTTGTTTAGTCCACGAGCGTAGTGAGGGCAATAAAACATCCTCGTAGGCATTGTAGGCATTATTTGCAAGTCAAATACTATACTTTATCTACAACTGCTTATATATTTTTAATATTGTACTTACTTATTCAAATCTATGATGTTAACAACTAATTAACTAACTAACTACAACTGTCATTTTATTACTTTGACTGATAACTGCTGCCGTCTGGCGTAGAGATATTTAGTTTGTTGATGTTGCCTAGCAACGAAGCGTGCGTACGGAAATCAAGTTAATAAAGATCGTTTCTTTATTTTCCTTGGTTAATAATGACTAATATTTTATTAACCTTGGTTAATAAAGACTAGTATTTTATTTCCCCGTGGGCTATAAAGACTAATATTATTTATCTGATTTTATATATATAATGACCATATAACAAAGCAGTTGTAGATAAAATATTTTAAATATTATAGGAGATAGAAAAAAAAAGACAAGTATTGCTTTTCATACGTAACGACCAGTGGTGAGGGGGAAAGGTCCTGACGGGGAACATCCAGGGCTTGAAATTATTTTAGAACTTTTAGATTTTTCGTTTTACTAAATAAAATCATTAATTTTTTATATCTATTAACACTATACTGTAAAAACGCAAACCTGTTTATTAATAATATTCAGAAAACTAGTATTTACATAAATATAAAGTGTTCTTTAAAGGTATATATTTTACAAATTAAATTTGTTATTTATATATTTGTTCAGTTTTATACACACACAACTAATATTACGCGTAATTTTAAAACCAATTAATTAGAATATAAAATATTTTTTTGTATTCATCTATGTCAGCCATTATAAACAGTATCTTTTTACTTTATTAATTATATTTGCTATCAGAAAATAAATACAAAATGTTTGAATATGAATATAAAATAAAAAAAATTAATAAAAAATCTCTCCATTTATAAATGAGGTTCTTTTATGAAGGGTTGTTTGTTATACGTTTTTATTCGTTATACGATATGAACCCAAAAAGCCGAATCGATGCTGTGACAAACAAAATTGTATTAAATTAATGATAAACATTGATTTAAATACATTACTTGAAACCTGATCGATAATAAATATTTAAATTTTTATAATAACCTAATAAAATATGAATTGGTGTTGTTTATGTTTGTCAAAAAAAACTATTTTGTTCAGTAAGCTATAGATAATAGCCACTGACAATTAATAAAATTAATTTTATTATTATTGGGTTCGATCCTAATTGATTTATCACAGTATATCTCTTCTACAAATGAACATAAATTACAATGATCAAATCATATAGTGAAAGATGTAGTTTTATAATTTTAGCATACTAGTCAAAATACCTGGCGTTGCTCTGGTGCTACAAGCTTTCTAAAAAATATTTTAATATAGAATTATTATATTTTTGTAGTCACTAATTTTTCAGAACATTTTTAACTATAAATTCATTATCTTTCGGTTATTTCTTTGTTTAGCACAAGATATACATACTGCTTGCTTAATTAAGTAGCTCATTATGATATTTGCATGTCAAATATTTGATCAAATGCAAATGTAAGTCTTTCTTAACATACAGTCTGTCCCCGGATTGAGTTCACTATAGGTGTAATCGGCAAAAAATTTAAGAATTTTATTTTTATGGTTTGGGATTCCGCCCTGCTTTGTCTGAAAACAATTTTAAGCATATTTTTAGTTTTCTAAAAATCAAGGCAGCCATGAAAACTGTAAAAAACTATTTTATGTTCAGGTAAAGTGCCTTTTTGGTCAATAATACGGCATAATGTTCTTAAGAAAAGTTGTTCAGAATTTGAAATTATGACTTTATGCAAAATTTCGAAAAGATCGGCTAACTTTCATTAAATCCGCTTTTTGTGTTATTTTCGGAAAATCGCAGTAGTCGCAAAATAAAAATTTGATTGTTATTATCTTAACATAAGTTTCTAAGATTGTATTTTATTAAAAAAAAAAATTAAATAACAAATACTCTATTTGACTTCCTCCAATATCTGCACATTTTTCTACCCTAACTCTAAAGTGGTCATATATTTTTGCTATGATGATTGGGTTAATTTCATCTATCACATCCCTAATTTTTTGTTTTAATGATTCGATGTTATCATTAAAAACAAATTTATAAACTTCTTGTTTTAAATAACTCGACAAAAAAAAATCTAATGGGGTCAAATCCGGCGATCTCGCTGGCCAATGTATTGGACCATGTCTTTCAATCCACGTTTCAGGAAAGTGCTGATTCAAAAAATTTGTAATCAGATGAGTTGAATGAGATGGACATCCGTCTTGTTGAAAATAGAAATTTTCTAAATTTGCGTCTTCCATGGCAGGTAAAAAACAGTTTCGAGTATATCCAAATACTTATGTTGGTTTAAATTAGTGTCAAAAAAATATGGGCCAATAATTTTATTATAAGTTATTGAACACCATACATTTACTTTCTTGTACCCTTGACTGTTAATTTCTATACGAAAATTTGGATTCTCATGAGACCAATACTGACAATTTTCTGAGAACACGACGCCATTAGTTGTAAAAGTTGATTCACCCGAAAAAAATTATTTTTTATAAAAACATCGTCTCCATCTTCTAATTTATGAATGAACGTGGGTCTAAATGGTAGAATTTTATTTTCTTTTAGAATTATTTGTATATGCGATTTACTAATAGATAATTCAGCAGACCGCTTCCTCAATGATAGCTAATTATTATTGTTCACGGATTCTCTTAGCAAGAGTGTAGCATCGTCTTCATGATCATGGACTAGCTTTTTCTTCTTTACATTTAGCACACTTCTAGTTTCTGTAAACTTTTTTACAAGTTTTTTTTTTAGTCTTTTGGCAGAAATTGTTGCCATTGGGAATCGCTCGTGAAATCTATTAATAACGTGAGCATAAGATGATTCCCCTAGCACGTAACACTGTATTAAGTAAACACGCTATTCTAGGATCAACATTTTTAACAAAGAAAACAATAACGAGCAAGTAATTTGCAAAATACTTAGATAAGCAATCAATTTCAAACAAACGTTTAAAGATTTTGATGTTTATCTAAGATAACAACAAATAACACAAAAAGCAGATTTAATGAAAGTTAGCCGATCTTTTTGAAATTTTTGCATATAGTCATAATTTCAAATTCTAAACAACTTTTCTTAAAAACATTATGCCGTATTATTGACCAAAAAGGCACTTTACCTGAACATAAAAGAGTTTTTTACATTTTTCATGGCTGCCTTGATTTTTAGAAAATTAAAAATATGCTTAAAATTGTTTTCAGACAAAGCAGGGCGGAATCCCAAAATAATCTTAAATTTTTGCCGATTACTCCAATAGTGAACTCAATCCGGGGACACACTGTATATAGTTCAGTGCCTAGCCTGATATTCATTTTTTTTTAAATATGTATTATTACGATTTTAAATTACAAACATAATAAATAAATTATTACTAATAATAATTATCATCTAATTTATGTTAATTTATAATAAATTTATTTATAATAAATAGACTTCACAGAAAATTTTAATCGATTATAATCATCATTATGAATATTTAATTAGGAACATTTTTGTCATTTTATTTTTTTGCAATTTTTTTTAAAATATTATCTGTAAATATGGTACCTTCTCTCCATACTATTCCTATTCTACTATGAGCACAAAAACCGCCTATAAAACAATCCCCATTTTCCAAAATAAAACTTTCATCAACAGAACAAAAGTTTGGATTCGGAATTTCAATTATTTGCTCCTTACTGTCCCCCATGTATATTTTTATATAATATATTTTATTAAACATAATAATATGACATTTTACATAATTATATAGAAACAAATGAATCAATCAAAGCTTTAAAAAGTAATAGAAATTATATGAATTGTAAAACGATGTAAATATGTTAAAGTACTGGTATTTGAATAATATTTTTAAATGTTTCGATAATTTTTATTCAAAAAAAAATTGTCCTTTGTGAGCATATTATCAAAAGAAATTTCTTGATTCTTGTTACTTACCTCTTCGGAGCAAAAGTACAAAATAATCTTGGGTGACTCTGGTGACACGAAACCTTACATCATGTAGAAATAAATTTCAAATCGCAATTATTTAATATTTTGACCAAACTTGCTGTTATTTCAACTAATAAGCGATTTTATTTATAAATCAACTTTTATGTGACCAATATAGAAATATGAATTAAAAGTATTGCTAACAAATGGCGTTACTGATATTAAATCTAAAAATTATAATAAAAAATATCAAAAATAATTCTTAGTAAAAAATAAATAAATTTTAAAGTATATCAAATGTTAAAATGTTAAAATTTGTGAAACTTTGAAATATATCTCAAATAATAGTGCTTTTACAAAGATGTATTAATTCGAATTAAAAGGCAACAAATAAAATAATACTTGTAGGTATAATATATTTATTTATATACAAAATATAAAGTTTTTTAAGATACACGTCAAAGGAATTAAATGGAAATTAAACAATATAAAAATTAACAAATTTATGTTCTTCGAATATGTTTTATTAACGATTCATTTCGAGTAAATGTTTTCTTACAAGTTATACACTGAAATAGTTATTCGGCTATATGTGTCCGAATATGTGTTTTTAAACAACTTTTTTGGGTAAATGTTTTCTTACAAGTTTGACAGTGAAATGGTTTTTCGCCTGAATGTGTCCGAAGATGTGTTGTTAAATTATTTTTTTGAGAAAATAATTTCTTACAAGTTTGACATTGAAATGGTTTTTCGCCTGAATGTGTCCGAATATGTATTGTTAAAAGATCATTTCGAGCAAATGTTTTCTTACAAGTTTGACAGTGAAATGGTCTTTCGCCTGTGTGCGTGCGAATATGTGTTGTTAAAAGATCACTTCGAGCAAATGTTTTCTTACAAGTTTGACAGTGAAATGGTTTTTCACCTGTATGTGATCGAATATGTGTTGTTAAATTACTTTTATGAGCAAATGCTTTCTTACACATTTTACAGAGGAATGGTTTTTCACCTGTATGTATACGGATGTGTCTTGTTAACTCAGAAGGATTACTAAAATCTTTACCACATATTTTACATTCGTAACTTCTTTTACCTGTACCAATTTTTCTAGTTATATCTGATTGATTTTTACGAGCTTTCTTATCCACATTGCATATATACGGTGCTCGAATTGTGAATGAACGAATATTCACTTTTACATCTGAACTGTCTATAGAAGAATTTTGACGTAATTTTCTGTTACTACTTCTTTTCAATGCTTTACGAATATATTTTAAGTGGTCAACATTATTTTTACAATTCTTCGAATAGGTTTTATTATTTCTTTTATTTTGAAAATCAATAAGAAATTTATTCGTGTCATCACATAAACGGTTTAATTCAAAATTGTATTTTACTTTAATGTCATTTGCCAAACTATATTCTGTTAAATTAAACCCGCAAAAATCGCTTTGCTCAGTAATTGTTGGTATATCAACAAAAGAATTTTTACTGTCACAATTTTCTATTTTAATTTCATCTTCGCATTTTACTTCGGTACATTCATAGTCAATAATATTAGTTTCGTACAGATGTTCTTCAATTATTTCATTTTTAAAATCAATTATATCTTCACCTAAACTTTCTAATTCTTCTTTTACGTTTATATTAGATTGTGTATCAATTGGATAATTGCATTCTTCTTCATTGATTTCCATTTTGACATTGGTTTCTTCTTGTTTAATATCATCTTCAAAGTTCACTTGAATATAGTCTGAATTATCATTATACTCAATAATGTTTTCTTGTTTTATAAAACCAGATTCTTCCTCATAATTCACTAATGTATTAAAAAATTCCTCATCAGTTTGTTCGTTATTCATATAATTCATATAGTTGATTGTTTTATTTTGTTCCAATTTTATTGCAATTATTTCAATTTCATAATTTTCACCTTCTTCCGTATCGAGCCCATTTTGTAATTGTTCTAAATATTTGTTTAGAATTTCTTGCGAACGCAAGCAGTTTTTTATAAATTTGCAAGCTTGATTTAACTGTGCAATGCATGTTGTACATATGCCGATTGGTAAACTGCTATTTCTTTTTAGCTAGAAAAACATATCAATATGAAATCATAATATTAAAATGTTAAATTATTATTATACTTACAAGTCCTGGTGCAATTCGGTTTAATTTGTCCAATAAAATGATGTTATCTGAATCGGAATTGTTCAACGTTGACGAGACACTTTTATCAGTTGTGCACAAACGACAAAGTTTTTCAAACATAAACATTTTTATGTTATTATTATATGTGCTTTGTAGTTTGTTTTAAAATTATATATTAATATTATTATACAGTGGTAACAAACTAATAACCACGTGATAACAACAGACTGAACCAACTTCTTTAAAAATCAGCAATAAGCAAAGACCAAAACGAAAAATGTCAAACTACGCTGCTAGAAACAAGCTTCTGCTGCAAACAGCTGTCACAAATCCAGTTGGCCAGATGAACTTTGTGTAATGTTATATGGTTACTAGTATAAGAAGAAGAATAAACGGTAGCGTATTTTGTATTGAACGCACCATATTTAATTTTGAAAATGTTTTCTTAACTGCTACTTGAATTAGTTCTGTTTATCTAAATGAAATTCAAACAAAAGAAAAAAATAGAAAAATTAAGTTATTCATTCTGCAGCTAAGGTCAATGTGGTTGAATGAAGTAACCTAGCACACCAATCACACACCAACTAAAAAATCAACTTCATTCAATCTTTCTGACTTTACCTACAGGACTGTCAACTGAATATTAATGTAAACAATTACTTTAAATATAATTTGTCACGTTTTTACATGATTATTATTTGAAACCAAATTTAAATATTATGTAGAATGTTGTTTTTTAATTACTATCAAAATTAAGATGTATTTGAAAATTTACAACGGACCATTTAACTGGCCAATTAATTCTATCAATGTGATACATGAACAAAAGTTAAACATTTAAGTATGAATTTATCCATGTAACACTTTTCGATTTAAAGGGTTAAATAAAATTTTGTCGTTATTTTGTAGTGTTACTTTATTATTAAAATTGTTTTCTGGTTACCGGTTTCGGCTTTTTATGCCGTCATCAGACCAACTGCAAATACAAAAATTATCTATTACAATTCTAGTAGACTTTTTTACATAAATACAATGTAGAGAACAATATAGTGTATACATTTTTATAAATTATTGTTTTGTAACTAAATTGTATAAATTTGTAACTAAAAACAATAATTTATAAAAATGTATACACTATATTGTTCTCTACATTGTATTTATGTAAAAAAGTCTACTAGAATTGTAATAGATAATTTTTGTATTTGCAGTTGGTCTGATGACGGCATAAAAAGCCGAAACCGGTAACCAGAAAACAATTTTAATAATAAAGTAACACTACAAAATAACGACAAAATTTTATTTAACCCTTTAAAAAGTTAAACATTCAGTGTAAAAGGGCAAACATTACGGCTGCTGTCACTTTCAAAATTCCCTTCCATTATTTCTATGGGTGCATTCAACAAAAATACGCTGCTATTTATTCTTCTTCTTATACTAAGAACATTAAGCAAAATTCATCTGGTCAACTGGATTGGTGACAGCTTCTTATAAGTTAACCTATAATACTTATTAAACACAATATTTTTATGTTTTACTTACTGTAGCAAGCTTTTTTTGGTAGAAAAATAATTTTAATCATGAATAATTTTATACATTGTCAATTATGTATAAGTGATAACAATGTATTGTTCTCTATACTTCATCTGGATTCAGATGACAAACGTTTCGTAGATAAATTGGAAGCAATTATGCCAGAAATTGTAAGAACGAACTAACTTGTTTTGATTATAATATACATTATTATTTTTGAATAATATACATTTTTTTGGTAGATTACGGGCTCCAATTACCGAATGGTATTTGTACAATTTGCGCTGTTTAGTTGAATGATGCTTATAACTTTATCAATGTATCGATTCTCAAATAATATTGAAACAACATTTAAATGAAGAACTTTGTCGATTATGTGCTGATCGTGATAATATAACCTTTAGTTTAACAACAATTGATTCGGATAATGTATTGTTATCATATAAATTGGAAACCATTGCATCGGAAATTGTAAGTAACATACTAGCTTGAATCAGGTCCACGAAGAAAATTATATGCTTAGAAATTGATAAGTAATCATTTATTTATTGTCTCTTACATAAGTTTTAAGTACAGACCACATTTAACCTTACCTAATTGAATGTATTTTAAATTTTAATATCTTTATTAGTTTTGTTTAACTGGAATTAATATAAAATAAGTTGTAATTTGAATACATCTATATTTACAATAATGATTATTTTATTCATAATGATTAAGGTTTACTTCCGACAATACTTATTCTTATAATTAAATATTGTAGTTTTACGAATTAAAATCTCGTTCAGAAGAACAATTATTATCGATTATTGCATCGCAGATATAAGTAAACGATTATCTGTTAATGTTAAAAAATATTTTTACAATGAAACAATATTACAATATTATGTTATAACCCTAGAATTAACGGAGATTTATAATATCCGTTAAGACCATTTTATTCTACTAAAAAAAGTGCCTTAAGAATGTGAAAATTATTTTCATCTAATTTAAAAAACCATCGAGATATCGCCATTTATCAAAATACGGAAAAAGCGAACTTTTCGCCATAACTCGAAAACAAAAGACGATAGCTAATTTTTCTTTTCATAATTGAGTTTCTCAAAAAAAGCGATCGAGGATGCTCGGTTCATTTTTCCATATCTCTTATAGGTTCCGAGTTCCCCTATGAAAACGTCCAAATTTGCCCACCCTGTTACAGCATTATTTTATGCCCGTCACAATCAAGAAATTAAAAAATTATTAATTCAGAATGAAGGAAATTCAAAACAAAAAATAAAACATAACTCAAATAATTATATTTTACGTTCTATCGAACCAATCATAATATATTATAAATCTTTCATACTAATGGGCAATAAAGGGATTATTATAAATATTTTCTATCATTATCAAATTAAGTAAAAATTATTAGCTATATTTAAATTATTGTAAAATATTTCTATATTTATTACTCATTATGCAAAGATCATTCCAATAATGTAAAAAATATAATTTATTTAAAAAAAAAAGTAGGATCTTTTATTATTTGAACGCCAATTAAAAATTATGAATCAGAGCTTAGTAAACTTTGACTCTAAAAAAATAAATAAAAAATTTTGCTATAAAAATTATTCTGCTGAAAAATCTATAATAGAAGGTACGAGTCTTCTTCAAGATGTTTCTGTGGACTTTACGTTACGACCAATATATCCATGAAGATACTAAACAAGCAATGCCATCTTGCTGTCATTTAATTTCTAGATTACAACAATAAGGTAATAAGGTACTATTTTTTTTTAAATATAAAAAACATAAATATTTTTAGATCTGATGACATCAAAATATTTTTCAAATAACAAATTAGCAATAAAAAAAATATTTATTAATATTTTTAAACAGTGGCGTTGCCAGGGAGGTGTTAGGGGGTTAAATACCCTCCCCCCAAAAACCTAAACTACCAAAAACATACGTATGTGAAATATGAAATATGTTATTTTACTTTCATTTTTATAAAAATAATTTTTATACAAATTATAGTATTATCTTTATTGATTAATATTATATCATTTCTTTGCTAGGAATGTAAATGTTTCCAAAGAGGCCCGTTTGAGTATATACAATGCAGTTTTGGTGCCTACGTTGATGTATAGGGTAGTGAATGTTGGGTTTGGTTTCAAAAGCATAGACGAAAAATGACTGCTGGGGAAATGAGATTTTTACGTGGAGTATGTGGTGTAAATAGGAGAGATTGGGTACGAAATAGATTAGTATATGATGAGTGTGAAATTGAAAAAAATGTTATAGCAAAAGTTGGTGTTAGTCAGTTAAGATGGTTCGAACATGTTGAGCGGAGCGGAGTGGAGTGGTATGATTGAGAAGGTGGCTTGCGTGTGCGAAAATTTCCAAGTAGCAGGAGTAGAAG
Source organism: Clivina fossor (assembly GCA_963966155.1). Taxonomy (NCBI): domain Eukaryota; kingdom Metazoa; phylum Arthropoda; class Insecta; order Coleoptera; family Carabidae; genus Clivina; species Clivina fossor. The sequence goes on from OZ014567.1 coordinate 2,009,231, forward strand.
TGAGCATGTATGAGAGAGGAATTATGAATGTGGATGAAGTGAAAGTTGCTTGTGCTGGATAGGAATGTTTGGAGGCGACTGATTTTTGGGATGATGAAAAGAGTTTGTGCCACACCCTTTTGGGTACATGGCGTGAATGTATATGTATGTATGTATGTATTTCTTTAGTAACCATCCCCATGACAAGTTTCTGGCTACGCCACTGTTTTTAAAAGTTATTGAGAAATTTAATCAAAAGTCATACATTATATAAATTATAGATTTATAAATAAACAAATTAATAATAAATTAAAATATGATCTAACTGTCGCGAAAAGTTAATAAAATGAAATAATTTTCCTAAAACCACAAACAGTATTATTTAAAAAGAGCTATGTACGTATTTCGAATACTAAGCTTTCATCATCAGTAGCAAAATATAAAGTCCTAATTAGTGATATAAGATTATATAAATACTCAACGTACCCACTGGTCAAAGATCACTAATTAACACCGATTACAAATCACTTAAGTAGTAAATGTTGAAAACATTTTGTTTTTGTTTTGCAGTGTAGCCAGCTCATTAAGAATTGGCCAATGGCGTACTCACACCTATAGCGAATGGTGGAGGTAGATGTATATATACCAGATTGCGGGGCAAAAACTGTCATTCCTCACCAAGCCCTGAGAATGACATCTACGATGTATGGCAAAACGTCTGCAACGAAAATAGATCAACCACGGTATATCAGCCCAGAAATTTCTACAAATTCAAGATTTAACGTTTAAAAATTTCCATCAAAAATAAAGATCGCAAAAAATAAATTATAATAATTAATAAATAATATTTGTTATGTTTATCATATTTTATATAATATATATTGTATATTTACCAATGTTCTTTATATTGTATAACAAATTTATTTTTTATGTACATGTGTGTGTGTGTAAAAATTTAAATATAATATATTTTTCCTGTTTAATAACGTAATTTTGATTTGATTGACTTTCTTATTGCAGCATTTTGAAAATGTAATTAAAACAAATTATATTCTTAATTTGTTTTTTATATTCAATTCATTTGTTCCTACTTGTCTGAATATTATTTTTCCAAAATATTTTTCTCATATAATCTTTATTTAGTTTGTATACATAAATGCAGTGCGGTTTAATACGCTTATAAAATTATATGCGATTTATTAATTATATTAATTAAAAAATTTCAGACTATTTTTAATTAGATGTGTAAAATACATGTAGATTTCTTTAATACGTATGTATGTGTTTAATATAAATTCTACACAAACCTATTTGTGATAAAACAGAAAGCATTTTTACCACTTTGAATGCAAAGAAAAAGTGATATAGCGTTTGGTACGGTGTTTGTAACATTTTCAAAAAAAAATTGTATATAGAAATCCTTTATATAGCCTCTAGATGACGAATCTGAACTTAGTTTATGTGAGTGTATGGATGTGCGTCGTCAGCTTGCTCACTCGCTCGGTCGTAAGTCAAAATTTTGTGGCCGCAACTCCTCCTAGACGGTTCAACCAATTTTAATGAAATTTTCAGGATAAATTTGCCTAGTGCCCAAGATGGTGGTTTTGGTTTTTTCCAGTGATACCAACTTTCCGACAAAAAAATTACTAAAGTTTTTAAAAATTTATATTGGCTACACTGCTTATCCAATTTTGATCAAATTTTCAGAAAAGATATCCCTAATGCTTCCATTAGTTATATAATTTTATTAATATCCAGTGTTGCCAACTTTCCGAGAAAAAAATTACTAAAATCTTTAAAAATATATTATGGCCATGTTATTTAACCGATTGTACTCAAATTTTTACCAAAGATTCTTTTAGCAATCATATAATTTATGTAATTTTAACAAAATACAGTGTTGCTAACTTTCCGAGAAAAAAATTAGTAAAATTTAAAAAAATTTATTTTGATCACTTTATTAAACCGATTTTAATCAAATTTTAATAAAAGATTTTCCTAATGCCTAAATAAATTATGCAATTTTAACAAAATACAGTGTTGCCAACTTATCGAGAAAATAAATCACAAATTTTTTTAAAAATATATTTTGGCTACATTATTTATTCCATTTTGATTAAATATTCAGAAAAGTTTCTCCTAGTGCCCACATAAATTATAATATTATTAAAATACAGTGTTGCCAACTTTCCGGAAAATGTCAAAGTGGTCTATATATGGATTTACCCATATGCTTCTAATCCTGTTATTAAATCATTTTAATATTTGCAAATAAAATTCATTTGTATTTGATTGTAAAAATAAAAATTTAGTTTTGTGATGGTTAGTAGTATACAGTAGGTATAGTAAAAAATCTTTCACAACTCATTATATTAAAATAAAACGGATTTAGATTAAAGTTCTGTATTAATATTTATTAATAATCCACGTACATGGTACATACGTATAGGTATGTATTGAAACGGGACCAACCCTGACGGAGAATTTTTTTCGTTTTTTTCTTCTTTTCAACAAGTAGTGTTTACTTATGTTATAATTATTAAACCGTAGCTTACAATATTAGTCTTGTATTATATCTGCATGTGTTTATGAGTAAAGATTGTATAATTTCTTCCGTATTAGAAAAATGCAATTAATCCGGCGCTGAGAATAGATAACGCACTTGCAGCTGTCATCCAAATTCCTCGCTGTGTGGAGTCTAATTGTTTTTGTATTTGTCTTATCTTTTAGCTTTGATGTATATGTGCGCATTTGCGCTTTGTAATTATGACAATAGATAAATGTTTTGTCTATTCATTTTATTATTGAATATTTCTTTATGTTATAATATTATTCTTTTGTGAACAATTTAGAATTATGAATACAATGTAGAAATTATGTTAACTCTGTTAGTGCATTAAATAAATATATTTTGTTTAGTATTAAATTAATCAGGAAATTATGAGGAATGCAACTATGATAATTAAATTGAGATGTAATGTTTCTTTAATTTAACGAGTGTTTAATAAGTCATTTTGTCACTATTTAGAGCTACGCAGTGTTTCGTCCTGGGCAGATTTCCCCCTCTAGCAGTTCCCGGGCCGAACGTTTCAGCCAATAGGAACGGAGCATTCTGTTTCGTGACCATATTTGGTAATGTTCCTTCGCATGTGGAAGAAGTGGGGAGCCGGCTGCCTTTATAAGAGCTAACAGCGGACTGGCTCGGGGATTAGGATTCTGATTCTAGGATTGGAATCTTTAGTCCCATGGTACCTTATACATACGCACCTACACGTTTACACACTGACTGACCATCACACTCTCGGCTAGTGACGTTAAATACGAGCATTGGCGTTTGTGTGTTTGTGAAGTTATTTACACACTGACTGACCATCACACTCTCGGCTAGTGACGTTATATACGAGCATTGGCGTTTGTGTGTTTGTGAAGTTATTTACACACTGACTGACCATCACACTCTCGGCTAGTGACGTTATAATACGAGCATTGGCGTTTGTGTGTTTGTGAAGTTATTTACACACTGACTGACCATCACACTCTCGGCTAGTGACATTATATACGAGCATTGGCGTTTGTGTGTTTGTGAAGTTATTTACACACTGACTGACCATCACACTCTCGGCTAGTGACGTTATAATACGAGCATTGGCGTTTGTGTGTTTGTGAAGTTATTTACACACTGACTGACCATCACACTCTCGGCTAGTGACATTATATACGAGCATTGGCGTTTGTGTGTTTGTGAAGTTATTTACACACTGACTGACCATCACACTCTCGGCTAGTGACATTATATACGAGCATTGGCGTTTGTGCGTTTGTGAAGTTAGTTACACACGGACACAACACCCCATACTTATAACATGATAGTGTTATTTATATCGTTGTTTTCTGTTACATGTTTCGCTCACCAGACCAACCGTCGACACTGCCCCCCCCCCCCTTAAAATTACATATTTTATATCATACAATAATAAAATGTTTACATCTCATAAATAAAATACACATGTGTTTGTTATAACTAATACCTAAAGTATTTAGTGTACAACATTGACAAATAAATGAACTTCACAGTTCAGGTTTATTTTTGACTTTTATTTCCGATATCTCACCATTTCACGACTCCTTAGAATTTGGGTTACTAGTATTTTAACATAACGTCGGGTCCTTATTTAGACGATCATAGCCAAAAGTAAAATAGTAAATGTAAATTCTTTGTTTAGAAATTTGTAAAATTAAATAATGTTAAATTGCCGCGTTACAGTATGTATTGAATTGCGAAGATTTCTAATATGTTTCAAAACTGCGTAAATTGCTATTTAGAAATAATTTCATTATTCAACTAGTTACTAGTGTAAATACTTTTACACAAGAAATAACAAAATATAATAATAATTAGAGTTTCACTTCAATAATTTTTGTAATTTCATTAGTGTCCGGATTTGACAAGCTTGTGTCATACGCGCAGGCGCAAATTTCTAACAAGACGTAAAAATATTGTTCCAAAAATAAAGAAACAAGTTTTTTATGTGTTTATATTATTTTTTACTTGAAAGAGTTACCTGGTTATAAAACTCTTTACCACTCTATGTCTTTCAACTAACCAAATCGTTTTTTTACTATTATTTTTTTGAATTATACTATATTTTTCAAATAACTATGTTAGAATATTAAATAAAACACTACCTCAGTTCTGTATTATTATTTATTTATAATCGATGTTACGACAAACTCAACGTACGCAATTTATATTTGTTACATGATTTGTAAGAATTAATAATTCTTTGGTTGAATATATCATTTCTGACCATCTTTGGCGGTGCACATTGCATTTGTTGCACTTGTTTACATGTTTTTAACAATCAAATTAAATTTCAAGCGAAAATAAACAATGCAATTGTCAATTAACTTAACTTGATGTAATAGTTTTCGTAATATGGTCGCCGAAGTTATATCACTGCCACACCAGCGGTGTATAGTAACTAGCTGCTGTATAATAATGTCATTATTGATAATAACATTATTAAAGATTAAAGAACAACAAAATGACAAAGTAGAGCGATCTACTAACGAAAAAATAGGTAAGTTATCGAAATTACAGGTATACATACATACATACATACATAATCACGCCACGTACCCAAAAGGATGTAGCATAAACTCTTTTCAACATCCCGAAATCAGTCGCCTCCAAACATTCCAATCGAGCATAAACAATTTTCGCTTCATCCACATTCATAATTTCTCTCATACATGCTCTTTTATTCCTGACACTTGGAAACTTTCGCTTATGCAAAACAGTCTCACACCACAAAAAAAAAAAAATTAATAATTGTAGTATACCGGCCACTATCAGAAGATGTAAACGAATTTCTACATAAATTGAATTCAGCACTAAATGAAATTACGGAAAATTTCAAAACACATACAATCTTCGTTACAAGATTGCTGAACGGATTAAATTTACATTTGAAAATGTTTTATCAGTTGCTAATTAATCTAGCTGTTTGTCTAAAAACCCCCATACACCTACAAACAAATTGCTCAAACTGGTATTGCATAACAGGTCGTTGTGTAAATAAGGCCGTCCATACATTAAACGAAATTTAAACAAAAGAAAAAAATACAAAAAATAAGTTTAGTATTAATCCTGCAGCTAAAGTCAATAAACTTCATTCAATATTTATTGACTTTACTTACATGATAAAACCAAATTGAAAGGAATTAAAAAAAAAATTTATTTATATTATTAAATTAGATAAAAACAACTCATTAATACATATTACATAATAGTATTGATTTATTTATTAATTTAAATTTTATTATAAATAACATTTAATATATTTTACATATTTATTAATAATAACATTAATATAAATTGAAAAAATATATAAAATTGATTTGGGCAAATGCGGTCATCTTTACATTAGAATATATCAACTAATTGTTATCTTCTTGTCACAATAAAAACTGTAAATTTCAATTTGTATCAGGAACGCATAATCAAAGTTATTGTCATTTCATGTTGTGTTATAAATATTCAAATACATGTTGATTTTTATAGAAATTAAAAAATATTATTGTACATAAAGTGTCATTCAGACTACCGTTTTAGTTTTACGCACAAACACAAAAACTGATTAATGAAAATACTCACAAATATTTGACGTAAAAAGTAAAAATGTGTCAAGTGTTGTTTGGATTTCTCAAATTATTGTGCTTCTGCATAAAACTAAAACAGCAGTCTGAATGAGACTTAACATTTTAATTTTATTTAAAATAATAATCATGTAAAAACAAATTATATTTAGAGTAAAACCTTATTCCGACTGCCAGAACAGTTTTACAATTTAGTTTTAGTTTCACGACGTAACATAGTGCAAAAACTTGAAAATTGTTGTTAAAAATTATTTTTGACTATTACATTGTATACATTCTAAACAGTTTTTGGTTACGTTCAATACAGTTTTTTTTTACAGTTTTAGTTGTTTTGTTTTGTTAAATATGTCTGAAAAAGAATTTATGATTATACACAATAAACCTGTATAATCATTTGAAAAATACGAATGCAAAATAGAACACTTAGAAAAGTATAAGACATAAATATAATTTTATAGGTTTATAGGATGAATTCGCCATCTGCTTTGTTAATTTTTCTTCTGATGTGTCTAAAATGAATGTTATTTGATTATATGAAATACGAGTTTTCAAAATAATATTAATTTTATCTTCCAAACTGCTCATTTACATATTATAAATTTGACGTTTCTTTCATAAAAACATAAACTCATCGCAATCTCATTTTAGTAAAATGTGTTGGATCGTTCTTAAAACATAAGTAAATTTTAGTTAGAAACCTTAGCCATTTTGCTAATGAAACTAAATCAGTGCTTTTGCAATGTATTCATATAAACTCACATGTAGTTCGGTTCAGAACCACTAGGTCTTCGCTAAAACATAATACTGATTTCGCTGGCGAAAGAGCAGTCCGAATAAAGCTTAACAGTATCTCAAAATTAATCATTAATAAAATGAGAACTACAAAAATTAAATCGTTACACTATGAATATGAATATCTTTCTTTTTAATTTCTACTTTGAGGAAAAGTTTTCTATTTCGCATTCATCAGGTTACTCCTTCATATGAGAACGGACATGCTGCTTTAATTGACCCCTCCACATAAAAGTTTTCTCACATATTTCGCATTTATACGGTTTCTCCTTTGTATGAAAACGAACATGCTGAATTAAATAATCACTCCTAATAAAAGTTTTCTCACATATTTCGCATTTATAAGGTCTCTCATTTGTATGAGAACGGATATGACTTCTTAAACTTGCACTTTGAGTAAAAGTTTTCTCACATATTTCGCATTTATAAGGTCTTTCATTTGTATGTATACGAATATGTCTTTTTAAGTTTCCTCTTTCAGTAAAAGTTGTTTCACATATTTCGCATTTATAAGGTCTTTCATTTGTATGTATACGAATATGGGTTTTTAAGTTTCCATTTACAGTAAAAGTTTTCTCACATATTTCGCATTTATAAGGTCTTTCATTTGTATGTGTACGATTATGTACTATTAAATGTCCACTCCGAGTAAAAGTTTTCTCACATAATGTACATTTATGAGATTTTATTTTCTTTACAGATTCATCATTTTCTTTCGGACTGAAAATATTATTTTTCTTCGAATCTCTACTAGCTTGACAACGTTTTATATCGGTTTCATTCTCAAAATCCAAATATTCTTCCTTAATTATTAATTCTGAATGTAAATCTAAAGATTCTGATTTCAAACTTTCTTCAAATTTAATATTTGTATCATTTTCCAAATTTACTTCAATGTCCTCTTCATTAATAGCTTCTTCTTTCATACAAACAGCAACAAAATTTGTATTATTTTGTAATTCTAAACGCTCTTCAACTTTAATGTTTCTATCAGTTTCCAATTCTAGTTTAATGTATTCTTCATCAATAGTCTCTTCTTTAATTTTGTTTTTCATAACTTCACTATTTTGCGATTGTTGTTTTGCATATCGTTTGAAAATTTCTTGTGATTTAAAACATTTTTCTACAAATTTATACGTTTCATTTAATCGAACAGAGCAAATTGAGCATATACAATCCGATAACTTCTGAGTACATTCCAGCTAAAAATATAAATTAAAATTATATATTACATATAATAAAAAATCTCCGGTTTAAAGGGATCTAAATAAAGAAATATATTTCTACTAGTAACATCTAGTCCCTATGATATTTTACTAATATTTGATTTATTTGTGAGATCTAAATCCCACTACAAGCTGCGTACGTTACTTGCTTACGAAGTAACAAATGATTAAAAATACAAGACGAAATTTTTACCAGCCCCTGAAAACAGACAACAATATTTTTTCTAATTGCAGAAACAAATTTTACTTTAGTAAAAACATATTATAATAATTAATAAACTTATTATAAGTAAACCTAATATAATAATAATTGTTTTATGTAATTTTTATTGTAAATGTACATGTATTCAAATTAAAACTTATTTTACATAAGTTTTAATTAAACAAAACCAACAATCGTATTAAAATTTGAAATACTCTAAATTAGGTTAAGTTAAATTTGTCTGTTCTCAAAAATTATAGAAGAGGCAATAAATAAATGATCACTTATCAATTTCTCAGCATATAATTTTGTTTGGTGGACCTGGTTAAAGTTAGTACCTATTTTACTTACAATTTCCGATGCAATGGTTTCCAATTTGAATGATAACAATACATTATCGGAATCCATTGTAGTTAAACTAAATGTTATATTATCACCACCAGCACATAATCGACAAAGTGTTTCATCTAAATGTTGTTTTAATATTATTTGAGAATCGAAACATTGTTTGATAAATTTATAAGCATCATTCAATCGAACAGCGCAAATTGTACAAATACCATTCGGTAATTTGTTCTTGCAATCTACCTAAAATAAGAAAAGTAAAAGATTCAGAAACAATAATATATATTACAATCAAAACAAATCATTTCTTTCTTACAATTTCTGGCATAATTGCTTCCAATTTATCCACAAAACGTTTGCCATCTGAATCCAGATCAAGTATAGTGAACAATACATTTTTGTCACTTATACATAATTGACAATGGTGCATAAACTTATTCATGATTAAAATTAAATTTTCTACCAAAAAAGCTTCTTATAATAAGTAAAATATAAAAATATTGTAATTGATAGTATTAGAGGTTATCTTACAAAAATCTGACACGAATCCAGTTGGCCAGATGAATATTGTGTAAAATTACTAGTATAAGAAGAAGAATAAATACCAGCGTATTTAATTTTACAATTTTTTCCTTAATTGCTACTTGATCCAGGTTCTAGCGATTTGTTTAAATAAAATTTAAATAAAAGAAAAAAAAATAGAAAGATAAATAATCAATCTGCAGCTAAAGTCAATAAAGTTGAATGAACTTTACCTACAAGACCATCAATGTAAACAATTACTTTAAATATAATTTGTCACTTTATTTTACATGATTATTATTTAAAATCAAATTTAAATGTTGTATGTAAAATAATGTTTTTTACTTACTATAAAAATCAATATGTATTTGAAAATTTATAACACAACATTCAACTGGCCAACTATTTCGAACAGCAATCTTACAGTGTCATCTATATGGTAATGTTTGAACTATTTGCAAATCAAATTTTGCTGTCGATAAAAAAGAAAACTGTAATTTAAATACTAGTAGTGCAATCTATGGACTATTTTTAAACAAGTATTGCCATTTTTACATTCTTCTGATCACAACGAAGTCTGAGAATTTTCACTTGGTATTAGGAACACATGAATAAAGTTGAAAATAACTAAATGTCACTTCTTGTTGAAGAATTATTTTTACCACTTTGACTGCAAGGAAAAAGTGGTATAGCGTTTGGTACAGTATCTGTAACATTTCAAAAAAAAAAATTGTGTATAGAAATTCTTCATATAGTCCCTAGATGACGAATCTGAACTTAGTTTATGTGGGTGTATGTGTGTGCGTCTTCAGGTCGCTCGCTCGCTCGGTCGTAGATCAAAATTTTGTGGCCGCCACTCCTCGTAGACGGTTCAACCGATTTTAATAAAAGTTTCAAGATAAATTTGTTTAGTACCTAAGATGGTCATGTAGTTTTATTTTTTCTAGTAATCCCAACTTTCGAGAAAAAAATTACTAAAGTTTATAAAAATTCATATTGGCTACATTATTTATTCGATTTGGATCAAATTTTCAGAAAAGTTTCTCCTAGTGTTCCCATTAATTATATAATTTTATTAATATCCAGTGTTGCCAACTTTCCGAGAAAAAAATTACTAAAATTTTTAAAAATATATTATGGCTATGTTTTTTAATCGATTTTACTCAAATTTTTACAAAAGATTTTCCTAGTAATCATATAATTTATGTAATTTTAACAAAATACAGTGTTGCCAACTTTCCGAGAAAAAAATTTACTAATATTTTTAAAAATTTATTATGATCGCTTATTATTTAATCGATTTTAATCAAATTTTCATAAAAGATTTTCCTAGTGCCTAAATAAATTATGCAATTTTAACAAAATTCAGTGTTGCCAACTTATCGAGAAAAAATCACAAAATTTTTTAAAAATTATTGTGACTACATTATTTATTCGATTTTGATGAAATTTTCCCAAAAGTTTCTCCTAGTGCCCACATAGATTATAATATTATTAAAATACAGTGTTGCCGACTTTCCGAGAAATGTCAAAGTGGTCTATATATGGGTTTACCCATATACTTCTAATCTTGTTTAATTTAGATTTAAATAAAAAATTATCTTTAATTGTATATGTGTTATTTGTACAATTGATCTTTATAAAAAAATATAAAAACAACGTATTTGAAGAATATTTAGATGTAAGGTGAAGCGGGGCGGAGCGGCAACTTTTCCCTGGGCATAATTTTTTATCCAGTCGAATCCTGTTCGGACCGAAACGTATCTCCTGGACGTCAAGTGGGTATAAAATTTAAAAATTGCAAGCAGAATGAAATTGGTTAACTACAATTTGAAAGGAGAGTAAATGCTGCTGTTGTAAGGTGCTTTGGGTGCTCTGGGGAGTACTTTTGCTAGGAATCTAAATGTTTCCAAAGAAACCCGTTTGAGTATATACAATGCAGTTTTCGGTGCCTACGTTGATACGTATAGGGTAGTGAATGTTGTTGCGTTTGGTTGCAAAAGCATAAAAGCGAAAAATGAGATATTTATGTGTGGTAGCTGGGTGTAAATAGAAGAGATCTGGTACGAAATACGATTAGTGTATGATAGAGTGTGAAATTTAGGAAAAAATGTTGTAGCAAAAGTTGGTGTTAGTCAGTTAAGATGGTTCGGAGCCATGCGTCTAATGGAGGAGTTAAAAAGATTTATTTGAATGATTTTCATGGTATACGTTTGTCCAGTGGATCAGTCCAATGAGTAGTTGGAGTTGTATGATTGAGAGAGTGGCTTGCGTGAGCGAAAGTTTCTAAGTAGTAGGAATAAAAGAGTATGATATGAGAGAGGAATTATGAATGTGGATTAAGCAAAAGTTGCTTGTTTGGAGGCGACTGATTTCGGGATGATGAAAAGAGTTTGTGCCACATCCTTTTGGGTACATGGCGTGGTTGTGTATGTTATGTAAAAACATTAATAAAAATTTATTATTATTTATATTTTTATTTTTCGAAAAAACAACAAATCGAACAACAAATTTAAAATAGAAAAAAATTTACAAAGTTTTTGTTTTATAAATAGATATTTCTACTGTGATGTTATAAAAAGTGATATTTTAATTAGAAAATCTAATCAGTTACCTAATTAGTTATACTACAAGTATTGACTAAATGAAAATCGGAAAAAATGATTTTCCTAAAGATACAATTCAAGAATTTAAATACACAATCTATTAAACCTTTTTTTCGAATCTTGTATTAAATGAAAAATGATTATAAAATATCAAAATAAAAATATTATAAATTTAATTTTATATTAAAAATGAAAACATTATTTTCGATTTTTTATGAACAAAATAAACAATTATGAATTGAAAAATATTTCAATTCTAAAACAAATCTACACTAAAAAAATTTTACAATAAAAATCATTGGACACTTTGTTGCCAACGATAATCATTGTAAATTTACCAAAAAAAATGTATTTTTACAAAAATTATTTTTATATGTAAAATTACAATTAAAATATGTAACATTACATTTGCTAAGTAAATTTACATAACTACTAGTAATATTTCCACTTTTTAAAGTAATTATTACATTTGTGAATGTAAATATTACATTTATGCGTACATATTTACATTAATAAATGTAACAATTACATTTACTGTTGTAAATATTACATTTATTAATATAAATATTACATTCACTAATGTAATTATTACATTTACTAATGTAATGACATTAGTAATAATGTAATAATGATTACATTTATAATTTTTTACATTTTTATATAAAAATATTTTTATAATTACATAAAATAAGTATTCAAAGGTAAAAATACATAATAATTGTAAAATTCAAATAATATTAGAAAATTTCTGTAATATTTACAGATTTTAGCAAATTTACAAAAAAAATGAAAATTACAGTGAAATTCATTGTAAAATTACCATGATTATCATTGTAAATTTACATCGAATTTTTACAGTGTAGGCACTGTGTGTTCTGTGAGATTTATAAAACCCCCAACTGATTTTTGATATGCGCTGTGATGTGCTAAATTATTTCTTGTGCGCTGTGCGAGTTATAAATCCAGCTTTAAAATCTACTCGATCTATTGTAATAAAAATGCATCGTCGGTCTTGCAGACCCACCAGGAAATTTTAATCCACGGTCTCATAGACCGAGATGGCTCCTTGTGAATTTTTTTTAGTAACGCAACAGACTAAAAAGCCGGATAACAAATATTCGGCCATATCAGAAAGCCGGATACCGGATAAATAATATCAAATTTTGTTGAAATATTTTTTTAAGATACAAGAAACAAATGATTGCTAGGCAAGGAGAGATGCTAACATTATTACATCACTATTAATTTACTTTTAGTTAAATTTATTAAAAAATTAACGTGTATCGACTGGTTTTCAATTTATATTTTATATTAGCAATGTTCTAATATTTTTTTAAAAGTATTTTTCAAAATATATAGCGTCTGCCAAAAAGTCTGCATCATATGAGAAATTATGATTACATGGTTTTTTGGTGCTTGTCTGTAAAGTAAAAATACACTAGGAGAAACTACTGATATCATTTCCGGTCATAAATTAATTAATAAAAAATAATTTCAAGTAAACTTACTTTATTTGTAATAATTTTGAAAAAAAGTTATTTGAAAGAAAATTTTAAATAATATTTTAGATCCTTATACAAAAATTAATTTTCTATAGCCGACTTAAATAAACATATTTTGAAATACATGTAGGTAAACAGAGTGTTTCAACTCTTTGTAGCACTTATACTAAATAAATTTTGAATAAATATGCTTTATTTCTATGTAAATGAATGTTTTATTTTCATCTGACATAATGTTTCTGTTAAATATGATGAATTTGAGAAAATATAACAAATTTGCATCATCTTTTTATGATAAATTAATAATATTTTTAATAACATTATTGTACTAGTAACATAATAACCTCCTTCTACATAGGTTAGGACAGTAACATAATATCAATATTTTAACATGCTTGAAAAAAATATTTTGTTCGTTTAAAAAAAATAAAACTTTTAAAACAACAATTTAAAACAGATAAAAATTTACAAAGTTTTTATTTTATAAATATATTTATACCGTGATGTATAAAAAAATAATATTTTAATTACAAAATCTAACCTGTTAATTATACTGCAAGTTACAAGTGTTGACTGATTATAAAAGGTCAAAATAAAACATTATAAATTTAATTACATATTTAAAAAAAATTAAAGCATCACTTTTTCAATTTTTTATCAACAAAACAAATAGATAAAAAATTCTAAATAATGATTTAAATATTTGAATTAAGTCAAACATAGTTAAAAATATTAGTACAATAAATTACATTCGGACGCTGTTGTCGTAATACGGTTGGTGTAAAATGACATCGGCTGTTGAAGACAAAATTGATGGTGGCGGAGAAGCTGTAACAACTGCTGCTGCAGGTTGTGATTGAAGTTGGCCATGAGTTAGGGCAACATCTGGCGCTAATCCTCTTAAAAATACTGAAATAGCTTGAATTTGCTTGTTCTGGGAAATGTCTAGTTGTACTGCAATACGCCGAATACTAATTGTTTCGATTAGGATGAACACCACGATAATTATACGTGGAACTGTTGATCCGGTCTTTCGCAGTCTTCGAAATGTACGAACAAATACGTGATATGAAGATTGGAGTCTATTCTTTTGAAGCAGGGCGACTATTGCGATATCCATAAATATAAATTATATCTGCATATTCGGCTGCAGTACAACGATCCATTGTTTTACAATAATTAAACTAAATAAACTAAATAAACGTCAGATTTAAACAGTTTGTGCATAGCTGTTTTATTTTGTTTTTCTACGGTTACCTGTTATTAAACTTGTAAATTTACTATGCCACTAATACAAATTTAATTTTTTGTAGCTACGCAACTATAGATAGAATAATACCTCTATGTTCATATGGCATTATTATTGTTTGGTACATACGTTATAAATCACTCTGTAGAACTGATTATTATAAAAATTAAATAATAATATGTGCAATTAATTATTCAATAATAATTATTATGATTTTACATATGTAATAAAAATTAAATAAATATTTAATTTTCCACATTTTCTTTATTACTACTTTGACTGCAAGGAAAAAGTAGTATAGCGTTTGGTACGGTGTCTGTAACATTTTCAAAAAAAAAAAAAAATTGTATAGAAATCCTTCATATAGCTTGTAGATGACGAATCTGAACTTAGTTTATGTGGGTGTATGGATGTGCGTCGTCAGCTCTCTCGCTCGCTCGCTCACTCGGTCGTCAGACAAAATTTTGTGATCGCAACTGCAATATTCAGTTACGCCTGCGCAGTGATAACAATTTAGATACTGTTAAAAAATTTTTTTGACAATTCTGTTTACGTTGTATACATTCCAAACAGTTTTTGGTTAACATTTAGTATAGTTTTTTATTACAGTTTAAGTTGTTTCTTGTGTTAAATATGTCTGAAAAAGAGTTTATGATTACACAAAATACGACCTGTACAACCATTTGAAAACTACGAATGCGAAACAGAACATTTAGAATTGTATAGGACATATAATTTTGCAAGTATATACAATGAATTCTTCTGATGTGTCTAAAATAAGTGTTATTTTAATATATGCGTTTTCAAAATAATATTAATTTTATCTTCCAAACTGCTCATTTACATATTATAAATTTGATGTTTCTTTCATAAAAACATATATACATCGCTATCTTATTTTAGTAAAATCTGATTGGCCGTTCTTAATATATAAGTGAAATTTAGTTAGAAACCTTGGCCAGGCAAGACTTTGGCTGCAATGAAACAAAATTTGCTAATGAAACTAAATCCATGTATTTGCACAGTATTTCTAAAAGTTCACATATAGTTTGGTTTAGAACTACTAATTCTACGCTAAAACATAACACTAATAGCCAAAGAGCAGTCTGAATGAGGCTTAACAATATTTAAAAACTAATTAAAAAAAACTACAAAAATTAAATCGTTACACTATGGATACGAATATGTTTCTTTTTAATTTCGACTCTGACAAAAAGTTTTTTATTTCGTATTCATCAGGTTGCATCCATTGCATGAGAACGAATATGTGTTCTTAAGTGTGCACTTTGAATAAGAGTTGTCTCGCATATTTCGCATTTATAAGGTCTCTCATTTGTATGAGAACGGATATGTCTACTTAAGCTTCCACTTACAGTAAAAGTCCTCTCACATATTTCGCATTTCATTTGTATGAGTACGGATATGTTTTCTTAAGTCTCCACTATCAGTAAAAGTTCTTTCACATAATTCGCATTTATATGGTCTCTCCTTTGTATGAAAACGAATATGCTTTCGTAAGTATCCATTTTGAGTAAAAGTTTTCTCACATATTTCGCATTTATAAGGTCTCTTATTTATATGTGAACGAATATGCTGTATTAAATTATAACCTCGAGTAAAAGTTTTCTCACATAATGTACATTTATGAGATTTTCTTTTCATTACAAATTTATCATTTCCATTCAAATTTTTAATAACTTCACAACGTTTTATATCAGTTTTATTCTCAAAATCCGAATATTCTTCCGTAATTATTAATTCTGACTGTAAAGATTCTGATTCTTCAAATTTAATATTTGTGTCATTTTCCAAATCTACTTCTGTGATTTCTTCATTAATTGCTTCTTCTTTCACACAAACAAACTCAAAATTTGTATTATTTTGTGATTCTAGACTTTCTTCAACTTTAATGTTTATATCAGATTCCAAATCTAGTTCAATATATTCTTCATCAATATTCTCTTCTTTAATTTCGCTTTCATTTTTAATTTCATTTTTCGTAACTTCACTATTTTGCGATTGTTGTTTTGCATAATAATACATTATCCGAATCCATTGTAGTTAAACTAAACGTTATATTACTACGACCAGCACATAATCGACAACGTTCTTCATTTAAATGTTGTATGAATATTATTTGAGAATCGAAACATTGTTTTATAAATTTATAAGCATCATTCAACCGAACAGCGCAAACTGTGCAAATACCATTCGGTAATTGGATCTTGCAATCTACATAAAAAGAAGTAAAAGATTCAGAAATAATAATGTATATTACAATCAAAACAAATTATTTCAATTTTACAATTTCTGGCATAATTGCTTCGAATTTATCTACGAAACGTTTGCCATCTGAATCCAGATTAAGTATAGTGAATAATGCATTTCCATCACTCGTACATAATTGACAAAGTTGCATAAAACCACTCATGATTAAAAATAAATTTTCTACCAAACAAGCTTCTTACAATAAGTAAAACATAAAAATATTTTATTTGATAGTATTAGAGGTTAACTTAGAAAAATCTGACAGAAATCCAGTTGGCCAGATGAATTTTGTGCAATATTTCTAGTATACGAAGAAGAATAAAAAGCACCCTATTTTAGTTGAACGCACCCACAGAAAAAGTGGACAATATATTTTTATCATTTCTACATAAATGTCAATGTTGCAAAAAACTATTTATGATTAGAAATAAATATTCTAGCAAAGAAGGATTTTTACTATAAGTAAAATCTAAAAATATTATATTTGACAGTATTCCAGGTTGACTTAGAAAAATATGTTACAAATACAGTTGGCCAGCAAAATTTTGGGTAATGTTTGATGTATAAGAAAAAGAAGAACTGATTATATATTTTCAAGTACATGTTGATTTTATAGAAATTAGAAAACAATATTTCAAATACCATTTAAATTTTGTTATTTTGAAAATCAGAATGATTGAAATAGATTTCATCAAAATATAATAAAAACCCGTATAGTGAACATTAGCTATTTATAATACAAAATTTAACTGATCAACTACTGAGCTGACAGTGACGTCATTAGTCAGATATTAGGTGGCGTTTAGTCAATTAGATATATAAAATAGCTATATATTGTTAGTATTACTGCTTATACATATAAAATATTGTAAAAACATTAATTACTGTAATTATAATTATAATAATATAATTATAATTATAAAATAAATATTAAAAATTATTACTTAATTATAAAATGATATATTAATTATACAATTCATATGTGTTACTTGAGTTTCATACAAAACAAAATTAAAAACGAGAACGTCTTTGTTCCTGAACTATTCATTCCACATTGTGATAGTAAAATAGATTGTTTATGTATGTAAATATTGCTAAATATTGAGTGTGCAAACCATAGATCATATATATGATCATTATATGATCTATGGTGCAAACGCACCATCAGCGGTTGCTTTCAAAATTTATTACTTCTCTAGGCGCAGGCGATATCAATTGGTCCCACCCCTCCATTATTTCTGTGGGTGCGTTCAATAAAATACGTTGTCATTTATTCTTCTTTTTCTTATACTAGAAATATTACATAAAATTCATCAATAAATAAATACTATTATTTTAAGTATTTTTTTAATAATTAAATACTACTAATCATATAATTAAAGAATATTAAGCAAATATATTTAAGCAACTAGCAAATAATATAGCAAACAAATATATATTATAAACTCTATACTGTTTTACAAAAAAAGTTTGGGCACCACTGACTTAAAGTCACCAGAGACAATTCTTAAAGAAGCTTGCCACATGTTAACTGGTTTATTGGTTATTTGTGTATTTAATATTGATATTTACTTATAATAAAACTATATAAACTCTTGAAAATACAAAGAGATAAACATGTTTATGTTTACAAAGGTCTGTCGCTTATGTATTACTAACAAAGATATCTCGTCAGCTTTGATCAATTACGATTCACCTAACCTTACTTTATTCGACAAACTAAATCAAATTGCGCCAGGACTTGTAAGTATTATATTTTAGTATCTAATATTTTATATTAAATTTATGTGTTTTTAGCTAAAAGTAAATAATAATTTACCGAATGGCATATGCAAGACCTGTATTGTTCAGTTAAACCAAAGTTACAAATTTCTTCAGAGCTGTTTATGTTCGCAAAAAATTCTAGAAAAGTATTTAGAGCAATTGCAAAATGGACTATATGCAGAACAAAGTGAAAATTATGAAATTGTAATAAATGCAATAAAATTGGAACAAAATAATGCAATCAACTACATGAATGATATGAATATTGAACAAACTGATGAAGAATTCCATAATACATTTGCGAATTATGAGGAAGAAGAGGTTATTATGGAACAAGAAAATATTGTTGGTTGTTCCGAATCTATTAACGTAAATTTTGAAGATGATGGTAAAGTAGAAGAAACGGATATTAACCATTATCTTCCAAATGTCAAGACAGAAGTCATTGAAGAATGTTACGCTGACACAATTGATATAGAAATTGATATGAACGTAAAAAAAGAATTGGAATGTCCGAGTGAAGATGTAATCGCATTACTAACTGATATAAAACAAGAAATTACTGAAGAAAATGTTAGTGAAAATTATATTAACGATGATAATTTTACCGAAGTGGATGTTGAACACGAAATTAAAACTGAAGAGCATGAAATTAATGGTTTTAAATTTTGTGGTTTTAATGCTGCTGAATGTAGATTGGCAAACAAGATTAAAATAAAATATAATTTAGAATTGGAACGCTTGCTAGACAATAAAACACTTAAGGCTGATATGGAAAATTCGGAAATTAATAAACAAACTGCTAATAGTAACAATTGTTTACAACCTGGAACATCTTTTGAGAACAGTCGCAGTTATGGAGAATCTTTCAGTGATGATTTGAATTTAAAAACAAACAGTCAGACACGCACAGAAATAAAACGGTTCGAATGTAAAATATGTGGAAAAGTTTGGCTAAGAAAATCACATTTGAAATTACATATGCGTACACACACAAAGGAGAGACCTTATAAATGTGACATTTGTAATAAAAGTTTTAGTCAAAAGATCCATTTAAAAACACATATGCATTCACATACACGGGACAAACCTTATAAATGTGAAATTTGTAATAAAAGGTTTAGTCATAAGTGCAATTTAAAAACCCATATGCGTATACATGCACGGGACAAACCTTATAAATGTGAAATTTGTAACAAAAGTTTTACTCAAAGCCATCATTTAAAATATCATATCCGTACACATACAAAAGAGAAACCTTATAAATGTGAAATTTGTAATAAAAGTTTTAGTCGAAAGAGCAATTTAAAAGTACATATACGTACACATACAAAAGACAAACCTTATAAATGTGAAATTTGTAATAAGAGTTTTAGTCTAAATCACCATTTAAAAGCTCACATGCGAACACATACACGAGAGAAACCTTTAATGTGAAATTTGCAATTAAAACTTTTACTAACAGTACCAACTTAAAACAACATTTTTATACACATCTAAGATTAAATCTATTATATTTATACTTTTATGTTATATGTTAAAATAGTTATGACAAAAAATAATTGTATTTGGCAACAACTAATAAAATGTATTAGAGAATATAAATATTAGTAAATAATTTATTAAAATTTTGTAAAAAAATGTTTATTATTTCTTGAAGTTTTTGTTTTTATGTGTGGTATTCCTACTCAAATATATGTAACACTAAAAATTACAAAAAATATTAGTGCTTTTTAGAATACAGCTAGAGTTGGCAGATACAACCAGTCTGGTTAAAACAATGCTCGTTTTTCATCTGATTTTTAGCCCTAGGTAGTTTTTTATTGAAAATATTCAAAAATCATGGTCATTTAAACGAATAAATTCAATATGAAATGCAACATGTTTTGTATTTGCGTTACGTGTCACGTGACACGCGTTGCTTAACGTTAATAAGTAATTTTAAGTAAACGTGAAAAATAATTTTGACAAAAATCACATTTAAAAGTAAGGTGAAAATATACATTTACACGGTAAATTTGTTAGACTAATTAATAAAATAAAATAAATTCTCTTATACTACAAATATTAAATTTTAACAAGAATAGAAGTATATGGGTAAACCCATATATAGACTACTTTGACATTTCTCGGAAAGTTAGCAACACTGTATTTTAATAATATTATAATTTATGTGGGCACTAGGACTTACTTTTCTGAAAATTTGACCAAAATCGAATAAATAATGTAGCCACAATGATTTTTTTTTAATTTTGTGATTTTTTTTGATAAGTTGGCAACACTGTATTTTGTTAAAATTGCATAATTTATTTAGGCACTAGGAAAAGCTTTTATAAAAATTTGATTAAAATCGGTTAAATAAAATGGTCATAATAAATTTTTAAAAATTTCACTAATTTTTTTCTCGGAAAGTTGGCAACACTGTATTTTGTTAAAATTACATAAATTATATAAATACTAGGAAAATCTTTTGTGAAAATTTGAGTAAAATCGGTTGAGTAACATGGCCATAAAAAAAATTTATAAAATATTAGTAATTTTTTTCTCGGAAAATTGGCATCACTGGAAAAAAACAAAATCACATGACCATCTTGAGTACTAGACAAATTTATCCTGAAAATTTCATTAAAATCGGTTGAACCATCTAGGAGGAGTTGCGATTACAAAATTTTGTCTGACGACCGAGCGAGCGAGCGAGCTGACGACGCACATCTATACACCCACATAAACTAAGTTCAGATTCGTCATCTACAGGCTATATGAAAGATTTCTATACAATTTTTTTGAAAATGTTACAGACACCGTACCAAACGCTATACTACTTTTTCAAAGTAGTAAAAAATTAAATACATATTTTGAAAGCTAAGCTTCTATTATCAGTAGTAACCTTAAATCACTGATTGAAAACTTTAGCTTTATTACCACTTTCACTGCAAGGAAAAAGTGGTATAGCGTTTGGTACGGGGTCTGTAACATTTTCAAAAAAACAAAAAAATTGTATAGAAATCTTTCATATAGCCTCTAGATGACGAATCTGAACTTAGTTTATGTGGGTGTATGGATGTGCGTCGTCAGCTCGCTCGGTCGTAAGTCAAAATTATGTGGCCGCAACTCCTCCTAGACGGTTCAACCGATTTTAATGAAATTTTCAGGATAAATTTGTCTTGTGCCCAAGATGGTCATGTGGTTATGTAGTTAGTTATGTAAAAATTACTAAAGTTCATAAAAATTCATATTGGCTACATTATTTATTCGATTTTAATCAGATTTTCAGAAAAGATTTTCCTAATGCTCCCATTAATTATATAATTTTATTAATATCCAGTGTTGCCAACTTTCCGAGAAAAAAATTACTAAAGTTTTAGAAAATTCATTATTTAACCGATTTCAATCAAATTTTCATAAAAAATTCTTCTAGTAAAATAAAACTGCTTAAATTAAAGTTCTGTATTAATGTTTATTAAAAATCGATGTTTCGACAAAACTCAATGTCCGTCTTCATCAGGAAAAAGATACAAAAGATACAAAAAACAAAACCTAGAAACAAGTTACTAAGTAACACAATATTAAT
The DNA here is from genome assembly GCA_963966155.1 of Clivina fossor. NCBI lineage: Eukaryota > Metazoa > Arthropoda > Insecta > Coleoptera > Carabidae > Clivina > Clivina fossor. The sequence continues at coordinate 2,031,416 of OZ014567.1, forward strand.
TTGAAAGTTTCGAAGACAATAATGAGTTATTTAATAAATATATAATTAATTTATTTATGTTTATTATTTGTACGTTTCGGTTATTAAATCACGGCCATCTTTAGTTACATATTTTATAAAAAATATAAAATAGATACAATTGAATTACATAAATTATGTGTTCCTTCTGTAGTTTTGTTTTTTGGTTTTTTGGTTTTTTCTTGTCAACCAGTAGTTAAATTTGAGTTTGGAAGGTTTGAAGGTAATAGTGGATCATTAAATAAATATATAATTAATCAATTTAGTTTTAGTAAATATATATATATATATATATATATATATATATATATACAATGCAGTTTTGGTGCCTACGTTGGTGTATGGTAGTGAATGTTGGGTTTGGTTGCAATAGCATAAACGGAATATGACTGCTGTGGAAATGAGATTTTTACTTGGGATATGTGGTGTAAATAGGAGAGATCGGGTACGAAATACGATTAGTGTATGATGAGTGTAAAATTCAGTAAAAAAAATGTTGTAGCAAAAGTTGGTGTTAGTCAGTTAAGATGGTTCGGAGACATGTTGAGCAAATGCGTCTAATGAACGTTTGCTGTTGAAAAAATTTATTTGAATGATTTTGATGGTATACGTTTGCAGGTGGACGTCCGATGAGTAGTTGGAGTGGTGGTATGATTGACAGAGTGGCTTGCGTGAGCGAAAGTTTCCAAGTAGTGGGAATAAAAGAGCCTGTATGAGAGGAGGAATTGTGGAATGTGGATGAAGCGAAAGTTACTTGTCTCTGGATATAGGAATGTTTGGAGGCGACTGATTTTGGGATGAGTGGAAAGAGTTTGTGCCACACCCTAATTTGGGTACATGGCGTGATTGTCTATGTATGTATGCATGTTAATTATTGCCCTCAAACCTTCCAAATTGAAATTATAATTTAGTTAACGAAATAAGTAACTACATCATAAAATTTTATAAATTATTACTTAATTTTATTTAAACCTTAATGCCTTAGTGAATCTTTATTATAAAAAAATTCGAAGATACATAATCACACCATGTACCCAAATAAGGGTGTGGCACAAACTTTTTTCATCATCCCTAAGTCAGTCGCCTCCAAACATTCCAATCCAACACAAGCAACTTTTGCACTTTCATCCACATTCCACAATTCTTCCTCTCATACATGCTCTTTTATTTCTACTACTTGGAAACTGTTGCTGCACGCAAGCCACTCTCTCAATCATACCACTCCAACTACTCATCGGACGTCCACGCAAACGTATATATTATTTTTCTTGTTGAAGACGGAGGCTTAGTTTGTCAAAACGTCGATAATAAATAAATATTAATACCGAACTTTAAACTAAACCAGCTTTATTTTAATAATATGTACTGTAAAATTAGTACTGAATGATAAATTAGTAAAAGTGTTTAATGTTTTGTTTCAAATTTTCAATAAAATATACAATGCAATTTTGGTGCCTATGTTGATGTATGGTAGTGAATGTTGGGTTTGGTTGCGAAACCATAAACGGAAAATGACTGCTGTGCGAAATGAGATTTTTACGTGGGGTATGTGTATGTGGTGTAAATAGGAGAGATCGGGTACGAAATACGATTAGTGTATGATGAGTGTAAAATTCAGAAAAAAATGTTGTAGCAAAAGTTGGTGTTAGTCAGTTAAGATTGTTCGGAGACATGTTGAGCAAATGCGTCTAATGAACGTCTAGTTAAAAAGTTTTATTTGAATGATTTTGATGGTATACGTTTGCAAGTGGACGACCGATGAGTAGTTGGAGTGGTGGTATGATTGAGAGAGTGGCTTGCGTGCAGTGAAAGTTTCCATGTAGTAGAAATAGAAGTGAGCATGCTTTGAGAAAAGGAATTATGAATGTAGATAAAGCGAAAGTTGCTTGTTTGGATAGGAATGTTTTTAGGCGACTGATTTCGGAATGATGAAAAGAGTTTGTGCCACACCCTTTTGGATACATGTCGTAATTGTGTATGTATGTATGTATATTATCAAATTTGATAAATTTTTACATTATTTTTATTATTCTTGTATTTTTCTTAAAACAAAAAAAAGTATTTTAATTGTGTATTATGTTACGAAAAGTAGAAAACAATCTTTATTTTGTTAAATTCAGATACAGCCAAAAAAATTACTCCGAGTAGCATATGCTACGCTTTCTTCAAATATTCCAATCGAAATTAAAGTAAAAACAAGATTAGAAGTATATAGGTAAACCCATATATAGATCACTTTTACATTTCTTGGAAAGTTGGCAACACAATATCTTTAATAAAATTATAGTTTATGTGGGCACTAGGAGAAACTTTTTTGATAATTTGATCAAAATCGAATAAATAATGTAGCCACAATAATTTTTTAAAAAAATTTGTGAGTTTTTTCTCGATAAGTTGGCAACACTGTATTTTGTTAAAATTGGATAATTTATTTAGGTACTAGGAGAATCTTTTATGAAAATTTGATTAAAATCGGTTACATAAAGTAAACATAATAAATTTTTAAAAATTTTTGTAAATTTTTTTCTCGGAAAATTGGCAACACTGTATTTTGTTAAAATTACATAAATTATATGATTACCAGGAGAATCTTTTGTGAAAATTTGAATAAAATCGGTTAAATAACATGGCCATAATAAATTTTTAAAAACTTTAGTAATTTTTTTCTCGGAAAGTTGGCAACACTGGATATTAATAAAATTATATAATTTAGGGGAGCATTAGGGATATCTATTCTGAAAATTTGATCAAAATCGGATAAATAATGTAGCTACAATAAATTTTTAAAAACTTTAGTAATTTTTTTCTCGGAAAGTTGGCATCACTGGAAAAATCCAAAACCACATGCCCATCTTGGGCACCAGACAAATTTATCCTGAAAATTACATTAAAATTGGTTGAACCGTCTAGGAGGAGTTGCGATCACAAAATTTTGTCTGACGATCGAGCGAGCGAGCTGACGACGCACATCCATACACCCACATAAACTAAGTTCAGATTCGTCATCTAGAGGCTATATGAAGAGTTTCTGTATACAATTTTTTTTTTTGAAAATGTTACAGACACCGTACCAAACGCTATACCACTTTTTCCTTGCAGTCAAAGTGGTAATAAATGTCCGGAAAATGAATAGACATGTATTTACATGGGCATTATTATTTTGAACGTTTCCAAATACTTCACTTGTATCTTGTTTGCCACAGAAGGTGTATCAAGTTCTAATATTTGTTTTCGTTGCAAGCTTGTCTTGTAAGAAGAAAATATTAGATTCCGGAATAAAAATATCATTTTAATACTAGTAGTGTCATCTATGCGGTAACAATTGTATTATTTAATAATCGATAACAAAGAAAACTGTACTACTAGCGTTATCTATACGAGTCATCTTTAAACTATTAAAAATACTGTCGATAAAAAAGAAAACTATAATAATATTGCCATCTATACAGTAGCGCTTGTACTATTTACAAGTCGATAAAAAAGAAAACTATACTACTAGCGTTATCTATACGAGTAATGCCTAAACTATTAAAAGCACTGTCGGTAAACAAGAAAACTATAATTTTAAAGCCATCTATATAGCAACGCTTGTACTATTTACAAGTCGATAAAAAAGAAAACTATAATTTTAAAGCCATTTACATAGTGAAGTTTGTAAGTCTATATTTAAATTAAAATTATTTTCAATTAAATGTAATTTTGTGTGAAATTGGAAAAGATGTTGTAGCAAAAGTTGGTGTTAGTCAGTTAAGATGGTTCGGACATGTTGAGCGAATGCGTCTAATGAACGTTTGCTGTTCAAAAGATTTATTTAAATGATTTTGATAGTATCTACGTTTGTGTGGACGTGCGATGAGTAGTTGGAGTGGTATAATTGTGAGAGTGGTTTGCGTGAGCGAAAGTTTCCAAGTAGTAGGAATAAAAGAGCATGCTATGAGAGAAATTATAAATGTGGATGAAGCAAAAGTAGCTTGTGCTGGATAGGAATATGTTTGGAGGCGACTGATTTCAGGATAATGAAAAGAGTTTGTGCCACACCCTTTTGGGTACATGGCTTGATTGTGTATGTATGTATATATGTTTTGTGGGGCTGAAACTTATTAAATAATTGTTCAATATAAAAACGTAACAATTTCAAACTTAAGATTTTTAAAGAATTCTATTTAAAATTATGTAAGATTTCTCCTTTAAACTACAATTTCTAGTTAAATTAGACTTAAGCCTAAATATTTCGGATTAAAATACAATATTTTAATTTTGATTTTATTATTAATTTAACTTCGGTGTTTAAGTGAATTCTGTATAAAATATGAGATTTCCTACAACAAAAACTTAACTATAGTTAACTAACTATAGTTAGTTAAATTTACTCTTTAAACTCTAAATTATATAAAATACATTCGATATTATATCTATTAAATACAAAGTCATTTTTTAATTTTCTTTAAGAAATTTAAACATTAATATAATTTTACCACTTTGACTGCAACATTAGCACAAAAAACAAAAAAAATTGTATAAAAACCCTTCATGTAGCCTCTAGATCAGACGAATCTGAACTTAGTTTATAAGTGGGTGTATGTGTGTGCGTCGTCAGCTCACTCGCTCGGTCGTAAGTCAAAATTTTGTGATCGCAACTCCTCCTAGACGGTTCAACCGATTTTAATGAAATTTTCAGGATAAATTTGTCTAGTGCTCAAAATGGTCATGTGTTTTTGGTTTTTTCCAGTGATGCTAACTTTCCGAGAAAAAAATTACTAAAGTTTATAAAAATTCATATTGGCTACATTATTTATTCGATTTTTATCAGATTTTCAGAAAAGATTTCCCTAATACTCCCATTAATTACGTAATTTTATTAATGTCTAGTGTGCCAACTTTCCGAGAAAAAAATTACTAAAATTTTTAAAAATTTATTATGACCATTTTATTTAACCGATTTTATTCAAATTTTTATAAAAGTTTCTCCTAGTGCCTAAATAAATTATGCATTTTAACAAAAAACAGTGTTGCCAACTTATCGAGAAAATTATTTTTTTTTAATTCATTGTGGCTACATTATTTATTCGATTTTGATCAAATTTTCCAGGAAAGTTTCTCCTAGTGCCCACATAAATTATAATATTATTAAAATACAGTGTTGCCAATTTTCCGAGAAATGTCAAATTGGTCTATATATATATATATATATATATATATATATATATATATATATATATATGGATTTACCCATATCTACCTCTAATCTTGTTACAATAAATACTAGTGTTTAAACAAAATGTTAGAAAATTAATCAGTAATTTTACAATTATTCAAAAGTTTATCACTTGTTTTTTATTTTCCTGATCTAATAAATAAGGCTAACGCGATTGATGTGTTACATGTAATAAACTTCTAACGGCTACAGTTCCATTAGAAAGCATTTTCGGACATATATTTATTTGAAATTTCTTATTTAAATTACTCATAAGAATCATCCGGTGTAGTTTTGTTTTTTATTTTCCTGATATAATAAATAAGTCTAAAGCGATTGATGTGTTACATGTACATAAACTTCTAACGGCTACAATTCCGTTAGAAAGCATTTTTGGACATATATTTATCTGTAAATTTTTATTTAGATTACTCATAAGAATCATACGGTGTAGTTTTTTAATGATTTAATAAATAAGTCTAAAGCGATTGATGTGTTACATGTAATAAACTTCTAACGGCTACAGTTCCATTAGAAAACATTTTCGGATATATATTTATTAGTTGTTTCTTTTTTAGATTACTCATAAGAATCATCCGGTGTAGTTTTTCCCCGACGTTATAAACCACCCTGTATATATATATAATCAATATCAGTAAGTCATACTTCATACTTTTTCTTTTCATAGATATAATAATAATAATAATAATAAGGTAAATGTAAGTTTATACATACATACATACATACATAGACAATCACGCCATGTACCCAACAGGTGTGGCACAAACTCCTTTCATCTTTCATAGTTTTATTAATAAGGTAAATGTAAGTTTATACATACATATATACATCAGTGGCGTAGCCAGGGGGGGTGTTAGAGGGGGTGTTAGAAGGGGTTGAAACCCCCCCCCCCCAAACAAGGTTATGTCTGTTTTTCACAAGATTATGTCTGTTTTTTACAAGATTATGACTGTTTTTTACAAGGTTATGACTGTTTTTTTACAAGATTATATCTGTTTTTCACAAGGTTATGTATGTTTTTTACAAGGTTATGTCTGTTTTTCACAAGGTTATGACTGTTTTTTGAAAAGATTATGTCTGTTTTTGACAAGATTATCTTTATTGATTAATATTATTAACCCCCCCCCCCTTCCCTTCCTTGACAAGTTTCTAGCTACGCCACTGTAAATAACACTATCATGTTATAAGTATGGGGTGTTGTGTCCGTGTATAAATAACTTCACAAACACACAAACGCCTAAGCTCGTATCATAACGTCACTAGTCATAGTGACAGAATGACTTATTAAGCACTCGTTAACTTAAAGAAACATTACATCTCAATTTAATTATTATAATTGCATTCCTCATCATTTTCTGATTAATTTGATTCTAAACAACACATATTTATTTAATGTACTAACAGAGTTAACATAATTTCCAAATTACATTTATAATTATAAATTGTTCACAAAAGAATAATATTATAACATAAAGAAATATTCAATAATAAAATGAATAGACAAAACATTTATCTATTGTCATAATTACAAAGCGCAAATACGCACATATACATCCAAGCTAAAAGATAAGACAAATACAAAAACAATTAGACTCCACACAGCGAGGAATTTGGATGACAGGTGCAAGTGCGTTATCTATTCTCAGCGCCGGATTAATTGCATTTTTCTAATACGGAAGAAATTCTACAATCTTTACTCATAAACACAAGCAGATATAATACAGGACTAATATTGTAAGCTACGATTTAATAATTATAACATAAGTAAATACTACTTGTTGAAAAGAAGAAAAAACAAAAAAATTCTCCACCAGGGTTGGTCCCGTTTCACTTCAGGTCCAGAAAAACTGCACATAATAATCAATTTTTATTAATAATGTAACATAACTATTTTAATTATAAAAATTTGCAATATTCATTATTGTTTAACTTTCCTATTGAATATTGTTACGCCTTGCCACTATTCTTATATTAGATAACTTTTGGTTTTCATTTAAAAATTAATAAAAAATTTGTTAGGTACAACATCAATACAGACTATATTCCGAAAGAGGAGGACGTCGGCAAGGTTTTATCGCACGTTTATACGATAATTTCAAAGATGAATTGGCGAAGAACAAGGAAATGAAAGAATCGCTCAAGAAATTTCAAGAAGAAGCACAAAAATTAGAACAAAGCGACGCATTAAAAGCAGCCCGACAAAAATTCCAAACCGTTGAACAAGAAGCAAGTAAGGGCAGCGAAGTTTTAAAAGAAAGATTAAGCACAATTAAAGAAAAGTTACAAGATGTTGTTGAAGAAGCTAGTAAGACAGAAATTGCAAAGAAAGCGGGAAAATTTACCGAAGGTTTCCAGTCAACGATTTCGGAAACTAGCCAAAGTATTGGAAAATCGGGGGCTTTTCAAAGCATTTCCCAAGCAACGAAGGCATTTAAACAGGAAATTGCCACTCAGGGAATTTAAGACGGGTTTATCAAAGTCCTGCCAGATTAAGAAAACGTAAAGAGCTACCTTCAGCTATGGACAATAAAATGTACGAGCCAAATACAGAGGTTCTTGGTATCGAACTGCACAAGGATTCGAAATTTTATGAATCTTGGCAGAATTTTAAAGATAATAACGCCTACGTCCATAAAGTTTTGGATTGGAAACTGCAATACGACGAAAGTAACAATCCGTTAATTCGTGCTTCGCGCGCATTGACTGATAAAGTTACGGACGTTATTGGTGGACTTTTTCTAAAAACCGAAGTCAGCGAAACTCTAACTGAGATCTGTAAAATTGATCAGTGTTTCGATCAGAAGAAGTTCTTGAGAGATTGTGAGACAGATATAATTCCAAATATTTTGGAAGCGATGACGCGAGGAGATTTGGAAATTTTAAGAGATTGGTGCCACGATGCACCTTATAATTTATTTGCAGTACCAATTTAGGAAGCTATTAAAAAAGGCTATCGAATTGATTCGAAAATATTAGATATTGATCATGTAGATTTGGTTATGGGAGAAGTAATGGATCAAGGTCTAAACATAATACTGTTATAGAAGGTGATCCGGAAAAAATTATGAGAGTCACATATGTTTGGGTACTTTGTAGGGATCCAAGTGAACTTAATCCTTCTGCAGCGTGGAGGCTATTGGACATTTCTGCTAGTAGTAATGAGCAATTTGTATAAAATTAAATTATTAAAATTTTAAATAAAAACAAAAATAGTAATTTTTTTTGTTACAAAATTGGCAATCTTTAATTTTATGAAATATATAATATAATATTACTGTTTTTGACCGCAGGCGCAGTTCGTAAATGAATTAAAAATTGAAACAAAACAAAAACGATAATTAAAATAGCTAGATCTAGAGACTTTTTGTTTTATTAAAACTATAAATCATAAAGTAGTTTTTTGAAACTGGTTGAATATTAATTTTTTAACAAAGTTTTTATTCTTAAAACTGAAGTTTTGTACTGTTTATAAGGTGATAAAAGTGATGTCATTTTATTTATCATATTATAAAACGGTTTTGTATATTTTTATCCGTTCTTATTCATAATAATAAAGTTAGCGGAAATTGATTTTAAAATAAAGTTCAATCTTTAATTTATTATGAAAATTGACAGTTGTTTGTGAGAAATTATAATCTAACATTAATAATTTTATTTAGTACAAATTTTATAAGTTAATTTGATCTCAAGTAATTGTCAAATTTTCTACAAATCATTTTTCGCAATTGTAAATAAATTATTAAAAGAAAAAAACTTAAAACCAAGTTGAATTATTTTGGTTAAGACATCTGTAAAAATAATAATGAAAAAAACACGTGTAATTTTATTATACTACATGTTTAAAAGTGTTATAATTTTATATACTGGAGCAACTACAAATAAAAATTGTTTTTTTTTTTATATATTTGTTTTTATTTGTATCGAAATGTTGAAATTTTGTAAAATATAGGGATTGCAAATAAATAATTTATATATTTTTTCGTATATCTTTATTTTATTCACATATACATTTAAACAAAAACATAACTTGTCAGTTTAATATTTTCGAATTACAGGTGGAATAAATTGTACTTCTTTTTCGTCTAAAGTCTCATCAATAACTGGCCTGTATTTTATATTAACCTGCAAAAAATCGAAAAATTAAATAAAATGAAATAAAATAATGAATTTTTTAAACAATATTTTAAAAAGTTGATGTAAATAAAATAATACAGTTTTTGTCAATAAATGAATTACTAAATTAATTTGCTAAATATATAATAGATATAGCTGAAAAATTATAGTGTTATCAAAAATGAATTAAAAATCAAACTAAACCTAAATTAACATAGTAAAACATATTTCAGATTATCTAAATTGTAAAAAGAATAATGAATGAAATTAATTGAATTTACTAAATATGATCTGTTACTTTACTATACATATATGATTTAATTAAATAACAATCTTAATATTTAAATAAAAATTACTTTTCCTGTATGATGATCGCCAAAAGATAGTGTATGTTTTCTAAAATGTTCTTCAAATTTTCGTTTTGTTTGTCCTTCAATTGGTTGATTGTAATCATATTCATCGCATCTCACCTAAAAATATTAAATTATATATTAGTTTCCGGTATATACGCTAGTGAAAAATAAAGCATATAAGCCGGCAACTGACTTTAAAATCGTCACGGAAATGTGCACCCCGAGATTCGCATCTTTGTTCAGCTCCATGAATTATCTGGACAGCCACTAGCATTGAATTCTGTAATTCCAGAGCTTCGGTTAAATCTGTATTCCAGATAAGTGATTTATCATGTATCTGTAAAGTTAAGGAATAATATATTTTTTATTGGAATTGTTCGCAATTTTTGAAGGTAATGGAAATTGTTTAAATTAATTTTGTTCACACAATATATTTTTCAAGTTTTTAGATGCAGAGAATAGTTGAGTTTGTATGAGTTTTAGGGCCTTGCATCAAACTGATATATGTTTAATAAACAATCTTATTTTGGTCTTTGATCTTTGAATGAATTTGGTAACTTCTAATGCATTTAATTTTATGTAGTTGCATTAATTACAAGTAACTTATTTTTATTTTTACTATATTTATGAAATCTGCAATTGATTGACACTCCAAAGGTATTAAATATAAGTCATGATCGCACCAATACTTAAATAACAATGTTATTACTAAATAAGTTTACTTTTCATACTATTGTATTAATAAAAATTTAAAATTGTTTTGGCGAACTAAGTTTTTAAAATTTACTATGATCAACTACATTGCTTTTTGCTTTACACAAAATAGTAATAAGTGAACAGTGTAGAACAGAATCAAATTCAATGTGATATTCACTTGAATTATTGTGTAACGAAGTTGCTAACAATTATAACAAATAGATTGGAATGTAACACCTTTTATTTTTATTTTTTATTTAGTATCTACACTTATTATTATTGATTAATGTTTGTTAGTAGGACTAATAACTTCGTTACGGAATTCGGGTGATTATCGGGATTATTTTTGAGAAGTTAGAATTATATTTCTGGTATTAATAAACAATTTTAATGTTTCTTTTCAAATAAAATTCTAAAAATAATCTCATCATTAATTGAAAGAAATAGTGATGCAATGATTTTTTTTCTATAAATAAATATATAATAGTCTATAATAAGTTACTAGTTTATCTGTTGAAATTAAAAGTACAAAATTACGTAGTGTAAGTTTAGGATTAGGATAAATTATTTAGAAAATGAGTTTACTATACACTCTAGATATTTTGCATATATTAAATGCTTTTGTTCATATAGCACTTTTTTGCTAAATAAAGTTTTCTGTTATTATTATTATTATTATTATTATAAATTTATAAATATACAAAATGTGGTACTAGAAATTAATTCATTAACCTTTAGCCGTTGCGAACATGGATAAATATCTGTTAATTTTTCAGCGCCTTCTCGTAGTAATTTTGCGTTACGAAATACTGCCGCATGAGTTTGCATAATTATCTGCATTTGCTCGCGAATATATGCAACACTCACGTCGCCGTTTGAATGACGAAGTTTATCTAATCTGCATATTGTTTCTTCGCCAGCACTCTGAAACAGTTAATACAAGTTTTATTTTTTTCAACTGTTATAAAAGACTCAAATTTTGAATAGTTAGTTGAGAATTATACAAAACTAAATAAAATATTACGTACTTTAGCAAAAGCTTTCATTTTTTCAGCAGGTTTCGTATTACATTCAATAGATTCTGCAACAGCCATACTCATAACGATAATTTCGAGTAAAGAATTTGCTCCAAGACGATTCGCTCCATGGACAGAGCAACAAGCACATTCTCCACAAGCGTACAGACCATGGATAATCATGTCTCGATCATCCTATTAAAAAAAAAATATTTTAGTTTCAAAATTTTGTTAAAATAGATACGTGGTGAACTTGAATAAAAAAAATATATTTTAGTTGTGATTAAAATAATTTAGATCTCTTTGAAAGTTGAATTTGGATGGTCTGATAAATCTGTGATGTAGAAGTAGAAAAATAATGGGTATTGATTATATAATATGTTAAAAATATATTATTTGGTATATCATACTTTTTGGGTTAGAACAGATCCTTGCCATGTGGCGGGAATACCACCCATATTATAATGAACAGTTGGTATAATTGGTATAGGTTGTTTAGTGCAGTCTACTCCTGCAAAAGTCATTGCCAACTCCCAGATTCCAGGAAGACGAGAATGAATCAACTTGGCTGGTAGATGATCTAATTTCAAATGAATATGATCTTTCTTTTCTCCTACGCCACGTCCTAGTAATTTATAAATTTCATTATATTAATATCATTAGAAAGTAACTAAATATAATTAACATGGTAAAGTAAATAATTAAAGTAATGATACACCTTCTAAGATTTCAACAGAAATCGCCCTGGAAACAACATCTCTGGAAGCTAAATCTTTTGCATTAGGTGCATATTTCTCCATAATTCTTTCTCCAGCACTGTTTATAATATAACCACCTTCTCCCCTAGCTCCTTCTGTTATTAATATTCCCTTTCCATATATACCTGAATATTTTAAATTAAGTTGTAACAATAAAGATATTTATGAGAATTTTGGTAAACAAACCAGTGGGATGAAATTGTATAAATTCCATATCTTGTAGCGGTAAACAAGCTCTGCTTACCATAGCCATACCATCACCAGTAGCCGTATGTGCAGCTGTACAAGAATGAAAAATTCTTTCTGCACCTCCTGTTGCTAGGATTGTATTTTGTGCTCGAAATCTTACAAATAAGAACACAAAGAATTGGTAAGAAATGGAAAGATACAATTATTATAAAAGTACTGATAAATTAACTGAATTCTTGGTTAAATAATATTTAAAAAGAAAATATTTACTATTTAATTTGATTTGATTGATTAAAATAGTTGTATTAGTAGATAATGAATATACCTGTGCATAGTACCATCTTCCATACATAGAGCCATAACTCCTAAACATTTGTTTCCTTCCATAATTAGATCAAGACAAAAATATTCGCTGAAAAAATTAACATCGTTCTTCAATGCGTTTGCATATAAACTATGTAACATAGCATGGCCCATACGATCAGCTGCTGCGCAAGTTCTAATAAATGAACCGAAAATCTGTATATTAATAAAAGTAGATAATTTAAAATGCAAATGGAAAATTATTCTTGCCTGTGCGCTTGTCCACCTGTACCACATTTCAAACTCTGTCCGCCAAAAGCTCGTTGGTAAATTTTACCATTTTTCAATCTCGAAAACGGGCAGCCCATATTCTCTAAATCTAGAACAGCTCTGGGCGCATTTTTGGTTAAATAATGAATCGCATCTTGATCACCTAACCAATCAGATCCCTTAACAGTGTCGTAGAAATGCCATTCCCAAGTATCAATTTCCATGTTTGCTACAGAAATAATTCAAAATTTTAACAATTACGTCAATTGTCTAAGTACCATTATTTCCAATTTTCATTTATTCTTAAGATAAGTAAAAAATCAAACGTAATTAGCTAAAAATCTATCCTCAGAATAAATGACAATATTTTATTGGCTAATTTTAAAATTATATCAAGGATAAATTTATTCCAAAATTTTGGAAATACTGAGCTTAAGTTGCATATTTTTATAGAAGTCAAATTAATATATTACATTGAAGTTTATCAAAACGAACTTTTACTATTGTATATTTAATATGTAGCGCATTACTATTTATAAATTCTTGAGTAATTTTAAAATGATTGTATTATATACAATGAATTAAAATCTGAGGTATAAAATTAAAACTAATTTTGTATTAAAATTGTATTTTAAGAAATACCTACAATAGTCTACATATTACAAATTTACTGAAACAATCTGAGTTAATTTAACTTTAAAAAGCACCACGCTCTGTTGACTTTAGATTAATCTAAATTTTCATATACGCTATATATTACAATTAAAGATTAATAAAATAAAATAATTTTCGGCAGAGTAAGATCATTTTTTTAAAATTTATTAACTAAAGATTGTTACGTAAAAAATATGGTAGAAAAAGACATCTCTCGTTATTTATGGCTTAACTATTATTGTTGTTAAATTACACTTACTTTTAGAATTAGTAAATTAATTCTTCATTATTAAAGGTCAGTATTTCCAATGTTATGTATTCTTAAGATAAATAAAAAATCATATATTATTGGCTAAAAACGTATCATTAAAATAAATGACAACATTCTATTGGTTATTTTTAAAATTATTTCAGAGATAATTGTGAATTGTAAACTATTTTTTTTGTAATTGAATTTGCTTAATTCTGATATACAAATAAAATAAGTACTGGTTTTTGCAGTGGCGTAGCTAGGGTGGGTGTCACCCGGGGCAGAGGTAATGGTGTCACCCCTATACTTAGTTTTAAAAAAATTTAGAAATCCTATAAATTAAGAAAAATTTAGAGAGTTATACAATAACGCAAGAAAACCAAACACAATAATTCAATAAAGTAAATTAAGTTATACGATCATAAAACGATAAAATTTTAAAATATGTATTTCGTAAAACAGATAAATGAAATAGAAATTCATAAGTTGTTTAAATTATACACATGAATACTGAAAAGTAATAAATTTTCTATAGTAGAAATATCATTTTAAAGCTAGAATTACATATTATTGCTAACAGATAGTAAATATAAACTAAACAAAAAGAAATATTTTCCCGATTTTAAGAGTAAAAATTCAAATTATTAAATGAGTTTAAATTACAAATTTCCTAAAATAATTCAGTTGGTGAAATGTGTCATCCCGAGAATGGTGTCACCTCTAAAATGGTGTCACCCGGGGCGAACCACTCTCCTTCCCCCCTCCCCTAGCTACGCCTCTGGGTTTTTGTAAATCTCAATAAATATGTTATGTTATACAATTAATGTTAGAAATATTGAAGAATAATGATACCTAAAGCAGCATTGACACCTCCTTGAGCAGAAACGGTGTGAGATCTTGTCGGAAAAACTTTTGTTACAACAGCAACACTAAATTTCCGTTGTTTTAAAGCAGCAGCCACCTTTAGGCCGCCTCCACCACCTCCGACTACTACGCAATCGTAACAGTGATCTATGATTTGGTAATCCCCAGTCTACAAAGTATTATATTCAGTTAATATACTATTATACATTAAGCCGTTTAAGTTTCATGCTCAAGCTCAAGAATTTGACCAATCCAAACACTTGGAGTTAAAACTAAAATTGTGTTAAATGTTTGGATTGGACGAAACACACAAATTCTTTGGCGTAGATCTAAAACTATTACTAAAATGACAGTCTGAATGAGGCTTTATTTTTTTGTACAACAAAATGATTAAACTTTTTGAAATATCAAATATTAGGTTGGTACAGGCGTTTTTACAACAATATTTATTATGAAAAAAAAAATATAATTTTTCTTTAAATGTTTTTTATGTTTTTATTAACAACTAACTCGTTTACAAAAACGCCTGATAATTATTCACCAACTTAAAAAGGGAAATACATGTAAAAAATTTTTTTATCAATTTTTTGTTTGCATAAATCAATTGCTTATATATTCAAGATTTATCGTGTAAAATATCTAAGTGATCGAAAATATATTAATCGAGATATAACCGTTTATAACCGTTTAACCTTATATCTTACTTAAAACTTTAAATGCGTGTTTCTCGAAATGGTATTTTTTAAATTTGCGTACAGGATAATTTTCATTTAAATATAGCGCGTCCGAAAGATAATTGAATTTTATTCTATATGAACCAATAATACGATGAAAATATTAACATTAAATAATTTTTAGGGGTGCCCAAAGTTGAAAAAAATAGTAAATATTTGAATTTTTTTCTACCTGATGAAAGATCCGTTTTTTTTTTTTTTTAGTTTCGGTAGTTCATATAGAACAAAATACGTCAACGAATAAATTTCTAAGTAAAAACTAGAGAAAAAATTTTCGGATCCCCAGATTGTACGCAAATTGGGTCCACAATTTTGACGCGACCTCATTCCGACTTGGCTTCAAGGTCACCCAGAGGTCGGACACATATGAAAAAAATTATCAGCGAAAATGAATGTATGTGTAATAAAATGAAGAAAACCCCGACATTGTATACCGTTTTGTTTCCCCAAAAAAGATTTGATTTTTTAGATAGTTACATGTATTTCACCCCTTAATATAATTTACCTGTTTTCCTTTTTTGGTTTGGAATGTAAGTTTTGTCGCTGGGCCATATTTTTTCGCAGGTGCAGCTTTCGTAGCTCCTGATCGTATTAGTTGTTTGTATTTGATCAAATTTCGTAAATTATTTAATAATGAAACTGTTTTTAGAAGCATTTTACAGAAAATACTAATCAAATTGATAGATTATTTATAAAAAAAAAAACACACAAACAAAATTTGTTGTTTACGACTACTGGATTTATTTGTCGATAAAAATTATTTATTTTAAATTTTCCACGTATCTTTTGTTTTTTTTTTAAATATGGAACTAAAATTTTATTTATTTTCTATCAATTTATTGATCTACAAAACATACAAAATCTTTTATTTTCGCATTGAATTGTTCTCCAAATTTGATTAATTTTCGATAAAATTCTTGGTTTATTTGTTTTTTTTTGTAACATCTATCCAGAGACACACTCTTTATTTATAATTTAGTAAAATTTTAATTATTTTATCGA
Source organism: Clivina fossor (assembly GCA_963966155.1). Classification (NCBI taxonomy): domain Eukaryota; kingdom Metazoa; phylum Arthropoda; class Insecta; order Coleoptera; family Carabidae; genus Clivina; species Clivina fossor. The sequence goes on from OZ014567.1 coordinate 2,047,851, forward strand.
TTATTAGCTGTAAAATATATAATATTTTAAATTACAAGATTTAGAATTTATTTTTTTAATCAAAACTTATTTAATATTACTATTGCCATCTACATTATAAAATTTCAACCATTTTCAGAATCAGAATTATTGATTACTATAGTCAGAATAGTTCAGATAATTGATATTAGATGTCCTTACTGTAAAATTTTACTACTAAATCATGAAAAAAAAGAAATTCTAATCATTTATAAATAATATTTTTAATAATTTAATATTTTAGTAATAAATTAGATTAATCAACATGTAAAATGTAAAATTTCAGTTAGGTATATTAAACTTTTTTTGTAATTATTTATAGTGCTATTATCAATATTTTTATAGACAAACTTTAATTATTAAAAAATAAAATATATTTATTACATCAACCTAAATAAAACATATATTATTTGTAATGAATTAGTTCCACATTTTATGTTCAGTTAATTTTAATTTGTATTAAACAATTACTTTATTCATATTCCGATTACCTAAATAAAATAAAAATGAAAAAATAAATAAAGAAAAATGAAACCGATTCATTATCGTGTTGCGCACGCGTGAGTTTTGCCACCAAAATCAAACTGAGCTGGCGTTTAGCAAGTCTCCACACCGTCAGTGCTGCTCTGACAAGTCGCCAAAGAACTGGTCTTTCATAGCAGAAAGCAGAGGAACTTTTACGCGCTCCGTAAATGATATAATATTTCGTAAAACGTGGGAAAGTGTCGGATATTAAAGACTGTTAATTTGATAATTTCGAGGGTAGAATTGTGCGTATTCTTTAGGGTAGTGCGTTTAATTTTTCGTGAATTAAATTTGATAATCGAAGTTAAAGGACCGTGAATTGTTTTTAAGTACAGTTTTGGGTTTTTAAAAGTGGAATTTGCGATTGCAATTAAATATTTGTGGTGAGTTTATTTTTATTAACATATTGTTATTATTAATTTTTATAATTTATGATAATTTTTTGTTAATAATATTACAATATATTGCCGCAAAATTTACGGAAATTTGCGCCAGAATTAATGTCATATTTTTTAAAGAAATATTTATTGATTAATATAAATTTTATAAAATATTATTAATAAATCAGTAAAATAATATATATGAATATTTTTTATGTAATGTCAGTTGCAAAAATCTAGAATTTTTAACGATTTAATTATGGTTAATGGTGCTATAGATTTGCGCATTATATAAACACTGTTAATTTCATTAATTGCATTTTTGTGTCGTACTGCAAAACACAAACGTTTTATAATTTTTTTTAAAATTGTGTGATGGAGAATAAAATTATTTTGGAGCTTTTAGTTTAATGTCAGTCACTGTAGTAACATGGTTTGGAATCTACTATAAATTATGCTTTTGTTTTACAATGCAAGTAATGTTAGTATGATTGTATGACTCAGATTGTATACTTATAGCTTTACGTTTTGATTTAATAAAAATATGTTTAGCATATGAAGTTTATACATGATTTTGAAATGTACTATTAAGTATAAACTGCTATACAGTTTACGCGGTTTAAAATCCACTATAATTTACAGATCCATTGCTTAATAATGTAAATAACTGCAGATTTAATTTAGTTTTAGAAAACAAAACATCGTATTGTAAATAATTCTATTACAACACTAGTGCCGTAATGAAACTTATATATTTTTTTATAATTCAGCTCATTTAGAGTTTAAATATCAGAAAGACTGAGCTTCGCTCGTTTAAGAGGTTCCAAATCCTTTAAATAGTTAATAATTGTTCATTTGATGAGTTCTCTCAAATTGCTATCTCTCACCCAAAAATGGAAATTCACCATATTTTATTAAAATTATTGGAGCTGTTTTCAAGATACAGTTTGCAAATAAATATACAAGAATTTTTCGATTAATAGTATAAAATTCAAATTGAAATAGCCTACATTTGCTTCAGACAAATGTCACATTTAATGAAATATTTAAATTAAATTTTTTTGAATATATTCTTGCTTATTTTGAATGATTGTTTGATATTTTTCCTATCTTGAGTCGAAATGTGAAACTTTAAAAAACTTGCTACTATTTTTATTAATATTTAAATATAACTATGGTTTGATGTTTTGAAATCCACAATAACTTACAGATTCTTTCATTATACAACATCTAATCATAAATATATTTTATTAGAAAGATAATAGAAGAAAGTGTTTGTGACTGTATGGTAGCGAAGTCAGTTTTTTTAAGTCTCTTTAAAATTGTTGTTTAAATTAAGTTATTTTTACTATAATTTTCCAGAAATTTGACAGTACGTTAATTTTATAGTGTCTGAGTTTTTTTTTGAGGCAGTGGTGTTGTGAAAAAGTAAATTAGTGCAGTTTTTTGTAATATTAAACACACAATATCTCTGTGTGCCAAAATAAAAGTCATATTTTACTAAATTTACCTGTTAAAACAAAGTATACTTAAGTGAGTATAGTCGTACAATTAATTATTCGACGATGTCAAAGTGTACAAAGTGTACTAAGGCAGTTGATAGAAGCGGTGACCGACTGTTTTGTACTGGCTCATGCAAGGGAATATATCACCTGTACTGTGTTGATGTCAGCATGGACAAATTTGTTTCAATGCGAGTTGACAAAAGCATCAACGAATGGAAATGTCCAGCCTGCTTTTCATCTACAAACCACACCAATCTGTCAGAAATGAATGGAAAACTAGATTTGATATTAGAAAGCTTAGTTACTGTTAATACCACTCTAGCTATGTTGACAAAAGAAAATAATGATTTGAAATCAAAGATACAAACATTAGAAACTAAATACGATATACTTGAGTCTAATATGCAAGATATATCAACTAATAATAAACAGCCCGATTTTGATACAGTGTCAATTGAAAATATTGTTCAAGAAATGTCGGATAGAGAGAAAAGAAAATATAATATTATTATTTTTGGTGTACCAGAAGAAGCTACAACCAAAGACATAAAACATATTGAAAGTCAAAAGATTACAAATCTGTTAAATATTCTTGATCCCCAACTATCTGAGATAAATTTCAAATTTTTTCGATTAGGTCAGCTACAAAACGGAAAAGTTCGCCCGATAAAACTTCAGTTTGACTCTGTGGATAATGTGAACATAATTTTCAAGAATTTGAAAAAATTATCAAATTGTGACAATTACAAAAATATAAGATTTACGTCGGACAAAACTCCACAACAAATCAAATATTTTAAACAGCTTAAACAAAAATTAGATAGTAGGATTCTGCAAGGGGAAACAAACATAAAAATAAAATACTTTAATGGTACTCCAAAAATTGTGAAAGTTGATTTAAACTAGAAATGCCCAGCAACAGTGATCATTTAAAAAAAATTTAGTTGTTACTATCAGAATGTTAGGGGAGTAAACTCGAAATTAGATGATATTTTTTGTGCAACAGCTGACGTAGACTACGATGTTATCTGTTTCTCAGAAACATGGTTAAAAAATGATGTTTCAAGTTCGGAATTGTTTATTGACAATTATAGTGTTTACCGGTGCGATCGTAACATTGAAGCAACTGGTTTAACTACGGGAGGTGGAGTGTTAATTGCGGTGGCAAATCATATACCTTCTACAAAATTAGACTTGTTTAATATCAATACAGCGTCCAATCACGTTGTAGACGTAGTGGGTGTAAAATTACGTTTAACCAATAAAAACTTTTATTTATTAGTGATATATATACCACCATCAACTAGCACTGCTATAATAGAAACTACAATGGAAGAAATATGTAAATTAAGTGAGTTATATGAAAATGATGTGGTTATTTTAGGAGATTTTAACATTAATTCATATATGGATCCTAATTTTAATGATAGCAAATCTATTATTTTATCTAATTTTAGCGAATTCTTAAATTTAAAACAATTTAATTACACTTTAAATGCAAATAATAGAATACTCGATTTAGTATTTTCTAATATTAGTTGTACTATTATTGCACCAGCAATACATATTTCCAAAATCGATTCACATCATCCGCCACTTGATATCACCTTCCAATGTAGTTCTCCCGTGCAAAATTCTTTTCCATCGCAAGTCTCATATAGAAAATATAATTTTAAACAAGCAAATTATCCTGCATTATATAATGCTATTTCTTTATTAAATTGGGACTCATTATATGTTGAAACTAGTGTTGATGCAGCCTGTGACAAATTTTACAAAATTATTTATCATTGCTTTGATTTGCATGTCCCTATATTTAAAAATCAAGCAAAGCATAGAAATTTTCCACCATGGTTCACAAGCGAAATAAAATCTGACTTGCGAAGAAAAGAACTAGCTCGGGATAAATTTAGAAAAACTAAAAACAATACATATCTACAAAAATATCAAACTTTACGGTCTAATACTAAAAATAAAATAAAAATCGCCTATAAAAACTATTTAATTAATATTGAGACAAAAATAAATGATAATTCGAAATTATTCTGGTCATTTATTCAATCAAAAAAAGGTGGTTCTCGTGTCCCAGACACAATGAAATATAATAATGTTCAATTAAGTAATCCACAAAATATAATAAATAGTTTTGCAGAATATTTTAAAAGTGTATATAAAACACCTACTGATAATCAATACAACAATTTTGATTATCAGTATAATTTTAATAATACAATTAACATCTCAGAAATTACTGACACTGACATACTCAATGCTACTAAAAAACTAAATAATAAACTTACAGCGGGTATAGATCAAATACCAGCTTTTGTCATAAAAGACTGTATTTATTATTTATGTAAACCTGTAAGATTTGTTTTTAATTTAATTATTAAACAACAAAAATTTCCGGATATGTGGAAAATAGCTCGTGTCAGTCCAGTGTTCAAATCTGGTGATGTTCACAATATATGTAATTATAGAGCGATTTCTATTTTAAACAATTTGTCTAAGGTTTTCGAAATAATACTGTGCAATATCATATTCAACGCCACTAAACAAAACTTATCTGAATTTCAACATGGTTTTACAGAAAAACGTTCAACAACTACTAATTTATGTACATTTTCACAGTACGTTGCTGAAGCCTTGGATAACAATTGTCAAGTTGATACCATCTATATGGACTTACAAAAAGCGTTCGATCAGGTTGACTTGCACATTTTGCTAAACAAACTTGGAAATATTGGTCTATCATCATCTTTTGTACGTCTATTAAAATCCTATTTACTTGATAGAACGCAGTTTGTGAGTTTTCGAGGTTTTGAGTCGTCAGCATACATCTGTACATCAGGAGTACCACAAGGAGCTAATTTAGCACCTTTACTATTTTCTATTTTTATTAACGATTTATGTTTCAGCCTAGACATAAATGTTCTTCTGTTTGCTGACGATCTAAAAATATATACGTTGATTGATACCATCGATGATTGTGTAAAATTGCAAACAAACATTAATAAAATTATAAACTGGTGCACTGCAAATAATTTATCTGTCAACATAAATAAATGTAAAGTTGTGACATACACTCGTAAAATGCAACCACTTACGTGCAATTATACAATCAATAACTCTGCGCTAGGCAGAGAAACAGTTATGAAAGATTTGGGTGTTATCTTCGATACACATTTTTCATTCGATCAACATGTCACACAAATTGTAAATTCAGCATACAGAATGCTTGGATATATTGTTAGAAACACTAAGCAGTTTAATTGTAGATCAGTTTTCACTACATTGTTTAACAGTTTTGTAAGGTCAAAATTGGAATATTGCGCTATAGTTTGGTATCCTATATACGCAAAGCAAATAAATGATATCGAAAAGGTACAGCGAAAATTTTTAAAATTTTTAACTTATAAAATAGATGGTAATTATCCTCCTCAAGGAGTAGATTACAATTATTTGTTGGATACGCATACTTATGATTCGCTAGCTTCTCGTCGAATCAATATCTCAATAGCTATACTTTACAAACTGTTAAATAATGAACTTGATTGTGCTAACTTACTTGGTAAGATAAACTTCTGTGTACCACGTTCAACCACCAGATTCCCACAAGCTTTTTACACAAATACTGGCCGAACGAATATGTCGCAAAGAACACCAATATTTATTATGTGTAACAATTACAACAGCATAAACAATAATAATATTGATTTATTTTTCAACTCATTAAATGCTGTTTTAAACAATATTACAGCTTAAATTAGTTTTTTTTTCTCGACTAAAATTTTTGTGTTATTTGTTTTATTGATTAATATTATTATGGTTTTTCTTTTTTGGTTTTTTTTTCTTAGTTTAAATTAAATAGTTTATATTTTATTTTGTATTTTCTTATTCTACCATATATGTTAATAAATGTATTTTTATGTATTGTCCTATTAATGGATCACTCTGTTGGGCAATAAAGATTTATTATTATTATTATTATTATTATTATTATTATTATTATTATTATTATTATTAGACGAATGTATTAAGTATCTATTTTACATAGTATATTTAAAATATGATCTTTATTTAAGGATAAAAAAAATTAACTATTTAGCTTGTTCCCTGTTTTGTCACAATTTTACAAAAAACTCACTGTCAATTATTTCTTGTTTATGTAATGTAGATTGTAAAAATTTATGAAAATCATACATTATCATACATATTACAGAAAAGCAAATAAGGAATTGTTTTCTTTACTTAATTATCTTAATTAATATACATATAATATACATACAGAAGATAAAAATGATATTATATATTACTGATTAGTGTAAATATTATCCAACTGACTATTTTTCTTAATTTTTTTTCAAATGTAATGTAATGAACATGTTATACTCGGTTGGAAACAGAATAAAAAGTACTTCCAAAAATCAATAATAAAAAATATATGTTGTCGATTTTAAAAAAGTCGATGACGTCATAACTTGAAAAACAAATGACATAAGAAACTGAAAATAGGCTGAAATTATTCGCTATACCCTTTCGAGATTTTTTCCAAAAAAATTAATATCAACGGAATTACTAGATTTATTCCTTACTTAATTTCCACACTGTACTTGTTTAAGAAATATTATGTATATCACTAGGTATTTCTGCCTAGTGCATTTTTAGTTTTTAGACAAACATTGAAAAGTCCCATAATCATTATTTTTTGTTGAAGTATATGGGTAAACTCATATATAGACCACTTTAACATTTCTCGGAAAGTTGGCAACACTGTATTTTAATAATATTTATAATTTATGTAAGCACTAGAAGAAACTTTATGGAAAATTTAATCAAAATCGAATAAATAATGTAGCCACAATAAATTTCTAAAAAAATTTGTAATTTTTTTCTCGCTAAGTTGGCAACACTGTATTTTGTTAAAATTGTATAATTTATTTAGGCACTAGGAATATCTTTTATGAAAATTTGATTAAAATCGGTTAAATAAAGTGATCATAATGAATTTTTTAAAATTTTAGTAATTTTTTTTCTTGGAAAGTTGGCATAAAATTATATAATTAATGAAAGCATTAGGGATATTTTTTCAGAAAATTGGATCAAAATCAGATAAGTATTGTAGCCAATATGAATTTTTAAAAAATTTTGTAATTTTTTTCTCGGAAAGTTGGCATTACTGGAAAAAACCAAAACCACGTGACTATCTTGGGTACTAGACAAATTTATCCAGAAAACTTCATTAAAATCGTCTAGGAGGAGTTGCGGCCACAAAATTTTGACTTACGACCGAGCGAGCTGACTACGCGCACCCATACACCCATATAAACTAAGTTCAGATTCGTCATCTGAAGGCTATATGGAGGATTTTTATATTTTTTTTTTCTTTGAAAATGTTACAGACACCGTACCAATCGCTATACCACTTTTTCCTTGCAGTCAAAGTGGTAAAAATGTGATCTTACTGTGGCGAAAGGTAAATAAAATAAAATAATTTTCCTTACACTACAAAATATAAAAACCTTTCAGAAATTATTATAGAAAAAAAAGAAAACAAAAAATACAATATGGTCAGTGCAAATTTAAACTAACAGAATATTAAAAATTTCCAATATCACAAAATTAATTCAAAACCAAATTAGAAGAAGCATATTGTTTTTGTTGAATTAGTTAATAACGCATTAAATATGTTGTCTAGTAATATGGCCATGTTTTGATCGTGAAATTGAAAGGAGAGTAAATGCTGCTGATTGTAAGGTGCTTTGGGTGCTTTGGGAACTTTTGCTAGGAATGGAAATGTTTACAAAGAAGCTCGTTTGAGTATATACAATGCACCAAAACTGCATACGTTGATGTATAGGGTAACGAATGTTCTGGGTTTGGTTGCAAAAGCATAAACGGAAAATGACTGCTGTGGAAATGAGATTTTTACTTGGGGTAGCTGGGTGTAACTGTAGGAAAAATCGGGGCTACGAAATACGATTAGTGTAGGATGAGTGGGAAATTGCAAAGAAAATGTTGTAGCAAAAGTTGGTGTTAGTCAGTTAAGATGGTTCGGACATGTTGAGCGAATGCGTCTAATGAACGTTTGCTGTTAGAAAGATTTATTTGAATGATTTTGATATGGTATACGTTTGCCCAGTGGATCAGTCCGATGAGTAGTTGGAGTGGTATGATTGAAAGAGTGGCTTGCGTGAGCAAAAGTTTCCAAGTAGTATAAATAGAAGTGAGCATGTATGAGAGTGGAATTATGAATGTGGATGAAGCGAAAGTTGCTTGTCCTCTATAGGAATATGTTTGGAAGTGAAGCAATGTTCACAATATGACCGTGGTCCTTTGCGATCATAACGGGTAGGAAAGCTAGAGTTGTCTAGAACGACAAAAAATATACCACAAAAAAAAAAGATTAGAAGTATATGGGTAAACCCATATATAGACCACTTTGACATTATCACATAAATGATAAGAAATAGGAATAAAAACATTTTTCACCGAAAGTTGGCAACAGTGTACTTTGTTGTAATTATCTAATTTATTTGGATATCAAAAGAATCCTTTGTGAAAATTTGAACAAAATCGGTTATACAACATGGGAAAATAAATTTTTAAAAATTTTAGTATTTTTTTTCTCAGAAAGTTGGCAACATTGTATTTTATTAAAATTACGAAATGTATGTGGGCACTAGGTGAATCTTTCCTGAAAATTTGATCAAAATCTGATAAATAATGTAGCAACAATGAATGTTTAAAAACTTTAGTAATTTTTTTTTTGGAAAATTGGCAACACTGTATTATATTAAAATTACGTAATTTATGTGGACACTAGGAAAATCTTTCTTGAAAATTTGATCAAAATCGGATAAATGATGTAGCCGCAATAAATTTTTAAAAACTTAAGTAATTTTTTTCTCGGAAAGTTAGCATTACTGGAAAAAACCAAAACCACATGACCATCTTAGGCACTAGGCAAATTTATCCTGAAAATTTCATTAAAATCGGTTAAACCGACCACTAGGAGTTGCAATCACAAAATTTTGTCTGACGACGCACATCCATACACCCACATAAACTAAGTTGAGATTCGTCATCTAGAGGCTATATGAAGGATTTCTATACAATTTTTTTTTCTTTAATGTTACAGACACCGTACCAAACGTTATACCACTTTTTCCTTGCAGTCAAAGTGGTAATAATAAAAATTTCAATTAATCACTTCTTAAAGAGCATTATATATATTTATACATTTATACAAACACAATCACGTCATTCGTACCAAAAACAATGGGGCACAAACTCTAATTCCACTATCCTCCAGGGTTGGACTGGCCTACCTGTCCACCGGGCTTTCCCCAGGTGAACCGTCATAATTATAAGAGCCGTAACCGAAAATTGTCAAAAAATTAAAACTAATTTCTGAGTTTTACAAAAATTTAAGAACAGATTATTACAAACAAATCGATATGTATTGATGAATACATACATACACAATCACGCCATGTACCCAAATCAGGGTGTGACACAAACTCTTTTCATTATCCCGAAATCAATCGCCTCCAAACATTCCTATCCAAACAAGCAACTTTTGCTTTATCCACATTCATAATTCCTATCATACATGCTCTCTTTTATTCCTACTACTTGGAAACTTTTGCTCCCGCAAGCCATTCTCTTAATCATACCACTCCAACTACTAATCGGACGTCCACTAGCAAACGTATACCATCAAATTCATTCTAAATGCATCTTTTGAACAGCAAACGTTCATTAGACGCATTCGCTCGACATGTCTCCGAACCATATTAACTGACTAACACCAACATTAGCTACAACATTTTTTTTTCAATTTCACACTCATCATACCACTAATCGTATTTCGTACCCGATCTTTCCTATTTACACCACATATACCCCATACGTAAATATCTCATTTCGCGCAGCAGTCATTTTCCGTTTATGCTTTTACAACCAAACTCAACAACATTCACTACCATACATTAACGTAGGCACCAAAACTGCATTGTATATACTCAAACGGGCATCTTTGGAAACATTTACATTCCAAGCAATTATTATTATTATTATTCCCAATTAATTATTTATTTATTTTTACCAGTTTGATTACAAGGAAAAGTGGTATAGCGTTTGGTACGGTGTCTGTAATATTAGCAAATAAACAAAAAATCTGTATAGAAATTCTTCTTCTGTAGCCTCTAGATCAGACGAATCAAGCGAATTAAGTTTATAAGTGGGTGTATGGATGTGCGGAGTCAGTCGAAATTTTGTGATCGCAACTCCTCCTAGACGGGTTTCAACCAATTTTTAACAAAATTTTCAGGATAAATTTGTCTAGTACCCAAGATAGGGTCATGTGGTTTTATTTTTTTCCAGTGATGCCAACTTTCCGAGATAAAAATTACAAAATTTTAAAAATTTATTATGACCACTTTATTTAACCGATTTTAATCAAATTTTAACAAAATACAGTGTTGCCAACTTATCGAGAGAGAAAAAATCACAAATTTTTTTAAAAATTTATTGTGGCTACATTATTTATTCGATTTTGCTGAAATTTTCGTCAAAGTTTCTCCTAGTGCCAGCTCATAAATTATAATATTAGTAAAATACAGTATTGCCAACTTTCCGAGAAATGTCAAAATAGTCTAAATATGGGTTTACCCATATATTTCTAATCTTGTTTTATATATTTTTTAGTCAACATTTTAAAATTGTGGTATATTTAAAAAAAAATTAATGTAAATTTACATATCATATTAATGTGATTTTAATATTAAATATGTAATATTACGTAAATAATTACAGTAAAAATGAGAAAATATTACTATTTTACCGTAAAAAATCATGGAAAAATTACATAAATTAAAATTAAGTATTTTTATAGTGAATATTAAAAATTTGATTTTACCACTTTGACTGCAAGGAAAAAGTGGTATAGCGTGCGCGTACGGTGTCTGTAACATTAACAAAAAAAACAAAAAAATTGTATAGAAATCCTTCATATAGCCTCTAGATGACGAATCTGAACTTAGTTTATGTGGGGTGTATGGATGTATGTCATCAACTCGCTCGCTCGCTCGCTCGGTCGGTTGTAAGTCAAAATTTTATGGCCGCAACTCCTCCTAGACGGTTCAACCGATTTTAATGAAATTTTCAGGATAAATTTATTTAGTGCCCAAGATGGTCATGTGGTTTTGTTTTTTTCCAGTGATGCCAACTTTCCGAGAAAAAAATTAATAAAATTTTTAAAAATTTATTACGGCTATGTTGTTTAACCAATTTAAATCAAATTTTTACTAAAGATTCTCCTGGTGCCCGCATAAATTATGTAATTTTAACAAAATAGAGTGTTGCCAACTTATAAAGAAAAAAATAAAGAAAATTTAAAAAATTTGTTGTGGCTACATTATTTATCTAATTTTGATCAAATTTTCAGAAAAATCTCTCCTAATGCCCACATAAATTTTATTAAAATACGATGTTGCCAACTTTCCGAAAAAATAATAATTTTTCAAAAATTTGTTATGCCCGCAATATTTATCCGATTTTAATGAAATTTTTACAGAAGATACCCTTAGCGCCTATAATATTATATATTAGCAAAATACAATGTTGCCAACTTTCGGTAAATTTTTTTATTATTCCTATTAATATAATATAATACAGTGTTGCCAACTTTCCGACAAAAAAAATACAAAATTTTTTAATAATTTATTATAGCCATGTTATTTAACCGATTTTACTCAAATTATCACAAAAGATTTTCCTAGTATCCATAGAAATTATATAATTTTATCAAAATACAGTGTTGCCAACTTTCCGAGAAAAAATTACAAAATTTTTAATAATTCATTATGACCATGTTATATTATGTTATGTGTCTACATAAATTATGTAATTTTAACAAAATACAATGTTGCCAATTTGCCGACAAAAAATTACTAAATTTTTAAAAATTCATTATGACCACTTTATTTAACCGATTTTATTCAAATTTTCACAAAAGATTCTCTTAGCGCTTACATGAACTATATAATTTTAGTAAAATACAGTGTTGCCACTTTTCCGAGCATCTATTTCCTATTTCTCAGCATTTATGTGATAATGTCAAAATGGTTTATATATGGGTTTATCCATATACTTTTAATCTTGTTTTTATTAGTTATATATTTGGGCATTTATTTTTCTCTACACTATAAAAAATATAGGTAATTTTACTAGAAAAAAAAATGTCTTGTCATATTGTGTAATTTTACATAAAATGTAATTTTACAGAAGTTGTAAAATTACTGAATATTATCTGTAATATTACAACATATATAAAAATTAAATTAATTTTACATCATTTTTACCACATTGACTGCAAGGAAAAGTCTTATAGTGTTTGGTATGTTTGGTGTGGTGTCAAAATCAAATAAAAATTTGTATAGAAATTTTTCATGTAGTCCCTAGATGACGAATCTAAACTTAGTTTATGATTTTTACCGCATTGACTGCAAGGAAAAGTGTTATAGCGTTTGGTATGTTTGTATGGTACCAAAAACAAATAAAAATTTGTATAGAAATTCTTCATATAGTCCCTAGATGACGAATCTGAACTTAGTTTATGATTTTTAACACATTGACTGCAAGGAAAAGTGTTATAGCGTTTGGTATGTTTGGTGTGGTGTCAAAACAAACAAAGATTTGTATAGAAATTCTTCAGATGGTCCCTAGATGACGAATCTGAACTTAGTTTACGATTTTTACCACATTGATTGCAAGGAAAAATGTTATAGCGTTTGGTATGTTTGGTATGGTGTCAAAAACAAACAAAGATTTGTATAGAAATTTTTCATATAGTCCCTAGATGACGAATCTGAACTCAGTTTATGATTTTACCACATTGACTGCAAGGAAAAGTGTTATAGCGTTTAGGATGTTTGGTATGGTATACGTCATTATGTGAAAATTATTACATAATATAATTTAAAACATCTTTGTTTCCTATGATTTATATTGTAAAATTAGCAAAAAAAAATTTTTTTTAGCAGTGTACTTTTTATAAACACATGTGTCTTGACTTAATTAACTCACTAAAATAAATTTCTCTTCCGTTAGGAATTCGTAACAAAGGACTCATTATCCTTGTGGTGATAGTAGGCGTCCTGGCCGTATCGGCTAGTGGCGATAATGGCGGACAATTATCCGAGAAAAACTAATGGGTTCCAAACCGCCTGCAGTTACATTGGAGGATTTTCTCGAGAATCTTAGAGAATCTTGTAATTTTATTAATTAATAATTGAAAACGTTGACTTGATGACTGAATGTAATGTATATATTGATGGTGCACGTTTAGAGCAGGTAGATGAATTTGTGTATTTGGGTAGTTTGCTGTCTAGAGATGGCCGTTTTGATCGTGAAATTGAAAGGAGAGTAAATGCTGCTGTTGTAAGGTGCTTTGGGTGCTTTCGGGGTACTTTTGCTAAGAATATAAATGTTTCCAAAGAAGCCCGTTTGACTATATACAATGCAGTTTTGGTGCCTACGGTGATGTATGGTAGTGAATGTTGTTGAGTTTGGTTGTAAAAGCATAAACGGAAAATGACTGCTGTGCGAAATGAGATATTTACGTATGGGGTATGATGAGTGTGAAATTGAAAAAAATGTTGTAGCAAAAGTTGGTGTTAGTCAGTTAAGATGGTTCGGAGACATGTTGAGCAAATGTGTCTAATGCGAACGTTTGCTGTTAAAAAGATTTATTTGAATGATTTTGATGGTATACGTTTGCAAGTGGACGTCCGATGAGTAGTTGGAGTGGTGATATGATTGAGAGGGTGGCTTGCGTGAGCGAAAGTTTCCAAGTAGTAGGAATAAAATAGAATGTATGAGAGAAGAATTATGAATGTGGATGAAGCGAAAGTTGCTTGTCTTTGGATATAGGAATGTTTGGAGGCGACTGATTTCTCGGGATGAGTGAAAAAAGTTTGTGCCACACCCTATGGGTACATGGCGTGATTGTGTATGTATGTATGTAATAATTAATTATTAATTAAATATTTAAATTTTACTACCAAAAGTTATTTAAAATTAAATATAAATTTATTTAGTATGTTTTTTTTAACAATGTATGTATAATAATTTTTCTTTTTACCACTTTTAGCTGCAAAGAAAAGTGGTATAGTGTTTGGTTCGGTGTCTGTAACATTAACAAAAAACAAAAAATCTGTATAGATATCCTTCATATAGCCTCTAGATCAGACGAAAAAACCGAACTTGGTTTATAAGTGGGTGTATGGATGTGCGTCGTCAGTTAAAATTTTGTGATCGCAACTCCTCCTAGACGGGGTTTAATCGATTAGAATGAAATTTTCAGGATCAATTTGTCTAGTACCCAAGATGGTTATGTGGTTTTATTTTTTTCCATTAATGCCAACTTTCCGAGAAAAAAATTACAAAATTTTTTAAGAATTTATTATGGCCATGTTATTTAACCGATTTTACTTAAATTTTTACAAAAGATTCTCCTAGTATTCATATAATTTATGTAATTTTAACAAAATACAGTGTTGTCAACTTATCGAGAAAAAATCACAAAATGTTTTAAAAATTCATTGTGGCTGCATTATTTATTCGATTTTGATTAAATTTTCAGAAAAGTTTTACCTATTGTCCACATAAATTATAATATTATTAAAATACACTGTTGCCAACTTTCCGAGAAATGTCTAAGTGGTCTCTATATGGGTTTACCCATATACTACTAATCTTGTTTTTACTTTAATTTCGCTTGGAACATTTGAAGAAAGTGTAGCATACGCCACTCGGAATAGAAAACTCTTTTTGTATTTCGCCTAGATTGACTCTATCTGAATTTAACACAACAAAGATTGTTTTCTACTTTTCGTAACATAATACACAATTAAAATACTTTTTTTGTTTTAGGAAAAATACAAGAATAATAAAAATAATGTAAAAATTTATCAAATTTGATAATATACATACATACATACATACACAATCACGACATGTACCCAAAAGGGCGTGGCACAAACTTTTTTCATCATTCCGAAATCAGTCGCCTCCAAACATTCCTATCCAAACAAGCAACTTTCGCTTTATCTACATTCATAATTCCTCTCATACATGCTCACTTCTATTTCTATTACTTGGAAACTTTCCCTGCACGCAAGCCACTCTCTCAATCATACCACCACTCCAACTACTCATCGGACGTCCACTTGCAAACTTATACCATCAAAATCATTCAAATAAACCTTTTTAACCAGACGTTCATTAGACGCATTTGCTCAACATGTCCGAACCATCTTAACTGACTAACACCAACTTTTGCTACAACATTTCTTTCAATTTTACACTCATCATACACTAGTCTATTTCGTAGCCGATCTCTCCTATTTACACCACATACCCCACGTAAAAATCTCATTTCCACAGCAGTTATTTTCCGTTTATGGTTTCGCAACCAAACCCAACATTCACTACCATACATCAACGTAGGCACCAAAACTGCATTGTATATTTTATTGAAAATTTGAAACAAAACATTAAACACTCTTACTAATTTATCATTCAGTACTAATTTTACAGTACATATTATTAAAATAAAGCTGGTTTAGTTTAAAGTTCTGTATTAATATTTATTTATTATCGACGTTTCGACAAACTAAGCCTCCGTCTTCATTAAGAAAAATAATATATACGTTTGCGTGGACGTCCGATGAGTAGTTGGAGTGGTATGATTGAGAGAGTGGCTTGCGTGCAGCAGCAGTTTCCAAGTAGTAGGAATAAAAGAGCATGTATAAGAGAGGAATTATGAATGTAGATGAATTTGCGAAAGTTGCTTGTGTTGGATAGGAATGTTTGAAGGCGACTGACTTAGGGATGATGAAAAGAGTTTGTGCCACACCCTTATTTGGGTACATGGCGTAATTATGTATCTTCGAATTTTTTTATAATAAAGATTCACTAAGGCATTAAGGTTTAAATAAAATTTAGTAATAATTTATAAAATTTTATGATGTAGTTACTTATTTCGTTAACTAAATTATAATTTCAATTTGAAAGATTTGAGGGCAATAATTAACATACATACATACATAGACAATCACGCCATGTACCCAAATAAAGGTGTGGCACAAACTCTTTTCATCATCTAGAAATTAGTCGCCTCCAAACATTTCTATCCAGCACAAGCAACTTTCGTACTTTCATCCACATTCCAGAATTCCACTCTCATTGCATGCTCTTTTATTCCTACTACTTGGAAACTTTTGTTCACGCAAGCCACTGTCTCAATCATACCACCACTATAACTACTCATCGGACGTCCACTAGCAAACGTATACCATCAAAATCATTCAAATAAATCAACATGTCTCCGAACCATTTTAACTGACTAGCACCAACTTTTCCTACAACATTTTTTTTTTTACTAAATTTTACACTCATCATCCGTTTATGCTATTGTAACCAAACTCAATATTCGTTACCATACATCAACGTAGGCACCAAAACTGCATTGTATATATATATATATATATATATATATATATATATATATATATATATAAGAGTTAGAATATTTATCCCAGACGAGGCAGTTGACAATTTTTAATTTAATTTTCTAATTAAATTCGATGTGTAATTATTCAAACTATTATATATATATATATATATATATATATATATATATATATATATATTTACTAAAACTAAATTGATTAATTATATATTTATTTAATAATCCACTATTACCTTCAAACCTTCCAAACTCAAATTTAACTACTGGTTGACAAGAAAAAAACAAAAAACCAAAAATCAAAACTACAAAATGAACACATAATTTATGTAATTCAATTGTATCTATTTTATATTTTTTATAAAATATGTAACTAAAGATGGCCGTGATTTAGTAGCCGAAACGTACAAATAATAAACATAAATAAATTAATTATATATTTATTAAATAACTCATTATTGTCTTCGAAACTTTCAAATTAATATTTTGTTACCTAGTAACTTGTTTCTATGTTTTGTTTTTTGTATCTTTTGTATCTTTTTCCTGATGAAGACAGACATTGAGTTTTGTCGAAACATTAATACAGAATTTCAATTTAAGCAGTTTTATTTTACTAGAAGAATTTTTATGAAAATTTGATTGAAAACGGTTAAATAATGAATTTTCTAAAACTTTAGTAATTTTTTTCTTGGAAAGTTGGCAACACTGATTAAAATCGAATAAATAATGTAGCCAATATGAATTTTTATAAACTTTAGTAATTTTTACATAACTAACTACATAACTACATGACCATATTGGGCACAAGACAAACCTATTCTAAAAATTTCGTTAACATAATTTTGACTTACAACCGAGCGAGCTGACGACGCACATCCATACACGCACATAAACTAAGTTCAGATTTGTCATCTAGAGGCTATATGAAAGATTTCTATGCAATTTTTTTGTTTTTTGAAAATGTTACAGACAGCGTACCGAACGCTATACCACTATTTCCTTGCAGTCAAAGTGGTAATAAAGCTAAAGTTATCAATCAGTGATCTAAGGTTACTACTGATGATAGAAGCTTAGCTTTCAAAATATGTATTTAATTTTTTTAAATTTAATATTTGTAGTATAAAAGAATTTATTTCAATATATTAATTAGTCTAACAAATTTACTGTGTAAATGTATATTCTCACCTTACTTTTAAATGTGATTTTTGTCAAAATTACTTTTTCATGTTTACTTAAAATTACTTATTAACGTTAGGCAACGCGTGTCACGTGACACGTAACGCAAATACAAAACATGTTGATTTCATATTGAATTTATTCGTTTAAATGACCAGATTTTTGAATATTTTCAATAAAAACCACTGGGGCTAAAATTAGATGAAAAACGAGCATTGTTTCAACCAGACTGGTTAAAACTGCCAAATCTAGCTGTATTCTAAAAAGCACTAATATTTTTTGTAATTTTTAGTTTACGTATATTTGAGTAGGAATTACCACACATAAAAACAAAAACTTCAAGAGATAATTAACATTTTTTTACAAAATTTTAATAAATTATTTACTTATATTCATATTCTCTAATACATTTTATTAGTTGTTGCCAAATACAATTATTTTTTGTCATAACTATTTTAACATATAATATAAAAGTATAAATATAATAGATTTATTCTTAGATGTGTATAAAAATGTTGTTTTAAGTTGGTTCTGTTAGTAAAAGTTTTAATTGCAAATTTCACATTAAAGGTTACTCTCGTGTATGTGTTCGCATGTGACGTTTTAAATGGTGATTTTGACTAAAACTCTGATTACAAATTTCACATTTATAAGGTTTGTCTTTTGTATGTGTACGTATATGTACTTTTAAATTGCTCTTTTGATTAAAACTTTTATTACAAACTTCACATTTATAAGGTTTGTCCTGTGCATGTATACGCATGTGGGTTTTTAAATTGCCCTTATTACTGCATTTTTTATTACAAATTTCACATTTATAAGGTTTGTCCTTTGTATGTGTACGTATATGTACTTTAAAATTGCTGTTATTAGTAGGAGTCTTATTACAAATTTCACATTTATAAGGTTTCTCCTTTGTATGTGTACGTATATGTACTTTTAAATTGCTCTTTTGATTAAAACTTTTATTACAAACTTCACATTTATAAGATTTGTCCCGTGCATGTATACGCATATGGGTTTTTAAATTGCCCTTATGACTGCATTTTTTATTACAAATTTCACATTTATAAGGTCTCTCCTTTGTGTGTGTACGCATATGTACTTTCAAATGTGATTTACTTAGCCAAACTTTTCCACATATTTTACATTGGAACCGTTTTTTTTTCTATGCATGTTTGAGTGTTTGTTTTTAAGTTCGAATCATCCCTGATAGATTCTACACAACTGCGACTGTTCTCAAAAGATGTTCCAGGTTGTAAACAATCGTTACTATTAGCAGTTTGTTTGTTAATTTCAGTATTTTCGACATCAGCCTTAAGTATTGTATTGTCTCGCAAGCGTTCCAATTCTAAATTATATTTCATTTTAATCTTGTTTGCCAATCTACATTCAGCAGCATTAAAACCACAAAATTTAAAACCTTGAATTTCATGCTCTTCACTTTTAATTTCGTGTTCAACATCTACTTCGGTAAAATAATCATTGTTAATATTATTTTCACTGCGATTTTCTTGTTTTATTTCAGTTAGTAATGTGATTACGTCTTCACTCGGACATTCCAATTCTCTTTTTACATTTATATCAAATTCTATATCAATAGTGTCAGCGAAACATTCTTCAATGACTTCTGTCTTGACATTTGGAAGATAATGGTTAATATCCGTTTCTTCTACTTTACCATCATCTTCAAAATTTACGTGAGTTGATTCGGAACAACCAACAATATTTTCTTGTTCCATAATAACCTCTTCTTCCTCATAATTCGCAAATGTATTATGGAATTCTTCATCAGTTTGTTCAATATTCATATCATTCATATAGTTGGTTGCATTATTTTGTTCCAATTTTATTGCATTTATTACAATTTCATAATTTTCACTTTGTTCTGCATATAGTCCATTTTTTAATTGCTCCAAATACTTTTCTAGAATTTCTTGCGAACGAAAACAGTTCTGGAGAAATTTGTAACTTTGATGTAACTGAGCAATGCATGTTTCGCATATGCCATTTGGTAAATTATTATTTACTTTTAGCTAAAAACACATAAATTTAATATAAAATATTAGATACTGAAATATAAATACTTACAAGTCGTGGTGCAATTCGATTTAATTTGTCCAACATAATAATGTTATCTGAATCGAAATTGTTCAGAGTTGATGCAACATCTTTGTCATTAATACACAAACGACAAAGCTTTGTTAACATAAACATCTTTATCTATTTATATTTAATAATATTTCCAATAGTTTATATATTTTAATATAATAATATTAATTACAGAAATAACCTATACACGAGTTAACGAATATATTATTTGACAAGTTAAATCACAGTAGCCTAGCGCTTCTAGCGGCAAAA
This sequence comes from Clivina fossor, assembly GCA_963966155.1. Classification (NCBI taxonomy): domain Eukaryota; kingdom Metazoa; phylum Arthropoda; class Insecta; order Coleoptera; family Carabidae; genus Clivina; species Clivina fossor. The sequence goes on from OZ014567.1 coordinate 2,068,355, forward strand.
TTACCAACTACCATATACAGTGGCGTACTTGTAATTTTTGGTTGGTGAATTTAATTTAAGTAATTTAAGTATATATTTGTACTTTTATTATAATTATTAATTAATTAATAACACAAAAAGTGGTGACCGCGACTTTTGGTCAGAGGACTTTAACATTTAAGACCACTATTTTTAAAATATTGAAAATACAATTAAGACAATTTCAATAAAATGATTTTTACTTATTATCACGTTGACTGAAAGGTAAAGGTGTATAGTGTTTGATACGGTGCCTGTAACATTTTCGAAAATTAAACAGAAAAATACAGAAATCCTTCAAACAGCCTCTAGATATGATGAATTTGAACTTAATTTATGAAAGTGTATACGTTTGAGTCGCCATACAGATTTATAACACCATAGAGAAAAATGTGGGGCAATAACAGCTACTCCATACACTCCTCACTATTATATCTATTGCATACACTCCACGTTTTTCTGAATGGGGGGAGGAGGGGGCTAGGAGAAATTATTTTATATTTTTTAGTTTTCGTGTTAAAAACGTGATATATTAAAAATTCTTTTTTTCTTATTTAATTAATTATTTTTTGCTTTTTAGTTTAATATAACTTTAACTTTAACCTAATTAATTATAATTTAATAATTATAATTATATAATAATAATTAAGTTAATTAATTAACTTTAATTTAATATATCTAATATTATTAATTAATGAGTTAATTGATTAATTGATTAGTTAATATTGCATTGTCATCCAGTTCTGAGCTATGTTTCTAAGTTTCAAGTTTTTTTAGATTATCGGGAAGTTAGTTTAAAATCGATTGCAAAATTTGTACCGAACAGACAAACAAAAAAACAGACAAGAAAAAAAACGAGTTAATAAAAACGCGTTAAAAATACGGTAAACGCAGTTGTGTCATAAAGCCGGAATAGTTCAGAACATCGTTCTGTTATTTTTTTTTAAATAAAAATTGCAAATTCTTATTGTTTATATAATAAATATAATATTTAAAATATCTGATAAGTTAGTGTTGTTGCTAGAATTTTGTTTTGTATAGTCCTAGTAAAAATTTGGTGTAAAACTCGCACAGAATGTATATTTTTTACTCGTTTGAATTGCAGCTCGTTTGAATTCATATTATTACTATTATAACATAATAAAATGCTATAGCATTATATGCAAATTTTGATACGTTTGAAAAGAAAATATTAATTATTTATTGTAGATAAAAGTAAATATGTTACGCCACTGCTAGGGTTTAGTTCAGCAGTTTTTGTGTAGAGTGCGGAAATGTAGTTGATTGTAGTTGGTGAAGGAGTCAGTTTTGTTTAAATTTTCTTTGTTGGAAATTAGCATCATTCTGTGATCATTCTACAATTACTATTACAGGTATCTTATTATAATAAGTAGAGAAATATCTCTTAGAATATATATTACTTATTCTATGCAGATAATGAGAAGAAGAAAGTGGAAAAATGCATATGGCATAGTGATATAATATTAATTGGGAAAATATATTAATTTTTTTAATCTTTAAAAAGTGCATAAATATTGTTCAGTTTTGCTGGCAAATTAAAGAAATAAATTGTCATTGCTAATTTAAAACAAATTTCAATTTTCGTTTTTCTAATAGTTATATAATTATTGTATTCGCTGATGCAAATGTAATGAACGGTACCTTTCTGAATGTTATTAGAGAAAATGGCGGAGAAAAGTGTATTTCAAGCACCCAAAAAGAAATCTAATACGACTGTTAAAACTTCGAATTCTAATAAACCAACCAAGTCTTTGTCAAATTCGCAATATGAAGAATCACCCGTTGTATCGTCAACAACAGATGTTAGTAAATCTGAAGAAGAGAAAAAGGAGAATAAAAGATCTAGTAACCAAAGATGTCATGATGAATCCGGTTCGACTGCATGCACAGACGATTTCTCTAATCTCTTGTTTAGTTCTACACCAGATCAACCTGGAGCATTGGAGGATGTTCCAAAGCAGACGCAAACGTCAAAACGTGAACCTATGGTTAGTGATGCTTTGAAAATATTGGAACTATCGTTTAACGAAACACAATTGAGTCAACCTGCCAAAACTCTATCGCATCGGGATAAATTACAATGGCTTCAGGATCGACGAGGTGGAGGATTGTATGTGCAGTGTGACGATTGCAATCGATGGCGTTATTTAAAGGACACAGATGATCCGGTTGACTTACCAAAAAAATGGTACTGTCACATGAATCCAGGTAATATATTTGCGTGAGCAAATTTCCTTAGACTAGGATTTCTTTAGTTATTGCACACAATAATAATAATATAATTGATAAACTAATCAACTAACTCGACATACGTTTAGCATGGTTATTTTGATCTATTCATTCAAAATTAATTTATTTTTATTATTTGCAAATTATTTTAATTTTATATAAGCATCAAGAAGACAAATTCTCTTGTTATCAAAATAGTTGAATAAAAACTGCGTATTTCTATTTTAGATGCTGTTTTATTTATGAAAACATTCGCTTCCACAAAACTATGCTCTTTCTACACTAATTTTACTACAACAAAAACTCATTTAAACTTGATTTATGTGAAAAAAATAAATAATACAATATACATATATATATATATATATATATATATATATATATATATATATATATAATATTCATGTTTAAAACTAAATAATTTTCTAAATAATTTAATTCGAATAATTTGTTTTTGTATTTTTAATACGATGATATTTGTCATACAAATATAAAATTTCCCTGTTTTTTTTTAATTTGTTGTAATTTTGCGACAGATGTATTGCAACATAATGGCTCGTATTCTCAGCTCATTTATAAAAGTGATTTTTGCCAAAAGTGCTTGTGACATTTACTTAAAATCATTTATTAAGCACTTTATAATAGTTTATTTAAATTTTCTAATACCAACTATAATAAAAATGATCAAAAATAGAAAAACTATTCATATTTGATCAAAAACTGAAGCAAAAAGTTATTTTGAAATTAATGATAAAAGCACTATTTCACGAAAAAGTGAGGTGAGAATACGGGCCATTGTTTTTGATTGAAGATATGTTTTCGCCTAGTTTTCATAATTTTTTTTTTATTATGTTCGGAAAGATCAATTTTAAACGAATTGATACAGTTCAAAACGGATCTAATCGGATGAAATTGAAATTGGTATTTGGAACGGTTCTAGTGTTGTTTGTAGTAATATTAGATGGTTTGTTTGATTTATTTTATACCATTGCGTTTAACTTTGTAATAACGTAGCGAGTTAATACTGCTATCTCGGATGTATTGAAATTATTACCAAGTGTATTTGATTCAATAATTTCCACGAAACTATAAATTTATATCTAGGTAGAAGCTGCTGTGGATTTTTTTGTCGCTGCGTTATTACAGTAAAAATTTGCCATAACACAATAATATCTCTAGTTAATTTTTTAAAGAATGTTGTGTAAAGAACACAGACAAAAGAACACGTTTAACTTTATTCTCTGATTGATTAAAAAAGAAATTCTTTTCATCTCTCTCGCGTTTGATAACAAGCTTTGAAACAAAATTTATAATATTTTAGTAAAATATAAATATATTTATTTATTCAGCAACTACTATACAGGGCGATTCAGAAACAAACGGCATCCTGTATATGGCGTGTTTCTTTCACCAAATTATGAAGAAAAGTTTCTATAAACAGGGGGGTCTTTAAATACAGCGTTACCAAGATACAGGGTGTTGAAAAATTGAATTTTCCTAACTATTTTATTTTAGAATGTGGTATTCTAGTAACAAATAAAAAGTATAATTAGGACCCCTGTTTATAGAAACTTTTTTCCTTATTTTGCTGAGAGTAGCACGTCATATACAGGATGCCGTTTGTTTCTGAATCAACCTGTATATGTACGTATGAGAGGCTGTAATTTTTGAGTGATTATTTGAAGTTACTATATTTGACACTGACTTTTCCTAACTACGAAATGAATAAAATGTGAAATGTTTCTTTTGATTTGTATAGATAAAGAAGCGAATAAATGTGAAATCAGTGAAGAACGTCTATCACTATTTGTCGAACATGATTTAATCCACAATAAGTATACAGCTGGAACAATTGTGTGGGCAAAATTAGATAGCTATCCCTGGTGGCCAGCAATGGTGGATGACGATCCCGATACGGAACAATATTATTGGCTCAACGAGTTCAGTGACTTTCCTGTAAGCCTTATTTATACTAGTTCTGGTACTTATTAGGTTCATACAGAAATCCGAAATGTTTTTCATTTCTAACACAACGATAAAAACGAATTAATCTAATATTTCATTATGTGTATTTTTATAGACACCTTTGTCTACATTTATATATTTATATTTTTAGAGTACTTTCAGGAAATATTTACATCATATATATTTTACGCGCTTGACGTCTTATATATTTATCGTTACGAGGGTTGCCTTTTATATTTCGGAATTAGAGAAAAAAAATTAATAGAAATCCTTCATATAGCCTCTAGATCAGACGAATCCGAACTTAGTAATTTTGTGATCGCAACTCCTCCTAGACGGTTCAATCGATTTTAATGAAATTTTCAGGATAAATTTGTCTAGTGATGCCTATTTTCCGAGAAACAAATTACTAACCTTTTTAAAAATTTATTATGACCACTTTATTTAACCGATTTTACTCAAATTTTCCCAAAAAATTTTCCTAGTTCCTAAATAAATTATGCAATTTTAATAAAATACAGTGTTGCCAACTTATCGAGAAAAAAATCACAAATTTTTTTAAAAATTTATTGTGGTTACATTATTTATTCGATTTTGATCAAATTTTCAGAAAAGTTTTTTTAATGCCTAAATAAATTATGCAATTTTAACAAAATTCAGTGATGCCAACTTATCGAGAAAAAAATCACAAAATTTTTTAAAAATTTATTGTAGCTACATTATTTATTCGATTTTGATCAAATTTTCAGAAAAGTTTCTACTAATGCCCACATAAATTATAATTTTAATAAAAATGATTGTGTTACCAACTTTCCGAGAAATGTCAAAGTGGTCTGTATATGGGTTTACCCATATACTTCTAATCTTGTTTTTCTAAAAATAAATAATATTTCCAAGATTATATTCGATAAAATTTACTTCTCTATTATAAATTATTAAGATTATTTTTTAAAATTTTATCTTATAATTAGGAGCACTCCGAATACATAAAATATATTAATAAAACATTTTTGTTTTATCCAGACATATTATCACGTATCGATTTTTGAAATCGTTTAAACATAATCGTCATTACGATGCAAAGCAGAAAATTGCCAAAACATATGTAAAAAGAATGGCAGTGGCAATGAAACAAGCTCAAGACGCAATAACATTAAATGTAAAAGGTAGACTGAAGAAATACAGTTTCCTGACGCGTTGGACTGGTCCAATTGTTACACCGCCTTCAAGTGATTGTGAAGAAGAACTCGAAAATCCAATTCAGAGAAAGAAGAAATACGCAAAGCGAGTTAAGAAAACACAGATTCAAATGGAAGATTTAACTGAAAAAGAGAATGGTAAGCTAGATTTAGAAAGACAATAAAACAAAAAGCGACCAATGTAATCTAATGATGATTTTGCGATTCCAGATTCCGATAGTGGAAAAGAGTTTCAGAAAATAATAAAAAATCTAAAAAACGTATTAGAAACATTAATGAAGAAAATTCTGAAGAAAAGGAAATGAATCATAAGAAAAAATCTACTACTAACAACAATGAAAACATTGAAAACCTTTGCCAAAGAAATTCTATCGATAAATGTGATAAATAATTTATTAAATTATTATTTGCTTTTATTATTATTAAATTATTATTTGCTTTCAAAGATAATTAAAAATAATAATTTGTTTTTTGTTTAACTTTTTTACGGGTACTAATTATTTTTTTTATGTGCCCTAATTTTTTAATATGTACCCTAATTTTTTAATATGTTGTTTAATTAAGTTGTTTATTTTTTTTCAAGAACATTAAAATGTTCCAAAAGAATGAACTTAATGTAGCAAGTTTAAATTCTTATACTAATTCAAAAAAAATAAAATTTTAATTTTACTAGTAGTTCATTTGCTTTCAAAGACAATTAAAAATAATAATTTGTTTTAGCGTTTTTAACTTTACGGGTACTTTAATTATTTATTTATGTACCCTAATTTTTTAGTATGTTGCTTAATTAATAAGTTGTTAATTTTTTCTTTAGTTAAATATTTGTTATATGGTAATAAAACATTCTTTCAAAATGTTTTGATTCCTTATTACCACTTCATTTTTAAATGTGAGTTTTTGCAATAATATTTACCTTAAAATAAATTTGCAGAATTTATACTTAACATAAACTTTCAATTTGAAATTATTGCTGATACTTTTTTTTTTACTAAGTTGTGAAATAAATATTTATTCTGTTAGCAGGTTGTGAAATAAATATGACAAAATGTAATAAGTTAGTTTTTCTTTAATGTAAAAGCATTGAAATATAGGATATAAGAAATAATATAATTATTATGTACAACACATAATTTTTTTTGTAATAAACTAAGTTATTTATGTTAACGGAGAAACATTTTAAACCTACGAGTTTGTTTAATGAACCGAAAATTGTAAATACTGTAATATACATATTATAAATAAATCAAATATGACATTGTTTTTCTATAATCTTTCAATATTTCGCCCTTAAAATAGTAAATTTTACTTAGTGCACCGAATTCATTTAAACAAACAAGAAACTTCATTCGAATTATATTCTCTGCAAAACATGGGAATTAGGTAATCAAAAGAGAATTGTAAAAAAATATATTTGTAAGGCCCATTAATAGCATATAACTGGCTAGAAGCTAAAACAAAGTAATAAATCTAGTATTTAATACTGTCTTAACCGGGCTTTACACGATCATTCGGAATGACATTCACACCGAAGATTGAGATTCTGATTGAAGATGTAAGGTTAAGACTGATGGATTAACAGATTTCCAAATATTTTGAAATCTGAGCTTCAATTAGGGAAAGTGGAGGGGAGACTGACAGTCTCAATGCTTCTCCCAGTCACAAGGAATCTTAAAGTAAACACTAATCTCTCTCTCACGGACTGATATTGAGATTATGATGATGATCAACGTATTAAAAGTCACACTTGAATTTGTATGATCAAAGTTATACAAGGTGATTTATGACGTTGGAGAAAAACTACACCGGATGATTCCTATCAGTGATCTAAATAAAAACTTCAAATAAACATATGTCCGAAAATGCTTTCTAATGGAACTGTAGCCGTTAGAAGTTTATTACATGTAACATCAATCGCGTTAGCCTTATTTATTATATCAGAAAAAAAAAAAACAAAAACAATAATTAAGGTACTAATTTAAAGTATTAACGTCTGGGATTAAACTCAAAGTAAGTGATTCGGTGGCTGTCTGCCTGGAAATCGGCTTTTGATGCTTGTAATGCATTTTCATCACTAAATCCATAAATAAAAATTATATCAGCATAACATGTACTGTGAACTCATCCATAATTAATTTAATGTTGATGTCAGAGAAAATTATTGTGACAGATAGATTTTTTTCCTGTTAAATTTTAAATAGTTTTATTTAAATCTGTGGTAGTATTAATTCCATTCATAAATGTCACTACAATAGTAGGTTTCGTGAAAAAAAAAAATAGAAATAAATATAATTTATTAAAATACTATTCAATCTTGTGAAGAAGGCCTTGATAAACAAAACAAAAATGGCGTCCTTATTGAAGTTATCAAAATGTGTAGCACAATTATCGAATAAAAATAACATTTTGCAGCTATCTAAACGATGTTGGGCAACTGCTGTTGCGACAAAAACATTGTTGAATGTGCCACCTACAAAGTGCACCATTTTACAATCCGGTATTCGCGTCGCATCTGAAGATTCCGGTTTACCAACTGCGACAGTTGGTATTTGGATCGATGCTGGCAGTAGATATGAAAATTCGGATAGCAATGGTGTTGCTCACTTTCTGGAATGTATGGCATTTAAAGGAACCGATGAACGATCTCACTGTCAACTTGAAGTTGAAATTGAAGAGATGGGCGCCCAGTTGAATGCATACACAAGTCGCGAACAAATTGTCTACTATATCAAATGTTTGGCAAATGATGTGCCAAATGCTATTGAAATTCTCTCCGATATTGTTCAAAATGTTGCATTAGGATCAGCTGAAATCGAACGCGAACGTGGTGTTATTTTACAAGAAATACAAGAAGTGGAAACTAATTTACAGGAGGTTGTATTTGATCTCTTACACGCAACAGCCTATCAAGGAACAACTTTAGCTAATTCTATCTTTGGCCCTACCGAAAATATCGAAAGCAATCACCGGTAATGATTTACGTCGGTACTTAACCACTCATTACAAAGCGAGCCGAGTTGTAGTTGCTGGAGCCGATGGTGTGGATCGCGCTGATCTGGTTAAACTTACCGAAGACCATTTTGGTAATTTGGAAAATCAATATGCTGACAAAATACCCATGCTGGAGCCGTGTCGATTCACTGACAGCGAAATTAAAGTTCGCGATGATACACTCCCACTGGCTCATATTGCTGTTGCTGTGGAAAGCGCTAGTTGGGCGGACCCAGATGCGTTGACACTTATGGTAGCCAACACTGTTTTGGGAGCGTGGGATCGCAGTCAGGGCAATGCCAAACAGAATGCTACCTACTTGGCACGCAAATCGGCTGAGGACAATTTGTGTCACAACTACCAATCGTTTAATATTTCCTACAAAGATACAGGACTTTGGGGCGTTTACTTCGTATCCGATCCATTAAAAATTGAGGAAATGCTTTTCAATATTCAATCGGAATTGATGAGATTGTGCACCATGGTTACTGATACTGAAGTGGAACGCGCCAAGGCATTATTTGCGACTAATACCTGGTTACAGTTGGAGAGAACTGCGGCCGCCAAATTTGATAAACGATTCTTCCCCATAGAGTTTCTTAAATATGTTTTAATAAGTTTTAATTTTAAAAATGTTCTTTCAGCGCTAGAAGTTGATACGGGGAATGTTAAAAACAAAATAAGAGCGGTACAAAGTTCCGGAAATGCCGAACTAAGAATAGAATAATCTGTAAATATTAATTCTCCTAATTCAAATACCGAATTAATATTTTCTAACTGTTTTTTAAAGGTTTTCCTAAAAGATAATATCTGTGCCTTAAAATCTGCGGTTAAATCGTCAGTATATTTGACTAGTAAAGGTTGGCATAAATCAATTATTTCATCATCAGATAATTGTTTTAAATTTTCTTGGAAAATTATTCCAAATAATTTATTTATTTCCGTAAAACTTGAAAATCTATCTTTTAATTGTGCAATTATAATATCTAACGTAGCGTTAAAAACGTTTACCCTAAAATTATCTTCTGAACTGTTAAATCGAAAATTTTCACATCTTTCTTGTTTATGGTTAAGCCAACTTTATTAGGTACATACATATATATTTCTTTCTATTTCGGAAGTCTCAAGGTGACTTAATCCCGTTAATATATAATTAAGATTAAAGACTGTTGTATTATAAATATAAGGTTAAAAAAAATTAAATAAATCTTGTTAAAAAAGCATAGTTTATTAAATCATAATTTTCTTACACAATAATAAAATTATGTAATACGATAGTCAGTACAATGTAAGATAAAGAGCAATTTTTTCAAAAACAATATGCACATACAGACATATGTGTTTTGTTTAACAGCACATATTTATTGTTTCCTTTTCAATACTACATGAAATATAATTATATATAAATTAATAAATTATTTTATTAATATCAGTAATTTATGTTGATTTTGAATGTGTAAGTTTTTGTTAGTTTCGTGTTGATCGGTGTGATAAAAATGATTGTAGAATGACTTTTTGGATCGGAAGACGACTAAATGAACACTTGTTCACTCGCTAAACGATCCGCAAACGGTTTCACAATTTCTCTAGTTGCGAAATAAAATATTAAACCGAACTTATCGGAAATTGGTAGTGCTGGCAGAGCTTTCTTAAATATTGCTTACAATAGCAATGTAAGTGATAAACCCTAAACAAACAAACAAAAATAATAATTTCTCATAGATTTTTAGGCATTTTGATCAGTAGAAAGTAGTAAATATTGTAGCCAATTTAATGTAACTGCTGTAAAACTTATTAGGTTGGTGCAAAATTATCAGGCGTTTTTCTAGACGGGTTATTTGTTAATAAAAATTGCTGTTTTGTTCACTTTTTTTTTAATAAATTTTCCCGTAGAATCGACCGTCTTCTAAGCAAATGGGAAGCAGTTATTGAAATAGATGGTAACTACGCTCCGGAATAATTACTTAAAAAGTTATTGTTGAATTTTAATGTTTCTTTTCTTTTTCATAATAAATATAGTTTTTAAAAATCTGATAATTATGCACCAACCCCTTTATATTTGAAGCTTTTTTCCCTAAAATAATTAAGGAAGCTTGAAATTATCAAAGTATAATTTTACATGTTAAAGTATTACGACCGACAGTTACGAGTAATAGAATAAAAATATGTTTTACTTACAATTAAGATTGCAACAAAACATGCTAAAGTTGTATTCCAATCACCATATGAAGAAGCTTTACCAACTAAAACACTGTAAAAAATAAAGTCTCCTAGACCTAATTTGACTCCACCTGAAATTTATAAGTAAAAAAAAAATATTTAAATTGTAAATATGTTAAATTGAATTTTCGCAAGACGAAATTACTTCTTGCTGAAACTCCATAAGACACATTCAGACTATACTCTACTTATCATAAAAATTAGTGTTATGTTTTAGCGCAGAACTTGTGAACCAAACTACATAACCCAATTTTAATTTTATTAGTTATTAGTTTGATTACAGTCAAAAATTGCGCATAACTTAAATTTTTATTTTGATTTCGCAAGCTAGTAGATGCCAGCTCAATTCCGAATCAATAGTATTCTATGTCTAAAACAGAAAACTAATTTTCAGATAAGTGAGAATTGTGAAATTGTTACATACGTTCTTCTTCTTCTTCAATTTCTTGAAAAGTTGGTCTCGACTGCGGTCTCATCTGTGTTCTATATTCAGTATTTCGGCCCCTCGATACGTCACGTACTTCTAATTGTCGACGATTCGCACGATCTTCATGACTATTCACCCAATCGGTGGAAAAACCACTTTCCGGATCTTCTCCATTATTAACCAACAAAAAAATCAAACGGCTATAGGTTGTAGTTCTGTATTAATATACTGTAATAATTGCAAGACGCATCAATATTAACAGCAGATTGATAAGAGAAGCAACAGAAATTTATATTCCTCTAGTTAGTAATATAAGTTTAGGATTAAGAAAAAATTATTTAGAAATACACTTTATGTATTTTGATTGTATTAATTGTTTTTGTGTATATAGCACTTTTTTGCTAAATAAAGTTTCCATTATTATTGCAGTGCGATGCGTTGAGCCTTTACTGTAAAAACCCCAAAGTTGATTAAAACAATAAATTTTTATTTACCTTCTGGATTATCCACCATTTGTGGTAGTTGTTGTTGATGTTGTTGTTGTCTAGATCTATTGCTAGTACTATTATCAGGATCTCCTGTTGCCATACTCACATAACTATACATGAATGTTGCTTAAAAAAATAAATTAAATCTATCATTTTAAACCAAACACGTCGGCTCTAGCTTCTAGTTCTGTATTAATATTTATTAATAATCAACGTATTCCTCAACAGAAAGATATTTATAGTAAATAAATACTTAGAACATAGAAACAAGTTACTAGACGTAATAAAATAAGATTTATTAATTTTTAATTAAAGGAAGCCAATATAAATTTTATGATCTAGTAACTTGTTCCTATGTTCTGTTTATTTACTGTAAATGTCATTTATTATGTATATATATTAATTAATACAGAACTATAACCGTTTTATTTTAATTATGTATTCCGAAAGATTTTTACTATATTACTGACAGAATGATTACTATTTATAAATAGTTTGATTTGAAAAAATTAAAACAAAATAGATCTCAAACATAAAATGACATATAAGTTTTTTAATGATATTTGATTTTATCCAACATAAATTTAGTGTTAAGTTGTGCACTCGGTGACGACATAAATAATTACACACAATTAACAATCAAACATTTCTAAATGATTTGATCGTCACAATGAACTAATTTTAAATTAGCTACAAAATGAAAAAAAATTTATTTGCATTCCGGTGAAGTTAATACATTTTTTCAATTTGTAACTAATTTAAAATCAGTTCATTGTAACGATCAAATCATTTAGAAATGTTTGATTGTGTAATTATTTTAATTTAGTAGGCAAAATTGCGTATTTTCGACCAATCGATGCAACTTACATGAATAAATTAAGGCAGGAAAGATTTGTTCGTTTCTTTCTTGAGCTGTTTCAACTAAAATTCGTAGAGGACCTTTTGGCATTAATACAGCGACAAGATCTAATATAACAAAACAAAAACAAAAATATTACATCTAGTTATTTTCGTTTTAATACACTTAGATTACCCCAAATTGGAATAACAGCCAATACGACCCACATAGTCCATTCGGGCAGATATTTAATGAACACTAGTGCCATAAGTGCCGATACAAATATTAAATAAGCTTGCTGAAGACGTAAAGGGCCGTGCCAGTGGATACTAATCATACCCATTACGCCAAAATTCCACATCATTAATACGACTGTTATAAAATCCATTGGTACATTGAAAGCTCGTAATACCTCCCTTAAAAAATTACAATTTTATTTTGTTTTCTTATAAAATTATCAAATAAAATTGAAAATTTTACTTACTCTAAATATAGATGCGAAAATATGAATAGTAACATTAGCGATGAGATAATTAACCATCCGTGAATTACCTGGGAAATAAAATATTTAATTGGTTTCGGTAAATTACCGCGGTAACTAATATACTATTAAAAAAAAATTATAAAATAAAACTGCTTTCGGTTCTAGTTCTGTATTAATATTTATTTATAATCGACGTTGAGTTCGTCAAAATGTCGATTATAAATGTAAAAATTTAATCTAAAGCAGTTTTATTTTAATATGAGTTCTGAAAGATTTTTTTACTATGTTAATAATGGGGTCGTTGCGCTCATTTTTTTAATTTTTTTAATGAAAAATATATATTTAGACAATTACATATATATAGATATTAATGTTAAATTATTTGTATTTAATTAGAAAAAAATTATTGAAGTCGAAGGTCAAATTCAAATTTTGAAATTTGTGACGTCAACCATTCTAGAGTACCATCTTGTGGCTAAATCAAAAACTAGTCGATTCTATTAGCAATATCAAAAACATATACGTCGGCTAACGCCTCCGATACCTATAATAATAATATATATAATAATAAATAAATATGTAATTATAATAATAATAATAAAATGTATAATAATAATAAAATATATAATAATAATAATAAAATATATATAATGTCCACTATTACATTATTAATATCAAGTGCACTTTTAACAAAAGCAACACTATACCAGTAGCTGTCATTTGACATTTCTAATAAGTTGTGTGCGATAGAAAGAGATAAATACAGATATCTGACAATAGGTTGTCCTTGTCTAATCTGAAAAAGGTTGACGTCATAAGCGTTGTGGAGATTCTGTGGCGCGTAAAAACGCTATTTTTCCTAATTTTTTTAAAAAATACTGTAATCGTTTTTGAATTAAAAAAATGTGTTTTGGCCTTGTTTTTATATAATCTTTTAATATTTATTATTGAAAATAGTAAATTTGATTGAGCGCAACGACCCCATTGATAAATTTTATAATCTAGTTACTTATTTTGTTACCTAATAACTTGTTTCTATGTTCTATTTATTTATTGTACATTTTACCTGATGATAATGTACGTAGAGTACGTTGAAACGTCGATTTTTAATTGATATTTATGCGCAGAACTTATTCCGAAAGCCTTTTTATTCCAAGTAAAATGTAATTCATTCGTTAATCAATTTAAAAACCGTGTCATATTTTATGTAATTATAAATATATTCTATTTTTTAACTTTTATTTTTCAAAAACTATAGGCGTAATTTTTTTACGAGGAAAAAGCCACTTGCTCAAATTTTCTACACCAAATTGTTCAAATTTTAAGTATAATTGTTAAGATTTTTAATGGATTTTACCAGGACTTTCAAAGATTTGAATTAATTTATATACCAGATTGTACAAGTGGTTTCTACCCCTAGAATTTTTATTTGAATATAAAAGCAGGATGAATTCTTACAACCTTAAAATCTATTCGTATTTTTGCAATAACTATTCTTATATCATGTATAGGAAACATTTACGTTTCTAACGTAAATTTTTAGTTAAACCAGCCATCCTTAGACAACAAAACTATCCAAATATCGAATCACTCTTTCCAAACCACTTAAATAAGTTAATAAATTTATTAATTACAAACCTTGTAACAGCGATATTTGTACAAAACTATCAAAAATATTGTCATCACAATAATAACGGTCATCAGAATAAGTGAATTTGCAACTGCTTGCCATGCTTTCGTGCTAGTTTCGTGACTTTTCTCGTGAAATGGAGTATAAATACTGGAAATTTAAAATCATATTTATTCATAGGTGGAACAGCTGCCGAATAACAACTTACAGGTAAACATCTTTGGTGGTGTAGAAATTAATCGAACTGATCGTTGCAACAACTACCAACATACATAATGACACAGGAACAAATAGTTTAATAACATGCTTAGCTCCGTATTTTAATTCTTCCTCTTCGTCAGCTAATCCGGACTCGTTAATCTGTTGTTGTGGTTGGGGATTCGGTGGTATTGTAGGCGGAGCACGAATTGACACTTCGGGAACGGTTACATTCGCCTGAAAAACACATAAACCGAAATTTGATTGTGTAAAGTTTATTACTATCGAAATGTAACCATACTGTTCCGTAATTTACATGATTAGTTGTCTCGTTTCTGGGTTTTCGTCGTCTCGATTCTTGGGAATCATTACTGGGATCGGACATACCACCATTTCTTGCTCCGTGCGCGTCCATCAATCTAGTATTTTCGTACACGGTTTCTATTTCACTATCGCTATCCGACATTCAATTTAATATTTCATAATATCTAAATAGAACTAAAAATGATAACAATAGCTATAGTTGACAGATTGACTCATAATTGCCTGTCACAGAGAAGTGTGAAGTTAGCTGCTAGTTCCTAGCATGTTTCTATAATTTTATAGATACCAATCGGAAAATTTATTAATTTATAATTATACAGAAATATAAATTATTATTATTTTAATATAAATATATTTTTTTCATAAATATAATCGATAAATTTTATTTTCAATAAATTGTAGACGGTAGCGCACTTTAGCCTATCTTCAAACAAAACGCGCGTTATTCATATGTTTTTGTGAAACTTTTGCAAAACGCTGTACGGAAAGTTTAAAAGTTTAATTATTTTGCAAAAAGTTCTATAAAATCAAAATGGAAAATATAAAAGCAATGTTTGAACCCTTAACCAGCCAGATTCAGGAATTGGAGGTTGAAAAGGTATACAATATTATAATACAAAACATACACCTAAGTATATTTCTCTTGGGTCATTTTTTTCCGCCATTATGGAAATTTATATTTTGTGATATTTATTGTCAAATTAAATAACTAAATTATTGTTTATTATAAAAAATATCGAAATTAATGCAAATATTTGATTACTATACATAATAACCGGTTATTATGAATAATTATCATATCTCTTAATTAATATTTTGAATATATATATATTACATATCGTCGCCTTACTTCTAAAACCTCGTAAGTCCGATATTTCCTCATTTTGAGATTTAAGCGGTTTTATGAAAAACGCAGCGTTCCGCTTCTGTCTACTAAATACTTGTAAGTCTGCTGTAGCTAGTGCTGCCACAATCGGCAAAATAGTAAACCTCGTATGTCAAAATATATTTATTTCGGAAGTAAAACCTCGTAAGTCTGTCAGATTACAGACAATTTGTCAGAATATCTGTCCTGTGCTTCAGACTTTATAGAATACCAAGTTTTTAGAAGAAATCACAAGTAGGTATGATGTTTTATATAATGTTTATATAATATTATATTAAATTCGTTATTATCTGCTAATCTATGCTGTTAATAAGATTTAGAATAGGAAAATTATGTAAAATAGATATCGTCTACGTTCAGGCAAAACTCATTAACTCCAAAAGTACTGTTTTGAGATAAATGGAAATTAAGATTTGGAGGTCGGCATTGGTGCCTTTGAATATCATTTTCTTTCGCATTTCAAAGATTCGTTATCATATTTTTATACTAAAAGAAAGTTTAAATTTTATATTTTAATTGAAATATGTTAAGTCATATTTAAATTTTGTTTGATATAATAAAAAATTACACTAAAGTGTGTAGATGGAGTTAGTGAGTTTTGCTTGCTCATTCTAATTTATTGTTATTGTAGTAGAAAATTATTGCAACTCTTGCATTACATAATTCTTATCTTTATTACCTATATTTTCTTATTTTAATATTTTAGAAAATTATTCTAAGTAATAATGTTTTATATAGAAAAAATTGGAATGAAAAAATAATGCATGCAACATTAAAAAATGTTTAGCAATAAATTAAGAGGAAATTAATAAAAGAACGAACTGAAAAATAAAATCGAATTTATTAGTTTTTCATTAATTTTTTTACTATCATTTTACATTAACAAATAAACTAATCAGGATCAATACTCAATAAAATGTAAATAACTGTTAAATAATAACTAAGAAGATCAATAACGCTAAATAATTGTTTAGTCTTCACAATCTGAATCACTGTCCATGCTCGGTTCTGGGTTCTGATTCGTTACTTTCTTTGAAAATGGTAATGAACGGTACCACGGATGAAATTCAGTTGGTATAACACCAGAACTACAGAGCTTATTCAGGTCATTATATTTTTCTTGAGAAATTGGTAATAAATTTGAATAAATTTTTTTTAGTTCTGGTAGAACTGTACTTCGATGTCCACCACGACCAAAGATACTGATTTTGGAATATGCTCCAGAAAACTCATATCTGAAGAAGACAAATTCAGGATTTACCTTCTCAAACCTAAAGCATTTAATCTTCAGCCAATTTACTACATTTCCCTCTGTGTCCTTCTTTTTATTTTTTAAAACACTTTTTGCCAAAGATGAAAGGTCATTAAAATCATTGTACTGAAGGGTGTGAACAACGTAAGGAGGAGCATTCTTTCGATTCCTCTTTGATCGAGCAGCGCGGAAAATGTTTATCCAGTCATGCATGGTATAAACAGCCACATGTTTCTTTGCTGACTCTATGGCACTATGCATACTGTCACATTGCATCATGGAATGCCCCGACTCTAAAAATTTTTGCTCAATGACATCTATATTACTTGTTTGCACAGTATGCAGAAGAACAGCAACCACATTCTGGTTCCGGTTCTGTCCTCCACATGTGTCACTAAATAGAGAGACTTCTTTTACTGTGGCAGGTAACCCTTTAAGGAATTTTTGAAGGCAGGTACCAACTTCAACGCTTCCACGTTTTCCATTTATCTCATTCCACACAAAGCATTGGGCATTGTTAGGCGGAGCACTTTCGTAAATAGTTAAATTAAAGCAACTTAATTTTCGGCTGTAATACATGGGAGATGCTTCAGTGGACGGTACCTGCAGCACACTCTGCATATCAAAGGTTACAGACACAAAAGTTGGATCCTTTGATGCTTTTTCTTTGTCATTTTCTTTTGCGAGATTAGCCTCCTTCTCCCTTTCCCTGTGGTCTAAATACTCTTGTTCTATGGATATCTTTGATTCTGCATTAGCTAATTTATATTTTGTGCATAAAGCACACTGATCCTTTCTTGGTTTAAAAAACGCGTAGTTATAATTATTGCAGAAAATTCGCTTATAAGTTGTAATGCTTGTAGGTTTACTATTCCTTTCTTCACATTGCTCCTTATATAACGCAAACATTTTTATAATCGACAGTTTACTGTCGAGATATTTTCTAGAAGTTCTGTTCCTACAATAATGTGATTCGGTTAACGGAAAGCTTTCAATGTGAGTTTTAATTCTTCCTACTTCCTCGTTAGATAGTTTGTTTGCCGGAATGTGTTTTCCTCTTTTGTCTTCATCTAAAAACATTGTTGCGCAACTAAAATCGTTTTTAAATGCAGAGTTAACTGGACCATTACTTATTGAGATAGTATTTAAAAAAAATTTCTGACACACTCTAGTTTCAACACTATTTTTAAAAAAGAAATATTGCTTAGAATCTTTCCTCTGTTTTCTAATTCCTAGTGTTGATCGACGGCGTTCAGGTTCAACGCATTTTACATGTTTTAAAATAAAGTCTTTCTTCCTTGTGTATAGTTCAAGGGACCAATATTTTGAGCAAAAATCCTTCCTTTCTTCTTCACTAAACTTTTGAGTGCACTTATACCTACACTTCATGTCGCACGGTTGCTTTGGTAGCCTTGCAGAAAAATTCTTCCCCTTTACGATATATGCCTGGCCAGTATTTCTTTGTTTTTTTTGTACCGAACGAGACCAAGTTGTTGGATCAGCTTTAGACCATCTCTTTCGCTTTTTTCCTGTTCCTGAAACAATATGTTGTTAAAACTGCAGTAAAATAATTGTAACTTCAAGATGTTAAGGATAGACTCCCAAATATATAGTTTCATATAGCTATATTCAAATATCATGTCAAAAAACAGAAATTATAATCACCTAAACCTCCATCAGCTGTAGGGCTTTCCTCTGGAATAGTTTCCTGCACTACATTACTTTCTGTTTCGCATAAGCGTGACATGTGTTCAATATTATTATCATGTAATGAATCTGTATCTTCTTCATTATTTAATAGTGTCCAATCTGGGTCAGTAATACCTCTATTACAAGGCTCCTGTGAAACAAATAACATACTTTGAATTTATTTTGTTAGATATTATATTGGTCCACTCTGCACTACTAATTTAATATGTCACGTATCACATTCCATAAAATTTAAATAATGAATGCACATTTGCAAACTGATTTACAAAAAGATGTATGTAATAATGTGAACTTTTTATCTAAGTATGATACTTACATTCGATGATGTAGACAAATTATTAAACTCTCCATTCTGATTATTTAAATGTTCCGATGTATCATCAGTTTCTTTAAATAGCACAGCATTATTTTGTATAGTGGTTTCGATTAAAATGTCTTCTTGTACAGCGACACATTGTGTTCCAATAACAATAAATTCTTTAAATTCAATACAATTATCAGTATTGTTTAAACTATTCAATTTTTCATGACCAGCTATAGGAATGCTAAACTCAGTAGAAGAGTTAGTCTAAAATAAAAACAAAAATAATTAATTCCTATAATAAGGTGCCTAACTATTAACTAATTAATAATTAACCTACTCACCGTGATCTGATTAACAACAATTTCGTCAGTTAAATGAGCGAAAACAGGTTTTTCAGTAATTGAGGTTAAATCACTACTTTTTTGTTTACACTTTGCTAAATGCATTAAAAGTTTGTTTCTATCTGTAAACATTATTCCACACACGTTACAGATCATATTTCTTGAAAGTTTTTAGAAATACTGCACATATAAATCCCACAGAAAACTATAAATTCAATAAAAACGAGGAGTTTATACACGTTACCGCGAGAAGAACCAGGCAAAACTAACTAAGTGCACCTATGTAGTTTTGCCTGACCATCATTTTTGTTCTGCTATAGAGCGTTAATAACTAAGTGCACTTGATGATATTTGCCTGTATATAAAAGTACTCATACGGATTTAGTGAGGAATACATATTCCATTGTAAGAAAATATAAAGTCAGTTTTGGAGTTAGTGAGTTTTGCCTGATTATAGAGCATGACGAGCTGAATCCAGTGATGTATATAACTCCAAAAGTACAATTTTGGAGTTAATGAGTTTTGCCTGAACGTAGACGATATACGAGTTTTTATACGGTAGTAATGTACACACTAATAACACGTATGTCGTTTTATATTACATTAATTCTCACCTAATAATTTGATTATACACTTAATTAAATTTACAGTAATATTATAAACAATACCTACTAACTAGGTATATAATATAATTCTTTGTTGTTGTAGCATGGCTAGCTCAAGAACTGAGCTTATTTTAAAGCTGGCAGGTTGCCAAAGGAATCCTCCTATATGTGGTAATACTATTGAAGATAATGTTATTGTGGAAAGCTTCATTGTAAACACGCTTGAAGATACTGTTCCAATAATAATTGAAGAATACCAAGAAGTCGTTGCTTTTGAAACTACATCGGCTGCTATCGACGAACATGACCCACCACTTGCTGACACCACACAAGGCAATAATTCAATTGAAGAGCACCAAGAAGTCGGTACTTTTGAAATTACATCTGCTATCGAAGATCCTGACCCGCCAATTGCTGACATCACTCATGGCGATAATTCAACATCTTCAACTGAAGATGATGAAATTGATAAAACTCCAAGAAAGAGAAGAAAACGCCGTAAATTAGAAAACGACAACAATTGGAATGTACAAAAAAACAAATTGAGAAGAATGCATGGCCTTTCTTATAAGGGAGTTAAAAAAAATGAAGATACATGGAACTATAACGTTGTCAAAGAATCTAGAAAAATTAAGTCCCCGTGTAACTGCGCAATGAGTAAAAAATCTAAAAAAATTAACTGTAACATGCTCGATGAGGAGGAAAGACAAGAAATATTCGAAGAGTTTTGGAAATTAAATTGGAACGAAAAGCGGGTATGTGTTCAACATTTGGTCGATAAATTTGTTGCAAAAGACTTAAAGAACAAACAAAATGAGATATCAAGACGATCAAGTTCTCTTTGCTTTCATTTAAAATCAAAAGGTGTAAGAATTAGAGTATGTAAAAAAATGTTTCTGAATACACTTGGGGTAGGGGAATGGACAATTCTTAATTGGGTAAAAGACAATAATAATAATAATAATACTGAAGATCAAACGGAAGATAATTTAAATACACTAAATGTTAATACTTCAAAATTTCGTAAAACTAATATATTATGTGAATCCAAGGCAACTCTGTATCAGTTTTTTAATAGCATGCCAAAAATGGAATCTCACTATTGTAGAGCTTCATCAAAAAAACTTTACTTAGAACCTATATGGCAATCAAAGGCAAATTTACATAGAGAATATGAAAGATTCGCAAAAAATAAGAATTTGAAGCCTTTATCCATTAAAACGTTTCACGAAGTTTTCGAAGAATTAAATTTAGGCTTGTTCCAACCTAAAAAAGATCAATGCGATCTTTGTTGTGCTTTTAAAGCTGGTAACGTAAGCGAAGTAGAATACAGCAACCATATACACAGAAAAAAATTAGCACGAGAATCAAAAGCTTTCGATAAGTCAAACGAAAAATTTGTTTTTACAATGGATTTGCAATCAGTTCTTTTGTGTCCATCGCTTCAAGCTTCAGCCATATATTATAAAAGAAAACTAATTGTACACAATTTTACAATTTACGATTTAAAAACACATGACGGTTATTGCTACCTCTGGCATGAGGCTGAAGGTGGTTTAACAGCCAACGAATTTTCCAGTATCATTGTCAATTTTTTAGAAACTAATGTACCATTTATAGAAGGTGATAATATTATTATCTACAGTGACGGCTGCAACTTTCAGAACAGAAATAATACTTTAGCAAATGCGTTGTTACATTTTGCATCCCTGAAAAAAATATCAATCACACAGAAATACTTAGAAAAAGGTCACACTCAAATGGAGTGTGACTCCATGCATTCTGTAATCGAAAAACAGTTCAGAAAGCAAGAAATTTATTCACCTGCTGGTTACATAAATGCATGTAAAAATGCCAGACGTCATCCAGCTCCCTATAAAGTAGAATACTTGACGCATAATTATTTTAAAAATTATTCTTCCCTTCCTTACTATACATCAATTCGCCCAGGTTGTAAAGTAGACGATCCTCATGTTACGGATCTGAGGTGTATTTGCTATAAATCAGATTTAAATATTACATACAAATTAAATTATACTGATGATTGGCAACCACTAAAGCGGCCAAGAAAATTAAAAAATAATCAAAATATTGAAAATATGGAAATATGCGCTCTTTATAATAATTCGCTGAAAATTACAAAGGAAAAATATTTGGATCTTCAGGCACTGAAAAATGTAATTCCCAAAGATTATCATCTATTCTATGATACACTGCCATACTTTGAAAAGTAATGTTTCAGTCTATTTTTTATTCCCTTAATTTTTTTTTAAAAGTGTCAGCATGTAATTAAATATTATCATTTCTAATATTAATAAAATACATAATAAATGTTTCTAAAATTGTAAACTTGTTCTTTATCTATAGGTATAATAAAGTAATTTAAAAAACATTACGTAAATAAATAATTATAATTTACCTATATCTGTATAAAAGCACGTAAGTCGTAAAATAGGTTAGATTTTTCATAATTAAATCTCGTAAGTCCAAAATATTAATTAAAATAGCATTTTTGTTTATATTAGCAATTATTAACAATAACGTAATTGAAATTATCACTTATAACTAAAAAATGAATTTTGTAATATGTACATGTACTATTTTATATTGTTTTTTGGCTCTCCTGCCAAATAGTTATATTTTGACATACGAGGTTTTAAAAGTAAGGCGACGATATGTAACTTTATTATATTTGCCGGTAACTATAATATCCAATACTAGGTGGTCAATTTGATTAATTATGTTACGATTAAAGTAATTTAATCGGTTATTATTAATAATAACTGATTAGTATTTGATAATAACCAAACAAAAATAGTTATAAAAAGTTTTAGTTTTGTTTGTAAATACATATAGCAAATGTTTTAATCTAGTAACATTAGATTCCCTATGCATAATAGTTTTCAAACCAAATATATTCAGAATTAAAACTATATTTTATTATTCCGTTTATCATTAAATTAAATTCTTTGGCTGGTATTATAAGCTCTATTTTTAAAATCGATTTTAATTAATTCCAGTTTTAAAACAACATAACTGTTATAAGGGCAGTATTAAACAAATGAACTAAAACATCCAAAAACCGAGCTTATAGTACCAATCTTTGTTTTATTATATTATTTAAAATTTATTTATATATGTGTGTTTATATTTTTGTGTAGATCAAGATAGAAGAATCTGTAAAAACCTCACAACAACAATTATCTGAAACAATGCAATTGTATGAGGTAAAACGTTTGAAATTGTATAATCTGCAAGCTGAAAATGCGTCTCTAATGCGTCTACACGAACAAAGTACTTCTGCTAATACGAAAATATTTAATCGGACCCAAAAAACATATGGCACTGTTCAAAAACTAACTAAAGTTTTCAATGATACAAGCGCCATTATGCAACTGCGTTTAAGTAGCTTAAAAGATTTAGAATCGATAAACAAGGAACTTGAAGAAAATCTTATCAAGTATAACAACGAAACCGAACTTGAACGACAGGAACATTTGCGTCAGCTCGATTGTTATATGAAAGAAATAGAACGTTTGAAACAAGAATCCGAAGATAACGCGAAACGATTTGAGGAAACTTTGAAAGAGAAAAGGGATAAAATCGATGCAAAAGCAAAACACATAAATGAACTAAAGGATATATTACGAGATGAGGAAAATATAACTAAATCGCTTACGGAGAAGAAAGCTGCAATTGTTAAAAAAAAAGAATCATTGGTTTCCGAACTTCCGCAACTAGAAATGAACTCTAAAGAAATGTTTGCAAAGAACGAGAATGATTTAACCGAATTAAATATCGAACTGTCGGCTTTGACTGTCACAGATAGAAACGACAAACATTTGTAAATATATTTTTATTCTTTCTTTTTAATATATCTGCTTTAGCGTATGATGTTGATGACGTAGTTGTTTTGAGCTGAATCTGAAGAACAACTGAGAAGGATGATTGATATAGATGTTATGTTATTGGTAAGGATATGAATCTTGTGTTGGAAATAGTATTAGTTTTTGAGATGGATGACTTGACGAATGAATGTAATGTATCTGTTGATGGTGCACGTTTAAAGCAGGTAGATGAATTTGTGTATTTGGGTAATGCATAATCTAGAAGATAAATGTTTCCAAAGATATCAACCCTTTCTCGACTAACTTCAGGAATTTTTTTCTGTGAAACTATAGAAAAAATATTAAACCGCGGTTGTCTGTGGATGAAAGTATAGACTTTGAGAACTTCTTTCAAGAATTTTTATTTTTATTGGAAATCGTCACGAGTTCTAATCCTTTCTTTAAAGCTCTGCAAAAACTGGACGGTTGTACAATGGAAACTCCTGTTCCGTTTATCTGAAACATAAATCAAAATGCACTCTTAAAATATGATATATTATCTGGTTTTTGTCCCGAATAAATATTTGTGGAAAAAATCAGTCAAAACCCAGATAATATACCATACTTCAATGGTATCTTTTGATTTTTATTTCAGATAAAGAGGAAAGGCTTAGAACTCGGACGATTTCCAACAAAAATAAAAATTCCTGAGAGAAGTTCAAAATCTATTCTTTCACTCCCAAAAAATCGCGGTTTGATATCTTTTATTGTTTCGCAGAAAAAAATTCATAAAAAAAATACATGAAAATATATAATATGGTAGATTAATTATTTTACTTAAAATTTCAAAATTGTGTTATTTTTACAGAAAATTTTACTGAAATAAATTTTCATTTAGCTATTGCTATAACATTTATTATACAAATGAAATATAGGTATATGATATAATCATATTACAAGAACATCCCGTCGCATCAATGACTTTAATTTTTTTTTAATGCAATGATATTTGAACAAAGTTATGTCTTTATCAAAAATAACATTTTGGCCAAAATTTGTATGTTTTCTTTTTTGTATATATTGTTACAATCAGAGCCGTATTTACCTTTTTCGAGGCCCCAGGCGCAATATAAATATGAGGCCCCCTAGTAGATATTCTTCAACTGAAAAGGAATTGTCAGTGGGAAAAAATTAGTTTTAGTCCTATTATTATTATATGAAAATGTTTTTAATAAACGTATCAACAATATCATCATAATTGATGGATTTTTGTAACTCTGTTTCAATAAACAATAAGCTTAAATTACACAATTTTGATGTAAACTATTTCTCAAATAATTTTCCACTCGTTTTAAAACTGAAAACGAACGTTCTCCAGATGCATTAGTCACTGATTTATAAATTTGTACATTTCGAGAGGATTCGTAAGATTTTCTTGTTTCGCAAATTTTTAACATTGCATAAATTCTTGGAAAACAAGTAGCAATAGCAACTAGCGGGTAGAGAGAAAATAGTCCCTTTTGTTACAATAGCCAGATAGCCACCCTACTTAATATGCAGATTTTTATTATCTTATTGACAATGACAACACCAGTACTTCAACATTAGAAACGTATTTAAATATAATTTACTCGTAAATTAAAACCAGAAACTAGAAATTAAAATATAATTTTCAAATTGATCTCAGTGACTGATATCTGATTTGAAATCTGAGGCCCCTTAGCTACGAGGCCCCAGCTTGCGCCTCATGCGCCTGTGCGTAAATACGGCTCTGGTTACAATTTCTGGTATCATATGAGTGACTTAGATAAATTTTGCTGCATAAATATAAACAATAAATTAACTGAAAAAATAAATAAACTTACATAAAATATACGCATTTTATTTTATTTTATTTTTTTATCGATTATTAATAAATATTAATACCTAACCTACAACCTAAAGCCGTTTTATTTTAAAATAATTAGTTCGGAAACATTTTTTACTAACTGTAAGTTGAAATAGTTATTGATATATCTACACGGAGAAAAAGGTTTCTTAAAATGCGTATTCTTAAATTTATTTTTTTTAAATGTAATATATTTTTCTTTAAAATAAACTAATGAATATTAAGAAAAAGTTTACGAGGTTATTTGAAAATAATTTAATAATATATTAAAAATATGTATGTTTCATTTAAGTATATTTTTCGCTTGTTAACACAATTAAATCTATAAAATTATTTAAATTAAATATATTTTATTCCTAGCAACAAATTTTAATGTATTATATGCTTAATATGAATATACAATATATTACTTGCGCTATGCCTGTTCCATCCAGTCTGTTATCTGTATGTCATACACCTTTGTGTGTTCGCGGTTATTGGATTACAAAGAAATGGATAATTTTGTTGTAAATATTTTAAAACAATGGCAGTTAGAATGTTTAGAAGAAAAATTTAAAGGTAAGCAGATATTTAAGTACGTATACTATAAATAATTATAAGTAAATAAATAATACGTATAATATTTTTTGCAGGTTAGCTCAATAACCTGTACATGCACATATTGGTTGAGTTGTTAGTGCGTTCTTCTTTAATTACTTCTTTGTTATTAGAAACAAAGTAAAATATTTGAAACGTAAGGTAACGTTCAATATAAATATATGATGGAATCATATACTTTTTTCAGATCCGCAAATTGATATTATTTTCAATTGTACAAGATGTTTCATATAAAGATAGTTTTAATAGAATGGCATATTTGTTCTTATTTGATATTATTTGTTTTTTCATGGTCTATATAGAGAATAGAGTGATATATATTTATTATTTTTTTCTAAATTTTTAACTTTTTATAGATCTTAAAATTTCAAATTATAAAGGAGTAATTGAAAAAAACGCACTAAAAATACTAATATACTGTAAATTTACTATTTTTTTAATTTTACATTTTTGCAGATGAAGGAATTGATGAAACAAACTTTGAGATGCTTAATGAAAATATAATAAAAGAATTAATTCCAAAAATTGGAATTCGATTATTATTTTTAAAAAAAATTTAGAAAATATATACGTGACAAAGAAGTATGTATATTTTATTTTTTATTATTTCAATCTATAATATAAATAAATTATATTTTTATACAATAGGAAAATGATGGTGAATCATCAAGTTCGACTATAACTATCACTAGTTTAACATCCAGTGAAACCCAAGAATTTTTTAACAGTTCTTCCGAAATTTTGTATTCAGAAGACATTGATGGAGCGCAAGATATTGTAACAAAGAATTCTGAAAAAGTAGATGTTAATTTGTAGTTAGTAGTAGTTAATTTGTAGTACTTATAATTATGATAATCTATGTCAATTTGCCCAATTTGTATTGGATAATTTTTAATTATTTTCAAAATATTTTGTTATTTTTAAATCGATATATTTCTAATTAATAATGTATCAATGTATTTACTTATTTTAAGTATACGCCGATACTAAATATTATCGACTAACATATTTATATCAAATATAATATTGTATTCATTGTAAAAAAAAACTGATAATTTACTATAAAATATTTTTTTTTAAAATGAATACAATATTATATATGACATAAATATGTTACTAGATAAAATTTAGTATCAGCGTATACTTAAAATAAATATATTATTTTTTATTTTTATAATATAATTTATTCTTGTACCAAATATACTGTTTCTTTAAATTTAATAAAAACATATACATATGATAAATATTTCAGTTTATTTATTTTAACCATATTTATTTTCAATCCAATGAAATACTGTTTCTTATATTTAATATAATATCTAAGTATACAAATATTCTTTTATTGAAAATAATTTATACTTATCACTTTTTTCAAGAGAAATTATGTTTAATATAAAGAGAATTCTCTTTAATTTTAGCATACTTTTCTCTCCGTGTAGAGTTACCGTTACGGTTTTTATGCCCTGTTATTAATCTTAAATTAAATTAATAATCTTTTAAAACAGAGTTTAGATCAAATCTTCAATTCACTTCGTGATGAAGACGCTCCGTCACTTCCAAAACCAGCAAAAAAGTCTAAGCGTGGTGGGCGAAGAAAGGTCTTTTAAATCATTTTGAACTATTTAAGTTTTTTTTTGTTATTTACAAAAGAAATGTTAATATTTAAATACTTAAAAAAATATTTGTTTTCTGTAATATTATAATTTTCATGAGTTTTTCTTTAAAATTGAACATAAATTGAAATGTTTATTTAAAAATAGGGTTAATACTAAAAAATATTCATTTTTTGTAACATTATCTTTAAAAAAATTTTGTTCTTGTTCATTTGTTTAAATAATATTAGTATCTAGAGATATTTGTTTTGTTTAAATGTTATATTTATTATTTGTAAAAGAGTTTTTGTTATAAATTGTTGTGTTGTTAAATAATAAAATAAAATTCAAATAAGATTTTTTATTTATAAAATATAGATTTAAAAAAATGTAAGAGAATTAGTAGTTTTATAATTTGTTTTACGTTATTATTTATTTATTTTTAAATATTCAATTTTAATTATTTTTAAAATTTGCTGAAAAGTTTTGGAATATTCAACATGGTGGCGCCTCCAGCGGCAATTTTCGTTACGAACAATAAACATGTTATTGTTGTGTTATGTATTTTGGAATTACAAAAATTCTCCGTAAACATCTGCATTTTAAGATTGATAATTTATCATAATACATTTCTCGCAACTCTTTGTGGTAACTCTAAAATAAATACGTAATATTTAAAGTTTATTTTAACGTAGAAATATATCTGCGTATATTTGTTCAAAAAAAAAATGGTTCGAACTATATCGCAAGATACTTATGATGAAGTTGTTCGAGAAAATCTAGAAGAATTTGATATGAATGCTGAAGAGGCTATACAAGATGCTGTTAAACAATTTCAAGCTCAGGTATGTATATAAATTTTACTTTATGTAGTTTAAAAAAATAGCTTTAAGGTGGATTCAGAGATTGCAATATGGCAGTGCATGGCAGGGCAGGGCAGGGCATAGGTCTCACGGCCAAATACACGTAATCCCTATGCAAAAAAAATTTTGCGTTCAGAGATTGAAAAAACCCGCATGACAAACGGGTGCATGGCATGGCAGGGCATGGTTGTGCATGGCAGGGCATAGAAAAACCGAAGTATTCATTTCTTTTCGCGGTAAATTCTGACATTCAAATTCTATTCATTTTAATTATTTGTGATTTATATGATTTTGTATGACAATAATTGTTTTTTTTTATATATTGTATTGTATATTATATTGTATTTCGGTTTTTTGAGATTAGTTTAGAATAAATAATTATTAAACAATAAAAAATTATATGCAATATGTTAATGTATTTTTATGTAATATATAATAACTTTGTGTTAGCTATGTATTAGCGCAAGCTATGAATAAACATATTATTATATCATTATTATGAAATTTTTAATTTTTTATCAAATTAGGGTTTTCAGTATGTCAATGTTATTCTCCTTGGGTCCAAAATTTAAATATTGTAACGGTTTATTAAATTGTATGTATTTTTGTTCAGTCAGTGCAGACACAGACAGTCACACTGTAGCATATAGACATTTTAAAAATGGATTTTCTAAATAAATCTGTAAGTGTGATTTTTTTAAATATAATTTTTAAAAATACAATTGTATTTTACGTTAATTAAAATTAATAGAATATTAATATTTTTAGTTCTATCGTGGATTTCAAATTTTGGGGGCCAGCAACATGATACGATTATTATGCATCGTATATGGTATGCGTGCTCCAAAAAATAGTAAATATTTATTTTATAATTTATTTGGTTGTTTGTTAATGCAAGGCTATTGTTTCATGTTTGCAGCACAAATCAGAAACCAACTAGGTTTTTGTGTAAGTGGCCAGGGGGTGAAGCAACTCACTCGATTAGTTCAGAGGGACCAAAATAGGAAAAGGCTAAGCAGAAATGTCCTGGATCCTGGTACACATTGGAACAAATGACATTTTGAAAGTAAGTCTTAAATAGCAATATTTAATCATTTTTCTGAACAAAAAATTTTTGTTTTCCACATCATACATTTTCATTTCTATAACACAACTTATTTTCAGAAAATGTCTATCAGGGCATTCAAAGCTCAGTTGCGGTGCTTGAAAAAAGCACTGCGGGGGCACAACGTATATTGGTGTACCATTCCACCAATATTACGAAATATTGGCAACAACCATGAGGAGAGACGCTTTGAGGCCTTTAAGGGGTGATACCTACCTGCAAACTTTTAAAAAATCGATTTTTTTTTATTGCATAAATCGAAAGTATACATATTCAAGAATATTTTCTCAAAAGCGCAAGTTAATCCGATTAAAATTGACAAAGTTATGCGCGGTACAAGAGTACCGGGTCGAGACCCATTGGAAACGCTCTCCGTCATTCCTGTGCGCGTGGACATGCGCAAGAGCGTGTTTACGTTGAATGCCATAATCTGAAACGAACGTGCACAATACGAGGCTGCATGTCAGTGTAAAAAGTGATGATTTGATGATTCTAGGTAAGTTCCCAAAAATATTCACTTACAGAGGACTGAACACAACTTGAAACTTTAAACGCAATTATCTCGAAACCATGTCTTCAAAATCGGTGCCAAAAATTTCTCGAAAACTATTCGTTCGATTCAGATGGCTGTGTGTGCATTTTGTTAAGAACTATTTTTTCTAGTACTTAATCGTTCGGATTTTGTCTCTGATTAAATTTCGATTTTTTATAGCCGATCAGAGACAAATTTTTATGGGTCAAAATCGATACTTCAACTTTACAAGGCCGCCATTTTGTCAAAAATGATTTTTTTTGAAAATCCATCGATTAAGTACTAGTTTTACTCATGCTTAACAAAACCCGCTTGGTTTTATTGATTTCAAATAATTCTAGCGCGAATGGGACTTGGCACCGCAAAAGGGTTTCCCAAAAACATCATCCACGGGGAGCAGCCGTGCGGGGCACCAGGACGGATTTTTGTAATTTAAAAAATCGAATTTTGTAGAGGAAGACATGCCGAATAAAGTGGAGAAAGTCGTTTTGAAAAATGTTGTGTAGTTTTTGTTTAAAAAAATCCCAAACTTTCGTGTATTTTTCGGCCTTGCAGGTAGGTATAACCCCTTAACAAGGCTATAAGGAAAATAGGTATATAGATATAGGTACATATATAAATATAAATATAATATTTTTTGTTTAATGAATTCCGATTCCAAAGTCCTGGATATTTACAATTTATTCATAGACCAGGACGGATGTATCCCATACAAAGCCTCAGAATCAGAGGCATATGAGAGAGAAAATCGACGAAGTTCATTTCAACGAAAGGGGGATTTGTGCTATACAAGAGTTTTTCAACTATAATCTCCCTGGAGGTAAAAAAAATCTTTCTTTACATAAAATATGGTTATTAATTTTCTTTTCTTTTCCAGTTGAAATATAATTTTATGAGTTTTCTCTCTCACTCTACCTTGACTTGTTGCCAATAGCCCCCTTTATCTAATTTTTTTCTTCCTCACCCCCACCCGGAAGCACGGATACCGAAGCTGGCCCCCAAAGAACTTAATTTAGAATTAATTTTTTTTTTTTTTATTATATGTTATTATTATTATTATATATTGTTATTTATTGTTTTATGTTTAGTTTTAATTTAGAATAAATTTTAATTTTTTTTCTTATTGTATATTATTATTATTATTATATATTATTATTTATTGTTTTATGTTCAGCTTTGATTTAGAATACTTTTTATTTCATATTGTATGTTATTATTACTTATTTATTTTTTTGATATATTTAGAAAATTATAAATATTTTAGATTTATTTATTATTTTATTTACAAATAGATTTTGATCCCGTTTATAAACTTACAAAAATAATTTCTTTAATAATTTGACATGTTACGATTAAATAATGAATATTGAAATATTATCTGTATTTTCTAATAAATGAAAGAAAGAAATAAATGAATAAAAGAACATTGTTTATTATTTGCTTTATTCACATTTATATTATTTATACAATTGTTTATCGAAATATATTGTATTATTGAAATGTATATGGACCAGGTTTTTCTTCTAAATCAACGATCCAGTCGCTGCCACGGCAACAAATTCTTAACGGTGATTGTCGAATTTGTCACCGCAATAAACCACCGTATTGATACGATGGGCCCAAGCTGCTACAGTGGAGAAGGCGTGTCGGTTCGATTGTGTGAATGTATCAATATCGATATTTAAAATAACTCGAATGGTTTAATCAACGATAAGTCCCGGTAAAATTAGGGCGCCAGCTGACCTTAAATAGGTAACGTTGACTACGATTCGGCTGGTCAACTAGCCGTGGAGAGAAGAAGTGATTTCATAATAATACTAATAATAAAACAACGTTTGTTTGTTCAATTAAAATATAATATATTCTTGACTTTAAATATATAACTAATAAATTATCAATCAAATTATAATCAATCAAGTACAATAGTGTTGGTAATTTGCAATGTGAAATTTATGATTTGGCCAAGCGAGTATCCACGAGCATCAAACAAAGGAAAATTAATATCTAAATCTAATAAACTACGAACCGAGAGAGTGACGATTCGCGTCGGCGACTTTTGGGTTTAAAACTGAAACGTAGTTAGCCTATAAATCGAAGTAGATGAACCTACCAAGCTATCAAGTGCGCAACGTAACAATAGAATAGCAATAATGTAAAATCCGTCGCAATACTCGTAAAAATTAAAGAAAAGTATGATAACAATAATAAGAGAAAAATGTAAATCAATCTAGCGCAATAACCTTATTGACCAAATTTTACAATAAATGTAATACAATCTAAAGTTCGTACCATTCGCAAGATATGAACACAACGTTAATTAAATTCTCATAAAATAACAATTAGGAATGTTTAAGCAATAAATTAGTGTAAATAGTATTAATGTAAATCTAGATTCATACACTTTTCGCTATATGAAAGCAACATAAATTAATCGCAGTTACCAAATAACATTAAATTACATACATATGAGATCAGCATTTAATATTCGAACTTGCAAATTATTCCGTATAAAAATTCTAATTAAATAAAATAAATATCTAAACATAGACAAGTGCTTAACTGTCGTATTCCTGTTGATTGGCGTCCGTCAGATTGAGCGTGTCGATGTCGTCATCAACCAAATCCGTGATCACCTTGATATAGTACTCGTACAGGTTCGCTTATCTCTCACATTCGAATCAACGACTATCTTGTTGTATGTGGGCTTTGAATATTGGTTCAACCTGCTTAACGTATCGCCTTGAAATCGTGATCCAAATAAAATTCAAGCTCGGTTGGTAACTCGCAATTAACAGCCTAAAATTT
The DNA here is from genome assembly GCA_963966155.1 of Clivina fossor. Classification (NCBI taxonomy): domain Eukaryota; kingdom Metazoa; phylum Arthropoda; class Insecta; order Coleoptera; family Carabidae; genus Clivina; species Clivina fossor. The sequence continues at coordinate 2,101,691 of OZ014567.1, forward strand.
CAAGTAATGTAAATGTGTGCGCCATAATATTGCATAATTCTTTCTCATATTCATATTTAGTATAACTGAGATAATATATATATATATATATATATATATATATATATATATATATATATATATATATACAAAGTTACAAGATGATTAATTTACCTTAGATGGTGAGCGGCTGTATAATTTATAATCTGTTGTTGGATTTAAAATCCGGAAAACTTCCGTTCTCGAAATATATATACAAATATTTCGAAATAACTATGTTGATGGCATAAAATCCCAATGTCCGAATATATCTCTCTTATAATATTTAACGCAATTTAAAAAGATATCTAAAAATACCACCATCACTTCCAACGAACAAACTAAAAATGCCAATTTCTTTGTCTTTTTAACTTGATTGAAATAAGTCCGTACTCGTCGAACGATTGCGGCTCGAACGTATTATCGAATTTAGCCTGATTGGTACCAGTTATCAATGCCTGTTTGTAGTGCAAGTAGTCTACTGACACTTCTTTCTACCTATTCAAGAAACTATAAATTTTATTGTTACATAATATCTAGAGAACATAAACCATTTTATCGTCTAGCGAGTTTTCTATACAAAATTCCCGTTCATTTTAAATAAATTTCCGTACATTAATTTAAAGGAATAGCCAACTAATAGAATAGGTATTTGTTGATTTTTTTTCAGTTTGATAATTTCCCGTACCAAAAATATTTCCCGTACATTGTTAAATTCCCGTACAATTCCCACTTTTCCCGCCCGCTAGACATCCTGGTGATTAATGTTATCTTTATCTTCATAAATTTCTGTTGCTTCTTTTATCAATCTACTGTTAATAATATTGATTAGTCTTGCAATAATAACAGTATCCTCAAATTTCACATCGTGAAGATACTCGTAACGCATGTTGAGCAATAGCAGATTTATCTAGATGATTAAACGATACGTTTAAACCATCCAGAAAAATTTGTTATTACTCAACATACGTTAGAATATCTTCTTGATATAAAATTTGAAGTTACTGTAATAATTGCAAGATCAAGCAATATTAATAACAGCAGATTTAATAAGAGAAGCAATAGAAATTTATAAAGAAAAAGAGAACATCAATCACAATAAAGAAAGCACTGCATTTATATAAAATTTAGCTCCCACTAATTAAAAAAATTATGATCTAATTATGTCTAGTTTTGTTATGTCTAGTAAGTGTGGTTTCTATGTTCTATTGTTATTTACTGAAAATGTCATTTGTATCTTTTTTCTTGATAAAATATTAATACAGAACTTAAAATTAAAGCCGATTTATTTTAGGAAAAAAAGATTAGTTTAGTAAAAAGTTAAAAGACAGAAACAACTTCTCCGCTTTTTCAATAAAAAAAGAGTGAAAGTATTGTAAAAGATTTCGATTTGATTTACCTGACATTGGGTTAATATTAGCGGTAGGCGGATCTAAGCCAGATTTCTCCGACGAACCCGAACTGGTAGATGGTTTCGATGCGGGCGGTAAACCTAATTGTCTTTGCAGTTGATTGAAATAAAGTCAGACGCGAGCTGAATGAACTTCAAACTATCAAAACGTTCATTCAGCTCGCGTCTGACTTTATTTCGTTCGTCGGTCAGTTCGATGAGTTTCATTTTGACTGTTTTTAACACCACTTTGGTACGTTTGTCTTTCTCACTTTCGCTATTCTTCAACGTGGTACCTATTCTCCTTCTTCAGCCATTCGTTTAGTTCGACAATACGTTGTTCGACTTGGTGCCGACCCTCTTCACGATAACTATCGTGTAGTTCAGTTGGTACTTCTATGCTTAAGCTTTTTCATCGTTCATGCGTTTTTCTTCGTCAATCGCTTTCTCTAATTCCTCAAATTGTGTTTTATATTTCTTAGCAATCTTTCTAACTTGAATTTCTTTCGCACAAATAGCCGTTAGCATCACGTCTTTGGCAGCATTATCCATTCCATTATCTTTGTATTTTCATCCGTGCGTTGTGCAGCAATCTCTCTCGCTTCGATTAACTCCTGACTCATACGAACGATTTGCTGTTTAATACCGCTTAATTCGTCCGATTGTTTTCCCATGTCCTGCGCTTGTTTCCGATTCTGTTGCGATAGATTATTGATTAAACACGATGGGGAAAGATCTGTAAAAAAGCACGCAAGCAGTAAGAATCATAGGCAACTTCTGAGTGCACAAAATCAAAGTACGTCTATTACCAATTTTATTACTCCAAAATTTTCTCAAACACATTTAAAAAGCACTATTGCTGAGCTGAGTATGGTTTACCATACTGTAAGACACCAACACAGCTACAATAGCACCGATTGTGGCATTAAGTTAAATGGAAATATTTATAATGATAGTTGTCTTTCTAAACTAATTCATTGTGGAAAAACAAAAGCATCTAGTTATACTGAAAATATACTTGGTCCAAAATCGTTAGAAATTGTTTTAAATGATTTAAAAAATGATGAGAAACGCCGTTATTTTTCCCTTTCAACAGATGCTTCCAACAGAGGCAACGAAAAACTTTTTCCGTTGATTGTTACATATTTCGTGCCTGAAACAGGGACCAAAAACAAAATATTAGATTTGTATGCAGATGATTATGAATCTTCAGCATCAATTTATAATAAGATTATGGATTGCCTCAATGCTTTAGATTTGTCTATTGACAATTTAACCGCATTTAGTGCTGACAATGCTAACGTGAATTATGGGAAGCATAATTCCGTTTTTCAAAAACTAAGGGAAAACAATTCGTATTTAATAAAAGCAAATTGCAACTGCCATCTTATCCATAACGCCGCAAAATATGGGTGTAGGAAGTTATCTCTGGATATAGAAACACTGGTCAGTAAGATTTACTCCGAATTTAGCAGCAGCACTACGCACAAAAGAGAACTTAAAGAATGTTATGAACTTTTTACTATGAAGTTTGCCCAAATGGTAAAAAATGTACCAACTAGGTGGCTTAGTTTAACTAAAGCGGTGGATAGACTTATTGCCTCTTGGCCCGCTCTTAAATTATATTTTCTAAATCAAGTAGAAGAACTGTGTGACCCATTCCCCCCCTTTGGAATATATTCAAGAATCAACAAGACGAACTTGCTGAAGTTATGAATAATCCATCTTTGAATGAATTATACATATATTTTGCTTCTCATTTTCTAAACGTACTTAGTGAATCTATTTTAATTTTAGAAAGTGATTATATTTCGTCGACTGAATTGCATGACATAATGATACTACTAAAACAAAAGCTAGAGATTAGAATTCAAGATAATTTTTTTGGTGCAAAAGTCAAAGATTCAATTCATAAATTAAAACCATATCAACAACAAAAATTTATATCTGAAGCTAAAAGTGCTTACAAACGGACACTGGATTATATATGCCAGAACTACAAGTTTGAATCGAATCCAATTCAATATTTATCAGCTTTGAATATAAAAAAACGGAATTTAAATTACGAATCTGTTCAAAAAGTAGCCGAAGTTTTAAATTTAAATGTTAATGGAGACCGTATTTACGAAGAGATTCATAGTATAAATTTGAGTTTGCCAAATACAAAAAATGGTAATATGACGAATGAGGCATTATGGCTAAATCTATTTAAAACAATGGAAATAGTAGAAATTAAAATAATTGTCGAAAAGGCCATGAGTATTCCTGTGAGCAATGCATTTGTGGAAAGAATATTTTCGATTATGGAATCGGTATGGCGTGCAGATCGAAATCGCATGCGGGTAGAATTAGTGAAAGCAGAGCTGTGTACCCGAGAAAATTTTAATATGGAATGCCAAGATTTTTTTCATTTTCTCAATCAACCTGATCAGATTCGATTTTTAAAGGCTGCACAGGACCAAAAAAAAACATAATTTTAAAAAATAAATGTGTTCTTATTTCTTACTTATATTACAATATTTTATATCAGTTCAGTTTTTCTTTTTAATAAGTGTTTCGTTCTGTAAAGTTTATTTAGATTTCTGTGAAATAAAGTTTTAGTTTGTTTAATTTTTTGGATAACATCCCCCCTCAAACTCCCACCCACCTATATTTTGCCTAAAAATAAAGTCCAAATAAGTGCTATTTTTACTTTATAAAACGACAGTTTTCTTTTCGTTATTAGCTTTAATATCTTTAAAATGATTAATTTGAATCTATAACAATAAATAAAGCCCATTTAACACAAATGCTAGTTATTTTTTTATACTAATATTAGCAATACTTAAGGTAATATTGCCAATATCAGTATACTGTCGTTTTATAAAGTATAAATATTATTTCAATTTTACTTTTATAAAAAATAAAAAATTAAGTTGTAGTTTATTTTGTTTTACGTGTTGGCACTCACTCGTGACGTAAGTTTAATAATGTTTAGACCAGCTTTACCGTCCCAAAATCTCCGGCCCAAGGCTGTGAAAGAGTTGGCAACCCTACTTTCCATGAATATTTTTTGTGTGTAGAAAATGCTCAAAGTGTTGGATATAATACAATTGGTGCTTTTAAATTTACGAAATCCTAAAGAATACACTGGGAACTACTTTAGGCGAACGTATGCAACACTTCTTGCTGATTCCGGAGCGAACATTTTAGCTTCAAATAGACATGGTGGATGGAAATCTTCTACTGTAGCGGAAGATTACATTGAAGAATCAATACAAAATCAAATTAATGTTGCTAAAAAAAACATTAACATTATAAAAGGAGCTGTTACTAAAATAATTTTTTTAAAAAACTGCAAACCTTAAAATTTTCCGGAAAATCCCAATTGTCAAACCTCTCTGAAGAAGGTGTTTCTTTCTCCAATTTTACTATTAATAATCCTTTGTTCACTATTAATATTACTAACAATTAATTTAATAAATTATAATACTTTTAAATAAAGTTTTTGATGTAGTATTTATTTTTACAATTATAAAAATGTAGGACAATGCAATAAAATGTCACAAAAGTCAAAAAGGTTATGTAAGCATTATTAAAAATTAAACAGAACTTCAAATCAACATATTTTTTTTCAGTTTATATGCTTTTTATTTTCGTGTAGAATAAAAAAATAATGTAATAGTTATTTTCTGAATTTCTAGAAATAACCACACAAAACCGACTTAAAAATAATATTGAAATTTACTAATAGATGGCATTTCAATCACTGTGATTATGAGTTGAATTGTAAATACTAATTTAAAATAAAATTTTTATATTTTGATTGTTATGTAAGATAAAAAATATTGTGTAAATCATAAATTACTATTACATATAATTACCAAAAAAAAAAATATTAAGATGATGATAAAATAAAATTTTATTTCGAACTTCTTTGAATCTCTATAGTGTAAAACAGATATAGTACTCATAGAGTAAGTATAGATTAAGTTATATAAAATTAGTTTTAACTGATTACACCTACATTTTTTTTAACTTATCCATTTATCATACATCAATTTATTCCTAATAATACCACATACTCCATACAATAATATCGTTTTCACAGCAATCACTTTCTTTATAAGCTTCTGAAGCTAAATCTATATTCATTATTATACATCAAGTATTTAGATATAATACTAAAATAATAGGTTTGCTTAAATTATATTCTAAACTAGTTCGAAATTATGCAAAGCATGTAGTTTTACTCAGAAATAGAATGTTTGTAATATATACATAATTTTCACATGTTCACAATAAGCGATTCAAAATAAGCATAACTTATTTAAAATATGAGAATTAAAATTATAAATTACTTTATGTTTAATATATATATATATATATATATATATATATATATAACTTCCCAATTAATTAACAGATAGGCTTACGCTAATATCGGAGCGGTTACACATTCGTTACTAATTTCATAACGTTAACAAGTGTCACCCTGTCAACCACTGTCTGACGCCGGAGCGAATATTCGTTATGTTTGACTTGTGTCTGTGTGTCAGAATTTTATATTTCTAAATATTTTTCAATATTGTAAGTATTTTGATTATTGAATAAGTACTAGCTTTATGATATACGTAATTTTAAGTACATACATGTAACTAGTTGTTATTAAATAGAAAAGCAAAGTTGAATCTATTTTATATAATAATTTTTTTATACCTAGATTTGATAATCGCCATCTTGAATATTTGTTAAAAAAAAATCAATTAGTATTTTTGCTAAATTATATACAAAATAAATGTGCATATTTTGTTATTTAAATATATTCTATTGAATTAAAATAAATAATATGTTATATTTTTTATAATTATATTGAAGTAAAAGTCAATATTTTGTACACTATAGTGTAACATATATGTTACAATACGACTTATGTTGTTATAGAAAATGTCGGACAAACCAAAACATCTCGAAAATGTTTATGATTATTTCGATTCGAGAGAATGGGACAAGAAAAGTACATACGAAAAATTACGATTTAAAACAACTTTCGATAATTATGTAGAACTAGTACAATCAGGTAATTTTGTGGAGGATGTTTATATAAATAATTTATTATATGTGCAAAATAATTACTTATTGTGTATTTGAAACTAGGTTTTGTTATTCCAAAACCATATTTTATGACAGAAGAGAAAGAGGAAGCTTTTGCAAATAAGAAAAATGAAAATAATCAAACTGATCATACGTCAACCACAAACAAAAGAAATAAAAAAAAATGTGCTCAAGTAAGATGCTTAGAAATAATAATATAAAGAAGTATTAAATATTACAATGCAATTGTTTTGTTTTTACAGGATTTAGAGAAAAAGAAGCCACCTAAACAGCCGAAATGTAAGTTTTATTTTTAAATAATCAATTGTTTGTATATTTCTCTTAAGAAATGCATTTTCTCTTTTGTAATTGTTTAACTCTCTCCGATCTGAAACTTTGTCTTCGAGATAACGCACTTTTTAGATACACATCGTAAATGTATTTTTCATTTTCTTATATTTCTCTCTCATCACTTTGAAATAATGCATTTCAAATAATTTTTATTAGAAACATCAATGTATTATTAACCCTGGAGTTTCATACGTATTTTTAAGTAACAAATCGTAAAATCTTATAACTCAAACGTTTTCAATATTTTGGTAAATAATAATTTATTTTTAAAATGATTTTGTATTAAATGTTAAACATATATTAACATTATTTTACATACAAAATTAAAAAGAAATAAAATATCAACGAATCAGCCTTGATTTTGTAATAACTTGTTACATTGACTCGTAATCGCCGTATTCATAAAACTTCGTAAAATGCTTCATTACAAAACGAACTGTTTCATTTTAATGAACGTTAAAATTTAACTTGTATTCATGAATATAACTATAGATATTAAACGCTACGTTTAGTAACGAAAATCTATTAAATTTTGTAGTAACTGTTTGGTTTAGAAACTAACTTCACTTCTCATTCTAACCTATACAACTGTCATGCAATATTATATTACTTATTCTATACTATCAACGTTTGTTGTGGTTTTGTGCATAATTTGTCGTTTGTGCCTTAAATAATGGACGTATTTGAAGAAAAAAAAGACGGGAAAGGAATTCACTGATTATGAAATCAGTGACATTATAGATATAATACAAAAGTACATTCATATCATCGAAAATAAAAAAAACCGATGCAGTGAACGTAAGACAAAAAAATAATATAGCTGAATTTTTCGTCTTTCCGATTGTGTACTAGGCATTTTAATAAATTCTCGTCTCAGTGCAGCTAATTCTCGTGTCACATATGATATTATTCTGCTTATTGTTGGTTGACTGATATTTACATGATCAGCCAAAACTTACTGAAAAGATTCTGTTGAATAATAAGGTAAAGTTATCAAAATTTTATTTAGAACAGAAACAGGTTTATTTCTTTCCGTAAATGTTTCCAAAATATTTCCAATAATATCAGCTATTGTTTTTTCTAACCAGTATCTTTTTAAAAAATTCTAATTCGTTGTATAAGTCAAATAAAATTATTATCCGAGTCAGAACTTGCAGATTCCGATTCCGATTCCGAAGTTGTTGAAGAAAATGATGATACAGAATTTGATTCGGAAGTTGATGACATATTAATATGAATAAGTTTGACTAAAAATAAAATGATTTTATTTTATTATATGATTTCATATAACTACTGCATATAACTCACAATCAAAATTATTTTGTTTGTACTGTCAAATATAACACAAATATCATTTAAACGGCTCGTTTTGGCTCGTTAAATTTAACGAGACATTTTGTGCTTTTTAACGTAACGTACTTTTATTAATAAGAAAATACAATTTAACAGACCGTTTAGTAAAAAACGGAGCGTTATACGTTTTACGAAGTTTTATGAATACGGCCATTAGAGATACTAGTATGATATTGCAGGGTTATGCGTAAAAATTGGTAAACATTTTTGTATATGTAATCCTATATATTATTCCACTACTTAGTATCAGAATCCAGATATCCTAAACGTTCTGTTCCCAAACGAAATTATGCCGAAGAAGAAGATATTCCTGATGATCGGTACATTTGTAAGACTATTTTCTCACATATCTTTTAAACTTAATTTTAAAGCAAATTATTGTTTTTTTGAATTAAAGATTGTGACGAATGTATGAGGGATTATGTTGACGATTGTTACCTTCACGAGTTCATTATCTTACCTGATAATCCCGTTCCTACTGATCCAGAGAATGTAGATAGAGCACGTCAAACTGTTCCTAAAGATTTGTTAAAAGTAGCCACATCGAAAATACCTAATAGTGGTGATGGTGTATGGGCATTAAAAAAATTGCAATCTAGAATTCGATTCGGACCGTATCAAGGCGAAACCAAATTGAGTATTTCGGCTGACGAGAAATATAGTTGGGAGGTATACATACGTATTATACTCAGTTTGTTAGATTCTTTATGTATGCTATAAATCTGTAGATCTAAATAATTGTTAACATTATAGAAAACGTACTGAATATAATTTTATTCGATTAAAATAAGAATAATACAGTTTTATATTAAAAGTAATATTAAAAAGAAAAGTTATGACAATTCTGTTAATAAATTGTTTTGCTTATCTTGTTTGTAATAAGTTAATTTTCTTTTTGGTTGGTAGTTAAAAGAGAAAAAGAGAGTAATTAGCTTCATCGATGGAGTTAATCCAGCCATATCAAATTGGATGCGATTTGTAAACTGTGCTCGTACCAGAGAAGAACAGAATTTGGTTGCATTTCAATATTGCGGCAAGATCTATTATCGAACAGTTCGAGAAATCGAACCAAATACCGAATTATTGGTTTACTATGGTTCTGAGTTTGCTAAACAATTGGGTATCGACACGAAACATTTTAATTCTCCGCCTATTAAACCACTTCAAGGTATGTTTTATTACTTACGATTAGTTGTTAATAAGTGTTTTGATAATATTTGATTTTGTTTTAGATAATGGATTTAAATGTGAAAGTTGTAATTTCAATTTTGCGAGTCCGATTTATTTGGAACAGCATTCTGGCAGATGCATTAAAACGGTGTCTCTGCCTTCAACGTCTGGAAACAATAATAATATTGACGGTAATATTTTAATAGTTTATATTATTAATTATTTATCGTGTTCTTGTTGTTTGTGATAATTTTTACCACTTTGACTGCAAGGAAAAGTGGTATAGCGTTTGGTATAGCAGTCATTTTCCGTTTATGCATTTGCAACCAAACCCAACATTCACTACCATACATTAACGTAGGCACCAAAACTGAATTGTATATACTCAAACGGGTGTAGTTTCTTTGGAAACATTTACATTCCTAGCAAAAGTTCTCAAAGCACCTTACAACCAACATTTACTCTCCTTTCAATTTCACGATCAAAACGGCCATCTCTATACAGCAAACTGCTCAAATACGCATCTGCTCATCTACCTGCTCTAAACGTGCACCATCAATATATACATTACATTCAGTAATAAAAGAACAAGATATTCGAACTCTAGCAAGAGAACACAAATAACTGACAAAGATCGAAATACACTTTGACACCTTTTCTGACGTTTATTATTCTAATCAATCATAAATTTGTGAATCAAGAAATACATCTTTGATAAATTTTACATTAATTTTTAAATCTAAAGGTCCAATATTATTCAATCATTTAATTTCGTATGAAATTTTTGTCGCTAACTTTAAAAAGAGCAAGATTAATACAAACTTAACCTCTACTACTTAACTGAGTATCTCACTTCATTTTAAGATTATTTTGCGGGTGCAGCAGAATCGGAAAGGGGGTAGGGGGAAGGTATCCAACTCAGTTTGTCGTAGCTCATTTAAGATAAAAAGAATAAGAATTATCTGAAGTGAGGTGAGATCTCAGTAAATTATAGGTAAAAAGAATACAGTTACGAGAAATATTTCATCGATTCCATTAGATTTTCGGATTCCTCGATTTAAGTACGAGTCGTCATCCTACCTACATTCATATATAGAATTATTAATATTTAAACACTCGGTGACGACGTTATAAATAATAACAGTTAAATAATCTAACGTTTCTAAACGATTTACTCATCACAACTAAATGACTAAATCGTTTAGACTAAACGATAGATTATTATCTAACTGTAATTACATATAGAATTAGTTAAACCGCGATATAGCATCGGATACCAACCTAACCTAACCTAACCTAATAAAGCCAGTATTTTCTAGAATATTTATACAAAATTATTACTAATTGAATTAATTTATCAAAACATAGATTATAAACTTGAATAATTTGTCAATCAAAGTTAATTAATATACAATATTACCAAATGTAATTATGTTATGTAATTTTATGTGGCATAAAAATGTGCCATTGGGTCTTTTAAATTAATATACGGGAATTTATTAAAAATCTGAATTTTGACCTGATCACTTTGATGCCATTTTTTTAAGTAAAAATTTAAGTATTTTCAAGTTAAAAAAAATACAGTTGAAAACTTTTGAACGGTACAATTATTGTGTTCTGTATTTGTTGTAAAAGTTCCCAAAATAAATATTGAAAAATACCTAAAGAAAAATCGATACTACAAATGGAAATATACCTCCTTAAATATAAATAATTTCTAGATTATCATGTGAATTATTTTAATTTTGTAATATTTTAATCAACAGCAATCAACCAAAAGCAAACTTGTACTTTTAAAATAATTTTAACAATAATAATAAAAATTTAAACAGCGCTTTCTTCAAATAATATTGAGATTCGAGTAAAGAACGGATTAATTCCTTATCAATCACGAAATGAATGAATTATTCTAACTAGAAGATAATCACGCTAATTCGTGTTACAAAATTGCTAAGTTTTGAAAACGTTTGCGAACAACATTAGCCGAATAATATTAGCACTAAATAAACATAAACAATAAACTTTGACATTTCTCGGAAAATTGGTAACAATATTTTTATTAAAATTATAATTTATGTGGGCACTAGGAGAAAGTTTTCTGAAAATTTGATCAAAATCGGATAAATAATGTAGCCAATATGAATTTTTGAAAACTTTAGTAATTTTTCTCTCGGAAAGTTGGCATCACTGGAAAAAAATAAAACCACATGACCCTATCTTGGATACTAGACAAATTTATCCTGAAAATTTCATTAAAATCGGTTGAACCGTCTAGGAGAAGTTGCCATCACAAAATTTTGACTGAGCGAGCGAGCTGACGACGCACATCCATACACCTACATAAACTAGGTTCAGATTCGTCATCTAGAGGCTATATGAAGGATTTTTATACAAATTTTTTTTTTTTAAATGTTACAGACACCGTACCAAACGCTATACGACTTTTCCTTCAAGTTAAAGTGGTAAAAATTAAAATAACAGTTGCTTATATTTTGTTTCTATCGGGTTATAGTTTGTTGTTTGTTTGTATATTGTTGTTGTTGTAACTGTATTATAGGTTATCGTGGCAAATCCGAAACGAATCTGAAACAACCCATTCGGAATCGTCACAGCGACAAGTTAGACACGCGTCAAGTTCCTTGTCCGATTTGTAAGAAGCTCTATGCATCGAAAAACAGTCTGTGTCAGCATATGAAATTGCATAATGCGAGCGATATGCGACACAAGTGTCTGATCTGTACGAAAAGCTTCGTCAAAAAGTGCAATTTCAATGTGCATATGCATCGACACAACGGCGAGCGACCGCATAAATGCGAGCATTGCGATAAGGCATTCGCATCGATCAGTGACTGTAGGCGTCATGTGAGGACGCACACAGGTTCGTTATTTGGTTGTTATGGTTGGTTAGGTTGTTTATGTAACCTTATAAAAAAACCTTGTATAAAACAGTCATAACCTTGTAAAAAACAGACATAACCTTGTAAAAAAACAGTCATAACCTTGTAAAAAAACAGTCATAATTTTGTGAAAAACAGACATAACCTTGTATAAAACAGTCATAACCTTGTATAAAACAGTCATAACCTTGTAAAAAAACAGTCATAACCTTGTAAAAAAAACAATCATAACCTTGTAAAAAACAGTCATAACCTTGTAAAAAAACAGTCATAACCTTGTAAAAAAACAGTCATAACCTTGTAAAAAAACAGTCATAACCTTGTAAAAAACAGTCATAACCTTGTATAAAACAGTCATAACCTTGTAAAAAACAGTCATAACCTTGTATGAAACAGTCATAATCTTGTATAAAACAGTCATAACCTTGTATAAACAGTAATAACCTTGTATAAAATGTATAATGTTTGTTGGTGTTTAGGTGAGCGTCCATTTCAGTGCAAGTTCTGCGAGAAGAAATTCCGTGAGAGTTCAGCAGTTTTAAAGCACAGTCGCATTCACACAGGGGAACGACCTTATAAATGCGAACAATGTGCGAAAACTTTTAACCAATCGGGATCATACAAGAGGCATTTGAAAGTGCACCGAGATCGCACTGCTGGCAAAATCAACTAATCGTATTGCGTAATTATTATTGTGAAAAAAACAAATACATTCATCAATCAAATTAATAAATATCTTTATTTAATTTTCACTCGTCTTAAATCGTCCATTTTTTATTTTATCATCACCTTACTCTAATAGTTTTTAATTATTGATGCAACGCATACTAGATAATAAATTTATTAATAAAGGACAATTGATAATCGCAAATTTTGTTGGAATATTCACAAACATTCATCAATCAATCAATAAATATCTTTATTTATTCGTCTAGAGTCGTGATAATTGATAATAAATGTATTGATAAAGAAATCTCGTAAAGGGAAAATTTTAACTGGAAATTTTGTTGGAATATTTTTTGAAGCTAAAAGAAACTTTATTTACGTTATTGAAACATGTCCTGTTTTATTTTTTATTACCAATTTCAACATAAAAATGTGTTATATCATCTGTTAGGATCTTTATTTAAACTAGTGGTCGAAATTCAGCCGTTGCCGTTTGAAATTCAAATTGAGTTTTCATGCGGCAAAAATACGGGAATATTATGCTGTATTTTAAATTTTTTAAATTTTAAATTTGACTGCTTAATTGCTCTACAAAATATATTTGACACATTTGTTTTCACGAAATTCAAAATCAATTCATCATAAAAAATACTCAATTTTTCTGTGAGCGTTCAATAAAAAAAATTCGTATATGTACAGTATATGTACGATATCTGCACTAACATTTGCATAATCTGATAGAACCTTTGCGGTCTTGATGAACGTCTTGATTGAACGTCAAAGCAGCAGCGGTTCGAATAATTGTGTTTATCCGACAAGAGCCGTGCTCATGCAGATTTTAATCAATTTTGATTTTCTATGAAGAATAAGACGTTCAAATTTCCATCACGTTCTGAGATGTAAATTTTTGCTCAAGTGCGGCTTTTTCCAACAGGAAATTGTAAAATTTACCGTGTACATTGCGATATTTGTCGTGTCGTCATTTTTTATTGAATATATAGCTACTTGTGTATGCCTTGCCTTGTTGATATTTTACAACTAAAAATATTGACTGCCAAAAATGTTGACTCACATATTCTGATGTTTTTGTTTAAAATTAGCTATATGTAAAATATAATTCAGTGAACGCAATCTATTGAAATCACGGATAATATTATCATTCAGGAATTGTTATCATTTTCGCGAAGAATGGACCGGACATGTACGACTACATACGACAAATATCTTTTATAGTTATCATGATTTTGGTTTATGTTATCAAGTTTTTTCGTCCACGAGCAATTTTGTTATTGTCAAGCTTAAAACGTGCAAACTTTTTTCTTTTTTTTCTCTTTCTCTCTCTCTCTCTCTCTCTCTCTCTCTCTCTTTCTCTCTTTCGTAAATTAATAGCCCACAGGCTGGCTGGCAACAGTTTTTTTCATTGATACTCGTAAATGCATATATGTATAATAAATATAGAATGATTACATATTTTTTTTCAACTTACATACGAACATACATACACAATCACGCCATGTACCCAAAAGGATGTGGCACAAACTCTTTCTATTATATCGAAATCAGTTTCCTCTGAACATTCCTATTCAGACAAGCAACTTTAGCATCATCCATATTCATAATGCCTCTCATACATGCTCTTCTATTCTTACTACTTGGAAACTTTCGCTCACGCAAGACTTTCTTAATGTATCACTTCAATTACTCATCGGATGTCCACGCAAACGTATACCATCAAAATCATTCATATAAATCTTTTTAACCAAACGTTCATTAGGCATTTGCTCTAGATATTTGAACCATCTTAAGTGATTAACACCTGCAACTTTTGCTACAACAGTTTTTTTTTTTTTCAATTCCACACTCATTATACAATACACTAATCTATTTCGTACCTGATTTCTCCTAGTTGCACCACATACCCCACGTAAAAATCTCATTTCCATATCCATAGCAGTCATTTTTAGCTAGTCGAAAAGACTAGCTTATAAAATCGTCAATACGGCTGACTGGCTGGCTGGCTGGCTGGCTGGCTGGCCGGCCGTGTCCAAAAAATACGATAAATATGAGTGTTAATTATAAGTATAAAGGAGAGCTCGTAGAAAGCTGAAACTTGGCAATTAGATAGTTCATACCAAATAAAAAATTAAGTTCAATTTTCAGACCGCAGTGTTGCCAACTTTCCGAGAAAAAAATTACTAAAATTTTTAATACGAGTGTTAATTATAAGTATGAAGGAAAGCTCGTAGTAAGCTGAAATTTGGCAATTAGATAGTTCATACCAAATAAAAAATTATGTTCAATTTTCAGACCGCAGTGTTGCCAACTTTCCGAGAAAAAAATTACTAAAATTTTTAATACGAGTGTTAATTATAAGTATGAAGGAAAGCTCGTAGAAAGCTGAAACTTGGCAATTAGATAGTTCATACCAAATAAAAAATTAAGTTCAATTTTCAGACCGCAGTGTTGCCAACTTTCCGAGAAAAAAATTACTAAAATTTTTAATACGAGTGTTAATTATAAGTATGAAGGAAAGCTCGTAGAAAGCTGAAACTTGGCAATTAGATAGTTCATACCAAATAAAAAATTAAGTTCAATTTTCAGACCGCAATGTTGCCAACTTTCCGAGAAAAAAATTACTAAAATTTTTAAAAATTTGTTACGGCCATGTTGTTTAACCGATTTTGTTCAAATTTTCACAAAAGATTTTTCTGGTATCCATATAAATTAGATAATTTCAACAAAGTACAGTGCTGCTAACTTTCTGAGAAAAAAATTACTAAAATTTTTAAAAATTTATTATGACCACGTTATTTAACCAATTTTAATCAAATTTTCACTAAAGATTCTCCTGGTGCCCGCATAAATTAAGCAATTTTAACAAAATACAGTGTTGCCAACATATTAAGAAAAAAATTACTAAAATATTAAAAATTTATTGTGGCTACATTATTTATTCGATTTTAATCAAATTTTCAGAAAAGTTTCTCCTAGTGCCCACATAAATTATAATTTTATTAAACTACGATGTTGCCAACTTTCCGAAAAAAAAAATAATAATTTTCTAAAAATTTGTTATGCTCGCATTATTTATCCGATTTTAATGAAATTTTTACAGAAAATACCCTTAGCGCCTATAATATTATATATTAGCAAAATACAATGTTGCCAACTTTCGATAAAAAAAATTTTTATCCCTCTATCTTATCAGTTATGTGATAATGTCAAAGTAGTCTATATATGGGTTTACCCATATACTTCTTATCTTGTATTTTGGTTAGTCGAAAAACTAGCTTATAAAATCAAACCACATTCGACTAGCTCCATTCTCGCTTTGCGAGAATATTATTCTTTTATACTTTTGTAGTCAAATCCAATATTCGCTACCATATATTAACGTAGGCATCAAAACAGCTTTGTATATATTCGAACGGGCTTTTTTGGAAACATTTACATTCTTAAAAGTGTACAAAGCACTCAAAACCTTACAAACAGCATTAACTCTTCTATAAAATTCACGATCAAAACAACGATCTTTTCAATTTAAATTGAAATAATGTTATATTTATATTTCTTCAGTTTATTTTTACATATTTCTAGTAAATAAAGATTTGAGTTTATGTTTTTCAGATAATATTATCAATCGATTATTATTATCAAAAACTCCGAGTTCCAATGTGATTACGTTAAGCAACGTATACTGTAATAATAATTATAATTTCTTATAATTTATGTAATAATGTTAAAGTGGTCTATGTATGGGTATACTCATATACTTCTAATCTTGTATTTTAGCTAGTCGAAAAACTAGCTTATAAAATCAAACCACATTCGACCAGCTCCATTCTCGCTTTGCGAGAATATTACTATACAATAAACTCATCCAAATTGAAAAACAATTAATAGTGAAATAACCTCGATTTAAAGTCAAAGTCAAGTGAAGTAAATCAGTTTGCTTTTACAGCATTATAGAGCAAGCGGCGCGGCGCGGCACGCTTTACCCCGTTTTATACCAGCATGCATTAAACATTCCTGTGGTCAAAGTTTAGTAACAGTTACACGCGGCTCTCGATCGCTCGCTCTCTGTCATAAAATTTGAATCTATAACGAAACCGTCACACGATTTTTACTTTAATAATATTATAAACATTTAAAAAAAATGCATTTTTTAAAAAGATTCCAGTATTTTTTCTTGTAATTTAAATTGATTGTGAATGTAGTATCAAAATTTATTTACATACCTTTTGTTGTAGCTATTAACTTGGTAGATATTAATTAAGATGGCGGTGACCTTATGAGACCCAGTGCAATTCGTAAATACGTTTTTGGTTTGCCAAATTGGAATTTATAATTTTTGTACAATATGATTATTTTTACGCATTAGACAATTTTTTTTCACTCGTGATAAAAGTAAGAAGAAACTAATTTGTTTTATTTGCATTTACTAATATCGACTGTTACTTAATTGTACTATTTTTAAATTAAAATACTTAATTAAATGATTAAATAAAATATGGAAAAAAATAAAATTCATGAAAATTAGACAATTGTCCAGCACTAGTTTTTGGCCACAAACTAAAATTTGTTATACATAGTAAAAAGAAAAATCTTTAAGAACCCATTATATTAAAATTAAACGGTTTTAGGTTGTAGTTCTTTATTCATTTTTATTAATAATCAGCGTTACGACAAACTCAATGTACATAGAAACAAGTTACTAGGTAACAAAATAAGTAATTACGAGTAGATGATAAAAATTTATATTTAATTTAACGAACTAAAATTTTATTTAAATGCAGTACCCCTTCACACTGATTGATGTTATCTTTTTACTTTATAAATATCTATTGCTTCTCACTTATCAATCTACTGTTAATATTTATTGCATTTATTACAGTATCTTCGAATTGTGCATCATGAAGATTTTCTAACGCATGGTGTGCAACAGCAGATTGGTTTTCTTTAATTAAAAATTCATAAATTTTAAGATCTAATTACTGATATTGTTACCTAATAACTTGTTTCTATGTTTTTTTATATATATAGTTCTGGCATAAACAATGTTAAATTTTAACTGACTTAATTTTTCGAACCCATCTTTTTTACTTATATGCGGGAATCGTAAGGTCAGTTAAGGAAAAATTTTCTGTTAGCGAACCCTTTGTTAAATATTTTGAATATCACCACTGCATACATCAACGTATGCACCAAAACATTTACATTTGGAAACATTTCACATTCCTAGCAAAAAATACCCAAAGCAGCCAAAACCTTACAACCAGCATTAACTCTCCTTTCAATTTCACGATCAAAGCGGTCATCTATATTCATTTAATAATTATAAAACAAAAAAATAATAAAAAACAACTAACCTAGAAGTACTAGTAGATGGAGTAGAAATTTGATGATTTGTTTTTTTAATGGGCCTTAGTCCCAATTTTCTCTATTTTGAAATAGAGAGCTAAGAAATATTTTAAATAAATATAATACACTAAAAATCACACATTAAAATATACACTTGTTTTTCGTATCAATGTTAGGCTTTTTAATATTATCTAATATAACATTTATTTTGATTATATTACAGTTTTAACTTTTCGAATATAATTAATTATATTATTAAAATTTCAATTTTAGTTAATAATATTTATTTCAAAACGTAATATACTATTACAGTAACAACAATTGACAACAATCGATTTATTTGTTTAAACTAAATAATAAAAATGGCGACTTAATAAAAAACAAACCAAAATAATAGCTTACTATGATACTGATCTTTAGCTTATATTAAGACCCATTTAAAATTTAAAATTTTTTATTTATAATTCAAAGGATTTTATTTATAATTAGCAATTTATATATTTAAGGGGGGAGTACACTTTGACTTTTCAAAAAAATGCATTTTTTTTTTGCTTAAAATGTTCCTTGGGATGTATACTTTAATTTAGAAAAGACTCCAAGTCCGCCAGAATATTCCTTACCGATTTACGAAGCGATTTCCTAAAAAATGTATGGAGCCGGCATAGCCGATTGAAGGTAAATACTTTTCCACGAGAAAAATGAACCCCGTTTATCTCGAAACGGGGTTTTTCAAATTGGCGTGGGAAATAACTCTAACCAGTTATCATCAAATTTGGATATCGCCTAGGTTTTCTTGTTCAGAATTAAATTCTGCTTAGAAATACGTATCCACATTTTCGATTTTGTCAAAAATGGATTTTTAATCCACGATTTTGTAAGCATTTTTAGGGTGAAAAAATGGACTTTTTTTTCCTAAGGCCACAACTTTTGAAAAAATCAATTTAAAAAAAATCGGAAAACGTATTTCTAACCCAAATTTCATTACTAATCAAGATTTTGTTCGATTTATGTACCAGGATCACATGGGAAGGAGTATTTTCCCACGCCGTTTTCCGACTTCCGCGCGAGGACGCCCGCGCGACCTGGTGCACCGGCCACGGGGGGCCGCCGATCGAGTTCAAAAAAATACAAATTGTAGTTCGAAGGATGAGTAATAAATGGGTTATAACATATTTGCCCTCCCTTAGTGTTTTATTGCTTAAAAAAATTAACGAAAATGCCTTACTTTTTGGACGTTCAAAGTGTACTACCCCCTTAATATCTTAACTTCCAAAATCTAAATATACAAAAAATTGCAAACATTTCTAACATTACTCATATTTATGCAAATATTTTTAACACTCTGTTAACTTAAGGAGTCTAAACTCAAATTTGGCAATAGTAGCAACTCGGTTGCCCATTTAAATTTAGAGGAGTTTTTATTACTTAAATTATTTCAGTAACGATCAGAATTAAAATTTACTTAAAGTTCTTGAAATTTAAAGATTTAAGCTAAATTTAATGAGCACAAAAAGCGGCATTAATTTTTAAAACTACGTGCATATTATAGTTACAAAATAATGCATTTATTAATATAAAAATATATAATTTGTTCATTTTTTGAACATACATTTTTAATGTATTTTTTTATAAAAAATAATTTTAATAAACTCAAGCGTTTTTTAAAGTGCTTTGTGATTAATCACGAATGCTTTAGTTTTATTTTTATTTTTTATTAAGACTGTAGATTTATATGATTAACAATTATTTTTTTATTGATAAGTTCTTATGTAAGGTGCATTCAACGAACGTCAGCAAATCAAGCAATTGCTAGATCAGCAAGTTAGCATTTGCTTTGAACATGTTGAAACAGCAAAAAAAAATTAAATCCGGTTTGCTGGATTTGCTCACTTCATGATAATTTTGAAACAAGAGTTAATCCGTTTTCTTTTCGAATGCTTCGGCGAGTATATCACCATATTCTGTAGCTGCTTTAACCAATTCAGGATGGGGCCATAATTCGGGAGCCTCGCCCGGATTCTGTTTTTCATTT
This sequence comes from Clivina fossor, assembly GCA_963966155.1. Classification (NCBI taxonomy): domain Eukaryota; kingdom Metazoa; phylum Arthropoda; class Insecta; order Coleoptera; family Carabidae; genus Clivina; species Clivina fossor. The sequence goes on from OZ014567.1 coordinate 2,122,002, forward strand.
TGCATGAAAAGATATTCGCATTGACGCACACGATTTCTGCATAGTTTTAAATGTTCGGATAATGGATGCAGCATGCGATTAGCATTATTAGAGCCATCGGTCATAGCATCTAATAGACCGTACGTAAACATTTTAATTTCATCATTCTCCGATGATTTTTCTCTCTTATATAATCGGCCACGTTCGAAACGTTCGCAAAATTCATGAGAATACGCTAATTCCGCCATTAATAAACAGCTGAAAGAAAAAAAAAATATATAAAATCAAGGTGGTGAAATAAACTAATTTAAATTAGTTACAAATTGAAAAAATGTATTGTTCATTGTGATGACCAAATCGTTTAGAAACGTTGGATTGTTAACTATAATTCTCATTAATTTTTATCGAGATATTATAAATAATACAAATTTGCAAATTTGTGTTTGTAATTGTTGTGAATTCGTCAACAAAATTTTCTCCCTAACTACAAATGAAATTCCCTGACTTTTCCGAGATCAACAAAATTTCCCCAGATTTTTCCCGGTTTTGGCCAACCTGAATAATATATATGAAAGAAAGAAAATATTTTCCTACCTGCTCTTACAATGGTCCGGACATGGAAAAATACAAAACAAATTTGGAGCATTTCCATTGTTATCAACACGTTTTGCTAACGCAACAACATTCTTGAAACGAAGTCCTTGTACAAATAATTGAAATCCTTCATTTTTGCTATCGTTCAGTTCACGTGTATCTGCTTTAATAAGACTCATTGAATCGGGCAGAAAATATAGCTGCAATCAAAATATAATATTTATTATAAATACGTTGTTCAATTTTAACAAAAATTAAAGTTGCGCCTATCATAAATCGGTTTCCTAAAGCAAAATCAACCGTATAATAGTTTAATTACTATAAATCTTTTTTCCTGATGAAGATGTACGTTAAGTACGTCGATAATTAATAAATATTAATACAGAACTAGAACCTAAAACCGTTTTATTTTAATATAATGAGTTTTGAAAGGTTTTTAACTATATCAGTACGATAATTTAAACTATACAAAATATGGTGTTTCTATTGTATTAATATCTCGTTTTGAAATCATATTTTTCTAATTTGTAATTTTCTATTTAAATTAATAAAAAGTTTAAATGACTTAAGACTTGAAACTAAAAAAAAAGTTAATTTGTGTGATATCGTTTACATCAATTGATCTATAACCATGTAACTAGATATTTTGTTTATTAATGTTTTTATGGTTTTCTAAACAAAATTCCCGTACATTAATTTAAAGAAAGAACCAGCTTCTTATTTACTCTAGAACGCCCAATGGCACATTTTTATGCCACATAAAATTACATGAACATAATTATATTTGTAATCTTGTGTATTATAATTAACTTTAATTGACAAATTATGAAAAAGTGTATAATCTATGTTTTGTAAATTAATTCGATTAGAAACCATTATATAAATTTTGTATAAATATCCTAGAAAATGCTACTTTATCATCCGGCATTTTACAGTTAAAGCGAACGCTTTGAATGTAAAGAATGTAAATTCTAGATGAATGTAGATGACGACATGTACTTAAATCGAAGAATCCGAAAATCTAATGGAATAGGTACTTGTCGATTTTTTGTTAATTTGATTCTAATTTCCCGTACCAAAAATATTTCCCGTAGAATTCCTGCTTGCTAGACACGAAAACCGAACCGACAAAATATTGAAAACTATTTATCACTTCTACTGTTTTGCAACCTTGATGTTAAATGTTCAATTTATTGTTATATTATTCTATTCTCACACAATTATTCTATTACCTCCGATATTTCGTCAGCACCCGTAAAGGCAAATATCGACAAACATTTTTGGAAATCTTTAACTGCCATTTCGCGTTCCTGATCATCCGTGAATACAGCGTATTTATTATGGAATGAATAGCAACCAGCTACGTCTTCATCTGGTATTTCTTCGTGTGTATTTACATCAAACCTAGAAATTATTATTTTCCAAACATTAACAAAAATCAAATACTCATTCACACATTAGATTAGACTATTGTGAACAAAAGAAAACAATTACCAAGTCTTTTTTGGAGTAGCAATTTCATCTGGATTGAGTCGCACCGAAGTAAATTTTATTGGATTATGCGCTTTAACTATTTTACTAACACAAACTGGAATTTTTATGTCATTTCCAACTGACATATTCACATACCAGACAAATGGAGCTTTAACCTCAATTTTATGCGAAAATATCAAATCCAAACCATTTTCCATATCAGCAAATATGCAATTTTCAGCCACTGCTTTAAGAATTGAAAAGTTTTCTTTTTGTACTAAAGTAAATTGTTCCGGCAGCATATGACATAATTTCATTATATCTTGTTGACATTTTATTCGCGGTACGTTAACGTTTGGCCCAATAACGTATAACCAAATATTATTTTCCTTCAAATTCGATTTTACGTATTCAATATCTACATCCTGGTTGTTAATAGGTGTATTTAAATCGGATATTAATACAATTCTCTTTACATTTTGCTGAAGTATCATTTTTTCTTCAAAAAAATTTAATGAAACTTCTAATACGTTCAATAAATCGAATGATGTTGAATTTTCTTTGGTATCACATATTACAGACTTTTTAACATTTTTAATTATATCCAATTCGTATAAAAGCCACTTATTAATAACACGTATCTCACTAGTATTTGGTCGATTACATATAATTATTCTTTGGATATCAAAAGTCTGATCGAAAAATTTCATAGAATATAATTTACTTAATAACTGAAGTTTTTCTTCAATATTATCGAAACAATCAATAACATATATAGTAGCTTCTATAAATTTTCGTGGAGAACTACAGTTCGAACAACGAGTAATGCTAACGCCTGCTAAACGCTTATCATGCCCGTCCAACTGCATTATCATAGAATTACCATATATTACTTATTCTATGGAATTACTAAATATATAAAGGCATAGGGCTGACGCTGACGCCGATCAAAACACAACGCATAACCTTACTTCAGGTCCTCTCTCCCTTACTTTAAGATTTTAGCTAAAGATGGCATTGCAATATCTTACAATAATTACAATAGAAGCTGCGCAAATTTTAAAATAAATTGAAGGAACAAATTTAATTATTAAAATTAAGATATATTATGTAATATATAATAATTAAATATGCAGAAAATAAATCGAATTTTTCATATACATGTGCGGCAAAACCATGGAAAAAAATATAGTTCTGGCATGAACTATGTTAAATTTTAACTGACTTAATTTTTTGAACGCATCATTTTTACTTGAATCTTAAAGTCAATTTTGCCTAATGCCCCGTTCACACCAATCATTTGGTCAAAAAAATTTGTGCAAAATCTTTTGAACAAATTACTTTGTTCAAAATAATTTGTTCTCGTTCACACTCATCATAAAAAATATGATAATTTTTTTTAGCAAAAATAATAAAATCTCCAAAAATGTAACTAGATAATCATAATAAACTTTCATATGTTGGTTAAACTAATTAATATTGGGCGCAAAATATGTATGTATATGAATTATTGTTTATATGTAAACATAAGCGACACAAGTACTTAGTTCAGTATAATAATTTTAGAAGGGTTAGCACTTTTAAACGAAGCAACAAAAATAAAAGAAAGAAAAGGTTATGGAGCAAAGAATGGTTAAAAAGAAGAAACGTTATTAAGTTATTAAATAATAAAGTAATTATTATTAACTAAAATTACAAAATAAATAATATAACCTAAACTACAATAATGATTAAAATTATAAATGTCGAACACAAAAAAACTATTTGACTAATGACTATTTGAAAACTCAAATATTACTAGAAAATAAAATTAAAGAAAAACGAAAAATATTCAAAATTATTAATAAGTATTTCTACAACTATCACAACATCAACAAAATCAAAACGATTAAAACGGAATCAAAACAAAAATGACATAACATTATCATTTGTTAAGTTGTCTCGTGCGTTTTGTGTTTATTATGCGTGTGCAGCTAATTTTATTTGTCATATTTATTTGACGAAAATAGCGGCGCGGCGCTCATATTTTTATAACAAACTATTTGCAGCCAACTTCTTTCATCATATTTTTTTAACCAAATGATTGGTGTGAACGACACATTACGTTGCTAATGGACCGTTTGAGTGATAAAAAATTGTTAAGAAAACTTTTTTTGTTAGCGAACCCTTTGTTAAATATTTTGAATATCACCACTGCTTATAAATGTTTTGACATACACAGTCAATATATTTAAATTTCTCACGCTTATGTGTCACAAGCAGGCCTATCCAACTTAATATACTACCCATATACCATAGCCATATACTACTAAGTACCAATGTACACATGTGACGGTCACAAGCAAATTACAAGGGTAAATTGAACTGCGCAAGCGTAGCAATATCGTAATATATATATATATATATATATATATATATATATATATATATTATTATTATTATATATAATAGTGTGTTCCTGGATAGATGTTACAAGATGACAAATGTGCCAAGAATTTTATCGAATTTCAACCAAATGTAGAAAACTAGCCCTTCTTGATCTAATACCAAACTAAACCAAACTAAACGCAAAATATTAAAAAAAAAAAAACTCTGTGAAAAGCAAGAGATAGATATCGTCAATCGATTTTTTGTTTGTTCAGTATCACAAAACCTTACTTTCGAGAAAATGTTTGAAAATTGTTTATAGTAAGGATATAGAACCAATTTGAATTTATATTTTCGAAACCATTAAAACTGTAACATCAACGATTGTGAAAATAGATAGAAAACAAACAAATATTGCTAAAATAAGCAATAACTCAATTTGACCAAAAATGATGTATGAAACAAACAATTTGGTATAAACTAAATATTGAGTTGTTTTTTTAGTTTTTTTAATAATGGCTAAAACTTGTTTGCGCTTATCTAAAAAAAATCTTTAAATTTATTAGCCATATTATTTAATAAATAAAATATAGAATTCTAAAATTAATTGAAACTGTTTTAATAAACTCTAAAGATAATATCTGTTAAAAAGTACTTAATTGCGATGAAAGTTTGGACATTGATAATGACGATACTAATAGGCAAGATTTCGAAACAATAGAAGACGACACAAAAAATAAATTGGTCAATAAAATAAATGAACATTTCAAGCAAGATAATGTTCACTGACTCATAGAATCAATAGGATTAAAACAATATCCGTTTACTGAACTATACAGTGTTTCAAGCTCAAATAATCTAATTTACAAAAAAAAAATTAAAAATTAAGGACTTCAACAAGAAATTTAAATTTTTAATTTTTCTCGGCTTCAGTCACACTGTAGAAAATTGTTTTTTTATTTAATATTAATAAAATATTTGTCACTTAAATCAATATACATCTGCAATGTAGCTGAGCTGAGAAAAACTTATCATTTAAATTAATTTTATTGTATCCGATTGAAGATTGAAAAAAAATTATATATTTATACTTATAACAACTTGAATTTATAGAATTTTTTAGACTGGTATGCCGGGGTTGACCCTATCCTTGTCGCAGACGTTTCACCAGCCCAGAAAATTCTATAAATTCAATAAAAATTTATATTTTTGTGAGGGGAAATCCAGTCATGTTCAAAGTTATGTTAAAACATAAATGGTAGAATAAAATTTTTGTTACTATGTATAATTTTACAATATTATATAATATAAAAATTAAAATATTTATTTAAAATATAAATTATTATTTCATAGCAATATATATATATATATATATATATATATATATATATATATATGTATATATAATATTTTAAAATATAATGTAATTTTTATATTTTATTAAAAATCAAATGTGAATCCCAAAACGTATATGACTAACCAAGAACAAACAACAAAACTTATGAACGCGAAAAAAATGTTTGATTATGACAAATACAAAACTATGACTATATGTACTAAGCATTGCGAATGAAACTTTACCGCAGACGATTTATAACGATGATGCTGCGATCAACACGTGATGTAATAGAGTTTACGTGTCCAGTAAGCAACTTAAGCAGCTATTATATAGTAAAAAGTTATCAAACATAACTTTATTATCGTAAAATGAATTAAAAATTATGACTACGAAAAATTAGAAGACTACGTACAAGTATGTCAATCAATTATTTTGTCTTACTTTTCGCTCTAATCTAGATTATTTTTCCGTACAACACGAGGATTCTGTTTAAATAGCGTTTGTAATGTTCCACAAAAACCGAGTGTTTTTATTATTTTTATTTGTTTATACATTATAAAAAAGTTTCACCGAGTACCTACCAACAGCGTCTTAAATTAAAGTTATAAGTTTAAGTAAATATATTTTAAATTTATTATTAAAAATTATTCGCATCTCATTGATGGTTATTTATAAAACAAATCCATGAGAAAAGTGAACAACTATAAAAATAATGGATTAGTTGAAAATGAGAGTGAAGCACTTATTATCATCGAACAATGATATGTTCATATTTAATTAATTCAAAATCTCCGGTAAGATTTAAATGGAGTGCCTGATATACGAATTTCGACTATGACAGACCTGAACGATAATTTTTGGCGGATTAATTAATTATACTCGATTTTCAATTCACGTTCAACTGCAAGAAGTCGTAACTCTGTCTGACAGTATGCAATTTATACTTATACGTCAGCATTGTTACATTTGGTTTTATCAACTTCGCTTCATACTCACAAGTCAAATTTATTCAACTTCTAACCAGTTTTAGTTCCGTCATGCAAATTTGTATATATTTATTTGAATGTCGGAAGTTCAATGAAACATTTTTTTGTTGTTATATTCCGTAAATATTTTTTCTTACACAATGCGAACGTTTTTCACAATGTATATTTTAATAATACAATGATAGCCCCAATAAATAGTTACTAGATACTAGTTAATTATTTTATAAAATATCATTCTTGACACACTAACTAAAAATTACTAATAATAATAAAAATTAAAAAGCTTTAGGTTGAAGTTCTGTTTAATTTTATCTGCTACCGCCTCCAAAGTTAACACTACACACTATAAACACTGAAAAATTGGTAATTGACGTACCAAACATTATTATAATGCGATGCGTAAAGTAACCAGCGTTAAAATTTTAATGTTGCTATTGAAATCAGATCAAATGCATTATTATTTTATTATTAATTGTGTGTTAACAATTATTTTTTTAAAGAAAAGGCGTATTAAAATAAGATGAATAATTCTATATTATTTTTAAGTGCAGATAATTTATTAATGAAAATTATATTAAAATAAGATAATTATTTGAAATTTGTCAACAGTGTTTATGGTTATTACAATTATGACTGCAAGGAAAAAGTGGTATAATATTTGGTACTAAGTCCGTAACATATTCAAAAATAAATCTTCCATATAGCTTTTAGATGATGAATCTGAACAAAGTTCATGAAGACATATGTCTGTGCGTCGTTCGCTTGCTCGCTCGTTAGTTTTTTGTGATCGAATCTCTTCCTAAACCATTTATCCGATTTGAAACAAATTGTTTGGGTACGTTTGCTATCTATAAAATGATAAAAGCGTAATTAAAGATAGTTGGATGAATATTGCATAATTATCAAAATATTACAATAATGATATAATCAAGTAAAAAAACCAATCGAAAAATAAAATGTCATTTTATAATTTTTTTGTTTTTTTTTTTAAAACAGTGCAACATGGCCAACTAATTCTATCTACCGTTACTGTCACAGTATTTTTGCCTTTTTCACCACCTTAAAATTCGAATTTCTAAAAATCCTTTCTTAGTAGGTTATATAAGAAATATATTCCCCAAATTTCATGTTTGGTAGTTTGGACTAACATAGGAGGTAGGTACTAAAACATTTAAACATATTTTTAATTAGCTTGTTGCTATATCAATTGTTTGAAAACATTTACATAAATATTATGATAAATAAACAAGTTTTTTTCTAAAATTGTATTTATTAAAATAACTATATTTTCTAAATTTATATATTAGTAATAGTAGACTTCTGTGTTAATAAAATTTTGTTAAAATGATTAAATGTGATTGATAATTGACAGCAGAAATAGCAAAATAACTGTACCGTATCGTCTTATTGATAACTAAACGCATTCATTCACAAAACAAGATAATATAGAAGAGAATGGAGAATGAAAGCAACAATATATCGTTAGAAACTCGAGAATTCGAAAAAAATTGTTGGATCTGTTTTGAAACAGAAGCTGAAGATAGAGAAGCTCAGTGGTTACAACCTTGTAAATGTAAAGGGACTTCGAAATGGGTTCATAAACCTTGTTTACAACGTTGGGTAGATGAACAACAACGTGGCCAAGCTAGAGGAATGTGTCCGCAATGTAAAACAGAATATACTATATAATATTATATTCTGATATGGGAACGTTGGTTGACATATTGGACACATTTGATGATATTATTAATAAAAGTTGTTTGTTTCTCTCTTATGGCATTTTAATTGGAGCATTTTACTGGTCAGCTATGAGTTACGGAGGTCTTATTTTCTTGCAAATAGTAGGAATTAAAGAAGGTTTTGCTGTATTGAAACAAACACGTCTATTGATATTAATAATTGGTTTACCAGCGATACCATTTGCGTTAATTGTTGGAAAAATGTTTCGTTGGGAAGACACCGTTATAACTTATATTAGACGTCATTTGGTTAATGTTCCATTAATTAGATACATTTTACCTCTTCGAATTGTTATTAATCCATTATCAAGAACAAATTTGGAAAGTGATGTGCCCCCGTATTCCGATCCAGTGGTAGCCGCACGTCTTTTTTGCGGTGCCTTATTACTGCCAACATTTGCTATTGTATTGAGAAAAATGTTTTTCAATTCCGTGAAATCAAATTTTTACAAAACCGTACTCGGTGGATTAACATTTATAGTTGTAAAAGGCGCACGTCTATCTATCGCAGGCAACACCTATATGTAAGACAATGTCTGCGAAGAATTCGGAATCATTCAGAATCATAAATATCTACCTATGTACTTCATGACTCCAACAAACCAATACCAATGAATAAATCGGGATTTGAGATATGTACTACAATTGGTGGGGAAGCGCCTCTTATTAATTTCAATTATTTATTTTAAATAAATATATTTTTTGCATTGTAGTTTTTTACTTTTAAATAAATAAATTTGTTTATAAAAATTATCTTTATTAGTTTGTTAATTTATAAATACTTTTTCTTAAATCTGACGATAAAATGAGAAATATTCAGTTTAAACTACATAATAAAATTAATAAACTTTCTTGCTAGCTGAAAGCCTTTCTATATGTATATATATAAAAAAGTAAGTAAAAATAATATAATTATATAATTTTACTATCGTAGAACGTTGCCAACTTAACGAAAAAAAATTAGAAAAATTTAAAAAATTTAAGTTTGGCTTTATTATTTATCAGAAATTAATTAAATTTTCACTAAAGATTTTCCTAGCGTCCACAAAAATTTTATAATTTTACTACAAATACTAGATTTAGGTAATACTAATAATAAATATTGTATGTTGTTTATGTATAGTTTCCGGAACGAAAATGTTTTTAAATATTATACCGTACCCAAAATATTTTAGGTAGAAATTCCCTTAAAAAAAATAATAGTTTTGTAAGAGTTCTTTTCAATACTGCTACACAACAAGTTTATGTGAATTTAAGTTCTCTAGATACATTTTAAAAAAATAAATAAATTAAAATTAGAATAAAATAGAATTTCTTAAATCGTGTCATTACAATACCAAGCAATTATTTGTTTTCAGAAAGTCGAACATAATTACTTATACGTAATAAAATTATAATAAAATTATGAACTTAATAATATAAAATTTGTAGGCGTAAATAAAAATAAAATAAATTTACCTTTCCACATGATGTAATTGTTGACATTTAACGCTTTATCCCCTAAACCTTGATTAGGGCCGCTAAAAAAAATACGTGTCGCTTAGTTTTTAGTGTTCTACTTGATACCTGAAGCTCATTTAAATCGGCGTGTAACACCTCGATATGTTTGCTTGTAAGTTAAAAGACAATTTAATAAATGACTCTTTTAGGAAATTTTATTAATGATATCTTCATTATCTAATTTTGTACCAAATATCCTTCTCGCCTGACATGAGCATGAAAGCCTCGAAATTATTTTGACTTAAACAATTTCGCAATCTTTTCAACATGTAAATAGGAGAGATCGGGTACGAAATAGATTAGTGTATGATGAGTGTGAAATTGAACAAAAATGTTGTAGAAAAGTTGGTGTTAGTCAGTTAAGATCTGGTTCGGACATGTTGAGCGAATGTCTAATGAACGTTTGCTGTCCAAAAGATTTATTTGAATGATTTTGATGGTATTTACGTTTGCAGGTGGACGTCCGATGAGTAGTTGGAGTGGTAAGATTGAGAGAGTGGCTTGCGTGAGCGAAAGTTTCCAAGTAGTAGGAATAGAAGAGCATGTATGAGAGGAGGAATTATAAATGTGGATAAAACGAAAGTTGCTTGTTTGGATAGAAATGTTTGGTGACGACTGATTTCGGGATGATGGAAAAGAGTTTGTGCCACACTTTTTTAGACACATGGCGTGATTGTGTATGTATGTATGTATTAATTTATAAGTAGCGAATAAATTCGCGTTTGTCAATGTATATGGAAATTAAATATTTGTAAAATTGAAAAACAACAGCCAATACAATTTCTATAACTGTATTACTACAGTTTGTTCGTCATCGAATTCATACACACATACATACACAATCACGCCATGTACCCAAATAAGGGTGTGGCACAAACTCTTTTCATCATTCCGAAATCAGTCGCCTCCAAACATATTCATATCCAGCACAAGCGCAACTTTTGCAACTTCATCCAAATGTAAACTGAGAAAATAAATGCTGTTTGCAGCGCCATCTATCAAAGATAAAAAAAAAATTTCAAAATAAAATTTACATACTTTTTAATGGTCTATCCGAATCTGCATAAAAAATAAGGGGTTCCATTTAAGATTTCAAAGTTGACCCCCGTTCCCGCCCCCCAGAGAGTCCAAAAGGGGCAAGGTTTCCTGTATCAGATGTCCCCCTCGAAACCATTTACTTTTCATCCGGAACATTTTTTTGTGCGATGCACTAATTTAAAGTTATTGCAAGTGGCGGATTAAAATGGGACACCCAGAATATATAATAATAATAATAAAATAATATATTTTTATTTCCACAATGTCAACTGAATGACAGGAATAAGTCACAATACAGAATACATAGTACAAAAGATACAAAAACAGTGACATCAAAATAAATACAATTACATGATATTAAAAAATTAAAAAATAACCAATTAATAAGGTGCATACATAAAATATTCCTCAACGGAATAAAACGTATTTTTAAGCAAAAAATTAAAGAGTTTTTTTCGAAATAATGTTATACTAGCAACACATTTAATGTCCGCAGGAAGTACATTGTACATAATGATACCAGCATAGGTTGGATCTTTCTCATACAAAGCTAACTTGTGTTTGGGAATTTGAAAATTTGTGTTATTTCTTGTGTCATATGGGTGAATGTCAACAAATTTAGGAATGTTAAAAATGTTATTGCTGAATTTTTCTTTTTTTTTTTCATAATAAATATTACGAGCCCTCGGCTATTAATTATTATTGTTTGCAAAAAAAAATCTTTATTCGCGAATATCTCGAAAACGGCTGGGAATTTCGCAAAAATAACAAAATTTTCCGCGTTTCCGTTATGACATTATTAATTTAATATATAATTATTTTATTTCGTAATTAAACTCGCTCAAAATATCTATAAATGCGAAAAACACAATAAAAACACAATTTAAAATTTATAGGAGGGTGTATGGATTAAAAATAAATAAAATATTATTAATATAAAATAAATATACATATGCTAGAAAGTAACAAACGAAAATAACCCTTAATGTATATTAACATAAGGACGAGTATTGTATGAAAATATAATATAGATTGTTCTAAATAGTTGGCCAGTTGAATGTTGTGTTATAAATTTTCAAATACATATTGATTTTTATAATAATTAAAAAACATTATTCTACATACAACATTTAGATTTGATTTTAAATAATAATCATGTAAAAAAAGTGACAAATAATATTTAAAGTATATGTTTACATTGACGGTCCTGTAGCTACAAACTGTACATAAAATTCATCTGGCCAACTGGATTCGTGGCAGATTTTTTTTGAGTTAACCTCTAATACTGACAAGTGACTGTCAAACACAATATTGCTATGTCTTACATATTGACATATTGTAAGCTTTTTTTTTGGTAGATAATTTAATTTTAATCATGAGTAATTTTATGCAATATTGTCAATTATGTACAAATGATGAAAATGTATTGTTTACTGTACTTAATTTGGATTCAGATGGCAAAAGTTTCGCGGATAAATTAGAAGCAATTGTTCCTAAAATTGTAAGAATAAAATAATTTGTTTTGATTGTAATATACATTATTGTTTCTGAATCTTTTACTTTTCTCATTTTAGGTTGATTGCAAGATCAAATTACCGAATGGTATTTGTACGATTTGCGCTGTTCGGTTGAATGATGCTTATACATTTAGAAAACAATGTTTCGATTCTCAAATAATATTAAAACAGCATTTAAATGAAGAACGTTGCAGATTATGTTCTAGTGGTGATAATATAACATTGAGTTTAACTACAATGGATTCGGATAACTTATTGTTGTCATACAAATTGGAAATCATTGCATCGGAAATTGTAAGTGAAATACTAGCTTTAATTAGGTCCACGAAAAAAATTATATGCTTATTAATTGATAAGTAATTATTTATTATCTATTCCATAAGTTTTGAGAACAGTCCACGCTCAACCTAACCTAATTTAAAGTATTTTAAATTTTAATGCCATTTTTGGTTTTGTTTAATTGAAATTTATATAAAACAAGTTGTAATTTGAATACATGTAAATTTACAATAAAAATTACATAAAATAATATTGTTTTATTAGATTTACTTATAATAAGTTTATTAGTTATTACAATTATGTTTTTGCTAAACTAAAATTTATTTCTGCAAGAGTCGTTGGAATAGTTATTATGAGAAAAATGTTGTTGTCTGTTGTGCGTGGGTTATTTTTAATCACTTGTTACCCTATAGCCAAGTAATGTACCCACCCAGCTTATAGTAGGTTTACTAGGATTTAGATCATTCAAATATTAGTTAAATATCATAGGGATTTGGTGTTATTAGTATAGGGTGTTTTTTTTAGAGGCGGAGAACTTTAAATTGAAATAAAACACAGCAAAATGTTTTTAATATCTATGAAATTGGCTTTATTTTAAAGATATTTTATGTTTAAATATAAATTTGGGCATGTGGACGCCGCGGCTGGCGCGTACATGGCGTAATCTGGAGGTACAATTTTCACACATTCTTCGCAGTAAATCAGGCTGTATTAAGGCGGATCCACACATTCGGTATTCGCCGAGTCCCGAGTAACTACTCGCCGAATCCCGAATGGGTGGGGATAGTTACCGAATACTTGCCTAATGGCGAGTACACTTATACAGATATGTGAACTTTGCCGAACATCAATTTGTTGTGGGAAAGGCGAATATTTGCAATTGAACGCCATTGAAAATTACAACAAATTTAAAAGAAAGTATCAAATTTGTTAAATACTACAATAAATATTATCGAAATTATTATTGAAAAAAAAAAGAGTTCTTATAAGTAAATACTTTTAAACATAATTCACATAATTGCAAAATTTTTATTGGAATAAATTTGAAAAAAATTGATATATCATTAAGATATTAGTAAAAAATTATCATAAAAAACATTTTATTGTAAATTTAAATTAGAAAATAGTTTATTGCTTATTGATTTACATGAAAGAATAAAATTTGCGCCAATCGTACTAGTAGTAGGTACGTTAGAAAGTGTTGCCAATTAATAATAAATTATAAAAATTACAATACAATTCATAAATTTGAAATATTAAAACAAATTTAAAAATAAAATAAAATAGAAAACTTGAAGTAAAGGAAAATAAAAATAAAAATTGTTTATCAAGTTGCTCACAAGTATCCATCAAGAACCCGAATGTCTGGATCTGACTAAAAACAAGAGCGAGGCGAATGTTCGTTTACTTTGATTCGCGTCAAAAGACCGACACAGTACGGGAACACCGAGCACGCCGAATATGCGCTCGGCTTCTGACGAACAATTCATCCACATCATTCGAGAATCGGCGAACAGCCGCTCGAGACTCGGCGAATGCCGAATGTGTGGATCCGCCTTTACGGCAATAACGCGTCGAATGTTGGCTTCCAAGTGCTCAATTGTTTCTGGTTTATCGGCGTAGACATGCTTTACATATCCCCAAAGAAAATAATCTAATGGCGTCAAATCGCACTTGGAAGTCAACATTCGACGCGTTATTGCCGTAATACAGTTTGATTTACTGCGAAGAGTTTGTGAAATTTGGACCAGATTACGCCATGTACGCGCCAGCCGCGCGGCGGCCACATGCCCAAATTTATATTTAAACATAAATTATCTTTAAAATAAAGTCAATTTCATAGATATTAAAAACATTTTTCTGTGTTTTATTTCAATTTAAAGATCTCCGCCTCTAAAAAAAAACCCTTTAGAAACAGTTTGCTTCCTTTATAATCCGGAGATTTTTATTATATAGTATGTTTAATATGTAATATTAATTTATATTTTTAGCTGAAATGTACTGAGAAGTTATCGGATTGTATTTGCTCAATTTGTTCGGTTCGATTAAATGAAACGTATAAATTTGTAGAAAAATGTTTTAAATCGCAAGAAATTTTCAAGCGATATGCAAAACAACAATCGCAAAATAGTGAAGTTATGAAAAACGAAATTAAAGAAGAGACTATTGATGAAGAATACATTAAACTGGAATTTGAAACTGATAGAAACATTAAAGTTGAAGATAGTTTAGAATCACAAAATAATACAATTTTTGATGTTGTTTGTATGAAAGAAGAAGTGATTAATGAAGAATACATTCAGGATTTGGAAAATGATACAAATATTAAATTTGAAGAAAGTTTGAAATCAGAATCTTTAGATTTACATTCAGAATTAATAATTAAGGAAGAATATTCTGATATTGAAAATGATACCGATATAAATCAATGTCAAGCTAGTAGAAATACGAAAGAAAATAATATTTTCAGCTCAGAAGAAAAAGATAAATCTGTAAAGAAAAGAAAATCTCATAAATGTACATTTTGTGAGAAAACTTTTACTCGGAGTGGAATTTTAAAATCGCATATTCGTGTACATACAAATGAGAGACCTTATAAATGTGAAATATGTGAGAAAACTTTTACTCAAAGAGGAATCTTAAAAACACATATTCGTTCTCATTCAAATGAAAGACCTTATAAATGCGAAATATGTGAGAAAACTTTTATTTGGAGTGAACAATTAAAAAGACATATCCGTTCTCATACAAATGAAAGACCTTATAAATGCGAAATATGTGAGAAAACTTTTATTTGGAGTGAACAATTAAAAAGACATATCCTATCTCATACAAATGAAAGGCCTTATAAATGCGAAATATGTGAGAAAACTTTTACTCAAAGTGGAAACTTAAAAAGACATATCCGTTCTCATACAAATGAGAGACCTTATAAATGCGAAATATGTGAGAAAACTTTTACTCAAAGACAACACTTAAAAACACATATCCGTTCTCATACAAATTAGAAACCTTATAAGTGCGAAATATGTGAGAAAACTTTTATTCAAAGTTCAGACTTACGGAGACATATTCGTTCTCATGCAAGGGAGAAACCTTTTGAATGCAAAATAGAAAACTTTTCCACAAAGTAGAAATTAAAAGAAAGATATTCGTATTCGTAGTGTAACGATTTTGTAGTTCTCTTTTTATTAATGATTAATTTTTAAATATTGTTATGCCTGTTCAGACTGCTGTTTCGCTAGCGAAATCAGTGTTATGTTTTAGCTCATAACTAGTGGTTCTGAACCAAATCACATGTAAGCTTATGGCGATATCCTGTACATACATGCGCGGATTTACTTTTATTAGCAAATTTTGTTTGATCGCTGCCAAAGTCTGACCTGGCTAAGTTTCTTAACTAAAATTTACTTATGTTTTAAAAACGGCCAATTAGATTTTACTTAATTGAGATACCGTTGTATATCTGTTTTTATGAAAGAAACATTAAATTTATAATATGTAAATGAACAGTTTGGAAGATAAAATTAATATTATTTTGAAAACGCGTATTTAATAAAATAAAATAACATTTACTTTAGACACATCAGAAGAAAAATTAGCGAAAATAAAGAAGATGGCGAATTCATCGTGTAAACTTGCAAAATTATATTTATATTCTATACGATTCGAAATGCTCTGTTTTGTATTCGTATTTTTCAAATGATTGTACAGGTCTTATTTTGTAAAATCATAAAATTTATGATTAATTTGCTGTGTTAAATATGTATAGGTCTGAAGAAGATTTGTTATTTATAATAAAATTAAAGTAATAAATATATCAATATTATTATATAATATGTATTCATAAGTTGTTTGTATGTATTTAGTAATATGAATAAAATATAGTTTTTTCAAGTGTATCTTAATATTAATATTACTTTTCCATATTATCAATGTAGAAATAGGTCATTATATTATTAGTACAATAATGACATTGTTATGCAGCAGTTTATTAATACCTATATACATTACTGGAGGCAGCATCAAACATAACTACAACGTCAAGTGTATTTAATCCATGGAATAAATTAAGAGAAAAGACAGGTTTTGCTTCTACCAGAGCGTTTATAGAAATTGTCTGAAGATCTATAGTACTCGTAGTTTCGGTTCGAAATAGCTTGCTTCAATCGTGTAATTATTTTATTTGTAAATTGGGCAAAATTTTGCACAGTTCGTGTAATTGGTTGAACGTGAAAACACAATTTATTTTTAACTAACATAACATACATAACAACATGTATCAATAAATAATTAACTTAAACAATTATTACTTAAGGGGTTTTCGTGTTTGTAAGGTTGAAAAAAATCGATTTTTTTTGCATTTTTTGCATCGATATACATTAGAGAATATGTGGTTGAAATTCCATTGCCGGCAAAAACTTTTTAAGTCATAAAAACGGGTTAGAATGAGAATAGTATTCGGAACCAACAAACTGTGAAAGTGGCTATTTATACATACGGTATGTATACGCAATTGGCTATTTAGGGTAGGTTAAGTTAGTAGGTTGGTTTAGGTTTTTTTTTTAGTATGTATAAATAGCCAATTGCGTATACATACCGTATGTATAAATAGCCTCATCCACAAATTATATCTGAAAACTTTAAACGCGTTTTTCTCAAAATAAATTTTTTTTAGTTGGCGGGATCGTTTTTAAAAAACTTTCAAATCGATCTCTCTGATTTTTCCATTTCCGCGAAGGAAATTTATCGAGCTATGGTTGGAACCTTTAAAAAGTAATATTTTGTCATTTATTTAAAAAAAAAAACAGGTCAGTTTTTGTCATTTAGTTTCAAATGGTCGCCATATTGAAAATAAATGTAAAAATTATAAATTTTTTAGATTCCAACCAAAATTACATTTATGTAGAATAAGATAATTTGTTTCTGGTTCAGACAAGCAGAACTGGAAATTTTAATCTCGCCGTGGCCACGGCGTGGGACAAAATACCCGTGTAGACCCATTGCGTTTGACGCCATTTTTTTTTTAAATAAAAAATTACTTTTTAAAAAAAAAAAAAAAAAACTGTTAAAGCTCATTTATAATTGGTAATGTGGAAATGTAATTGGTTTTTATTGCATTTGATATTAAAGTTCACAAGAAAAAAATGTTAAGAACACCGAAAAATCGGAGCTATACAAACAGGAAAACCTTCTTCAATAACCAAATATGGTTTAATCTTCTACTTGTAATATTTTTATCTATTTTCAAAACAAATTAAACAACGCAAAAATCACTCGTCTTCATTAGACGAATGTATTAAGTATCTATTTTATATAGTACATTTAAAATATGATCCCAATTTAAGGATAAAAAAATTAACTATTTAGCTTGTTCCCTGGTTTGTCACAATTTTACAACCTCGACTAAAAACTCACTGTCAATTATTTCTTGTTTATGTAAATGTAGATTGTAAAAATTTATGAAAAGCATACATTTTCATACATATTACAGAAAAGCAAATAAGGAAATGTTTTTTTACTTAATTATCTTAATTATTATACATATAATATAGATACAGAAGATAAAAATAATATTATATATTACTGATTAGTGTAAATATTATCTATCTGACTATTTTTCTTAATTTTTTTTCAAATGTAACATAATGAAAATGTTATACGTGGTTGGAAACGTAATAAAAAGTACTTCCAAAATCAATAATAAAAAATATATGTTGTCAATTTTTAAAAAGTCGATGACGTCATAACTTGAAAAACAAATGACATAAGAAATGAAAATAGGCTGAAAATATTCGCTATATCCTTTCGAGATTTTTTCCAAAAAAATTAATATCAACGGAATTACTAAATTTATTCCTTACTTA
Organism: Clivina fossor; assembly: GCA_963966155.1. Classification (NCBI taxonomy): domain Eukaryota; kingdom Metazoa; phylum Arthropoda; class Insecta; order Coleoptera; family Carabidae; genus Clivina; species Clivina fossor. The sequence goes on from OZ014567.1 coordinate 2,140,680, forward strand.
ATTTCCACACTGTACTTGTTTAAGAAATATTATGTATATCAGTAGGTATTTCTGCCTAATGCATTTTTAGTTTTTAGACAAACATTGAAAAGTCCCATAATCATTATTTTTACAAAATCAAATATTAACAAGATTAGAAGTATATGGGTAAACCCATATATAGACCATTTTAACATTTCTCGGAAAGTTGGCAACACTGTATTTTAATAATATTTATAATTTATGTGAGCACTAGAAGAAACTTTACGGAAAATTTAATCAAAATCGAACAAATAATGTAGCCACAATAAATTTCTAAAAAATTTTGTAATTTTTTTCTCGATAAGTTGGCAACACTGTATTTTGTTAAAATTGTATAATTTATTTAGGCACTAGGACAATCTTTTATGAAAATTTGATTAAAATCGGTTAAATAAAGTGATCATAATGAATTTTTAAAAATTTTAGTAATTTTTTTTCTCGGAAAGTTGGCATAAAATTATATAATTAATGGAAGCATTAGGGATGTCTTTTCAGAAAATTGGATCAAAATCAGATAAGTAATGTAGCCAATATGAATTTTTAAAAAATTTTGTAATTTTTTTCTCGGAAAGTTGGCATTACTGGAAAAAACCAAAACCACGTGACTATCTTGGGTACTAAACAAATTTATCCAGAAAACTTCATTAAAATCGTCTAGGAGGAGTTGAGGCCACAAAATTTTGACTTACGACCGAGCGAGCTGACTACGCGCATCCATACACCCATATAAACTAAGTTCAGATTCGTCATCTGAAGGCTATATGGAGGATTTTTATATAATTTTTTTTTTTTTTGAAAATGTTAGACACCGTACCAAACTCTATACCACTTTTTCCTTGCAGTCAAAGTGGTAAAAATGTGATCTTACTGTGGCGGAAGGTAAATAAAATAAAATAATTTTCCTTACACTACAAAATATAAAAAATTTTCAGAAATTATTATAGAAAAAAAAAAAAAAAAATACAATATGGTTAGTGCAAATTTAAACTAAAAGAATATTAAAAATTTTCAATATCACAAAATTAATTGAAAACCAAATTAGAAGAAGCATATTGTTTTTGTTGAATTAGTTAATAACGCATTAAATATGTTGTCTAGAGAGATGGCCATGTTTTGATCGTGAAATTGAAAGGAGAGTAAATGCTGCTGGTTGTAAGGTGCTTTGGGTGCAGGGCCGTATTTAAGCATAGGCTACATAGGCTGCAGCCTATGGGCCCGCACCACAAAGGGGCCCGCACCACACGTTTCAAATTTAAAGTAAATAATTATTTAATCAATAACCTTTTAAGTATTTTACTTAAATTTTCATAAAACAGAATAACCCGACTTGCAACCAGTGACAATACACTTCACTAGTACATACAGCTTCATTAGTACTAAGTGTTAGCGCAAAACCAATTAGCCACTAAGATTATTTAATATTTTCATTTCTAAGTTTATTATTTATTTTTTTTAAATACTCTATTTTAATTAAATAAATATAACTAAAATTTACTTGTTTGTTACATTCCTTTTTTATCTTGCATTTTCCTAACATGTTTATTTAAAATTATAAAATCACAACCCCCCCCCTCGTAAGGGCCCGCACCACAGGTTCAGCCTAGGGCCCTACAGATCCTAAATACGGCCCTGTTTGGTTGCTTTGGAAAGTTTTGCTAGGAATGTAAATGTTTCCAAAGAAGCCCGTTTGAGTGTATATACAATGCAGTTTTGGTGCCTACGTTGATGTATAGGGTAGTGAATGTTGTTGAGTTTGGTTGCAGAAAAGCATAAACGGAAAATGACTGCTGTGCGAAATGAGATATTTACCAGTGGCGTAGCTGGGTGTAACTGTAGGAAAAATCGGGGCTACGAAATACGATTAGTGTAGGATGAGTGCGTAAAATTGAAAAATTAATGTTGTAGCAAAAGTTGGTGTTAGTCAGTTAAGATGGTTCGGACATGTTGAGCGAATGTGTCTAATGAACGTTTGCTGTTAGAAAGATTTATTTGAATGATTTTGATGGTATACGTTTGCTAGTGGACGTCCGATGAGTAGTTGGAGTGGTATGATTGAAAGAGTGGCTTGCGTGAGCAAAAGTTTCCAAGTAGTAGAAATAGAAGTGAGCATGCTGCGAGAGTGGAATTATGAATGTGGATGAAGCGAAAGTTGCTTGTGCTGGATAGGAATATGTTTGGAAGTGAAGCAATGTTCACAATATGACCGTGGTTCTTTGCGATCATAACGGGTAGGAAAGCTAGAGTTGTCTAGAACGACAAAAAATTTACTACAAAAAAAAGATTAGAAATATATGGGTAAACCCATACATATAGACCACTTTGACATTATCACATAAATGATAAGAAATAGGAATAAAAACATTTTTCACCGAAAGTTGGCAACAGTGTACTTTGTTGTAATTATCTAATTTATTTGGATATCAAAAGAATCATTTGTGCAAATTTGAACAAAATCGGTTATACAACATGGGAAAATAAATTTTTAAAAATTTTAGTAATTTTTTCTCAAAAAGTTGGCAACACTGTATTTTATTAAAATTACGAAATGTATGTGGGGACTAGGTGAATCTTTCCTGAAAATTTGATCAAAATCGGATAAATAATATAGCCACAATGAATTTTTAAAAATTTTAGTAATTTTTTTCTCGGAAAGTTAGCATTACTGGAAAAACCCAAAACCACATGACCATCTTAGGCACTAGGCAAATTTATCTTAAAAATTTCATTAAAATCAGTTAAACCGACTACTAGGAGTTGCAATCACAAAATTTTGTCTGACGAGCGAGCGAGCTGACGACGCACATCCGTACACCCACATAAACTAAGTTGAGATTCGTCATCTAGAGGCTATATGAAGGATTTCTATACAATTTTTTTTTTAAATGTCACAGACACCGTACCAAACGTTATACCACTTTTCCTTGCAGCCAAAGTGGTAATAATAAAAATTTCAACTAATCACTTTTTGAAGAGCATTAAATATATATACATTCATACAAACACAATCACGCCATTCGTACCAAAAGCAATGTGGCACAAACTCTAATTCCACTGTCCTCCAGGGTTGGACTAGCTTACCTACCCACCGGGCTTTTCCTGGTGAACCGTCATAATTATAAGAGCCGTAACCGAAAATTGTCAAAAAATTAAAACTAATTTCTGAGTTTTACAAAAATTTAAGAACAGATTATTACAAACAAATCGATATGTATTGGAATACATACATACACAATCACGCCATGTACCCAAAAGGGTGTGACACAAACTCTTTTCATTATCCCGAAATCAATCGCCACCAAACATTCCTATCCAAACAAGCAACTTTTGCTTCATCCACATTCATAATTCCTCTCATACATGCTCTCTTTTATTCCTACTACTTGGAAACTTTTGCTGCCGCAAGCCATTCTCTCAAACATACCACTCCAACTACTCATCGGACGTCCACTAGCAAACGTATACCATCAAAATATCATTCAAATAAATCTTTTCTAACAGCAAACGTTCATTAGACGCATTCGCTCAACATGTCTCCGAACCATCTTAACTGACTAACACCAACATTAGCTACAACATTTTTTTCAATTTCACACTCATCATACCACTAATCGTATTTCGTACCCGATCTTTCCTATTTACACCACATATACCCCATACGTAAATATCTCATTTCGCACAGCAGTCATTTTCCGTTTATGCTTTTACAACCAAAACTCAACAACATTCACTGCCATACATCAACGTAGGCACCAAAACTGCATTGTATATACTTAAACGGGCTTCTCTGGAAACATTTACATTCCTAGCAATTATTATTATTATTATTCCCAATTAATTATTTATTTGTTTTTTTACCAGTTTGATTACAAGGAAAAGTGGTATAGCGTTTGGTGTGGTGTCTGTAATATTAGCAAAAAAACAAAAAAATTGTATAGAAATCCTTCTTCTGTAGCTTCTCTAGATCAGACGAATCAAGCGAATTAAGTTTATAAGTGGGTGTATGGATGTGCGGAGTCAGGCTAAATTTTGTGATCGCAACTCCTCCTAGACGGGGTTTAACCGATTTTTAATGAAATTTTTAGGATAAATTTGTCTAGTACCCAAGATAGGATCATGTGGTTTTATTTTTTTTCCACTGATGACAACTTTCCGAGATAAAAATTACTAAAATTTCTAAAAATTCATTATGGCTACTACATTATTTATCCGATTTTGATCAAATTTTCCTCAAAGTTTCCCCTAGTGCCCACATAAATTATAATTTTAATAAAAATATTGCATTATTTTATTGGTATTATTATTGTATTATTGTATTTTTTTTAAAAATACCCTAATGCTCCCATTAATAATTATATAATTTTATTAATATCCAGTGTTGCCATCTTTCCGAGAAAAAATTTATGGCCATGTTATTTAACCGATTTTACTCAAATTTTCACAAAAGATTCTCCTAGTATATTCATATAATTTATGTAATTTTAACAAAATACATTGTTGCCGACTTTCCGAGAAAAAAATTACTAAAATTTTTAAAAATTTATTATGAACACTTTATTTAACCGATTTTAATCAAATTTTCATAAAATATTTTTCTAGTGCTTAAATAAATTATGTAATTTTAACAAAATACAGTGCTGCCAACTTATCGAGACAAACAAAATTACAAATTTTTTTTCAAAAATTTATTGTGACCACTTTATTTATTCGATTTGATCAAATTTTCCGAAAAGTTTCTCCTAGTGCCCGCACATAAATTATAATATTATTAAAATACAGAATTGCCAACTTTCCGCAAAATGACAAAGTGGTCTATATATAGGTTTACCCATATACACTTCTAATCTTGTTTTATATAGTTTTTAGTCGACGTTTTAAAAACGTGGTATATTAAAATAAAAAATTAATGTAAATTTACATATCCTATTAATGTAATTTTAACATTAAATATGTAATATTACGTAAATAATCACAGTAAAAATGAGAAAATATTACTATTTTACCGTAAGAAATCATGTAAAAATTACATAAATTAAAATTAAGTATTTTTATAGTGTATATTAAAAATTTGTTTTTACCACTTTGACTGCAAGGAAAAAGTGGTATAGCGTGCGCGTACGGTGTCTGTAACATTAACAAAAAAAAATTGTATAGAAATCCTTCATATAGCCTCTAGATGACGAATCTGAACTTAGTTTATGTGGGGTGTATGGATGTATGTCATCAACTCGCTCGCTCGCTCGCTCGGTCGTAAGTCAAAATTTTGTGGCCGCAACTCCTCCTAGCCTAGACGGTTTAACCGATTTTAATGAAATTTTCAGGATAAATTTATCTAGTGCCCAAGATGGTCATGTGGTTTTGGTTTTTTCCAGTGATGCCAACTTTTCGAGAAAAACATTACTAAAATTTTTAAAAATTCATTGTGGCTACATTATTTATCCGATTTTGATCAAATTTTCAGGAAAGATTGCCCTTGTGCCCGCATACATTTGGTAATTTTTATAAAATACAGTGTTGCCACCTTTAATAAAAATTTAAAAAATTTATTACGGCTATGTTGTTTAACCAATTTAAATCAAATTTTTACTAAAGATTCTCCTGGTGCCCGCATAAATTATGTAATTTTAACAAAATACAGTGTTGCCATCTTATAAAAATAAAAATAAATAAAATTTAAAAAATTCGTTGTGGCTACATTATTTATCTAATTTTTATCAAATTTTCAGAAAAGTCTCTCCTAATGCCCACATAAATTTTATTAAAATACGGTGTTGCCAACTTTCCGAGAAAAACATTAATAATTTTCTACTAATTTGTTAGGCCCCACATTATTTATCCGATTTTAATGAAATTTTTACAGAAGATACCCTTAGCGCCTATAATATTATATATTAGCAAAATACAATGTTGCCAACTTTCGGTGAATTTTTTTATTATTCCTATTAATATAATATAGTACAGTGTTGCCAACTTTCCGACAAAAAAATTACAACATTTTTTAATAATTTATTATAGCCATGTCACTTAACCGATTTTACTCAAATTTTCACAAAAGATTTTCCTAGTATCCATAGAAATTATATAATTTTATCAAAATACAGTGTTGGCAACTTTCCGAGAAAAAAAATACAAAATTTTTAATAATTCATTATAACTATGTTATGTTATGTTATGTATCTACATTAAATTATGTAATTTTAACAAAAAACAGTGTTGCCAATTTTCCAACAAAAAATTACAAAATTTTTAAAAATTTATTATGACCACTTTATTTAATCGGTTTTATTCAAATTTTCACAAAAATTCTCTTAGCGCTTACATGAACTATATAATTTTAGTGAAATACAGTGTTGCCAATTTTCCGAGCATCTATTTCCTATTTCTCAGCATTTATGTGATAATGTCAAAGTGGTCTATATATGGGTTTATCCATATACTTCTAATCTTGTTTTTATTAGTTATATGTTTGGGCATTTACTTTTCTCTACACTGTAAAAAAAATATAGGTAATTTTACTATAAAAAGAAAATGCCTTGTCATATTGTGTAATTTTACATAAAATGTAATTTTTCAAAAATTGTAATATTACTGAATATTATCTGTAATATTACAACATATATAAAAATTAAATTAATATTACATCATTTTTACCACATTGACTGCAAGGAAAAGTGTTATAGCGTTTGGTATGTTTGGTATGGTACCAAAATCAAATAAAAATTTGTATAGAAATTATTCATATAGTTCCTAGATGACGAATCTGATCTTAGTTTATGATTTTTACAACATTGACTGCAAGGAAAAGTGTTATAGCGTTTGGTATGTTTGGTATAGTGTCAAAAATAAAAAAAAATTTGTATTAAAATTTTTCATATAGTCCCGAGATAACGAATCTGAACTTAGTTTATAATTTTTACCGCATTGACTGCAAGGAAAAGTGTTATAGCGTTTGGTATGTTTGGTATGGTGTCAAAAACAAAAGAAGATTTGAATAGAAATTTTTCATATAGTCCCTAGATAACGAATCTGAACTTAGTTAATAATTTTTACTACTTTGACTGCAAGGAAAAGTGTTATAGCGTTTGGTATGTCTGGTATGGTGTCAAAAACAAAAGAAGATTAGTGTAGAAATTTTTATATAATCCCTAGATGACGAATCTGAACTTAGTTTATAATTTTTACCAACTTGATTGTAAGGAAAAGTGTTATAGCGTTTAGTATGTTTGGTATGGTGTCAAAAACAAGCGAAAATTTGTATGAAAGTTTTTCATATTGTCCCTAGATAACGAATCTGAACTTAGTTTATAAGTTTTACCACCTTGATTGCAACGAAAAGAGTTATAGTGTTTGGTATGTTTAGTATGGTGTCAAAAACAAACAAATATTTTTATAGAAATTCTTCATATAGTTCCTAGATGACAAATCTGAACTTATTTTATGATTTTTACCGCATTGACTGCAAGAAAAAGAGTTATAGCGTTTGGTATGGTACCAAAAACAAATAAAAATTTGTATAGAAATTTTTCATATAGTTCCTAGATGACGAATCTGAACTTAGTTTATAATTTTTAACACATTGACTGCAAAGAAAAGTGTTATAGCGTTTGGTATGTTTGGTATGGTGTCAAAAACAAACAAAGATTTGTACAAAATTTTTTTATATAATTCCTAGATGACGAATCTGAACTTAATTTATAATTTTTAAAACATTGCTTGCAAGGAAAAGTGTTATAGCGTGTTTGGTATGGTGTCAAAAACAAAAAAAAAATTGTATAGAAATTTTTTATATAACTCTTAGATGACGAATCTGAAATTAGTTTATGAGAGGGTGTATGTCTTTACTTCTAGTCTTGTTTGTTTAAATATTACATATACGTTTTGTGAAAATTATTACATAATATAATTTAAAACAACTTTGTTTCCTATGATTTATATTGTAAAATTAGCAAAAAAATCTTTTTTTTAGCAGTGTACTTCTTATAAACACATGTGTCTTGACTTAATTAACTCACTAATATAAATTTCCCTTTCGTTAGGATCTCGTAACAAAGGACTCATTATCCTTGTGGTGATAGTGGCCGTCCTGGCCGTATCGGCTAGTGGCAATAATGGCGGACAATTATCCGAAAAACTAGTGGATTCCGAACCGCCTGCAATTACATTGGAGGATTTTCTCGAGAATCTTAGAGAATCTTGTAATTTTATTAATTAATAATTGAAAACGTTGACTTGATGACTGAATGTAATGTATATATTGATGGTGCACGTTTAGAGCAGGTAGATGAATTTGTGTACTTGGGTAGTTTGTTGTCTAGAGATCGTGAAATTGAAAGAAGAGTAAATGCTGCTGTTGTAAGTTGCTTTGGGTGCTTTGGGAACTTTTGCTGGGAATATAAATGTTTCCAAGGAAGCCCGTTTGAGTATATACAATGCAGTTTTGGTGCCTACGTTGATGTATAGTAGTGAATGTTGGGTTTGGTTGCAAAAGCATAAACGGAAAATGACTGTTGTGGAAATGAGATTTTTACGTGGTGTATGATGAGTGTAAAATTGAAAAAAATGTTTTAGCAAAAGTTGGTGTTAGTCAGTTAAGATGGTTCGGAGACATGTTAAGCGAATGTCTAATAAACGTTTGGTTAAAAAAATTTATTTGAATGATTTTGATGGTATACGTTTGCAAGTGGACTTCCGATGAGTAGTTGGAGTGGTGATATGATTGAGAGGGTGGCTTGCGTGCAGCGAAAGTTTCCAAGTAGTAGGAATAAAAGAGAGCATGTATGAGAGGGATTATGAATGTGGATGAATGTGGATGAAAGTACAAAAGTTGCTTGTCTCTGGATATGGGAATATGTTTGGAGGCGACTGATTTCGGAGTGATGAAAAGAGTTTGTGCCACACCCTTATTTGGGTACATGGCGTGATTGTGTATGTATGTATGTAATAATTAATTATTAATTAATTATTTCAATTTTACTACCAAAAGTTATTTAAAATTAAATATAAATTTATTTTATATGTTGTTTTTTTTTAAACAATGTGTGTATAATAATTTTTCTTTTTACCACTTTTAGCTGCAAGGAAAAGTGGTATAGTGTTTGGTACGGTGTCTGTAACATTAGCAAATAAACAAAGAATCTGTATAGAAATCCTTCTTCTATAGCCTCTAGATCAGACGAATCCACGAACTTAGTTTATAAGTGGGTGTAAGGATGTGCGTCGTCAGCTCGCTCGCTCGGTCGTCAGTCAAAATTTTGTGATCGCATCTTCTCCTAGACGGTTCAACCGATTTTAATGAAATTTTCAGGACAAATTTGTCTAGTACCCAAGATAGTGTCATGTGGTTTTAGTTTTTTCCAGTGATGACAACTTTAAGAGAAAAAAATTAATAATGTTTTTAAAAATTCATATTGGCTACATTATGTATTTGATTTTGATCAAATTTTCAGAAAAGATATTCCTAATGCTCCCATTAATTATATAATTTTATTAATATCCAGTGTTGCCAACTTTCCGAGAAAAAAATACAAAATTTTTAAAAATATATTATGGCTATGTTATTTAACCGATTTTACTCAAATTTTTACAAAAGATTCTTCTTTTAATTATATAATTTATGTAATTTTAACAAAATACAATGTTACTAACTTTCCGAGAAAAAAATTTACTAAAATTTTTATTATTTTCACTTTATTTAACCGATTTTAATCAAATTTTCATAAAAAAATTTCTGAACTTATTTTATGTGGGTGTATGGATGTGGGTCGTCAGCTCGCTCGCTCGGTCGTCAGACAAAATTTTGTGATCGCAACTCCTCCTAGATGGTTTAACCGATTTTAATGAAATTTTCAGAATAAATTTGTCTAGTGCTCAAGATGGTCATGTGGTTTTGGTTTTTTCCAGTGATGCCAACTTTTCGAGAAAAAATTACTAAAGTTTTTAAAAATTCATTGTGGCTACATTATTTATCCGATTTTGATCAGGATTGATCAGGATTGATTTTCAGGAAAGATTCCTTTAGTGCCCACATAAATTTCGTAATTTTAATAAAATACAGTGTTGCCAACTTTCCGAAAAAAAAATTACTAAAATTTTTAAAAATTCATTATGTTCGATTATAATCAAATTTTTATAAAAGTTTTTCCTAGTGCCTAAATAAATTATGTAATTTTAACAAAATACAGTGTAACCAACTTATCGAAAAAAAATCACAAAATGGCTACATTATTTATTCGATTTTGATTAAATTTTCAGAATAGTTTCTCCCATTGTCCACATAAATTATAATATTATTAAAATACACTGTTGCCACCTTTCCGAGAAATGTCAAAGTGGTTTCTATATGGGTTTACCCATATACTACTAATCTTGTTTTTACTTTAATTTCGCTTGGAACGCTTGAAGAAAGTATAGCATGTGTCACTAGGAATAGGAAACTCTTTTTGTGTTTCGCCTAGATTGACTGTATTTGAATTTAACACAATAAAGATTGTTTTCTACTTTTCGTAACATAATACACTATTAAAATACTTTTTTTGTTTTAGGAAAAATACAAGAATAATAAAAATAATGTAAAATTAATCGAATTTTATAATATGTATATACAAACATACATACACAATCACGCCATGTACCCAATAGGGTGTGGCACAAACTCTTTTTATCATTCCGAAATCAGTCACCTCCAAACATTCCTATCGAAACAAGCAACTTTCGCTTTATCTACATTCATAATTCTTCTCATACATGCTCACTTCTATTTCTACTACTTGGAAACTTTCACTGCACGCAAGCCACTCTCTCAATCATACCACCACTCCAACTACTCATCGGACGTCCACTTGCAAACGTATACCATCAAAATCATTCAAATAAAACTTTTTAACCAGATGTTCATTAGACATTCGCTCAACATGTCTCCGAACCATCTTAACTGACTAACACCAACTTTTGCTACAACATTTTCTTCCGAATTTCACACTCATCATTCACTAATCGTATTTCGTACCCGATCTCTCCTATTTACACCACATACCCCACGTAAAAATCTCATTTCCACAGCAGTCATTTTCCGTTTATGCTTCTTGCAACCAAACCCAACATTCACTACCATAAATCAACGTAGGCACCAAAACTGCATTGTATATTTTATTGAAAATTTGAAATAAAACATTAAACACTCTTACTAATTTATCATTCAGTACTAATTTTACAGTACATATTATTAAAATAAAGCTGGTATAGTTTAAAGTTCTGTATTAATATTTATTTATTATCGACGTTTCGACGAACTAAGCCTCCGTCTTCATCAAGAAAAATAATATATACGTTTGCGTGGACGTCCGATGAGTAGTTGGAGTGGTATGATTGAGAGAGTGGCTTGCGTGCAGCAACAGTTTCCAAGTAGTAGGAATAAAAGAGCATGTATGAGAGAGGAGAGAAATTAGTCGCCTTTAAACATTTCTATCCAGCACAAGCAACTTTCGTACTTTCATCCACATTCCAGAATTCCACTCTCATCGCATGCTCTTTTATTCCTACTACTTGGAAACTTTTGTTCACGCAAGCCACTGTCTCAATCATACCACCACTCCAACTACTCATCGGACGTCCACCTGCAAACGTATACCATCAATATCATTCAAATAAATTTTTTCAACAGCAAACGTTCATTAGACGCATTCGCGCAACATGTCTCCGAACCATCTTAACTGACTAACACCAACTTTTCCTACAACATTTTTTTTACTAAATTTCACACTCATCATACACTAATCGTATTTCGTACCCGATCTCTCCTATTTACACCACATATTCCACGTAAAAATCTCATTTCCACAGCAGTCATATTCCGTTTATGCTATTGCAACCAAACCCAACATTCACTACCATACATCAACGTAGGCACCAAAACTGCATTGTATATATATATATATATATATATATATATATATATATATATACTGGGTGTCCCATTTTAATCCGCCACCTGCAATAACTTTAAAATCGTACATCGGACAAAAAAATGTTTCGGATAAAAAGTAAATGGTTTTGAGGGGGGCATCTGATGCAGAGACCCTTGTCCCCTTTGGACTCCCTGGGGGGCGGGAAAAGGGGGCAACTTTGAAATCTTAAATAGAACACCTTATTTTTTATTGTAGATTCTGATAGGCCATTAAAAAGTATGTAAATTTTATTTTAAGACTTTTTGTTTATCTTTGATAGATGGCGCTGCAAACAGCATTTTTTTTCTCAGTTTATCAGTTTTCAATTTGAAAAAAAAAGGTGTAACTAAGTACGATATTCAAGTTTTTTTCAGTTCTTTGAAAAGAAGGGGGGGCAAGGGTCATTGAATCAGATATCCCCTCGAAGCCATTAACTTAAAGTTATACCCCTCGAAACCATTAACTTAAAGTTAATGGTTTCGAGGAAGATATTTGATGCAGTGACCCTTGCCCCCCTCTTCCCAAAGAACTGAAAAAATTTTGAATATCGTACTTAGTTACACTTTTTTTTTCAAATTGAAAACTGATAAACTGAGAAAAAAAATGCTGTTTGCAGCGCCATCTATCAAAGATAAACAAAAAGTCTTAAAATAAAATTTACATACTTTTTAATGGCCTATCAGAATCTACAATAAAAAATAAGGTGTTCCATTTAAGATTTCAAAGTTGCCCCCCTTTCCCGCCTCCCAGGGAGTCCAGAGGGGGCAAGGGTCTCTGCATCAGATGTCCCCCTCGAAACCATTTACTTTTTATCCGCAACATTTTTTTGTCCGATGCACGATTTTAAAGTTATTGCAGGTGGCGGATTAAAATGGGACACCCAGTATATATATATATATATATATATATATTTACTAAAACTAAATTGATTAATTATATATTTATTTAATGATCCACTATTACCTTCAAACCTTCCAAACTCAAATTTAACTACTGGTTGACAAGAAAAAACGTACGAAACGTACAAATAATAAACATAAATAAATTAATTATATATTTATTAAATAACTCATTATTGTCTTCGAAACTTTCAAATTAATATTTTGTTACCTAGTAACTTGTTTCTATGTTTTGTTTTTTGTATCAATTGTATCTTTTTCCTGATGAAAACGGACATTGAATTTTGTCGAAACATCGATTTTTAATAAATATTAATACAGAACTTCAATTTAAGCAGTTTCATTTTACTAGAAGAATTTTTTATGAAAATTTGATTGAAATCGGTTAAATAATGAATTTTCTAAAACTTTAGTAATTTTTTTCTCGGAAAGTTGGCAACACTGGATATTAATAAAATTATATAATGGGAGCATTAGGAAAATTTTTTCTGAAAATCTGATTAAAATCGAATAAATAATGTAGCCAATATGAATTTTTATAAACTTTAGTAAATTTTACATAACTAACTACATAACTACATGACCATCTTGGGCACAAGACAAATTTATCCTAAAAATTTCATTAAAATCGGTTAAACCGTCTAGGAGGAGTTGCGGCCACATAATTTTGACTTACGACCGAGCGAGCTGACGACGCACATCCATACACCCACATAAACTAAGTTCAGATTCGTCATCTAGGGGCTATATGAAAGATTTCTATACAATTTTTTTGTTTTTTTTTTAAATGTTACAGACAGCTTACCAAATTCTATACCACTTTTTCCTTGCAGTCAAGTGGTAATAAAGCTAAAGTTTTCAATCAGTGATCTAAGGTTACTACTGATAATAGAAGCTTAGCTTTCAAAATATGTATTTAACTTTTTAAAATTTAATATGTGTAGTATAAGAGAATTTATTTCATTTTATTAATTAGTCTAACAAATTTACCGTGTAAATGTATATTCTCACCTTACTTTTAAATGTGATTTTTGTCAAAATTATTTTTCACGTTTACTTAAAATTACTTATTAACGTTAAGCAACGCGTGTCACGTGACACGTAACGCAAATACAAAACATGCATATTTCATATTGAATTTATTCGTTTAAATGACCATGATTTTTGAATATTTTCAATAAAAACCACTGGCGCTAAAAATCAGATGAAAAACGAGCATTGTTTCAACCAGGCTGGTTGTATCTGCCAACTCTAGCTGTATTCTAAAAAGCACTAATATTTTTTGTAATTTTTAGTGTTACATATATTTGAGTAAAAATACCACACATAAAACAAAAACTTCAAGAAATAATAAACTTATACACATTATTTTTACAAAATTTTAATAAATTTTTTACTAATATTTATGTTCTCTAATACATTTTATTAGTTGTTGCCAAATACAGTTATTTTTTGTCATAACTATTTTAACATATAACATAAAAGTATAAATATAATAGATTTATTCTTAGTGTACGAGTTTGTATGAAAATGCGCCTCCGGGCGAGCTAGGCAAGTAGCCATGTTGTTGAACGACCAGAGAAGAGACGCAATGTTGCATACATGCATACTCGGGAAAATTTCTTATCTTTAATTACAATAAAGTTAGTTTTATGTTAGCTAAGTATATTAAACTATTATTAGTGTATCTTTGTGTAATTATTGAATACAAAATAAAATACAGTCCACTAGAAGAAACATCGTTGAGTATTTATTCATAACGTAACCTCACACTTCATACATTCACCACAACAAGATTCAGTACACACTTTCAAAAAAACATAAACAAATTCTGCAAATTTTTTTCAAATATCGACATTTTTTCAAAGATTTTGTTATTTTCTTTAAATGCTTTTAACTGTTTCAAAAGAATTTTAACAATTTTTTTTTATTTTAAAATATTGACATTTTTGAAAAATTTAAGTATTTTTTTAAAATTTTTAAAGAATGTAAATTTTTTTGAAAAATTTAAAAAAATTTGAGAAAAACTTAAAAAATATTAGATTTTTGAAGGTTTTTAATATATATTTTTTACAATGTTTTAACAATTTTTATAGAATTTAAAAAAAAATTGAAATTTTTGAAAGATTTCGTATTTTAATACAAGGTTTTGATAATTTTTATAGAATTTAAACGAATTTCGCAAAAAAATTAAATATAGACTTTTGCTAAATAATTGTATATTTTATTCAAGATTTTAAATTTTAAAAGAATTATAGCAAATTTTTTTCAAATTTTTACATATTTGTAATATTTTGTTCTTTTTCACACGATTTTAATAATTTGAATTAATTTCGAAAAATTTTTTAAATATTGAGATTTTTGAAAATTTTGTAATTTTTTAAAACGTTTGGCAATTTTTAAAGAATTTGAACAATTTTTGTAAAAAAATATTATTTTTGTTATTTTTTAACAATTTTAAAAAAATTTGAACATATTTCGTAATTTTTTTTATCAAATATTAAGATTTTTGAAAAATATTAGTTTTTACAATGTTTTAATAATTTTTAAAGAATTTTGACCAATTTCGTAAAAAACTTTGAAATATTGACAATTTGGAAGATTCTGTAATTTGGTAATAGATTTTTGACAATTTTAAATGAATTAAAAACAAATTTGGCAAAAAATTTAAATATTCTCATTTTTTAAAAATTTGTGTACCTATTTCATGGAAGGTGTTTAAAAATTTTAAATGAATAATGAAAAATTTCGTAAAATTTTTGGAATATTAAAATTTTTGAAAGATATTGTTATTATCTACAAAGTTTTAACAATTTTTAAGAAAATTTAACAAATTTCGTAAGATTTTATTAAATATTGACTTTTTTAAAAGGTTTTGTATTTTAATATAAGGTTTTAACAATTTTCACAAATAATAATTGTATAATATAATGAATATAATGAATATGATCTATATGAATAGTATAAAATATATGGGTAAACCCGTATATAGACCACTTTGACATTATCACATATAAGTTAAGAAATAAGAATAGAATTTTTTTTATTTTTTTACCAAAAGACCGGTGTGGCAGCATTATTCAAAAATTTATTTTTATAATAATTAGTATGCGGGCATAGAAAAATAAATCTGAAAATTTGTTTTAAATCGCGTAAACAAATAGTAATGCATAAAATTAATTTTGAATAGTTTTTCCAGAAAATTGCCAACATTGTATTATAACAATATAAACAATGTAATTAATTAGTAAAATCAAAATTAAATTTTAAAAATTTTAATAATTTTTTTTTGGAAAGTTAGCAGTACTGTATTTTGCTAAAATTATGTAATTTATATGGGCACTAGGAGAATCTTTTGTGAAAATTTGATTAAAATCGAGGTTTAATATAAAACAAGGCTTGAAACTGTGTTACATATTTTATTTCGGTTTTCGTTCCGGTTCAATTACAAAAAAAATATATCGGTTCGGTTTCGGCTTTCGTGACGGTAAAACTAATAGTTTTTTCGGTTCTGTTCCAAATGATTAATTTTTAAATTTTTTCAATATTTTTATTTGAATTCAAAATGTATTTTCTAACATATTTAGAACATTTTATGCCTACTACTTAAATTGATACAATAATAATTACTAATTAATTAAAAGTGTAATAATTAGAATTATATAATATCTATAATAATAATATAATTTATTATTCGAAACTTATATAATTAGTATGTATGTTTTAAATATATAATAATAAAATAATAAATATGTTAATGTAGCAAATTCTTATACATAAAATTTTTAGTTTATTATAATTAATAAAAATAATAAGTATAATTATTCAAATATTTTCCAAAGTATTTTTAATGAAACTATTTCAAGAATATTTTAAAAGCAAAGTTATTTTCGAAAAAATACATCTTTATCAAAGTAACTCCTAGTTTTATTTTCAGTATCAATAACGGAGTTTTCATCCACAAAAACAAAAATTTTTTTTTCAACATTTATTGAACCGAAATAAACTGATATAATAACGGTTCTTTTCTGTTCTGTTCTGTGCCAAAAAATAAAATAGCCATAATTTTTTTTTTAATTTTAGTTTTTTTTTGGAAAGTTGGCAACTCTGTATTTTGTTAAAATTATATAATTTATATAAATACTAAGAGAATCTTTTGTGAATATACGACTAGAATCGGATAAATATTATGGCCATTAAAAATTTTCAAAAACTTTACTAACTTTTTCCTGGAAATTTCGCAACACTGTATTTTGCTAAGTAAATCTCTCCTGAAACTTTTATTAAAATCGAGTTGAGCCGTCTAGGAAGAGTTGCGATCACAAAATTTTGACGACGACCAAGCGAGCGAGTTAATGATGCACATACATACACTCACATAAATTAAGTTCGGATTCGTCTAATCTAGAGGCTATATGAAAGATTTCTATATAAATTTTATTTTTTTTGAAAATGTTACAGACACCGTACCGCGATTACTATACCACATTTTCCTGGCAGTCAAAATGTATTAAAATGTTAAAAACAAATAGTATATAGCACTCGGAGCAGAATTTAATTAATTATTGTGTTTCGCTTGAATTGTGTTTAGTTATTTTTTTTAATTATTTGTAATCTTTTAAATATTATTAGCTAGTCAAAAAGACTAGCTTATAAAATCGTCAATACGGCTGGCTGGCTGGCTGGCCGGCCGTGTCCGAAAAATACGATAAATACGAGTGTTAATTATAAGTATAAAGGAGAGTTCGTAGAAAGCTGAAACTTGGCAATTAGATAGTTCATACCAAATAAAAAATTAAGTTTAATTTTCAGACCGCAGTGTTGCCAACTTTCCTAGAAAAAAATTACTAAAATTTTTAAAAAATTTTTACGGCCATGTTGTTTAACAGATTTTGTTCAAACTTTCACAAAAGATTTTTCTGGTATTCATATAAATTAGATAATTTCAACAAAGTACAGTGCTGCCAACTTTTTGAGAAAAAAATTACTAAAATTTTTAAAAATTTATTATGACCACGTTATTTAACCAATTTTAATCAAATTTTCACTAAAGATTCTCTTGGTGCCCGCATAAATTATGCAATTTTAACAAAATACAGTGTTGCCAACTTATTGAGAAAAAAATTACTAAAATATTAAAAATTTATTGTGGCTACATTATTTATCCGATTTTAATCAAATTTTCAGAAAAGTTTCTCCTAGTGCCCACATAAATTATAATTTTATTAAAATACGATGTTGCTAACTTTCCGAAAAAAAAAATAATAATTTTCTAAAAATTTGTTATGCCCGCATTATTTATCCGATTTTAATGAAATTTTTACAGAAGATACCCTTAGCGCCTATAATATTATATATTAGTAAAATACAATGTTTGCCAACTTTCGATAAAAAAAATTTTGTCCCTCTATCTCAGCGGTCGGCAGACCGCGGCTCGCGAGCCGCATGCGGCTCTTTGCACAGGCGTTTGCGGCTCTTCAGACATCAATTTCAGTTTCAAGTTATTACGTTTAAATGAATTCTTTCTATATATATATATATATATATATATATATATATATATATATATATATATATATATATATATATATATATACCTATGGCTCTCTGATACCTTTGTAATCCTGTTTCCTTAACAACTTGGTTCTTCTAACTTAAAAGACTGCCGACCCCTGCTCTATCTTATCATTTATGTGATAATGTCAAAGTGGTCTATATATGAGTTTACCCATATACTTCTAATCTTGTATTTTGGCTAGTCGAAAAACTAACTTATAAAATCAAACCACATTCGACTAGCTCCATTCTCGCTTTGCGAGAATATTATTTTCGCTTGAATATAGATATGCATCTTATCTTCTATTTATTCAGCTCAATTGAAAAATATATACTTATATATATGTGTGTGTATATACCGGGTGTTTGTTCGTTAAGTTCGTATGGGCGTTTAACATGCAAATTCGATAATTTGCGATACACTTCTTTTTCGAGTTAAATACGGAGAAGTATTTGGAATACTTTTTGTTAAACAATAAAAAGTTCTATAATTTGGTTTTAGTTTTAATTTGCTAGCATATGCCGTTTGGGCGCTAGAATTTTTTTTTGATTTTTTTGCTTTTTAGTTTTTTTCTCAAAAACTATGAGGTCTAAAAATATAAGCGTAATACCAAAAAATGCGGAATAATGAGTACAATAATTGAGTGGAAAAACCATTATTTAAGAATGCATCGTTAAGTAGAAAAAAATTATTGAAAATTTTAAAAAACATAATAATTTTTCCTGCCAAACTAGAATGACTTAGAAAAAAAAGTTACTTATTTATTATGTCGCTAATTTTTTTCTCTATTTTATTAAATTTTTTCAGATTATTTTGAGTAAATTTTGAAAAAATCTTAAGGGTGCAACTTATGTTTAACTTTAAATATCTCGAAAAATAGTGACTTTATCGTTACGAAGGAAGAGTATGTTTTTTACACAAAAAGTATTGGAGAATCGAAAATTTGTACTAAAGTGACAATTCCGCCAGTGGCGTAAAATTTAGGAAGGATCAACCTCACACTTGCCCCTGTTGTACGCCACTGGTAGTAGCCAAAAACTTTTATTTAACATAATTTAGTATGGTGTACGGTACCTACGCTTCCTGCCAAGTATAATAAAGATACGTCAAATAGTTTTAAAGTACTGGGCAAAAATCGTTTTTAAATTTTTAAATAAAACACCCTGTAGCTCAGTAAGGAGCCATATTTTATCTAAGTCATTTGCGTTAAATCTTCATATTCTGAGCCCAGGATACTCCAGTTAAAATATTTCCAATTACTAATAAATCACCCTGTATATTAAGTGTCTACAAAATGTTTATTTTGTCAAAATAAAAAATGAGATTTGTACATTAATATAATTCTTTAATTATAATTTAATTTCTGTACATCTAATTAATTATAATTTTTTTTTGTACAATATACATTATTATATTTTGTATTTAAATATATAATTAATAAATACTAATTAAATATTATAATTAAGATATTTTTAAACTATAATAATTTTAATATTTACACTAAAATAAATTATAATTAAATATTTACTAAAAAAAATTGTGAAACAAATAATAAAAATTAAAAAAGTTTATAATTAATTTACGATGAAAATATTTTGCCGGGCCTAGCTTGAGAAATTTGACTGGAACCTAGGCGTCGCTGGCCGGGAAAATTTTACAAAAAAGTTGGTTAAAAATCTCCAAGAATAATAATTTTTATTTATTTTTTATTTGTAACTATGTAAAATCTGTGTTCTGACAACTTAAACACATAGTTAACTACATGATTAAATATTAACAATGTGTTTATTATTTTTACAATATTACTGTTTAATAAAAGAAGTGTGGTTTGGCATTCGAATAACGTTGTTAATCAAATGATTAAGTTAATAAGATAATTAAATGTGTTTTGAGAACTTAAACGCATAACGCATAGTTAACCATGTGATTTAAATAATAAATATGTATTTTGGAATGTTATTTTTATGAAATTTCAATTAATTTTTTAAGTTTTTTATTGTTTATTAATTAAAGCATACTTTGACAATCTAATTGCATAGTTAAACACATGATTAAGCTATCAAATAATTATCGAACAATATGTAATATCGTTTTCATTTTATCAAGTAAATTTTATTGCATATTCAACATTTTCGAAAAACAATTACATTTCTATTAGAATTAATCAAGCTACAAATATATATACATACATACATACACAATCACGCCATGTACCCAAAAGGGTGTGGCACAAACTCTTTTCATTATCCCGAAATCAGTCGCCTCCAAACACTCCTATCCAAACAAGCAACTTTTGCTTCATCTACATTTATAATTCGTCTCATATATGCTCTTCTATTCCTACTACTTAGAAACTTTCGCTCACGCAAAACACTCTCAATCATATCACTTAAACTACTCATCGGCCGTCCACGCAAACGTATACCATTAAAATCATTCAAATAAATCTTTTTAACCAAACGTTCATTAGACGCATTTGCTCAAACATGTCAAAACCATCTTAACTATAATTTATAAATTTAAGTGTTCAGCAATTTACAATAAATGACCATATTCTGTTAAATATTTCATTTTTTATTCAAATAAACATCATATTACGTAAGATTGGTTGCATAATTGTCAGGGATGTCTCCATAACTTTGACGTGTTTTTTTTAAAATTGAATATAGGAAATTTGTATGTAGTTCAGTTCATATGTTCAGAGATAAAAATATCGCACTGTATATATATATATATATATATATATATATATATATATACCATATATATATATATATATATATATATATATATATATATATATATATATATATATATATATATACCATATATATATATATATATATATATACCATATATATATATACCATATATATATATATATATATATACCATATATATATATGTATATATATATATATATACCATATATATATACCATATATATATATATATATATATATATACATACAGTGTACGAACAAAAGTAATACAAAAGTAATACAAAAGTAATACATATCTCCGATATGTGCAATATTACATATTAGCAAATTAAATTAAATTAATTGACCAATTACATTTATTAATTTCCACTTAAAGTCTAGTTAAAATAATATAGGCAATATGTATAATAATGTGAAATTTTTCAGAAATTGTATACTTGACCAAGCAAATATTAATTCTTACAAAACAAGTAATATATATATATATATATATATATATATATGTATATTAAGATGGTCTTATTAAAAAATTTCCAGTAAGGCTACACAAGAAAATTTTCGGAGACCGCGTGTTTTGGCATATATCTCACGTGGAGTAAAAAAATCGATATTAAAGGTTATACTTTTGCATTTTTGATGAAAAACTGAACAAAATAATTCCTCTGATATATTTAAGTTGAGTGATTTGAGTAATTCGAGTTATTGCGCGCACCTAATTTGAAATTTTGCAAATAGAAAAAAAAAAAACAAATATAACACAAATAATAGCTGCTTACCTTCTCTATTATTGCTGAAGCTGAAAATTTATCGGGGGTACGGTCCTGTGCTTTTGCTCAAACTCTTCTGATTTGTCTGCCTCGAGAGACGAGAAGAATGATTTCTAAAAACAAAACAAACAAAAAACACATCCATGAATAATTTTTTATTTAATAATTTGTAAAATATATTATATAATTTTATAAAGATATAGAAATAATAAAATACTCTAATATATATATATATATATATATATATATATATATATATATATATATATATATATATATATATATATACCGGGTGTTCGTTCGTCAACTTCGTACGGGCGTTTAAAATGCATTTTCGATAATTTGCGATATACTTCTTTCTCGAGCTCAATTCTTCATAGAAATACTTTTCGATAGAGCATAAAGAGTTGTATAATTTGGTTTTAGTATTAATTTGCTAGCATGTGCCGTTTGGGCGCTAGAATTTAATTTGGATTTTTTGGTTTTTATTTTTTTTTCTTAAAATTTATGAGGTGTAGGAAAATAAGCATTTTATTTAAAAATGTGGAACATTGAGTACTATAATTAAGTAAAGAAAACATTATTCTAGGTTGCATCGTTTAGTAAAAAAAAAAAAATTGGAATTTTTTCAAAATAAGACTTTTTTTTAAAATTTGCTTAAAAAAATCTGAAAAAATTCAGTAAAATAGAGAAAAAAAATTAACTACATAATAGCTAAGTAACTTTTTTCTCTAACTCAATCTGGTTTGACAGAATAGAAAAACTAAATAAAAATGCAAAAAATATTAATTGTCAATAATTTTTTCTGCCAAACCAGATGAGTTAAAGGAAAAAGTTACTTAGCTCTTACGTAGATAATTTTTTCTCTATTTTAGTGAATTTTTTCAGATTTTTTTGAGCAAATTGACAAATTTTCAAAAATTTAGTTTTACTAAACGATTCCTCCTAGAATAATGGTTTCTCCATTCAATTATCGTACTCATTGTTCCGCATTTTGCCATATTATGCTTATTTTCATACAGCTCATAGTTTTTGAGAAAAACAAATAAAAACCAGAAAATCGAGAAAATATTCTAGCGCCCAAACGGCACATGCTAGCAAATTAAATCTAAAACCAAATTATAGAATTTTTTATGCGCTATCGAAAAGTATTCCAAGTGTTTCTCCGAATTTAACTCGAGAATGAAGTATATCGCAAATAATCGAAAATGCATGTTAAACGCCCATACGATCTTAACGAATAAACACCCGGTATATTAAAAATTATTAAATACCAGAGTTTAAATTACAAATTTAATCATTTGTTTTTAAAATATTCATCAATAAATATAAATTAATTTCGATTACCAATTTTTATCTCGAAACCTAAATTTGGTTTTTAATAATTGTTCAGTTAATATATTACGATAAATTTAACAAAAATAAATAACGAAACAAAAAAATTTATAATTCATATCAGAATAATAATATCAAAGTTATGGAATATTGAATATATCTTATGTGATATATAAATGTTAAAAAAAAATTTTATTTTTCATGTATACCTATAATAATATTAAAGTTATAATAAATTTTGTAAAATTTAATGATAATGTAAACAATAATAATAATGCAAAAGAAGATAATAAACGATAAACATAAAATAGAAAGAATAATAGAATATTGTGGCTCGCGTTTGATACTATTTCAAAATCGACAAAAAAAAAACATATTTTTTTATATTTATTGGTAATCTTTTTATATTTCTACTATAAATTACCACTAATTTGTAAAACAATCATTATTTTAATTATAGTTTCGCTAACTTTGAAATATTCGAATATCAGATATTTAAAAAAATATATTTATTTTCTTTTTACAAATATTTGTGCGAGTAAATTTATGGTAAAATTACCTTGCTAAAGTTAATTGTTAAATTACGTTAATAAATAATTTAACAATTAACATGATACAAATATATAATATCTAATGAAATTTTCTTGATGTTTTAGATAATATAATCTAGTTGATTAGAAATTAAAACAAAATTTACGGATTAAAAATTTCAATTCAAAGCAGACGATTGTTTTAGATAAAATTTGATATATATATATATATATATATATATATATATATATATATATATAAATTTATAATATTACATAAATTATCACAGTGCAACTACAAAATGTTACTATTTTCACTGCTAAAAGCTGCGTTAAATTACATAAATTATTTAAGTTATATTTTTAGCAGTGTATACATACATATCTAGCAAAACTAAATAATTTTAAAGTAGTATAGAATGACATTTAATTTCTAATTACAATTAAATCTTATTAAAATATTAGAAAAAAAAATTAAAAAAACATTTTATATAAATTTTTTATCAATTTTTATTAATATATATTTTGTAGGTATTTGTTTATGAAATTAAAATAAAGAAACAATGTATACGCATGTTCATTAGCAATTCAGATACAGAACAAATTGTTAGCTTTAGAAATTGTTTGATTTTAATTAAAATTGATTAGTAATTTAATTCGATAAATATTATACTTTCTGGGGGAAATATTTTATAAAACATTAACGAAAATACATATTGATATTGTATGAAAAAATATTAATCTCGGCTTGCTTTGAACAAGTGCCATAATTACGTGAATGATAATATAATATTAAAATTAATTAAAAAATATGAACTTACCTTCTTGTCTTTCAATTGAAGAACAAACGGAAAACCAAATATTATAAAACAGGTAACAACAACAACAAAACTCGTCCCGTTTAGCTACAAGAACAGGCCAAAAGTACGTCTGCTTCGTACGAGAAACGAACGAAAATTGATTCTAAAATCACAAGCTGTCTCGAGTTATATAGCAGCACAAACAATACGCGCGCATGCGTACTACATCTCAATTCACATTGCAACATTTTAATGGCAATTTGATGATCATACCAGTGACGTAGCAATAAAGATTTGACTTTCATAAATTTTAATAGTTGGGAACTCAACTTTAAATTAAATTAAATTAAAAAAAAATACAATATCCATATTATATTACGAGAAGCAAACAGCGATCTTTATTAAATTGTACTCGAGATAATTGTGGCAGACAAATGGCTAAACATAACTCAAACAAAACACAATAATTAATTACATTTTGCTTCGAGTGCAATATACTATTTTGTTTTTGCTTCAAAAGTGCTTTCTCAAACAAGTAACTAAATTTTCACAAGAAAAAAAAAACACTTGAGGTTTTCTCATTTATTTATTTTATGTATTTAGTATTTTTTATTTTTTTTTTTTATTTATTTCGAATATTTTACCTAAATTTAATAATAAATTTTACGATGTGTATTTTGAACAAGGTTGTCCAAAATTCTGATAAAAAAAGTAAACATTACATTCCAATTTCCTAGTATTGATGTGATAATATGAAAGTGTGATTTATATATATATATATATATATATATATATATATATATATATATATATATGTATATATATATATATATATATATATATATATGTATGTATATATATATATATATATATATATGTATATATATATATATATATATATATATATATATATGTATGTATATATATATATATATATATATGTATATATATATATATATATATATATATATATATATATATATATAATATCGTAATATTGATAATTCATTACTATATAGCAAGATTATTATGTAACTAGTACAATAATATGAATATAATTATACAGTAATTAATTATAATAAACACCACTGGTGGCAGCACCAAACATTTCCGGTATCATTATATTAAAAATTATATAATGAGTGTTTATTTCTTTTTTTTCGCTTGAATTTGATGATTATTTGTTAAATGGCAAAATTTACTAATATATTAATAATTATTAATTAATTAAAATAGTAAATTAAATAAATAATAATAATAATAATAATATTAAATATTTAATTATTTTTTTAATAATTTAAATTTTATATTTATTTATGAAAATAATTACGAACTTATTTGATTAAATCGTTCACATAAATTTAATTAAAAATATATATTTATTGTCTAACTAAAATCCTTGCCTCATTGAAATTATTGTATTAGACAAATTTTGTTCATCATTTTTATCTCATTTGGACACAATTCAATATTTTGGCGAAAAAACAAAAACAAAACCTTATTCAAATTATATTAGGTTACAATATATTGTAATAATCATCGATATTTTTATATTTAGCATTGTCCGCAAGTTAGTAAATTGACACGATTGTCGGGATGAATCGAACTTTGTCAGTTTGTCAGCATTTTTAGTCATCGCTCAAAGTTCGTTTGACATTGATTTCTATATTAGGCTGCATTTTAATTGAATTACTTATAAACATTCACTATTTTTTTATCATTTGTTTTATAAAAATACAGTTTTAGTCGTTTGAAATTTTTTTCATGAATTTTATTATTTTTATTGTGCTATATTTGAATTTTTTTTTCCAACATTACATA
The DNA here is from genome assembly GCA_963966155.1 of Clivina fossor. Classification (NCBI taxonomy): domain Eukaryota; kingdom Metazoa; phylum Arthropoda; class Insecta; order Coleoptera; family Carabidae; genus Clivina; species Clivina fossor. Next base: position 2,167,072 of record OZ014567.1, read on the forward strand.
AAAAAAATCCGTTTTTTAAAAATATAGCAAATAAATAACAAACAATTTAATTGAAATTTGTTTTACAGAATTTTAGTTTAAAGGAATATATATATATATATATATATATATATATATATATATATATATATATATACGCTTGAAAGAATTACAAATTCAATTATTATATAATGTTGTCAACTTTGCCGAAAAAAATATTCCAAATTTATTTTAAGACAATAATCTTTTTTGCAAGATTTTAAAAATAAATTCAGAATAAAATAATAATTATGAAATGTAAATATTTTTGAATAATACTTATGTGTTTGCCCGCATACATTTTTAATATTATTTACAAAAAGTTTAACAATATCTATATTTAATTATTTTCATTTTTGCAAGATTTTGTCAATTTTTACAAGAATTTCAAAGTTTTTTAACGAGTTTTAACAAATTTCGTCAAATTTTATCAAATATTGTTATTTTGGTAATTTTTGTAATTTTTTACATGATTGTAACAATTTTTAAATGCGTTTTTAAAATTATATAAGACATAAGTAACGAGCAACTTAATTAAAATTGTTTTTACCTCACTTTGACTAAAAGGAAAAATATTATAGTTCTCGGTAACATCGGTGTCTGTAACATTGTTCAAAAATTAAGACAATATATATATATATATATATATATATATATAGAAATACTTTATTATAAAGCCTTTTAGATCAGGACAAATCTGAACGTAGTTTATCAGAGAGTGTCAGTCAAAATTTTGTAATTGCAACTCTTGCTAGGAACGGTTGAACAGATTTTAATAAATAAAAATATTATTTTCGGTATTGCCAACTTTCTGAGAAACGAATTAGTAAAATTTTTAAAAATTTATAATCGCTACATTATTTTTCCAAATTTTAATCTAATTCTCACTATAATGATTTTTCTCAATATCTACATAAATTAAATAATCTTATATATATTTGAAATAATTTTCTATCTTTCGAAAATTTATTGCGCGATTTCAATTGATTTGTTAGAAAACTATTTTTGTTATAAACTAGAAAATAAATAAATAAATTTCAAAGAATCTAATCGTAAAACCATCTTGTTAGGCAAATGCTAAAAGTCTTTTGTGCACAAGTGGGTATATTATGGCTCCTCTCTAGCGCGACAGCTAATGCCCCAACCAATTTAACAAGTCATTAGCAAATTGCATTAGAATACCAATTTGAAAAGAATACTCCGAATTGAAAATTCAATTTAATGCTTTTATTTATTATATTTTGTAGCTGAACACGGTCGCGCAACTGAAAATACCGTTTTTCTTTTGAACAAGAGAACTCTTAATTGAGTGTATTTCTACCTTCTTCTCAACGGGAGGTAAAGTATTTTGTAACTCGTTAAGTAGGAAAAGATTTATTTAATTTTGTATTATGTTTGGAAAATCACGGAATTTATCCAGACAATGAAATACCGTTTATATTTCTCATAAATACGCAAATAATAAAAATCATATTGAAATGGTCAATTATTGCAATCTATATCTGAATAATATAGAATGATATTTGTTATTATTTTACAAAGTTTTAATCACTTTCCAAAAAACATTTCAAATATTGACATTTTTTGAAAGATTTTGCCATTTTTTTATAAGCATCCACCTTTTTTAAAATAATTTTATCAATTTTTTTTTATTTTTGAATATTGACATTTTTAAAAAATGTAAATATTGTTTTTGCAATTTTTAAAGAATTTAAACACATGTAAATTTTTTTGAAAAAATTCAAAAAAATTAAAAAAAATTTAAAAATATGAGATTTTTTAAGGTTTTTAATATATTTTTATGCAATGTTTTAACAATTTTTAAGAATTTGAAAAAAATTTAAAATTTTTGAAAGATTTCGTATTTTAATACAAGATTTTGATAATTTTTATAGAATTTAAACGAATTTCGCAAAAAAATTAAATATTGACGTATTTTAAAGGTTTGATTATTATATACAAGAATTTATCAATTTTAAAAGATTTATAGCGAATTTTGTATGTTTTTCCAATTTGTAACATTTTTGTAATATTTATTTTGTTCTTTTTCACAAGTATTTAAAGAATTTTTAAAGAATTTTTTAAGAATTTGAATAAATTTCGTAAAAATTTTATATATTGAAATTTTTTAAATTTTTTAAAAGGTTTGGCAATTTTTAAAGAATCTGAACAATTATTATAAAAAAAAATTAAATATTTGGTAAATTTTATTATTTTTGGAATTTTTTTAACAATTTTAAAATAATTTCATATATTGACATTTTGGAAGATTCGGCAATTTGGTAAACGATTTTTGACAATTTTTAAAAAACTGAAACAAATTTGGCAAAAAAATAGTGTATTTTATGCAAGGTTTTTAACAATTTTAAAAGAATAATGAAGAATTTAGTAAAATTTTTGGAATATTAAAATTTTTGAAAGATATTGTTATTATCTACAAGGTTTTAACAATTTTTAAAAAAATTTAACAAATTTTGTAAGATTTTATTAAATATTGACTTTTTTAAAAGGTTTTGTATTTTAATATAAGGTTTTAACAATTTTCACAAATAAAAATTGTATAATAGTTGAATTATTATCAATCAAATAAATATGATCTATATGAATAGTAAATAATAAATGGGCAAACCCATATATGACCACCTTGACAATATCACATACCTATATGTTAAGAAATAAGAATAGTTTTTTTTTAATTTTTTGGAAAAATGAGCTTCGGTTGTTTTAAATTAAGAATTATGTGGCGTCCTCTTTTGACATTTCTATCGAACGAACCATCAAGTGGGAGGTTTGTGCCAATCAAGTACAATTTTTGATTCATAATTTTACATGCAATGTTATTGTAGAATGACATATACAATATCCAAAAAAAAAATATGTTTCATATGTTTGTAGAATTACATTTGCAATGCGTCTAGAGACTATATTTTTATTATTTGTATTTGATAATTGCATTTATTGCGTGTTTATTTCTAATTATTTTTACGAATAAAACTGCAACATTTGTCAAGTGTTTGTAAAAATATTATCAGTTAATATCGATAAGAAAATTGTTTCAAGTGGTTTTTGTGATAAATATATATAAATTATAATTAAAATGCAAACAAAATACAATTTTATCAAACAAGAACAGAGAAAGATTTTTTGGACAAAAATTTAATAAACTTTTGTTAATTTTAATTATTAATGTTGTAAAAAATTATTTATATATATATATATATATATATATATATATATATATATATATTATACTGATCAATAGAAATACGTAATATATTACTAATAAATTTATCAATATAAATGAATAAATACAAGATAAAATAAAATTTGTGGGAACGCAATAATAATATTTAAAAGTACACAAATAAATTTTAAGTTTATTTTCGAATTATAATTAATTAAGCAAATTTTAAAAATCTGAGATAATTACGATAATTAGTAAATATTAAATTAATAATGATTAAATTGTAATTTTTTTTATGTATATGTATATATATTCAAATATACAAAAACTCTAGAGAAACTTATATACAATATGTCTATAAAATTATATACAGGGTGATATGTAATTAATTGGAAATATTTTAACTGGAGTATCCTGGGCTCAGAATATAAAGATTTGACCCAAAACACTTAGATAAAATGTGGCTCCTTACTGAGCTACAGGGTGTTTTATTTAAAAATTTAAAAACGATTTTTGCCCAGTACTTAAAAACTATTTGACGTATCCTTATCATATTTGGCAGAAAGTGTAGGTACCGTACACCATACTAAATTATGTTAAACAAAAGTTTCTGGCTAGTGCCAGTGGCGTACAACAGGGGCAAGTGAGAGGTTGATCCTTCCTAAATTCTACGCCACTGGCGGAATTGTCATTTTAGCACAATTTTTCGATTCTCCAGTACTTTCTGTGTAAAAAACATATTCTTTCTTCGTAACGATAAAGTCACTATTTTTCGAGATATTTAAAGTTAAACATAAGCTGCATCCTTGGGATTTTTTCAAAATTTGCTCAAAAAAATCTGAAAAAATTCAGTAAAATAAAGGAAAAAATTAGCTACATAATAATTAAGTAACTTTGTTCTCTAACTTATTTTGGTTTGGCAGGAAAAATTATTGAAAATTAATATTTTTTACATTTCAATTTTTTATTTTCAATAATTTTTCCTGCCAAACCAGAATGAGTTAGAGAAAAAAGTTACTTAGTTATTATGTAGCTAATTTTTTTCTCTATTTTACTGAATTTTTTCAGATTTTTTCAAATTTTTTGAGCAAAAACAAGGGAGCTATCGCTGGTTGACATTAAAATGCGATTTCTTGCGTAAAAATGCGTCAATCTTAAGTTGTCGCATATTAAATTGTGGCTAAACGTACCTGCTAAATGGTGCACGATGATATTCTCTTGGGGAATTCTTCTATAAAAGGTATTTTTATCATTTTTCGATATATTAATTTGACATTTTTCAATTTGGTAGTGAGATTCTTTTTTTTTTTTCATAGCTATCTCAGTTTATTACATAGATATATTAAATTTTTGAATGCGATATTACACACACATACACATAAACACACACACACACACACACACACACACACATATATACACACATATACACACAGGCAATTTTAACAATTTTACATGATTTTAAGCGCGGTTGTAAAGATTTTACAAGATTTTAAGCGCGATTTTAACAATTTTACATGATTTTAAGCGCTTTTAATATTTTTATATTTATATACTGTGTCCTTTTACCTATCGTTCTATGCGCATGCGCGCGCCCTATGTTTATATCATACATATCTCTCTTTATCTCTCTCTCTCTCTTTTTCTATTTCTTTCTGTCTTTATCTCTCTCTCTCTTTCTTTCTCTTTCTTGTTGTCATGACAACCAAATGTTATTTTATCTCTGGTTTAGGTTACTAAGTTTTTAAGAAAGTTACTAGGTTTTTTGGAAGGTTACTACCCAAATTTGTTAATAATAATTGACATAATTATACAAAATAGAAAAGTTAATATGTCGGTTGTTCCGATTTTTTTAATTTTAAAAAAAATTTAAATTGTTATTTTTTTTTCAACTTTTATTGCATATTCAATATTTTTAAAAAACAATTAAATTTCTTTTATATAATTAAACACTTTGTACAAGATATATTTTTCACAAAGTTATGACATTTTTCAGAATATTGTGACAATTATTACAAGGTCATTTTTTATTATAATTTTTAGATATTTTCATTATATATATATATATATATATTATATATTATACACACATAAAAGCACAAACACACCCACACAGATACATAGATACATTTATATAATTATTATTTACATAAACTAAAATAAATATAAAAAATAAAAAAGTCATCAAATTTATGTTCATTATTTATTTTAATTTTAATGTTAAATTAGCAAAATATTTCGAATCGGAATGATAAGGTAGCTGATCCTGATCAATACGAGCATAGCAGTCTTCTTCACCATATGATAGGATTAATGTGATTGGTTCTAATGTTCTTGTGCCACTTTGATTAGCTACACGTAAATGTAGTAAACGAATGACGGAATCTAAATTAGTTGAATGCACATCTGTGATTAAAGTAAATTCATAATGGAAATTAGTTTTACGATATTTGAAATACCAATTCCCAAGGGAACATGTTGTCCAAGTATCGGTAAAACTAATTTCAAATTCATTCCAAAAACCGATTGATAAATTAACATTAAGCCTAGTTGGACAATGATACTGATTATGTTTGATAATTTTACTAGCAATAGCTTTTACTTGACAATCAGCTTTCTTTGTACATACTACTTCTTCGGTAGCACATTTACAACACAACCAACCAGCTAAACAAGGATACTTTTTCTCTATAACAACACCTTTTGCACCTCGACACATTACACATTCGTCGTAATCTACATTTCCAAAATCACCAATCACATTTAGTTGAAATTGGGTGCCATTGTAACCACCCAAGACGTCTATCAATGAATAAATATTATGCACAACAGACGTATCATGCTGCAGGACATAAACACCTTCATCAGCAACTGTATTTGTACATTTTAATTCATTATTACCTTTGGTAATTAATAGATCGTATTTTACATCACCTTGACGAAATGTTCCCGTCAAATGTCGTACACTATGATAGATCTTCTTCGTTTCTAGACACACTTTCGTGTGAAGAAGAAATAATATACGACATATAACCAAGAGATACGTCTGTTGCGATGAACTTGTAATATTATGTTTAAAGGTGCAGCCATTTTCTCGTATCTGACTGGGATGTTCTGCTTCGCAATGTGCCAGTAGTTGATTTTTCATCCCAAGCCATTCGCAGTTCACTCCAATCGGGCATATTAACTGACGATAGCCACACTCTGAGTGATGATGTTTATCGTTGAATGGTATTTGTTTGTTACAACCAGCTGCCAGATTATTACAGGGGAATTGATGAGATTCCGCCAGTAATTCGTAGTCAACTTCTCGTACAACTGATTTTTCTTCGGGCACCGTGCATCTGCCGCAAAACTTACTCCGGTCTTCGGCAATGTAAACGGGACCGCATGACAAATACCCCTCGCATTGGCTGCATTTCAGCTGCGTCAATACCTCGATGGAGAGAGACATTTTAGCTACTTCGGAATGAGGTTACGTTTTTTTGTCAGCGATTTACCTTTAATTAGAAAAACAAAGAAAATAATAAATTAATTTTCAACTATATTTTTATCATTATTTTCTCTAGCCAATACAGTTTTTACTTTAATTTATGAAATACAAGAAAAAAATGAAAAAAAAAACAAAAACATTAATAATTTATGAAATTTAAAAGTATATATAATTTAAATTGTTTAACAAAAACTAGACAAAAATTTATATACATTAAAACGTATAAATATAAAAGTGATTTATTTAAATCAATAAAAAAAAATTAATTTTTTTGATATTGACACAAAGTTTGGTTAATATTAACGGTATATTTTAGCAATTTATCAGCGAATAGCTTGCACATTTAGCAAAATTATTTACTAAATTTTATTTAATTAATTCTAATTAAAATACGATCTAATTAAAAAGAAACACTGATAACTTTTTTATAATATATGCTATTGTTTTATTTGACAAATAAAGAAAACTCTGTTCGACCAAACGAAATACTCAATATCTCCGATATGTGCAATATTACATATTAGCAAGTTAAATTAAGTTAATTGACCAATTACATTTATTAATTTCCACTTAAAGTCTAGTAAAAATAATGTAGGCAATATGTATAATAACGTAAAATTTTTCACAAATTGTATACTTAACCAACCAAATATTAATTCTTATAAAACAAGTAATATATATATATATATATATATATATATATATATATATTAAAATAGCGTAATTAAAAAATTTCCAGTAAGGCTACACATGTAAAATTTTCGGAGAACATGTGTTTTGGCATATCTCTCACGTGGAGTAAAAAAAGCAATATAAAAGTTTATATTTCTGCATTTTTGATGAAAAATTGAGCAAAATAATTCCTCTAATATATTTAAGTTTAGTGATTGAAATTCTTCGAATAATTGCGCGCGCCTAATTAGAAATTTTGCAAATAGAAAAAAAAAACAAATATAACACAAATAATAACTGCTTACCTTCTCTATTATTTTATAGTAAAGCTGAAAATTTATCGGGGGTACGGTCCTGTGTTTTTGCTCAAACTGGTCTGATTTGTCTGCCTCAAGAGACGAGACGAATGATTTCTAAAAACAAAACAAACAAAAAACACATCCATGAATAATTTTTTATTTAATAATTTGTAAAATATATATATTATATAATTTTATAAAGATATAGAAATACTAAAATACTTTAATATATATATATATATATATATATATATATATATATATATATATATATATATATATATATCGGGTGTTCGTTCGTCAAATTCGTATGGGCGTTTAACATGCATTTTCGATAGTTTGCGATATACTTCTTTCTCGAGTTTAATTCGGAGAAACACTTAAAATACTTTTCGATAGAGCATAAAAAGTTGTATAATTTGATTTTAATATTAATTTGCTAGCATGTGCCGTTTGGGCGCTAGAATTTTTTTTTGGATTTTTTGGTTTTTATTTTTTTTTTCTTAAAAACTATGAGGTGTAGGACAATAAGCATGATATGGAAAAATGCGGAACATTAAGTACTATAATTGAGTAAAAAAAACATTATTCTAGGTTGCATCGTTTTGTAGAAAAAAAAATTTTTTGGAAATGGGATTCTCTTGAGATTTTTTCAAAATAAGATTTTTTTTAAAATTTGCTAAAAAAATCTAAAAAATTCAGTAAAATAGAGAAAAAAAAAATTAACTACATGATAGCTAAGTAACTTTTTTCTCTAACTCAATCTTTTTTGACAGGATAGAAAAAATAAATTAAAATGCAAAAAATATTAATTGTCAATAATTTTTCCTGTCAAACCAGATAAGTTAAAAAAAAAAGTTACTTAGCTATTATGTAGCTATTTTTTTTTTCTCTATTTTAGTGAAATTTTTCAGATTTTGTTGGAGCAAACTGACAAATTTTCAAAAATTTAGTTTTACTAAACGATTCCTCCTAGAATAATGGTTTCTTCATTCAATTATCGTACTCATTGTTCCGCATTTTGCCATATCATGCTTATTTTCATACAGCTCATAGTTTTTGAGAAAAAAAAAAATACAAACCAGAAAATCGAGAAAATATTTTAGCGCCCAAACGGCACATGCTAGCAATTTAAAACTAAAACCAAATTATAGAATTTTTTATGCGCTATCGAAAAGTATTCTAAGTGTTTCTCCGAATTTAACTCGAGAATGAAGTATATCGCAAATAATCGAAAATGCATGTTAAACGCCCATACGATCTTAACGAATGAACACCAGGTATATTAAAAATTATTAAATACCAGAGTTTAAATCACAAATTTAATCATTTGTTTTTAAAATATTCATCAATAAATATAAATTAAGTTCGATTACCACTTTTTTTCTCGAAACCTGAATTTGGTTTTTAATAATTGTTCAGTTAATATATTACGATAAATCTAACAAAAATAAATAACGAAACAAAAAATTAATAATTCATATCAGAATAATAATATCAAAGTTATGAAATATTGAATATATTTTATGTGATATATAAATGTTGAGAAAAAATTTAATTTTTCATGTATTAAAGTTATAATAAATTTTGTAAAATTTAATGATAATGTAAACAATAATAATAATGCAAAAAAAGATGATAAACGATAAACATAAAGTAGAAAGAATAATAGAATATTGTGGCTCGCGTTTGATACTATTTCAAAATCAAAAAAAAAAAAACAAAAATATTTATTTTTTAATATTCATTTTTTATTTTTTTTATATTTCTTCTATAAATTACCATTAATTTGTAAGACAAGCATTATTTTAATTTAAGTTTGGCTAACTTTGAAACATTAGAATATCAGATATTTAAAAAAATATATTTATTTTTGTTTACAAATATTTGTGCGAGTAAATTTATGGTAAAATTACCTTGCTAAAATTAATTGTTAAAATACGTTAATAAGTAATTTAACAATTAACATGATACAAATATATAACATCTAATTAAATTTTCTTGATGTTTTAGAAAATATAATCTAGTTGATTAAAAATTAAAACAAAATTTATGGAAGAAAATTTTTTATTTCAAAGCAGACGATTGTTTTTGATAAAATTTGATATATATATATATATATATATATATATATATATATATATATTGTAAAAAAATTATGTAATTTTGCATGTTTTATAAAAAATTTATAATATTACATAAATTATCACAGTGCAAATACAAAATGTTACTAGTTTTACTGCTAAAAGCTGCGTTAAATTACATAAATAATTTAAATTATATTTTTAGCAGTGTATACATATTTAGCAAAACTAAATAATTTTAAAGTAGTATGAAATGACATTTAATTTCTAATTACAATAAATTAAATCTTATTAAAATATTGAAAAAAAAAAAATTAAAAAAACATTTTATATAAATTTTTGAAAATTTTTATTAATATATCTTTTGCAGGTATTTGTTTATGAAATTAAAATAAAGAAACGCTGTATAAAACACAGATACAAAACAGATTGTTAATTTAAAAAATTGTTTGATTTAGTTCAAATTGTTTAGTAATTTAATTCAATAAATATTATACTTTCTGGGGAAATATTTTATAAAACAATAACGAAAATACATATTGATATTGTATGAAAAAATATTAATCTCGGCTTGCTTTGAACAAGTGCCATAATTACGTAGATGATAATATAATATTAAAATTAATTAAAAAATATGAACTTACCTTCTTGTCTTTCAATTGAAGAACAAACGGAAAACCAAATATTATAAAACAGGTAACAACAACAACAAAACTCGTCCCGTTTAGCTACAAGAACAAACCAAAAGAACGTCTGCTTCGTACGAGAAACGAACGAATACTGATTCTAAAATCACAAGCAGCCTCGAGTTATATAGCAGCACAAACAATACGCGCGCATGCGTACTACATCTCAATTCACATTGCAACATTTTAATGGCAAATTGATGATAATACCAGTGACGTAGCAATAAAGATTTGACTTTCATAAATTTTAATAGTTGGGAACTCAACTTTAAATTAAATTAAATTAAATTGAAAAAAAAAATACATTATCTATATTATATTACGAGAAGTGAACAGCGATCTTTATTAAATTGTACTCGAGATAATTGTGGCAGCCAAATGTCGAAACATAATATTTTTTTTTTTTATACAATCTATATTATCTATAGTTTAGTTAGATTCAATTAACGTATAATCTTTAATTATATAATAATTATTTAAAATGAAACGGCTTTAGGTTGATAGTTCTGTATTAGTATTTATTAATAATCGACATTTCAACAAACTCAATGCATCTACGCTCATATCAAAAAAAAATTATACAAGTGACATTTACAATAAATAAACAGAACATAAAAAAGGCATAACAAGATTTATTTAAACAAAATAAAAATTTATAAAGAAAAAATAACATCAATCAGTGTATAAGGCAATGATTTAAAAAAAATTGTGCTTTATTAATTAAAAATATATACAGAATATTGTGTTCTAGTTATTTATATTTTTGTTATGTTTAATAAATTGTTTCCGTGTTTTTATCTTTTTTTCTTTATTTATTTTAAATATCATTTTTATCAGTTTTTTTTTTGTTGATAAAGACAGACGTAGAGTTCGTCGAAACATCAATTATTAATATAGACGCAAATATTAATACACAATTATAACGTAAGTCTATTTTATTTTAATAGAATATGTTCTGAAAGATTTTTTACTATGATTAATATTGTAATATCGTAATATTAGTAATTCATTACTATATAGAAAGATTATTATGTAACTAGTACAATAATATAAAAATAATTATACAGTAATTAATTATAATAAACACCACTGGTGGCAGCACCAAATATTTACGGTATCATTATATTAAAAAATTATATAATAAATGTTTTTTTCGTTTTTTCGCTTGAATTTGATGATTGTTTGTAAAATGGCAAAATTTAATAATATATTAATAATTATTAATTAATTAAAATAGTAAATTAAATAAATAATAATATTAATATTAAATATTTAATTACTTTTTTTAATAATTTTAATTTGATATTTATTTATGAAAATAATTACGAACTTATTTGATTAAATCGTTCATATAAATTTAATTATAAATATATATTTATTGTCTAACTAAAATCCTTGCCTCATTGAAATTATTGTATTAGACAAATTTTGTTCATGATTTTTATCTCATTTGGACACAATTCAATATTTTGGCGAAAAAACAAAAACAAAACCTTATTCTCATTATATTAGGTTACAAGATATTGTAATAATCATCGATATTTTTGTATTTAGCATTGTCCATTTTTGTCGTTTAAAACAACTTAGTTTTGTCATGAATTTCGAATAAAAATTTTTTTTTATTTATAAATAACTAGAAATTTAATTGAAATTTATTTTACAGCACTTTAGTTGTAAGAAATATATATATATATATATATATATATATATATATTTACGCTTAAAAAAATTACAAATAAAATGTAAATATTTTTGAATAATATGTGTTTGCCCGCATACACTTTTAATATTATTTACAAAAAATTTAACGTTATAATTGCTACATTTTTTTTCAAATTTTAATTTAATTCTTACTATAATGATTCTCCTCAGTATCTACATAAATTAAATAATCCCATATATATTTGAAATAATTTTCTATCTTTCGAAAATTTATTGCGCGATTTGAATGGATTTGTTAGAAAACTATTTTTATTATATACTAGAAAATAAATAAATAAATTTCAAAGAATCTAATCGTAAAAACATCTTGATAGGCAAATGCTAAAAGCCTTTTGTGCACAAATGGTTATTGTATGGCTCCTCTCTAGCGCGACAGCTAATGCCCCATCTAATTTAACAAGTCATTAGCAAATAGCATTAGAATACCATTTTGAAATAAATACTTCGAATTAAAAATTCAATATAAGGCTTTTATTTATTATATTTTGTAGCTGACCATCGCCGCTCAACTGAAAATACCGTTTTTCTTTTGAACAAGAAAACTCTTAATTGAGTGTATTTCTACCTTCTTCTCAACGGGAGGTGAAGTATTTCGTTACTCGTTAAGTAGGAAAAGATTTATTTAATTTTGTAATATGTTTGGAAAATCATCGAAATTATCCAGAAAATAAAATACCGTTTATATTTCTCCTAAATACGCAAATAATAGAAACCATATTAAAATGGTCAGTTATTGCAATCTAGGTATATCTGAATAATATTGAATGATATTTGTTATTATTTTACAAAGTTTTAATCACTTTCAAAAAAACATAAACAAATTATGCTAAATTTTTTCAAATATTGACATTTCTTCAAATATTTTATTCTTTTTCACAATATTTTAATAATTTTTAAATAATTTGAACTATTTTCGTAAAATTTTTTAAATATTGAAATTTTTGAAAATTTCATAATTTTTTAAAACGTTTGGCAATTTTTGGCTAAAATTATGTACGATAATTTATATGGGCACTAGGAGAATCTTTTGTGAAAATTTGATTAAAATCGGGGTTAAATAAAACCAGGCTTTAAACTGTGTTACATATTTTATTTCGGTTCCGGCTTTCGTGCCGGTAAAACTAATGGATTTTTTCGGTTCTGTTCCAAGTGATTAATTTTTAAATTTTTTCAATGATTTTATTTGTATTCAAAATGTATTTTCTAACATAATTTAGAACATTTTATGCCCAATACATAAATTGATACAATAATAATTAGTAATTAATTAAGCGTCTAATAATTAGAAGTATATAATATCTATAATAATAATACAATTTATTATTTGAAACTTATATTATTCGTATGTAGGTTTTAATTATATAATAATAAAATAATATACGTTAATTTACCAAATTCTTATACATACGATTTTTATTTAATTATAATTAGCAAAAATAAAAAGTACCTCCATTTATTCAAATATTTTCTAAATTATTTTTAATGAAACTATTTCAAGAATATTTTAAAAGCAAAGTTATTATCGAACAAATACATCTTCATCAAAGTAACTCCTAGTTTTATTTTCAGTATCAATAACTGAGTATTTATCTACAAAAACAAAAAATTAATAAATGTGTTTCAACATATATATATATATATATATATATATATATATATATATATATATGTATATATATATATATATGTATATATATATATATATATATGTATATATGTATGTATATATATATATATATATATATATATATGTATATATATATATATATGTATATATATATGTATATATGTATGTATGTATATATATATATATATATATATATATATATATATATATATATATATATATTGTAACGCGTCTCCTAATTTATTTTAAGATTATTGACTCGTTAACATAACTAAAATAATAAACTACAAAGATATTTACTAATTATGATTTTAATTGTGTAAACTACGAAATTTAAAATGAAGTTATATTTGTGATCGTCTAGAAAACGTTGTGATTTAATAATTCTAAGTTGCAATTTGTAAACTAAGATATTGAAATTGATTTTAACTCTGTGATCGTCTAGAAAACTACGTTGTGATTTAATAATTTAGTAATAATTTGATTCGATATATGAAGTCGTAGAATAACAAACTGTAGAAGGTGGAAAGGTGATTGGAATTAAACACAAAATCAGTGTAACGCATGTCTGTTTATTAACGTCATATTTACATCATATTTATTGTATTAATGAATAGACAACAAACATCCAGTTCCTCGTCGGTTCTAATGAAACAAATAATTTTGCAAGAGAGTAAACTCTCTAGTGAACAAACCAGACACAAGTTCTGGTTATTCGGGAATTCAGTTCCATCCGTGACCCTAATCGATGTCCTGACAGCAGACACATTTCGTGCTGGTGTCAGGGTACCACGCCACCTCAGTACGGTCGCTATCGGAAACGCCGGACAATGCTTTTCGATTGCCGTGAACCAGTTTTTAGTCACGCCGTCTTTGGAGTACGGGCACAGCTAATACGTCGAAGTGATAAAAATGGGATGGAAAAGCATTCCGGTCGAAAAATGCATAACTTAGTGAACCGACGATTTCCCAGATGCTGTCGTGGAATGAACTGTCAACAAAAAGAATATTAGTAAACCTCAAGTGCCTTGTCGGTTTGAATTAACAACAATCAAATAAATAAAAATTTTGAAAGAGAGTAAACTCTCTAGTGAACAGACCAGACGCAAGTTCTGGTCGTTCTAGAATTATGTTCCATCCGTATCCCTAACCGATGTCCTGACAAGCAAACACATTTCGTGTTGATGCCAGGGTGCTACGCCACCTCGGTACGGTCGCTATCAGAAACGCCGGACAATACTTTTCGATTGCCGTGAACCAGTTTTTAGTCACGCCGTCTTTGGAGTACGAGCACAGCTAAAACGTAGATGTGTATAAAATGGGATGGAACAGCATTCCGATTGAAAATAGTGAAGCTTCGCGGCCCGACGATTTCCCTGAGGCTTTCCCAGAATTCTCTCGACTAGTGAACTGAATAACAAAAAAATTACTTTAATAAACAAACAAGAGTTTTAGAATTGAACAGTACCACAGTGGATTGGACAGTATAATTCGTCAATGTGAACGCCGTCCTGTGATTGCGGAGACCAGATTGAGTGGGTGGATTGGGCGGACCCGTGGACGCGGAATGTTAGCCTCGTGGATGGCGGTGGCCTACGCTAGTACGCCCTGGTAGCCTCGGACGGCGATTGGGATGCCTCGGCGGTAGAATTGGTGGACACCCCCGGACTGGCAGCCTCGGCAATGATTATCCGTATCGACCTCGACAGTGAGAGCGATAATAACACGTCAGCGACGCGCTCTGGCCTGGCAACGGTACCCCGGACGGATTGAACAGCGGTGGTCGTAACACGTCAGCGACGTGTACTAGCCTGTACGGACGGTAGCCTCGGCGGCGATGTGACGTCTCGGCGGTGGGGTTGGTGGACACCCCCGGGATTGGCAGCCTTGGCAACGGTACCTTGGACGGATTGAACGGCGGCGGTTACAATACGTCAGCGACGCGCTCTGGACGGACGGTAACGTTGACGGCGATGTGACCAAGGGAACTCGATGTTACCAAGAGTATCAGATAGCAGTAAAGAATTGTGACACTCACGGGTGGTCGCACACGGGTGTGAGCGCACCTACCAGGTGAGGGGTTGCCGACGCTGGTCGCACACGGGGTGAGCGCACCAAGACAAATCAGTGGAGGAATTAACTCACGGGTGGTCGCACACGGGTGTGAGCGCACCTACCAGGTGAGGGGTTGCCGACGCTGGTCGCACACGGGGTGAGCGCACCAAGACAAATCAGCTATGGAAATTAATAGGTTTGGTTTGGCTGAGACAAGAGTCAAAGATTACGTACCAACTAAACGGTGGCAACGGTCTAATTCCCTTGGTGATCCTGGTCCAAGAACCAGAATGCTCTTCTAAGCTTCAGCGGCCTGGTTTTATAGTCGCAAAAATCCCTTCCACAGCAACTCAAAACAAAGATGAAAATACACATCTTCATTAGTAAAACAGAAATATACCGATATTTAGTGGAGGGATACAGATTTTACCCAATCATCTTGGCCCTTTGTTCTAAAGTAGAGAATTCATTGGTTTGTCGAATTTTCGTTCTTCAAATTCGTTGCAAGCGGAAATGTTATCTGTACCTATACGATTCTTATGAGTGCGACAAGAAACCAATATGTTACCATTCTACGCCTATGGGTTAATAAAGGACAGCCATATACTCTTCTCTAAAACGGGCGACCCGACCAGCACCCCTATAGCGATGTTCGCTCATAGCGAACATTGTAAATTGTTTATCTTAATTATGCTGGCATTTTGTATCAAATCATAACTAAACAATCATTTTTATAATCTACGTGATTTTCTGAATCGATTGATATCAAACACTAATATATTATCTTAATAAATAAATATTGTTCTATAATAACTTACATTAAATATATGTCATGTAACAGGCTAAATACCAACGCTTTTTTTTTACAATGTTAATCTATTAATTTTTAATTTGAAATACCTATAAATTGTTTATTAAAGAAGCGTGTATAAGATAAAAGTTGAAATTTGAATTACTAAATAATAATAAATAAACGAACTAATGCTTCAAATTAACTTATAACTAGTAAACATTTTAGATATTTATTTATATTTTATAAAGTGCCAATTTGTCAACAACTCTTAGTAACACATTTATACAACATTTATTTAGTTTATTGAAATAATTAAGTTGTCTAATATAACTATTGTTAAAGTTTCCACAAACTCTATAAATCCTTTTAATTAATTTATTGTTGTACATGTAACACGAAATTATTAGAATATCATATTCTAATAATTTTAGCTATTGATAATGTATTTAAGAGAGTATTAAAATATTATTTTAATTTTATTATTTCAATATCTCTGTCCTTATTTACACAAAGATAAAGTAACGCGTGCCAGTTTTTGGGTTTCAAGAAAAAAAAAGGTTCTTTCTGACCTGCGCTGAAATAGGCCAATGACACAAAAATGCAATAAATAACACTTGTTATGTAGGTTTGACTTTTACTTAAAACTTCAACAACTGACCGTAATAACGGCCCTTCCGGTGTATATTCGTTATACAAAAAAAAAAATTTAAGCAAGCTACTTGTGACATTCTATTTGAACATTAACTCAAAATTAATGAACTGGCTGGCGCCTGTTTCAATATATATATATATTGAACCGAAATAAACTGATATAATAACGCTTCTTTTCTTTTCTGTTCTGTTCTGTGCCAAAAAATAAAGTAGCCATAATTTTTTTTTTAATTTTATTTTTTTTTCGGAAAGTTGGCAACTCTGTATTTTGTTAAAATTATATAATTTATATAAATACTAAGAGAATCTTTTGTGAATATACGACTAGAATCGGATAAATATTATGGCCATAATAAATTTTCAAAAACTTTACTAACTTTTTCCTGGAAATTTCGCAACACTGTATTTTGCTAAGTAAATCTCTCCTGAAACTTTTATTAAAATCGAGTTGAGCCGTCTAGGAAGAGTTGCGATCACAAAATTTTGACGACGACCAAGCGAGCGAGCTAATGATGCACATATATACACCCACATAAATTAAGTTCGGATTCGTCTGATCTAGAGGCTATATGAAAGATTTCTATAAAAATTTTATTTTTTTTTTGAAAATGTTACAGACACCGTACCGCGATCACTATACCACATTTTCCTGGCAGTCAAAATGTATTAAAATGTTAAAAACAAATAGTATATAGCACTCGGAGCAGAATTTAATTAATTATTGTGTTTCGCTTGAATTGTGCTTAGTTTTTTTTTTTTAATTATTTGTAAACTTTTAAATATTATTTTCGCTTGAATATAGATATGCATCTTATCTTCTATTTATTCAGCTCAAATTGATAAATTTTTTGGAAATATATTATGTATTTCTATTATATATATATATATATATATATATATATATATATATATATATATATATATATATATATATATAAATTATTGATTTGTAAAACGTAAAATTGTTTTTAAAAAATATTTATTTTATTATTACAATTAAGTTTTACAGTAGCGAATTATATGTTTACAATTGTAAAGCAAGATCTGAACTAACTAAAGAAAAAACTAACTATCTAACATTCTACATGTGTTTTTGATAATAATGTAACATGAACTTATAAGCTAACTGCTGCGTCAGCGGGTTATCGTACGTTGTTTGTATGTATAGTACGTGAAATTGTAATGTAACTCCTCCCTCCTCAGATCCTGGCATCGCCGGGTAGATTTATTGGCTGATTGATCGATTGAAGTTCTGGAGAATTTCGATTTTCATTTGGATCGTGGATTCTGTTTTTTCTTTTAAGACGTATTGTAAATGTTATAGCACAGATGATAGCAAAGATACATAACATATACAATATGATAACCAAATAGTTTGTGACGTTATTGTTAATGACGTCATCGTCGATGTCTTCGTATTTGTTTATAGGTATTGTTAAGTCTTGAATGTTGTGAAGTTCTACGGTGAATTTTGGTTCTTGGCTTTTGTTCAATTGAATATTGAAATTTTCCAAGACGATTGGTTTTCCAAAGGTTCCATCATCGAAATTTAGATATTGGTTTTTAAATTTCGACTTGCATTGATCTTGTTTGATGAGGAATATACCTTGTAACTGTTTGATTTGCTCGCCGTGGTCGCATGTTAAGTGAATTTTTTCTTTCTTCGGAAATATACCCAAATATTGATTTATTTCGTTTAATTTTTCGATATGATTTTCTTTTATGTCAATTTTTATATATTGGCAGTTCTTATTGTCGTTGTTTAGAATGATGTTGCTTTCGCATGAATCATTACTGACTTCATTGATATTGTTTGGACATTGAAATTCGGTTCCCCGAGTACAAACGTCGTTTAGAGATTTCAATTTATTGTCATTAGTTTTTAAATAATATTGTTTATTAGAAATGACAGTCACATATTCGGATTGATGTTTGGTTGGAATAGGTATAAGGTGTAGGAGTTCGAAATTGGTTTCATAATTTATAGGTATTTCTAGAAAATAAATAATTTTATAAGAGTTTAGTTTACAATTTACAGTAATTAATTTCTCGAACTCTGGCATGTTATCGGTATTGGGTTCTAGCGGAAATTTATCATTGTAGTATTTATAAATTTTATTCAATTCAAAATGGAGATCATTAATTTTGATAATGCTAGGATGCATGATATGTATTTTACAAAAAGTTAGAGAATTTTCGATATCTTGTAAAATGTTTAAAGTTAGCGAAAATAGAGTAGATAACTGATTATAAATGTCGTGAATAAAGAATTTATCTTGGTTTTTGGCTCCGCCGATAACAATATGCAATAATTGTTCAATTTTTAATTTTAGTTGTAGTTCGTTGTGTTTAATTGATTCTATTGTTGTATTGAAATTTTCTATTAATTGATTACTGACTGAATATTGCTGTTTTAGTTGATCGTTCAATTTATGTTGATCATTTTGCAAGTGATTGAGAATTTTTGAATATCTTTTTTCATCGTTGGCATCTAGGTTTCCGGTAATAGATTTTATTATAGAACCTAATCCGTTAACTAGACCCCTTTTGTGTCTAAAGTTTTCAGAATGTATGTTAAGATGGTTAAATTTACTATTTATATTTGTTATAATATAGTTAATAATTTTGTTATTATTCTCGAAATCTCTGGAAATGTGTGCATCATGGTTAATAGTGTTTTGTAAACTAGTGTATTGATTTTTTAAGCGTTGGTATTGATTAATGATTGGTTGTAAGTCATAGTAATGTACTAGCGTATGTTTTGTCCTTTGTAGTTTTGCTGGTCCTAAATTTAATGTCAGTAGTCCAGGGTTAGTAGTAATGTCCTTTATTTCTGTCTCGAGGGTGGACGAGAGGTGGAAGGTCCTGAAATATCGGAAGTTTTATGAATAAATTTTCGGGGCCTTTTTATATTGGAAAGATGGATTTTTTCGATAGTGTTATTGTGACGGGTTTCGATTGTAGCTGTTTTTAAGTTTTTGTTAATATTTTTGATTTTTTCGGCGTTATATTTATTTTTTGTTTTGCTTTGTTTTTGTCTATTTTTTACAAATACTTT
This sequence comes from Clivina fossor, assembly GCA_963966155.1. Taxonomy (NCBI): domain Eukaryota; kingdom Metazoa; phylum Arthropoda; class Insecta; order Coleoptera; family Carabidae; genus Clivina; species Clivina fossor. The sequence continues at coordinate 2,187,414 of OZ014567.1, forward strand.
TTGAGGAATTTTTGGAAGATTTTCGCGGGATTTGTTTTGATAATCTAATTTTTTCTCTTTATTTTCTTGAAGTTTTTCATTGACTTTTTGAAATAACAGTTTCATTTTATTTTTATGGGTTTCGACATAATTATTGATTAATTGTTTCTCTATTTCTATATTAAAAGGTGATTTTGTGTCTAGGTGACCAGAAATAACTTCGAATGGTTTTAATTTTGTTGCCGAATGAATAGTATTGTTATACGCTATTATGGCGTAATTTACTTTGTTTTCTACGGGTTCTTTTTTGTATTCGGACTGATTATTAAAAAGTCTAATATGTTCTATTAAAGTCGAATGGAATCTTTCAATAATTCCATTAGATTCTGGGTGTTGTGAGGATATAAAATGAATTTTTATTTTGTGCAATTCTAAAATTTCTTTAACTACCGAGTTTCTAAATTCGAGTCCGTTATCAGAGATAATTTGTTCTGGGGTTCCATGATGTGAGAAGAATTTTAGTAAATTGTTTGCAATTTCAATACCTTGAGCTGAGTTTAACTTATATGCTTGAGCATATTTAGAAAAAGAGTCTACTATGGTTAAAAACTTAAAGCTTTCAAGTGTTATACTATCTATGTGTATAATCTCGAAAGGTTTTGTTGCTGTTGGTGTTAAATTAAACTTTAATTTTAGTGGGTTTCGGTCATATTTAGTTATTTGGCAGATTTCGCAGTTATTAATATAAGCTTGAATGGATTCGCGTAATTTCGGCCAATAATAAATTCTTTTAATACGTGTTTCTGTATCGTCGGTACCGCGGTGATTAGTTTTTCCCGTGTGATAATTTTTTATAATTTCAATTATTTCGTCTTCGGATTCTACGTCAGTTAATTTTTGTGTGCATTTAATCATATTAATCTTTGAATTTTTAAAGTAATTTTGAAGTATTATACTAAATTTTTCGTAAAGTTCGCTATCGAAATATAAGTAATATTTAATTTTTGGGACAATAAATTCTTTTATAAATTTTATTATTTCTGTTTCATAATTATGTTTAGAAAATTGTACTAATATTCGTTGTTTGTTGCCGTGAATTCTTTCTATTTTGGGGTCACTTGGGCTGTGTTCGACTTCTGATATTATAATTTGATTTTGACCAAAATTAACGGGACATTCAACTATTGGGATTCCTATAATAGGATCTTCTTTATTTGAATGTATTGTGGCGTCGCTACTAGAGTCGCGGTCATCTAAATTTTCTATTTGATTATCGGTTTCAACTATCATTGATTGACTTTGGTTATTTTGAAATTGTTTATTAAATTTTTCCATATACTTAAAGAAAGCATCGGGTCCGTTAGTTTCGTTAATATTTAAATCTAATTTTGGTAATTTAAAAACGGTTATTTTAATATCGGTGTTTTTGAATATATGCTGAATCATTGATTTTACATCTACCCAATTTAACTTATCAGCACCGCATCCTAATTTTGGTATACTTAAATTTTTTATTTTATTCTTTATGCAAAATAATTTCAAGTTTAATAGTGAATAGAATATGTCTTGATTGTTGGGTGTGTCGTAATAGTTGTTTTTTGTAACTAAATAAATTATAAAACGATTTTTATCTTTTAGATAAATAACATTATAAAGTTTTGGGTTTTGCTTAGTTAATTTTTCGATATTTTGAAATTTTTTGTTGATTTGTTTAGCTATACCGCAAGACATTTTTAAGTCTCTACTTACACAATGAGCAAGGCTATCTTCGAACGGGGCATCAAGAAGATTACCTTCTATTTCGAATATAGTATTGTTATCTGCGATTTTACTATTAATTTTACTTTCTAAATAAATCTGATATTCATCTAAAGAGGTTATTTCTTGTTCTGTTTTCTGTAAATTTTGAAAAGTGTTATTATCGATTGCGGGGATGCGGCTTAATGCGTCCGCATTCGTATTTAATTTGCCTTTTTTGTAAACGATTTCGAAATCATATTCTTCTAAGCGGAGGCGCCAACGAATTAATTTTTGACTACAATTTTTTAATGAAAAGAGCCACTGTAGTGGTCTGTGATCCGTATAAATTTTAAACTTTCTTCCAAAAAGATATGGCCTAAAATACTGCGTTGCCCATACAATCGCGAGTAGTTCTTTTTCGATTGTAGAATAATTAATTTCGGTATCATTTAGAGTACGACTAGCGTACGCGATTGGTAAGTCGTTCGGAAGTTGACCCTGTGATAAAACCGCCCCTAATGAAACGTTACTTGCGTCGCAGGTTAAATTGAATTCTTTATCGAAATCAGGATATTGCAATATAGGTTCATTTGTGAGTAGGGTTTTGCAAATTTCGAAACAATTTTTATATTCAGAATCATTGATATTAATAACAGTGTCTTTTTTTAAGCATTTAGTGAGGGGTTTTGTAATCTTTGCAAAATCTTTAATGAATTTTCGGTAATAGCCTAAAAGACCGAGAAATCCTTTAATTTGTTTTTGTGTTTTAGGTATTGGGTAATCTAATATGGCGGAAATTTTGTCAGGGTTTGGTTTAACGCCCTGTGGTGTGACGATATGACCAAGGTACGCAACTTCTTTCTTTAAAAATTCGGATTTGTCTAACTGGATCTTAAAATTAGCCTGCCTGAGTCTTTCAAATACAAGTTTTAAATTAGTGACATGTTCTTGTAGACTAGTTGAAAAAACGATTATATCGTCCATATAAACTAGACAAATTGTTCCGGTTAACCCTCTGAGGATATTATCCATTACGCGTTGGAACGTTGCCGGCGCGTTTTTTAGCCCGAATGGCATACGTAAAAACTCGTAATGACCGTCCATAGTGTTAAAGGCTGTTTTAGGTATGTCGTCTTTTTCTAGTTCTATCTGGTGGAAACCTGACGCTAAATCAATAGCCGAAAAGTATTGACATCGTCCTAATTTGTCGAGTAAGTCGGTAATATTTGGTATGGGGTATTTGTCGTCTATAGTCTTTTCGTTGAGTTTACGATAGTCGATAACTACGCGCCATTTTTGTTTACCCGAAGCGTCTAATTTTTTTGCTACCACCCAAATAGGGGATGACCATGGTGAACAAGATGGTCGAATAATATTTTGTTCGAGCATTTTTCTTACTTGTGCCCTAACCTCGTGTTTGTGAACTTCCGGGTATCTATACGATTTAGCATAGATGGGAATTTCGTCTGAAGTTTTTATTGTGTGTTTGATTTGATTTGTGAATGTGAGTTTATCATTTTCTAAATAGAATATGTCAGCATAATCTTTTAATAATTTATTTACTGCTGATTTTTCTTCTAAGTTCATATGATCTGTACGAATTGCCGAAATATCAAAATTTAAATTCTCTAAATTAACAGAATTTAGGTTTGGACTAGAAAAGCAGTTATAATTATTTAATGATTCTACAATAAGTGGATTTTTAATTTTAAAATTGATTTTATTGTCAGTTGGGTTAATAATTGTGCAAAGTGCACAAAAATTATTAGCTGTAGTAACACATTCGGGAATAATTAAATCTTTTGTTTTTACGCTTGAAATTAGTATTTTTCCGTTCTTTTTATTTACAGGAATTTTTATAACTTTTTCTGTATTTGGTTCTATTTGTAAAGTTTGTGTTTTTTCAAAATTTGAAAGATTAATATTCGATTTGTCGTTAATATCTTGATTGCATAAATTTATTTTTGTGTAGGGTGTGCTGATTAAATTTTTATCAATATCGATAACTATTTTTAATAATTTCAAGTTATCCATACCTATTAATAAATCGAATGCGTCGTGAAAGTGAAAAATGTGAAACTTTAAATTCAAATTTTGTTTTAGTTTAAATATTTCTGACGTCGGAATTAGTGTACTGTATTTTTCTGTTGAGGTTCCATGTGCTGTTGTTATTTTGAATGGATCGGAAATGATTGAATTTTTGTAATGTTTGTAAGCAGTTTCGGGTTTTATAAAAGATTTTGTGCTACCTGTATCAATGAGAACTTTTAGGTTGTTTTCAGGAAATATTATATATGGGAGTTTATTTTGGTTATTCGTTAAATTTAAAAGTTCTAATTTGGGGATTGGTCGGGAATCGAGGCTGTTTGCTCTAAAAAACAGTCATCATCGATTTCTTGAATTTCGGTTTCGTGAGGATAGTTATCTGCGTTGTCGCAGGAGTATTCAAAGTTATTTGAATCGTCGGGATTGGGGATTATTTCAGGTTCTGCATTTTCGTCAATATTAAAAAGATCTTCTGCAATATAATTTTGTGTCATTGGTCTTTGAAATGGTCTGGAAGGACCGGGTCTAGGTTGGAATGTATTATTTGTTGATATGCTCATCGGTGTAGGTTTATACTGATTTGGAGTATGGTGGATTGTTGCTCGATTATTTGGTTGGAAAGTGTTAAATCTGTTAGGCTGTATGACCTGTCTATTAGTTCTATTCATAAGATTGTTAGTAGGAGAATATGAGTTAAAATAACGATTTGTTGTTTGTGTTGGTTTTATTAAATTTGGTCTAGTGTAATTAGTAATTATTTTGTTAGCAGGTTTCTGCTGAGTCATGGCTAAAGATTTATTATATTTCGGTCCAGATTCGAACTGGAAGTCGTTTGTTAACATATTCAAAGCGGAGTTTAAATCTGAAGGATTTTTAGTCCGCATTAATTGACCTATCGGTTCTTGTAGTCCACGTAATAAAACTCTTAATGCAAAATTTCGAAAATATTCGCTTAAAATTGTTGCGGTTGGCTTATCGTGAGCACGTGTACTTATAAATGATATTTGTAAATTTAATATGTGTTGTACTCTGTTAAAATAATCAAAAACTGATTCATTTTGTTTTTGCCGTAATTCGCACATTTCTATATTTAAGGTATACATATCTCTTTTATCCGCATATGTATCGAGCAGAGCCTGTTTTAATTGTGCCCAATTAGTAATTACGCAACTTGAAATATTAATGGCGGCTTCGCCTTTTATTTTTGCCAAAATACTTGACAACAAATATTCATTTTGAAAGTCATTTGTATTTATTGTATTGTAAAATTTTGTAACTAATTTTTCGCATATATTGTTAAATCTAGGCAATAGTTCGCGTTCACCCTTAAATTCCGGTATCATGTCCAGATATTCTTTTCTTAGGACTGGGAAAAGAGGAACTGCGTTTACAGGTGCTTCGTTTTGTCCTGGCATTTTTACTTTTGTTTAATAATGAATTGTTTATAAAAAAAATAAAAATATAATTATTCTACGATAGAATATTAATGTAAATTTACGATTTTTCTTTTTTAAATCGGAGTCAGATCAATAATATCGCTAACAGAATTTGTTAAATTGAAATCTCAAAACAACATAAGTTACTCACAGTACCACCATCAATGTAAGAAGTAGTTTCTCCATGAACTGAGACCTGGTGATCGGCGTCGATGTTCGCTCGAGTTGCTCGTCACTGGGTTCTGGTGCCGTTATTTCGATATTCGTTCGAAGTGTTGGCACTGGTTTGTTGATGGTTACTTATGTCGTATTTCACTTAACAATTCACTTAACTGCGTACCACTCACGTACTTTGACGAGTTACAAGTTAAGTTATGATTCAAAAATTAGTCAATAAATCGTTAATACGAATCGATATTATATTCGTTAATATCGATTGACTAATCCTACCGACTGCGCCAATTATTGATTTGTAAAACGTAAAATTGTTTTTACAAAATATTTATTTTATTATTACAATTAAGTTTTACAGTAGCGAATTATATGTTTACAATTGTAAAGCAAGATCTGAACTAACTAAAGAAAAAACTAACTATCTAACATTCTACATGTGTTTTTGATAATAATGTAACATGAACTTATAAGCTAACTGCTGCGTCAGCGGGTTATCGTACGTTGTTTGTATGTATAGTACGTGAAATTGTAATGTAACTTATATATATATATATATATATGTGTATATACCGGGTGGTTGTTCGTTAAGTTCGTATGGGCGTTTAACATGCAAATTCGATAATTTGCGAGACAGTTTTTTTTTCGAGTTAAATACGGAGAAGTATTTGGAATACTTTTTGTTAAACAATAAAAAGTTCTATAATTTGGTTTTAGTTTTAATTTGCTAGCATATGCCGTTTGGGCGCTAGAATATTTTTTTGATTTTTTTACTTTTTAGTTTTTTTCTCAAAAACTATGAGGTCTAGGAATATAAGCATAATACGGAAAAATGCGGAATAATGAGTACAATAATTGAGTGAAAAAACCATTATTCAAGAATGCATCGTTAAGTAGAAAAAAATTATTGAAAATTCTAAAAAACATAATAATTTTTCCTGCCAAACTAGAATGACTTAGAGAAAAAAGTTACTTATTTATTATGTAGCTAATTTTTTTCTTTATTTTATTAAATTTTTTCAGATTATTTTGAGTAAATTTTGAAAAAATCTTAAGGGTGCAGCTTATGTTTAACTTTAAATATCTCAAAAAATAGTGACTTTATCGTTACGAAGGAAGAGTATGTTTTTTACACAAAAAGTATTGGAAAATCGAAAAATTGTACTAAAGTGACAATTCCGCCGGTGGCGTAAAATTTAGGAAGGATCAACCTCACACTTGCCCCTGTTGTACGCCACTGGTAGTAGCCAGAAACTTTTATTTAACATAATTTAGTATGGTGTACGGTACCTACGCTTCCTGCCAAGTATAATAAAGATACGTCAAATAGTTTTAAAGTACTGGGCAAAAATCGTTTTTAAATTTTTAAATAAAACACCCTGTAGCTCAGTAAGGAGCCATATTTTATCTAAGTCATTTGCGTTAAATCTTCATATTCTAAGCCCAGGATACTCCAGTTAAAATATTTCCAATTACTAATAAATCACCCTGTATATTAATTGTCTACAAAACGTTTATTTTGTCAAAATAAAAAATGAGATTTGTACATTAAAATAATTCTTTAATTATAATTTAATTTCTGTACATCTAATTAATTATAATTTTTTTTTGTACAATATACATTATTATATTTTGTATTTAAATATATAATTAATAAATACTAATTAAATATTATAATTAAGATATTTTTAAACTATAATAATTTTAATATTTACACTAAAATAAATTATAATTAAATATTTACTAAAAAAAATTGTGAAACAAATAATAAAAATTAAAAAAGTTTATAATTAATTTACGATGAAAATATTTTGCCGGGCCTAGCTTGAGAAATTTGACTGGAACCTAGGCGTCGTCGCTGGCCGGGAAAATTTTACAAAAAAGTTGGTTAAAAATCTCCAAGAATAATAATTTTTATTTATTTTTTATTTGTAACTATGTAAAATCTGTGTGCTGACATCTTAAACACATAGTTAACTACATGATTAAATATTAACAATGTGTTTATTATTTTTACAATATTACTGTTTAATAAAAGAAGTGTGGTTTGGCATTCGAATAACGTTGTTAATCAAATGATTAAGTTAATAAAATAATTAAATGTGTTTTGAGAACTTAAACGCATAACGCATAGTTAACCATGTGATTTAAATAATAAATATGTATTTTGGAATGTTATTTTTATGAAATTTCAATTAATTTTTTAAGATTTTTATTGTTTATTAATTAAAGCATACTTTGACAATCTAATTGCATAGTTAAACACATGATTAAGTTATCAAATAATTATCGAACAATATGTCATATCGTTTTCATTTTACCAAGTAAATTTTATTGCATATTCAACATTTTCGAAAAACAATTACATTTCTATTAGAATTAATCAAGCTACAAATATATATACATACATACATACATAATCACGCCATGTACCCAAAAGGGTGTGGCACAAACTCTTTTCATTATCCCGAAATCAGTCGCCTCCAAACACTCCTATCCAAACAAGCAACTTTCGCTTCATCTATATTTATAATTCGTCTCATACATGCTCTTCTATTCCTACTACTTAGAAACTTTTGCTCACGCAAAACACTCTCAATCATACCACTCCAACTACTCATCGGCCGTCCACGCAAACGTATACCATCAAAATCATTCAAATAAATCTTTTTAACCAAACGTTCATTAGACGCATTCGCTCAAACATTCGCAACAACATTTCTTTCAATTTCACACTCATCATACACTAATCTATTTCGTACCCGATCTCTTTTATTAACACCACATACCCCACGTAAAAATTTTATTTCCACAGCAGTAATTTTTATTTTTTTACCACTTTGACTGCAAGGAAAAGTGGTATAGCGTTTGGTACGGTGTCTGTAACATTTTCAAAAAAAAAATTTGTATATAGAAATTCTTCATATAGCCTCTAGATGACGAATCTGAACCTAATTTATGAAGGTGTATGGATGTTCGTCGTCAGCTCGCTCGCTCGGTCGTAAGTCAAAATTTTGTGGCCGCAACTCCTCCTAGACGGTTCAACCGATTTTAATGAAATTTTCAGGATAAATTTGTCTAGTGCCCAAGATGGTCATGTGGTTTTATTTTTTTTTAGTAATGCCAACTTTTTGAGAAAAAATTTACTTAAATTTTTATAAATATATTATGGCTATGTTATTTAACCGATTTTACTCAGATTTTTACAAAAGATTTTTCTAGTAATCATATAATTTATGTAATTTTAATAAAATACAGTGTTGCCAACATTCCAAAAAAAAATTTATTAAAATTTTTAACCGAAAGAAATTTATTAAAATTTTTAACCGATTTTAATCAAATTTTTATAAAATATTTTCCTAGTGCCTAAATAAATTATGCAATTTTAATAAAACACTGTATTTTATTAAAATTACGAAATTTATATGGACACTAGGGAAATCATTTCTGAAAATTTGATCAAACTTGGATAAATAATGTAACCACAATAAATTTTTAAAAATTTTAGTATTTTTTTCTCGGAAAGTTGGCATCACTGGAAAAAAATAAAATTACATGACCATCTCGGGCACTAGATAAATTTATCTTGAAAATTTCAATAAAATCGCTTGAACCATCTAGGAGGAGTTGCGGCCACAAAATTTTGACTTACGACCGCGCGAGCGAGCTGACGAGACGCACATCCATACACCCACTTATAAACTAAGTTCAGATTCGTCATCTAGAGGCTATATGAAGAATTTCTATACAATTTTTTTTTGTTTTTGAAAATGTTACAGACACCGTACCAAACGCTATACCACTTTTTCCTTGCAGTCAAAGTGGTAAAAAGAAATATCCATATCTGAAATTAATTTAATATTTTATTTAAATTTAATATAAAACTACACCTATCTCGTTTTATCGAAAATAAAATTAAAATTTTACTAGCATTCAAAATATATTTAAAGATGGCGTTACTAGTATATTCGAGATTACAGTGACCTTTTTTATTGTCAGTGCCAGTACTTGTATTAATAGTTCATACATTGTCATTATAGGTAGCACTACTATTATTAAAAATACAGTACTCTTTTCTTTCGACAGCGCTTCTTAGATTTGTTAATAGTTCAAGAGTTACCGTATAGATGGCACAACTAGTATTAAAATACAGTTTTCGTTTTTTTCGACAGCACTTTTAGATTTAGTTCAAGTGTTAGAATTATATATTCAATATGTTTAAAAAAATCATATATATATATATACAGGGTGTTTGCAATCAAGGTATTTTATTTTTAAGGGGTGATACTACAGGTCAAAACAAGGCGATTAACGCCAAAACACCTTAGTAAAAGTTTTCTAATAAACGAGATATTCATTTTTTTTTAAGTAAAATGGTAGCATATGGTATAATTTTTATTATCCAGCTCACAAAAAAAATTATTCTTCATAATAGTTTTGGATTTGCTTGAAACGAATAAAAATGTAAAAATATTCCAGGTTTTAAATACAGGGTGACTCGGATTTGCTGATTTGTGTTTCAACTTTTAGGTAAAATACCCTTATTTAAAAAATTTGAATAATTTTATTTGAATATTATGTTTAGAATTACAATTTAAGTTTACATACAAAAATTTGTGCCGATCGTCGATTGTTAAAACACCTTAGCAAAAGTTTTCAAATAAACGAGATATTAGATACTTTATTTAAATATTTTTATTAATGACACAAATCAAGATAAGTATTTTATTTATAATATTCAAATAAAATTATTCAAATTTTTTAAATAAGGGTATTTTACCTAAAAGTTGAAACACAAATCAGCAAATCCGAGTCACCCTGTATTTAAAACCTGGAATATTTTTACATTTTTATTCGTTTCAAGTAAATCCAAAACTATTATGAAGAATAATTTTTTTTGTGAGCTGGATAATAAAAATTATACCATATGCTACCATTTTACTTAAAAAAAAATGAATATCTCGTTTATTAGAAAACTTTTACTAAGGTGTTTTGGCGTTAATCGCCTTGTTTTGACCTGTAGTATCACCCCTTAAAAATAAAATACCTTGATTGCAAACACCCTGTATATATATATATATATATATATATATATATATACATTATATACATATAAGTATATATATATATATATATATATATATATATACATTATATACATATAAGTATATATATATATATATATATATATATATATATACATATACTGGGTGTCCCATTTTAATCCGCCACCTGCAATAACTTTAAAATCGTGCATCGGACAAAAAAATGTTTGGGATAAAAAGTAAATGGTTTTGAGGCGGACATCTGATGCAGAGACCCTTGCCCTCTCTGGACCCCCTGAGGGGCGGGAAAATGGGGCAACTTTGAAATCTTAAATAGAACACCCTATTTTTTATTGTAGATTCTGATAGGCCATTAAAAAGTATGTAAATTTTATTTCAAGACTTTTTGTTTATCTTTGATAGATGGCGCTGCAAACAGAATTTTTTTTCTCAGTTTATCAGTTTTCAATTTGAAAAAAATGGTGTAACTAAGTACGATATTCAAGTTCTTTTTAGTTCTTTGGGAAGAGGGGGGGCAAGGGTCACTGAATCAGATATCCCCTCAAAACCATTAGCTTAAAGTTATACCCCTCGAAACCATTAACTTAAAGTTAATGGTTTCGAGGAAGATATTTGATGCAGTGACCCTTGCCCCCCCTCTTTCCAAAGAACTGAAAAAATCTTGAATATCGTACTTAGTTATACTTTTTTTTTCAAATTAAAGATTGATAAACTGAGAAAAAAAATGCTGTTTGCAGCGCCATCTATCAAAGATAAAAAAAAGTCTTAAAATAAAATTTACATACTTTTTAATGGCCTATCAGAATCTACAATAAAAAATAGGGTGTTCCATTTAAGATTTCAAAGTTGCCCCCTTTTCCCGCCCCCCAGGGGGTCCGGAGGGGACAAAGGTTTCTGCATCAGATGTCCCCCTCGAAACCATTTACTTTTTATCCGAAACATTTTTTTGTCCGATGCACGATTTTAAAGTTATTGCAGGTGGCGGATTAAAATGGGACACCCAGTATATATATATATATATATATATATATATATATATATGTATATAGATTCAAATATACAAGGTGTCTAGATAAACTTATGTACAATGTGTTTATAGGATCGTGTATACAATGCGTTTAAAAAATCATATAATATTTAGAGTCGACAGAAAGTTTATTTTGTCAAAATAAAAACGGAGATTTGTACATTAAAATAATTCTTTAATTATAATTTAATTTCTGTACAACTAATGAATTACATTAATTTTTTTTTGTGCGATATACATTATTATATTTTGTATTTAAATATATAATTAATAAATTCTAATTAAATATTATAATTAAGATATTTTTAAACAATAATAATTTTAATATTATAAAAGTCACTCAATTAGGTACACAAAGTACCTATATGTGTAGTGAACATTTTCACTTAAAATAAATTATAATTAAATATTTACTAAAAAAATTGTTGTGAAAAAAATAATAAAAATTAATAACTTTTATAATTAGTATACAATGAAAATATATCGCCGGACCGAGATTGAGAAATTTGACCCGAACCTATGCGTCGCTTGCCGGGAAAATTTTACAAAAAAGTCGGTTAAAAATCTTCAAGAATATTAATTTTTATTTATGTTTTTTTATTTGTAACTATTTAAAATCTGTGTTTTAACAACTTAAACACATAGTTAACTACATAATTAAGTATTAACAATGTGTTTACAATGTTTACAATATTATTGTTTAATCAAAGAAGTGTGCTTTGGCATTCTAATCACGTCGTTAATCAAATGATTAAGTTAATAAGATAATTAAGTGTGTTTTGAGAACTTCAGCACATAGTTAACCATGTGATTTAAATAGTAAATATATACTTTTGAATGTTATTTTTATGAAATTTTAAGTAGTTTTTTATTGTTTATTAATTAAAGCGTACTTTAACAATCTAATCGCTTAGTTAATCACATGGTTAAGTTATTAAATAATTATCAAACAATATGTAATATCGTTCAACATTTTCGAAAAACAATTACATTTAAATTTAAATTTTTCCAGTCGTGACTAAAATCGATAAATTTACATCGAAAAAATATTAGATACGTAATAAAAATTGAGTTTTTGGCTTAAATCCCAACTCCTGGCTGCAATACCATTAGTTTTTGTTACTATATATATATATATATATATTTTCTTACATTTATTTGATATTTTTCACAAATTTATGTATTATTCACAAAATTATGATATTTATCACAATATATCACAAATATATTTGATAAAATTATGATATTTTATTGCAATTTAATAATATTCTTCACAAGGTTATAAGATTTTTATAATATTTCTTTTGTTTAATATTTTTATGTCGGTTGTTTTAATACTTTATATTTTAAAAAAAAAAATTGTTTTTATTTTTTGAAGTAAATTTTATTGCTTATATAATATTTTCGAAAAACAATTACATTTCTATTATAATTACACACACATACTATATATATATATATATATATATATATATATATATATATATATATATAGTATGTGTATAGTATGTTTATATATATATATATATATATATATATATATATATAAACAAACAGAAATAAAATATAAAACATAAGAAAGTCTTTCTTTTATGTGTATAGTATGTTTATATATATATATATATATATATATATATATATATATATATATATTGTGACAATTTAGATGAATTTAAAATTTATGTTGTTGATTAAATTTTATCAAAGTGTTCAAATTTTGAAGTATGTTTCATTCATCTGATTTTTATCCTACCTGTCACCCATAAAGGGCACGGCGTCAGTTGTTTGGAGGAGAGCGGGGTCGTAGGTGGGGTTGGTAGGAACTTTATTTTGTGATGTTGGTAAATTAGGTGGGCGCCAGTCAAAGCGGAATGTTGACGCAAAATTGAGAAGCTTTGACAAATCTCAAAAAGGAACTTATCGGGATAGGTACTGTTTTCGTCTTTTCGAGAATTTGTTTCGGAAATGAAATATCTTAATTAAATAAAAAAATATACCTGATGTTGAGTGAAACGTAATAATCTTATATTGATGATTTTATTCGCTACAGAGTTATGTGTTCTTTTTCAATACAAAGAAATGTATGTCATTCGTAATAGTGTATCTAGACAGATTGTTTGACGTCTGCTGCTTAGCGGGTGGTCTAGCTAAAGTAGATCTTCTTCTGAGCTTTCGTAGACGCTGAGGGGACGACAGTACGCATTACGCAGTAGCGGTTTGGTAGTTGATGAAGACTGCCAGAAAATGGTCGCTCTCGAGATCTGATTATGCCCAGTTGGCGTTCGTACGTTCAGCATAAATCGTTCAGTCACTGTTTCGTGCTCGATTTGTATAATGGTATATCTCATTCAGCAGCTGATCCAAAATTCGGCTTCCAAGATAGACTGATGCTGCTAATACGACTGAATCCCACTCAGACGTCTTTGAAAGGCACAGACTGGTCCCTAAACATAAGAGGGCAGAGCAGAATAATCCGAACTAACAAATGTAATATAATCAAACAGATCGAACTTGACACAAAAGTTGATACACTTGAAATAACAGAGGTATTAAATACAAACATACAATCATCAATATAACAGCATGGTACAAAAATTAGAGATCGTTACACGACTCAAATAAAGGACTTAAGTGAACTTAACGTATTCTATCAGGAATGTGATAGCGCAATGCAATGAAAATTCAACAGTATGCAACTAAATATACTACACACGATTCCAAACCAAATAAGTTAACTTTACCTAGTTAAATGTCCTGATTCATCATAAATTAACAGTTCAATATAAAATTATAAATACAAAGTAACATATTGGCTTTACAAAAAAATAATTGGCTTTGCTTTGCTGATGGCATGTGCGGCGAAAGTCTTTCGTTGCTATGGTCTAGACTACAAGTCGAAACTACGCGAGCAATGTCTCCGAAAGAAAGCTGTGGTACGTTCCAAACTCAAAACTAATAAAACAGGCTCCGTGCCTCAAACATAATAGAACGTTTTCCACAATATCACAAAAAAATTATCTTTACGAAGACGGCCGACTATCAAAATGGACCTTAATCCTAGCCGAATTACGCACGCAGAATAATGACGCTATGCTTCAATCAACTCACGCACACAGGTTCACCAAATCATCAACAGCAGCCCAATGACGTCACAATTACAACATGCAAGCTACAATGATAGGATTGCACTTGGAATAATCGACAACATAACACATAAACTATAACACAGGATCGGGACAGTCGTGAAATTGTTTTCAAAAACAATAAATCTTAATTGATTATAAATCAAAATCTTAGAAAATTCTCTCATATAAAACGAATTTAAAATCTTAATCGATTATAAATCAAAGCATTAGAAAATTTCTTCTATAGAAATAATTCGAACTACAAATTATTTTCTCATCAAATATCTATCAAAAGAATTCAAAATAATTGTTCATTAATCCATCGACTAATGACACAATAAACTAGACAGATTTGAACAACATGGCTGAATAAATCGTAAGTCATTGATCAAGGTCACGTGAATTTAAAAATGAATCAAAAGGAAAACAATTTGATCTAGATTTAGATTCTAAGTTTCAAAATTATCGCTTACCTACGTGTATTCAGCTATGCCAAATTCCAATCGTCATCAATCACGTGGACAGTATTACAACGCAATTACCAGCGTTCAAGTAAAATATGCTCTCCAACCGATAAAATAAAATATTCCCACCGGAATCATAAATTTTCTAACGTTATAATTACTAAAAACTTGAATATTCCAAATATTCACACAATAAATTTTCACGTTTGCATTGAAAACAATTTCACTGCCGATACAAGAACAAAGACGTCGGTTCAAGAGAGTACGCTCTCAACAAGAGAGTGTCTGTCGACGAAGGTTGAGCGGAAGAGAAGGCCGCTACCTAGCCAGGCGCACATATTTATGGAATCTCCCCACTCACAGGCGTGACGCGGAAATGACGAATTCTAACAAATTTTATTTCGCTTATTTCGATGCTACTAATAATATTGTTCGTTGATATAATAATTAAATATTCTAAAACAATTACTGAATTTAGAAAACACAATTTAATTCGTTGACGTAAAATATTCAACAATATGTCAGTAACGCCATCTCTTGTGGTTCACAGGAATCTCAATGACAGTTGTCAAAATATTTATAAGTTCTAAATTAATGACATTGAAATCATAAATCTGCTCGATTCAACTATTAAAGACACCGAAATAATATAAAAGTAATACGGATATAATAATTGCGATATTTATCAGTTCCATATTGAGGTTAGGCCGATGTAATCGTTCGTAAGCGGAATTATTTTAATTTTCAAACCAGTGACAATGTCAAATTGTCACACAGCCCCCCTTGCAAAAGAATTTTTTATCTCATAAAAAATTATACTCATACTTTAACATGAACCGTAACATTCAATAAATAATTTACTAATAAAAATGAATAACAATAAAAATTTTTTTTAGATTACTAACTAACTGCTTTATAACAAATTTACTCCGAATTTATAGAATCGTCAGATGTTATGCTTTCGTTTTCATCCTCAGAACTTTCAGGAGCTGGTTTTAGGTCTTTAACGTGCCAAATACCCTGATCTTCATTCAGGAGGTTAGCAAGGCGATAAGTAATTGGGGATAATTTGTTCACGACGCGACATTCTATAAAGCGTGGCGCTAATTTCGAAGCAAAATGCCGAATACCCGACGACAGAACATAGTTTCGTTTCCATACAGTATCTCCAACAGAAAATTCTAAGTGGCGACGATTTGCATTGTAATATTTCGCGTTCCGATTGTACGCGGCATGAATACGATCTTGCACTGTATTGAATACGGTTGCCAAGGATTCCAATCTATTGGCATACGCAATACGACTATCAGTACACACATGCTTGGGAGCGTTACCATAAAATTTTCCGGATGTGGGTACATGTCGACCGAAAGTTAGAAACGACGGCGAGAAGCCAGTGACTTGATGCACTGATGTACGAATAGCTTGAGCGACAGACGTGAGATTTTTGTCCCACTCGCGATGGTTATCATCCAAATATGACCGAATAGCTTGTTTCACAACGCGGTTCGAACGTTCTACAAAATTTACCTGCGGATGAAATTTCGCATTGTACCATAACTTGGGAATTTCATACTTTTTAATCAAATTTTCGAAATTTTTACTCGTAAATTGTGTGCCATTATCACACATAACAATCTGTGGAATTCCAAATAATAAAAATACTTCCGATTCGAGAATCTCACAAATTTTCGGAGAATTAGCTTGACGTAACGGAAACAATAACAGAAATTTTGAAAACCAGTCCGATACGGCGAGAATATATTGATATCGATTCGGATGTGAGGTGGCAGGTAATGGACCCATCAAATCGATGGATATTGCTTGCCATGGCGATGAAATATTTTTTTCTTTGCCCATACGTCCGATAGGCGGACGTTGTTCAACTTTCTGAGCTAAACAAGTTTTGCAACGTTGTACGAAATGAGCGACAGATGAGTGTAAATGCGGCCAATAATATCGTTCAGCGATACGCGCAGCTGTTTTAAAAATACCGAGATGTGCGGCGGTTGGCACATTATGACATTGCTCAATAATCGCTTTACGCTCGCAACGGGGAACTACAATTTTCCACGGTGACAGATTAGCCGGTAATTCATAGGAATGGTTTCGTAATTTGAAAATGATATTATTTTCAACACGCCAATCAGGAAAAGAAATAGGTTGTTCGGTAATACGTTGCCGTAACGAGATATACCATTTGTCCGTGGTATCAGCATAACTTTCAATAACAGCGACTTCTAAGGGCGCACGAGATAACGCGTCTGGTAGTTCATTTGTCTTACCGGGACGATGAATAAGCTCGAAATCAAATTGTTGTAACTTTACTGCCCAACGAGCAAGTTTACCTGTTGGTTCTGACATTCGCATTAACCATAATAACGAATAATGGTCCGTAATGACTGTAAAATGTAAACCTTCCACGTAAGGTCGGAATTTATCTATAGCGAAAACTACAGCGAGACATTCGCGTTCCGTAACAGAATAATTACGTTCCGCTTTATTAAGCGTGCGACTAATATAAGAAATAGCATGTTCAGAGCCGTCTGCGTCTTCCTGCGTTAATACAGCGCCTAGACCAAAATTAGATGCATCGGTATACATCCGAAATTTGCGGATAGGAACAGAATAATCCGGACTGACGAGTACTGGTGACGATACGAGTGCTTCTTTGAGCTTACAGAACGCGGTTTCGGCCGAGCTGTTCCATACAACAGCCATTTTCTTTTTCTTACCCTTCGTAAGATCAGAAATAGGAGCAGAAAGGGATGCGAAACTCGGAACGAAACGTCTGTACCACGAGGCTAAGCCGAGAAATCGCTTAATTTCGGTTACATTCGTCGGACGCGGAAACTGTTCAATCGCGGATACTTTTTCCGGATTAGTACGTAAGCCAAATTTATCAACTACAAAACCTAAGTAGTTCAGCGAGGGTCTACAAAATTTACATTTCTCAAAATTTACAGTGAAACCAGCTTTTTGAAAGCGATGTGAAACTTCTTTTAACGTAATTAAATGTTCTTCGAACGAATTTGTCGCAATAATACAATCGTCCAAATAAACGAAAACTTTCGGTTCAAGCTCGGGGCCAATGATTCTGTCCATCAGACGTTGTAATGTCTGACCAGCGTTACATAAACCGAACGGCCTGCGTTGAAATTCAAATAACCCACGACCGGGTACTGAAAACGCAGTCTTTTCACAAGATGAAGCGGAAAGTGGAATTTGCCAAAAAGCACTTTTTAAATCGAGCGAAGTTAAATATTTCGCACCGCGAAGTTGATTAAGAATGTAGTCTACACGCGGTAGAGGATAAGCGTCTTTTTTCGTAACAGAATTTACTTTTCGACCATCGAAACAAAAACGATATTTTCCGTCAGATTTCTTAACCATCAGAACGGGTGAACTCCACGCGGATGATGAGGGACGGATTACACCGAGTTCTAACATTTCATCTAACTCTTTATTCAAATGTCCACGCACGATTTCAGACAGGGGATATTGTCGTTGCTTAATCGGAAGCGCATCAGCAGTATCGATAATATGTTCGACTAAATGAGTTTTTCCGAGTCCTACTTTACCTAACTTTTCAAAATCCGCGATTAAACTATCGAGTGATTTTCTTTGAACATCCGATAATTCATCCGAACTAGCAATGCCAATACAAGACGCAACTTCAGGCGCAGCTGTCCACGAATTCGTTGCAAAATTAACAGAAATTCCAAATGATTTACAAAAATTTACTCCGAGAATCATCGTATGACGGATTGACGGGACAATAACGAAAGTGATCGTTCGCGTTTGCGACTGAGCAGTAATCGGTAAATGAACGGTGCCAAGTGAAGCTTGGGCTTTGCCGTCTGCTGTAACAATAGTAGCATGTTCTACTGGTAACAAGCTGATTTTTAAATCACGTAATAAGGAGAGGCCGCGATATCCAATAATAGAAACATTCGCGCCAGAATCTAACAATGCCGTAATAGACTTATTATACGCAGTAACAGTAATAAAAGGGCGATCATCGGAACCGGGATTTATTAATACAGGTGCAATTTCAGGGGTTTGTACAAAACGATGGATCGTATTTAACCAAGCGGTCCATTCTTTTCTATCAGCACTTACTCTGCCGAGTTTTCGGGAGCTGACGAAACCGAAACGGCGTGTACGTTTTTTGTCTGCCTTTCACAGCAGCGTTTGCATTTGCCAGCAGTTTGATTTTTCATTCCGCATTTGTAGCAGAAGATTTTACGTGGTTTAGTACAAGAATTAAAAGAATGCCCGTTTTCGTTGCAGTTCCAACATTTCATTTGAAACGAAGTGTTGTGCGGAGTAATTTCAGCAACATGAACGCGCGGCGGACGTCGATAAGCCATATCAGGTTCTAATAACGAATGGTTAGGGGACGGAGGATTCTTAAACGATGCTACGTTAAATTCAGTATCTTCAATACGTTTACACGTTCGAATCAAATCGCTAATAGTATCAAATGACTGTAGTGAGCAGAGACGTTGAAACCGTGGCTGTAGATTTTTTATTATTAATGAAACACGCGAAGATTCGTCTGGTCGAAGTGACAAGCGAGAAAATAAATTCTCCATAATAGCAATGTAAATTTCTACACGTTCCGTTGGACCTTGTGTCCTTTGACGTATTTCATCCATTAAAGCTAGTTCGAAATTTGACGGCAGGAAGGTTTCCTTTAGTCGGCCAACTAATTCAGACCAAGTTTTGACACTTGGGCGCACCATACGGAGCCAGATCAAAGCATCTTTCGTGAATAACGAAGAAGCTTGTCTAAATAAAGTTTCATCCGATACACCGTAAGCATACGCAGCTTCGCTAATTCGCTCAATAAATTGATTAACACCCGATAAACCGTCGAATACAATATTCCAACGACTAACTTGCGTTCTTGAATCAAAATGGTTACTCGGAATCGGAATAAAATTTTGCGTTGACGTAGTAGGATACGAATTATTTAGTAATGGTACACGAGCGTCAGGAACAGGATTATCGCGTTGATTACGTGCAGTTAAATCATCATTCTCGCGATTTATAGTTGACGAATCGAATTGCATACGATTTAACAGAGTCGAAAATCCAGGATCTAGATAGGAAGGAGTGATCGAAGTATTTCGCAAGACAGAGGTTTCGTTCGATGAGCCAGCTGGTGGTGCGTCAGCTTCTGAGTTTAAATTAATCAGATTCGCAGACGGATTGCCACGAATTGACTCACGAATTTGCGTGTGCATATTTTTTGTGACCGAAAGCAACTTGATGAGTTCTTGTTGATGGTTTAATGATAATAAGCAAATGCGATCTTGCAAGTAAAAAATTCTTGAATTCAACAGTTCATCATGTAGCTTACGTTCAGCGGGATTAAGAAATGGCAAAATTTTTAGCATACCCAATACTTCATGCAATTTTAACTGACATACTCTGGATTCGTTCACAGGAACAGGACTGCATTCAGGCCTTATCATTGACTGAACTCGTTCTTTCTCTAACTGTAGAAGTCCTTCTAGTACGATTCGCTTGCTGTTTAGTGATCCGGATTCGGAGACATTGCGTATTGATAACTCATGTTCAATTTCGTCCTCATACAGGTGCTCGATTCGATACGGAAGATTCGCCATGTTACAAAGTATAATTAGTAAGCAAAATAACACAATATAATTCAAAATAATAAATAACACAAGATAATGCAAAATATTCAATAAATAAATTAATAGCCAACAAATAATATTAAAATAGCCAATATGAACGATAATAACTATAAATATTTTCGAACTCAAATTCTCGGAAAAGTGAAAGGAAGGAATGGATTTATTCGAAGACAAAAAATTTTTTTTTTTTTGTGCAAAGCAAATCACAATATGAACAAAAGCCCCACGCGTTGGATGCGCCACTTATTATTGTGTGGATACAAATCAATTAAGGCCCCACGTTGGCGTGACACTTATTATGTGTGACAATTTAGATGAATTTAAAATTTATGTTGTTGATTAAATTTTATCAAAGTGTTCAAATTTTGAAGTATGTTTCATTCATCTGATTTTTATCCTACCTGTCACCCATAAAGGGCACGGCGTCAGTTGTTTGGAGGAGAGCGGGGTCGTAGGTGGGGTTGGTAGGAACTTTATTTTGTGATGTTGGTAAATTAGGTGGGCGCCAGTCAAAGCGGAATGTTGACGCAAAATTGAGAAGCTTTGACAAATCTCAAAAAGGAACTTATCGGGATAGGTACTGTTTTCGTCTTTTCGAGAATTTGTTTCGGAAATGAAATATCTTAATTAAATAAAAAAATATACCTGATGTTGAGTGAAACGTAATAATCTTATATTGATGATTTTATTCGCTACAGAGTTATGTGTTCTTTTTCAATACAAAGAAATGTATGTCATTCGTAATAGTGTATCTAGACAGATTGTTTGACGTCTGCTGCTTAGCGGGTGGTCTAGCTAAAGTAGATCTTCTTCTGAGCTTTCGTAGACGCTGAGGGGACGACAGTACGCATTACGCAGTAGCGGTTTGGTAGTTGATGAAGACTGCCAGAAAATGGTCGCTCTCGAGATCTGATTATGCCCAGTTGGCGTTCGTACGTTCAGCATAAATCGTTCAGTCACTGTTTCGTGCTCGATTTGTATAATGGTATATCTCATTCAGCAGCTGATCCAAAATTCGGCTTCCAAGATAGACTGATGCTGCTAATACGACTGAATCCCACTCAGACGTCTTTGAAAGGCACAGACTGGTCCCTAAACATAAGAGGGCAGAGCAGAATAATCCGAACTAACAAATGTAATATAATCAAACAGATCGAACTTGACACAAAAGTTGATACACTTGAAATAACAGAGGTATTAAATACAAACATACAATCATCAATATAACAGCATGGTACAAAAATTAGAGATCGTTACACGACTCAAATAAAGGACTTAAGTGAACTTAACGTATTCTATCAGGAATGTGATAGCGCAATGCAATGAAAATTCAACAGTATGCAACTAAATATACTACACACGATTCCAAACCAAATAAGTTAACTTTACCTAGTTAAATGTCCTGATTCATCATAAATTAACAGTTCAATATAAAATTATAAATACAAAGTAACATATTGGCTTTACAAAAAAATAATTGGCTTTGCTTTGCTGATGGCATGTGCGGCGAAAGTCTTTCGTTGCTATGGTCTAGACTACAAGTCGAAACTACGCGAGCAATGTCTCCGAAAGAAAGCTGTGGTACGTTCCAAACTCAAAACTAATAAAACAGGCTCCGTGCCTCAAACATAATAGAACGTTTTCCACAATATCACAAAAAAATTATCTTTACGAAGACGGCCGACTATCAAAATGGACCTTAATCCTAGCCGAATTACGCACGCAGAATAATGACGCTATGCTTCAATCAACTCACGCACACAGGTTCACCAAATCATCAACAGCAGCCCAATGACGTCACAATTACAACATGCAAGCTACAATGATAGGATTGCACTTGGAATAATCGACAACATAACACATAAACTATAACACAGGATCGGGACAGTCGTGAAATTGTTTTCAAAAACAATAAATCTTAATTGATTATAAATCAAAATCTTAGAAAATTCTCTCATATAAAACGAATTTAAAATCTTAATCGATTATAAATCAAAGCATTAGAAAATTTCTTCTATAGAAATAATTCGAACTACAAATTATTTTCTCATCAAATATCTATCAAAAGAATTCAAAATAATTGTTCATTAATCCATCGACTAATGACACAATAAACTAGACAGATTTGAACAACATGGCTGAATAAATCGTAAGTCATTGATCAAGGTCACGTGAATTTAAAAATGAATCAAAAGGAAAACAATTTGATCTAGATTTAGATTCTAAGTTTCAAAATTATCGCTTACCTACGTGTATTCAGCTATGCCAAATTCCAATCGTCATCAATCACGTGGACAGTATTACAACGCAATTACCAGCGTTCAAGTAAAATATGCTCTCCAACCGATAAAATAAAATATTCCCACCGGAATCATAAATTTTCTAACGTTATAATTACTAAAAACTTGAATATTCCAAATATTCACACAATAAATTTTCACGTTTGCATTGAAAACAATTTCACTGCCGATACAAGAACAAAGACGTCGGTTCAAGAGAGTACGCTCTCAACAAGAGAGTGTCTGTCGACGAAGGTTGAGCGGAAGAGAAGGCCGCTACCTAGCCAGGCGCACATATTTATGGAATCTCCCCACTCACAGGCGTGACGCGGAAATGACGAATTCTAACAAATTTTATTTCGCTTATTTCGATGCTACTAATAATATTGTTCGTTGATATAATAATTAAATATTCTAAAACAATTACTGAATTTAGAAAACACAATTTAATTCGTTGACGTAAAATATTCAACAATATGTCAGTAACGCCATCTCTTGTGGTTCACAGGAATCTCAATGACAGTTGTCAAAATATTTATAAGTTCTAAATTAATGACATTGAAATCATAAATCTGCTCGATTCAACTATTAAAGACACCGAAATAATATAAAAGTAATACGGATATAATAATTGCGATATTTATCAGTTCCATATTGAGGTTAGGCCGATGTAATCGTTCGTAAGCGGAATTATTTTAATTTTCAAACCAGTGACAATGTCAAATTGTCACAATATATATATATAAACAAACTGAAATAAAATATAAAACATAAGAAAGTCTTTCACTAAGTTTATATGCATTATTTATTTTCTTTTGTATGTTAATTTAGCATAATATTTCGATTCGGAATGATAAGGTAGCTGATCCGGATCAATACGAGCATAGAAGTCTTCTTCACCATATGAACGGATTAATGGGATTGGTTCTAATGTTCTTGTGCCACTTTCATTAGCTACACGTAAGAGTAGGAAATGAATGAGGGAATCTAATATATTTGAATCTGTGATTAAAGTAAATTCATAATGGAAATTAGTTTTACGATATTTGAAATACCAACCCCCATCGAAACATGTCGTCCAAGTATCGGTAAAACTAATTTCAAATTCACTTCCATACATGAATGATAAATTAACATGAAGCGTAGTTGGACAATAATACTGATTATGTTTGTTAATTTTACTAGCAATAGCTTTTACTTGACAACCAGCTTTCTTTGTACATGCTACTTTTTCGGTAGCACATTTACAACACAACCAACCAGCTAAACAAGGATACTTCTTCTCTATAACAACACCTTTTGCACCTCGACACATTGCACATTCGTCGTGTTCTTCTAAATTCACAAAATCACCAATCACATTTAGTTTAAATTGGGTGCCATTGTAACCACCCAAAACACTAATCAACGAATTTATATCATGCGCAACAGACGTATCATGCTGCAGGACACGAACACCTTCATCAGCAACTGTATTTGAACTAATTAATTTATTTTTACCTTTGGTAACAATTAGATTGTAATTTACATCACCATGACGAGGTGTTCCCGTCAAATGTCTTACACTATGATAGATCTTCTTCGTTTCTATACACACTTTCGTGTGAAGAAGAAATAATATACGACATATAACCAGGAGATACGTCTGTTGCGATGAACTTGTAATATTGTGTTTAAAGGTGCAGCCATTTTCACGTATCTGGCTGGGATGTTCTTCCTCGCAATGTGTCAGTAGTTCATCTTTCCTCCCAATCCATTCGCACTTCACTCCAATCGGGCATATCAACTGACGATAGCCACAGACTGAATGATGATGTTTGTCGTTAAATTGTATTTCTTGGGTACAACCAGCTGCTAGATTATTACAGGGGAATTGATGAGATTCCGCCAGTAATTCGTAATCTACTTCTCGTACTACTGATTTTTCTTCGGGCACCGTGCATCTGCCGCAAAACTTACTTCTATCTTCGGCAATATACACGGGACCGCACGACAAGTAACCTTCACACTGGCTGCATTTCAACTGAGTCAATACTTCAATGGAGAGAGACATTTTTCTGGCTTCTTCTGTCTGGCTTTGAAATGAATTTGGCGTTATTCTAGTAGAAGTTGAACTAGGAACTGAAAATGCCAGCTGAACATTGGCGTATTATATAGATGTACAATGTGCCGTAGAGATTAGATTGATAAGCTATATAAACGAAAGAGGGGAGGGCGACAAATTATTACAAAATTCAGCACTTGAAATTAAGTCAAGGTGATCACAAGAACTATTTCGTGTTTGAAGTGTGGAAAGTTTTGTGTATCACCTGATTCTCTGATAACAATTTTGTTTTTTCATATTTATTACGAAAACCACTTGAGACAATTTCATTATCGATATTAACTGATAAGATTTGAATTAGTTTTACTTAGAAAAACATTTTATATATGTTGCAATTTTATTTGTAAAAAAATTATTAGTAATAGACGCGCAATAAATACGATTATCAAACAAAGATAAGTTAAATAAATAATGTTAAAAAAATAATTGCCTGATTTAATTTTAAAATCTTGATAGTTATTATAAAACATAAAAAATTAATTAAATTTTCATAAAAATAATATTTAAAAATACATATTTACTAGTTAAATCACATGATTATCTATGTAATTAAGTTCTCAAAACACACTTAATTACCTTATTAACTTAATCATTTGATTAACAACTTGATTAGAATGCCAAAACAAAATTCCTTGATTAATTATAATTTTGTAAAAATAATAAACACACTGTTAATACTTAATCATGTGGTTAACTATGTGTTTAAGTTGTCAAAACACAGATTTATAATAATTGCAAATAAAAAAAAAAAAATTATTATTTTTTTAACCAACTTTTTTTGTAAAATTTTCCCGGCAAGCGACGCATAGGTTCCCGTCAAATTTCTCAAGCTCGGCCGGGCAAAATATTTTCATTGTAAATTAATTATAAAAGTTATTAATTTTTATTATTTTTTCACAATTTTTTTAGTAAATATTTAATTATAATTTATTTTAATTTTAAGTGTAAATGTTCACTACACATATACATTGTGTACCTAATTGAGTGCATTTTATAATATTAAAATTATTATATTTTAAAAATATTTTTATTATTATTTTTTAAATTTAAATTAAATTACATTTTTTGAATTAAATATTTAAATACAAAATATAATAATGTATATTGTACAAAAAAATAATATATAAAAAATAAAAAATAATATATATAAATAACATAAAACGAACAAATTAAAAATACACAAATAATTTACAGCAAAATTTTACTAAAGTTAACACTTAAGCTAGTCAATTAATAAAATAATAAATAAAATAAATATAATAAATAACATCTGTGCAGAACCTAAAGCACAGATTGACACAGCATAAAAGTGATCAGAACAAAAGACCAATAAGCTATGTGCTTTGTCAGTACATGCAAGAAGTACGTCACTCAAACTGGATTATGATAATCCGTATATTCTAGATGTGGAAAACAATTATTTCAAGCGATTATATTTTTAAACTATAATAATTTTAATATTATAAGAGGCACTCAATTAGGTACACAATATATATGTGTTGTGAACATTTACACTTAAACTTGAAATAAATTATAATTAAATATTTACTAAAAAAAATTGCTGTGAAAAAAATAATAGAAATTAATAACTTTTATAATTAATATACAATGAAAATATTTCGCCGGGCCGAGCTTGAGAAATTTGACGGGAATCAATGCGTCGCTTGCCGGGAAACTTTTACAAAAAAATTCGGTTAAAAACCTCCAAGAATAATAATTTTTATTTATTTATTTTTATTTGTAACTATTTAAAATCTGTGTTTTGACAACTTAAACACATAGTTAACTACATGATTAAGTATTAACAGTGTGTTTATTAGTTTTACAATATTATTGATTAATCAAGGAAGACTGTTTTGGCATTCTAATCACGTTGTTAATAAAATAATTAAATTAATAAGGTAATTAAGTGTGCTTTGAAAACTTAAGCACATAGTTAACCATGTGATTTAACTAGTAAATATGTATTTTTACCACTTTGACCACGTTATTTAACCGATTTTAATCAAATTTTCACTAAAGATTCTCCTAGTGCAAGCATAAGTTATGCAATTTTAACAAAACACAATGTTGCCAACTTATCAAAAAAAATTACTAAAATTTAAAAAAATTAATTGTGGCTACATTATTTATGCAATTTTGATCAAATTTTCAGAAAAGTTTCTCCTAGTGCTCGCATAAATTATAATTTTATTAAAATACGGTGTTGCCAACTTTCAGAATTTTTTTTTATAATTTTCTAAAAATTTGTTAGGCCCCCATTATTTATCCGATTTTAATCAAATTATTTCAGAAGATACCATTAGCGCCTATAATATTATATATTAACAAAATACAATGTTGCCAATTTTCGGTGAAAAATTTTTTTATTTCTATTTCTTATCATTTATTTTATAATGTTAAAGTAGCCTATACAGGGTGTAACAGAATAACTATTCCTAATTTTAACTGGAGTATCCTGGGCTCAGAATATGAAGATTTAATGCAAATCACTGAGATAAAATGTGGCTCCTTACTGAGCTACAGGGTGTTTTATATAAAAATTTAAAAACGATTTTTGCCCAGTACTTTAAAACTATTTGACGTATCCTTATCATACTTGGCAGGAAATGTAGGTACCGTACACCATACTAAATTATGTTAAATAAAAGTTTCTGGCTACTGCCAGTAGCGTACAACAGGGGCAAGTAAAAGGTTAATCCTTCCTAAATTCTACGCCACTGGCGAAATTGTCATTTTAGTACAATTTTTCGATTCTCCAATACTTGCTGTGTAAAAAACATACTCTTCCTTTGTAACGATAAAGTCACTGTTTTTCGAGATATTTAAAGTTAAACATAAGCTACAATAAAAAAAATAAAATGCAAAAAATATTAATTTTCAATAATTTTTCAATAATTTTTAGCGAACGTATACTGCATTTGTCTATAACTCTTCATATATTGATTACATATAAATTGCTTAAATATAAATTATTACTATAATTAATAACAAATGCTTTTACAATAAGTCTCAAAATAGTGTTTACTTTTATTTAAAATTATAATTATTTAAAAATTCAATACAGCAACTCTCAAATAATTCATATAATATTAGCTCTCATGAGTGGTTAAATGAAATCTAATTAGCATATATAGAACATTTTTTCATTTCTTGTTGGATAAATAGACTTTTTCTATTACGAATTGTTGTTATTCCTCGGAATAACAACAAATCGGAATAGAAAAAGTCTATTTATAATATTATTATATAATATTTAATTTAGGAATAAATAAATACATATATATATGTATATATATATATATATATATATATATATATATATATATATATATATATATATATATATATATATATATATATATATATTATTATGAATAAATTTGCATATTTCTTTTGTTTTTTTGGACAAGTGTGAACAAGTTCAGGGACAAGTTGAGACAAGTTATAGTTTTCAACGATGATCAAAAATAAAACCTAGCGACTATTTTCTTAAATTTGAAGAATTTGAAGAAGTAAAAAAAGAAGTAAACTAAGTAAACTATCATTAATATATAAATAAATAATAATAATAATAATAATAATAATGTTGACTTTATTCAATAAAATATATTACACTGTAGAAAAAAAAATATGTAAAATTACACAGTAATTTTACCTATAAAACATGTAATTCTGTTCAATTTCTTAACATAATAATAGAAAATAAAGTAGAATTACCTACCATAGATTTTGTTTGAGTAAAACTGTAGAAAATATTTTGTGAATGTAATTTTTTATAGAAAAATTCTAATATTACCGCCGTAATTTATGTTTTTTTTACTGTAATTTTACATATTTTTCATAAAAAATAAATTTAATATTACCGTAAATTATCATAGTAAAATTGAATTTAAATTACATAAATTTAATATTTATTTGTTACAGTGTAAATATGTACTAATTTATAATTATTTTGATTATATATATATTTTCTTGAATATAAATATATAAATATATATATATATATATATATATATATATATATATATATATATATATATATATATATATTTATATATATATTTTCTTGTATATAAAAATTTATGTAATTTTACATGTGAATTTAATTTTAATGTAATTTTACTACATATTTTATGAATGTAATTTTTTTTTATAATAAAAAATGTGTAAAATTACAAAATTTTATTTATTTTTTACTGTTTCAAAAATTACAATATATTTTTCTATAGTAGAGTACTTTTTCATTCCTTTGGTAAAATTAATTATTAATTAACTAATTAATTATTAATTATTATTTTTTACCGGTTCAGTTTTTCAAGGTCAAATTCATTCATCAAATTGGAGAAAAAAATTTTGAAAAAAAAACAATTAAAGAAATTTTTTAACAAAATTAATAATTATTAATTAAATAGTTAATTAATTTGATTATTAATTAAGATTTTCCTAAAAATTTATAATTTATATTTTATGATTATATAAGTAATATTTAGATACATAAATTAGCTAGATATAATGATATAATGTACACATTATGTTACTAGTACAATAATGTATGCATTACAAAATATTATTATTATTATTATTATTATTATTACCTATTTTAGAGAAATTTGTTTTTGCGAAATGTATTTCTTATTGTTCAATAAAGTTCTTAAAAACAGATCTTGTTTTGTATTTATTTCAGTCATAACCTTGTGAAAAACAGTCGTAACCTTGTGAAAAACAGTCATAACCTTGTAAAAAACAGTCATAATCTTGTATAAAACAGTCATAACCTTGTAAAAAACAGTCATAACCTTGTATAAAACAATCATAACCTTGTAAAAAAACAGTCATAACCTTGTGAAAAACAGTTATAACCTTGTAAAAAACAGTCATAATCTTGTATAAAACAGTCATAACCTTGTATAAAACAGTCATAACCTTGTATAAAACAATCATAACCTTGTAAAAAAACAGTCATAACCTTGTGAAAAACAGTTATAACCTTGTAAAAAACAGTCATAATCTTGTATAAAACAGTCATAACCTTGTAAAAAACAGTCATAATCTTGTGAAAAACAGTCATAATCTTGTGAAAAAACAGTCATAACCTTGTATAAAACAGTCATAACCTTGTAAAAAAACAGTCATAATCTTGTATAAAACAGTCATAACCTTGTATAAAACAGTCATAACCTTGTATAAAACAGTCATAACTTTCTATAAAACAGACATAATCTTGTGAAAAACAGTCATAATCTTGTAAAAAAACTTTATAATCTTGTAAAAAACAGTCATAACCTTGTAAAAAACAGTCGTAACCTTGTGAAAAACAGTCATAACTTTGTAAAAAACAGTCATAACCTTATAAAAAACAGTCATAACCTTGTATAAAACAGTCATAACCTTGTATAAAACAATCATAACCTTGTGAAAAACAGCCATAATCTTGTAAAAAATTTTATAATCTTGTAAAAAACATTCATAACCATGTCTAAAACAGTCATAACCTTGTAAAAAACAGTCATAACCTTGTAAAAAACAGTCATAATCTTGTATAAAACAGTCATAATCTTGTATAAAACAGTCATAACTTTGTATAAAACAATCAGAACCTTGTAAAAAATAGTCATAATCTTGTAAAAAAGCAGTCATAACCTTGTAAAAAAACAGTCATAACCTTGTGAAAAACAAAATTTGTATCAGGAAAGCGTAAAATACAAAATTTGGATCAAGAAATCAAAAAGAGTGTTTTGTTAAAAATGTTTCATTTTGTGTTTTCTTGATACAAAAATCTTGCATTTTTCGCTCTTTTCTGATACAAATTTCGTTAAAAACCTTTTAGGCTTATGCAACCAACCTCGCAATGCAGCAATTCTAAATTGGTTGCCTATAAATGATTGATTCAATAACAAATTTAATATTTAGTATACGCCTGGTCGCTATCGCCCGACGCGCTCTGGTGCGGCCAAAGTTGTAAGTTGTGGACTAAATGTCACGTTGACAGGCGCAATGGATTCGCATACTGTACAGCTGTCAAACGCGGGTTTTTGTTACTAATAATTGACGAAATGAGCTGGAAATCGCAGGGAAAAGTGTGTTGCGTACCCAGCTGTCTAAACACGCAGAAGAAAAATGTCGGTTTGACATTTTATACGTTTCCCAATCGTGATTATGAAGTAATGCGCAAGAAGTTGTGGATCGCACGTGTACGGCGAAAAGGGTATGTATTAATTTTAACATTTAATCTGAATAGAACTTGTCAATCAATCTGCAATATTAAAATGAAAATAAACCTCACGTTGTCAGCAGCATGCCTAACCTATAAAAGTAACAGTGATAGTGCTTCGATAAAAATAATTTGACGTAAATATAAAATCATCTTTTCATTGAAATGTTTTCATTTCAGAGATGAAAATGGACCCTGGGTGCCAACAAAGCACACAAGAATTTGTGCGGATCACTTTGTTGGCGGTGTCAAATCAAAAAATCCCACAGAGGAAAATTTTAACCCGACAATCTTTCCATGGAAACCGGCAAAGAAATCCTCTGAATCTCGCAGACAGAGAGTCGCCCTGCGCAACAAAAAGAAAAATGTGAACTCGGCCCGTAATCCTGAAGGTACAACTTTAAATGAATTTGTTTATCAGTAATTATAGCATAATCTTGCATTTAGTATTTCAGTTTTATTTCTTTGAGCGTAAAAAGTGACATAAATTTACATTTTTTATAGAACTTGCCGAATCACCTGCCTTAATGGAGGCTGGATATCCACTCCCAGCATTGCCAGAAAAACGGGAGAATCGTGAGATATCGGTGCAGACTGACGAGAGTTTATTTGGAGAGTCTGATCAGAACGAGACAATTTTGTACTGCTGGCAGAACTCGGCTACAAACGATGCTGGAACACAAACTTGTATACCAATAAGTAATCTTGCAAAGACGAAAATTATTGAAATCCCGGTCACGAAAGAAGTGAAGAGAAGAACAATTGCTGTTGGTCCTGATAATGAAATGCAGAATGGATTCCAGGGATTTGCAAATGTTGATAACGACTATGTAATGAAGCGATTGGGAGGAATAGATTTAGGTCTATTTTTTATATTACTCGAGTTCATAAAACCAAACATTGAGGGACAACCAAAGTTCTATAAAGTATTGGACAACAAAGATCGACTTCTTTTGTTTTTAATTAAAATGAAATTAGGAATACCATTCACGGCACTGGCATGTATATTTAGAATCAGTAAAACAACCGCAAGGAAAATCTTTTTTGAAATTCTTGAAACTTTATACCAAGCGACTAAAACGTGGGTTTTTTGGATGTCGAAGGAAGCTGTACAAGCTACTTTACCATCTTCGTTTAGTTCTTACCCCAATTGTCGTGCCATAATCGATTGCACTGAATTGCGTTGTGAAACTCCACCAACGGTCGAACAGAGAGCTTTGATGTACTCAAGTTATAAATCCCACTTTACAGTCAAATATTTAGTTGCGATTGCTCCGTGTGGCTTTATAACTTTTATTTCAAAAGGATATGGCGGTAGAGCCACCGACAGTTACATTGTTAATGACTCAGGATTTGTGCAGTTAATTGAACCAGGTGATGAAATTATGGCCGACAAGGGGTTTCCCCAAATACGATCAGAGCTTCTAAAATACAACACCGTACTGATTATGCCCCCTTTTGCTACGAATCCGCAATTTTCTCGCGATGAAGTTTTGGAGGGTTATAAAATAGCATCGGTCAGAATCCATGTTGAAAGATGCATACAACGAATTAAATTATTCAAGGTGTTAGATTTTATCCCTGTAACATCATTACCGTACGTCGACAAAATAATGTATATTGCATGTGTACTCGCGAATAATAAGGAGCCTCTTATTCAGGAACATGAACCATCTGTATCACAGTAGATTTATTCCACAATCATAATACAAGTTTTATACATACACTGAGAAAAAGATTTCTTTAACATAAAGCAAATTTATTAAATGTAAATAAAGAATTGATTTAAATATGGCGAAACAAATATTTATTTATCAATAATAAATAATTTGTTTCAAAATCATAAACATATTTTATTTAATAGAAATAAACCTTATTAATAATAAACACACCTTATTAAACCTTTTATTAAAGTAGTTTTATATTAAAAAAGTGATTTATTACTATTAAATAAGCAAGAGGTTTTTAATAATATATATTCATATTTAATAAACCGCATTTTAGATTTGAAAAATGGTTACTTACTGACAAATTTTGTATTTTGACTATTAAATAATATTTGTTTTATGGAAATAACTTTATTATTTGTATTAAATATATTTCTTAAGCCAGTGTGACACGATGCATTAAAATGCAGAAAATCAGCGCGTTAAAGTGCGCAGTAATTCAATTTTCGTAAAATTTATAGAAAATTGAATTATTGCGCATTATGACGCGCTGATTTTCTGCATTTTAATGCATCGTGTCACACGGGTCTTAAGAATAAATTAATTTTCAAGTATTATATTTTAAAAAATGTATTTAAAGTCGCTGGTTTTAAATCTCAATAACTCCAAATACATTTTTCAAATTTTATTACTAACTTAAAAATTAATTTACTTGCTACGAAACGATATAAAGCATAATTCCATACAAATAATAAATAAATTTGTCTATGTATAACGTGTATTTTTTTTACCTGCTACGAATTTATTTATTATTTGTATGGAATTATGCTTTATATCGTTTCGTAGCAAGTAAATAAATTTTTAAGTTAATAATAAAATTTGAAAAATGTATTTGGAGTTATTGAGATTTAAAACCAGCGACTTCAAATACATTTTTTAAAATATAATACTTGAAAATTAATTTATTCTTAAGAGTCGTGTGACACGATGCATTAAAATGCAGAAAATCAGCGCGTCATAATGCGCAATAGTTCAATTTTCTATAAATTTTACGAAAATTGAATTACTGCGCACTTTAAGATTGTAAAGATTTTACATGAAATTTTTAAGATTGTAGGAATTTTATAATAATACTAATACTAATAACCGTAGACACGTGTTTCGGTCTTTTGGACCTCATCAGTACGGTGCTTTGTTCAGTTGCTGAAAGTCAAGCAACTGATAGCGATGTTAATTATGGCTGCCTTTTATGGCAAGTACTTTGAAACGATAACGAAAAGTAGCAATAAATACCACCGACGCCATAAGCAATGCGATAAGCAATTATAGTAATAGACCTTGAGCAAATAAATGTTCGTATTGTCATTGTGAAATTTAATATAATAATATTCAAAAATATTGAGATTTTATATTTTTCCCAAAATTTCACAAGATACTCAGTCATTGAATCGGCTTGTTAGGCTATGCATCAATGACTGGCCAGTTTTAACCGTAGACACGTGTTTCGGTCTTTAGGACCTCGTCAGTACGGTGCTCGAGTTTTTTAATATTATAGATCGTATACAAATTATTTAATGTGTTTTAATTTTTCTTCAAAAATTATTTAAATAAATATAAAAATAATACAGTATTGTACAAATAAATACAATAAACACAATAATTTTTTATCTTTTTTATAATTATTTACCTTGAAGCACCGGTATAAAATATTTAAAATAGAACTGCTCAATCTTTGGGATTAAGTATGACAAGAATTCATGGTCTTTGCGTACCACAACATGGACTTGGTCTTTGGAAGAATACACGAAGAAGTGACAGACATCAATTGATAGCACATGCATTGAAACCTGAACTTGAGTATAATATTTGTCCGATTTTTTTAGTTGCAACTTGTCCTGGCTGTCAAATTCAATATATGGAACAGACACAAGTTTCTCTTCCATATTTACAATTACCGTATTTTCACAACTGTACGGGCACTTGATTTCCAGAAGTTCATATCCATTGTCGGTTTCAATGATTCCGTCTGGACTGCAAGCCAAATATGGTTGATTGGAGCAGATTATCAGTCCCACTTCGTGTACGACGTAATTTGTCATCTCCTGGAACTTCGATCTAGCGATTTTCTCCATCTTCAAGCCATAACGCATAGATTGAGAAGAAGAATGTTTATGCATGTCTTTAAGGAATTTTTGAGCCAGTGTTTCAAAATTTTGTTGCCTGGTTTTTATTCGGTAAGCTCGAGTGCTAGATGTTATTCGAATACAACGTTCTTTGTGCCAGGTTGACGTTTCCGATTGACCGGTGGATTTAAGGGCAATTTGCATCCATTGATGTTCATCGACGAATACATTTTCACGAAAATATTCGTTGTCTTGGTGGACTGTTGTTTTCGACAATTTAATATTTCCGTTTTGTAAGAGTACAGACTGCAGAATCAAATTTGCCATGTGACTCTTACCTTGCATATTATATAATGTCTGCAACAATGACCGCGTTAGTGCTTCTTTTTGAGCAGCTTTCGCTAGTCTCGCCTCTTTTTCGTTGGTATATTTAACTTCTGTTTTCACTACGTGGGACATCATGTAGTTCTTCGAGAGATGATTAGATGTAATTTTTTGCACAGCTTCGTACCTGCAAAAATCATCTCTGGTCTCGGTGGTAGAAGGAAACATCTCTTCTACTCTGGCGCCTTTCGTATACTTCTCCAACTGCACACTGGGAGGGCGATTCCAAATCATTGGCTGGTCTGTTTTCGAACAGGTATTTTCGGTGTTGACATACAAACATACTGCTGCAGCATGTTTGCAGTACCCCTGGCCACCTTTGCAGTTGCAGCTCGTATCCTGGATTATCCTGTTCGAATCAACCTTCCAGAAATATATTAATTTTGCATTCTAATTATTGAATAAAATTGTTTATTAAGCAAGATTTCCTTTCCATTTGAAATACTATCTGATTTGACATTCTATTATTAATTCACGAAACAATCAGAAAATATTCTAAAATCAGAATTGTATTTTTATTAAAATTAAATATTACATTACTAGTTAATACTAAATTAACAAAAAGAAAATACTTAAACAATATTGTTATTTTCTAATATATATTAAATAGAAGCATGCAATCAAAGAAAATCTTGAATTTGTCATTGAAACAAAAACATGAGTCGCAAATTTTCGATATATTTTCTTATAATATATAGTATATATATATATATATATATATATATATATATATATATATATATATATAGTACGCTTACCTTGATTTGTACCCTGTACAAATTTGCTTTAACTCTAGTGCTTTGAGCACCAGGAGTTTCCCGCAATACAACTCCCACGATGTCATTAAAATCATCATTTACAATTTCTTTGACGTCGCTGACGTGAAAGCTGTGTAGCAACTTTCGGCCCTTATTTAAACTTTTTTCGCGAAATATCGATAAATCGACTGCTCGAAATCCGCACTGTATAATAGTCGTCATGTTTTACCAACAAAACGGTATGTAATGTTAAAAAACCAAGATCTACCGTCCGGGCCGGATTTACAGCTAGCGGGGCCCCCAAGCACGAGGTGGGGATGGAGCCCCCACCTCTACTTTTAAAAAATGTATCAAGCAAAAAAAAGGACTTTTATAGTTTACTATCATGATTATGCAATAATTTCTGTTTATTTTGTTAAGGGATTAGTGGGACGGGTATTAATAATTAATATTTACCTTTTATTTATTTATTGATTACATTGAACAAATTACATTTAAAGTACATTTCAAATCAACGCTGAATATTTACAAAATAACATTACCAGCATAGGAACCTGATGTGAAAAGCTTTATAATTTTTAATAAGTTACAAATGGATTTTTATAAAATAAAACAATAAAACAAACAAACACATCAAACACACCAAACAATCCAAACCAAACAAACAAATCATTGTTGCTTGATTAGTTTGATTTGTTTGATTGCAACAATAGAATTAAAAATTTACTGAGTCAAAATTCATAAAAGTCGACGACTATGTAAAGTGTTAGAGATCTAATGGCCAATTCAATGCAAAACAATTAGTAGACAATGTCTAGATTTATGAATGAAAAAGTAATATTTTCCTCATAAGGACATTTCTACAATACTTGTATAGAATATTGTAGAATATTTATATTTATTCAGATTTCAAATTAAAATAGTTTTAATTCAATCCTATAAACCCATAAAACACGAAAGTTTACAAAAGGTGTAGTAAACGTTACTTCAAGAATGGCATATAATAAACCATTTTACAACCTTCTCCAATTCAAATTTTGAATTTTCTCTACACTTCCGTGTAGAGAACTTCCTTTTTAAATAATAATAAAAAAAAAAACATTTAAACGGCATCAGTTAGCAACTTAGTGGCGCTGTCGCTAGGGCGGCACTCGCGTCGCGCGGCGAGGAAGTTACCAGGCCTATTGAGCGTAAAATAAATTAAATATTTAATAAACTTGTTATTTTTTAATATTTAAGAAATTAGGAAAAAATCAAAAACACAGTTAGTATTTGGTTAAGGACTTTATTAGACAAGATTAGATTAGAAGTAGATATGGGTAAACCCATATATAGACCACTTTGACATTTCTCGGAAAGTTAGGGCAACACTGTATTTTAATAATATTACAATATTTATGTGGGCACTAGGAGAAATCAAAATCAAAATCAAAATCGAATAAATAATGTAGCCACAATAAATTTAAAAAAAAAATTGTAATTTTTTCCTCTCAATAAGTTGGCAACACTGTATTTTGTTAATATTACATAAATTATATGAATACTAGGAAAATCTTTTGTGAAAATTTGAGTAAAATTGTGAAAATAACATGGCCATAATATATTTTTAAAAAATTTAGTAATTTTTTTCTCGGAAAGTTGGCAACACTGGATATTAATAAAATTATATTATTAATGGAAGCATTAGGGAAATCTTTTCTGCAAAATCTGATCAAAATCGAATAAATAATGTAGCCAATATGAATTTTTAAAAACTTTAGTAATTTTTTTCTCGGAACGTTGGCATCACTGGAAATAACCAAAACCACATGACCCTATCTTGGGCACTAGACAAATTTATCCTGAAAATTTAATTAAAATTGGTTGAACCCCGGTCTAGAAGGAGTTGCGATCACAAAATTTTGTCTGACGAGCGAGCGAGCGAGCTGACGACGCACATCCATACATCGCACTTGTAAACTAAGTTCAGATTCGTCTGATCTAGAGGCTATATGAAGGATTTCTATAAAAATGGTCATTTCTTCAAAGAATAAAATAAATTTTTACACAGAACTATTAAACTAAAGCAGTTTTATTTTACATATGTATACATTTTACATTTTTTATAAGTAACCTTCTGAAAAACAGTCATAATCTTGGGAAAAAACAGTCATAATCTTGTGAAAAACAGACATAACCTTGTGAAAAAACAATCATAACCTTGTGAAAAACAGACAATCTTGTAAAAAACAAACATAATCTTGTGAAAAACTTCATAATCTTGTGAAAAAACAGTCATATCCTTGTGAAAAACAGTCATAACCTTGTAAAAAACAGTCATAATCTTGTGAAAAACAATCATAATCTTGTGAAAAAACAGTCATAATCTTGTGAAAAAACAGTTATAATCTTGTGAAAATACAGACATAACCTTGTGAAAAACAGACATAACCTTGTGAAAAAACAATCATAATCTTGTGAAAAACAGTCATAATCTTGTGAAAAACAATCATAATCTTGTGAAAAAACAGTCATAATTTTGTGAAAATACAGACATAACCTTGTGAAAAACAGACATAATCTTGTGAAAAACAATCATAATCTTGTGAAAAAACAGTCATAATCTTGTGAAAAAAACAGTCATAATCTTGTGAAAAAACAGTCATAATCTTGTGAAAATACTGACATAACCTTGTGAAAAACAGTCATAATCTTGTGAAAAACAGACATAATCTTGTGAAAAACAATCATAATCTTGTGAAAAAACAGTCTTATGCCCGTATGCATAAAACTAAATTTAACGAGTAATTATAAAACGAACCGTTAACATATAATGACCATTATATTATTTTTGATATTCATAAATATAACAAGAGATATTTAACGCTTCGTTTTGAAATGAACGTTCGTTAAATTGTTTGGTAACTTTTTAGTGACTTTTGGTGTTGAACGGTATATCACACTAGTTTATCCATGTGCTTCATCTGACAGAATTCGTATTTATAACTGTTTATAACCTTAAATTACAAGTTACAAAATGAATTTATCGACCGATAAAAAGCGTTTTAAGGCAAAAAATTTTACGGAGAAGGAGACTAGTATTATTTTAGATGTACTTGAAAAGCACATACATATAATAGAAAATAAAAAAACCGATGCAATAAATGTCAAACAAAAAAATTATACATGGGAAAAAATAACTGAAGAATTTAATGCTATAAACGACATTCAAAGAACAGTGTCACAATTGAAAATATTTTATGACAATTACAAAAGAAAAAAAAGGAAGGATAACGCTGACGATAAAGTAATTAATATAAATATTATTTTATTCTTTATTAATTTATTATATTAAACAATGGTGCTTTTTATAGGCTGAATTTTACAAAACTGGTGGCGGTACATATATAAAAAAGTTGGATGTAAATGGCGAACGTCTAATAAATATGATAAAAAAACAGTTTGAACCAGATAATAACATATACGATAGTGCTTCACAATACCATGATGCAGATGCAGATGCAAATTTATCAAACCATTCAGAGCAGGTAAATTTATCTTGAGCTACACGCAAAACATTTTTAAATAACTTTTAATGAAAACAGAAATTTAAAAATATTTTTTTATTTAATATGACAAATTTGTTTTCAGAGTATAAGTACCGGTCACAACTGTGTAGAGCCCATTGAAATAGAAAATATTGAACATAGCATTATAACATTTGAAGATTCCAATATGCAAGTTAGTATTGCTACTATGTGTGTACATAACTTACATATTTAATTTTCAAATTAATATTTATATGCGTATATTGTTCTAGAACATAAATATTGTATGTCAAAGTAATACTGAAAGCACACCATCGACTAGTTATTTTGGAAATGAAGAAAATATAGTGCCAAATATATTTCGTAAAAGAAAAGTGCCAAAAAATTTAAAACCTAAAACAATTTATAATGCTCTAGAAGAATTGACAGAATCAAAAACTTCAAAAAAAAAATTGGAATCCGATTATTTCAAACTAAAATTGGATTATAAAAGACAGTGTTTGGAAAGAAAAATACAATCAGACAAAGAGGCATCGGAATTATTTTTATTAGAGAAACAAAAACTTAAAAATGACATAAAACTACAAGAAATTAAAATTGAACAAGAATTATTAAAATTAAATAAAAATGATTTACAAGAAAAATAATTTTAGATATAAATTACATTATATTCTTAAATCGAGACCGCACATATGTTAGTCATATATGAATTAGGAATAATAATAAATAATTCGTATTATATTATTAAATTCAATTAATATATGTTTATAGATATATTAATGAATATGTATTTGTTTTGTATTATTAATACGATTACGCATTGCGTATTTTAAAGAGATACTTCAGTATTCGATTACGAATAACGTATGTACGGACTCGGCTTTAAATAATAAAATTTATTTTGTTTATTTTTTGTTCTAAATGTATATTTCATAATGTGTATATAATACATAACTGTTTCATATTATTAACATACATTTATCGAATAAAAGTATTATTTATAAAGATATTTCGATTGTTATTATTAACATTTTCATAAACGTCAATTTCATCGTCTGAATGATTTAAATCTTCTAATTCGATATCAACTTCGTCGTTCAAAATAATACAAAGATTGTGTAAAACAGCTGTTGCAACTATAATGTGCAAAATAGTTTGTTTTTTCAATCTCATTCCTAATGAAAGACAAGGAAAACGTCTTTTCCAAACACCGAATGCTCTTTCAATACTATTTCTAGTATGGATATGTGCTTCATTATATCTTCGTTCGGCCTCTACTGTTGGATTTAATACCGGTGTAAATAAATAATTTTTTAATGCATAAGCTGAATCGCCCAACAAATAACAATTAGGGTATTTGTTTTGTTCAAAGTCTATTCTTAATGGTGAATCATAAAAAATTGTAGAATCATGTACACTGCCAGGCCATCTTGCAATAATGTCAAGAAATTTTAGTTTAGCATCACAAACACATTGTACATTATATGAAAAATACCCTTTACGATTTCGATATAATTCTGCATGCCTACCACCTGGTGATTGTATTCGTATATGAGTTCCATCGACTGCCCCAATTACACATGGAAATCTATGGATAGAATAGAATTCTAACTGGATTTTTCGCCGCTCTACTTCAGTATTCGGCATTTTAATAAATTCTTTACTTAAAGAAGCTATTTTTCTAGTAACAACTGGAATAATTCTACTAATAGTTGATTGACTGACATTAATGTGGTCAGCTAATACTTGCTGAAAAGAACCGGTAGCATAAAATCTCAATGTCAATAAAATTTTATCCATTGCAGATAATGGTTTATTTCGTAATGTATC
This sequence comes from Clivina fossor, assembly GCA_963966155.1. Classification (NCBI taxonomy): domain Eukaryota; kingdom Metazoa; phylum Arthropoda; class Insecta; order Coleoptera; family Carabidae; genus Clivina; species Clivina fossor. Next base: position 2,229,020 of record OZ014567.1, read on the forward strand.
TGTTCTTAGATCTTGACCAATAATATCACAAAGATGAAGCACTGTTTCTTTTTCTAATCTATATCGTTGTTTAAATTCTAAATCATCATATATTTCATAAGGGTTATTTCTTTTTCGGAAAACTCTTGGCTTTGGTACCAATGACAAAACTTTTTCTACAAAATCAGAATCAGAATCAGATGTTTCTGAAAATGATGAAGACAATGATGATGAAGATGTTGATGATGTGTCCATTTCTATAAAATCAATTTTTTAATAATAAACATTATGTAGCATAAATCATAAGTAAAAAAGGAAAAACAAATACTCACCTTTAACGATATTTTTATCACGAAATTTAAAAATAAAAGTATGAAATTTATAAAATATGTAATTATAAGTTTAATATAATAACAAGTTTGCTTTTTGTACAATCTATTTGTCAATATAATCAAGCGTTATAAATATAATGGCAGAAAATCAAGCCATTAAATTTAACGAAGAATATAATGATTGTAAGTGCTAACGGACGTTTATGAATACGAAAAATACAATTTAACTGACCGTTTAGTGGAAAACGGAGCGTTATACGTTTAATGAACGTTTATGCATACGGGCATTAAATTATTATATCAATTAATTTCCTATTAATCAAGATCCAGAATGTATTTTATAAAAAAAACGTTGTACTATAACTCTATCTTCTGTTAATTTCACGAACTTCATAATAAACTGTCAAACTATTTAGTTGACATTTCGTGAAAGATATATATGTAATATTACAGTTTTTTTAGTAAACTCTCATATTAAATTTACAAAACTTCCGTAAATTTTCCATAAATAGTTATAATTTGTTTAGTTCTGTAATATATATACCGTATGTCTCAATTTCATGTGTCACCATGACAATTTTTTAAAACCCTTAACATGTATAAATTCTGTTGAATGTAACTTTTTGTGCATGTTTAAATGTTCATCGCATATATAAATTGCATCTCTCATACTTTCGGAGATCCTAATGGTGGTAGGTGAAATTGGGACACCCAGTGTACATATATAATTTACGTAGTAATTAGATGCTAAAATATACAAGACCGCTTTTATTATATTAATGTATACAATAAATTTGATGGTGTTGATAAGCCGTTGCCGTTGCAGTTACCAAATATACTATTTAGATTAAAACAAGATTAGGCGTGGTTTCATAAACACTAATTAATTTTACTTTATAAGTAAATATATTTACTCTGCAGATTTTTTGTATTAAAATGAGAAAAGAATTTTAAGCTAGTGGTATCAAAAAATAGTTTTTATTATTAATAATTAGTAATCTGGTCGTAATTGTTGAAATAACAAATGTTTTTTAATAATTGTTATTTACTTATGAAATAAATTTATTTATTGTTTATGAAATCGGGCCTTAAAAATATAATTTGTGTAATTATTTATAAAAATATATATTATCAATAAAATGTTTATATATTACAATGTGTTCAGAATTACTGTGAATCAAGCCCAAAAATGTAAAAAAAAAAAACGAAAAATGACGTAAACAGATGTTTAAAATAATATTTTATTCAGAGGAACAACAAACTAAATCCCATCTTTCATTTTCAATGTATAAATGACAATAATTACCTATGGCACTTACAGTATGTTAAATGGGTTTATCAAACATCATTTCTAATAATTTCAAAGTGAAAAACATGGGCCCGTATTCTTACCTCATTTATAAAAGTGATTTTTGCCAAAAGTACGTTTGACGTTTACTTAAAATTATTTATTAAGCAATTTATAATAGTTTATATAAATTTTATAATACCAAATATAATAAAAATGATCATAAATAGAAAAACTATTTACAATTGATAAAAAACAGAAGCAAAAAGTTATTTTGAAGTTAATGATAAAAACACTTTTTCACGAAAAAGCGAGGTGAGAATACTGGCCATGGACTTTGTTCACAGTAGTTCTGAAAAATATATTAAAAAATATTAATTTTTAAAATATTATAAATAAAATAAATAAATATAGGTACATTAACTAATTTCACGTGCCCCGTAGTCGGTTAAAATAGAATAAAGAAAAAAGAAGAAGATATATTATTATTTTTTTTATTGAACAGATATATCATACATCGAATGAATTACAAAAGAAGATTAATTAATATTATTTATATAATAACTAATAATAGTAATAATAATAATAATAAGCAATAAGAATTGAGGCGTTAGTTATTTTCCAAAAACATTCATCGTTCTAACATTATATAAAAAAGAAAACCTAAAAGTAATATATTTGGAAAGTCTGGATAAGAATTGAATAATAACATGTATGTAAAAGTTAAGAGGAGAAATGAGAAAATTTTGCAAACTAATGTATAGAGTGGCCAAGTAACTAAACAAAATGATTTTTCCTAAAATTTTTGAATAACTTGACGTTACTGAACACATGACTTCTCGTATTACAAGTTAGTCATCCATACTCTCTTTTTTGTCTGGGGAATTCTCCTTGGTAGTAGGTGAGTGACTGCGAGACTTTGATTTGCTACGTCCTTTGCTAACCGATCGGGACCTGGAGCGATCTCTGCTTAATAACAAATAAAACAAACAATCTTATTATTATTAATATCTATTTCTTTAATATATATATATATATATATATATATATATATATATATATATATATTATTATTAGTTTCGTGGGATTTTCAGTCAAAAATAAAAACAACTCAATTCAAATTTTTATTTTTGACTGAAAATCCCACGAAACTAATAATATAAATATTTACAGTCACTAAAACTAATATATATATATATATATATATATATATATATATATATATATATATATATATATATATATATATATTCAAATATTTATTACACTCATCAAATATTATCAACGAATAATATGTTAATATGGCTTCGATATGTATGTACATACTTGAATTTTATAAATATATGTACAATAAATGAATTATTCAATACAAGCAAAGCGTATTAGTGATTAGTATTAGTGATTAGTGATAGAAAAAAAAATAGTAACAAGAAGAACTATTCATATGCATAACGATAATTATTCAATATCGAAAACTAAATGCAAAAATCAAAAATATAAAAACTGGAATACAAAAATATTTTACGGTAATTTTAAGAACGATTGGATTAGACGAAAACTGTTTGTTTGTGCTCTACATTTGAATAAATAACAATAATGTTAAAAGAATTGCTGCAATCAATGATGTGTATTTGCGTGTTATTGAAAAATAAAGATGTATGTATAAATCGAAATTCTGCCGGAACATAGTAACAACTTACTTTGATTGTGTTGTTCCCTTCGATTCAGATCTTGATTCTGATCGTTTAGCCTCGGACCTTGAACGAGATCGGGAACGTGATTTAGACTTAGAACGCTCACGAGATCTATCATCAAAAGAAAACCAAACATAAACTATCTATCTACAAGACCAATAGAAGAACAAATTATTCAAAATTAAATAAATCAAAAAAAAAATAAAAATCTAAATTCATTTCGAGAATTATAACACGAAGTAAAAGTTACAGTAAATGAAATTATACATACATACATACACAATCACGCCATGTACCCAAAAGGGTGTGACAAACTCTTTTCATCATCCCGAAATCAGTCGTCTCCAAACATTCCTATCCAAATAAGCAACTTTCGCTTCATTCACATTCATAATTCCTCTCATACATGCTTTTTTATTCCTACTACTTGGAAACTTTCGCTCACGCAAAACAATCTCAATCATACCACTCCAACTACTTATCGGACGTCCACGCAAACGTATACCATCCAAATCATTCAAATAAATCTTTTTAACCAAACGTTCATTAAACATTCGCTCAACATGTCCGAACATCTTAACAAACTTACACCAACTTTTGCTACATTTTTTCAATTTCACACTCATCATACACTAATCTATTTCGTACCCGATCTCTCCTATTTACACCACATACCCCACGTAAAAATCTCATTTCCACAGCAGTAATTTTCCGTTTATGTTTTTGCAACCAAACCCAACATTCACTACCATACATCAACGTAGGAAGCAAAACTGCATTGTATATACTCAAACGGGCTTCTTTGACAAAAAGCGGGAAGCCAATGACATCATGTTATCAACAGGTTACTTACTTGGAACGTGATGATGATCGAGATTTCGAATGAACAGGTGACTTGCTCTTGGAACGACCACGTGATTTTGATCGCCTACTACGACGTGATCTATTCCGACTGCGACTGCGGCTGTGAGACCTGCAAACACAGACATTCATTAAAAAAAAATACATTTAAGAGTGGACACCACACCAATCTGAAAATAGGTAGTTTTTGACCCCCCCTCCCCTCCACCACCTTAAATAAATTTCATTTAATTTTACCTTGAGCGAAATCTAGAATGACGTCTGGAACGCGAACGGGAACGTGATCGGCTACTGGAAGATCTAGATCTTCGTCCACTTCCACGACGTTTATCTTCAATCAAACGAATTCGACGACCATTCAAATCAGTGCCATCCAGTGTTTCAATTGCATTTTTCATACCAAAGTACGAAGCAAATTCAACCACTCTGAAAAATAAAATTGCACGTTATAAAATTATTCAGCATAATTCTCATAGTTATTTAATTAAACTTACCCTTCATTTCTACGTTGTTTGTGTGCATCTGCATAAGTAACTCCACCAGCTTGACGCATATAATCCTTGAGGTCCTAATTTACAAACACATACACTATATATTAATAAACAAAAATAATGAAATGCCTGTAATTAATATATGTTCCTTAATAATTTAAAATATTTAAAGAAATAAGTAAGAAAAAAAACCTTCCCAAATATGACAAGAGAATAAAATAACAGAAACGTACGTTCGATCGGAGACGGACGTACTGACTGACTGACACTGAGTCGCTCACTCATTTGCTTGCCGTCGCCGTTCTTGCTTGGTCTAGTTATTTGTATTGTGTTAGTATAGCAGCCAGTAGCCGGTAAATAGCAACTAGCTATCTATAGCTAACCAGGGCAACCCAGCCAGCCAACCAACCACCCAACCAACCATCATTGATCGCAATTTACGAACAAAAGGAAATGGAATAATAAATGCCAAACGAACGTACGTACGTACGTACAACCACGTACGTTGTACGTTGTACAATATATGTCGTCCATCAAACATATTTTCATTCTGATTCTATCATCTCCATCGATTTGGTTTCATATTCGACGATGATGATGAGTTGTTCATTGGTGACGTGGAAAAAGGTGAAGTGCGTAAAACAAGTCGTAGCCGAATTCGCAACAAACGAAGGATGATGATGATGACCGATTGATTGGAGTGATAGGAGCGCAGAAGTACGCACGTACATCGTGATGTGTGTGTGTGTGTGTGTGATACGAAATTGCATCTCATCTGACACATCACCAGACACACATCATAACCCCACCATTGCATCGTATCTCATCGTCCTATCCAGTGACGTGTGACCTGGTCTCTCTAGGTGGCCAACGACCACGTATCATCGATTGCACTCATGATTCGATTCGGTCAAGACCACCACCCTAGCGCATAGGTACATCTCCCTTCACCGGATGGGGAGCGAACGGCTCTTTAGAAAAATATAATTACTTTTACTTTTACATGTCAAACAAGTCAAGTAAGTCATTTGAATGCATTGTACGTTAAAACTCTTATAATAAAAACTAGAAGGCTCATTCAGATAATCATAATATAAATAGCATATCGTAAACATCTACATATATAACCGGAAAAGAAAATATGATACGAATTTAGGATAAAATGGAATGTAAATGTGTACTATAAAGGATATATATATATATATATATATATATATATATATGTGTGTATAAAAAGATAAGATTTGATAGGAGTTCTTTATCTCCGCTTTTTTCGTATTTCTTTCATAATTCTAATCTCATTTCGGATATCAGACATGGGCAAGCATCTGGATCGGCTATATATAATCTTCCCATTACATTTTCTCACTGTCCTCTTTCTTTGTCTAGTCTTTATGGAACTGACAGCTGATTAGGGCTAAAAGGGTGCAGGTTGTCTGTCAGCTATCCACCACCCAATGATCCTTCTACATCCCATCGCCATTGATACACTGTGGTATTTTCCTTATTTCTCACTGACTGACTGACACACTTGAACTGACTGACTACCCGGTCATCGATTGGAACAGGAATGACTTGGACGCTGATTTCGATTTCAGCGGCATAATTTCATGGATAAAGGAAAGGATATTGAATTCTAGAGATGCAAATTTAGTTTTTTTTTAATGATAACTCATAAAGTTCTCGACTTCTGTACTCCGAATCTCTAACACATAAATTTCATACTGCTATTATACTATTTCAAGAACTTCTGACAAAAATTGAATATTTTTAAACAAAATATAAGCTGATTTACAAACGTGCACTAAAATGGAATATGTATTATACATCTCTAGAGGATACTTTTGGAGAAAAAAAAAAAAGCCAGTAATGTATAACTATACAGTGTGTAAAGTGATGAGGTTTCCTATAGGAAAAAAAAATTTAATATAAGTTTTAGAAAAAAACCTATTCTTTATAAAAAAAATTTGCTTCTATTAAAACCCTTTATAGTCAAAGAAAAATCCAGTAATCACTTAAGATAAGATCAAAAACTTGATATTATGTCGAGTTGTTCATTTTAAATATGATTAAGTCCGAATGTTACATCAGTATCGTGTTACCCATGGATTACTTGTTAATCAACGACATTTACTGACAGTTCAGCGAGCTTAATCTAGAAAAAATGTTGACGTTAGAGCAGCAAATCTACCTGGTCTGACAAATATTTTTAACATTTTTTACACGATACTGATGTAACATTTAGACTTAATCATATTTAAAATCAACAACTCGACATAATATCAAGTTTTTGATCTTATCTTAAGTGATTACTGGATTTTTCTTTGACTATAAGAGGTTTTGATAGAAGCAAATTTTTTTTATAAAGAATAACTTTTTCTCCTAAAACCCACATTAAATTTTTTTCCCTATAGGAAACCTCATAACTTTACACACTGTATAAACCGGATTTTTAATTCGAATCGCGTGTGAATTTATTTAAAAGTAATGACACACTATCATTAGTTAAGTAAATGATTGACGAATGTGAAATAAAAAAATAAAAAAGCAATAAATTCATGTAACATACCTGCCAACTAACTCTGCTTGATAAATTTTCGACTGTAAGTCTGTATTCCGTGCATGTAGACGGACCATATCTAAAAATAATTTTTTTTTTCCTGAAAATTAACTTATTCAATCGTCCTTCTCATATATGTAATATTTTAGAATTTGCAACACTAAACTAAGTATACTGAATGTGAATTTACTAATTATAAATACTTGAAAAATTCAAGTTTCATTTACCTATCATGAAATCGCATACCTGGTTCTCGGCTGTAAAATAAAATCATTTTATTAAAAATGTATTCAAACAGATATGTTACATTATCATATGTAATAATTGTACGTTTTGTCAAAGTTGTGTTAATGAAATGGGGAAGTTTAACGTATTTTTTTATTTAGTTGGACATGGCTTAAAAAGTGATGTTTAATTTACCATTTTTCTCACAGATGCCCAGATTTCCTAAACAATGCAAAAACATGTCGCGATGACGTCAGTAATGTCTTCGCAAAACTTATGTCGAGATCTGAATCAGACGCACATGTATTGCCATTGTTACCGATACAAGCTAATGGCTGGGCGTAACCGAATCAACAAAAATCAACATTTACTACGGCATACGTTTTCAAAATTATATCTCCCTAACTCTTCTGCGTTTGCGCAGAATAGCCTTGTGACATCAGTAATGTCCTTACAAAAATTGTTAATAACAAATAAATGAAACAATTATTAGAAATTTTAATGACAGTTTCTGTTATTATTTTATATATATATATATATATATATATATATATATATATATATATATATATATTTGAGAAAAAATAATTTTACACGCAACTTCACTCACGCTAAACTTCCCCATTGTTATTATGAGAGTGACTGAGTCGGTTGCATATAACAATATAGGTAACCAATTAATTAAGCTTCTTAAAGACACAACTGATAATCGAATTGTGTAGTTTGTTATCGTTTTATGATACTGGGGCCGTTTCAAAATGATTGTTAAGTAAATGATGTGGTTTTGTGATGTTTATGTACGTCAACGTCAATATATGAAAGTTAAATTTGTACACTTCGTAAAGCAGCTTACTTGTCACGACTCCGCAAGCGCGGAGGCGGACCGTATCCCCTTCCGCTACAACGCCACTGATCTCTACCGCGGGGTGTTCCGCGGGCTCTTTCAACTGATACCCTGCAAACCAATTCATTCGTTATTATTCATAAATAAATAGTCAACTTATATACAATATACCTTTCACCCAAGAGTTCTTTTCCATTCAATTCATAAACTGCATCATCTGCATCTCTATAATCATCAAATTCCTAGAAAAAAATACAAAACATTCCTATTTCATTCATGTCATAAAAAATATGTATTTGTCCACTTACAACAAAAGCAAATCCACTTTTCATGGCAACTTCTTTTATTCTCCCATATTTACGAAAGAATTCTTCTAAATCACGTTCTCGAGCTCGATATGTCAAGCCACCCACAAATACACGTGTCCCCATTTCTAAAAATACAGATATCACAATACAATCATTTTATAAATATATTCATTAACGATTCAAATTCTAATAGAATAAAATTAAACTCAGTACGACAATATTCGAATGTATGATAAGACTCGTATCCATCTGGTGATGAAATTTAAACCTTTTATACTAAAAGCCTGGTGCATGACGGATTGATTTAATTTACAAATTTGAGATTTAAATTTAAGCACTGATACAATTCAGCTAAAAAACAATAGCCCGTATTCTCACCTCACTTTTAAAAGTGATTTTTGTCAAAATTACTTTTGACGTTTACTTAAAACTACTTATAATCAGTTTATTTGAATTTTACAATATTAAATATAAAAATATATATCAAAAATAGAAATACTATTCATAACTGATAAGAGGTAGAAATAAAAATTTATTTTAAAGCAAAAAATAAAAGCACTTTCTCATAAACGAAAGAGGTGGGAATACGGGCCTATGAATTTGACATTTGTTTTTCAATTAATCTAATTTTTTACTACTTTTTAAAGTAAGCTTTGATTAAATATTAAATAACTAAACTGTCATTTGGTATATTTCAAACTATCTTCTATTGTAAAACAATGCAGCGTGGCCAACTAAAATACTAACACAGAAAAAAAATCTTTCAAAACTCGTTTCATTTGAACCAAAATACTGTTATTTTAAAAAATGTAGATAATTTTTATTCAAAAAAATTGTTATATAAGGCTACACAAAATGAATATCCCTGAATTCAGAAAAAAGATATAGAATATATAGATTTGTTTACAACTGAAGTAAAATCAGATGGTAAATAATGAAATTTAAACTGATCTATATCCAGATTATCCGAAAAATGTACACCGTTACTTCACTGCTTTGGAGAATGTGACTTTTTTCTAATTTTCAAAGGAAAATGTGTATTGAATGTACACAATGTACTAATGTGCCAAATGGTATACATTTGCTGGAAAATTTATATATTATTTCGAATATGCACTTATACCGTAACATATATAGGTATAGTAAAAATAGATCATGACATTTAATTTTTTTTTGTAATTCAAAAGAGTGCTATGCAATTAATTTTTTTAAATATTTTTTTTTTCAGTCTATATAAAAGTAAAATACAAAATAAACTTAAATAAATGTAACTTTGATCTAGTGAAATTACATAGCACGCAGATTAGTACCATACTGGTTGTCAAAATGAAAATAATTACAAATACATAACTAAATATATAATATTAATATTGTTAGAAATCTTACCCAACTGTTGCTTATAAAAACAAACAGACAAAACAATCTTGTTACTAACAAATTCGACAAAACACTATTCCAAGCCAAGCAAATGACACTGCAGAAAGGGATAAGTGATGTCAACGTAACGATTTTTAATACCGGAAGTTTGATATTTGAAATTCGCGCGCGTCAAAAAATTAATTTAAAATTTGTAAAATATATTTGCTAAACAATAATTTTATATAATACATTTTAAATAATACATTGTTTGTATTATTTAACGGATGTACCGAGAGTAAGTTATATTCGTTATGAAAGCGATAAAATTTTCTTCTTATATTAGCTATTTATTTTTAATATTATAACTACAAAAAAAAAACAATTATATCATATTACGATATTACATTTATTTAAAATAAAAATTATAAAAATTACTGTATTATCACCCCAAAAATATATAAATTTGTACTTTAAATTTTTTTATAATTATATAATTATTATAGTAAATATTTTTGTCGTACATAGGGATTTAACATGTACAATCAGAAATGTGCGATTTCCTGCTTTCCAAATTATTTTACAAAAAAAACTTTGGGATAAATGTTTTAGGAAACTCTTTTTTACATGTAAATCAATTAACAAAATTTTTTTTTAACCATCCCAACGTCAGGAATTAGCCCTAAAGTTGTCAAGTAATTGATAAATTGATAATTAATAAAAACCTTACACATGATTGACACTTATGATCTAACAACTTTCGAATAATAAATCCGGCAATATAAGTGCCTACTAATTTTGTTATTCTCTTCGCAATATTCATCGCCATAGCAAAGGGATTTGTGGGAAGAGAAGAAGTGGTTGCAAAAGAAGAAGTTATTTCAGAAGAAATTATTTCAGAAGAAGTTATTTCAGAAGTTGTCATTGTAGATAATAATGAAATTGAAGAAAATGTAGATATTCCACGCGAACGGCTGGTGGTATCTTCATCTTCAATCAATTTTTGAAAAGAAAGAAGAAAATCTTCACCGTCATTTTCACAGTTAGCAGATGAGGTGCTTTTAGTTGTGTTATTAAGTACACAAGTTTTAAAAGCTGCTGAAAACTGTGTTGTAGTTGGACGGTGATTGTACCCACATATTCCCCTAATAACGCTAAAGAAATTTTCTACAGGATCTTGATTCAAGCGCCTTGTTGAGAGAAATTTGAATCCTTCAACTTGTAGAAAAATCCATAAACTTTGATTATTGCGAATAGTGTAAATTGTCGCATTTACACACACAGGTTTAGGTACTTTCTTATTTTTAATATTATAATGAAATTCCAAAGAAGTTAGCACTTCTTTAACATCAAGCCAAAAAGCATTATGAGGTGATTTGTTTGAAAGCGGACGACCCAATGATACTTTACTGCCGAAACTCGAATTCGAAGAATCGAAAAGATCATTCATCAGCTTAACAAATTCACACGTCTGTGATTCTGTCTTGGAATATCGGTTATGGTGTTCTAACAAATTAAACATTGAAACTGTGCGATTACTAAATATTTGTGTTGCTAAATTAACTTTCATTTTTTGTTTATGTGTAGGAAAAATATGTTGTTTATTAAGTTTAGTAACTTTAACAAAATCTAACTGTCCATCTTCGTAATAAACTAACTTTAAATCGTCCCATTTAGCTATTTTCGTATTATTAAATTTTATTGTTTTATCTATAAAATTATTTCGTAAACTTTTAATTAAATGCGGTGGATCAAAAATATGAAAATTTTTATTATTGTCTATTGAATAAATAAAATCTGTGTGTTGATATCCCGATTCCAATGACAGGAACCGTATCGCGGAATCATTCCACGAAGCACAGTCACTAACAGACGCGACGATTTTGAATTTTGTTTCACTATGAATAGTTTTCACTACATCACTTATTAATCGCTTTAGCGTGTACTGATTTGCAGTATTCTTCGTAAAGTAAAAACAAACAGGTTGCTTCCACCTCCGAGTAATACCGCGAATCATAAACACTAATGCGTGATCAGCGATATCTTTCTTTGCTTCCGAATTATCAGCAACAAATCCTTCTACACGGCAAGTCTGCTTACCCACAATCAAACTCAAATCTTTTTGTAGTTCTATTTCATCAAACATAAGAGTGCAATACCTATTCCTCTTATCATTCATTTCACTAGACTCAGACTTACGCCTAAGTTCCGCATTCATACGGTCATTCATTCCTGGTTTAAGGACAAAATTTGAAAGGGATCTTTGAAGGGTTCGGACAGACGGAAGAAATAAAAATTTTTGCAAATGCCTATAGCACTTTGGTGATTGTTTATAGATAGATAAGTAAAGAGATTTTTCAAAGAAAGTATAGCATCTATGTTTCTTTTTAAGTACAATATTATTTAATTGAGAAAGAATTAAAGCTCTCGCTGATTTAGGTAGAGAATAAAAAAAATTCAAACACGTAGGATATAAAGAAGTTGAGTTAGTTTAGTAGTAAGAGAAATAGAAGTTTGTGCAACTTTTGGAAATAATAAACGACGACTTTTAAAAACCCTTAACAATTGCTCGACTTTCTTAATTCTAGAGAACGCTTTTCTTTTTCTCGGTAATAAGTCCTTTCGCCGCGTTACGCCCATGTCCATAAAAGTGAATGATTCGAAATCTGAAAAATAAAATAAAATAAATATCATTGAAAAGGAAATAAAATATTGTCAACTCAATAAATTATAATCTAATGAAAATTTAATAATGCAATTGACTATTTCACAAAAGTAGTTTTATAAAATATTATTTTATATTTAAATAGTAAGTATATTTATTTTAATTTTTTTCAAAATTAAAGATCTTATTCATTTAATATCAAAATATTAATTTATTATTATATTTAATCTTGATTTATTTTATATTCTTGGAATGCATCGAAGTGAATATTAATAAATAAATATTATATGTACTTCTTACCCTTCCGAGAACATTTTGACGCTGTAGATGTTGAGTGTGAGGGTGGTACTTCATCTATTGATGGGTCGTCAATAAATTCTTCGGAAATAATTGAAGAATTTCCTGCTGAGAAGAAAATAATTAAATAAACTAATGTATACATATTAGAAGGTAGCAATTATAATGTAATTAAATTACCATAAAATTCAGCTTAAAAATAACCTTATAACAAATTAAAATTTTAAAATTTCTCTACTCTGTTGAAATACAAAATCTAAAAACTAATTTGATATTTTACAACATAAAATTTCGTAATAATGGTGTATTCTTAAATGTTGATGTCAAAAAGATTTTATAATTTATTTTTACAGTATATTTCTTACCTTTTTGATCTTCCGATATTTCTTCTCGAACTATAGGTTTTGGTGTAACACCTATATTAAATTTAATTTGCTCATTGGTTCGAAAATCTTCAGGTGCAAAGTACCGACGATATATTTTCATATGGCTCACTTGTCTATATGGTTTTTCAATTAAATGATATAAATTTAAATTTTTAAACCATATTTCACGGCGTTTGTCGTCCGTTGGTGGACTAAACATTTCCCCCCTTTTTACTTGATCAATATAATTCGATGGACACTTGTATACAATACAATTACAAGTTCAAACCTAAAATTTTTTATAAATGTAACAATGTTCAATGTTCATTTTTAATTTCGTTTCTCATAACTTCACTATTTTGCGATTGTTGTTTTGCATATCGCTTTCTACAAATTTATACGTTTCATTTAATCGAACAGAGCAAATTGAGCAAATACAATCCGATAATTTCTCAGTATATTCCAGCTAAAAATTTAAATTAAAATTACATATAATAAAAATCTCCAGTTTAAAGGGAGCTTAATGAAAAATATTTCTACTATGATATTTAACTAATATATGATGTGTTTGAGTAATCTAAATTCCACTATAAGCCGGGTGAGTAAGTTACTTGGCTATGGGGTAACAAATGGTTAAAAATAACCCACGCACAATTTAAAATGCAAGTCGAAATGTTTTTCTCAAAGTAGCTATTCCCCCCACCCAACACTACACTTATAGAAACAACTTTTATTTTAGCAAAAACATATTAGAATAATTAATAAGCTTATTATAAGCTAGTCTGATAAAATACATTTAGAACAAGTTAATCTATACATACGAAAGCACATTGTAAATATGTATGTTTGTCCGGTTTTAAAATGGATCGTGGAAAAAGAGTTATAAAGTTGAAATCTAGCACAGAGCTGTGTGATACTACCACAATGATGGAAAAATCCGAAAGTGGAAATAATTCTGCGTGAATCGCAGATAAACGGAAAAAACTTAATTAACTGAACAGATTTTGATGGAAGTTTTATTAACAATTGAGTTGTTTTTCAAGAAAGATTCTACTTGAGGCAATGCAGTGTGAGTTGCAGGCGAACGATGTAACCGATAAAAATTGACCAAAAACAGCAATGTAAGTTAGAATTGATTTAAAGTAGTGAAACCCATAGCAAAGCATTATGAGCATTACGAGCATTATGCTAGTTCATACTAAAACAGTAAAATCGCAGCAACTCTTACAAATTCACTTGTTAGTTCTATTTTTTTGCATACGCATATAATTTTTATCGTGGACCTGGTTAGAGCTAGTATTTTACTTACAATTTCCGATGCAATGGTTTCCAATTTGTATGATAATAATACGTTATCTGAGTCCATTGTAGTTAAAGTAAATGTTATATTATCACGACCATCACATAATCGACAAAATTCTTCATTTAAATGTTGTTTTAATATTATTTGAGAATCGAAACATTATTTTATAAATTTATAAGCATCATTCAAACGAACAGCACAAATTGTACAAATACCATTCGGTAATTTGATTCTGCAATCTAGCTAAAATAAGAGAAGTAAAAGATTCAGAAACAATAATGTATATTACAATCAAAACAAATTAGTTCATTCTTACAATTTCTGGCATAATTGCTTCCAATTTATCTACGAAACGTTTGCCATCTGAATCCAAATTAAGTATAGTGAACAATACATTTTTATCACTTAAAGATAATTGACAATGTTGCACATAACTATTCATGATTAAAATTAAATTTTCTACCAAAAAAAGCTTTTTTTAAAAAGTAAAACGTATTTAATAGAATTAGAGGTTAACTTAGAAAGATGTGTCATAAATCCAGTTGGCCAGATGAATTTTGTGTAATGTTAGTAATATAAGAAGAAGAATAAGTAACAGCATATTTTTTACTGAACGCACCATATTTAATTTCGAAAATGTTTTCTCAATTTCTACTTGTTTTAGATTCTAGTATTAGTCTAATATGAAATTCAAATAAAAGAAAAAAAATAGAAAAATTAAGTTAATATTTATTCCACAGCCAATGTCAAATGCTTGAATGAAGTAACTCCTACACACCAATCACATACCAACTATAAAATCTACTTCATTCAATCTTTTTGACTTTAACTACAGGACCGTCAACTAAGTATCAATGTAAATAATTATTACTTTAAATATAATTTATTCCTTTTTCTACATGATTATTATTTTAAATCAAATCTAAATGTTATTTAAAATAATGTTTTTTAATTACTATAAAAATCAACATGTATTTAAAAATTTATAACACAACATTCAACTGGCCAATTATTTCGAACAATAAACGACTGAACGAATGATGTCCGATTCTGATAAAACAAAATTATATGTAAATATTTGACATCGTAAATAGATTTAAATATTAATAATGAAAAAGATCAGATAATAAAAAAATATAAATACATGAAAAAAAAATTCAAAAAACTTAGCTTTTCAGGGCAAACTACAAATACTGTTCTCTCCCACTCCGTGGACAAAATATTGGTTTATCTCAGGCAGTGGCGTAGGAATATTTATTTTTTGTGCAATAAAGAATAGATTTTATTTATCTGCATTATTTGGAATATAGGAGTATTATTTGTAAAATAGGTATAGAAATATTTTAAAACCAATACTGATATTTTTGACAACAGATGAAAAAGTTATATATCATTTTAAAATGTTCTACCTAAATAAAAATACTTTTTTAGTTTTTATTAAAATTCTTATATATTATTTTGTGTATAAGACATTTTCGTTTATATTTGATGTTTTTACTTCAAAATATAAATAAACAGCATATAAATAAACAGCAACATATAAATAAAAATTTTAACGAAAAAAATCAAAATTATTACGATATTTATGTTCATGATAAAATTTTATTCTATAAATTATGTAATGCAGAAGAAATAAAAATATAAAACATTAATTTAAAATAAAAAATTACAAGAATTTTTTAATATTTTTTTTTAATTAAAATGAGGCATATTAATTATTATTTTGTACATTTGGTTTAATATATTTATAACTTACTGTATTTTGTTGTTTGTTTTATATTGAAATATATTATTTAAAAATATTTTTTTTAGTAGGGTACTTGCAATAAAAATTAATATTTGTTTTTGCTTCAAGTTTTTATATAAGTAGTTTTATATAAAAATTAATTTAAAATTTCAAAATTTTTTATAATTTCCTTATATATATATATATATATATATATATATATATATATATATATATATATATAATATTGTGTTTCATACGAAAATTGCAAAATGCAAATCTTGTTGAACTTTTATATATAAAATGCGTATTTATCTTAATTCTTATTAAAAAAAAAAGTTTTAATATTTTTGGTAATATTATTTATTTATTATTTATCATTTATTTTCAAAATGCCGTTTGAGTATATACAATGTTTTTTCTGGTGCCTACGCTGATGTATAGTACGGAATGTTGGTTTTGACAGCAAAAGCATAAAACAAAATGACCGCTATGGAAATAAGATTTTTACGTCTACTACAAGGAATCGGGTGTGTACGCGAAATAGATATTAATAGATAATGAGAATAGTCTATTGATAGTAAATAAATTAATATTAGCACTACTAATAACTATTACTTTCTTAATTTTGTAAATGTTAGAACGGTGTTATTTAATAATTTTTGTTTATTAATTGTAATTTTATCCTGTTCTGTAAGAGTTATTATTAATTAATTGATAGTTATACTAAAAGTACAAATATATAAATAAAAAAATAATATATTTTATATAAAAATTTACCAACAAAAAATTACTAGTACGCCACTGCATATGATAGTTGGTAATTTTGCCGCTGCGAGAGCTAGTGTGAACTAGGCTATTGTGTCATACTGTCTGACCACTTTTGCTGCAAAATAGTATTTGTTGTAAAACATGTTTAAATTAATCAATTCGTGCCGCTTATGTAGAAGCTACGAGAATATCAACACAACATTGCATCATATTGATTCAGATAATTTATCATTATTCCAGAAATTAAATAAAATTGCACCGGGAATTGTAAGTATGATATAAATAAGGTTATATAGTTGTTAATTACGTATTTATATATTTTAATTTCATTCTACTTATTTCTTAGTTGGAAAACAATCCTAATTTACCAAATGGCATATGCATGAATTGCATCACAGAATTGAACATCGCATACAAATTTATAAACAAATGTTCCGAATCTCAACCCATATTTCAACGATATTTAGAACAATTACGAAGTGGACAACAGGCACAACCAGCTAATCATCAAGAAATTCTAATCAAAGTAATAAAATTAGAAGAAACGAATTGTAATAATAGTGAAGTGAGTTCGAATAATTATATAACGGTGAAAGATGAGAAAGAAAGTGGATTTTTAAATAAAGAAACTAATGCAAAATATAATGTTAGTGATTATGCTAATGATAATTCCGCATCTAATCAAGCAGATTTTAAAAATGATATAAAAGTAGAAGAAGAAATTAGAAATTGTCTTGCAAATCTTAAAAACGAAGCCATTGAAGAAATTTGCAATGATTCAACTGATGATATACAAACCGGTCAAAGAGGTGAAGAGATAAAATTAGAAAACAATTATTATGATGAAGACGCAAGTGAATTTACTAAAATAGAAGATAACAATGATTCAATTAATATAAATAACGAATATGAGATTACCGATGTGAAAGATATTAAAATTGAGGAGGATGAATTTGAAAATGACGTTGTCGAAGATATGCCTAAAAATATAGAGAATTTTACAGGCTTTGATTTGGTTGAATGCGATGTCGCAAACCGTTACAAAGTGAAATATGATTTGAAACTAGAACGTCTAGCTAAAGTAATAAATAATGAACTTATGAAAAATGTTAATAAAGTATTAGAAAGACGTGAAATACGGGAAAATTCGTTGAATGTAAACACTATTATTCAAATGCCTAACAAATACAAGATATGTGAGAAAGATTGCAAACGTAGATTAAATTTAACGAGACAAAAGCATACTCGCATCGATAAAAAGCTGGACAAACCGTATAAATGTGCGATATGTGGCAGAGCTACTCTTTACAAATCACACTTAAAGATACATATGCGTATGCATACAAATGAAAAAGCATTCAAGTGCGAAACGTGTAATAAAGTCTTTAATTTTCTTGGTAATCTGAAACAACATATGCGTGTTCATACAAATGAAAAACCATTCACGTGTGAAACGTGTAATAAATCTTTTACACAATCTTCCAATCTGAAAAAACATGTGCGTGTTCATACAAATGAAAAACCTTTCAAGTGTGAAACGTGTAAAAAATCTTTTACACAATCTTCCAGTCTGAAACAACATGTGCGTGTTCATACAAATGAAAAACCATTCAAGTGCGAAACGTGTAATAAAGTTTTTTATTCTCTTGCTAATCTGGAACGACATATTCGTATTCATACGAATGAAAAACCATTTAAATGTGAAAGATGTAATAAAGCGTTTAATCAATCTTCCAATCTGAAACGACATATTCGTATTCATTCAAATAAAAAACAATAATAATAATATATGTATAATGAAAAATATAATTAAATAAAAGTATATCAAATACAATTGTTGTTTTCGTATTATTTTTTTACCCCGATGGGAACTTTTGTTTAATAAATTAATAATCAATGCTTGAGTCAATTGATAAAAATATTTTTTTGTTAATTAAATAAATAATAATTTTATATTATGTTAGTTATAGTTGAAAATTAATTTACTATACGTACAAAAATAAGTTACAGAAAATGAACGACAATTTTAAATTAGGTTCCTTTCACAGATACAAAAGCATGTTATGCGATCTGTTCATGGTAATGATGCACGTGAAATGCTAAGCATACGTATCTATTAAATTAAATTGCAAGTTAAAACAGAAACTTTCTTAAGCGCTTTACATTCAGTTAAAGTTAGTGGTATTGTTATCCTGTCAATGAATTTTAACAAAAAGCGTCTTTACGTACTATCCAGTTAACTAGTTCTGGTTTATTAAATTTGAAACTTTTTGTTATTGTAATATTTATATTATATAATAATAATAAATACTTAATTGAATAAAAAAAATTATTAGATACAATATACATCACAAAATATTTTAACTAGTTAAATATAGAATCGGCAAAAAAAAACCCGCTACTTTAAAAATCAGAAAAATTACCGATTTTCAAATAGGTGTAACTCGGCCAATTTTGAACGAAATTAAATGAAATTTTTTATACAACAAAGTCTGAAGTCTTGTCTTTAAGGTCATGCAAGACATGTCCCATTTGAACTATTCCGTTCCTCGCCACACCCCGCAGAATAAACATGTTTTGACTTTTAAAATTGCCGAACTTTGACAACAAAAAATTTTCGATTTAATTTACCAAGCGGGCGTAAAAATTCAAACATTTCTACGTAAACTCCGCTTAATTTCATGGACTTGCGATGCTTTGGCGCAAAGTTTTGATTTTTTTATAAATTTAACCTGAATTATGCGATTTTAAAGTTCTGACAAATTTTGAACATTTAGACCATTTTAACGACCAAACAAATGTTTTCAATGGATAATCTGTTTAACCTAACATAAACAATTAAAGAAAATCACAAATAGATGAAATAATCGAGCGAACATTTGCTAAATAATTATTAACATTTATTCATTTTGAAATAGTTTCGACATAGTAAAAAATTCGACAAAAATCGTGATAATAGAAAAAAATTATTGCTGATATAATGTAATTGTAAAACTAAAATGTACATGAAAAATCATTATTGCCTATTTTAATGACAAAAACACATTAAAAGGTGATATCATAAAAAACGATATGCAATAAGTTAGTTATGTACTAAATGTAAAAATAAATTAGAAAAAATTGAAAATCTTAATTACATAGGTATATGTTGCGAAACAATTCTATCCATTTATATACACATACATTTTCATTCTCAATGAATTATAAAATCGTTTAAAATTCAAGAAATAATCATCAATTTCTATGTCCAATAGTTCTCTTCAAATATTCACAGAATTTAGTCACAAAATAAAAAAATTTTCATCGGAGCCAGTCCGTCTCTGATCTCTGTATTCTTCGAGACAATGAGTTAAGTGATAATGATGATGATGATGTTGATGACGACGATCAAAAAAAGATCTTTTTTTTCGATTTATTCGAATGGCATTGGTAATGCCAAATTCACAAATTCGCACATACCGCTCACAAAAAAGTGCAAATGCAAATTTATATTACATACGTACGTTTCATACGCAAGGTACAAACTCTTCTCAAATTCATCTTATTTTGCGAAGACTCTGCGGTGCTCATAATGTTATCTGGCAAATTAAAAGTTCATATTAGCTTTAACTTGCTTTTATTATTGCCAAAACTACGAAAATTATTTTTATTTACAATAAATTAAAAACAAAATTAAATAATAACATTTTATCTGTTAATATTACTATTAAAATAAAATAAAAACAAAATAATAAATTTGAATGTTCTGGCTTATGTATTGAAGACCAAATAAAATAAATAGCCTTTATGAATTGTATATTTATACATTTTAAATTGAAATTAGAAAAAAAAAAAATAGGTATATACATACATAGATTTACTCATGCTCCGGTGTATTCTCATAGAAACAGTAGCCCAAAGCGTCGGAAACGTTAGTAGCAGTAGAAGACTGCGACGAAATACCACTGGAGCCAGACCGAATAGGAACGGGCAAAGGTCGAACCGGTTTCCTCGGTCGGGAAACAGTGCGCGCACCTTGGTTTGCGGGTCGGCCCGGCCCCCGACGAATGGGCGCGGGACTACCGCCGCGCGGAGATTGCGAATCCCACAACGAACTACATGACGGGCTCGACTCGAACGTTGTATCTGAAAAATTAAATACCTCATACTTTTCTTCTACTTCACAACTAATAAGTTCCATTTTTATCATTAACGTTTGAAAAATCAGAACTTACAATTACAAATATTCAATAATAAAAAAAAATTCTTATATTTCGCGAAAGCACTATAAACTAATACAAAAACTGTCAATTCATTCATTATATTATGTACATAAAAAAATCTATTCATATAAATTTATATAACATCATTTATAAATTAAAAAAAAAAAACTTATATAACGGATTTAAAAAAATTGTACAGTGCCGTACTTAAAAATTTAAAAAAATGTATTACATCACGAGATATTAGATGTTTCTTTTTTTAAATAAATTTTTTACAAAAATGATAAACGAAAACTTAAACATAAAGAGGTACATTTAGATAGCGGCAGCTCATTTTTGGGCAATTAGTCTTAATAACAAATTTTAAAGATTACTGATGTAAATTTAGGAAATAAATACAAAAGATACTATGTATATAGTACGTTTGAATAATATGTTTCATTTTAAAATCAGTGAAAAAAAATAAATTATAATTTAGCACACATTTTTGTCATGTATCAAGCAACAAAACTCCGACATGTCTTAAAAACAAAATAAAAAAAACCCGAAAATATAAGGGGTGCTTATGAATACCTTAAAGCAGCGTTTCCCAACCAGTGCTCCGAGGAGCCCTTAGGGCTCCGCGTGCACTTCTCAGGGGCTCCGCATTCGTTTCACAATATAAAAAAATAAAAATCAAAATAAGAAGATTACAGAAAATTACATTCTGTAAAAAAGTACAACCACAGAAGTCTCATTAAACGCTTAAGATTATTTTATGTTTTGTTATGTCATTTTATCTACCCCCTTTTCCAGTAAATAGTAAAAATTTACTTATAAAACTATAAGATATAAGGGGCTCCGCCACAGAAATTGATTCTAAAAAGGGCTCCTCAAGTCAAAAAAGTTGGGAAACGTTGCCTTAAAGGATATCCGGTCCAGCTGCTTATAAAGTGAGGGTCGTAGCCTGTATAAAAAATGTCCTATTCGAGAAATTATACAATTTTACGTATGAAAAAAAATCTATACGAATATGTACTTAGAACACTAATACGAATATAACAGCTTCTCATAAACAAAACAATTTTAATTACCACTGCCATAAAAAATGCAGAAAAGTATACCATGAAAATAGTATAAGATTTTTCTCTATAATTTACGAAATATATACAAGAAATGTAAACACAAATTCTATATAAAATTAGAATTATATATGTCAGAAAATAAAGCAGTCTTGAATCATTTTTCAATTATACTTTCTTATAGAATATAAATTTAAAATAAAAATATTGTGTATATTTTCACTTCAATAATAATAATAATAATAATTAGTTAATTAAATATATATATATATATATATATATATATATATATATATATATATATATATATAACAGAAACAGGATGCTTGTACTTTAGTTTGAAAACATAGTGCAGTTATACTGGTGCTGGTATTGGTGCTATGCTTCACATATGGACGAGACACAACACGGCACGACATTAATACGCTGATACCGAATGAAATAAAATGTAGCGCATTGGTAATATGTGTGATAAGGGTTAAAAACTAGGGGGGGGGGGGGAAACAACACGTGAACAGCATTTTAAGAAGCGTGATGCCGGTTGCAGTCTGGCCAACCCTTTCATTTCGGTTACTTAAATATGCAATCAATTTGTTTTTTTAATCCTAAATTTCAACTTTGAACACTCGCACACCTGGTTGTTTAACACTTTCCACTAACTAATGGCATGTGCTTCCTGATCAATACGATTTTTTTCTTTTTTCTTTTTTGATTTTTTAACGACTCGTACATATTCCGAATGTTTAACATATGTGCAACTATTATTTCTCTAATTACTACTAAAATTTCTCGATAATTCGATGTTTTATTATTTCATGAATATTTTACCTAAATTGTTCATTATATTTTTCCAATTATGCAGTACGTTTAACCTTTCCGTTAGAGAAAAAAATTGGAATAATGTTAAACAGCTTGTAAACGTAGATACCTATTTAATAGGAATTTCCTATTCCGTTTTAAATTTAGAATGTAAATTAATATATTCACTGCACTTACCCACTCCAGATGAATAATTAGATGAAGTAGTAGTATTGGGTCTAGCAACTCCAAGAGTTCTTCTGGATCCTCGTGGCCTACCACGTTTTGATTGACCTCTTCCAACAGCACGAGGACGATTTGATGAACCATACGGTGGTGTAAAAGCAACTATAATACAAAGATAATAATAGGAAAAGCCTGTACGGTTTTATGTTCATGTTATTCGAAAATAGAAAAGGAAAGTAATGCATACGAGGACTATTAGCAGCACCAGGGTCGAGATCGACAACCAACGCTTCATTACTTGTATCCTCTAAATTACTACCGATGCCACTTCCTTCCGAAAGCACATCGCTGTTAGCAGGACTCGGGGGGCAACTGTCAACATTGAGCCAAACATCGTCGAGACCTTCGCTGCTATCTTGTTTTGATTTCTTCGCTTCAGGTGCCCGGAACTGCAAGAAAAACATTCAGTTGTCATTTATTAGCTTTCTGCCTTTATCCCTGATAGTTACGTTCGATTTGACAGCCATGATTTGTTTCCTTTTATGTTCGCGTTCTCGTTCCCGTTGTTCTTCCGCCTGTCTGCGTTCCTCAGTTCTTTGACGATCTGTAAGAGAACGTTTTCAAAGTAGACAAACAAAACTAAACAAACAAAATATCGAGCAATGCAAATTTACATTTCATCTCAATTTCTTCGTCGTCTAACAGCAAAGACACGACTTCTTTAGGTTTCAGTGTGTCTGGTTTGAAGTTACCACCGCTTATAACCATTCTTTGAATCTAAAATAAAAAGTATAAATAGATAACGTGATATTTCGCTGTGTTCCATCACCCAGTCACATGTTTCTCATATTTTACCTCGCTCTTTTCTCTTGCCCTTTGCAAAATTCTCTCCTCTATTGATCCTTTGCAAATCAATCTATAAACAGTGACCTGTTTTGTTTGACCTAATCTATGAGCACGGTCCATTGCTTGCTGGTCAACCGTTGGATTCCAGTCGCTGTCGTAAAATATCACCTATACGAAACATCATTTTTTTCGTTAAAATTCCCTTTATTATTTCAATAATCAATCAAATATATTTTCTATTTCTCAAAATTATACAAACTAAAACGAATTCCTAAAATCAATACACAAGTAAATTCAATGTAGTGTGCAGTACAATGGTAATCATAAGAAAGCAATTAGAAAAACAGAGACACTGCCGCTAGCGGTGACGAAAAAATGCTGCAATGAATTTGTGGGTTCACATAATTCAACTTATCAAGGCTATTCGTTTGATAGTTTGCGAAGTGAAAGAAAAAAGGAAAAAAAAAAACGAAGCCACAAGATTTAACCGCGCTGCGCTATATTATCTTCACGACTCGCTGGCTACGAGCCACAACAATCATTGTATTTGGTAAAACATCAAACTAAAATGAAACAAAATTCTTTCATGCAGAAGTTATAGAAAAATTCTCGTCTTTTTGCACACACAGATAAATTTGTATTGATAAAGTATTACAGAAATTTATTTATCATCGGGTAACTTGCATTTTTATGAAATGTATTTTATTTTATATTTCTAGGCATTATTAAAAGAATTACATAAAAAGAATATTGTTCTAATTAACGATACAATAACAATTAAATTATATAACGTAATAAACATCTTAGTAAATTCTAAATTTTAACAATTAAACCTTGTTTGAACTTTGAACCCAGGTTCGAGTCCCGCTTGGTACATAGATATTTGTATCGTCTATACTGCTTTAAAAATTTAGTATATTTAGTAGCTATGGCCAAAATACACATATGGCACACCCTACACAATCAGTAATACTGCCAATCGTGTAATCAATACTGACAGTAACATTGACCGTGTAGGGTGTGTAACAAAATAAATAAACATTATTTAATTTATATGAAAAATAATATACTGTGAAGTTAATAAATGCTAGTCTGCATAGCCGAGCGGATTATTGCGTGTATCTGAAGACCGTTCGTACCTGTGCCCTGAGCCCGGGTTCAAATCCCGCTTGGTGCATGGATTACGATGTTTTTGTATCGTCTACAAACACTTTAAAATTAATAATAAACTTTGTGTCTGATTAAAATTTTGAATACCTAATTGTACTGAATCTTGTTGTGGTTAATGTATGAAGTGTGAGGTTACGTTATTAATAAATGCTCAACGATGTTTCTTCTAGTGGACTGTATTTTATTTTATGTTCAATAGTTACACAAAGATACACTAATAATAGTTTAATATACTTAGCTAACATAAAACTAACTTTATTGTAATTAAAGAAAAGAAATTTTCCCGAGTATGCATGTATGCAACGTTGCGTCTCTTCTCTGGTCGTTCAACAACATGGCTACTTTCCTAGCTCGCCCGGAGGCGCATTTTCATACAAACTCGTACATGCCGCCGCCCTTGAAGCGTCGTCTTCAACAATTGGTAGAGGGCAGATCTTGGTGATAGGACGTACAAGTTCTGTGTGATCTGCTGTCAGGATAGATATGACTCTAACCTTGCCATCTTTGCCAGGATGAATTTGTGTTACACGTGCCAATACCCATTTTAAAGGTGGTAGATTGTCTTCTTTTAGTAGTACTAAAGTGCCTTCTTTTACGTTTTCTGCAATGTCGCGCCATTTTGATCGTTGTTGTAAGGTGGTTAAATATTGATTATGCCAAATTTTCCAAAAGGTTTGTTGCAGTTTAGTAACATACTGCCATCTTGTGAGGCGATTCGTCTGAGTTTCGATAAGATTTGGTTCAGGGTAATTTGTCAGAACATCTCCAGTAAGGAAGTGAGAAGGAGTTAAAATTTCATAGTCAAAAGGATCGTTACTTAGCGGAAATAAAGGACGCGAATTTAAACATGATTCTATTTCGATGAGAAGAGTTGTGATTTCTTCGAATGTTAAATTTGAATTTCCCATAATCCGTTTGAGATGATATTTTGTTGATTTTATACCTGACTCCCAAATTCCCCCGTGGTGTGGTGCGTGGGAGGGGATAAATTTCCACGTTATTCCCTCGTTTGCAAAATGTTTGAGAATATAACCTCTGGTTTCTTCATTATGTAGTTGTTTATATAGTGCGTGAAGTTCATTGTGAGCCCCTTTGAAGTTTGTTCCGTTATCGCTCATTATTATTGATGGTTTACCACGTCTTCCTATAAATCGTTTGAAGGCGTTTAAGAAAGCTTCTGTAGATAAACTAGTAACGGCTTCTAAGTGTACCGCTCTTGTACCCAAACAAACAAAAAGAACGATATATCCCTTTTGTAGGGGTGCATTTTTCCGAGTTCCCGATTTGATCATTATTGGGCCACCATAGTCTACTCCAGTGTTGGTAAACGCTTTATGTAACCGGACTCGTTCTTTGAGTAATACTGCCATTTGTTGTTGTTGTCCTTGTGCTCTAAATCTAAAGCATTTTACACATCTGTGTACGACTTGTTTAATGCATATTTTGGCGTTGATGATCCAATAATTCCGACGAAGACTGTTCATGATACATTGCGTTTCTGCATGTAGTAGTCGTAAGTGTTCTCGTTCAATTAATAATTTCGTAAACTGATGTTTTCCAAACAAGATGATTGGGTGAATTTGCTCAAATGGTAGCAACGAATTGTCAAGTCTTCCTCCTACTCGTAGAATTCCATCATTATCCAAAAATGGAGCTAATGCGATAAGTTTACTACCCTTTGACAGTGGTTGTGCTGCTTGAAGCTGACGTAAATCGTCTGGAAATTGTTGAACTTGTGCCAAATGTATCAGTCTAGTAAGTGTAAGTTGAAGTTCTGTGGTGGATAATTGATTTCTCCATGGCACATTACATTTAATTGCATTGTTTCTGAATCTCAATAAATATGCTACTATTCGCATCAATTTGTCAAACGATGAAAATCGAACAAAAAATTCACTAGTTCTTGTGACAGTTAGGACCGATTTTGACTGCTTTCTGTCTGGCAAGTCATCTTCAGCTAGTTGATTAAATGTGACCGACCATTCCTCGTTTGAATCCAGAATCCAAGTTGGTCCATTCCACCATAAATTAGAGTTTTGTAATTCGTTTACCGTTAATCCTCTGGTTAACAAATCAGCAGGATTTTGATCTGTAGCTACATGTTTCCATTCATAATCAGCTGTTATCTCTTGGATTTCCGCAATCCTATTTCCCACAAATACATTCCATCGAGATGGTTCAGATTGTAACCTAGACAAGACTATTGTGGAGTCTGACCACAAGGTAATCTTGTTGAAATTTATTTCTAGACTCTCAACCACCTTTTTTGTGAGATTTGCCAATAATTGTGCAGCACACAGTTCCAGTCTCGGTACCGATATTACCTTTAACGGAGCAACTCTGGATTTTGAGCATATTAAATTGACGGATTCACTTCCAACATTGTTCCTTGCATATAGGTACAATGCTGCCCCATAAGCTTGTTGCGAAGCATCTGCAAAGCCATGTAGTTCAAATCTAATCGCGTTGGAGATTGATATCAAATTTCGTGGTACCTTGAATATCTTGATTTCTGGCAATTCCCTTTGCCATGTGTTCCATTTTCTCGCAATGGAATCATCAACCTTTGTATCCCAGTCTATTTTTTCTTTCCAAAGTGCTTGCATAATTAATTTGGCCTTTAATGTAAACGGTGTTATTAGTCCTAATGGATCAAAGATGCTTGCAATTATTGATAGCATTTCTCTTTTAGTCATTTCAGTAATTTCTTCTTTGTTCGCATTAAACTGAATAACATCTTCATCAGGTACCCAAATAATGCCTAATGTTTTTGTGTCTCGTTGTCCCAGTGAAATTGCTGCTTGTTTCGTTTCTATATTTTTGTCTACTAGCAATTCCTTTCTATTTGAACACCACTTATGTAATTCCATACCTGCTGTAGCGAGTATTGCAATTAAATCTTGTTGTAATCTAATTGCTTCTTCAAGAGTGTCTGCTCCACTAAGAATATCGTCAACATAAGTATCATTTCTTAACCTCTTTGCTGCTGTGGGATATTCCGTGCATGTGGTAGCCAATTCACAAAGACATTTCGTAGCTAGATATGGCGCTGCTGCTGTACCATATGTCACCGTTTTGAGTTCATATTGTTCTATAGGGTCTGAGATATTGTCTCTCCATAAGATGGTTTGCAACTTTCTATCTGCTTCACGTACTAGGATCTGTCGATACATTTTCTTTATATCTGCACAAAAGGCAATTTGGTGTTTTCGAAAACGTAACGAGATTGTAAATAGATCTTGTTGCACCACTGGTCCCACCATTAATATATCATTTAAAGACATTCCGTTTGAATCCTTCATACTTGCATCAAAAACAACTCGTAATTTTGACAACTGATCTTTGTACACTGGATGATGTGGGATAAAATATTTGTTAATGTCAGTTGCTAGGTTTGATGATCTTTCCATATGACCCAGTTCTAAATATTCTTTCATGAATAGGTCATACTGCTTCTTTAAGTCTGGATGTCTTCCGAACCTTCCTTCTAACTGATAGAATCTGGACAATGTGTTGTCGTATGAATTTCCCAAGACAGTTGCTGATTCTTTTGTTGGTAATGCCACTACAAATCTTCCATTTGCATTTCTTGTCACGGTTTTTTCAAAAATTTCTTCGCATTTTCTTTCTTCAATAGATAACATATTACCCTTTTTGTAAAGATTTTCCAATTCCCAAAATCTTCTTAACGATTGATTTAACTCACTGTCTGTGATTAAATGACAAGTGGGTGTGTTCGTGTGTGATTTCGTTATGGTTTGTCCCGCCACTAGCCATCCAAAAACAGAAGAATGTAAGAATGGATTATTTCGTCCTAAAGCTTGCTTTTGACTTCCAATGATTTCCGAGTAAAACTCTCCTCCTATTAACATATCAATAGGACCGGGTTGTCCAAAATCTGGGTCTGCCAATTGAATTCCAGATGGCAAATTCCAAGATTCCGTGTTTATCGGTTGTACTGGTAGGTCGTTTGTAATTGCGTGGAGTATCGAAAATTCTGTTCTGCGAGTATATTTATTGGTTTGGGATGAGAATGTTAACATAATGGCACAATTTGACTGAACTCCTGCTTGGTTTACTCCAAAGAAAGGAATTTGTTTGTTGTACATGCGAAATCCAATTCTCTGTGCAAAGTCTTCAGTCACTAAATTTATTTGCGATGCATTATCCAACAACACTCTGGCATTTACCCAACTGTTATCAACGGTTAACACCTTTATCTTTGCAGTCATGAGCAGAACTTCTTTATTTGTGACTGTAGTCATCATTGCGTTCAGCGTTGGAGTCACGTTGGTTTTCTGTTCATTTTGTAATTCTGTGTTAGAACCACTGTCCTGTTGTTTTTTGGCAAAATACTGGTCTTGATGGATCAACGTATTATGTCGTCTGTGGCATTTTTGACAACCACCTGCTTTGCATTGTTTGTTTGAGTGTCCTCCTCTTAAACAATTGAAGCAAGTGAATGCTTCCTTGATTGCGTTGATTTTCTCTTCGTGATTTAATCCCAGAAATTTTTGGCATTGGTACAAATTATGTTTTTGGCTACATAATTTGCATTCTCGTTTTTCGTTGCTAACTGTAGTTGCTGCCGCTAACTTTGGTTTATTTTTCTGAGACCTGTCTTGTCCAGGTGCCACCGCTTCCAACGATACACATCGACCCTCCAAGAATGTGTATAAGTCCTTCAGCTTAGGTAAATCCTCATTTTTGTTTGCCCTGTGCAATTCCCATGATGTTCGCGTAGTTATATCTAATTTTCGTGTCAGCATGTACACTATTAAGTAATCCCATTGTTTTACAGGAAGACTTAAATTTTCTAGCGACGTCAAGTGTTGTTTGGTACTATTAATTAAACTTCGCAACGATTCAGCCGACCCTGCTGTAACATCTGAGATTTCAAACAGTGCTTTCAAGTGTGCATTTATTATAACTTGTGAGTTGTCGTATCTGTCTGTCAAAATCTTTAATGATGTTTCATAGTTCGTATCTGATATTTGTATGGCTTCTATTAAATTTAAAGCTTCTCCTTTGACATAAGACCGTAGATAGAATAATTTTTCTATATTAGTAATTGTCTTGTTGCTGTGTATTAATGCGATAAATACATCATAAAACGCTTTCCAATTTTCATATTTTCCGTCAAAAACAGGAACTTGTATAGTTGGTAGTTGCAATTTACTTCCCATATGATCACTGACTAATTCTTGACCTTTTAACACCGGAAGTTGCCTCGTATTTAATATTTGTTTTATTTTGCATTTTGTCGCACGATACAGTTTTTCAGTATCTATTCTTGTTTCGTCGTGAGCTTCTGATAATTCTTCTAATTGCGTTTGATTGTGATCAAAGTCTAGCCACACCTTTTCTAACTCTTCCAGATATATTTCCAGTTCTTCTTTTAATACATCATCTGTTACTTGTACTATGTATTCATGTATTCGCGATATGTTTTTTTGTAAGGAAATAATTCTGTTTTTTAATTGCTTGGACATTTTGGTTTAGGTAAAACACTGGATTTTAGGAATAAATTGAGATGTCTGACTTACCGTTTCTCAGTAGTGTTTCTGCCCGTACCTGATTTGGAAACACGCGTCCTGGTTCTGTTACGTGCAAAGTCTGTAGACCGTTGCTTGTTGTGTTCTGTGTTCCCGCGCGCACCGTTGCTTTTCTGTCCTTGTTTCACTTATTGCTGAGTTGTAACTCTGTCACTCTGTCTTTGTCTCACTTATTGCTGAGTTGTAACTCTGTCACTCTGTCTTTGTCTCACTTATTGCTTTAGTGCAATTGTTGCATCACTTTTTGTTTTACTGGTATAATTGTTTATACACAGTAATTGCACTTATTGTCACTTTGTTTATGTTTTTCACACTTCACAGTTCACGTATTTCACCAATCCGGCTCGTATCGACCAAATAATGTACTGAATCTTGTTGTGGTGAATGTATGAAGTGTGAGGTTACGTTATTAATAAATGCTCAACGATGTTTCTTCTAGTGGACTGTATTTTATTTTATGTTCAATAGTTACACAAAGATACACTAATAATAGTTTAATATACTTAGCTAACATAAAACTAACTTTATTGTAATTAAAGATAAGAAATTTTCCCGAGTATGCATGTATGCAACGTTGCGTCTCTTCTCTGGTCGTTCAACAACATGGTTACTTTCCTAGCTCGCCCGGAGGCGCATTTTCATACAAACTCGTACACTAATATATGTGTGAAAGAAAGTTAATGGAAATTACATAACCAGTTATTGAATTACTCATGCAAATAAATAATTAGCAATATTTGAACGTTATATGCTTTCTATTAATTTATATATTTGATGAATAAATTTCAATATTATATGTACCTATACGACAAATATGAAAACAAAACGAGTGTCCTTGAAGCAACTTGTTTCATAAACGTAACAGTATGTACATACATAGATCTGTTAGGCTCGTGATTTGAATGAATTTTTCATTTCAAATCGAAATCTAAATAAGTAATAGAGAAATTGTATAAAATAGTGAAGAGAGTGGAAGCAAAGTAAAGTGGTAAAGTGAAAAGAAGAGACGCAAGACATATGATCCACATCCATATGATCCACACACGTGCACTTTAAAGCGGTGTCGGTCGCGTCGACTCAATAGAATACCCAGGGCAGGAAGTGGCAGAGGATCCTGCTATATCCGATATATTATGCAATAACAATCTTTTCACCGAACCGAGTGCGAGTGCTTATATAGAGCATGTGCGAACCATTCACCGCGCGCACTCCACGCACCCCTCCCACAAAAGGGTGGCCGAGCCGAGCCGAGCCGAGCCGAGCCGAGCCGAGCCGAGCCGGCGAACTGGGCCACAACTCAATACCACTTTCATAAACTGGACTATCGGATTTTTTAAATATCAAAAATAAAATGAACGCTTTTGTCAACATAATATACCCTATATTTAGAAGATTTACAGAACGATGATACACGAGATACATTGCGCACCAAATTTCAAAAGATAGCAGAGCATAATATACAAAGACCAAAAATACCTACATAAAGCAATTATTTTAAATTTAATTCGTTCCAACATGAAAACTAAATTTTTGGCTGTCTGTGTATCATAGAAACCGATAATAATAAAAAGTTGGAAACAAAATATAACAAAAAAATTCATTATTAATTCATTAACTTTTTGATTTTCTTTTACATTATGTAATAAAATTATAGGCCCGTATTCTCACCTCACTTTTTCGTGAAAAAGTGCTTTTATCATTAATTTCAAAATAATTTTTTGCTTCTGTTTTTGATCAAATATAAATAGTTTTTCTATTTTTGATCATTTTTTTATTATATTTGATACTATAAAATTTGAATAAACTATTATAAAGTGCTTAATAAATAATTTTAAGTAAAAGTCAAAAGCACTTTGGTCAAAAATCACTTTTATAAATGAGGTGAGAATACGAGCCTTAGTTTTTATTAAGTTTAAGTACTGGTGTGTTACGGTACTGGTGAAGTGATGAAGAGCGCAGTAAAGCGCAGCGCGGTATGCCAATCAGACGTTTAGAAAACAATAAATAATTTAGCCGCATCTCGCGTCGCGTCTACATATAGGAGTGTATGTATATATGTGACAATAATAATGCAACAAACACGGATGGCAACGGACAGGAGCGGACAACCGATGACGTCGGCAAAGGCAGGCGTGTGTGTGTGTGTGTGTGTGTGTGTGTGTGTGAACGGACGCGTTCCCGTGTTCACAGTGTGTGGCTGTGCGGCACTGACCACGAACAGGCCCCAGCCAGCCACCGCTACCGTCTTCACCTCCGCACATGACGCGA
This sequence comes from Clivina fossor, assembly GCA_963966155.1. Classification (NCBI taxonomy): domain Eukaryota; kingdom Metazoa; phylum Arthropoda; class Insecta; order Coleoptera; family Carabidae; genus Clivina; species Clivina fossor. Next base: position 2,262,171 of record OZ014567.1, read on the forward strand.
ATCGCCAAACATCCAACATTGACGACATCACATCCATCACCTAGTCACACAAACGTATCGCAACAATCAATTTTTTCCCGTTGGCATACTACTAGTGTCATTTAGGGTGTTTAGCCGAACTACGAATTTCCCAATTCTATAAACTATGGTATAATTTTTTTTTTAAAAAAAAAAAAACAGGCATCAGAAACGAAACATATTCATAAATTGACATATTAAATTATCCTTGAAATGTAACTCTAATCCCGTTTTTTTTGTTATATTAATAACTTTAAATTTTTATATTAGAATTGTAAATAAAATCTTTCTCGAAACAAGTAAAATTAAATCTATATGATGGTGAAAGATTGAAATATAAAAAAAACAACTTCAACATAATATACTTCATTAGCATATTTATAATTTAAGTACTTCCACAATACATGAAAAAACCGAAGTCATCTATTTTTTTTTTCATTTTTTGTAACCAAAGAAATTATCTTTATTGAAACTGTTAAATGTAAAATTACAAATAAATCTTAGTAGTCAATGATTCTGGATTATTTCGTTGTACATAACAAATAATCTATTTTATAACTAAATCGTTCGGAGTAACAATACCGTTGAGATAAAAATTGTAAGATGGTGGTCCTCCCTTATGTAAAAATACGGGGCAAAAAAATATATAAATGTTATTCTAGTCAATCAGTTTTATGTAATTATAAAAAAACAATTATATTTTTTTATTATTAATATCAAATTACTAATTACTCAACATACACACAAAACTAACAAATTTATAGAATTTGTGATTGAACGTGTCGTGTCATTCATTTGAAATAATTATAATACAAACTTAAAACACTTGTTCCACTAAACGATACAAATTTTATTTTGGTACGCTACGCTATTTTATAATTCATATTTCATAACTTCTTTTTAAACAACGACAACAAATCTTGCAGGAATCCATAAAATAAGAGCTATTTTACTTGTTTGTAGCTATAAAATTGTTACTAAACATACAACTACAAATTTTACGTTTACATATGAAGGCAAAATGCCAACTTAAACAAAATTTATTTTGTTTCTCTTTGAATTAAAAAAAAATATTTTGCATAAATTACACTCGAATTCAACTAACAAGAATTTACATATCGAAATTCGAAAATATTTATTTACTTAAAATCCTGTTACGCACAACATACTTTCAGTTACTTCATACCTAATTAAATTTCATTCGCAAATATACAACGAATTTATTTTCTTTCCAATTTCAAATCAATTTGAAAGACCTTATATTATTGGCTTCATACTAATTGCAATTATTCATTGATATATGTATAAAGAAGATAAAGTATAATAATATAACGAATGATATTTAAATGTACAACACAACCATCATATTAATTTTTACTAGAAAAACATGGTTCTCTTTTTTTTGACACAATGAAAACCAAAACTACACTCTTAGAAATTTGCGGATTGAAATGACGATTGTGTGAGTCGTTAAACAATTTGTGTTAAATTTTCAATCTTTTATTGTGTTATTTTGACACAAAGAGATTTGGTTAGTTCGAATGAGTTAAAATTTTGACGGTGTAAACTATATTTTTCGCCTTGTTGCCATGTCTTTGATTTACTTATGAATGTAATTTTTAAACTTTAATGAATTCTTAATTTTTTTCATATTGTTATTTTAAAAATGTATAAATATTTATTTTACTTATATAGAATAATTATTATGTATAAATTTGTAATTATTAAAAAATAAAAAGTTAAATTAAATAAAAATTATGCAACACTGCTAAATTAACACCACACACGGTGTTATATATCATTTAGACGCATGCGTCCACTGCTAAATTAACACCAAACACGGTGTTATATATCATTCAGACGCATGCGTCTGCAGTCAATCTTGAGCATCGTGAGTGAACAGTGAACCTGTTAGTTTATTGCACGTTTTATTCGCTATTGGACGCCATTGAATGTCATGTAGTAAGATACCAAAACAGCTTTGAAATGGAAGAAAATGTTTATTTCGTATGAAAAAAAGTGGTGCAAATTCACTGATTTAAGTTATTATAATATTATTTCTGCTGGTAAGTTTAGCATAAGTTATTTTCATATTATATTTTTATAAGCATGTTTGTTTTGTTATACTCAAAAAATTTCTTTTTATTATAGTGAAAGAAAAATTTACATCTATACAAGATAACCAACAATTAATAATAATGGATTAAAATGATGCAGTATTAAACGAAACTTTAAAGATTTTATTTTGTTTTCGGAACGTATTGGACGCCATTGAATATCATGTAGTAAGATACCAAAACAGCTTTGAAATGGAAGAAAATGGTTATTTTGTAACACTAGAATATTATAATGAAAAAAGTGGTGCAAATTCACTGATTTAAGTTATGATAATATTATTTCTGTTGGTAAGTTTAGCATAAGTTATTTTCATATTATAATTTTATAAGCATGTTTGTTTTGTTACAATTAAAAAATTTTTTTTTATTATAGTGAAAGAAAAATTTACATCTATACAAGATAACCAACAATTAATAATAATGGATTAAAATGATGCAGTATTAAACGAAACTTTAAAGATTTCATTTTGTTTTCGCAACGTAGAGTACTTCTAAAAATTAAAAACATACAGAAACAAAAAGAAATGGCCATATGAAATTCATTATGCCAATGATGATAATAATCAATGTTTGCAAGTGCCGAAACATAGCATAATTATTATGTAATTTATATGATACTCATTTATTTTTATATATTTTTTAATATAATAAACTTTTTTTTTATTTCTTATATTGTATTTCTGTACTACTAACAAAAACTCCTCTTAACACCAAATCCCGTGTTAAAATATAACACAAGATTTTCGTTAAATTTAACTCGAATTGCGTGTTAATTTCACTCCGCATTGTGTGTTAAGTGTTACACAATAAATGTGTTAAGTGTTTAACAAATTCAAAAGTGGTTAAATTAACACCAGAAAACGTGTGGACCTATATAGAATCCGCGTTGTGTTAAAATTTAACACCAAATTTCTAAGAGTGTAAACATAATATATAAAAGAAATAAAATATAAATGATCTAAGCTTTATGACGTCATCCGAATCAAATATTAGCAACTTTAGATTTGGAATGAAATTCAGGTAAATATATACACAATGAACGTGCACTCTAAGAAATTTGCGGATTGAAATGACGATTGTGTGATTCGTTAAACAATTTGTGTTAAATTTTCAATCTTTCATTGTGTTATTTTGACACAAAGAGATTTGGTTAGTTCGAATGAGTTAAAATTTTGACGTTGCAAACTATATTTTTCGCCTTGTTGCCATGTCTTTGATTTACTTATGAATGTAATTTTTAAACTTTAATGAATTCTTAATATTTTTCATATTGTTATTTTAAAAATGTATAAATATTTATTTTACTTATATAAAATAATTATTATGTATACATTTGTAATTATTAAAAAATAAAAAGTTAAATTAAATAAAAATTATGCAACACTGCTAAATTAACACCAAACACGGTGTTAAATATAATTTAGACGCATGCGCCCACTGCTAAATTAACACCAAACACGGTGTTACATATCATTTAGACGCATGCGTCTGCAGTCCACGAGTCCACGGACCACACACAAAGTCACTTATGAGTAATGAACCGTTGAACGCGAGGGAACAAGTGAAAAGTTTTATTTGGACGCCATTGAAAGTCCTGTGTTGTTGATATGGAAGTCAATGTTTATTACGTTACATTGCAATATTGTAATGAAAAAAAGTGGTGCAAGCTTACTGATCTTAGTTATCATAATATTATTTCTGCTGGTAAGTTTAGCATAAGTTATTTTCATATTATATTTTTATAAGCATGTTGGTTTGTTATTATCAAAAAATTTGTTTTTATTGTTGTTGAAGGATATTTATTAAATTTCTGTATAACATGCTGTCTTCAAATAAAACAAAACAATTTTAATATTTTAACGCATGTAATGTAAAAGTATACAGATATTGCGCAACATTTAAAATGATTCGAAATATAAGTATTCTAAATATAAATATTACAGTAGTTTTTGTTTTTCTTTTTAAATAAGCATAATAATAATAATAACAACAATAAAAAAACATTTTATACCTATAAATATAAAAATACATTTTGCAATAAAATATTTTTATTATTTTATGTATAATAGTGAAAGAAAAATTTACAACTATAAAAGATAATGAACCATTAATAATAATGGATAAAAATGATGCTATAATAGACGAGACAATGATTGAAGATTTCATTTTGTTTTCGGAACGTGGAGTTCTACTAAAAATTGAAAACGAACATCAAAGAGAAGAAGAATATATATGTTTTGGTAAATTATGTTTTATTTAAAATTTTGTTTAATATGTATACTATCAGGGCTGGACTTATGCATAAGCACACTATGCAAGTGGTTAGGGCCCCACTAAATAGTGCCCCCCGAAAATTTCCATCAAATATATTTTTTCCGTAAATGTATAAAAAATTACCTGTTACAAAACATTAAAAAATATATAATACGCTTCTGAATAGATTTTAAAAAATTTATTTATGTCATATTTTGTACAAATTAACACATACACACACACACTCTCTCTCTCTCACACACACACACACACGCACACACAGTATTTAGAATGTAGAACAATTTATTTGACGAAGGGGCCCCCTAATAAGTAGTGCTTAGAGCTCCCCATGGTATTAGTCCGGTCTTGCATATTATACAAATAATTTTCTATAATTAATTATAATTTTAATACATTTGTCTCATACAGATTGTGATTTTGGAACACCGTCTCATACAAATACAAGAGATACAATATCTTTAAATTCGGAGATTTTATCACAATCATTTGACACAGTAAAATCAGTTGAAATAAATAGTGATTTGGAAACAGCTAATAAGTTACAATCACCGTCATCACAATCACTTGACACAGTAAAAGCAGTTGAAATAAATAGTGATTTGGAAACAGCTAATAAGTTACAATCACCGTCGTCACAATCACTTGATACAGTAAAATCAGTTGAAATAAATAGTGATTTGGAAACAGCCAAAAAGTTACAATCATTACAATCGTTTCAACATCTAGGAATACTTAATCACAAGGTATAACATTTTATAATTCAAAAAAATATATTTTATTTTATTTTTAATCTTTAACTAGCAACTTCACAATAAAATTAAAAATTCAAATTATGGTTCTGAAATAGAAAGAGAATATAAAGAAAAACAAGCATTAAGTTTAAAATTAAGAAGAAAACTAGTGAATATTGTCATTAATGAAATAATTAATATGTACGGACAATATCCACCTACTGATATTAAAATAATGTATGCTAAAGCTATTGTACAAATTTATCCCGGACTAAAAGATTCTGGAACGTTGGAAGGATATGTACGTATATATTATTTAAATTTTATTAAATTATATTAGTATAATGTTTAATTGTCATTAAAGGAAGCATTTTATGACCCAAATAGTCGGTCTGGTTATTTTTCTTGGCGTTTGCGTACTATTCGACGTTCAGAACATCCAAAATCTATTATTAAAGCAGCAGAACAAAATAAAGAAAATGAAGCTGACAATACAATTAATTACGAAGGATTAGAAGAACAGAAACAATTTTTAAAAAATGCATGTGTCAAATTTCAAAAACAGGAAATTTTATCTAAAATGTTATTGACATTTCCTCTTCGGAAAGAAAAAGTATTTGATATTAAAATTGATTTTCCACGATTTTTGGACACGCCAGGCTTAGTAAGTAATTTTATTGCAAAATGTTTATTTTTATAGAAATAGTAGGCAATATAAAAATTATATTTATTTTATATTTAGCAAATTTTAGTATAGGATATTTTTAAGTTAATAAAATATTCCATTTTATAAAAACTTATTTAATTTTCTATAACATAATATTTATTGTATTTTTAAAATATGTGATATTTCACCAATTCAGACAATAAATACGTTATCGGAAATAAAATAAGTAGATGTTTACGTATTAAATGGTTTTTTTTTTTGTAATTTGAAGGAAAATAATTAGTTTTATACTAATAATTTTTATTGATTCGTCTCTTATATTCCAGATTACACAAGATTTTAAATTATTATTTAATGACAAAATATTTAATTTTTCTCAAAAATTCCAAGTTACTATACCACATATTTTTAATGCGTATAAAACGTTACTTGACGATACAAATAAGATTATTTTTCCAGAAGAAGGGAATATTAGTAAGTATCATATATTTTAAAACGTTTAACCACTACAAAATTAAACTTAATTAGTTTGTAGTATTTGATATTTTATATTGTTTAAAATTTGGAAAAGAAATAATGATATTTTTCTGTAGTTTATTTCGAATACTGTTTATAATAAATTAAAATAATGTAATTTTAATCGTTGATTTTTTTTAAAAAACATTTATATATAGAAACTAATTTTATAAATATTAAATTAAAAACCAGAATAAAATAGGTTTTGTATCGGTTCACATATTTTAAAGTTGATTGGTTTTTTAGTTTGGAATGGAGCTACGCGTGCCTTAATTGCACTGTTATATTTATTACCGCCGACTGCCAAAGGACGGAAGAGTGCTTCGTACAAGTGCAAAATTACGGATTGCATCAAAAAACTTATTACATTTAGTAAGGTGCGTACGATATAAGATATATTGTTTTGATAAAGTAATAAATCAATTTTTCACTTTTGTAGATAAATATCCCCTATGAAGAAATTGTTAAAAATAATAAAACGTTTCAACTGTAACAGTCATGGATATTTGATATTTAAGAATTTAGGAAGTTAGTACGTTGACATATCCATGACTGTCGAGTGCATCGAACTTTGCATTTTGTCAGCATTTTTAGTCGTCGTTCAAAGTTCGATTGCATTCGATTTTTGTTTAAGCTGCATTTTTATGAATCTACTTTAGTCGAAAATTAAATGAGTTTAATTCAGTTACGGATAGATAGCAAAGAGAAGAACATCAAATTATTTTAGTTACGAATATTGTCCATATATTGTCATAATTTTTAGTTATTTCGTAAATTCAGTTGTTAATTAATTTTATTTATTATTTAATAAAATTACATTTTTAAATTGTTCTCGTTAATTTTTATTAAAAACTTCAAGAAATCAACGACGTATGTGCGATAGATATTTCCGTTCGGCTGGCCGATATCGTTTTTTTAGTAAAAACTTAGAGTTTGTTACATTGGCGCAGCCGAAGGATCGTGACATGGGGATAGTTGTACTATCAGTCACAACGAACCACAATTTGGTTGTTTTTTTGAAGTTTAGTTAAAATCGCGCTAGTGTGTAAAAATGTTGAATGCAGATTATATGACAATATATGGACCGGTATCGCTATCCGTAATTCCGTGGCTGAAGAACACAACGTACCACGTAAAACCAATCGTTAATGACAAACATCATCTGATTCCGTCAGCGCTGTACGAAGAGGAAGCCCAGCACGTGCAATCATCAACATGGCTATCTAAATATGGTGGTCGTAGTATACCGAATCTAGCCGCAGTTTACTTAGAGTAATCAGCACGATGGCGACGATAAAGCAAAAAGTTGCACGTAGGATATCGTCGGCCAGGCTGGATATCAGGTAGCTGTTGCTGAAGAAGATCGTATTCTTGCTTTAGCTCGGCATGAGAACGACAGTAGCGAGATTAGCCACGCAGATGATGACGTCTGTGTTACGATTTGTCCTAGCGCCGAGGTTGAAGATGAAAATATCCGTCACAGAATTGCGATTTTTAAGAATCCTGATACTAAAAACACGCGGATTCAGAAAGTAGAGAAAAGAGAAGACGTCCTGAAGAACAAATACCGATATTTGCGTACAAAGTGGGTACGCCGTCCTCATGTCCGTCGGTGAAAGAATTTTAGAAGATCGTCCAAATTAACGCTGACAAACTCCAAGGCAACATTAGTGTTGTATTTTAAGTGCGTTTTGTTTGTGCCGTAGTGACAGTGAAAATTTGTGTTAGGCTAGTTATTTTTTTGTCAGAAACCTTGTTAAAAATTAGAATTTTGTTTTATTTTTATTTCTATATTAGTTATAAATTTCACAAACGTAAAATGTTTAGTTACTGTAATATTAATTTTAATAATTTTGAGCATCACTCTCCAGAACATTTTGTATTCGTAAATAATTAATGAGATTTAGAATTTTAGTAAGTTTCGCTTTTGTTACAATTTGTAAAAATATTATTGAATTAAGACAGTTTATTTTTGACCTACTTTTTATGTAATATAAACCGTGTAACATATTCATGTTACGATAATAAGTTATATATACAGAATGTTCTGCTGAGTTTGCAAAGATAGGACATTGGCATAGTTCAAATTATTATTCAAATCTACTTAAATAATTTATTATACAAAGTGAATATATATTTAAGTAGATTTGAATAATAATTTGAACTAAGTTAATTTAATACAAATATTTTTACAACTAATTTAAAGTATTTAATTATTCCTAAAAGTCGACCGAACTCAAGAACTTCAGAAAACAGACTGACTTTTTCTTGGATATCTATCCGTAACTGAATTAAACTCATTTAATTTTCGACTAAAGTAGATTCATAAAAATGCAGCTTAAACAAAAATCGAATGCAATCGAACTTTGAACGACGACTAAAAATGCTGACAAAATGCAAAGTTCGATGCACTCGACAGTCATGGATATGTCAACGTACTAACTTCCTAAATTCTTAAATATCAAATATCCATGACTGTTACACAACCATATCTACTGGGATTAGGAGCTAATATCGGTGCCATTAATAAATATTGTATTGTTGTTGATGGTAATATAATAGAGACCAAGGAAAATATTCTCGAAGCATTTGACGAACTTTTCCAATCATTTTGGGTATTCAATACCCATTATGATGATTATTTATCAACATTTTTTCAATTTATACAATTAACATACTACAATATTTCTAAACAAGTTAATATTACTCCACGAATGAGGGAAGTTAGATCTCTTATTTTTAAATAAGTTTTTAATATTCAAATATGTATACTTGTTTTATTTGTAATCATACGTCACACAATGTTAATTTTATAATTAGACATTTAAAAATTATACACCTTCTCTTTGAAGGTCCTTCAAAATTAAAATGTTTAGCTTTAAATTGTAATCGCATCTTTTCCACATATAGTGGACTAAGAAAACATATGACTAAATGCAAAATTGAAACAAAATCAGAAAGTGAAATTGTTACAGAAACAAAACCAAAAATAACAATATCAAATGATGTTGATTCAAACACAAATTTTGAATTAGAAGAAACAAATACGTTATTTGTAAATACTGATAATTTTTTGGAAAAAAATATTTTATCTTTCTGTTCAAATATATCTTTGCTATGTCTTCCTCAGTCAGATATTCAAAAAATTATTGAATATTCTAAAGATTTTATAGAATTTGTTTTAGATATAGTAGATAGCAAAATATTAAATTCATGTGATACCACTATTGCAAATGTTCTTATACAAGAAAGTCAGCATATTAGAAATAGTTTTGACAAAATTTCAACAAGTTATAAAAGAAAAAAAATAATAGAAAATAATATTACTCCTAGAGAAATAGTTCTTGGTGTTCGATATGATAATATGTGGGATAAAACATTAAAATTATATAAACAAGTACCAGTACAAAATACATTTTGCTATATTCCAATATTAGATAATTTAAAATATCTTTTACAAAATAAATCTATTTCTTTAATAGTAAATAAGGGTTTCACTCAACAATATCCATTTATTCAAAATTTTTGTGACGGAACAATATTTAAAGAGTGTTTATTATTTCAAGAAAATGCAAATTCATTGCAAATTCAAATGTTTTTTGATGAATTTGAAACAGTAAATCCATTAGGTTCGAAAACTGGTATTCACAAACTTGGTGCGATTTATTTTATTCTACGAAATTTACCTTCATATATAAATACTAAATTATCAAATATTCATTTAGTTGCATTATTTCATTCTGCGGATTTAAAAACGTATAATTTTAATGATATTTTATCCCATATAGTAAATGATATTAAAATTTTAGAAGAAACTGGAATAATAATTGATAATATCAAATTTCGAGGAACGTTAATAGGTTTAAGTCATGATAACTTAGGAGCAAATTCAATTTTAGGATTAATGGAGTCTTTTTCTGCAAAATATTATTGTCGTTTTTGTTTACTTACTAAAGATGAAATTCAAAATATTTTTAGTGAAGACCAACCCAATGTTATTCTAAGAAATAATGTTACCTACAAACAACACTGTCAAGATTTACAGCATGGTATTACTAGTTTTGGAATTAAACGAGAATGTATATTAAATGAATTAAAATATTTTAACATTTTTGAAAATGTAAGTGTAGATATTATGCACGATTTACTGGAAGGCATAGTCCAATATGAGATAAAATTATTTTTATTATTTTTAATAAAAAATTGTAATATTACTTTGGATGAGGTAAATAAAAGAATTACTACTTTTAATTATGGTAGAATAGATATTTCGGATAAACCAAGCGCAATAAATTTAGATAAACCTGGTACCTACATCACTTGGTCTACGTGCTGCGCAAGCATGGTGTTTGGTCAGATATCTTCCTCTTATACTTGGTAATTTAATTCAAAGTGACATTCAGATGAATAAATTCAATGTTGTTTTACGCTTGCTAGATTGCATGGATATAATATTTTCAGATATTTTAACAATAGGAATGACTTTCCAGTTAAGAGATTTAATTATGGAACATCATACTTTATATAAATCTGAATTTAATATGCCATTATTACCAAAACATCATATGCTAATTCACTATCCTCGAATAATTAGAACTATGGGTCCATTAGTTCATTTATGGTCGATGAGATTTGAAGCTAAACATTTTTATTTCGTTAATATAGCTAGGAAAAATTGTAATTTTAAAAATATATGCAAAAGTTTATCTTTGAGGCATCAAGAATATATGTTCCAATTTTGGACTGAGAATGATGTAAATTTAAAAATAGTTACTGGACCAAGCAGTATTTTTAATATTAATAATTTGCCTTATTCTGATACTATTTTATCATCTATTAATATTCAGATACGTGATAATGTAATTTCATATAAATGGATAGAATATGGTTACAAATATTATTGTGATTTTTATTATATGTTCGGATATTGATAATGTTACTGATTTTCCCATTTTCAAAAGAATATTATTTATTTTTTCATATGATAAGAATTATTTTTTTGTTTGTTCAACTTATATAACATTAAAATTTCATGAAAATTATCATTCTTATATTGTTAAAAACTTAAACAAATTATCAATTGTAGACATAAAAAAACTTAAACATAAAATGCCATATGAAATTCATCATGCTAATGATGATAATAATCATTGTTTGATAGTGCCAAAGCATACCATAATTATTATGTAATTTATATATATGATACTTATTTATTTTTATATATATATATATATATATATATATATATATATATTTCTTTTATATAATAAACTTTTTTTAATTTCTTACATTGTATTTCTGTACTAATATCAAAAACTCCACTTAACACCAAATCCCGTGTTAAAATATAACACACGAACTGTGTTAAGTTAACGAAATAAATGTGTTAAAATATAACACAAGATTTTCGTTAATTTCACTCCGCATTGTGTGTTATTTTTACTCCGCGATATTCGGTATTTTAACACAATAAATGTGTTGAGTGTTTAACACATTCAAAAGTGGTTAAATTAACACCAGAAAACGTGTGGACCTATATAGAATCCGCGTTGTGTTAAAATTTAACACCGAATTTCTTAGAGTGCACATTCCACAAATCCTTCTCTCATAGCATGCTCTTTTATTCCTACTACTTGGAAATTTTTGCTCACGCAAGCCACTCTCTCAATTATACCACTCCAACTACTCATCGAACGTCTACTAGGTAAAACGTATACCATCAAAATAATTACTTAAATAAAAACAAATTCCTTATATACACTATAAAAATATTTAATTTTAATTTATGTAAATAAATGTAAAATAGTAATATTTTCTCATTTTTACTGTGATTATTTACGTAATATTACATATTTAATGTTAAAATCACATTAATATGATATGTAAATTTACATTAATTTTTTTAAATATACCACGATTTTAAAATGTTGACTAAAAAATATATAAAACAAGATTAGAAATATATGGGTAAACCCATATATAGACCACTTTCACATTTCTCGGAAAGTTGACAACACCCTGTATTTTAATAATATTATAATTTATGTGCGGGCACTACGAGAAACTTTTCGGAAAATTTGATCAAATCGAATAAATAAAGTGGTCACAATAAATTTTTGAAAAAAAATTTGTAATTTTTTTTGTCTCGATAAGTTGGCAGCACTGTATTTTGTTAAAATTACATAAATTATTTAGGCACTAGAAAAATCTTTTATGAAAATTTGATTAAAATCGGTTAAATAAAATGTTCATAATAAATTTTTAAAAATTTTAGTAAATTTTGTCTCGGAAAGTCGGCAACAATGTATTTTATTAAAATTACATAAATTATATGAATATACTAGGAGAATCTTTTGTGAAAATTTGAGTAAAATCGGTTAAATAACATGGCCATAAATTTTTTCTCGGAAAGATGGCAACACTGGATATTAATAAAACTATATAATTAATGGGAGCATTAGGGATTTTTTTTAAAAAAATACAATAATACAATAATAATACAAATAAAATAATACAATATTTTTATTAAAATTATAATTTATGTGGGCACTAAAGAAAATTTTCTGAAAATTTGATCAAAATCGGATAAACAATGTAGTAGCCACAATGAATTTTTAGAAATTTTAGTAATTTTTATCTCGGAAGTTGTCATCAGTGGAGAAAAATAAAACCACATGACCCTATCTTGGGTAATAGACAAATTTATCCTGAAAATTTTATTCTAATCGGTTAAACCCCGTCTAGGAGGAGTTGCGATCACAAAATTTCGACTGACTCCGCACATCCATACACCCACTTATAAACTTAATTCGCTTGATTCGTCTGATCTAGAAAAGCTATAAAAGAAGGATTTCTATACAGATTTTTTGTTTTTTTGCTAATATTACAGACACCACACCAAACGCTATACCACTTTTCCTTGTAATCAAACTGGTAAAAAACAAATAAATAATTAATTGGGAATAATAATAATAATAATTGCTTGGAATGTAAATGTTTCCAAAGCAGCCCGTTTGAGTATATACAATGCTGTTTTGGTGCCTACGTTGATGTATGGTAGTGAATGTTGTTGAGTTTGGTTGTAAAAGCATAAACGGAAAATGACTGCTGTGCGAAATGAGATATTTACGTATGGGGTATATGTGGTGTAAATAGGAGAGATCGGGTACGAAATACGATTAGTGGTATGATGAGTGTGAAATTGAAAAAAATGTTGTAGCAAAAGTCGGTGTTAGTCAGTTAATATGGTTCGGAGACATGTTGAGCGAATGCGTCTAATGAACGGTTGCTGTTGAAAAGATTTATTTGAATGATTTTGATGGTATACGTTTGCTAGTGGACGTCCGATTAGTAGTTGGAGTGGTATGATTGAGAGAATGGCTTGCGGGAGCAAAAGTTTCCAAGTAGTAGGAATAAAAGAGAGCATGTATGAGAGGAATTATAAATGTGGATGAAGCAAAAGTTGCTTGTGCTGGATAGGAATGTTTGGAGGCGATTGATTTCGGGATAATGAAAAGAGTTTGTGCCACACCCTGATTTGGGTACATGGCGTGATTGTGTATGTATGTATTCCAATACATATCGATTTGTTTGTAATAATCTGTTCTTAAATTTTTGTAAAACTCAGAAATTAGTTTTAATTTTTTGACAATTTTCGGTTACGGCTCTTATAATTATGACGGTTCACCAGGAAAAGCCCGGTGGGCAAGTAGGCCAGTCCAACCCTGAAGGATAGTGGAATTAGAGTTTGTGCCACACTGTTTTTGGTACAAATGGCGTGATTGTGTTTGTATGAATGTATATATATTTAATGCTCTTCAAAAAGTGATTAATTGAAATTTTTATTATTACCACTTTGGCTGCAAGGAAAAGTGGTATAACGTTTGGTACGGTGTCTGTAACATTAAAAAAAATAATTGTATAGAAATCCTTCATATAGCCTCTAGATGACGAATCTCAACTTAGTTTATGTGGGTGTACGGATGTGCGTCGTCAGCTCGCTCGCTCGTCATACAAAATTTTGTGATTGCAACTCCTAGTAGTCGGTTTAACCGATTTTAATGAAATTTTTAGGATAAATTTGCCTAGTGCCTAAAATGGTCATGTGGTTTTGGTTTTTTCCAGTAATGCTAACTTTCCGAGAAAAAAATTACTAAAATTTTTAAAAATTCATTGTGGCTATATTATTTATCCGATTTTGATCAAATTTTCAGGAAAGATTTTCCTAGTGTATACATAAATTACGTAATTTTAATATAATACAGTGTTGCCAATTTTCCAAGAAAAAAATTACTAAAGTTTCTAAAAATTCATTGTAGCTACATTATTTATCCGATTTTGATCAAATTTTCAGGAAAGATTCACCTAGTGCCCACATACATTTCGTAATTTTAATAAAATACAGTGTTGCCAACTTTCTGAGAAAAAAATTACTAAAATTTTTAAAAAATTTATTTTCCCATGTTGTATAACCGATTTTGTTCAAATTTTCACAAAGGATTCTTTTGATATCCAAATAAATTAGATAATTACAACAAAGTACACTGTTGCCAACTTTCGGTGAAAAATGTTTTTATTCCTATTTCTTATCATTTATGTGATAATGTCAAAGTGGTCTATATATGGGTTTACCCATATACTTCTAATCTTTTTTTTTTGTGGCATATTTTTTGTCGTTCTAGACAACGAAGCTTTCCTACCCGTTATATTGTGAACATTGCTTCACTTCCAAACATATTCCTATCCAGCACAAGCAACTTTCGCTTCATCCACATTCATAATTTCACTCTCATACATTCTCACTTCATTTTTTACTACTTAAAAACTTTTGCTCACGCAAGCCACTCTTTCAATCATACACCACTCCAACTACTCATCGGACGTCCACTAGCAAACGTATACCATATCAAAATCATTCAAATAAATCTTTCTAACAGCAAACGTTCATTAGACGCATTCGCTCAACATGTCCGAACCATCTTAACTAACTAACACCAACTTTTGCTACAACATTAGTTTTTCAATTTTACGCACTCATCCTACACTAATCGTATTTCGTAGCTCCGATCTCTCCTATAGTTACACCCAGCTACCTCACGTAAAAATCTCATTTCCACAGCAATCATTTTCCGTTTATGCTCTTGCAACCAAACCCAGAACATTTACTACCCTATACATCAACGTATGCAGTTTTGTTGCATTGTATATACTCAAACGGGCTTCTTTGTAAACATTTCCATTCCTAGCAAAAGTACCCCGAAAGCACCCAAAGCACCTTACAACCAGCAGCATTTACTCTCCTTTCAATTTCACGATCAAAACATGGCCATATCTCTAGACAACATATTTAATGCGTTATTAACTAATTCAACAAAAACAATATGCTTCTTCTAATTTGGTTTTGAATTAATTTTGTGATATTGGAAATTTTTCATATTCTTTTGGTTTAAATTTGCACTAACCATATTGTATTTTTTGTTTGTTTTTTTTCTATAATAATTTCTGAAACGTTTTTATATTTTGTAGTGTAAGGAAAATTATTTTATTTTATTAACCTTTCGCCAATTAAGATCACATTTTTACCACTTTGACTGCAAGGAAAAAGTGGTATAGCGATTGGTACGGTGTCTGTAACATTTTCAAAAAAAAAAAAATTATATAAAAATCCTCCATATAGCCTTCAGATGACGAATCTGAACTTAGTTTATATGGGTGTATGGATGCGAGTCGTCAGCTCGCTCGGTCGTAAGTCAAACGGTTCAAACGATTTTAATAAAGTTTTCTGTATAAATTTGTCTAGTATCCAAGATAATCACGTGGTTTTGGTTTTTTAAAATAATGCCAACTTTCCGAGAAAAAAATTACAAAATTTTTTAAAAATTCATATTGGCTACGTTACTTATCTGATTTTGATCCAATTTTCTGAAAAGATATATCTAATGCTCCCATTAATTAAATAATTTTATTAATATCCAGAGTTGCCAACTTTCCGAGAAAAAAAATTACTAAAATTTTTAAAAATTCATTATGATCACTTTATTTAACCGATTTTAACAAATTTTTATAAAAAAATTTTCCTAGTGCCTAAATAAATTATACAATTTTAACAAAATACAGTGTTGCTAACTTATCGAGAAAAAAATTACAAAATTTTTTAGAAATTTATTGTGGCTACATTATTTATTCGATTTTGATTAAATTTTAAGTAAAGTTTCTTCTAGTGCTCAGATAAATTATAAATATTATTAAAATACAGTGTTACCAACTTTCCGAGAAATGTTAAAGTGGTCTATATATGGGTTTACCCATATACTTCTAATCTTGTTAATATTTGATTTTGTGAAAATAATAATTATGGGACTTTTCAATGTTTGTCTAAAAACTAAAAATGCACTAGGCAGAAATACCTACTGATATACATAATATTTCTTAAACAAGTACAGTGTCGAAATTAAGTAAGGAATAAATTTAGTAATTCCGTTGATATTAATTTTTTTGGAAAAAATCTCGAAAGGTTTATAGCGAATATTTTCAGCCTATTTTCAGTTTCTTATGTCATTTGTTTTTCAAGTTATGACGTCATCGACTTTTCTAAAATTGACAACATATATTTTTTATTATTGATTTTGGAAGTACTTTTTATTCCGTTTCCAACCGCGTATAACATTTTCATTATGTTACATTTGAAAAAAAATTAAGAAAAATAGTCAGTTGGAAAATATTTACACATATCAGTAATATATAATATCATTTTTATCTTCTGTATGTATATTATATGTATATTAATTAAGATAAAAGTAAAGAAAACATTTCCTTATTTGCTTTTCTGTAATATGTATGAAAATGCATGATTTTCATAAATTTTTACAATCTACATTACATAAACAAGAAATAATTGACAGTGAGTTTTTAGTCGAGGTTGAAAAATTGTGACAAAACAGGAAACAAGCTAAATAGTTAATTTTTTATCCTTAAATAGAGATCATATTTTAAATATACTATGTAAAATAGATACTTAATACATTCGTCTAATGAAGACGAGTGATTTTTGCGTTGTTTAATTTGTTTTGAAAATAGATAAAAAGATTAAAAGTAGAAGATTAAACCATATTTGGTTATTGAAGAAGGTTTTCCTGTTTGTATAGCTCCGATTTTTCGGTGTTCTTAACATTTTTTTCTTGTGAACTTTAATATCAAATGCATTAAAAACCAATTACATTTTAACCATTACCAATTTTAAATGAGCTTTAACACAGTTATTTTTTCTTCAAAAAAGTAAATTTTTATTTAAGAAAAAAAAATGGCGTCAAACGCAATGGGTCTTCATGGGTATTTTGTCCCACGGCGAGATTAAAATTTTCATTTCTGCTTGTCTGAACCAGAAACAAATTATCTTATTCTACATAAATGTAATTCTGGGTGGAATCTAAAAAATTTATTATTTTTACACTAATTTTCAATATGGCGACCATTTGAAACAAAATGACAAAAACTGACCTGTTTTTTTTTTTTTTGAAATAATGACAAAATATTACTTTTTAAAGGTTCCAACCATAGTTAGAAAGTTTTTAAAAACGATCCCGCCAACTAAAAAAAATTTATTTTGAGAAAAACGCGTTTAAATTTTTCAGATATAATTTGTTGGTTCCGAATACTATTCTCATTCTAATTAGTTTTTATGACTTAAAAAGTTTTTTGCCAGCAATGGCATTTCAGCCACATATTCTCTAATGTATATCGATGCAAAAAATGCAAAAAAAATCGATTTTTTTCAACCTTACAAACACGAAAACCCCTTAAGTATTAATTGTTTAAGTTAATTATTATTTATTGATACATAAATGTATGTTATGTTAGTTAAAAATAAATTGTGTTTACACGTGCAACCAATTGCATGAACTGTGCAAAATTTTGCCCAATTTAGAAACAAAATAATTACACTATAAACGCTCTGGTATAAGCAAAACCTGTCTTTCCTCTTAATTTAGTTTATGGATTAAATACACTTGACGTTGTAGTTATGTTTCATACTGCCTCCAGTGATGTATATAGGTAATAATCAACTGCTGCATAACAATGTCATTATTGTACTAATAATATAATGACCTATTTCTACATTGGTAATATGGAAAAGTAATATTAATATTAAGATACACTTGAAAAAACTATATTTTATTCATATTACTAAATACATACAAACAACTTATGAATACATATTTGGAGTATATAATAATATTGAAATATTTATTACTTTAATTTTATTATAAATAACAATTCTTCTTCAGACCTATACATATTTAACACAACAAATTAATCATAAATTTTATGATTATACAAAATGAGACCTGTACAATCATTTGAAAAATACGAATACAAAACAGAACATTTCGAATCGTATAGAACATAAATATAATTTTGCAAGTTTACACGATGAATTCGCCATCTTCTCTATTTTCGCTAATTTTTCTTCTGATGTGTCTAAACTGAATGTTATTTTATTATATTAAATACGCGTTTTCAAAATAATATTAATTTTATCTTCCAAACTGTTCATTTACATATTATAAATTTAATGTTTATTTCATTAAAACAGATATACAACGCTATCTCATTTTAGTAAAATCTAATTGGCCGTTTTTAAAACATAAGTAAATTTCAGTTAAGAAACTTTAGCCAGGCCAGACTTTAGTTGCGATGAAACAAAATTTGCTAATAAAACAAAATTTGCTAATGAAACTAAATCCGCACATGTACTGAATATCCCCATAAGCTTACATGTGATTTGGTGCAGAACCACTAGTTCTGCGCTAAAACATAACACTGATTTCGCTAGCGAAACAGCAGTCTGAATGGGGCATAAGAATATTTAAAAATTAATCATTAATAAAAAGAGAACTACAAAATCGTTACACTACGAATACGAATATCTTTCTTTTTAATTTCTACTCTGAGGAAAAGTTTTCTATTTTGCATTCAACAGGTTTCTCCCTTGCATGAAAACGGATATGTTTCCGTAAGTCTAAACTTTGAACAAAAGTTTTCTCACATATTTCGCATTTATAAGATTTCTCATTTGTATGAGAACGGAGATGTCTTTTTAAGCTTCCTCTTTGAGTAAAAGTTTTCTGACATATTTTGCATTTATAAGGTCTTTCATTTGAATGAGAACGGATATGTCTTTCTAAGTTTCCTCTTTGAGTAAAAGTTTTCTCACATATTGCGCATTTATAAGGTCTCTCCTGTGTATGAGAACGAATATGCGCTTTCAAATCACCATTTTGAGTAAAAGTTTTCGCACATGTTTCGCATTTATAAGGTCTCTCATTTGTATGTGTACGAATATGCACTTTCAATTGTCCACTGGTAATAAAAGTTTTCTCACATATTTCGCATTTATAAGGTCTTTCATTTGAATGAGAACGGATATGTCTAAGTTTCCTCTTACCGTAAAAGTTTGCTCACATATTTCGCATTTATAAGGTCTCTCATTTGTATGAGAACGTATATGTGTTTTTAAGCTTCCTCTTCGAGTAAAAGTTTTCTCACATATGTCGCATTTAAAAGGTCTTTCATTTGAATGAGAACGGATATGTCTTTCTAAGTTTCCTCTTTGAGTAAAAGTTTTCTCACATATTGCGCATTTATAAGGTCTCTCCTGTGTATGAGAACGAATATGCACTTTCAAATCACCATTTTGAGTAAAAGTTTTCGCACATGTTTCGCATTTATAAGGTCTCTCATTTGTATGTGTACGAATATGCACTTTCAATTGTCCACTGGTAATAAAAGTTTTCTCACATATTTCGCATTTATAAGGTCTTTCATTTGAATGAGAACGGATATGTCTATTTAAGTTTCCTCTTTCCGTAAAAGTTTTCTCACATATTTCGCATTTATAAGGTCTCTCATTTGTATGTA
The DNA here is from genome assembly GCA_963966155.1 of Clivina fossor. Lineage (NCBI taxonomy): Eukaryota > Metazoa > Arthropoda > Insecta > Coleoptera > Carabidae > Clivina > Clivina fossor. The sequence continues at coordinate 2,282,411 of OZ014567.1, forward strand.
CACGAATATGCAATTTTAAAGATTGACTTCGAGTAAAAGTTTTCTCACATAATGCACATTTATGAGATTCACTTTTCTTTACAGATTCATCATTTTTTTTTCAAACTGAAAATATTTTTATTTGAAGTTCTACTAGCTTGACAACGTTTTATATCGGTTTCATTCTCAAAATCAGAATATTCTTCCTTAATTATTAATTCTGAATGTAAATCTAAAGATTCCGATTTCAAACTTTCTTCAAATTTAATATTTGTATCATTTTCCAAATCCTCAATGTATTCTTCATTAATTACTTCTTCTTTCGTACAAACAGCATCAAAATTTGTATTATTTTGTGATTCTAAACTTTCTTCAACTTTAATGTTTCTATCAGTTTCCAATTCTAGTTTAATGTATTCTTCATCAATAGTCTCTTCTTTAATTTTGTTTTTCATAACTTCACTTTTTTGCAATTGTTGTTTTGCATGTCGCTTTAAAATTTCATGCGATTTAAAACATTTTTCTACAAATTTATACGTTTCATTTAATCGAACCGAACAAATTGAGCAAATACAATCCGATAACTTCTCAGTATATTCCAGCTAAAAATATAAATTAAAATTACATATTAAACAAACTATATAATAAAAAATCTCCGGATTATAAAGGGAGCAAACTGTTTCTACTAATAACACCAAATCCCTATAATATTTAACTAATATTGAATGATCTAAATCCTAGTAATCCTACTGTAAGCTGGGTGGGTACATTACTTGGCTAAAAGGTAACAAATGATTAAAAATAATTTTTCGCATAATAACTATTCCCCACGACTCTTGCAGAAATAAATTTTAGTTTCGCAAAAACATAATTGTAATAACTAATAAACTTATTATAAGTAATTCTAATAAAACAATTGTTTTATGTAATTTTTATTGTAAATGTACATGTATTCAAATTACAACTTGTTTTATATAAATTTCAATTAAACAAAACCAAAAATGGCATTAAAATTTAAAATACTCTAAATTAGGTTAGGTTAAAAATGGATTGTTCTCAAAACTTATGGAATTGATAATAAATAATTACTTATCAATAAATAAGCATATAATTTTTTTCGTGGACCTGATTAAAGCTAGTATTTTACTTACAATTTCCGATGCAATGGTTTCCAATTTGTATGATAACAATACATTATCCGAATCCACTGTAGTTAAAGTAAATGTTATATTATCACCACCAGCACATAATCGACAAAGTGTTTCATCTAAATGTTGTTTTAATATTATTTGAGAATCGATACATTGTTTGATAAATTTATAAGCTTCATTCAATCGAACAGAGCAAATCGTACAAATACAATTCGGTAATTTGATCTTGCAATCTACCTAAAATAAGAAAAGTGAAAGATTCAGAAACAATAATGTATATTACAATGAAAAACAAATAATTTCATTCTTACAATTTCTGGCATAATTGCTTCCAATTTATCCACAAAACGTTTGCCATCTGAATCCAGATCAAGTATAGTGAACGATACATTTTTGTCACTTATACATAATTGACAATGGTGCATAAACTTATTCATGATTAAAATTAAATTTTCTACCAAAAAAAGCTTCTTATAATAAGTAAAATATAAAAATATTGTAAATGATAGTATTAGAGGTTAACATATAAAAATCTGACACGAAACCAGTTGGCCAGATGAATTTTGTGTAAAATTACTAGTATAAGAAGAAGAATAAATACCTGCGTATTCAATTTTACAATTTTTTCCTTAATTGCTACTTTATCCAGGTTCTAGCGATTTGTCTAAATAAAATTTAAATAAAAGACTAAAAAATAGAAAGATAAGTAATCAATCTGCAGCTAAAGTCAATAAAGTTGAATGAACTTTATCCACAGGACCATCAATGTAAACAATTACTTTAAATATAATTTGTCAGTTTTTTTTCATAATTATTATTTAAAATCAAATCTAAATGTTGTATGTAGAATAATGTTTTTTATTTACTATAAAAATCAATATGTATTTAAAAATTTATATCACAACAATCAACTGGCCAACTATTTCGAACAATGATCTTACAGTGTCATCTATATGGTAATGTTTAAACTATTTGCAAATCGAATTTTGCTGTCGATAAAAAAGAAAACTGTAATTTAAATACTAGTAGTGCAGTCTATAAATTATTTTTAAACAAGTATTGCCATTTTTACATTCTTCTGATCACAACGAAGTCTGAGAATTCCACTTGGTATTAAGAAAAAAGGTCTTCTGTAGAAAGATGGGCTCATTTGGATTTGTATATTAGTTTTCATAAAGCACATTAATGTAGCATTACTATTACAAATAAATTTTACTTTCATCAATAATTTAAAACTAATTTCCTTCAAATTCACTGTTATCTCGTAAAAATGTAGTATCTCAGCTAGTGTCTTTTAAGGATCCTGATGTAAACGTATTCATAACTTTTTTTTTCTTTAAAGTTCTATGGAGTTTTTCACAAACGCATATAATTGTGATATAAGAAATAAAGATGAGTTTAAATTAGATAAAAATAATGTGCAAGCACAAAATACAATATATTTTAATTGAATAAGTTACCAAATAGTTTTAAAAATTATTTTAAGTATTTTAAAAAGAATGTTAAATCTAGGACTGTTCGATTATTGAAATTTGTGATCGATTATTGATTTTTTTTCGATCAGAATCGATCTTGACCAAACAAATCGTTCCAAATCGATCAAAAGAAGGCGTAAAAACAAATTTTTACAAAAGCACAGCTTAATACTTTCCGTCAATTTTCGCTAGCGGCAAGCAAGTCTTTGAATGAGCGTGTTCATATGACTGTTTTGTTTCAAATTTCAGCATTGTATTGATCAACCTACAAATTAACGCAGTCTAATGATCTCATTGATCAAATAATTAGATCGATCATCTGATCAGAACAATTTGATGATCAATTTGACTATACAATCTGATTGATCAAACGATTAGTTTGATTGAACGCTCAAACCGATTCTGATTGATTTTGCTTTTATTGTGATCGTTTGGATCGATCGAGCGATTTTTTAATCCAGTTCAATCATTTTTCGCAGTCCTAGTTAAGACTTATTATCTAGAGTAAAAGAGAGTTTAATATTATGTTTCTATTTTTTTTAAATGTTTAGATTATACTTATGTATGTTACTATAAGTATATTATAATTGATTGCGTTCAATTTTTTTTATAAACAAGAATTGTATATCTATTGAGGCTAAATAAAGTATTATTATTATTAATATTATTATTATTAATATTATTATTATTATTATCCTTTATTTCACTTTTAGGGATACATAATATTGTACAACACCCTCCGTGGAGGTAAGTATATACAATAGATATTTGTGATATAATGTAAGTATTACAAAAATAGTATAGTAATAGTTATGTTATTAATTTAGCTACTCTTTATTTATTATTATTATTATTATGGCTATTCACAATTTTCTCGTACTAACTCAGCATTGCTGGATAACATTAACCTTGTTCCCGTACAGAAACAAGACGTTGATGAGGCCAGATTTTATTGCATTACGCAATGTGTGCAAGATGAACATATAGGTACATTATTATTATTATCATCAAACTTAATAATATTTTGTTTTCAAATTATTAAACAGTAATGTATGTTTTTTAATTTACCTAATAGCTTTGCTTCTTTTCTATTCTTGTATTACTTTAATTTTGAATTCTAATTTTTGTTTTTAATTATTAGAACTTTATTATCAAGTTTGTTTCCTTTTCTGTTAAGTAATCACCAAAAAGTCTATAAAAACACTTTCTAATGTTAATCAAAAACTTGTAAATAAGCTTTAGTGATACCATTAATAAATATAAATATATTCAATGTTATATTATTATTTTATTTAAAACAGTGTTATATAACTAATAAAAATTGTTTTAAAATTAATATTAATTTAACAAAATTAGTTCAAATTTTGATCAAGTTGTATGATTTAGAAAATTTATTGTTTTCGATTGATATGCATCGCTCTTCGAGCATATGACGTCATGCTCACATATATTCGAAATAAAAACGAATATTAAGTTTTTAACTTCAGCATTACGAATCAGATTGAAGGCTAGAGAAAAATATCCGTTTACCACCAAAATGAAATCATCTTACATCTATGTATTTTACTGTTATCCATCATCAGTCGCTACCGACGTATCTTGTAACAATCAAGTTGAGACACACCACACAGCAATTAACGAAATCTGGAAAGTGTTAAGATAATCTCAAAGTAAATCCCCACAGTTCTTACAACAATAGATTGAAGCAGCCAGCTGATGCGAACTTGTGCCATTCTACTTGTTCAATGCTTTATGTTTATTGTATAAGACCGAAATGTTTAAGACAACCAAATAAATATCCGAATACACAACAGCAAATAGCCAAGGAATATAGAGATGTACGTTGTATTAAATCATAAAAACATAAAATGCCACCTTGGTATTTTTTTTTCTTATTATATTTGGGCGTTCTAGAAGTGTGTAAAAGTACAATTTGAAAAATGATTGAAAAGAAAAGAAGAGGACGGTTAATACATGCATCGTTTTCAGTTATCACATTAAGTAAAGCTGCAGACATCAAGAATTTAAGATTGCCCATTATAGCAACAAAGTACTATACGCAAAATCCGTAATTGAAACCGTTGCGTGATCATAAAGTTCAATTAATTAAGCTTATATTATATTATTATTTTAAATTACAAATACGTAATCTAACTCAATCCGTAACTCTCAAAACAGAACAAAATTGACATCATATACATTTTAAAAAATCAATAATTTAATAATTGTATTTACCTATATTAGAATTAAGTATTAGTAGAATAATGTTTGTTAATATTTTTGTAATATTAAGCATATGACTAAGTTTATAAATATCATACAACTTATTACATTGACTATTATTTAGATAATTTATATATAATATTATTTTTATCATATGACATATATGTATACTAATTAATATAATTAAGTAAAAAAAAATTCCTTATTCATTTTTGTGTAGTATGTATGAAAATGTATAATTTTCATAAATTTTTTACAGTTTACATTTCATAAACAATAAATATTTGACTAAATATAAAGGAACATTAACTACTATAGGTCCTATGATACGCTTGAATAAAAAATATTTTATTCATATTATTAAATAAAGTTAAAACAATTTGTCAACACATATTACATAATAATAGTCATTTATTTATTAATTTGAGTTTTATTATAAATTATATTTAATATATTTTACATATTTAATAATAATAAATTTGGGCAAATGTTATCATCTTTACGTTAGAATATATCAACAAACTGTTATCTTCTTGTCACAATGAAGACTGAAAATTCAATTTGTATTAGGAACGCATAAACAAAGTTTATCTCATATCATGTTGTGCTATAAATTATTAAATACATGTTGATTTTTGTAGAAATTAAAAAACATTATTGTACAGAAGGTCTCAATCGTCTGATTGAGACCTTCTGCAGTCTTGCCGTTTTAGTTTTATGCACAAGCACAAGAGTTTGACCAATTCAAACACTCGGTGAAATAACTAAAAATGTGTCAAGTGTTTGGATTAGTCAAATCCTTATGCTTCTTGGTAAAACTAAAATGCCACTCTGAATAAGACATAAAATTTAAATTTTGTTTAAAATAATAATCATTTAAAAGAAGATACTGGCATACTATATTTAGAATAAAACCTTATTCAGATTGCCAAAACAGTTTTACGATTTAGTTTTAGTTTCACGATTTAACACAGCGCAAAAACCTGATCAATTACATTGCCTGTTGGTTTTGATGAACTTTTAGATACGCCTGCATAGTAATGACAATTTAAATGCTGTTAAAAATTATTTTTGATATTTCTATTTACGTTGTATACAGTTTGGTTATGTTCAGTACAGTTTTATTTACAATTCAAGTTGTTTTGTTATGTTAAATATGTCTCAAACAACAATTTATTATTATATAAAATAAGACCTATACAATCAGGTGAAAAATACCAATGCGAAACAGAACATTTAGAATTGTATAGATTATAAATAAATTTTTATAAGTTTATACGATGAATTTACCATCTTCTTTGTTTTCGCTAATTTTTCTTCTGTTTCTAAAATAAATTTTATTTTAGTATATTAAATATGCTTTTTCAAAATAATATCAATTTTATTTTCCACTGCTCATTTACATATTATAAATTTGACGTTTCTTTCATAAAAATATATACGGGGTGTTTGTTCGTTAAGTTCGTATGGGCGTTTAACATGCATTTTCGATGATTTGCGATATACTTCTTTCTCGAATAAAATTCGAAGAAATACTTAGAATACTTTTCAATAGGACATAAAAGGTTCTATTATTTGGTTTTAGTTTTAATTTGCTAGCATGTGCCGTTTGGGCGCTAGAATTTTTGGTTTTTATTTTTTTTTTTCGCGAAAACTATGAGGTGTAGGAAAATAAGCATGATATGGAAAAATGCGGAATAATGAGAACTATAATTAAGTGAAAAAATCATTATTCTAGGATGCATCGTTTAGCAGGAAAAAATAAAAACTGAATTTTTGAAAATATCTCGAGGGGGTGGTACCCTTGGATTTTTGTTTAAAATAAAACTTTTTTCAAAATTTTGCTCAAAAAAATCTGAAAAAATTCAGAAAAATAAAGAAAAAAATTGGCTACATAATAGCTAAGTAACTCTTTCCCCTAACTCATACTGATTTAGCAGGAAAAATTATTGAAAATTCTAAAAAACATTTTAGAATTTTCAATAATTTTTCCTGCCAAACCAAGATGAGTTATAGAAAAAAGTTACTTAGCTATTTAAAAAATTCAGTTTTTAATTTTTTTCTACTAAACAATGCATTCTCAAATAATGGTTTTTTTCACTCAATTATAGTACTCATTATTCCGCATTTTTTCATACCATGCTTATTTTCCTACACATCATAATTTTCGAAAAAAAAAATAAAAACCAAAAATCGAAAAAAAATTCTAGCGCCCAAACGGCACATGCTAGCAAATTAAAACTAAAACCAAATTATAGAACTTTTTATGCCTTATCGAAAAGTCTAAGTATTTCTTCGAATTTAACTCGAGAAAGAAATATATCGCAAATTATCGAAAATGCATGTTAAACGCCCATACGAACTTGACGAACGGACACCCAGTATATAAATCGCTATCTTATTTTAATAAAATCTAATTGGCCGCTCTTAAAACATAAGTGAATTTTAGTTAAGGAACCGTGGTCAAGTCAGACTTTGGCTGCGATGAAACAAAATTTGCTAATAAACTAAATCCGTGCATGTGCAGTGTGTCACCATAAGCTTACATGTGGTTTGGTTCAAAACCACTAGTTCTGCGTTAAAACATAACACTAATTTCGCTAGCGAAACAGCAGTCTGAATGAAGTTTAATAATATTTAAACATTAATCATTAATAAAAAGTGAACCATAAAAATTACAGCGTTACACTATGAATATGAATATGTTTGTTTTTAATTTCTACTCTGAGTAAAAGTTTTCTATTTCGCATTCATCAGGTTTCTTTTTGGCATGAGAACGGATGTCTTCTTAAGTTTCCACTAACAGTAAAAGTTTTCTCACATATTTTACATTAATAAGGTCTTTGATTTGTATATACAGAATGTAACAGAATAACTATTCCTAATTTTCAGAAATGATAAAGTGCACTTAGAGAAACATTTTTTATTAATAAACTAGTGTCCGAAAATTTCTTGGTGTCAAGATACACTAGATATCATTAAAAACAATTTTAATTATTACAACGTCAAAGAGTAGTTAAGTTAAGGAACATTTTATTAGAAATAATAGTGCATTAAACTTTATACAAATTGTTCGAAGTTACGACCACCATTTTCGATACACAAGTTGTAACGATGTACAGGGTGGGCAAATTTGGACGTTTTCATAGGGGAACTCGGAAACTATAAGAGATATGAAAAAATGGACCGCGCATCCTCGATTGCTTTTTTTTGAAAGAAACTCAATTATGAAAACAAAAATTAGCTATCGTCTTTTGTTTTCGAGTTATGGCAAAAAGTTCGCTTTTTCCGTATTTTGATAAATGGCGATATCTCGATGGTTTTTTAAATTAGATGAAAATAATTTTCACATTCTTAAGGCATTTTTTTGAGTAGAATGAAATGGTCTTAACGGATATTATAAATCTCCGTTAATTCTCGAGTTGTAACATAAAGTTGTGTTTTTTACAATCGACTGCCGAAAAAAAAATAATAATTTCCGGACACTAGTTTATTAATAAAAAATGTTTCTTTATGTGCCCTCTATCATTTCTGAAAATTAGGAATAGTTATTCTGTTACACCCTGTATATACAACTATGTACTTTTAAATTATAAAGACTAGCAGAAGTTTTCTCAAATAATGTACATTATGGAATTTTCTTTTCTTTACAGATTCATCATTTTCTTCCGAGCTATTCGAATTTCTCCTAGCTTGACAGCGTTTTATATTGATTTCATTCTCAAAATCCTAATATTCTTTCTTAATTATTATTTCTGAATGTAAACCTAAAGATTCTGGTTTCAAACTTTCTTCAAATTTAATATTTGTATCATTTTCCAAATCTACTTTAATGTTCTCTTCATTAATAGCTACTTCTTTCATACAAACAGCATCAAAAATTCTATTATTTTGTGATTCTAAACTTTCTTCAACTTTAATATTTATATCAGTTTCCAAATCTAGTTTAATGTATTCTTCATCGATATTCTCTTCTTTAATTTCGTTTATCATAACTTCACTATTTTGCGATTGTTGTTTTGCATATCGCTTGAAAATTTCTTGCAATTTAAAACATTTTTCTACAAATTTATACGTTTCATTTAATCGAACCGAACAAATTGAACAAATACAATCCGAAAACTTTTCAGTACATTCCAGCTAAAAATATAAATTAAAATTATATATTACATATAATAAAAATCACCGATTTAAAAAGAGCTTAATAAAACATATATCTACTAATAACACCAAGTCCCTATGATATTTAACTAATATTTGATTTATGTGAGAGATCTAAATCCTACTATAGGCTGCGTGGGTACGTTTTACTTGGTTATGGGGTAACAAAAGGTTAAAAATAATCTGCGCGCAATTAAAATTGCAAGACGAAATTTTCATAAGCCTGAAAACAGCAACACAGAGACGCTAACATTATTCTCACAGTAACTATTCCCCCACCACTCTTATATACATATTATAGTAATTAATAAGCTTATTATAAGCAAATCTAATAAAATACATTAAGAACAAGTTAATCTATACATATAAAGCACATTGTAAATATGTATGTTTGTCCGGTTTTGAAATGCAACTTGGAAAGAGAGTTATAAAGTTAAAATCTAGCCCAGAGCTGTGTAATACTAACAAAAAGATGGAATAAACCTAAACGCTATAACGCTATAAACGGAAAAACTTAATTAACTGAACAGATTTAACGGAAGTTTTATTGACAGTTGGGTCGTTTTTCATGAAAGATTCTACTATGACACAATGCAGGGTGAGTCGCAGGTGAACGCTGTAAACGATAAAAATTAACCAGAAACAGCTAACAGTTCTAATTTTTAGCATACACATAATTTAATAATTTATCATGGACCTGGTTAAAGCTAGTATTTGACTTACAATTTCCGATGCAATGGTTTCCAATTCGTATAACAATACATTATCCGTATCCATTGTAGTTAAAGTAAATGTTATATTATCACGACCTGCACATAATCGACAACGTTCTTCATTTAAATGTTGTTTTAATATTATTTGAAAATCAATACATTGTTTTATAAATACATAAGCATTATTCAACCGAACAGCGCAAATTGTACAAATATCATTCGGAAATTTGATTCTGCCATATACCTATAATAAGAGAAGTAAAAGATTCAAAAATAATAATGTATATTACAATCAAAACAAATTATTTCATTCTTACAATTTCTGGCATAATTGCTTCGAATTTATCTACGAAACGTTTGCCATCTGAATCCAGATTAAGTATAGTGAATAATGCATTTCCATCACTCGTACATAATTGACAAAGTTGCATAAAACCACTCATGATTAAAAATAAATTTTCTACCAAACAAGCTTCTTACAATCAGTAAAACATAAAAATATTTTATTTGATAGTATTAGAGATTAACTTAGGAAAATCTGACAGAAATCATAAAACATAAAAATATTTTATTTGATAGTATTAGAGGTTAACTTAGGAAAATCTGACAGAAATCCAGTTGGCCAGATGAATTTTGTGTAATATTTCTAGTATACAAAGAAGAATAAAAAGCATCCTATTTTAGTTGAACGCACCCACAGAAATAGTGGACAATATATTTATATCATTTGTACATAAATGACAATGTTGCAAAAAACTATTTATGATTAGAAATAAATATTCTAGCAAAGAAAGATTTTTTACTATAAGTAAAATCTAAAAATATTATATTTGACAGTATTCCAGGTTGACTTACAAAAATATGTTACAAATACAGTTGGCCAGCAAAATTTTGGGTAATGTTTGATGTATAAGAAAAAGAAGAATTGATTATATATTTTCAAATACATGTTGATTTTGTAGAAATTAGAAAACAATATTCCAGATACCATTTAAAATTTGTTATTTTGAAAATCAAAATGATTGAAATAGATTTCATCAAAATATAATAAAAACCCGTATAGTGAACATTAGCTAATATTTATAATACAAAATTTAACTGATCAACTACTGAGCTGACAGTGACGTCATTAGTCAGATATTAGGTGGCGTTTAGTCAATTAGATATATAAAATAGCTATATATTGTTAGTATTACTGCTTATACATATAAAATATTGTAAAAACATTAATTACTGTAATTATAATTATAATAATATAATTATAATTATAAAATAAATATTAAAAATTATTACTTAATTATAAAATGATATATTAATTATACAATGCATATGTGTTACTTGAGTTTAATACAAAACAAAATTAAAAACGAGAATGTCTTTGTTATTGAACTATTCATTCCACATTGTGATAGTAAAATAGATTGTTTATGTAGGTAAATATTGCTAAATATTGAGTGTGTAAACCATAGATCATATATATGATCATTATATGATCTATGGTGCAAACGCACCATTAGCGCAGCGGTTGCTTTCAAAATTTATTACTTCTCTAGGCGCAGGCGATATCAATTGGTCCCTCCCCACCATTATTTGTGTGGGTGCGTTCAATAAAATACGTTGTCATTTATTCTTCTTTTTCTTATACTAGAAATATTACATAAAATTCATCAATAAATAAATACTATTATTTTGAGTATTTTTTTAATAATTAAATACTACTAATCATATAATTAAAGAATATTAAGCAAATATATTTAAGCAACTAGCAAATAATATAACAAACAAATATATATTATAAACTCTGTATTGTTTTACAAAAAAAGTTTGGTTTGGTTTATTGGTTATTTGTGTATTTAATATTGATATTTACTTATAATAAAACTATATAAACTCTTGAAAATACAAAGAGATAAACATGTTTATGTTTACAAAGGTCTGTCGCTTATGTATTACTAACAAAGATATCTCGTCAGCTTTGATCAATTACGATTCACCTAACCTTACTTTATTCGACAAACTAAATCAAATTGCGCCAGGACTTGTAAGTATTATATTTTAGTATCTAATATTTTATATTAAATTTATGTGTTTTTAGCTAAAAGTAAATAATAATTTACCGAATGGCATATGTAAGACCTGTATTGTTCAGTTAAACCAAAGTTACAAATTTCTTCAGAGCTGTTTATGTTCGCAAAAAATTCTAGAAAAGTATTTAGAGCAATTACAAAATGGGCTATATGTAGAACAAAGTGAAAATTATGAAATTGTAATAAATGCAATAAAATTGGAACAAAATAATGCAATCAACTACATGAATGATATGAATATTGAACAAACTGATGAAGAATTCCATAATAGATTTGCGAATTATGAGGAGGAAGTGGTTATTATGAAACAGGAAAATATTGTTGGTGGTTCCGAATCTATTCACGTAAATTTTGAAGATGATAGTAAAGTAGACGAAACGGATATTAACCATCCAAATGTCAAGACTGAAACAATTCAAGAGGGTTACGCTGACACTATTGATATAGATATTGATATAAACGTAAAAAGAGAATTGGAATGTCCGAGTGAAGACGTAATCGCATTACTAACCGATATAAAACAAGAAATTACTGAAGAAAATCGCAATGAAAGTAATATTAACAATGATTATTTTACCGAAGTAGATGTTGAACACGAAATTAAAACTGAAGAGCATGGCATTAAAGGTTCTAAGTTTTGTGGTTTTAATTCTGCCGAATGTAGATTGGCAAACAATATTAAAATGAAATTTAATTTAAAATTGGAACGCTTGCGAGACAATACAATACTTAAGGCTGATGTCGAAAACACTGATATTGATAAACAAACTGCTAATAGTAACGATTGTTTACAACCTGGAACATCTTCTGAGAACAGTCGCAGATGTGAGGAATCTTTCAGTGATGATTGTAATTTGAAAAAATACAGTCAGACACGCACAGAAAAGAAACGGTTTCAATGTAAAATATGTAGAAAAGTTTGGCTAAGTAAATCACATTTGAAATTACATATGCGTACACACACAAAGGAGAGACCTTATAAATGTGAAATTTGTAATCAAAGTTTTAGTCGTAAATTTAGTTTAAAATTACATATACGTACACATACAAAGGAGAAACCTTTTAAATGTGAAATTTGTAATAAAAGTTTTAGTCGAAAGAGCAATTTAAAAGTACATATACGAACACATACAAAGGAAAAACCTTATAAATGTGAAATTTGTAATAAGAATTTTAATCAAAAGAGCAATTTAAAAACCCATATGCGTATACATACACGGGACAAACCTTATAAATGTGAAATTTGTAATAAAAGTTTTAGTCAAAAGAGCAGTTTAGAAGTACATATACGTACACATACAAAAGACAAACCTTATAAATGTGAAACTTGTAATAAGAGTTTTAAGCTAAATCACCATTTAAGAGATCACATGCGAACACATACACGAGAGAAACCTTTAATGTGAAATTTGCAATTAAAACTTTTACTAACAGTACCAACTTAAAACAACATTTTTATACACATCTAATATTAAATCTATTATATTTATACTTTTATGTTATATGTTAAAATAGTTATGACAAAAAATAATTGTATTTGGCAACAACTAATAAAATGTATTAGAGAATATAAATATTAGTAAAAAATTTATTAAAATTTTGTAAAAAAAATGTTTATAAGTTTATTATTTCTTGAAGTTTTTGTTTTATGTGTGGTATTCCTACTCAAATATACGTAAACTAAAAATTACAAAAAATATTAGTGCTTTTTAGAATACAGCTAGAGGTGGCAGATACAACAAGTCTGGTTGAAACAATGCTCGTTTTTCATCTAATTTTAGCCCCAGTGGTTTTTATTGAAAATATTAAAAAATAATGGTCATTTGAAAAATATTAAAAAGTATTATTATTAAATAAAAATTAAACATTATATACCAATTATCAGTTTATATACATGCATTTTTATAAATATATCACAAAATAATTTAAAAAAACACTCAAGTATGTCTGGTCTAAAGATAAATAATTATAACATTTATCAACAGCACTCTAATAGCACTGTGAATAAATTGTCTAGTAAATTCAATTTACGTGATCTGTCAATAATGGCTGTAAGTACGTATGACGAAATGATTGTGAGAAAAATAATTTTAATTTCACATCTGTTCTTAACGTAGTTATTTATTTTTAGAAGCAAAATAGAAACTAATTTCTAACCGACCTATGTGTAACGGATAAATTAACGGACAAATTAAAAAGTTATTCTAATATTTTCTACAATAATAAATCAGATTTTGTTTGAATGTTAAACTAATCACTTCGAATTTCTTAAGTTTAACGAATAATCATTTACTTAACTTATACCTATGACGCAATAATTGTAAGTAGATACTAAGTTTTTAAATCAGGTTTTATTTTGTAAAATTACTATATTTAATGATATAATTATAAACGTGAACAAAATAATTACCGATTCATTTGCTCTAAAAAATTATTTTAGTATGTTTTTAATTTTAAACAAAAAAATTAGAATTGTTTTACGTAATATTTGTAAGAGTAAGTTTAAATAAAACAAAACGAAAAAAGTATTAAAATTTAATATTGGTATTCTAAATTAGGTTAGCTTAAATGTGGTCTGTTCTCAAAACTTATGGAAAAGGCAATTAAAAAAAAAAATGTTTTCTTAACAAGACAGTATTTTACTTACTTTTTACTTTACTTATTTTACAATTTTCGATGCAATGATTTCCAATTGGTATGATAACAATACATTATCCGAATACATTGTATTTTAAATTAGTATTATATTTATTACGACCGGCATATAATCGACAAATTTCTTCATTTACTTTTTTACTACTTTGACTGCAAGGAAAAGTAGTAAAGCGTTTGGTACGGTGTCTGTAACATTTTCAAAAAAAAAAAAAAATTGTATAGAAATCCTTCATATAGCCTGTAGATGACGAATCTGAACTTAGTTTATGAGGGTGTATGTGTGTGCGTCGTCAGCTCGCTCGCTCGCTCGCTCGGTCGTAAGTCAAAATTTTGTGGCCGCAACTCCTCCTAGACGGTTCAACCGATTTTAATGAAATTTTCAGGATAAATTTGTCTAGTACCCAAGATGGTCATGTGGTTTTGTTTTTTTCCAGTAATGCCAACTTTCCGAGAAAAAAATTACTAAAGTTTTTAAAAATTCATATTGGCTAAGTTATTTATCCGATTTTGATCAAATTTTCAGAAAAGATTTTCCTAATGCTCCCATTAATTACATAATTTTATTAATTTTCAGTGTTGCCAACTTTCCGAAAAAAAAATTACTAAAGTTTTAAAAATTTTATTATGGCCATGTTATTCAACCGATTTTACTCAAATTTTCACAAAAGATTCTCCTAGTATTCATGTAATTTATGTAATTTTAACAAAATACAGTGTTGCCAACTTTCCGAAAAAAAAAATTAGTAAAATTTTAAAAAATTTATTTTGACCATTTTATTTAACCGATTTTAATCAAATATTTATAAAAGTTTTTCCTAGTGCCTAAATAAATTATGCAATTTTAACAAAATACAGTGTTGCAACTTATCGAGAAAAAAAATCACAAAATTTTTAAAAAATTCATTGTGGCTACATTATTTATTCGATTTTGATCAAATTTTCAGAAAAGTATCTCCTATTGCCCACATAAATTATAATATTATTAAAATACAGTGTTGCCAACTTTCCGAGAAATGTCAAAGTAGTCTATATATGGGTTTACCCATATACTTCTAATCTTGTTTTAATATAATTTGAAAATCTAAACATTCTTTTATTAATTTTCCAAGCATCATTTAATTGGACAGCGCAGGCTATGCAAATACTATTCGGTATCTTAATTCTACAATTCACCAAAAAAGTAAAATATTTAAAAATACTAATGTACATTACAATCAAAACAAATTAGTTCATTCTTACAATTTCTGGAACGATTGCTTCCAATTTATCTATGATAAGTTTGCCATCTGAATCCAGATTAAGTTATAGTTAAAGATACATTTTATTAATTGTACATAATTGGCAATGTTGCATAAAACAATCTATGCATAAAAATAAATTTTCTACCAAAAAAGTCTTCTTGTAATAAGTGAAACACAATAATATTTTATTTGTTTATATTAGAGACTTACCTTACCTCTCATGATGTCAATTGGCCATCTGAATTTTCTGTAATGTTTCTAGTATAAGATCAGTACCTCAAATTGTCTAATTTATAATTAATTAATTATTTTTACGTATCTAACAAGATTAGAAGTATATGGGTAAACCCATATATAGACCACTTTGACATTATCCCATAAATACTAAAAAATAGGAATAAAAACTTTAAACCTTTTCAACAAAAATTGGCAGCACTGTTCCAAAATTTAATTTTGTAATTATTATACATATAAAAAAAACTATCCTGAAAATTTGTTTCAAATCGTACAAATAGTATGCATTAAAAAATTTTTTAATAGTTTTTCCAGAAAATTGGCAACATTGTATAATAATTAAATTATTTAATCCTTTCAAACATACATGTATGTATGCTAAAATAAAATACTAATATTATTTTATAAGTATATTATTGAAATTAGGAGAATCTAGTCTGAAAATGTAAGTAAAATTTTAGACACAGGGATATTGCTAAGTACATTTATTTCTTAGACATATTTCATATTCATATACAAAAAAACACATTTTTAGACACTTTGTATATAGTTGAGTTTTTTCAATTCTTAGACACACTGCATATTTATCATAGACTAAGATTAGATATAAGAGGATTGCTTATTATATTTCGAGTTTAGAAAACAAATATTTATAAACGGAAATGGCTTTAATGTTTTTCAAAATATTCTCCATGAAGATCAATGCATTTTTTGCGTGCGTTTGAACGAATTTTCGAAGCACTTTTTCCACTCCGATTTAGGTACCTTTCGAACATGCATTTTGAGCAGATCTACCGCTTCTTCAGGTGTCGAAAAATGTTGAGCTCGCAATTTACTTTCGATGTGCGAGAATAAAAAGAAGTCATTGGATGCCAAAAAGGAGTATAGGGCGAATGACCCATCACATTGACGTTTTGAGTGCTCAAAAAGTCACTTGTTCGAGCCGAGATGTGATATTGTCGTGGTGGAGAATGATTTGTCGTCGGCGATTGATTTTTCTTATTTCTCCGAAGACTTCTGGCAAACAAATGGTGGTATACCAATCAGAATTAATCGTTTTACGTTACACCGATAATACGTTTGCGACATGTGCAGTTTTTCCTAAAAAAACAGGCGACCACTTGCTTCAAAATGCTTCGTGCGCAAAAAACTTTTGTTGGATGTAATTCATCTTGAAAAACCCACACAATCGACTGCTGTTTATTTTCATACTCATCACTCATACGTGTAGATCAACGATCTAAATCACCTGTCACGATGTCATAGACATGTTATGAAGCATCACGGTCGTATTTTTTGAGCATTTCTTTTGATCAATTGACACGAGTCGTTTTTTATAAGTTTATTATTTGAACAATAAATATACTTATTAAATCTAAATATAATTTACAAAATATCATTATTTTTACTGAAATTACTATAAAAATAATAAAAATATATGGTTGAATTTAGTATTTAGTACTGTAAGTAAATTTTAATGGAAAACTTATTTCAAGTAATACTGGTACTTGTAGTTTAAATAATTTTTAAAACTATTTAATATTTAAATACTTTTCTAGTTCTGGGCCCCGCTATGCATATGCATATTGCACAAAGTAATAATTTGTTATAAGTAAAACAGTCCGTAAAAACCGGCTGTAAGTGATTTATTTATATACCTATATTTTTAATTGTTAAATTTTATTAAAATTATATTACATAAACTTATATAGGTTTCATGTAATAATTATAAATAATGACCGATAAAATCAGGCAATTTAATAATTTTGCATTTGTCTACGACAATCTAGGATAATTTATTACATTGCCCGGTCATTATAAATACTGCTATTATTTCTCTGGTCACTTTAATAAACTGACAGCAATTTGGCTATTTATACATACTGAAAAAAAAACCTAAACCTAAACCTAAATTAACCTACTAACCTAACCTACCCGAAATAGCCAATTGCGTAAACATACTGTATGTATAAATAGCCAATTTCGTATACATACCGTATGTATAAATAGCCACTTTCATAAAAATATTCTCAAATTGCCCACTCGATTTCCAGCATTATTCTTAATGCCCGGGCAATGCAATATTTTGTATATAATTTATCATTTTATCGATTTTATCACATCCCATTGGGCACTTTCGAAATTGCCCGGGCAATATAAATAATGCCCAATTGTTTACATTGACCGTAACATATATATATATATATATAAAATGCTAATAAAATAATTAGTTTATTATGTTGATTATTTTTGGGACTTAAATGCGCAGAACATGTTGCCCAATCGTTGTTAATTTTCGTGATATAGTTAAAAATTTACTTATTCTTTCGCGTTCATATACTCCGAATATTCCTCGACCGTATCAAAATCTCATCTCCCAATCGGTCCCTTTTTATGACCCAAACCCATTTTCGAATAATCGACATCATTGTCCGAATCATGAATCTCGTCTTGCATTTGATCCAAACCAGGATAGCATTCCGCGTAGCCTTCTGGTTCTTGTGTTAAACGATTTAGGAGTTGATGTGAACGGGAATTGGAACCGGACATTTGTGGTGGTCCGGGTGCTTTTAGCATTTCATCATCGTCCATTTTGTCAAAGTGCGGAGCGCGTTTACGTCCGTCTCGTTTTCGATGGGACGTAGTCGCCGATCTCACGGTACCGCGGTTGGTTTGAGGAAGATGAATTGTGTGTGGGGTTTAAGTTGTCGTCGTAAATAGCTTAAAATTTGCGCCAGTTGGTTAATGACTATATCGTTTCTTGTTCAAGTCGGTGTACAGTTTAATGAAGGAGCCTGAAAAAATAAACGTTCTGTTAAATAAGTATTTATATTTGTAAAATAATATTTAAAAATACACATTCTAACAAAAATTATAGAATTTTATCTACAAATCATGAGATAGTATGATGTCCAGTATTTCCAGGTATAATTACTCATCGGATGTAATTTTAGCATAATTATTTAAAAATATATAATTACAAACATTATGTAATATGATATATTACCAACGGGATGGAAACGAATATATCTAATATGTACATATTAAACAGTACATATGTAATAATAATAATAAAATATTTTAAGTGTAATTCATTCATTTCAAAATACATATATCCGTTATGTAAATTTAGAAATCTATGTAATTATACCAACAATAATATTAGAGAACTAAACAAATTTTAGTTCTGTAAATAAACTACAAAGAGACTTTACTAAAAACTGTAATATTAGATTAGATACATAATATGTACTTTTCCATTCCGTTGTTAATATCATATTACATAATATTTGTAATAGTTCTGATATTATGTATTTTTAAGCAATTACATTAAAATTAACAGCAGTTGAGTAATTATACCTTAGAAATGTAGATAAAATTACATATATTTTTCAGAGTGTATGTATGGTATGTATAGGTAGAAAATACCTCAGCGTTGGAACGTATAAGAGTAGTTGAAATATCAGATTCGGCATCATCTTCCAAGTCAACAACATAGGCCATTTGACCCGGAACAAAAAGTTCGGATCGTTCAATATGACGTGATTTCAATTGACAAACAGTCCGATGCATACTTCGTCCGAGTTTTGTTCTAAACTGCATTTCATCCTCCTCCTTCTTGATTTCATTTTTATCGGGTTTCTCCGGTTCTAACGGTTTACTGGCCAACCGTTCCAACTCCTCTTCTTGTTCGTATTCCTTCACTTGAATTTCGGAACGTACCTTCTGCAACAGCGCATAATCCAAACCTTTCACCAAATGAGTGTGCTTCATATCACCACCCAAGAATTTCGATTCCTGTATCATTTGCGGTCTACGTTCTGCGGCATCAATACCCGATTTCAAATCGGGGGCAACAACCCGATCATCGGTTTGATAATCCGATTTCGCACCATCGCGTCTTTCTCTAGCCCGATCACGATACTTCTCCGCTAATTCGGTCATTTTATCGTCTTCCTGTTTCTTTAATTTCGCGTAGAAACTTTTTCGTTTACGACGTAGTTTATGACGATCTTCGGATCGAACCCGGTGCATGGCTGGTTGGTGCTGAAGAAGGTGTCGCACGAGGTGTCATCAGAAGTTTACGAAAATCATCATTGGTAAGTCTTTGAGACGCTGGCGTCTCGCTGGGTAATTCTTCTTGCAGCATTTTGCTGGTTTTATGTATACAAATTTTCCTATTTATATAAAATACTATTAAAGTCTACCACTTTAATAAACGCATATATATCTTTCACGAAATGTCAACTAAATAGTTTGACAGTTTATTATGAAGCATATTATGAAGTTCGTGAAATTAACAGAAGATAGAGTTATAGTACAACGTTTTTTTTATAAAATACATTCTGGATCTTGATTAATAGGAAATTAATTGATATAATAATTTAAGTATTTAATCATATTAAAACATAATTAACATTTATTACGTACATAGTAATAAATTAAATATTTATATGGTATAAATGTACAATAATCTCACCCGATGTTAACGTATTCACGTTAGTTGAAAAACCAGTGACTCTCAAAATGTGTGACAAGACAAAATGTAATTTTAAATGTGTCTTAACTGTCTTTAAAAAAAAGCTCCTACCTACAACCTACCTACCTAACCTACCCTAACCTAACGGACTTCTTAACACAACATAACTTAAGGAACAATAACATGATATAAGTCTTAACGGTCGAAATTGATAAAATTACTAATGAAATATTTTGAGGTTCACTGGTTAATACACACCAGGCATGCGCATTCCGATGTTTACGTATGCGCATTTCGATGTTTACGCATGCGCATTTCGATGTTCACGCATGCGCAACATCTGGGGGGTTTAATGTCCAGATCAGCCATTTATATTTATGCATTTATGTGTATCTTGTGTATGAACGTCACTTGGGTCTTCAATCAATTTGACGGCGGACGAAGAGAACCTACATCTTGATAAAAAACTTGTAAACTGCAAACTTTTGTTAAATTTACGTATTAATTGTTGTGTGTTTATTATTTTTAACATTAATACATGTACGTATAATTTATTTTACATTATTATATACAAATTTAAACCTTTATTTTTGTTTATATATGTGAAACTTCACATTGTAACTTTTGTAACATTCTAACCAATATTTATTGGTATCACAATAAAGAATATGTATGTTTTAAGTAAATTGTGAAAGTTTTATAGCATCTACGTAAGTGATATATACATATGTGTGTTTGCTGATGTAACATATTGTTTATAGTATGAGCAAAAATGACACAAACTCACCCAAACCCACTCCAGAAACATCAGACACCGAAGAAAAATTTTCCGTGGAAAAAATATTTGATAAAAGAATAAAAAATGGTGTCGTAGAATACTTTTTAAAATGGAATGGTTTGTATAATGTCTGATTAATTGACTGGTATTACATTTATGCTAGTGATATTTGGGGTCGGTATTTTCAAATCGTTATTTCTAGAATAAATTTTAATTTCGGGTTAAACATAATGAGTGTTTTAGTACAATTTGTTTAGTCCCGCTTTTATAATATTTACGTTGTTTTAAAACCGGTATTAGGTTAAAACCGATTTTAAAGCCGAGCATTTGGTACCAGTCACTGGCTCGTACCACAAACTCGGTTTTTGAGTGCTTTAGTTTATTTCTTTAGTTTTGCTCATAATTATTTTACATTTGTCTTAAAACTGGTATTAATTAAAACCGAGCTTGTACTACAGGCCATTGATTGGTATTACAAGTTTGGTTTTTGCCAATATCGCTTTTGTTTCCGAGTGAAATATGGTAACTATAGAACGAAGCGTTTGATTTGTCAGCGAATAAATTAATATTTTGATGAAATCATTATTATTATGAGCAATAATTTTAAAAATATTTTAAAATCACATGATTTAATAGTATTTGTATTACAACTATCTTTAGTTTGGCGTTATCATAACTTTGGCGAAGGATTGCTAATGATGAATAAATAATTTTTTTTTCTTATTATGATTTCATGTTAAATACAATAAACAATAGGGATATAAAATTCAAAATTTTAGAATTGATATTATTTGAATAAAAACATATGGAAATACAAATTTTAATTTATCCCGAAAAGCGTTCTTTTTTAACTACACTGTAAAAAAGTATATCGTATAAATTTATGTAATTTTACATAGCTTTTAACAGTACAAATAATAACATTTTGTAATTTTACTGTGATAATTAACGTAATATTAAATTTTTTATGAAAAATTTCATTCACAAAACATGCGAAATAACATAAATTACATGTAATATTACGTGAATTATCACAATAAAATTATAAAATGTTGCTATTATTATTACATACATTTAAAATATATTTTTTACAGAACACATAAATTACATAAATTTTTTAATAAAAACATTGAACAAAAAATTTATAATTGTTTTCGTGAAATTAATATAATAATCTAAATAAGAGATTTGTAATTTTAAATTTTTTTGTCATTGAATCGGTATGCTAGGCTATGCATCAATGACGGTAACATCTGTATCAGTCGTTTTCGGACATGGATCAAATCATTGTACTGACGAGCTCCTAAACTGCGAACATGTGTCTAGGATTAACTGGCCAGTCATTGATGCATAGCCTAACAAACCGATTCAATGATTGAGTAACTTGTGAAATTTTTAAATAAAAGTAAAATTTCTTATTTAGATTATAAATTTTAAACGGTGTACATTTGATCGGGCGTTGGAAATACTGGTTCTTAATATAATATGAATTTCAACTAGTAATAACAGCTATTGTAAGCTTTATTGTGTTGTTTTAACATTTAGGCTACCCAGAATCGGAAAATACTTGGGAGCCTGAATCGAATCTTGATTGTCCCGTTCTAATATCGGCATTTGAAGAAACACGTAAGAAAAAGGAGGCGCTCAAGAAAGAGGAAATTGCCAAAAAACGTAAAAGTCAAGGTACACCAACACCCGAGTCCGAACCGAAGAAAAAACCGCAAGAGAAAGAGAAAAAGACGCATGGCTTTGATCGCGGTTTGGAACCGGACCGAATTATCGGAGCAAGCGACAGTTCCGGCGAGTTAATGTTTCTACTGAAGTGGAAAGGTTTGTTTCTTTTCATTTTTATTAAATTATTAAATTGGAAAAATAGTCGATTGTTTAATATTTAAATAATTGACAAAATTCAGTATTTTATATTTTGTTTTATTAACTACTAAGCCAACGTTTTGGCAATCACTATTGCCTTCTTCAGGGCTAGCAGAATATGTATTTCTAATGAAGGCGAAATAAAAATGCGAAGGAAAAATAATAGACTATTTAATAAATAATTAGTAATTGATGGAATTTAGTTTTTTATATATTTCCTTATTAATTACTAAGATAACGTTCGGTAATCACTATTGCCTTCTTCAGGGCTAGCAGAATATTTCAGTTGATTTTACATGCAACGCAAATATACATTATTGGATCAGTAATTTTAAAAATACAAATATTATTACTTATGTGATATTTATTATTAAAATTTATTATAAATTATTCATAAAAATTTTTTGTAGAGTATCTTATTTGTATGAAAAGTGTCTCAACTTATAAAATAATGTGAAATATTTTGTTGCGACCTTTTTCTCAAAATTTTACAAGTTACTCAGTCAATCGGTGAATCGGCTTACAACTGGCAAGTTTAACCATAGACACGTGTTTCGATTTTTAGAATCTCGTCGGTATGGTGATTTGATCACTGTCCGTAAGATAATGCAGATGCAGATGTTGTTCTGGCTGGCTAATTACTTGGTTTAAATAGCTAGCCAGCCAGAACCTAACATCTGCATCATTGTTTTCGGACAGTAATTAAATCACCATACTGACGGGATCCTGAAGATCGAAATACGTATCTAATGGTTAAACTGGCCAGTTGTAAGCCGAGTCAATGTCTGAGTAACTTGAGAAATTTTGAGAAAAACTGCCAACTTTAGAATATTATATTAATTTCACAAAGTAACACTCATGCACGAATAATTTTTGTTCGATGTTATTTTTAAAATAATTTTTAATTTGCTCAATTTAGGAATCGATGGAGCAGATTTTGTTCAAGCCAAACAAGCAAATATAAACTGCCCACAAGTTGTTATCCAATTTTACGAAGAACGACTCACCTGGTCTAATCCGAACACAGACGATGAAAAAATTGGCGCGTAGAATATCATTCTTTACAACATATAAATATTAATTTTGTATTATTATTTTCAAATTAACCTATTCGAATGATTTTTCTTTTTCATTTTGGCTATTCAAATTTTAGTAATTTTTAAAATCGATTTCATGCAGATGCATTCAATCTAAAGTTTACATGTTTAATTTTGTTTCTGAAAATCAAATTGTGATAATTTTCCAGTGAAATGTAGACTATATTATTAGAAAAGATTTTCTTTTGTAAGATCACAAATTAAATATGGAATTCACTGAAAGGTCTGTTAGAGGCAGGTGATTTTCAATTTTATGATAGTTATATATATATATTTTAAAATAACGGCTTATTAAAATTATCTTGAACATTTTATAATTATATGTATACAAAAAAATATTGAAAATTATTTGTTTCAAATTATTTTATAATTATAAGTTTAATGTGACTGTTTTTATTTTATAAATTAAAAATTTTCAATCATAACAAAATTTGTTTGTTCTTTAATTTTCCTGGTGTTCAAAAAAATTTTCAGGATACTATTAGCGCTGCCAAACAGAATTTTATTTAAGTTTAATACTACTGGCGACATCTATTGTTCATTCAGAAAAACAATTATATTTTTTGATTTATTTTATCACAGTATTGGGGGTTGGTTTAATTGATAAATTGCTGCTGGCAATTTTAGTTTTTGCTTCGGCACTAAAGGAATCTTTTGTGAAAATTTGAGTAAAATCGGATAAATAGTATAGCCGCAATTAATTATTTAAAAATTTATAAATTTTTTTCCCGGAAAGTTGGCAACCCTCTTATTGTATAAAATTACATAATTTATGAGGACACCAGAAGAATCTTCTGTGAAAATTTGATCAAAATCAGATAATTAGTATAGGCACAATTAATTATTGAAAATTTTATTAATTTTTTTTTGGAAAGTTTGCAACTCTGAAAATTTGAGTAAAATCGGATCAATAGTATAGGCACAATTAATTATTAAAAACATTTTTTTCGGAAATTTTATCAGGAAAGCTAGTGTGAATTGAAAACATTATGTTATCCTGAATATTTTTAGATTTTTTTTAGCAAGAAATGAAACAGTAAGGATAAGGATTACAAAGGATAACAACACATCATCTGTTTTTAAGAACATTATTGAACAATAAAAAATACATTTCACAAAAAATTTCTAGCAATTTAAATATATATTTATATATATATATATATATATATATATATATATATATATATATATATATATATATATATAATATTTAAAAAAATCTCAATTTTATATATATATATATATATATATATATATATATATATATATATAAAATTGGGATTTTTTAAAATATTTTTATCACAGTTTTGGGGATTGGCGTAATTAATAAGAGGGTGTCCCAGGTTGTTAATTTTTACTACTTTGACTGCAAGAAAAAAGTAGTATAGTGTTTGGTACGGTGTCTGTAACATTTTCAAAAAAAAAAAAACTTGTATAGAAATCCTTCATATAGCCTCTAGATGACGAATCGGAACTTAGTTTATGTGGGTGTATGGATGTGCGTCGTCAGCTCGCTCGCTCGCTCACTCGCTCGGTCGTCAGACAAAATTTTGTGATTGCAACTCCTCCTAGACGGTTCAACCGATTATAATGAAATTTTCAGGATAAATTTGCCTAGTGCCCAAGATGGTCATGTGGTTTTGGTTTTTTCCAGTGATGCCAACTTTCCGAGAAAAAAATTACTAAAGTTTTTAAAAATTCGTTGTGGCTACATTATTTATCCGATTTTGATCAAGTTTTCAGAAAAGATTTCCCTAATGCTCCTATTAATTACATAATTTTATTAATATTCAGTGTTGCCAACTTTCCGAGAAAAAAATTACTAAAGTTTTAAAATTTTTATTATGGCCATGTTATTCAACCGATTTTACTCAAATTTTCACAAAAGATTCTCCTAGTATTCATATAATTTATGTAATTTTAACAAAATACAGTGTTGCCAACTTTCCGAGAATAAAATTAGTAAAATTTTAAAAAATTTATTATGACCATTTTATTTAACCGATTTTAATCAAATTTTCATAAAAGTTTTTTTTAGTGCTTAAATAAATTATGCAATTTTAACAAAATACAGTGTTGCCAACTTATCGAGAAAAAAATCACTAAATTTTTTAAAAATTCATTGTGGCTACATTATTTATTCGATTTTGATCAAATTTTCAGAAAAGTATCTCCTAATGCCCACATAAATTATAATATTATTAAAATACAGTGTTGCCAACTTTCCGAGAAATGTCAAAGTAGTCTATATATGGGTTTATCCATATACTTCTAATCTTGTTGGATATGTTGTAGTACGTATCTGGATTATCTAGGGGTTTGTAAGGGGACGGCAAATTTTGTTATTTTTGCGAAATTCCCAGCCGTTTTCGAGATTAAAGATTTTATTGAATTTATACACACAAATTTATTAACTTTTTATAATAGTTTTGCACTTAATTAATAAAAGGGGCTAATTTTTGAATATGTTGTAGTACGGCCATAATTGTTTAGTATTTGTAAAACGCGGAAAATTTAAATTTTTGCGAATTATCTAATCGTTTCCGAGATATTTGCAATTAAAGATTTTTTTTTGCAAAAATGTAATTTTAGACTGAACTATAAGAGATAGATAAAAAATGAATTATAACTTTGCAAAATAGATTTTT
The DNA here is from genome assembly GCA_963966155.1 of Clivina fossor. Lineage (NCBI taxonomy): Eukaryota > Metazoa > Arthropoda > Insecta > Coleoptera > Carabidae > Clivina > Clivina fossor. Next base: position 2,309,205 of record OZ014567.1, read on the forward strand.
TTCAATTTTCTATGTTATTATTTAAAATAAAGTAGGACTATGTTATATCACTGGAAAGCAAAAAAAAAAGATCTTTTTAATGACACTACATTGAAATACTGGTTACATAAGAAAAATGAAAGTTGCATCATAAATCTCGAAAACAGTACATGGCACAAAAATTCTGGTAACTTCTGGAAATTCTGTGTAAAAAAGTGTCTTAAGAAAGTGCAAACCAAAATAATGTATCGTTTTGCATACGAAAGTTATAAGCAAAAATATAAAACAGCAAAATTTGCATTTTTGTCTATATCTAGTAACCTATAGAATTTTTTGGAAAAAACAAAAGATGACTAAACTCGCCTACTAATAAGGCAACTTTCATCTAATTTAACCGAGGTCGTATCTCTAACAGTTCCGGAGATCCCCATGCATACGGAGTTATCTTGGACCCTCTGTATACCGAGTGTATATTTTTGCTTAAATATTATTTTATAAGCTAATATATTACTTAAAAAATAAAGTAATTATTATTCTTTAATTATATTAAATAAAACAAAGTTAGCAGATGTTAATTATTGTTTCTAGGTTTTTTTTTTTTTTTAATTATATATTAAAGCAAAATTAATCACAAATCACATATATAAATAAAGTGTAATAATATGGTAAAAAATATTTACCTGCTTTTTTTTTTCAATTTTTTATTTAATTATATTTTCTTAAACGAAATTTAAAAATTTTACTAAACACGGAGGCGTCTCTGCACATTTATAGTAAATAATTTTAAAGTAGGTAGATAAAATTGTATTTTGTATTTCTAAATTAAGAAAAGAATATTTTATAATATTCGTCATTTGATTTTTCGGTTAACCTACTATTTATCACATTACTCATTATTAGTAAATATTACAAGTAGGTACCTATATTAACATAATAATTTTAAACTTTCTTTAAGCAATTTAGACTCCATAGATTTTATAAAACTAATATTTTAAACTTCTCTTCATTAAAATTTAGTAATAAATTTGTAATTGTTTCATAAACAATTACAAATAAAAAATAATTTCAAAAATAAAATTTAAATTAGATAGAATAATTAATTTTAAAATAATAAATCGCAAAATTTAATTATTTAATTTGTTTGCCGGTATGGCCGAGAGAATTAAGACGTGTGTCTGACACCGCTCGTACGTATGCGGGTCCGGGTTCGAATCTCGCTTGAATTTTGTATCGTCCAAATACACTTTGAATAGTAATATTCTAGCATCTAATGGTTGATAATCTTCGCTATCGAATCCACTTGTGTAACAAAAAAAAATTATTTAATTTTTATTTTCTAATACATATTTTATAATTCATTAATAAAGTCAAAATAAAACTGATTTAGGTTAAAGTTTTGTATTAGCATTTATTTATAATCGACGTTTCAACGAACTCAACGTCCGTCTTAATCAGGATAAATGATACAAATGACATTACAGTAAATAACCGAACATAGTTGCTAAGTAACAAATAAGTAACTAGATCATAAAATTTTTATAGATTTTTAATTAATTGAAACCAAATGTTATTTAACGCATTGCTTAAAAGAAACCATTTTCTTCCACTTCCATGGTAAACTAAATATTTACGTGAACATTATTTATATAACTTGTTCGTATGTTCTGTTTATTTAGTGTAACGTTGTTTGTGTAATTTTTTCTTGATGATGACGTACGTGGAGTACTTAGAAACGTTGATTATTAATAAAAATTAATACAGAACTTATCCTAAAGTCGTTTTATTTTGATAAAAATCAATCTAATGTTAATTATTTATGAGAGAACATATTTCTTGCAAAAATAAACTGCCCTATATATATTTTTATATATTGTAAATTAGTTTTGTCGGTAATGTTTACAAAAGTTCAGAAAATATCGGTATATAAATTACATCTTGACAGAATTACATTAAAATACAATTGGATGATAAAATAAATGGGGAAACATTCGAAATAATTTTATTTTACGGTACAGTAAGTTTCAGAAGAATGAAAACCTAGATTATTATTTATAATTTTTAATATAACTTTCTTTAACATGCAGTTATATTTAATTTAAAATATATACCTAATATTAGGTTAGATTAGGTTTCGTTTCTTAGGTTGTTGAATTTTATCTATTGATGTTCAAAATCCTATTTTAATGTGTACATATCAAATAACAGTTGTGAATTTCAATTAATGGTTGTTACATGATGTCCTATTCTGGTCGTAATTTACCTTTATTTTTTTATTGTGCATAAAAATTTTATCCAAAATATATAAAAGACTTGTACAATATTTTTAAACGCCTGGGCTGGTATGCAATATGCGCTGCACGTGCGTTATCAGTGTTGTCTATATTAAGGATAAATATGATAAAAATATTATTCAAATATACTTCAAGGTTTTTATTCTTTAATTTGTTCAAATACGGTAAAAAATATATAAGAATTTAACGAAATTTTAGTTATAACAATTAGAAAATTGAATAACGTAATATGAAATCCAACCTACTTTATTTACAATATAAAATTAAAATAAAACTGTTTTTTGTACTCTAGTTCTGTATTAATATTTATTAATAATAGACGTACTCTCAACGTACTACGGCTTCATCAATTGTTTTAAAGATATAAATGAAATATACCGTATTTGCCCGAATATAACGCCATATTTTTTGACTTAACTATTTCCCTTAAAAAATTGTCGCGCTAAATTCTTGGTCTAGGTCAGGGGTCAGCAACCTTTCGGTGACAAAGAGCCAAATCTATATTGAAAAAAAAAATTAAACAAGGAAGAGCCGCTAAAAAATAAATATTATATTTAAGAAAAAAATCATTAAATTTTTTTATTTATTTCAAAATAAATAAGTTTTCCAATAAATTATCATTATTTACTTATAAATTAGTTTGTGATCCCTATTACACTTACCAGTGTATTACAATATAATATTTTTTAATGGGATGGCTGCTCTTGCATATTGTTCGATAAGATTTCAATATTTGGTAAATACTCTGTAATCTTTAACTTAAGGCAGGTCTCAAGTTTTAGGTCCGTAAGATTACTTTTTAGGTCACGTCACTCTTTATTAATTTCATATGTGAAAAGATTTGCTCAAAATAATATGTGGATCCGAAAATTGTCAATAGTCCAAAAGCATAATTTTTTAAATGATTGAACGATTCTGGAAGACGGTTCCAAGCTTCAAAAATAATTTTATCTACATTTTGAAGATTGTGAATTTTCTCTTTCTAAACTTTCTAGTTCAGAATTTAGTTTTAAAAATATGTTATTCTATAAATCTTTGGATTTTGAATTCAATAATTGAAGTTCAAATTGTGCCTGATTAATCAATGGGAATGGTGTTAAATGTAATTGCTGCATATCTGCTTCAATTGGTTTTGTCAAAAAGGCTAATGTAGTTTTATATTTTCTAAATTCTTTAAATCTTTCTCCAAAAGCTTCTTGCATGTCAACAATAGTTTGTGCAAAAAAAATTACATTAATAACGTTGTTATTGTCCTTATGTTTTTGTAAATTAATAAAATGTAAAAATGTTCCTGTACATAAATCATTCACAAATACGGATAACTTTTTTTCGAAACAAATTACTTCTTCTAAAAGGGAGAATGCAGTATTCCATTTTCCTTGCAGTGTCATATTCAACTGATTTAAGTGCGTTGTTATATCTACCATAAAATAAAAATTTTACAGCCAATCATCGTTTGTTAGTTCATTATAATATACAGTATATTTTTTTCATTCAGAAATATTTTAATTTCTTCAAAACATTGAGAAAATCTCTGAAGCACTTTACCTTTTGAGAGCCATCGAACCTTATTATGCAAAATTATATCAGTGTATTGGCAGTCCAATTCATGAAGAAATTCTTGAAACTGTCGATGGTGGAGTCCTTTTGCTACTATTGTATTCACAATTTTCACTACTAAATCCATCATTTTACACAATTCTGTGGGATATGTTTGAGCACATAAGGCCTCCTGATGAATTATACAATGGAATACGAATATATCATGGTCAAGGTTTTTTTAAAATAGGGAAACAAATATTTTATGTTTTTCTACCATGCTTGGTGCTCCATCTGTGGCAATTGAAACTAATTTATTGAGATCAGTTTTCTTTTCTTTTAAACACTGCATAACAGAGTATGTGATGTCTTCACCGCGCGTTTTTCCTTTGAGCGATAACAAGCCTAGCAATTCTTCTTTAAGTCCTTCAGTGGTTATATACCTGCCAAGAAGACATATTTGTGCGGTATCACTTACATCACATGACTCATCTAGCGCAACAGAAAACGACGATGCTGCCCTGATGTCACTAACTTGTTGATTAGATACATCTGAAGCCATTTTAATGATTCGATCTCCAATAGTTTTAGAAGATAATGGCATATTTTTAATTTTTTTAATGATTTCATTTTAGCTAGTCGAAAAGACTAGCTTATAAAATCGTCAATACGGCTTGCTGGCTGGCCGGCCGTGTCCAAAAAATACGATAAATATGAGTGTTAATTATAAGTATAAAGGAGAGCTCGTAGAAAGCTGAAACTTGGCAATTAGATAGTTCATACCAAATAAAAAATTAAGTTCAATTTTCAGACCGCAGTGTTGCCAACTTTCCGAGAAAAAAATTACTAAAATTTTTAAAAATTTATTACGGCCATGTTGTTTAACCGATTTTGTTCAAATTTTCACAAAAGATTTTTCTGGTATCCATATAAATTAGATAATTTCAACAAAGTACAGTGCTGCCAACTTTCTGAGACAAAAATTACTAAAATTTTTAAAAATTTATTACGGCCATGTTGTTTAACCGATTTTGTTTAAATTTTCACAAAAGATTTTTCTGGTATCCATATAAATTAGATAATTTCAACAAAGTACAGTGCTGCCAACTTTCTGAGAAAAAAATTACTGAAATTTTTAAAAATTTATTATGACCACGTTATTTAACCAATTTTAATCAAATTTTCACTAAAGATTCTTCTGGTGCCCGCGTAAATTATGCAATTTTAACAAAATACAGTGTTGCCAACATATTAAGAAAAAAATTACTAAAATATTAAAAATTTATTGTGGCTACATTATTTATCCGATTTTAATCAAATTTTCCGAAAAGTTTCTCCTAGTGCCCACATAAATTATAATTTTATTAAACTACGATGTTGCTAACTTTCCGAAAAAAAAATAATAATTTTCTAAAAATTTGTTATGCCCGCATTATTTATCCTATTTTAATGAAATTTTTACAGAAGATACCCTTAGCGCCTATAATATTATATATTAGCAAAATACAATGTTGCCAACTTTCGATAAAAAATTTTTTTATCCTTCTATCTTATCATTTATGTGATAATGTCAAAGTGGTCTATATATGGGTTTACCCATATACTTCTAATCTTGTATTTTGGCTAGTCGAAAAACTAGCTTATAAAATCAAACCACATTCGACTAGCTCCATTCTCGCTTTGCGAGAATATTATTTATTTTTTAAATCATTGAAGAGTACTTCAGATGTATTTATAAAACATTCCTTGATATATACTCCATTTGTAAATGGTTTGCCACGTTTTGCAATTTTATAAGCTAACAAAACTAGCATGCGTTGTCATGTTTGATAATTTAATCCATTTACTGAAAGTCGACTTACATTGCTTCATTCTTTTTTCAAGCTCTTGGACAGCTTTATTTTTTGATTCGCCAGCCGGATAGTCTTCAGAAAACTTTTTATATTTCACCATAAAATGTCTTTCAAGATTTGATTTTTTATTATTAGAAAAATTTTCATTTCAAATAAGACAGCATAGTAATCCATCAGCATTTTGAATAAATGCAAACGAACTGGTCCACTCAGCATTAAATTGTCTGTGGTCATTTTCTATTTTTCTTTGTTTTCTCTTTGTTGCCATTGTAAACCTCTAAAATTAAATAAAATTAAATTATTTTATTATTTTTTTTTTTTTAAATAACTAAAATTTTTACAAATTATTATTTTGTACAATAGTATACATATGTATTGAAATTGAGTTAAAGTCCCAAGAAATACGTGAACTAAAACTTATTTACTTACTAGAAAAATTTAATTGATTACATTAAGGAAAAGAGTAACCTATCACAAAAGTTAGATTATAATATAACCGATTTTAAAATAATATAACCGTTATATCATTTTAAAATCGGTGGTGAAAATAAAAAGCAATACAATTTCACTATGTTAATTTAACAAGTAAAGACTAATTGTAAAACTTGGTAAAAGATTATGAATTTGGCCCATTAATTATTTAGATAATACTTACGTATTATAAAAGAATATTCCCTGATCGAAATAACGTATACTCAGCAGCACTTACAACACTGACAGTACTTAGTAGGTACTTATTTTCTGTGCATACATTCATATATACAGAACACGCACCACAAGCATTACAATACGCATACGTATAACGGACTGAAAATAAGTCGGGACTAACCGGCCGTAAATTGCGGCGTAAAATATTTAATATTCAGAAAGCCACAAATTTTTTTGAAAGAGCCACATGCGGCTTCGGAGCCACAGGTTGCCGACCCCTGGTCTAGGTCATGGAATGTAACAACTCTTGAATTTCAATTTGTTTTTAAATTTTTTGGAAAATTAATGAATCGTAATAAATTTAGATTACATTTTTGCAAAATATTTATAATTTATTAATTTATAATAAATGTGAAGATAGATGGATGTTTTGGATGTACACAGAAACAAATATACGGACGGAATAACAAAATACCTGAAAAACGCAATTTTTGGGTACTTTGAGGATTTTTTCTTCGCCTTTAGAAAAGGATGAAACCAATGTTGATTACATGGACTTATTCGGTATTGATCTGGGAATACCAGAAAAAAAATTCAGCTAATTGAAGCAAATTGAAAAAAGTTATTAACCTCAATCTAAAAAAAGTGCAAAAAACGGCGTTTTGAGGTGCTCGGTGATGCCTGGGTTTTCATCAGAAAAATGTTTCAGCACATCTCCACAACTTTTTGGATGGAACTCTTTCATGACCCTAGAGAACGAAATCTATTTTTTTCGACCCACCCTAATATATATATATATATATATATATATATATATATATATATATATATATATATATATATATATATATATACAGTGTGTTGACTTGGACCGTCGTACATAGGGATTTAGCATGTAAAATCAGACATGTGCGATTTTCTGCTTCCCAAATTATTTTACAAAAAAAACCTTATGATAAATGTTTTAGGGCATACTTTTCTGTATGTAATTCAATTACTAAATTTTTTTTGAATCTTTCTAACGTCAAGAATTAGGTCTAAAGTTGTTAAGAAATTGACTGGAAAAATGGCAGTAGCCGTGAAATTGGAACAAAAAATCAAACAAATGCTAATTGAATTGACATTCTTATGTGAAATATATTTTTATATTCATGATTAATTCCAATACTGTAAAATAAAATGTTTGTTTTCCTAGGAGAGTGAAATAAAATTGCATTGTTATTTATTTTAAGTAAGAAAAAAATATTAGAATATATAAAATAAAAATGGTTATTAATTATTGTGACGTTCAACTAGCATTTGTTTTATTTTTGTTCCAATTTTCACGGCTAATGCCATTTTCAGTCAATTTCTTGAGAACTTTAAGGCTAATTCCTGACGCTGGGATGGTTCCAAAAAAAATTTTGCTGATTGATTTACATGTAAAAATGTGTTTCCTAAAACATTTATTCCAAAGTTTTTTTGTAAAATAATTTGGAAAGCAGGAAATAGCACATGTCTGATTTTACATGTTAAATCCCTATGTACGACGGTCCAAGTCAACACACGGTATATATATAACTGAATAAATAATTTTTTTCTCGGAAAATTGACAACCCTGTATGGAAGTAAAATTATATAATTTTTGTGGACACTAGGAAAATATATTGTATAAATTTGATTAATTTTTTGACAACACTGTACTTTATTAAAATTATATACTTTATGTGAGCACCAGAGAAATCATATCTGAAAATTTGATCAAAATCGGATAAATAATGTGGCCCTAATAAATTTTTTTAAAAATTAGTAATTTTTTCTCGAAAAGTTGGCATCACTGAAACAAAATAAAATCACATTACCATCTTGAGCACGAAGTAAACCTATCCTGAAAATTTCATTATAACGGTTGAATCGTCTAAGTTAGTTCGGGTATGTTGAGCGAATGTCTAATGAACGTTTGGTTAAAAAGATATATTTGAATGATTTTGATGGTATACATTTGCGTGGACGTCCGATGAGTAGTTGGAGTGGTATGATTGAGAGAGTGGCTTGCATGAGCGAAAGTATTTAATATTATAATAAAAATAATAATAAAACATTATAATAAATAATAAATTTGATTGTATATAATGTACCCAATTACATTTTAGCAATAGACTTTTTTTTTAATTCTTCTTTTATTAAATTGCCGATATAACCCAAACTGCACCCAAATATGACCAACAAATAATAATTCGCTCATAGTTTCCTTCCTACGAAAATATAGAGTGTGAAAATGATGAAAAAAGTTGGGTTGAGCATTCACCCCACGCTGTATTAGGAGTTTTGAAAATCACCCGGTAGTAGGAAGGTTAAATAATTTCATTGACTTTAAAAATTGTCAAACTATGACAACATGTACAGCATAAAAAAAAATTTTTTGAGTCAATTCACCAAGCGGGTGTAAAAGTTCAAACATTTCTACGTAAATTGTTTTAAATTTCAAAGATCTGCCATGTTTTGGCGCAAAGTTAGAATTTTTCGAAATTTACCCTGCATTTTGCGAGTTTTTGGGCCATAACTTGATTAATTTTGGATGAAAATGGATAAATTTTTGAAAAAATAATTTAAAGCCACTTCTTTTAGGCCGTGCAAAATAACACAACGTTTAAGCCATTCTGCTCCCCACCTCACCCCGCAGGAAAAATCTTTTTGATTTTAAAAAATTGACAAATTTTGACAACATGTCTTGTCAAACTTTGACAATATGTTTGATATACAAAAAAAAAATTTCGACACAGTCTACCAAGAGGGCGTAAAATTTAAAACATTTCTACGTAAAATTCACTTAATTTCAAGGACTTACGATGCTTTGGCGCAAAGTTAAATTTTTTTAATTTACCCTGTATTTTGCAAATTTTTTTTTATGTTGATTCTGTAAAATGCTTTACAATTTTGAACTTTTCTTTTAATCGAAGAATGTTTTACAATTGAAAACATTTGTTTCGTCGTTAAAATGGTCTAAATGTTCAAAACTTGTCAGAACTTTAAACTCACATAATGCAGGTTAAATTTAAAAAAAATCGTAACTTTGCGCCAAAGTATCGCAAGTCCTAGAAATTAAGCGGAATTTACGTAGAAATGTTTGACGTTTTAAGCCCGCTTGGTAAATTAAATCGAAAATTTTGTTGTTGTCAAAGTTCGACAATTTTTAAAGTCAAAATATGGTTTTTTCTCACTGGCGAATCCAGTGCCCCCCCGGGCATGCCCACCCCCCTTGGGCCTAAGAACATAATTCAAAAACATACAAATATATATTCCACACAACAATTATTATTAACCCACATTGCATACAGCTATGCATATAAGTGTGATAATAATTTTTTTGTAGGCTTAAAACTATTATTAATAATTATTTACCTTTATCCTAAAAAAAAAATCAAAATGGCCCCCCCTTGACAGTTTTCTAGATCCGCCCCTGATTTTTCTGCGGGGTGTGGTGGGGAACGGAATAGTTCAAATGGGACATGTCTTGCATAACCTTAAAGACGAGACGTCAGACTTTGTTGTACAAAAAATTTCATTTAATTTTGTTCAAAATTGGCCGAGTTACACCTATTTTAAATTCGGTAATTTTTCTAATTTTTCAAGTAGCGGTTTTTTTTGTGCCGATTCTATATTTAATTTGTTAAAATATTTTGTGATGTATATTTTATTTAATAATTCTTTTTATTCAATTAAGTATTTATTATTATTATTATATAATATAAATATTACAATAACAAAAAGTTACAGATTTAATAAACCGGAACTAGTTAACTAGATAGTTCGTAAAGACGATTTTTGTTAAAATTCATTGACAGGATAACTATACCACTCTAACTGAATGTAAAGCGCTTAAGAAACTTTCTGCTTTACCTTGCAATTTAATTTAATAGATACGTATGTTTAGCATTTCACGTGCATCATTACTATGAACAGATCGCATAACATGTTTTTGTATCTATGAAAGAAACAATTTAAAATTGTCGCTTATTTTTTGTAACTTATTTTTGTACGTATAGCAAATTAATTTTCAACTATAAGTAACATAATATAAAATTAATATTTATTTAATTAGCAAAAAAATATTTTAATAAATTGACTCAAGCGTTGATTATTAATTTATTAAACAAAAATTCCCATCGGGGTAAAAAATAATACAAAAACAACAATTGTATATTTTTATTTAATTATATTATTTCATATACATATATTATTATTATTGTTTTTTATTTGAATGAATACGAATATGTCGTTTCAGAGTGGAAGATAGAGTAAAAGCTTTACTACACGTTTCACACTTGAATGCTTTTTCATTTGTATGAACACGCATATGTTGTTTCAGATTGAAAGATTTAGTAAAAGATTTATTACACGTTACACACTTGAATGGTTTTTCATTTGTATGAACACGCACATGTTGTTTCAGAGTGGAAGATTGTGTAAAAGATTTATTACACGTTTCACATTTGAATGGTTTTTCATTTGTATGAACACGCACATGTTGATTCAGAGTGGAAGATTGTTTAAAGAATTTATTACACGTTTCACACTTAAATGGTTTTTCATTTGTATGAACACGCACATGTTCTTTCAGATGGGAAGATTGTGTAAAAGATTTATTACACGTTTTACACGTGAATGGTTTTTCATTTGTATGAACACGCACATGTTGTTTCAGATTGGAAGAGTTTGTAAAGGATTTATTACACGTTTCACACGTGAATGGTTTTTCATTTGTATGAATACGCATATGTATCTTTAAGTGTGATTTGCAAAGAGTAGCTCTGCCACATATCGCACATTTATACGGTTTGTCCAGCTTTTTATCGGTGCGAGTATGCTTATGTCTCGTTAAATTTAATCTACGTTTGCAATCTTTCTCACATTTCTTGTATATGCTAGGCATTTGAATGACAGTGTTTACATTCAACGAATTTTCCATTATTTCCCGTCTTTCTAATACTTTATTAACATTTTTCATAAGTTCATTATTTATTACTTTAGCTAGACGTTCTAGTTTCAAATCATATTTCACTTTGTAACGGTTTGCTACATCACATTCAGCCAAATCAAAGCCAGTAAAATTCTCTAAATTTTTAGATATATCTTCGACAACGTCATTTTCAAATTCATCCTCCTCAATTTTAATATCTTTCACATCGGTAATCTCATATTCGTTATTTATATTAATTGAGTCATTGTTAACTTCTATTTTAGTAAATTCACTTGCGTCTTCATCATAATAATTGTTTTCTAATTTTATCGCTTCACCTCTTCGACCGGTTTGTATATCATCAATTGAATCATTGCAAATTTCTGCAATGTCTTCGTTTTTAAGATTTGCAAGACAATTTCTAATTTCTTCTTCAACTTTTATATCATTTTTAAAATCTGCTTGATTAGATGCGGAATTATCATTAGCATAAACACTAACATTATATTTTTCATTAGTTTCTTTATTTAAAAATCCACTTTCTTTCTCATCTTTCACCGTTATATAATTACTCGAATTCACTTCACTATTATTACAATTTGTTTCTTCTAATTTTATTACTTCGATTAAAATTTCTTGATGATTAGCTGGTTGTGCCTGTTGTCCATTTCGTAATTGTTCTAAATATCGTTGAAATATGGTTTGAGATTCGGAACATTTGTTTATAAATTTGTATGCGATGTTCAATTCTCTGATGCAATTTATGCATATGCCATTTGGTAAATTAGCATTGCATTCCAGCTAAGAAATAAGTATAAACAAATTAAAATATATAAATACGTAATTAACAACTACATAACCTTATTTATATCATACTTACAATTCCCGGTGCAATTTTATTTAATTTCTGGAATAATGATAAATTATCTGAATCAATATGATGCAATGTTGTGTTGATATTCTCATAGCTTCTACATAAGCGGCACGAGTTGATTAATTTAAACATGTTTTACAGCAAATACTATTTTGCAGAAAAAGAGGTCAGACAGTATGACACAGTAGCCTAGTAGAGCAAAATACCAGTCATAATGGCCGACCTACTACCATTGTTTCTTGCGATTACAAAAATAGTTCATATATGTACAGTATATAAGGTTCAAAATAGGTTCATATGTTTTATATTTATTAAATTTTTAAATTATATTAAATCGAAGTTTGAAATCAATTTTAGATAAATTTATAAATTGTTACTAAATTAATTCTTTATTTCTAAATTAGAGAAAGAATATTATATAATCTATAATATTTTTATTATTCAAATTACAGTTTCGTTTTTTATCGGCAGCACATTTAGATTTGTAAATGATCCAAGTTTATTCGTAGAGATGGCACTAATGATATGTGGAATATTTATGACAGTTCAGAAAATAAGTTATTTTCGTTTTAAACTTAATTAAATTAATTAAACATTGATTAAATTAAACAAATGTTTGTTTTATTGCGTAATTACAGGTGTAAAATGTGTAGTAATACTGTTAAATTGAAATCGACTTTATTAATATACAAATATTCAGAGGTTATTTATACTCATAATATATAAATTTTACTCAAAGTATAAAATGTACAGTTTTCTTGAATATATTTACAATAACTTGAATGTGTAGGAAAGTGTTTGGATCCTACCACGTGTCCAATAACTCCTGGAAGAGAAACAAACATTGAAATCTCAACTGACAATAAAAATTTTGGCGTAGCTTTTGTTGGTGGAAAAGATTCGCTGATTTCGGTATGAAAAAATTTAGATTAAAAATTCGTTTGTTATTGTTAATTTCCAATGAAAATAATTATAATATTTTGAAATTTCAGGGAGGTATTGTTATTCTGGAAATTTATCCAGACGGTGCAGCAAAACGTGATGGCCGTCTTCAGCCTGGAGATCAGCTGATTGAGGTCAATGGAACATCATTGTTAGATGTAACACAAACTAATGCAAGTGCTGCGATTAGACAAATACTGCCAAAGGTTAGATAAATAATTAATGTAAATTTATATATTCTATTCATGCAATTTTGACATAAAAGTGTAATATTAGGTAAATAATCACAGTAGAAATGAGAAAATATTGCCATTTTACTTACCATAATGAATTTAAAGTTTCAACAAGAGCAGAAATTATAGAAGAAATTATGTAATATTACATAAATTGAAATTACATTTTTTATAGTTTATTATTAATTAATTAATCAATAAATATAACATTAATTTAATATTTGATATGAATTATTACAATACATGAGAATTTTGTTTTAGTTTAATTTAAGAGGATTATATACCTTTCTTAACCTAAAAAAATTGACAAACTTTATGAATTTTTTTCATCGAAACTGTAAAGGATATCAAATCGCAGTTTTCTGAGAGTGAAAGTATAGACTTTGAACTTCTTTCACGAATTTTTATTACTACTTTTGTTTGAAATAGTGTCGAGTTCTAACCATTTCTTCGAAGCATTTGCAAAACCTGGACGGCTGCGGCTGTGCGGTAATAATAATAACTCCTGCTCCTGTTTTATCTGAAACAAAAATCAAAAGACATTTTTGAAGTATGATATATTATCTAGTTTTTGACCGATTTTTTTCCAGAAATATTCATTCGGAGACAAAATGGCGAACTTTTGGTAAAAAGTTTTTTTTCCAAAGCTAGCCATTTTGTCTCAAATGAATATTTGTGGGAAAAATGTGTGAAGAACCAGATAATGTATCATACTTTAAAGGTGCCTTTCGATTTTTGTTCCAGATGAAATAGGAAAGGAGTTATTATTGCTATCACAGTCTGCTTTTGCAAAGCTTTGAAGAAAGGCTTAGAACTCGGACAATTTCCAACAAAAGTAGAAATAGAAATTCGTGAAAGACTTTCAAAGTCTATTCTTTCACCCCTAGAAAACTGGAGTTTGATATCTTTTGTAATTTCGCTGTAAAAAATTTGTCGATTTTTTAGGTCAAAAAAAGTATATACCTCCTTAACTTTTAATTTTACCCTTTTAGCCCTGAATTTTTTATATTGAAAGTATTTTTTTGTTATTAATTATTGATTGGAAATTTTACAACAACTTTAAAACTAAATTTGAACTGGTAGCAAATGTTACCGGCAGGACCGAAAGGATTAATATTGATATGAATTATTACAGTACATTAGAATTTTTGTTTTAGTTAACAAATTATAATTATTACCAGAAAACATCAATATGGCATTCGTTGAAGTTGATTTAGTGAAAAAACCTGGCAAAGGTTTGGGATTAAGTCTCTTGGATAAAAAAGACGGCGAGGGACTCTATATTTCCGAAATTGTAAGTTCATTATTTTGCTTTATTATTTCAAATAATCCGATGCAATTTAATATAGAAGGAAAATTAATGAATGAATTTTACAGTTAAATAGTAGCAATGCAGATATAGACGGTCGTCTAATGCGTGGCGATTTAATAACAAATTTAAACGATCAACAAGTCGCAACTATGACGTCCGAACAAGTTGCAACAATTTTGAAAACAGCTGTTGGTAAAGTTACGATAAAATTGCAAAGACAAAAACCACTTATACGATAAATTAACTAAATAAAAACTCTATTTAGTAAATGGAGATTTATTAAAATACTAATTTACAAAATAAATTTAAGGTTATTAAATTTTCAATTTTTCCTATTATCTTTAGATGAATTGGAAAATATTTTGTTCGTTATTTTATTAGTTTTAAATTTTATCTACGTTATTTATTAATTATTGATATATATTATATTAGCGATTTTATTTTTAAAACATTTGACATTTCTCAGTAAATTTTTATTCTATTTGGAAAAAATTAACCGTCTTAAGAAAATATTAAATAAGGTCAAACTACAAAATGAAACACAAGCAAACCGATTAAATGGAAACTTAAAAAACGAATAATTTTATTTAAAACGTTGATTCTTAGAATGAGGTTGTTTTTATTCTTTTAGAAAAAAGTTGTCCGTCTATTTTAAGAGATTAAGAAAATATTAAATAAGTCAAACTACAAAATTAAACACAAGATAATAGAGACGTCTTCTTCAAGCAAGAAAATATTCGAAAAAACGTTGTTGCTAGCAAAAATTATTGTGTAATTAAAATATGTAATTATTATAAAATATTTTATAAAAAGTTTACATGAGTTACTAAATACTTGAAGAAAAAAGTTTAGAATTTAATTTCTTTATAAATATAAATAAATATCATAAGAGAAAAACTTTATACCTACATTATACATATTATAAATAAAATTCGCACACACATTCATAGTTACAGCGCGTGTCTCGGAATTATTTTGGGCCAGTCTGTATACATAATTATTACCTAAGCTTAGAAAAAGATTTAAAAAAATAATAAAAAAACTTGTACTCTGTGATTCTTAAAACTAGTCAAATTGTAAATGAAACAAAATCTTAAGCAATTAAAAAAAAACTTGCATTAAAAAGTTACCTGTATTCTGTATGTGAAATAAAGTGCCATAATTTTAAAAGTTGACAAGAAACTTTCAAATGAAATGCGAAATTTTTGAGTAAAAAAGGACATTATTAAAGAGAGATCCAATAAATTATAAAGAATACTAGAATATTTCGATAGATATTATTTTTATCTACACTAATTTAAATAAAATCTATTTCCTGCTCACAAAAGTATTGAATGAGAGAATTTAAAAATATATTAATTATAATTTAGTCAGCTGCTTAGAGATGTGATACTGTTAGCTAATTAATTAATTAATTTATTCAATCAATAATAATAATAAACTTTTAAGATGTTTATTCGAAGTAAATAAAAATTATTATTATTATTAATTTATTTGTTAATGCACATTAGAAAAATTTGAAAATGTGCAGTATTGTTCACTTTTCTCAAGTATTATAAATAAAATAATTGAAAATATATTTACCCCTGGTATTTGATCCTTCTATTATAATTTTTTATTTTTATCCAAAGTTTTTTATTTATATCCAACTAAATATTAGAAATATTTCATGATTTTTGCTGCCAAATAAAGACAATAAAAGGATCTGGTTTTATGGATGCTTAAAAAAGATGAATTAACGCTAGAATAGCAATCCTTATTTGATATGCACATTAAAATAGCATATGAAACATCAATTTATAAAATAAAAACTAACGCTTCTTTTACTAACCGCGTTTTTATTACATCTGGCATTAATTAGAATTGCAATTTTTATTAACTAGCATTCATTGATATAAAAAAACTTGCCTCATAAATTAGCTGTTTTTGTTTTCGTTACATAATTATCAATTAAATAAATAAATTAAATTAGAAATTGAATTTTAATTAAAGTTTTAGATTATTTACATAATACATTGTAAATTTTTTATCAATAATTACAACACACAATGAGATAGATATTCAAATTATGAAATAATCAAAACAAATGATAATTTTATTATGAAAGAAAAACATTGAAAAATCAAGAGAAAAAGAAAAGATTGAAAAGAAATTGAACCAATTTATTTGTTATCGCCCTCATCGGCTTCTTCCTCTTCATCAAACTCGCCCTCTTCTTCAGCGGTTGCATCCTGATACTGCTGATACTCAGACACCAAATCATTCATATTGGATTCGGCTTCAGTAAATTCCATTTCGTCCATACCTTCACCAGTATACCAATGCAAGAAGGCCTTACGTCGAAACATCGCCGTAAATTGTTCACTGATGCGTTTAAATAGTTCCTGGATACAAGTCGAATTGCCGATAAAAGTCGATGACATTTTCAAACCACGTGGTGGTATATCACAGACGGCTGTTTTGACATTATTCGGGATCCATTCCACGAAATAACTGCTGTTTTTTTCTGAATGTTTAGCATTTGCTCGTCGACTTCTTTCATCGACATTCGGCCACGAAAGATGGCCGCAACGGTTAAGTAGCGGCCATGACGTGGATCGCATGCGGCCATCATGTTCTTTGCGTCAAACATTTGCAGAACGAGTTCGGGTACGGTAAGTGCACGGTATTGTTGACTGCCGCGACTTGTCAGTGGGGCAAAGCCCGGCATAAAGAAGTGTAATCTGCAACGTTAAATGTTTGATTATAATTCAGGAGGCTTTGGAAGAATTGATGTTTGGAGCTGAGAGCTGCACCACTGTTCCATTTTTAGTAATGTTATTGGATTTTTTTAAATTTAATTAAATATTTTATAGTAATATAGTATTTTTTGTTTATTAAAGTTTCATAATTATTTTCACACACACAAAATTTTCGTTGAAAAATAATAGATTTTTTTGTATAATTTAAATTGTTTATATCTTTGTTGACCTAAAAAAATCGGACTAACTTTATGAATTTTTTACTGCGAAACTATAAAAGATTTCAAACCGCGGTTTTCTGGACGAGAAAGAATATACTTTGAACTTCTTTCAAGAATTTTTATTTCAAGTAAAATTGTTACGTTCATTGCTAACTCGTTTTAAAGTAAATATCGAAGTTACGCCAGGAACGCACGCCTCCGAACATTCGGTTAATAAACAATTAGCTGATAAGGAACGGGTTGCTGCTGCATTGGAAAATGAGCATTTAATGAATGTGATTAATCAGTGTATAGCTATTCGTTAAGGTTATGTTGTAATCGTTTTATTGTAAATAAACTTTATTTTTATTAATTAAATACATAATATTACAACAAAAAAACAAAAATGATTTATTTATTTGAATTTTTCTCATTGTTTTTTCTTCATAGACATTGCAGACGCAGTTTGTTTGGTAGGATCAAATTTATATGTTTTGAGAATGGGTCCCTTGCCCGCTCGCTGAAATTGCATTTCATCGTAAAGTTTTCTACCTTCTAATTCGTTGGTGATTTTCATATTTGTCCATGCTAACACAAAAAATACTTTACTTTTAACGACACTAATTTATTTTTTGCTTAAATTAATAGCTTATACAGAGTGATTTATGACGTCGGGGGAAAACTATACCGGATGATTCCTATGTGTAATCTAAATAAAAAAATTCAAATAAACATACGTCCGAAAATGCTTTCTAACGGAACTGTAGCCGTTAGAAGTTTATTACATGTAACATCAATTGCGTTAGCCTTATTTATTATATCAGAAAAAAAAAAACAAGTCATAAACTTCTGAATAATTGTAAAATTACTGATTGATTTTCTAACATTTTGTTTAAACACTAGTAAACCAATTTACTAGTTTATAAATTTTTGTACACACATAAATAAATATTTAATAAACAATTTACAATAATTAAAAATCGAAGACAATTTTTGCCGGGACCCAGTAAGTCATAACTAGTAAATTGGTTTACTAGTGTTTAAATAAAATGTAAGAAAATTAATCAGTAATTTTACAATTATTCAGAAGTTTATGACTTGTTTTTTTTCCTGATATAAAAAAAAAAATCTGAAAAACCTCGATTTTTGTAGGTAATTGCATGTATTTCTCCCCTTAATATAACAAACTTGTGTTTTGTTCCCCCATCTATATTATGGTTGTTTTTGTTAAAGACAGGGCCGAATTTAAAATTGATGACTTAATAATTAATTAAAATAAAAATAATATTATAAAAAATGCCAAAACCACACTTAAATTAAAATAAAGGTAAATACGTATTTCGGAAGCTAAGCTTCCATCTTCAGTAGCTAAATAAAATTTACAAAAAATCTTACCTGTGATCCGAAGTACATAAACACTTAAGCACTTGTCAAGTCAGTGATCAGTGATCTTTGACAAGTGCTTAAGTGTTTATGTACTTCGGATCACAGGTAAGATTTTTTGTAAATTTTATTTAGCTACTGAAGATGGAAGCTTAGCTTCCGAAATATGTATCTAGCTTCATTTTAATTTAAGTGTGGTTTTGGGATTTTTTATAATATTATTTTTATTTAAATTTCGCCACAGTAGATCATTTTCTAATCTTATATTAATAATTAATGTTGATATTTATAAGTTGTATGAATCGCATGTATTTATTTTATGTTAGTAGTTTTTATTTTATGACAAGTTTTTAATTTTTTATCATATTTATTATTGTTATTTGATTTTTTGACTGGAATTTAAAAATATGATTGCTGCTGAGAATGTTATTACTTCAATATTTTCAATAGTTTTTTTATAAGCAATCACCTGACGAAGATACACAATTAGTATCAAAACATGTTGTGCAGCTTATGAAGTAGTTGTGTTTTATTTTTCGAGACCTATATTTCCCTGTGAAAATAACCTAGTAAATAAATAAAAGTTACTTACATTCTTTCATGCCAGAAACGAATCCTTTACTTTTAATCGGCAGATTTTCCGGATTATGCGTTACAAGTGGTTCGATTTTAAAATATTCTCGAACGGTCGGTATCCGCAACATACCAACCTGACAGAGAGAAATGAAATTCGTGCATACCCAGTAACATAAAATAGCGCCCGGAAAATTCACGGTAAACGGTAAAACTATAACGGGCATTGCACGTAATACGTATTTCATCAGCTGCATATTTTGCGCTGATAGACGCGCTGTAGGTATCTGTTCCAACCTAATTCGGAATAAATACATTTTATAGTATTTTCATTAATATGAATTGGCAATTGGGGATCCTAGAATGACGTATTCAGTTGGTGATATTCGGAACAGTGATAACTCAGTTTTATCAAACAGGCATTCTTATTAGATTTATAGAATTTTCTGGGATGATATGCCCCGTCGTCAATCTATCCCCTCGTCGCAGACGTTTCGCCATACATCGTAAATGGCATTCTCACATCTTGGAAATAATAGCTGTTTTATTTATCGTCTCGTAACTGAGTTCGAAGTAACGATACTGAGTTGCGTATTTAGCTAGTGCTTAGCTGAGATTCAAGTGAACGCACTTTGCGCAATTCAAATTTTCCTAGTTTAAGATTTGATAATGTGTTTGATACGTTGACATTTATATTTGAATATTTTATTTTGAAATCAAACAATAGATATCCGGCGAGTTGGAATAAGTTATCAACGCAAACAATCTAAATACATCTAATATTTTAGGTTATATCATATGCGGAACTTAGATTTTAAACGTCACTTTCAAATAAACTGTTTTATTTATCAATACAACTCACTCAGCAAAACTCAGTTCAGCTCAGCTCATTTACAAGATTTACTGATCTGAGTGGAATGTAAAAAAAACACAGCTATTATTATTAAGCCATCTACGGTGCAATGCGAAAAATCTGTGACGAGGATATATCGATCACGGCATATCAGCACAGAAACTTCTGTAAATTGAAAACCTGAAGATTACTATAGGCATTCTAATGTATGATGATATCTTTCAATAAAACTAGAAAATTTTTCTAGTCCATGACATTTTTTTATTACATAAGTATATATTTACCACCAAATCAAATTAATAGTATTGAATAGATGCAAATGTCAAATGAACTACAACAGTCACATACATGGCTCCGTTTCAATTGCGCAGTTAGAAAATCTATCGTAGATTTTACTCAGTCGGAAATTTTGGACTAAACGTCATCGTCACTCCGGTTTCCACTGTATAGAATATCACCAAATACAATGCTCGGTTCCATAATAAACGCTAAACATACTAACGTACTCAAGTTGATATTATATTGGCAATAACAAATAATTATGCCTCATTAGAAGTTTGAAAAAACAAAAATTATGCTAGTGAAATTTAAAATTACCGATTTAACAGGAAAGATTATACTAATAAATTATTCGTCTTTCTGTCTGTTCTGTCATATTTCTTAAATATTGTGTTTGTAATTGTTTTCTATGTCTGTTAATTTTACAGAATATTACTAACTTTCCGGTAAGTAAAAGTACGATAGATCTTTTATCTTTTCAATGGTACCAAAACTGATATAAATATATTAATTTTTGCAAGTAAGTTAAAACAATCATTCCTATTAAAGTAATGCATAAATATTATGAAACCGGCCGTAATTGATAATAAAAAAATGAAAGAAAATATTCCTTACCTCAATTGTTGCCCACATAGTTACACTGGTTATAATAGGTAGAATATAATATTGATCCGGTAATGTTAAATCAGCGAACCAAAATAAACCGCCTTCTCTCATACTTTCCACCGGACAATTTGCCATTTGACGTAAACCGATAAAAAACGAAATAAATAAAGGCATCTAAAACAGAAGGCTACTATTTCAAAGGTGAACACACATTTGTAAATATATAATAGTTTTGTTCACAGAAAAGTTTGAAATCGTTGGAAACGGTTATGAGCATGCGCAATTTGATTTAACTGTTCACGAAAGCTCAAAATCGCAGGCTGAAAACAAACTGCGCATGCTTCTGACAGTTTCCAACGGTTTCAAGCTATTCTATGAACAAAGCTATTAACATTTATAATTACTATATTTTTAAATAATTTATATACTTTTTGAAATACTTACTACTTGAATTACAAGTACCTACTCATACTAATACTTACAAATTGTGCTTAAGTATTATAGAAAATATTTAAGTATAACAAAAAATATTTCAATATTTACTTAAGTATTGTACTAATTATTTTTTAATAATATAGTAGAATTTTTATTATTGCGCATCAAAGCATAATCATCAAATTTAAACGTATGTTATACTTATTACACTGTCCGACACGGTTTTTGTAACTCGGTTCTCTCTTTCTATGTGTAGTAGCTTTGTTTTGTTCTAAAATGACGAAAAACCAATGTCCTAATGATTCTGATTTGTTTTTGGAAACCTACGTAAAGTATAAAATCGAAAAAGATAAAAAAACCTGCCCTGATAGCAAAAACAAATCAGGATTATTAGGACATTGGTTTTCCTTCGTTTTAGAGCAAAACAAAGCTGTTAAACATACAAGAACCGAGTTAGAAAAAAAAGTTAAAATTTTTCGGACTGTGTTATTTGTTTTAAATTGCCATTTTAACTAAATTTTCTAAATAACATTGTTTAATATTTCCACAATTAAGTAGATAAATCAAATTTTATATGATATTAATTGAAAAGTACAGTGGGTGATCGGTTAACGAACAGTTCGGATTGCGAACAATTCGGACAACGAATACATTCACGAAAGATTTTTGTGTTCGGACAACAAATATATGTTCCGGAAAACAAACTTTTCTGAACCTTTTATAAAAAAAATAAAATAAAAATATTAAAAAAATCTGGCATTATTATGAGGATGATCGGTTAATGAACATTTCGGTTTACGAACATAGTCTTGGAACGGATTATGTTCGTAAACCAATCACCCACTGTACTTAATTATTTTTATACGTCCTTGTACAGTAATACTTAAGTATTTTACAAAATATTATAAATACTTGTACTTCAAGTATTTACTGTCTGGTACTTAGTACTTAATATTTTCTGATAGTACTTGCTTAGCTGCATATATGTATATCTAAAACATAAAATTGCAATAAATGTTAACCTGTGCAAGAGGAACAATCATATTTTTCAACGGATTCAATTGTTTCTCCTTCATAAACGCCATCATTTCTTGTCCATACCATCTAACTGATTTCCAGTTTGACGTGCTTCCGTCATTTTTAATTGTAATACTTGTAATTGCGGTAAGTAATTATTTATTTTTGCACCATTTCGTTGGGCTATTATTACTAATGGAAACATTAATAAACGTACTATTACTGTACCTAGAATAATTTAGAAATAAATCGATAATTTATTATAACACAACCAAAAAAATATGAAGAAAAACTTTTATACCTATTGCAATGACGCCCCACCATGGTATATCGGCTGTGAAATGTAAATATTCTAAACCATTTTGTACAATACCTACTGGCGACCAACCACCTAGCTTCAAAAGATTGTTCTCCAGTTGTTGCTACTGTGTCTAATATTTCTGGAGTTGGTAGCGGTGCTTCCGGAATAGGATCTATTACATTAGCATTTGTTTGTAGGGCCTCATTTTGAACCGCTGTCACACCTAACGCTGATATTAATCATTTATTTTTCGTTATATTTACATTTTCTGTCAATTTCTTGATACTAAATTTGTATTTTAAGTCTAAAACATCTCGCTTTTTATCCTACAAGAAAAATTTAACCTCATTAATTACTACGTAATTATATTTTTATACTAATACTTACTGTAACTGTATTTGTAATATTATTTAAATAATTTTGTGTAGAATTTGCAATTGCCGGTAAAAACTCTTTATGTGTTTGTCGTTTTAATATCCATTTTCCCTGTAATAAAAATATACTAACCTAATATTTTGTATCTAAATTTTACGTTAGCAGTACAAGATAATTGAGTTTATACCTTTAACGAATTAAAAGATCTTAAATATTTTTCAACATTTTTTGGTAAACTATTCCGTGAAAACATTTTATTACATCCAATAAGATCTTCGTTAGGTTACATGTGTTTCTAGTATCTAATGTCAAATATCAGTTTCACCAACTTATAAATTTGCTATAAATATCGAACTGAAAAAAGTATACGAAAAATTTATAATATGTTTATTCAATAAAAATATTAAATAAATTTGATATAAATTATTTTTAAAATTTATATAATTATTACAGTAGTAGTATAACATAATTTTCTATTTATTGTTGCAATTTTTCATTCGCATTGTTGTATTACTTAAATAAATTAAATAAATGAATATATAAATATATAATTATCAAATTATTTATAATAAAAAAAAAGTTATGAATATATTTATTAAGTATAATTTATTTATATTTGTAAAATAAATGAAAATAAAATATAATATAAATATCAAGTAATGTGGTCAGGAAATAAATCACCTAGGAAACAAATTTACAATGATATTAATAAATTTTTTGTTTTAAATTCGTTCAGTTTGACATAAATTTTCGGTTCCAAATTTAAGTTTATTTTTCAAAATTTTACCGTATATATAATCATTTACATTCACTAATATATATTTTCATCTTTTTGAATTTCAACGAACACATTATGTTATTTTAAATGTTGAAATAACATAATGTGTTCGTTAGTAAAATGTTTTCAGAAACTTACAACACACACACTACAAGTATGTGCACAACGTTCTATGTGCCAAGCCACGTGTGGAGATAATCGTCGAAAAGGATTAGTTATTGGTATCTATGAAATGCCCGATATGCCTGGAGAACAAGCTTCCCCAGGCAAATTAACACCTAGTGGCGAAAAATACAATCGACATGTCAAAGGAAGAATAAGACACCCCATGTTTATGATGATGCCACCGCCAAAGAAAGGCCAAGTTAGAATCTTTTACGATTTGGAACCAGAATATGCCGCCGTAGCACTGGTCAGTCTCGGCAAGGAATGTCAAGGATACGACAGCTTTGAGCAGATTGACGAAGGAAAAGAAGCTATACGAATTTGGTTTCAAAATTGTAAGGTGATAATGTCATTATTTAATTTAACAAGACAAATATTGAGAAACGCACCGGCACCGTTAAAATGTCCGAACGTTTGTGTCATACTCCGGGATGTGCAGACAATCGTCGAAAAGGCTTAATATTGGGCATTTACAATCTTCCTGAAGATAAACTAAATCCGGGGAAATTAACAGCTACCGCTGAGAAATACAATCGTTTGGTGAAAGGTCGATTGAAACAGCTTCTGATTTTGGTTATGCCACCTCCGGACAAGGGCCAGGTGAGAATCTTCTACAATTTGGACCCAGAACTCGTAGCAATTGCTATTGTCGGTTTGGGCAGAGAATGTCTCGGCTACGATAGCTTTGAACAAATGGACAAAGGTAAAGAAGCAATCCGTATTGCTACTGGATCTGCTTGTAGAGAATTTCAAGATCTACCACTTCAGAAAATCTGTCTGGAAAGTTTTGGTCACGCAGAATCGGCAGCAAAAGGTGCCGCACTAGCCGTTTGGCTGTATCAAGAAAAGAAAGCTAAAGAAAAACAACTCGCAATACCCCAACTAGAACTGTACGATGACTGTGATTGGACGGGCTGGCAAATTGGTTTGCAAAAAGCTGCAGCGCAGAATTTAGCTCGACAGTTAATGGACACGCCATCTAATTTGATGACTTGACTTTGTTTGCGCAGAATGCCGTAGAGGTGTTGTGTAAATCTGGTGTGAACGTTGAGGTCAAAGTTAGAGGATGGGCAGAAACGCAGAAGATGAACGCGTTTCTTTCTGTAGGGAAAGGATCGTGCGAACCACCTATTTTCCTAGAACTTAGTTACTACGGAGCATCTAGAGATGAACGTCCTGTTGTACTAATCGGTAAATAAATCATCCTTTTCTTTATATTGTAGAAGTTATACATACATACATAATCATGTCATGTACCCAAAAGGGCAAATTAAATTTAAAAGGAAAAAACAATAAAATTTTCTCAATTTATTATGACATTATACGTTTTTCATTTTTAATTATATAGGGTGTTTAAAAATAATAAATATTTTATTAACTTTATACTGTAAAGAGAAGATTGAAAAAACAAATATAACTATTCTGGTGAATTTATATCAGAACTTCAAACCATTGTTTTTTTCAATCCGGTTTTCGTTCTAATTCAGACATAATAAAATATTTCAGTTCAATTCCGTTTAACGTTCCACCAAAAATAACGAATTTTGTTTTGTTTTCGGTTCGGTTTTCGATGGGCTAAGCCAATTTTTACGAAAAACAAATTGTGTATTGTACACAAGTGTTCGGTACACTGATGTATCTAACAATGTATTTTCTTTTATAGGCAAAGGTATCACCTACAACAGCGGTGGTTTATGTTTAAAATCATGTAAAAAACAGAAATATATGCGAGGTGATATGGGAGGTGCTGCTGTCGTAGTAGCTGCTTGCCGAGCAGTAGCAGCTCTTCAACTACCACTAAATGTTCGCGCCTTAATACCTCTTTGCGAGAATATGCCTGGCTGCGCGGCTGTTAAACCTGGAGATGTTGTCAAAGCCATGAACGGTAAAACAATCAAGATCCAATCTTCAGATACCGCTGGTCGTTTGGTACTAGCTGACGCTCTGGTATACGCTCAAAGTTTCTGGCCACGATTTATCGTCGATGTCAGTAGTATATAAAATGTTATGTTCTGGATCGGGTTCGCAAGATCACTGAAAAAGAACCATCAAAAAATGAGCAAAAAAGAGTCGGAATCGGCCAATTTGTCAGCTTTTTTTGAATGATTTTGAGCGTGCAACATTTTTTCCCAAGGTCACTCCAAGGACGTGCAACATTTGCTCCCCTGACAGAGTAGGTCAATTGACATGTTATGTTCTGGATCGTGTTGAAAATATTTTTGAAAAAAAACCATCAAAAATGAGCAAAAAAAAGAGTCGGAATCGGCCAATTTGTCAGCTTTTTTGAATGATTTTGAGCGTGCAACATTTTGCTCCCCTGACAGAGTAGGTCAATTGGCATGAAATGTCACTCGTTTTGCCGCGCGCGCTTCGCCGTGCTACCAGTTGCCTATATTTGTAATTAGTAATTTTAATTGAATTAGTGCATTTTCACGCCATCTACGAGCGATTATTTCAATTATTATTAATTAAACTGTCAAATAATATACAATACTAAAAAGTTAAAATATTGCAACGAATTAAAGATTTATTGCCATCAATTACTTATGTGAATTAAAATTTTACACTTATATTCTTATTCTTATAATTAACTATAATTGTCTTCTCATAAAACATGACTACAAATATATTTGCATTTTTCGGTGTTGAATCTGTAAATTCTAATATGCATTTAAGCAAGGGTTTATCCATATTTTCAATATTTTTTCTCATTAGCATATTAATTACTCCCATAAATTGATTATTACAAAAATTTTCCCTATCCCAACGCAATTCTTTTCTGTTTGTTAAAGTTTGAATTAAAGACCTATAGCTATCATACCCAATTTCAAATCTACCTTTAGCAATCTCTAATCTTTGTTTTTCTAATGGATATTGCTCATCTCGCACAAGTAAATACCAGCTGCTCAAATTACAATGGCTGTATTTGCTTGAATCTATTGTTTGTTTATTTTCGTTATTCTGAAATCTTATAAACAAATAATCAGGCATATCACAAGCCAAACTTTTAAAAGACGTTGTTAAATCTATAGGTAAATTATTTTCGCCTTCTTTTAGTTTATCTTTATAAATACTACCCGTTAAAAATGAATATTCCTTTATAGGGTTTTGAAGCATTTTTTCTTTCAATTCAATAGCATAATTAATTTCATAGCTTACAATAGGAATTCTTATTTCCATTCTTGTTATTTCTAACAATCCTTCATGAGCTAAATCGCTAGGATTGTCTTTAGTTTTCCATATATAAAATATTTGATTATCAGACGGAGATCTCTCAAATCTAAATGTTATAGGCATGTTCCATTTAATTTCTTTATCCGAATATAGGTAACCAAATAAATATTTTAAAGGGAAAAGTACTTCATATACCTGATTTTTCTTGTAATTTAGTTTAGTGTCTGTTATAAAACCTGCGCCCTTATACGAATTAATTTCTGATTCTGACAGGAATTTTCCAATTAATAAATCTGAAAAAACAGCAGGATTATCAACATTTTCAATAGATTGGCCAAATATGTGTAATTCTGCTCTCGACCATAACCGTGGAAAATAATTATCTACAAATTTAATATTGTCGTGTTCGCCAAAATCTCCTTTAGTATCTTTTTTTGATACATGAAATTCAGCATATACCATTGCATTGTGAGGATGAACATAGCCATCTCCAACAGCAATTTCAAACTCAATCCAACTATTTCGCTCTTTAAGGTGATCCTTTGTTAAATCATTAGGACCATAAGACCTTTTTTCGTATTTTTCAATATATTCCATTATTTATTTATAAAAAAATTATTTACTATTTAATGTTAATAATATTCATTTACTGATAGTATAACTACAATATTAGACTTACCAAAGTCAATTAAATCTCCATTTTCATCTTTAATATTTATTTCAATATATTTGACATCTTGATGATGCAGCGGTATTTTCATAATATTTTTTGGTTCGTATATAATTGATTCTTTAAATCTTGCATTAGTTTTAAATGACGCAATAGTACTGCTATTTTTATTTGTAATTATTCCATATGGTTTTGCTAAATTACATTCAATATTTATATGATCAAACGGTATAATTTTTGGAGGTCTTAATGCTGTATATGTTTCCTTCGGAAGAATACTTAGTTTACCAAAACCTAGTATTTTTGCTATAGAATTATCTTTCGTAAAAGTTAAAATTTTATCACTTTTATTTTCAATACTAATTTTGTTAGTGCGTGCTTTCCTTAAAATTTTAATATCATATAAAGAAAAATTTTTCACTAAATCATCTATATTATACTGACCTTTTTCTAATTTTATAGTTTCCTTACCAAGTATAAAAGAATTATTATTCTCTGTAATATTAGGTGTTAGATATGTTGTATAAAATCCTAGTAATGAAACATATCCAGTGTTTAATAATATATTGTTTTTTAACTCAAAGGTTAGTGTTGATGTCGTGCCTTCTATCTTAATATAATACATTTATTTAATAAAATATTTATTTATATAATACTTTTATTTAATAAATATTTATTTTTATAATAAATATGGTAAATTGGAATGTTACTGTAATACCAAGAGCCGATAGAAATGCCAACAAACGAAATGGCAAATTGCTTCCAGATCATATAAACGGTTTAGTGGTTGGACGCAGCGGCTGTGGAAAAACAGTCTTAGTAATTGACAATTTTGTATATAAAGAAGGCTGGCTTTTTCCCAAGCATTATTATTTTTATTCAAAAACTCTATACCAACAAATATATAAGGACTTAAAAGACGATATTGACAGTGTTGATTCCTCACTAGCAGATTTTATTGATACTACAGAAAATGTTATTCCATTAGACCAGAGGTTCTTAAACTTATGTACTCCGCGAACCCCCACTTGAAAAAATTTTTTTTGACGGACCCCATCCCAACTTTAGGTACTTTACGTCATTTTATTAGTTAATTTCTGGCTTACGGTCTCATAAGGACAAGGTTATATGATGAATATTTCTAACAGTGATTGGTGAATAACGATTTTTTTGCATATTGTAGAACACATTTTATTAGAAATTATAATATTGAAGAAAGAAAATATAAACATTGTCATAGCAACAAATCTCACAAATTATAATGGGTACTTACATTAAATTTTTATAAATATTTAATAAATTAATGAGATGGATGCAGTTGTTTTCTTGAAACAAGAAGCTCAATATCTGGCTTAATACTGGAAACTTTTATTCTAAGATCCGGCTCTATATTTAATTTGTTTCTATATTTAGACTTAATATAAAATAGTTCCGAAAAAGCTTGTTCGCATAAATATGTTGTGCAGAATGGAATCAAAAGTTGAAGTGCTTTATTTGCAAGCGCAGGGTAATCTGACCTGAGAAGTAACCAAAAGCTGGTCAATTCAGTTTTGTTGAATTTTAGTTTATAAGTCGTATCACATGATAATTCCGCGAGAATATCTTGTTCAGGTGCAGATAAATATTTAGCATTTGCAATTTCCATGTTAAATGGATCTCTGATCCAGTTATTGCAAGGATCAGGAGTAGGAAAATACTTCCTGAAGTTGCTTTTCAATATTTATATATGTATATATTTTTACGATGTTTTTTTTTTTCAAATGGCTTTGCGGACCCCCAGTAAAGGCTTCGCGGACCCCCAGGGGTCCGCGGACCACAGTTTAAGAACCTCTGCATTAGACCAATGTCAGCCAGACTCAGATGTTATAATTGATGATTGGATTCTTGAAAATCAAGATATAGTAAGAGATTATTACACAAAAGGAAGACATAAAGGGCTAAATATATTCAATTTAGCTCAAACATATACAAAAATTCCAAAGCAGCTTATTAGAGACAATGCAAACTTTTTATGTTTATATGAGACTGATGACAATAATTTAAGATATGTATATGATGAATTTGTATTAGGAGATATGTCATTTAAAGAATTTAAAGATCTATGTCGGGAATGTTGGAAGGAAAACCATGACTTTATAACGATTGATAAGACTCGTAAATTAGATGACGGTAAATACAGATATAAAATCGAGCATTTTTTAAACACAAAAAACGTAAACATAAACACAAAAAACGTAAACAAAACATAAATATTAATAAAAATTTATAAATACATTTTAAACACAAAAAAACGTAAATATTAATAAAAATTTATAAATATAAATGAAAAAAACACCACGTGAAAGACTTGAATTCAGAAAATCATTAAAAAGTCGATTTAAAGAATGGAAATCGCAACCTAGAGCAAAATATGAACAAAATAAAGAGAGAGAAAAGCCGTTGATTGATGCTGTTAATCAGTTGAGCACAGACATGAAAGAAGTGTCACAAAAAAATCAAGAAATTATTAAAGAACTAGTACCAGTTAATCCGCCACTAATTTTAAGAACTCCAATCAAACAGCCAATTACAGACCCTAATATAATAAAGCAGCCAATTACAGAGTATAATACAATAAGATTAACACCAGAAATGGCCAGATCTTTAAATAATTCTGATGATTATGTATTCGGCCTTAGACCTGTAGATGAAAAAAGATTTATAGGTGAATCTGAAGTGTCATATGAGGGTAATTTTTTTGTTATTAAGGGCAAATCATATAATGCAACACCAGGTTTAAGAGAATTAATGACTAAAAAAGAAGTTAATGGTGATTT
Source organism: Clivina fossor (assembly GCA_963966155.1). Taxonomy (NCBI): domain Eukaryota; kingdom Metazoa; phylum Arthropoda; class Insecta; order Coleoptera; family Carabidae; genus Clivina; species Clivina fossor. Next base: position 2,340,181 of record OZ014567.1, read on the forward strand.
AGTGACACAAGATGATTTTAATAATTACGCAGAAATACTTAAAGAATTTAAAGCAATATATAAAGATAATGATAAAAGCAGACCTAAATCAAGTCGTGGTAATAAATATAATAAATATATTAAACCAATTTGGCAAGAAATGCAAAATGCAAAAGTTGGCGGTGGAGTAAAAATTTACAATAATATTCCAAAAGAATATATATGGGTAGATAATATTCAAAAAGTAATAGAGCGAATTAAAATTTTAATTGGTGAAAAAAATGCTGGAAATAATAGCTCCGAAATAGAAAATGAAATAGAAAGTATTGCGCGGATGTTAGGTAATAATGTAGAAAATTTAATTAAAAAAAATCCTATAGCTAGCATTAGAATTATTAATTCTTTACCCAAAAAATCATGGGAAGGTGGCGATATTGTTGATTGGATAAATAAGCTGATACCTGGCTCTAAAACTGTTCCTGGTTATAATTATTGCGGGCCTGGAAATCCACTAGATAATGGCCCACCTGTAAATAAACTTGATGAGCATTGCAGAGATCACGATTATGCATACAGTGAACATAAAGATAAAGAAAATAGGCACGTTGCAGAAAAAATTTTACAAAAACAAGCTACACAAAGAATAATTAGTAAAGATGCGTCATTAGGAGAAAGAGCTGTGTCAGCATTAACAGCTGGAACTATGTATTTTAAGAGAAAATTTGGAATGAGTATTTTTATTTAATATTTATATTGAAAATTAATATTTATATTGAAAATTAATATTTATATTGAAAATTAATACTTATATTGAAAATTAATACTTATATTGAAAATTAATATATTGAAAATTAATATTTATAAAACCCAATTTCTCACTAAACCAGCGAAGCAAAAAAGCAAGAAATCGCCAATTTGCGCTTAAAAACTTAAAAATTTAATTTATTGAATATATTGAAAAAAAATCTGTAACATAAATGGCAACTGGAATCGCTAATATGTTAAATAATATAAATAAGCCACAATTCAAGAAATTATCAGATTTAGAAATTAATAAAGTTTATAAAATTGATTATTTTGAAAAAGGTAAAAGCCAGTTTGGAGATCAACTTATTGTTAATATTGAAGGAAATAAATATAGCTTACCAAACAGGTTTAGCAAGTGTATTCCCGAAATTTCAAAAATGAATAGGACTCCACTAAATATAATATATAAAGGCGTGAAAGAGTTAGGCGAGAATAAACAAATGCATGACATCACTTTCGTTGAGTATGATTACACCAATGAGTAAAACAAAGTTTTTCGAAATGTTTACACCATTAAGTAAGGCAACACCTTCCGAATTGGTTACATCAATGAGCAAGGCACAGCCTTCCGAATTGGTTACATCAATGAGCAAGGCACAGCCTTCCGAATTGGTTACACCAATGAGTAACGAAATCTATTTTTAGCGAACGTATACTGCATTTGTTTATAACTCTTCATATAATGGTTACATATAAATTGCTTAAATATAAATTATTACTATAATTAATAACAAATGCTTTTACAATAAGTCTCAAAATAGTGTTTACTTTTATTTAAAATTATAATTATTTAAAAATTCAATACAGCAACTCTCAAATAATTCATATAATATTAGCTCTCATGAGTGCTTAAACGAAATCTAATTAGTATATATAGAACATTTTTTCATTTCTTGTTGGATAAATAGACTTTTTCTATTCTGATTTGTTGTTGTTCCGAGTTGGCCATAGGAACATAAGACAGCAATGAGGGATGGATTGGGTTAGTGCGTGCCATATTTAGCCAAAATATTCACCAATTCCTGACTCTTTCGTCTCAGTTAATAGTAGTAAACATGTGGGCTGCACAGGACATCTGCCTATAAACGGTAGTGATTGTCGTTAGAGTGCAGATACTACTTGCTGAGATGAAATGTAGTTCGGGGGATTCGGGGGATATTTTGTATTTACTACACATTTTGTGACGTAATGAATTTATATTTGTGACGTAATGAATTTATATTTGTGACGTAAGGGATTTGTGATGTAATGTGCGGAAATTCCTATCTATTGATTGCAAATACTTGTTATATTATGTAAATAAGAAAATGTCTAGTTTATGAAATCGGTTAAATGAATAAAAAAAATGCCTTAATAAATGGATGATAATAAATGTGACGTTACTTTACAAACAAAAGAAATTATAAAATATGAAATAGTTATAATCGATCAAAAAATATCTGATGTAACGGTTGACAAATTTCTTGTTATAAATTTAAGTAAATATACATTAGAAAATATTATAACCACTCTTAATGCAGATGGAATATATTTGAACGAATTTCAAACAAAAAAGATTAAAACTGCTTTTAATAATGGAAAAGATTTTACTTTACAACTCGAAAAACCTGAGCATTTAGATTTGTTTTCATTATTTATCGTAATTAAGGCTCTTGCTAACAAAATGAAAATATTGATAGATGAAGGCGATTGCATATGTGACTGTGAATGTGAATGTGAATGTAAATGTATACAAACAAAAAAAGTTATAATATGTAAAATAGCTATGTCTGATCAACAAATAAAAGATATAAACATTAGAAAAGAACTTGAAGTATATTTTGACAGGCATACAATGGAAGAGATTATAACTGATTATGATGTAATAGGAGAAAGCAAATATATTACTAAATTTAATTTGAAAAAATCTGTAATAGAAAAGATAAAATCGGCTTATGATAAAGGCGAAGAAGATATTACGTTTCGAACAAAAGAGTCTAAAAAATATGAATCAGATTTTACTACATTATTTATCGTAATGCATGCTATAATGAATTGCGATCTGGAAGAGATTTAATTGCTGAAATAAATTTTTTCTATAATAAATGATCACTGAATCGAACATTACCAATTTAATTAAGAATTTAATAAAATTTTTAAAAAACGTGAAAGTTGGGCGCGGAATTAAGCTTCATTATGGCGGATTTATATTTTCAATACCTATACCTATTAGCTGCTTTAGGCGCTATTGGCTCATTAGCAGGTGGAGGCGCTGCGATTGCTAAAACAGTGTTGGACAATAAGAAAAATCAAGCAGAATTAGAGGAATTAAAGCGACACGATAAAGTGATGGAGGGTGGAAAATTATTAAGAACAAAAAAAAAAAGAAAATCCCCCAAGAAGCCATTGTACCTTTGAACAAGACAAAGTTTTCCGAATTGGTTACACCAATGAGCAATTTCGATATTTCAAAATTGGTAAAACAATTAAAAATACCTAATTTTGATACTATTAAAAAGAAACCTAATTCATTGGAATGTGGAGTTGTCAATCTTGATATTGAAAAGAATCTTGGAACTCATTGGATTTGCTATTGGAAAAAACACAAAAATGCTTATGTATTTGATTCATTCGGAGGCCCAGTGCCACCTGAATTGGCAAAATATTTAGAGAATTGTAAAATATTATATAATAACACCAAAATTCAAGACTTTGATACAGCTAATTGTGGGCATTTGTGTGTCAGAGTATTAAAATTATTTTCTGAAGGATATAAATTTGAGGATATTATTAACATTCTATACAAATTATAAATAATAAATAATTATAAATAATAAATAATAAATAATTATAAATAAATGGATATATACGGAAAATATTTAGATAATAATTGCTATAAAAGCATTCACTATTCTGTTATTGCTCTTAAGGGGGTAATTAGTAAACTAAGCATATTAGATGTAGATGTGTATTTTATTAAGTTTGATTCTTTATCGTACTATCAAAGTGAAATGGACATTGATATTATAAAAATATATTCAAATATCAGGGAAAATGATTTAATTATTACTCTTAATGATCATTATAATGAAGTTAAAACACCTATTAAGATTAAACAAGGAAATCAACTATTATTTCAATTATCTAAAGATAAAATAAAATCTGATACATATGAGTACGGGTTTGATGATGATAAATATATTTTGAATTCTGCTGTATTTATTAATATGCTAATAAAATTTAATCTCAACTAGCTATATATATAATAAAAATTTAATTATAATAAATGAAGACATATTGTCTTGTATGCAAATCTAAAACTGGAAATACTAATATATCTCGTAAAAAAGATAAAAATGGTAAAATTTACGTAGCATCAAATTGTTCTATATGTAAGTCAAATAAAAGCACATATTCAAAAAAACCATTGGCGTAGGTATAAGGGAAGAAATAATAGATGAAATTCATAAACCCGCTAGAAGAAATTATCAAAGAAGACAAATTATAGTATACGGCATCGACGATCTATGGCAAGCAGATTTAGCATATGTAGGCAAATTAATTGTGTTTATTAATATCGACGTCTTCTCAAAATTCGTTTGGGTTGCAAATATTAAAAATAAAACATCTCAAATTACTAAAAATGTATTTGAAAATATTATTAAAACTTCACAAAGAAAACCTCAGAATTTACAAACAGATGAAGGTAAAGAATTTACTGGAGAATTTCATAAATATTGTAAAGAAAATAATATAAATCACTATCACACGTACGATAGAAAAATAAAGGCTGCAATAGTTGAGAGAGTAATTAGAACAATAAAAGAAAAATTTGAAAAAGAAAAACAAAAAAATCCTAAATTATCAGATAAAAAAATACTTGAGAAAGTTGTATACGATTACAATAATACAGCCCACAGTACAATAGGTACAAAACCGATTAATGTTAATAAGGAAAACGAGAAAGCGATATATGAAACAGTATATAGGCAACCAGTTATTAAGCTACGTCTAACTAACAAGTTTAATGTTGGTGATTACGTAAGAGTCAGTAATTCGAAAGATATATTTGAAAAAGGGTATACAGCGAATTGGTCTACAGAAATTTATAAAATTGATAAAGTTTTTAAAAATAATCCTCCTTATTATCATCTCAAAGATCTGAATGATGAAGAAATTAAAGGTACATTTTATAAAGAAGAATTGCAAAAAACTAAATACCCGGATTATTATTTAGTTGAGAAAATACTAAGAAAAAAAGGAAAAAAGGCCTTAGTAAAGTATCTAGGTTTTGACAGCAGCCATAATTCTTGGGTGGATGTTAAAGATATTGTTTAATTTGAAAGTATAAATATTATGAAAATATTAATTATTAATTGAATCGAATCTAATATGTGACTTAATATACAGTCATTATTAAATAAATAAAATAAATAAAATATTATCTGGATATAACAGAGTATTACAACAACCCATTTAATTTTTTTATATTTTGTTATGTTTATTGTTGCGCATTTCATTAGATTCTGAGTATTCATTTATAACAGAAGAAAGAGCCTGAGCTAATCTTTTCTTTACTCGATCTCTATTTTTGCATCTAACAACTGGTTTTTTATTTAGAAGCTTATCAATTTTTACTTGATCGTATTTGCTTAAATCTTGTAATTCTTTTTCAAGAATATTAATTGTATTATCTTTTAATTCAATTTGCTCATCCATATTGTTAATTGTTTCAATAACAACTTCGCCTATTTCTTGAAAAATTCTATTATCACTATATAATTTTTCTGCTGCTTTCGCTTTAGTGCCAGAAGGTAAATTATAAAATTCTAAACAATCTTGCTTAATTTTATCTTTTATCAAATTTAAGTCTTTTTTATCTGCTAATTCAATTAATGACATTATTTATTAGGAATATTTTTTACGCTTAATGATTCTATTGATGAGATAAAATTCTCTTCAAATCTTTCTACACTAGATTTTTTTCTGTCTGAGATCTGTCCCGCGCCAATTTGTTTTTGTTTTTTATTATATTTGCTAATATTATCAGACTTTTGTTTTTTATTATAGTTGCTAATATTGTCAGACTTTTTATTATAATTAATTAATGTTTCACCAGTAAGATATTTTATTTGATTTCTAATTCTATTTTCGCTAACTTTGTTTTCTTTAGCAAATTCTTTTAATGAAATCTTTTTAGAACCTACCTGTGCTAGAAAATCCAATGTTAATTGTCTTAACCTCATATCTTTAAAAGTTTGAACTGATGGTAAACTGGCCTCTGTTAGATATGAATCTTTTTTAATTATTGTATTTATTCGTTGCTTGGCAGATTGCTTGCTCATTTATAATAAAAATAATGTGTAATAAATGGCAGAAAGAAAATGCACTTTTTGTAGCAATATAAAATCACATTCTGATTTTGTTAAAAATAAAAACTGTAAATATGGAATTACTTATACATGCTATGAATGTCAAAGAAAAATGCAACAAATAAAAATTAAATGCGAAATATGCTTTAGAATGATTCAAGCGCAACACAGGAAAAGACATTATAATCAGGAGTGGCATAAAGAATTAGAAAAATATATTAATTCTTTCCCACGGGAAAGTGAATATATGTACATATATTAATTCAATGAAAAAATTTATTTACATCATCTCATTATATAATCATTCACATAGATGATGCCCAAAGGGTAATCCATCAATTTTATCAACTAAATATACCTTATCATCATATGGAGATAATCCAATTTTTTCATTCTTTGCGGTAAATAGGTGTAATCCTTTAGATATTATATTAATAATAGTTTCAGTAGTAGTTTCGTCATTAAATAAGCAATTTTTATACATTAAAAATCTTATTTTTTCTATATTTTGTCTTTTAATCCCCTTACAAACAATTTTTTCTTTGTTTTCATCGTATCTAAAAGCGTACATTTTTGATCTTAATCCTACAAATTCCTTTATTGGAATTCCTAAATATTCGTCTTTAAATAGGCCTGGTACTTTCTTATTTTTTTGTGTTATAAAGTCTATTGTATAGTCTGAAGTATCAAAATGGTCACTCATTGTTTCAATATCTTTATACACGTCTTCAGTTTCTATATGTACAATTAACGAATCCGTATCAGTTCCCAGTAGTTTTATCTTCTTCCCGTATTTTTTCTTTAATACATTATAATAAAATTGATACATTAGTAATTTCGATAATTCAAGCACTGTAAATCCTCCATAAATTGGTTTATTTAGAAAAACTTCTGGTTTGTTTCTATAAACTATTACGTGCTTTTCATCAATTATATCTCTTGTTTCATATTTTTTGCAATTTTTAAAATGACTATAATAACTATATAATGCTACATCACACCTATTTCTTACATTTTCCATCTGTTTTCCGTACACAGAATTATTCATCAATTTGAAAAAACCTTTCTCGAAATCATTAGTTGCTTTTTTTCTTAACTCAGTATTTTTATCAATATACGATTTTAGCCATGCTTTTTGTTTAAATGATATAACTTTTTTGATATTTTTTACTTCAATTCCTTGTTTAATACATTCTTGTAGCATTCTATAATCAATTATATAATCTTCTTTTGGCTTTAATGTGCACATTAATTTATTTGTTTTTGAAATCTTTCCAATCTTTTTTGATAATAATTCTTTTTGGTAGTTAGATAATTCGTTTGTAGTTGGAATATAATGATTCGGTAACATTGAATAATCAGCAAATTTGTCATGCAAGTTTTTAGGAATATCTAAATCTACAATGAAAGTGTATCCTTTTTTTCCTTTAGGGTCTAGTTCTTTAATTTTATCAATTGTAAAATCTTCTGGATTTTCATATTTAAAATTTCCAATTGGTAATGGTTGACTTAAAGAATGACCGTATAAGTTATTACAATCTAAATATAATATATAACTTGTAGGTTTTTCTTTATTAAATATTCCTTTTTCGATTGCTTCTTTTTCTGATAATTTAACAGTTTTACTCTTATTGTAAAAGTAACAGTTATTTGCTTTTGCGTATCTATGTGGAATCATTGATATACCACCTCTTATGCCCTTTTCATATATTTCATATAGTTCTTGTTCAGTTATTAAATCTAATTCAGAACCAAAATTTTTCAGTGATGCCGCATCAGATAATTGAGGAACACTGATATAATATGCTGGATCCAAACCATATACTGAATAGCATTTTTTTCTAAAATTTGTAAATATATCTTGTAACAGCACAGTATCAATTTTTAAATACAAATTATGATAATCTTTAAAATTTTTACAATTAAAGTGCTCAAAAACTTTTAAAGCATATTTATAATCTTTTTCACTTATATTTTTTCCTTTTAATATCGAATACCATTCCTCGTGTTCAGGTAAATTATTTTCATTCATTTTTGAGTAAGAATCCATCCAATCATATGGATAAATACCTTTTTGCAAAACTAGGTGTAAATCTGCCTTATTAAATTGTTTTACGGCTGACGCAAATTTTGAATAATCAATAGTTTTAGACACTTTGCTTTTACATTTTTTACAATTTGCATTCATAGACATTACATCATTTTCATCTATTGGTAATAATTCTGTATTAATTATTGCTTGATTACATTTACATTTTTCACAGAAACAAGTATTAATATCAAGTAAATCTACAGTTAATGATTCTAATGAACTATCCATAAATCTATATGTATCAATGAATCTTAATTCTATTATTTCATTAAATTTATCACCTTTTTTATAAATACATTTACATTTTTTGCAATGCTCAGTATTATAAAACGTCTTATCTATTTTACATTTATATAAATCTGCCTCTCGAATTATTTGATTTGCAATAACGTTTACTGATAAAGTCATATAATTTTCTTTTGTATTTGGAATTATTTTGAAAGGCTTTTTCCTATATAATTTTCTCAATTTCAATAACCATCTTAAAAATAATTTAGAATCGTATTTTAAATTGTGGATAAATATTGGAACAAATTTACAATACTTAAGCTTTAAATTGCATTTATTGTGCGCAGCTCCGCGATAATTACCAGAAATATGGTCGTGATCTCTCATTTTTTCGTATAGATTAGAATACACAAAACTTTTTTTGCAAATATGACAAACTTCGGCATTTTTATAATTTTCTTTATCTTTTTTTGTCATTTTAAGAGCTACTTCTAAGTTTCCAAAATCTTTATCTAAATTGCATTTATTGTGCGCAGCTCCAAGATAATCGCCAGTATCATAATTATGATCTCTGATTTTTTCTAACATACTACGATCTAAAAACGGTTCATTGCAAACATGACAAACTTCAGCATTTTTATAATTTTTTTTATTTTTTTTTGTCATTTTTATAGGTTCATATATCTTTATCATCTCGTTGTATTTTTCAGCAATGCCAATAAGTATTTTGTTGAATTCTTCCATTAATTCTCCCACATCTTCTTTATTAATTAGCAATAAACTGTCTGGTGTATTAAAACAAAAACTATTTGGCCGATGCTCTTGAAGATATTTTTCACATTTTAATAATGTACATTCAAAATCTAAAGATGTTGCAAAGGGGTGGTATATCTCAGCTCCAAGTGTATGGTATGCTCTGTGACTGCTTTCAGCATCTTTATTTGGCATCTTTATCATAACTTTTTTGTATACACAAGTTTGAAAATGCTCTTCATATTTTTCTTCTTCTTCAAATGAATCTTGACATTTTCCACATATATATTTTTTTCGGTCTCTTTTAGTTATTTGTCCTTTTAATAATGCGCTTAAATTTTTAATTCCTACCACATGATCCTCATATATTAATAAATTTATTATTGGCCAACATTGTAAATAATTGCTTCGTCGGTAAAGATCAATAGTAAATTTCTCATCATTTTCAAATACCTGATAAATATTTATTGCGGCAGCTAGAAATCTTTCATATTTTATTACATTTTCTTCTGTAATTGTAACTGGATAAACCATCTTCAAAACTTCGTATTTTTCAATATTATAACTATAATATCTAGTTACATTTTCCTTAGCTGGATTCAAAATACTTTCCAAAGCATATTCAAAACATCTTAAATCTTCTTGTTTTTCACACTTGAATTTCCTGTTTTTAATATTTTTTACATTTATGCAGCATTTTTTATTTTTTATATAGTTTGGCAAATTTTTATAAGTTCCTCCTCGAAGTGGTGTATATTTGCTTGATTGCAAATCAATAAATAATACTCTATCAAATCTTAATTTCGTATTTTTTGCATTAAAATTATTGAATTTGTGTGATGTGCTATTATTCATATTAATAATATGAGATTTAATATCACTTGCGGAAAAAATTTCCTCTCTGTCACTATGAAAATAAACTTTTTGGGAATTAATTTTATTTCCAGATATATCCGTTTCAATATACTGTACACATGTTACTAAATTAACAATGACTGAGTTATGCTTTTCACGCCCATCTATGATTTTGTTTTCAATATGAGATTCGATTGCTGATAAATATGATTTTATATCAAATTTATTTCGATTTGAATAAAATCTATAGTCGGTAACAAAATCTCCCCAGGCTCCTTTAACTCTAACAACTTTCACTTCATTTTCTTCATCTATATAAAATTCGCCCAAATCTTTTTCTTTTTCAATATTTTTTTTATTTCTTCTTTCTCTTGGCTTGGTAAATATATCTTCATGAAAATCAAATACATTTTCACTAGAACTTGATAATTTTTGAATTAATTCCTCTTTTGATAACTTATTGTAACCTTTCAACTTCTTAGCTTGACCTATTTTCCTCAATTTTGTTACAGTTAACTGATTAAGTTCTTCTTTTGAATAATGTGTGTCCATTTATTACAAATAAATTTATTCAATAACTAATATCGCTAGAAATTGATAATAAATTAATATATTATTTATAACTAACTAATTTAAATGTAATTTATACTCACGTTATTATTTAAGGAAATGCAAAATGATGTGTCATTGTGTAATTTGACAGTTTAATTAATAATAATTGAAATAATCGCTCGTAGATGGCGTGAAAATGCACTAATTCAATTAAAATTACTAATTACAAATATAGGCAACTGGTAGCACGGCGAAGCGCGCGCGGCAAAACGAGTGACATTTCATGCCAATTGACCTACTCTGTCAGGGGAGCAAAATGTTGCACGCTCAAAATCATTCAAAAAAGCTGACAAATTGGCCGATTCCGACTCTTTTTTTTGCTCATTTTTGATGGTTTTTTTTCAAAAATATTTTCAACACGATCCAGAACATAACATGTCAATTGACCTACTCTGTCAGGGGAGCAAATGTTGCACGTCCTTGGAGTGACCTTGGGAAAAAATGTTGCACGCTCAAAATCATTCAAAAAAAGCTGACAAATTGGCCGATTCCGACTCTTTTTTGCTCATTTTTTGATGGTTCTTTTTCAGTGATCTTGCGAACCCGATCCAGAACATAACATTTTATATACTACTGATGTCGGTACAATGACCACCGATATGAGAGAGGCTTTAGGAGAAGCTGCCAGTGGAGTGTTTACAAACTCAGAAGCGTTGTGGGAGTATATGTTGGCTGCTAGCATGCATACGATCGAGTCTGGCGCTTTCCCCTCTGGGACCATTTTACCTATTTACTGACAGAAAATCGTACTGTTGATGTTAAAACTCACGGGCATGGTCCTACGAGAGGTATTGGTGGAGGATGTAGAGCCGCAGCGTTTTTGAACGAGTTTGTGCCGTGTGGAGATTGGCTACATATGGATTGCAAAAGCGTTATGCGAACAAAGTGGAAAACTTATGAATATTTGCGACAAGGAATGGCTGGACGACCTACTCGTACGATTGTCGAGTTTCTTTCGCAGCTCGTTTGTCATAAAGATCAATGTCCTTAATATTCTTTATTCATATTTCATGCTTTTGGATTCATTGTCTTGTCTATTTTATGTCTTTATGTCTCTTGTCTTTATGGTGGGGTTTAATAAATTTTTGACATTTAATAATTTTTTATTGTATTCTTTATTTATCCGTAGTTCAATTTTTTACATAGAGTAATTCTAGCTTTACACACATGTTATAACGGTACAATTTTTTAACAAATAATAACATTTTTTATTGACGTAATAATGACAGTATTGCTGCTTCAATACATATAATAAACTCTTACACAAAATTAGCGCGCACCACTTAATTGAATTTATATATTTTTATAAAACAATCAAATATTTTAAGAATTTTGTTGCAGGTACTTTTGTGAATATTTTAAATTAAATTTAGTAAATAGTCGGTTGTTTTGTATTAAAATAAATTCGGAATTAATGAAATTTGTCTAGAACCATTGATTAAAAAAGTATATATACTTTTTTAATCAATGCTAGAACGCACTTTTATAGATTCAATCATTGCCTGGTACTACAAGTTCAGTTTTAAAAGAGATTTTTAAACAACGCAACTGTTATAAGAGCAAGACTAAACAAATGAAGGAAATTTGTACCTAAACTATTTTGTAAATACATATTTAAAAACACTTTCACATAACTCTAAGTTATATTGAATGGTTTGCGTTCTGTGAACACACTTTACGAATCATTATTTCTAACTTTGTATGTCTTATAAGAGAATCTTGCTCCAAAACATAATAAAGTCGTCATTAAACGGTTTACTTGGAATTAATACAGGTATTTGTAGATCTTATTTCTGAATAGTTTGGTCCATTTCGGGCTCCTAAGTTTAGCTGAATATTTTCGGTGAACAATCAGTCCAAATACAAAGTTGTGCGTAAATTTTATGTAGAAGTTTATATAACTGTAAAAATATTTGTGTAACATAAATGAAATCATCTACAACTTACATTGCTAACTGAATTAATAAATTTGATTTTGTACGACCTGTGTTACGTCATGTCTTTTGATTTTTATTGGCATTGTATAATAAAATATATTTAAATAGAAAATTAATAAATTATTATCAATATTCTTCATCTTTATGGCATACAAGCTGTGACAGAAATTCAACAACTGTACGAGTAGGTCTACCAGCCATTCCCTTCTGTAAATACTCGTAATCAAGTCCATCTGTTTTCTTTTGAAATTGCCTACATAAAGATTGTAAAAGTGTTTTCACTTTTACAATCCATATGTAGCCAATCACCACATGGAACAAACTCGTTCAAGAATGCTGCAATTCTACATGAACCACCAATACCTCTATGAGGACCATGCCCGTGAGTTTTAACATCAACCGTACGATTGTCCGTCAGTAAAAAGGTAAAATGATCCCAGAGGGAAAAGCGCCAGACTCAATCCCCAGTATGTATGCTAGCTGCCAACATGTACTCCCACAACGCTTCTGAGTTTGTAAACACTCCACTGGCAGCTTCTCCTAAAGCCTCTCTCACATCGATGATAAATCGTGGCCAGAAACTTTGGGCGTACCTATACCAAAGTGTCTGCTAGTATCAAACGTCCAGCGACGTCCGAAGATTGTATCTCGATTGTTTTACCATTCATGGCTTTGATAATGGCACCAGGTTTGACAGCCGCGCAGCCAGGCATGTTCTCGCAAAGAGGAATTAAACCGCGAACGTTTAGTGGCAGCTGGAGACCCGCTACCGCTCGGCAAGCAGCTACTACGATAGCTGCTCCTCCCATATTACCTCGCATATATTTCTGTTTTTCAGCTGATTTCAAACATAAACCACCGCTGTTGTAGGTTATTCCTTTGCCTAAATAGAAATCAAAACGGAGTTAGAACATGCCATAAGGAAACTACTAAAAGTATATTAAATCTTCGGGATAATTTAGCAAAGATCATAAAGACAAGTGCCTCAATAACACATGTGTTTAAAAATTAAATTGTAATAAAAAATAAGTTTTAATCTCTACGTGAACTATTTCCAATTTAAAATTTGTCTTTTGATTTAACTTCATGGCTACTAGTACAATATAATTTTGTAAATTTTTAAATCTAATTTCTGCAGTTATATAGCTTGCGAAGTAAATCTTGTTTATTGATTTAAATGCAGAATTTTATGCTCTACAACATTTATTTAAAACACTTTTCTCTAAAATAATTTCGGAAGCAATGTGCACGGAAAATCTGTTTTTCCATGTTAACTGCTTATATGTTACACATATAAATTTCACATTAAATTTTGTTAATTTAACATGATAATGTACCTCTCGCAAAAATAATTGTAATAAAGATTAATCATATTTTTTTCAAATAAAAAACATATGTGAAATAAGAGAAAATTGCATTTTTCAAGAAAAATGTTGAAAATTATTTTGTTACAAATAAACTACACATAAATAAATTCTGAAATTAATACATAAGTACTATAATAACAATTAACAACATATACATATATTTTTTGGAAATCAAAATAATAATAAACAATGAAAATATTGACAATTAAATATTTGATTAATTTTTTTATATGCTAATTTTGTAAATATATAAAAATTGTTATTAAATTATTAATTGTACATAAACTAGCTATTTTTTCTAATAATTAGTTACCATAAATATGTAGTATTAAAATTATTATTAAAATAAATTATTTTTTTTGTATTCCCTTTGACTCCGTTTTTATTCTTTTAAGTAGTTCCTTCTTCAACTACTAATTTTTTCATAAGTACATCAGTGTGTACATATTTTATAAAATTATATAAAAAATATTACCTATAAGTATAATTGGTCGTTCATCTTTCGATGCTCCATAGTAGCTGAGTTCTAGAAAGATCGGTGGTTCGCACGAACCTTTACCAACAGCAAGAAAAGCATTCATATTCTGTGTTTCCGCCCAGCCTTTAACTTTAACTTAAACATTCACACCAGATTTACACAACACCTCAACGGCATTCTGTGAAAATGAAGTTGGCGTCATTAAATTAGCGGGCGTGTCCATTAACTGTCTAGCTAGATTCTGTGCGGCAGCTTTTTGCAAACCAATTTGCCAGCCCGTCCAATCACAGTCATCATAGAGGTCTAATTGCGGAATAAAAACTTGTTTCTTTTTCTCTTTTTTCTCTTGATAGAGCCAAACTCCGAGAGCAGCACCCTCAGCTGCAGATTCTGCATGGCCAAAACTTTCCACCCAGATTTTCTGCAAGGGTAGTTCTTGTAGGGCTCTAACACCAGTTCCTGCTGCAATTCGTATAGCTTCTTTTCCTTCGTCGATCTGCTCAAATAGCTGTCGTATCCTTGACATTCCTTGCCGAGACCGACCAGTGCTACGGCGGCATATCTGGTTCCAAATCGTAAAAGATTCTAACTTGGCCTTTCTTTGGCGGTGGCATCATCATAAACATGAGGTGTCTTATTCTTCCTTTGACATGTCGATTGTATTTTTCGCCACTAGGTGTTAATTTGCCTGGGGAAGCTTGTTCTCCAGGCATATCGGGCATTTCATAGATACCAATAACTAAGCCTTTTCGACGATTATCTCCACACGTGGCTTGGCACATAGAACGTTGTGCACATACTTGTAGTGTGTGTGTTGTAAGTTTCTGAAAACATTTTACTAACGAACACATTATGTTATTTCAAATAGATGAAAATATATATTAGTGAATGTAAATGATTATATATACGTTAAAATTTTGAAAAATAAACTTAAATTTGGAACCGAAAATTTATGTCAAACTGAACGAATTTAAAACAAAAAATTTATTAATATCATTGTAAATTTGTTTCCTAGGTGATTTATTTCCTGACCACATTACTTGATATTTATATTATATTTTATTTTCATTTATTTTACAAATATAAATAAATTATACTTAAAAAATATATTCATAACTTTTTTTTTATTATAAATAATTTGATAATTATATATTTATATATTCATTTATTTAATTTATTTAAGTAATACAACAATGCGAATGAAAAATTGCAACAATAAATAGAAAATTATGTTATACTACTACTGTAATAATTATATAAATTTTAAAAATAATTTATATCAAATTTATTTAATATTTTTATTGAATAAACATATTATAAATTTTTCGTATACTTTTTTCAGTTCGATATTTATAGCAAATTTATAAGTTGGTGAAACTGATATTTGACATTAGATACTAGAAACACATGTAACCTAACGAAGATCTTATTGGATGTAATAAAATGTTTTCACGGCATAGTTTACCAAAAAATGTTGAAAAATATTTAAGATCTTTTAATTCGTTAAAGGTATAAACTCAATTATCTTGTACTGTAACGTAAAATTTAGATACAAAATATTAGGTTAGTATATTTTTATTACAGGGAAAATGGATATTAAAGAGTTTTTACCGGCAATTGCAAATTCTACACAAAATTATTTAAATAATATTACAAATACAGTTACAGTAAGTATTAGTATAAAAATATAATTACGTAGTAATTAATGAGGTTAAGTTTTTCTTGAAGGATAAAAAGCGAGATGTTTTAGACTTAAAATACAAATTTAGTATCAAGAAATTGACAGAAAATGTAAATATAACGAAAAATAAATTATTAATATCAGCGTTAGGTGTGACAGCGGTTCAAAATGAGGCCCTACAAACAAATGCTAATGTAATAGATCCTATTCCGGAAGCTCCGCAACCAACTCCAGAAATATTAGACACAGTAGCAACAACTAGAGAACAATCTTTTGAAGCTAGGTGGTTGGTCGCCAGTAGGTATTGTACAAAATGGTTTAGAATATTTACATTTCACAGCCGATATACCATGGTGGTATTGCAATAGGTATAAAAGTTTTTCTTCATATTTTTTTGGTTGTGTTATAATAAATTATCGATTTATTTCTAAATTATTCTAGGTACAGTAATAGTACGTTTATTAATGTTTCCATTAGTAATAATAGCCCAACGAAATGGTGCAAAAATGAATAATTACTTACCGCAATTACAAGTACATATTACAATTAAAAATGACGGAAGCACGTCAAACTGGAAATCAGTTAGATGCCGCACGGTATGGACAAGAAATGATGGCGTTTATGAAGGAGAAACAATTGAATCCGTTGAAAAATATGATTGTTCATCTTGCACAGGTTAACATTTATTGCAATTTTATATTTTAGATATACATATATGCAGCTGAGCAAGTACTGTCAAAAAATATTAAGTACTAAGTACCAGACAGTAAATACTTGAAGTACAAGTATTTATAATATTTTGTAAAATACTTAAGTATTACTGTACAGGTACATATAAAAATAATTAAGTACAGTGGGTGATTGGTTTACGAACATAATCCGTTCCAAGACTATGTTCGTAAACCGAAATGTTCATTAACCGATCATCCTCATAATATTGCCAGATTTTTTAATATTTTTATTTTATTTTTTTATAAAAGGTTCAGAAAAGTTTGTTTTCCGGAACATATATTTGTTGTCCGAACACAAAAATCTTTCGTGAATGTATTCGTTGTCCGAATTGTTCGCAATCCGAACTGTTCGTTAACCGATCACCCACTGTACTTTTCAATTAATATCATATAAAATTTGATTTATCTACTTAATTGTGGAAATATTAAACAATGTTATTTAGAAAATTTAGTTAAAATGGCAATTTAAAACAATACTAGTGTTTAAACAAAATGTTAGAAAATCAATCAGTAATTTTACAATTATTCAGAAGTTTATGACTTGTTTTTTTTTCTGATATACATATAATAAATAAGACTAACGCAATTGATGTTACATGTAATAAACATCTAACGGCTACAGTTCCGTTAGAAAGCATTTTCGGACGTATGTTTATTTGAAATTTTTTATTTAGATTACACATAGGAATCATCCGGTATAGTTTTCCCCCGACGTCATAAATCACCCTGTATAAGCTATTAATTTAAGCAAAAAAAATTAGTGTCGTTAAAAGTAAAGTATTTTTTGTGTTAGTATGGACAAATATGAAAATCACCAGCGAATTAGAAGGTAGAAAACGTTACGATGAAATGCAATTTCAGCGAGCGGGCAAGGGATCCATTCTCAAAATATTAAAATTTGATCCTACCAAACAAACTACGTCTACAATGTCTATGAAGAAAAAACAATGAGAAAAATTCAAATAAATAAATCATTTTTGTTTTTTTGTTGTAATATTATGTATTTAATTAATAAAAATAAAGTTTATTTACAATAAAACGATTACAACGTAACCTTAACGAATAGCTATACACTGATTAATCACATTCATTAAATGCTCATTTTCCAATGCAGCAGCAACCCGTTCCTTATCAGCTAAATGTTTATTAACTGAATGTTCGGAGGCGTGCGTTCCTGGCGTAACTTCGATATTTACTTTAAAACGAGTTAGCAATGAACGTAACAATTTTACTCGAACTGACAGTCCGGTCAAGGTAGCCATGCTACAGTGTGGAATTGTTGGTGTAAATAAAACTTTAACTCTGTTGTTTTCATTGTCAACAGTTATTAAACTTTCTTCCAAAACATGTAATTCTTCTAATGTTAGCGGATGTTCTGGATCATTTATTTCACGAATTAAATCTGTAAATTAATTTCTGAATATGAAAATACAATTATTAAATGTATATATGCAATTTACGTACCAAAAATTTCACGTGCATCAAATTCATCAACAACATTATCATCTTCATCCTCTTCTGTTATATTTCTCTCCGAGATTTTCTTGTAAATATGCGGATTTATATTTTCCAATTTATCCATTATGTCAAGTTAAGGTTAAATATTTTTGACATGTAGAGTACTTTGCACATGTGCTTATAGATGGCGACATATGTATAAAGTAAAATAAAATATTTGTTTTCTCTAAGATTTTCTTGTAAATATGCGGATTTATATTTATTAATTTAGCCATTATCTTACATCCTATTAAATATTTAATAAAATGTACAATATAAAAATTATATAGATATTTCTGACACAAACATTAGTTTATACATGTGCTCATAGATGGCAATTTATGTATTATTATTTTTATTATTATTACATAATAAATTTTAGTTAACTAAATAAGTATTACAAATTATCTTTTTATTTACTATTACAACTTGAAGCATTTGAGATGTTTTAATACATTTATTATTTTCTTGCTAATGTTAGTAACTTCTGAACAGTTGGTACTAACTAAAGGCGCCAATAACCAAGCACTGTCGCGCAAAACAACTGAACATCTGAACAACGCTAAATGGTTAAGTTTTTATGACTTATAAGTTTACTTTTATTAATTTGCATAAAGAAATGATTTAAAACTGTTGACTATTAAAATTTCAAGTAACATTTGTTTGTTATCAATGTACATGTTATGTTCTCAGTAGTGGTACAACAAGTGCATATTGTTGATGCTTTGATTGCTATTGAAAGTTATATATGATAATGTGTGTGGAGAAATGAAAAAATAAAAATTGTGTAGCTTTTTTAAAAATTATCACTTACCAAGACCTAACGCCAACCCATTATCCACGTGTTTAACTTGTTCAATATTCACTTGGTCATAAAATATCACAAGAATTACTTGATCCGATGACTTTAAGACAAGTTTTTGGGTCATTATCTAAAAAAAGGCTACACAAATTGCATGTTTTTACGATTTCAAAGAATTTTCACGCTCCTACACCTGACGCCAACCCATTATCCGCAGGTCTAACTTGTTCAGTATTGTTCTGGTCCCAAAATATCAAAAGCACGACTTGATCCGATGCTTTTAAGACAAGATTTTGGGCGATTATCTAAAAAAAGGTCTAAAAATTGGCATTTTCGCAGCTCGGTGCACCCTCTAAACATTTTTTAAATCGCGAATGGACTTGTATGGGTATATTGTAGACCCAAATCTTTGATTTGAGCCCAGAGCCAGCTGGTTCGATTTTTTTCGAAACACCCTAATATATATATATTGTAAATAAATATTGTTTTTAATAATTATAAAAGATTAAATAATTTAATTTATGATTTGAAACTTATATAATTCGTATGTATGTTTTAATTATATATAATAATAAGATAACAATATGTTAACGTAACAAATTCTTGTATACAAGATTTTTATTTATTTATAAATAGAAAAAATGCAAAATTATTTCTGAAATTTACTTTATTATACTGGTAATTATAATCGGGACTTTGGGACAGTCCAAATTATTAACTGCTCCGTTTTTAAGGAGGTATATTTTTTTCTGTGAAACTATAAATGATATCAAACCATGGTTTTCTGGGGATAAAAGAATAGACTTTAAACTTATTTCAGGAATTTTTATTTTTACTTTTGTTGGAAATCGTCCCGAGTTCTAACCCTTTCTTCAAAGCTCTGCAAAACTGGACGTCTGTGATGTAACAATTCCTGCTCTGTTTCATCTGAAAAAAAAATCAAAAGGCACTATTGAAGTATGATATATTATCTGGTTTTTAACCAATTTTATCCCGTAATAATATTTGTTGAAAATAGGTATATCATACCTAAAGGGGTGCTTTTTGACTTTAGTTTCATATGAAACAGGGAAGAAATTATCATTGTTATCGCACAACCATCCTGGTTTGTAGATGCTTCGAAGAAAAGGTTACAACTCGGACAATTTCCAAACAAAAATAGAAATAAAAATTCTTGAAAGAAGTTCAAAGTATATTCTTTCTCGTCCAGAAAACCGCGGTTTGAAATCTTTTATAGTTTCGCAGTAAAAAATTCATAAATTTAGTCCGATTTTTTTAGGTCAACAAAGATATAAACAATTTAAATTGTACAAAAAAATCTATTATTTTTCAACGAAAATTTTGTGTGTGTGAAAATAATTATGAAACTTTAATAAACAAAAAATACTATATTACTATAAAATATTTAATTAAATTTAAAAAATCCAATGACATTACTAAAAATGGAACAGTGGTGCAGCTCTCAGCTCCAAACATCAATTCTTCCAAAGCCTCCTGAATTATAACCAAACATTTGACGTTGCAGATTACACTTCTTTATGCCGGGCTTTGCCCCACTGACAAGTCGCGGCAGTCAACAATACCGTGCACTTACCGTACCCGAACTCGTCCTGCAAATGTTTGACGCAAAGAACATGATGGCCGCATGCGATCCACGTCATGGCCGCTACTTAACCGTTGCGGCCATCTTTCGTGGCCGAATGTCGATGAAAGAAGTCGACGAGCAAATGCTGAACATTCAGAACAAAAACAGCAGTTATTTCGTGGAATGGATACCAAATAATGTCAAAACAGCCGTCTGCGATATACCACCACGTGGCTTGAAAATGTCCTCGACTTTTATCGGCAATTCGACTTGTATCCAGGAACTGTTTAAACGCATCAGCGAACAATTCACGGCGATGTTTCGACGTAAGGCCTTCTTGCATTGGTATACTGGTGAAGGTATGGACGAGATGCAATTTAAAGAGCCGAATCCAATATGAATGATTTGGTGTCTGAGTATCAGCAGTATCAGGATGCAACCGCTGAAGAAGAGGGCGAGTTTGATGAAGAGGAAGAAGCCGATGAGAGCGATAACAAATAAATTGGTTCAATTTCTTTTCAATCTTTTCTTTTTTTCTTGATTTTTCAATGTTTTTCTTTCATAATAAAATTATCATTTGTTTTGATTATTTCATAATTTGAATATCTATCTCATTGTGTGTTGTAATTATTGATAAAAAATGTACAATGTATTATGTAAATAATCTAAAACTTTAATAAAAATTCAATTTGTAATTTAATTTATTTATTGAATTGATAATTATGTAACGAAAACAAAAACAGCTAATTTATGAGGCAAGTTTTTTTATATCAATGAACGCTAGTTAATAAAAATTGCAATTCTAATTAATGCCAGATGTAATAAAAACACGGTTAGTAAAAGGAAGCGTTAGTTTTTATTTTATAAATTGATGTTTCATATGCTATTTTAATGTGCATATCAAATAAGGATTGCTATTCTAGCGTTAATTTACCTTTTTTAAGCATCCATAAAAACCAGATCCTTTGATTGTCTTTATTTGGCAGCAAAAATCATGAAATATTTCTAATATTTAGTTGGAAATAAATAAAAAACTTTGGAGATAAAAATAAAAAATTATAATAGAAGGATCAAATACCAGGGGTAAATATATTTTCAATTATTTTATTTATAATACTTGAGAAAAGTGAACAATACTGCACATTTTCAAATTTTTCTAATGTGCATTAACAAATAAAATAATAATAATAATAATTTTTATTTACTTCGAATAAACATCTTAAAAGTTTATTATTATCATTGATTGAATAAATTAATTAATTAATTAGCTAACAGTATCACATCTCTAAGCAGCTGACTAAATTATAATTAATATTTTTTAAATTCTCTCTTTCAATACTTTTGTGAGCAGGAAATAGATTTTATTTAAATTAGTGTAGATAAAAATAATATCCTAGTATTCTTTATAATTTATTGGATCTCTCTTTAATAATGTCCTTTTTTACTCAAAAATTTCGCTTTTCATTTGAAAGTTTCTTGTCAACTTTTAAAATTCTGGCACTTTATTTGATATACAGAATACAGGTAACTTTTTAATGCAAGTTTTTTTTTTAATTGCTTAAAATTTTTTTTCATTTACAATTTGACTAGTTTTAAGAATCACAGAGTACAAGTTTTATTATTATTAATTTAAATCTTTTTCTAAGCTTAGGTAATAATTATGTATACAGACTGGCCCAAAATAATTCCGAGACACGCGCTGTAACTATGAATGTGTGTGTAAATTTTATTTATAATATGTATAATGTATAAAGTTTTTCTCTCATGATATTTATTTATATTTATAAAGAAATTAAATTCTACACTTTTTTCTCTCATGTAAACTTTTTATAAAATATTTTATAATAATTACATATTTTAATTACACAATGATTTTGCTAGCAACAACGTTTTTTCGAATATTTTCTTGTGTTTAATTTTGTAGTTTGACTTATTTAATATTTTCTTAATCTCTTAAAATAGACGGACAACTTTTTTCCAAAAGAATAAAAACCACCTCATTCTAAGAATCAACGTTTTAAATAAAATTATCCGTTTTTTAAGTTTCCATTTAATCGATTTGCTTGTGTTTAATTTTGTAGTTTGACCTTATTTAATATTTTCTTAACACGGATAATTTTTTTCAAATAGAATAAAAATTTACTAAGAAATGTCAAATGTTTTAAAAATAAAATAACTAATATATATATATCGATAATTAATAAATAACATAGATAAAATTTAAAACTAATAAAATAACGAACAAAATATTTTCCAATTCATCTAAAGATAATAGGAAAAATTGAAAATTTAATGACCTTAAATTTATTTTGTAAATTAGTATTTTCATAAATCTCCATTTACTAAATAGTTTTTATTTAGTTAATTTATCGTATCAGTGGTTTATGTCTTTGTAATTTTATCGTAACTTTACCAACAGCTGTTTTCAAAATTGTTGCAACTTGGTCGGACGTCATAGTTGCGACTTGTTGATCGTTTATATTTGTTATTAAATCGCCACGCATTAGACGACCGTCTATATCTGCATTGCTACTATTTAACTGTGAAATTCATTCATTAATTTTCCTTCTATATTAAATTGCATCTGATTATTTGAAATAATAAAGCAAAATAATGAACTTACAATTTCGGAAATATAGAGTCCCTCGCCGTCTTTTTTAGCCAAGAGACTTAATCCCAAACATTTGCCAGGTTATTTCACTAAATCAACTTCAACGAATGCCATATTGATGTTATCTGGTCGGAATACAGTAATTCGAAACTGTAATATAATAAATAATAATTATTATTTGTTAACTAAAACAAAAATTCTAATGTACTGTAATAATTCATATCAATATTAATCCTTTCGGACCTGCCGGTAACATTTGCTACCAGTTCAAATTTGGTTTTAAAGTTGTTGTAAAGCTTCCAATCAATAATTAATAACAAAAAAATACTTTCAATATAAAAAATTCAGGGCTGAAAGGTTTAAATTAAAAGTTAAGGAGGTATAGACTTTTTTTGACCTAAAAAATCGACAAATTTTTTACAGCGAAATTACAAAAGATATCAAACTCCAGTTTTCTAGGGGTGAAAGAATAGACTTTGAACGTCCTTCACGAATTTCTATTTCTACTTTTGTTGGAAATTTTCCGAGTTCTAAGCCTTTCTTCAAAGCTTTGCAAAACCGGACTGTGATAGCAATGATAACTCCTGCCCCTGTTTCATCTGAAACAAAAATCAAAAGACATTTTTGAAGTATGATATATTATCTAGCTTTTGACCGATTTTTTTCCACAAATATTCATTCGAGACAAAATGGCTAGCTTTGGAAAAAAAAAACTTTTTTCCAAAAGTTCGCCATTTTGTCTCGGAATGAATATTTCTGAAAAAAAATCGGTCAAAAACTAGATAATATATCATACTTCAAAAATGTCTTTTGATTTTTGTTTCAGATGAAACAGGAGCAGGAGTTATTATTATTACCGCACAGCCGCAGCCGTCCAGGTTTTGCAAATGCTTCGAAGAAATGGTTAGAACTCGACACTATTTCAAACAAAAGTAGTAATAAAAATTCGTGAAAGAAGTTCAAAGTCTATACTTTCACTCTCAGAAAACTGCGATTTGATATCTTTTACAGTTTCGCAGAAAAAAATTCATAAAGTTTGTCAATTTTTTTAGGTTAAGAAAGGTATATAATCCCCTTAAATTAAACTAAAACAAAATTCTCATGTATTGTAATAATTCATATCAAATATTAAATTAATGTTATATTTATTGATTAATTAATTAATAATAAACTATAAAAAGTGTAATTTCAATTTATGTAATATTACAATACTAGATGACGTATATAGTTAGAGGTGTGGCTATGGTTAAAACATTCAAATGTGTGATTTTGTAGCCTTTTTTCAAATTAGTTTATTTCAATAAATATAGAATTTTAGAACGTAAAATTTAAATCATATTATTATTTTAGGTTGTAAAACAACATAAAGATATTAAAATTATGAAATTTGATTTTAGTGGAAAGGCCCATTCAGATACAAAACAGGTTGTTAATTTAAAAAATTGTTTGATTTTACTTAAAATTGTTTAGTAATTTAATTCGATAAATATTATACTTTCTGGGGAAATATTTTATAAAACATTAACGAAAATACATATTGATATTGTATGAAAAGATATTAATCTCGGCTTGCTTTGAACAAGTGCCATAATTACGTGAATGATAATATTGTATTAAAATTAATTAAAAAATATGAACTTACCTTCTTGTCTTTCAATTGAAGAACAAACGGAAAACCAAATATTATAAAACAGGTAACAACAACAACAAAACTCTATCCGTTTAGCTACAAGAACAGGCCAAAAGAACGTCTGCTTCGTACGAGAAACGAACGAAAACCACGAAAACTGATTCTAAAATCACAAGCTGCCTCAAGTTATATAGCAGCACAAAACTGATGCGCGTACAAAAACAATAAGCGCGCATGCGTACTATATCTGAATACAAATTGCAACATTGTAATGGCAAATTAATGGTTAATTCCATAACCTTTGAGAAATCAACTTTAAATTAAGTAAAATAAAATTACAAAAAAAACTATAATATTCATATATTATGTTACAAGAAGCGAAAAAGCTATTTTTATCAGATTTAGCTAGTGATAAAATTGTGGCAGCCAAAAAGCTAAGCACAATTCAAGCGAAACGCAATTGCATTGATTGCATTCTGCTCCGAGTGCTATATACTATTTGTTGTTACCACTTTGACCGCAAGGAAAATGTGGTATAGTGATCGCGGTACGGTGTCTGTAACATTGTACTCATTTGGGTACATGGCGTGATTGTGTATGTATATATATATATATATAGAAATCATACGTATGGCATCTAGATGACAAACATGTATGTGTGTATGTATGTACATCATCAGCTCGCTCACTTGGTCGTCAGTCAAAATTTTGTGATCGCAACTCCGCCGAGACGGTTTAACCGATTTTAATGAAATTTTCAGGATAGGTTTATTTAGTGAACAAGATGGTCATTTAGTTTCACTTTTTTTAGTAATGCCTACTTTTTGAGAAAAAATTACTTAATATTAAAAAATTTATTGTAAATTATTTATCCGAAATTATTATTTAAATTTTCGGAAAAGATTTCTCTGTTACCCATACGAATTATGCAATTTTAGCAAAATAGAGATTTGCCAACTTTCCGAAAAAAAAACTAAAATTAAAAAAAAATTATGGCTATTTTATTTTTTGGCACAGAACAGAACAGAAAAGAACCGTTATTATATCAGTTTATTTCGGTGCAATATATATATATATATATATATATATATATATATATATATATATATATATATATATACTAGCGTTTCCGTCGCGCGTTGCTGCGAAACTGCGCAAAAATTCAGTATTTGAAAAATAACTTTCTTGTCGCGCATTGCTGCGCAACTGCAGCTTTTCCGTTGCGGGTTGCTGCGCAACTACGCTGTCATTTGACATTTGCAGGTTAGCATTAAACATAATTTTTCAAATTTTTGAGAACTAAATGAAATCGTAGAAAGATGAAACTTGCCTATTCTCAAATAGGGAATAAACCAATTAAAATGACATCACTCCCATCAAAATCGGTTCTGGGGTTTAGGAGGAGATGCTGCAGAAACATACATACATACATTCATACATACATACATACATTCATACATACAAACATTTGTCAATTAGAGAAATGAATTAATATGTATTAACACGCGTTTTTCAAAAATTTCAATTGTGTGGAGGAACCTGTTATTTTCGTAAGAAAAAGAAAAAATTATTACGAAAACTGTGTAAGAAGTGAGATACAGCTTATTGCAAGAGAGACAGGAGAACGCTCCCATCCCTACTCCGTGCTGTTTACGGGGTGAAAAGTGACACCGGTAGACCCCTGGCAGGGATAGTTGATCAAGTGTTAATGGGTTTCTGTTTTGCCAAACTCCTTCGCTTGGGAGCAGCATAATAGCAATTTTCGTCGAGCGCAATTTTTCAAATACATTTTAAAAGTAAACATTAAAAAGATATTATAAATTTGTTTAAAAGTTATTTAGGAAAAAAAAATTATAATACAGTAATACTGTACATTTATAATATTTAAAATACTTACATTTATAATACAGTAATACTGTACCTTTGTTATGATCCAACATTTATAATATTTATGAAAAATTAATAATATATTTGAAAATTTTTTTTTTGTAAATAACTTTTAAGCCAATTTATTAAAACTTTTTAATCTTTACTTTTAAAATGTATTTGAAAAATTGCGCTCGACGAAACTTGCTATTATGCTGCTCCCAAGCGGAGGAGTTTGGCAAAACGGAACCTCATTGATCAGCTATCGACCGGGGTTAAAAAATATAAAATGCTATTAAAAAGTAGGGGTTGGTGGTAGGAGGGTAAAAATTTAGGACTAAATGTATTTTTTAATGGCACACCACAAAAAAATAACCAAAAAAAAATTTGTCCAAAAAATGAAAAAAATTTGTTTAGGGTGAGCCACCCTTAACACTTAGGGGTATAAAAATTAGTTATGAACCTATTCTCAAACCTACTAAATATACATATAAAGTTTCATCAAAATCGGTCAAGCCGTTTCGGAGGAGTATAATTACGAAAACTGTGACAAAGGAATTTTATATATTAAATATTAAAAAGTAGGGGTTAGTGTTAGGAGGGTAAAAATTTAGGACTAAATGTATTTTTTAATGGCACACCATAAAAAAATAACCAAAAAAAAATTTGTCCAAAAAATAAAAAAATTTTTTTCAGGGTGAGCCACCCTTAACACTTAGGGGTATAAAAATTAGTTTTGAACCTATTCTCATACCTACTGAATATGCATATAAAATTTCATCAAAATCGGTCAAGCCGTTTCGGAGGAGTATTAATACGAACACTGTGACTCAGGAATTTTATATATTAGATATATATATATATATATATATATATATATATATATATATATATATATATATACAGGGTGATTCATTGGTAAACGGAAATACTTAAACGGTGAATAGAGGTCACCGAGGCGGTTCTAGAAATACCCCATTTATTGGACCTGACGGTCTTTGTAATCGAGATACAGGGTGTTTTATCGAGTTTGCTTATTTCTTCCTGAGGTCATAACTCTCGAACCACCCCGTATATTTTTTTGATATTTGGTACACATGTTTTTCATTCAGAGCCCAAATGAGCCACTTACTATTTACAAGAAAAATCCAGGTCCGGATTAACAAAAAAATAGATAGCAATTGTGACCTTGAAACAACACCCTGTATATTGAAATTTTCAAAATCCGTTTGCATATTTGGAAAGAGCACAAAAAACTAAATTAAAATGCGCAATTTAAATTTTTCCGCAGAAAATTTAACTATTCACATTTTAAACTTAAAGTAAAATTTTTAAGAACTTAAAGCCAAAAATAGTTATTATTAACTTTTAATAATAAATTATAAAACGTTTGAATCCATACTCATTTTAAAATTATTGAATAACTATTAAATACATTGGTTTTTATTTTTATTTTTTTTTAAATTTTTTTTTTTTTTATTTTTTTTACTATTTTTTATTTTTTTATTATTTTTTTTTTTTAACTATAAAATTAGAAATTAATGTATTTAATAATTATTCAATAATTTTAAAATGAGTATGGATTCAAAAGTTTTATAATTTATTATTAAAAGTTAATAATAACTATTTTTTTGGCTCTAAGTTCTTAAAAATTTTACTTTAAGTTCAAAATGTGAATAGTTAAATTTTCTGCGGAAAAATTTAAAGTGCACATTTTAATTTAGTTTTTTGTGCTCTTTCCAAATATGCAAACGGATTTTGAAAATTTCAATATACAGGGTGTTGTTTCAAGGTCACAATTGCTATCTATTTTTTTGTTAATCCGGACCTGGATTTTTCTTGTAAATAGTAAGTGGCTCATTTGGGCTCTGAATGAAAAACATGTGTACCAAATATCAAAAAAATATACGGGGTGGTTCGAGAGTTATGACCTCAGGAAGAAACAAACAAAATCGATAAAACACCCTGTATCTCGATTACAAAGACCGTCAGGTCCAATAAATGGGGTATTTCTAGAACCGCCTCGGTGACCTCTATTCACCGTTTAAGTATTTCCGTTTACCAATGAAACACCCTGTATATATATATATATATATATATATATATATATATATATATATATATATATATATATATATATATATATTTCCGAACTTACAATCCATATTATTTTCATGTTTCGTTATTTGCTGAAATGGCTTCATGCAAAGAAGCAGCAGTATATTTCGTTGTGAAAAAATTCATTTCCGTAGCAATTGCATTTTCTGTGTCTGACGCTCGCACTTGCGTCTATCTATCTGTAGATATCTATATGAAAAGAATGAGAGCAAATGATTTAATCAAAATTTCGACTTCGACATTTCGAAATTGATCGTACGAAAATCAATATACGATACATGATTGTTAAGTGCAAATAATACAATCTCGAAAATTGAAAAACACGACTTCATATCGCTTTTTCAAACCTTTCCTCGCGATTCTATTAGAATGTACTTAACCTAACCTTGTATTGTAATAATACTACCATTTATTTACTCCAATAATAATTAATGACAAATCCAACAATAATTTCTTAATAATTAATTAATATTCTTTTTCTTTAAGCGTATCAATCTAGGAATTAACGTATTTACTTTCCTACTAAATTTACTCTCTGTTCTTTATAAAAGAAATTGTACTATTTAAAAAAATTATATTTAATGCCTAAGTAGTCTGTTATTAAAAATTATAAAAATTGCATACAAATATTAACATAATCTATATTCTTTAATTTTTTGAATATTTATGTAATTCTGCTTGAATTGCTGTTGGTGGACCGACCAACAACTCGCGAATAATATTTATCCGGCCCGTAAACTGAAATTAAATACGTTTAATTGCTTATTTTTTTTCTACTCATCTAGAATTATTAATGTAATATATAAAAATAATAATGACGTTACATAACTTACTAAAATATATTCTTGGCCCGGCTTATTAAAACGTAGAATTAAATTTGGTTCAATATATACACAATAGGTTTATCCACGCCTGAAATAAACGACAAAACTGATCACGTGATATTTAAATAGAATTTAAATTCCGAATATTAAATCGCTTACTGCACAAATATGAAAACTATTTAAGACCCGGCCATTACCTGTTTCATACGTACATATATATTGTAAATGTACCATTTTTTTGTTTTCTAAATTTCAAACTCAGTGAATATAAATTCGAAATAAAATATAGGAGTACAAATTTCCGAAATTGAACCAAGTAAACCGGTTGGTCATTTGCGGGAAAACCAGTTGCATTTCGGTTATAACGGTTTCTGAAAATTTGTTTACCACTTGAACCGTGCAGGATAGGCAGTTTGCCTGGTCTTTTAACATAATTAAGTTTAATTATTTATTAACTCAATAAATTAATTTGAACATATAAGTTTTTTAAGATTACAACTGGTTATAAATTTGTAGATTTTAATTTCTTAGCAAAACGAAATAATATTTAATCTTATCAAAATTTATATTTGTTTAAATTCTATAAAAAAAATATTTCTAAGAGATATTGAAAAATTTAATAGATAGAAAGTCATATATTAGATTAGATAGTTTTCTACGTAATTATATAAATTATAAATTTATAAATAAATTTATAATTTAACCATCAGAAACAACGAGTCTGAAAAACAAACCACATCAGTTTAACCAATAAAAACCAGAGCAAACACCAACTGGTGTTTATTTGGTTTAATTCCGGAGTAGGTATACTATTAAGCATAAATGTGACATGTGCAAACTGCAGCATAGGTGCACGCACCATTACCTAGCAGCATCCATATGCCACTTTTAAAAGTCTTCTTTTGCACGTTACGATTACGACGCGACGTATCAATTGGCCTTTTCCCACTATTATAATTATTTCTGCAGGATTATCGAATATAGAGAAAATAACTTACTATATCGTTACTAATAGCCGAGATATTAGCGGCAAATCGTGTCATATCTCTGCCTTCTACATAAACAGATTGTCCTCGATGAAACCATCTTCTTTCGTATAATAATTTACCATCTTCTATTTTTGTTTCAACTAATGACGACTCGGATATACTAGTTTGGATTTGTACTGGTGGATTTGATACTAACGTCACTAAAATTATTTACAATTTCAATTATTATTATTATTATTTTAATGAATTTGAAATTAACCTCGCATTTGCTTCAGATCATTTTCTATATCTTTCTCATCTAAAAGATAAATTAATTGAGCCGTGGGAAGTTTTCTGCGTTTTTCAGGAACCGGAATTGGATCATTGGGTCTTCTTCTCAATTCCCTTATCATTACAGGCTTAACTTCCATTGCATCACCTGTTAGTTCCATAGTGTACCTAAAATAATTTACTTATAATAATTTTATCCGTAACTTTCGTTAGAAAAATGTACCTTTCGGATTCGATAGATTTTCGTTTTTCATCAAAATCTGACAATAGATTTTCTCTGATTTCAATTTTCTTTTCTTCTAATTCTTTTGCAGCTGCTTTTTTCTCATTTATATATTCTCGTTCTACAAAATCTTCCAAATATTCTCTGTAGATAGCATTTAATCGTAATCGTTCTTTATACTGATGTTCCAATTTTTTCACTCGACGAATATATTCTGGATGTATTTCATCTTTTAGTTGTTGCAGTTGCTTTTTTAAATTAGCTAGTTTGTCTTGGTACATTCTAGAAAATTTAATATAATTGTCAAATTTCTATTATTATTGGAAATGCAACAAAATATTGTATTTTTACTTACTGCTCTTTAATTTCTAACGGTTCTTCATTTCGGCCCATATCTGTTTCGCTTGCTTCTTCCGTATCTATAATACATTTGTTGAATTATCAAAACTGACAGAAATAAAAATAATAGTTGTTTATTTTGCTTTCATCTGGATGTGGATCTTCATTTTCTCGATCATCTTCAGGATCATCATATCGATCGTCATTGAAATCAAAATCATCTTGATTATATGTATTAGAATACGGGGAACCTTGATATGACATTGTTCCAAATTTTCGTTAAACACAGATATCTTTTAAAATAAACGTAAAAGCATTGTATAGTATAGCAAATTAAACTTTAAATATTATTGGAAATTAACATGATCTTAGTAAAACACATTTTTTATTAAATAATGATTAAATAATTGGAAACATAATCATAACATCATAATCGTTGAATTAAAAGAGTTGAGATATTTCTCAATATTTCACTACATTAATTTGACGCATATATATTTTATATTTTATCATAACCGTTGTTTACATCTGACCATGCATCATGCATCTGACAAAACGGACAAAATCACTTTAACAGGTGTTTCCAACATAACCAAACAAAATATTACTACAACCATAGATGGGAGTAGGTTCAACACTTGAATATTTTTCTCTTGAATCGTAAAACACAAGAATTGTAAATCCCAAGTCTTGCAAAACACAAGAATGATTTTTATCTTGAATGTTGACCTTGAAAATGCTATGAACAAAAGAACGCACCTGTACTTATAATTGTTCCTACCAGATGTCGCGCTAGCTGGTTATCTCACAAATTTAAAGAACGTCTTACAACATTAAAATTTATTTTGTAAAATAATATTTGACAGTTATGTTAATCTATTTGAGA
Source organism: Clivina fossor (assembly GCA_963966155.1). NCBI lineage: Eukaryota > Metazoa > Arthropoda > Insecta > Coleoptera > Carabidae > Clivina > Clivina fossor. The sequence goes on from OZ014567.1 coordinate 2,372,692, forward strand.
ATTATTTAATTTAAAATAAATAATTATATTAATCCGAATAATACATTGTGACAAGAAATAAATCAAAAGGCCACTTTTAGTGGTCATTCTTGTTAAATAATTATTTATAAGAATTTCAAATTAGTAAAATATACGTAAAATATTAATAATAAAATAAAAACTAATTTTTGAAATAAATTATGAAATTTATTTTTATAAAAACGATAAAAACTCAGAGATATATGAATATTTGACAGCAGTTTGACACAATCGTTAAAATGGTCTAATTGTTTAAAATTTGTCATAACTTTGAACTCGCAAAATACAGGGTAAATTCCAAAAAAACCATGACTTATAGCCAAAGCATCGCAAGTCTTTGTCTTTGAAATTAAGCGAAATTTTCGTAGAAATGTTTGAATTTTTACGCCCGCTTGGTAATTTAAGTCGAAAAAATTTTTTGAGCACTATCCATATTGTCAAAGTTTGACAATTTTTAAAATTAAACCATGTTTTTTTTTGCGGGGTGTAGTTAGGAGCGGAACTGTTCAAATGGAATATATCTAGCATGACCTTAAAGACGAAACCTCAAATTTTTTCGTACAAAAAATTTCATTTAATTTAGTTAAAAATTGTCCGAGTTATACTTATTTGAAAATTAGTAATATTTCTGATTTTTTAAGTAGCGCGTTTTTTTCTAGTGTATATTACTGTACATGTAAATTTATATAAAATTTACACAAATAATTCTATTCAAGAAAATACGTTTTATCTAATAACGATAGCTAATTCTACTACAATCTCGGTGTGAAAATCGGTGGTAACATCAGATCAATTGTAATGTTGATATATTTTTTTCAGTAATGAATAAAACAAAAATTAATAATAAATTGAAATAAAATTTTATAACGTTTTATTTCAATGTAAACACTGTTTACATTAAAATTAACTAAACATTTTTATCTAAAAAATTAACTAATGTTTAATTAGTTCTTTGTAAAATATACACGGCGTAAATGCACAAAAATTCACTTTAAAAAACAATTTTCAACGCCAATAATATTTAATTAATAAACATTTTTATATCTTTTATAATACGGTCACAGAAAGCATTTTTCAACAACAAAACCAAATTATAAGTATAATATATTATTGTGCTTCTCATATTATTGTTCAAAAAATTATTCTCGGAAAAAAAAGGGGAGAAAAAAAACGCTTATTCCTATACCTATTCTTACAACTTACAACACCATTATAAAATAATTGCAATTGTTTACATTTACAGATTATAGAATGATTTTTTGTTATTTTTATTTTATATTATTAGGTTAATTTACAAATTTCTATATGTGCAGGAAAAGTTCGAAAAGTTTTATTTTAAAAATTTTCATATTTACAACACAGACATTAAAAAAATAATTTAATTACACAGAATATAACTTTCAGTTTCACTAAATCGAAATCTAGAAACTTACAATTACGACAGGGTTAGCATGATGAAAATAAATAGTGCGAGAAACAATAATAAACCGTTTCAATTATAGTTAATAAAATCAAACATGAAATTAAAATGTATGCACAGTGGTAAGAATTTTAGTAAAACTTTTCGGTTAGGTAAATGTTAGTTTTTAAAATAAGTTTTAACATTGTAAATATGATTTTCGCATTAAAATTTTGCGATTTATATTCATAAAATATGCAAAATTAACGGTATATAAAGTTTGAAGAAAATCGATTACATAATCGTAAAGTTTAGCCAGAATTTTTTAAATATAATTAAATATTTCTTGTAAGCATTGGTTTTAAATTTTGCGCCAAGAGAGACAGGTTGGTAACGTAACTCGAACACGTTGATGTATTCATTATTATTATGATTTATGTTAGGTATTATGAACCATTACGTATTTTATGTTATTTTGAAATTAAAGTTGTTTATTATATTAAAAGTAAAGTGTTTTATTATATTTATTCAACGGCCATTCCTGCATTTTGATTTTTTTTTAGAAACAATTGTTTATCTTCTATATAACATTTTGTGGTTGACAGTTGTATCTTGTGTTTTTTTATAAATTTAAATGATGTCTCATACACTCTCAATAATACATAATTTAGGTGTTAATAATTTAATTGAAAGAAGAAATGAACAAAATTACTTTTAATAGTTGACTGTGAAAACACACATTACTAGCGATGTATTTTACATATATTCTAATGTAAAAGAATATTTATATATATTTTTTTGTTTATATTTCAGCTAAAAGATTTTGTGGTATAATAGAATGAAGATCAACTATCAATCTTGTACCAAAAATGCAAATATGCAAGCATTATTAAACCAATGGCTTGAACACGCCAATAAGATGCAAAAAAAATGAACAAGCTAAAATAAAATTTATACACTTTTTTATTATGGAAATGGAATGAAGGGATTGTAGCTTTGGAAATACAGATCGATTACATATGTAAGACAATGTAACTTAAATGAAGTACAGCTTTTATTTGTAAATATTCTGTGACTACCAATCCATATTGGATGAACAGAATACTCTGAATAAATCAACAAGGGAAAATTTAGCTATTACCAAAGTAAAACAGTTAATATTTGGTTGCTTTCTTTTTAATCTATTTTTCATGATATGATTTTATTTAAATGATATATAATAATAACAAATGTTATTGTACATTATAATAAAATATGTATTATTAGTTTATATACATCTAATAGATAACATTTCCAATGTCCAAAACAATTTCATCTTCAGCAGCAGCAGCAATCTCAGATTGTAAGGTTAGTGGAAAAGTCTGCAGCGGATTATCCAGTAACATGCCTTTTTAGAATATTTAAAAACTTTACAAATTAATAGTATACTTCATATTTTTATGTAAATAATTTTTACAAATCGCACTTCTTCGATCAATTTCATGATTTACATTTTTTTAATTAAAATGAAACTAATAATCTCTTTATTCTTCTTATTTTGTTTTCACATTTTGAATATTATAGGTCTATGATTATATTTGTATTTACAAACTTCAATCAAACATTTGAACTGTCAAACTGCTGTCAAATATTCATAGATCTCTGGGTTTTTATTGTTTTTATAAAAATAAATTTTATAATTTATTTCAAAAATTAGTTTTTATCTCCTTATTAATATTTTACATTTATTTTACTAATTTAAAATTCCTATAAATAATTATTTAACAAGAATGACCACTAAAAGTGGCCTTTTGATTTATTTCTTGTCACAATGTATTATTCGGATTAATATAATTATTTATTTTAAGTTAAATAATTCTCAAATAGATTAACATAACTGTCAAATATTATTTTACAAAATAAATTTTAATGTTGTAAGACGTTCTTTAAATTTGTGAGATAACCAGCTAGCGCGACATCTGATGGGAACGATTATAAGTACAGGTGCGTTCTTTTGTTCATAGCATTTTCAAGGTCAACATTCAAGATAAAAAACATTCTTGTGTTTTACAAGACTTAGGTTTTACAATTCTTGTGTTTTACTTTTCAAGAGAAAAATATTCAAGTGTTGAACTCTCTCCCTGGTCCTGTAGGTAAAGTTCATTCAACTTTATTGACTTTAGCTGCAGATTGATTATTTATCTTTCTATTTTTTTTTCTTTTATTTAAATTTTATTTAGACAAATCGCTAGAACCTGAATCAAGTAGCAATTAAGGAAAAAATTGTAAAATTAAATACGGAGCTATTTCTTCTTTTTCTTATACTATAGTAATTTTACACAAAATTCATCTGGCCAACTGGATTCGTGTCATATTTTTATAAGTTAACCTCTAATACTATCAAATACAATATTTTTATATTTTACTTTTTATAAGAAGCTTTTTTTTGGTAGAACATTTAATTTTAATCATGAATAGTTTTATGCACCATTGTCAATTATGTATAAGTGACAAAAATGTATTGTTCACTATACTTGATCTGGATTCAGATGGCAAACGTTTTGTGGATAAATTGGAAGCAATTATGCCAGAAATTGTAAGAATGAAATAATTTGTTTTGATTGTAATATATATTATTGTTTCTGAATCTTTTACTTTTCTTATTTTAGGTAGATTGCAAGGTCAAATTACCGAATTGTATTTGTACGATTTGCTCTGTTCGATTGAATGAAGCTTATAAATTTATAAAACAATGTATCGATTCTCAGATAATATTAAAACAACATTTAGATGAAACACTTTGTCGATTATGTGCTGGTGGTGATAATATAACATTTAGTTTAACTACAATGGATTCCGATAATGTGTTGTTATCATACAAATTGAAAACCATTGCATCGGAAATTGTAAGTAAAATACTATCTTTAATCAGATCCACGAAAATAAATTATATAAATTGATAAATAATCATTTATTTATTGTCTCTTCCATAATTTTTGAGAACAGACAACATTTAACCTAACATAATTTACAGTATTTTGAATTTTAGTACCTTTGTTGGTTTTGTTTAATTGGAATTTATATAAAATAAGTTGTAATTTGAATACATGTACATTTACAATAAAAATTACATAAAATAATTATTTTATTAGCTTTATTTATAATAAGTTTATTAATTATTACAACATGTAAAACTAAAATTTGTTTCTGAAAGAGTAGTTGGGAATAGCTATTATGAGGAAAATGTTGTTGGTTGTGTTTAGGCTAATAAAAATTTTGTCTTGAATTTTTAATTGTTACTCCATAACCAAGTAGTACCCACACAGCTTATAGTGGGATTTAGATCTCTCAAATAAATCAAATATTAGTTAAATATCATAGAGACTTGGTGTTATTAATAGAAATATATTTCTTTATTAAACTCCTTTTTTAAATTAGAGATTTTTATTATATCGTATATAATGTAATTTTAATTTATATTTTTAGCTGGAATGTACTGAGAAGTTATCGAATTGTATTTGCTCAATTTGTTCGGTTCGATTAAATGAAACGTATGAATTTGTAGAAAAATGTTTTCAATCGCATGAAATTTTCAAGCGATATGCAGAACAACAATCTGAAAATAGTGAAGTTATGAAAAATGAAATTAAAGAAGAGACTATTGATGAAGAATACATTAAACTAGAATTGGAAACTGATAGAAACATTAAAGTTGAAGAAAGTGTTGAATCACAAAATAATACAAATTTTGATGCTGCTTGTATGAAAGAAGAAGCTATTAAAGAAGAGAACATTGAAGTGGATTTGGAAAATGATACAAATATTAAATTTGAAGAAAGTTTGAAATCAGAATCTTTAGATTTACATTCAGAATTAATAATTAAGGAAGAATATTCTGATTTTGAGAATGAAACCGATATAAAACGTTGTCAAGCTAGTAGAACATCAAATAAAAATATTATTTTTAGCTCGAAAAAAAATGATAAATCTGTAAAGAAAAGTGAATCTCATAAATGTACATTATGTGAGAAAACTTTTAACCGGAGGGGACATTTAATAGTACATAATCGTACACACACAAATGAAAGACCTTATAAATGCGAAATATGTGAGAAAACTTTTACTCAAAGTGCTCATTTAAGAAGACATATCCGTTCTCATACAAATGAAAGACCTTATAAATGCGAAATATGTGAGAAAACTTTTACTGAAAGAGGAAACTTGAAAAAACATATCCGTTCTCATACAAATGAAAGACCTTATAAATGCGAAATATGTGAGAAAACTTTTACTGTTAATGCAAGCTTAAAAACGCATATTCGTATACATACAAATGAAAGGCCTTATAAATGCGAAATATGTGAGAAAACTTTTACTGTTAATGCAAGCTTAAAAACGCATATTCGTATACATACAAATGAAAGGCCTTATAAATGCGAAATATGTGAGAAAACTTTTACTCAAAGTGGAGACTTAAAAAGACATATCCGTTCTCATACAAATGAAAAACCTTATAAATGCGAAATATGTGAGAAAACTTTTACTCAAAGAGGAAGCTTAAAAAGACATATCCGTTCTCATACAAATGAGAAATCTTATAAATGCGAAATATGTGAGAAAACTTTTGTTCAAAGTTCAGACTTACGGAAACATATCCGTTTTCATGCAAGGGAGAAACCGGTTGAATGCAAAATAGAAAACTTTTCCTTAGAGTAGAAATTAAAAAGAAAGATATTCGTATTCGTAGTGTAACGATTTTGTAGTTCTCTTTTTATTAATGATTAATTTTTAAATATTCTTATGCCCATTCAGACTGCTGTTTCGCTAGCGAAATCAGTGTTATGTTTTAGCGCAGATCTAGTGGTTCTGAACCAAATCACATGTAAGCTTATGGGGATATTCTCTACATGCGCGGATTTAGTTTCATTAGCAAATTTTGTTTGATCGCTGCCAAAGTCTGATCTGGCCAAAGTTTCTTAACTAAAATTTACTTATGTTTTAAAAACAGCCAATCAGATCTTATTAAAATGAGATAGCGTTGTGTATCTGTTTTCATAAAAGAAACGTCAAATTTATAATATGTAAATGAACAGTTTGAAAGATAAAATAACTAGATAAAATTCTAAGTAGAGGTTTGGAGCCAGAGCAGTGGAGCAGCATAATTTTGTGTGAAAATATTGGCTGCTCCACTGCTTTATTTTTAGCAACATTTGAACATTTGAAAGTGGTCTAAGTTTATTTTATATTATATGGAGATATTTAAGGGTTTGCATTTGAATGGTTTGAAAAATATTGACGCTCATTTTATGTTTTTTTTTAAATATTACATTGATTTAAGTTTATAATGTGATTATTATATTATTTTATTATCATTATATCATTAACTACGTAAATTAATATTGACAAAATGATCATAGTTTAGAAGGATTTTTTTGGGAACTGATTGTAGATAAAAAGCTCATAACAGATTTTGCATTCATTGTCTAACTTTTTATCAACAATGTACTTACACCACTTTCAAAGAAAACGGCTCATTTGTCATTGGAAAAATCGATATATTTTTTTTTTTGGAATTATATAAGTTAAGGTCTCGTTAAAAAAAGATTTTTACAATTTTAATCGGAACTCAGAGTTGGAGCGGAACTGAAACAATAAAAAAATTTTGGTTGCTTCAAAACTCTGACGGCTCGGTTGCGCAAAGCGTTGTTAAATGCTTTGTAAGTTAACCAATTCGTTAACTTGCCACCAGTCAATGAAACGGTTTGAAGAATTTGCAATCTAGTTAACTCATTGATTAAATAAACAATGCTTTGTATAACCGGGCCTAAGTATTTTTTGTTATTATCTGATTGTCTTTAAATTTGTTAATTTTCAAGATATTTTTGATTATTGTCTGACATTTATTTTGTTTGTAAAATGTTTCTTTTATTATATTGCTTTGAAAATGTCAACAGAATGAAATTACTATCTGTAAATTTCATCAGGAAAAAACTAGCATTATATAGATAGTAACTGTTATTCATAATATTTTTTACAATGTAATTATAAATATAAAATTTGTATAAACTTTGATAAATAAATGCTATTTTTTGACTACATTTTTTTTTTATATAAATAAGAAAAATAAATCAAATCCAAAAAACATTTGGGCGTACACAGCCTAGATTGTATAACTTTAATTTCCAGATAAATTCAGTTTTTGCCTTCATTCCTTTAGACATATCGAATTTTGTTCACTTAAGCTATTTTATAAATTCTAATCGGAAATTTCAAATGATTCCAGGAAAAAGGATTCAATGAATCACGAAGAAGTCTTTCCTTCCGTAAATCAATGATATGATCTTTAATTCTTCTTCTATTACGGCAATTATTTAAATATCACAATAAAACATAGACCGTGTCTTAAAATAGATTTATAAATAATCTAAACAAGTAGTATAAACTTACAAATAAATTACATGTATATTTAGGTTTGTCAAAATATCTTAGGTACACAAAAAAAATATTTGAAGCAGTAGAATTCGAAATTTACACCATCAGAAGAGCGGACAAAAACTGAAATCGTAGAAATTAAGTTATAAAACTGAGGCCCCAGTACACATACAAAAAAAAAATTAGAAACACAATAAAATTCAAAAATTGTTGTATCATGCCATCCCTATATATTAAATCATTTTGGTATATAAATTTAATATAAACAAAAATCTTTAAATACCTACCTACAAATACCTTTAAAAATTTAATAACTTTTTTTTTTTTTAAAAATACCAAATTTAGAAAAAATATTTTTCTTTTTATTCGTTTTATTATAAAAATTACATTAAATAGTAGAAATACATATCCATATACAAAAAGACAAGCATATTAATAAAGACAAATTAATATTTAAATTCTTAATGTTATCAGAAAATCGTATATTTGAATATCTTAAATACTTTTGGAATATAAATAACCAGCTTCCAAGTTCTTTTCCTAATATTAACACTATTCTAATGTGGATTTCGATTACTGGGTTTAAAATATTCAAAACAATACAATACGGACAAACAGTCCGTATACTCTGATGGTAATTTTCGTAAAATACATTGTCATTTATCAGCAAATGTATAATAGTTTTGTCAGTCAAGTGTGCTTGCAAATTATTATCAAGAAAAGTTTGTTCATTAAATTGAAAATGTATAATTATAGCTCATTCCCCAAGCCTAAAAAACTAAATACAATTATTTATTCTATTATTATATGTGTAAATCAGTTGAGCGAAATACAGTAACCGGGATACATGGTTGTTGAGTATTAATAATAAAAAAATCGGTAAATGAATTAGCTCAACTTCATCTAACTTTTTCACACCATTTCTTGATTTTATTATAGTGCCCTTACCTACTACCTTATATTGTAATATACTTATAATTTAGAACATTTTAGCGTAAATGTAGAACAATGTAATTATAAGACTCTCATACTAAAAGTAAGACGCTTGGTAATCCTATTTGGTACATAATCTTTCATTTGTATGTGATCGAATATGTACCTTTAAATGTATATTTTGTGCAAAATCTTTACCACATATTTCACACTTATACGGTTTCTCCTTCGTGTGAATGCGAGTTTGTCTCGTTAAGTTACTAGTACAATAAAAAGTTTTTTCGCACATTTCACATTTAAACGGTTTTTGTTGTTTCAAGTTTTAGCTGTTTGAATTCGTTAGATTGTGAAGGTGTGTCTTGAGCAAAACATGCGTTAAAGTTTTGCATTTTTAATAATTTTCAAATCACATTTATTAGAAGTTGTAAAAACACTATTTAGCGGTAGAAAATAGCAATTAAAATAGGTTTTAATTGTACAGAAAAAATGTACTTAGCGTTTAATGTAATACAAGTATATGTAAAATTTTGACCCAAATCACTGAAATTAATTGGCATGAAAAATTTGTTTTATCCTGTGGCTATAATTAAACATTTTCAATTTAAGTATGAATAAACTTTTTACGAAATTGTGTTCGTCAATGATAATAATTTAAAAATTCTTGCAAGCACACTTGACTGACAAAAATATTATACATTTGCTGATAAATGATAATAAATTTTATCAAAATTACCGTGTGAGAATCCGGACTGTTTCTCTGCATTGCCGTATTTTGAATATTTTAAAACCTGGTAACCCTAATTCACAATAACTTTGTGTTATTAATGTCAATATTAGAAAAAGAACTTGGAAGTTAGATATTTTGATTCCAAAATTTTTTAAGATATTCAAATATACGATTTTCTGATAACATTAAGAATTGAAATATTAAGTTATCTTTATTAATAATATGCTTGTTTTTTCGTATATATTTATTTATATTTTGTAAGAGAATAATATATATTTTTATTATCTAATGTATTTCATAATAAAACCTATAAAGAGAAATATATTTTTATCTAAATTTGGTATTTAAAAAAAAAATAGTTATTAAATTTTTAAAGGTATTTGTAGGTAGGTATTTAGAGATTTTTGTTTATATCAAATTTATATACCAAAATAATTTAATATATAGCATGATACAATAATTTTTAAATTATATTGTGATTCTTATTTTTTTGTATGTGTACTGGGCCTCAGTTATATAACTTAATTTCTACGATTTCAGGTTTTACCCACTCTTCCTAAGGTGCGGATTTCGAATTCTACTGCTTCAAAGCAGTAGAATATGGTATATGTTTTTGTTTAATATTTTCTTTGTGTTACGATGTTTTGACAAACCTAAATATACATGTAATTTATTTGTAAGTTTATACTACTTGCTGCATATATTAAACTATTTCTACATTACATTATTTATAAAACTATTTTAAGACACGATCTATGCTTTATTGTGATATTTAAATAATTGCCAACACGGTTTCGTTCTAACACGTTTCTGCTTACAACGCAGTCTTCTGCTTTTACGACTTTGACTGCAAGGAAAAAGTGGTATAGCGTTTGGTACGGTGTCTGTAACATTAGCAAAAAAAAGATGTATAGAAATCCTTTATATAGCCTCTAGATGACGAATCTGAACTTAGTTTTTGTGGGTGTATGGATGTGCGTCGTCAGCTCGCTCGCTCGGTCGTCAGACAAAATTTTGTGATCGCAACTCCTCCTAGACGGTTCAACCGATTTTATTGAAATTTTCAGGTTAAATTTGCCTAGTGCCCAAGATGGTCACGTGGTTTTGGTTGTTTCCAGTGATGCCAACTTTCCGAGAAAAAAATTACTAAAGGTTTTAGAAATTCATTATGGCTACATTATTTTTCCGATTTTGATCAAATTTTCAGGAAAGATTATTCTAATGCCCACATAAATTACGTAATTTTAATATAATACAGTGTTGCTAACTTTACAAGAAAAAAATTACTAAATTTTAAAAAAAATTATTGTGGCTACATTATTTGTCCGATTTTGATCAAATTTTCAGGAAAGATTTACCTAGTGCCCACATACATTTCGTAATTTTAATAAAATACAGTGTTGCCAACTTTCTGAGAATAAAATTACTAAAATTTTTAAAAATTTATTATGACCACGTTATTTAACCGATTTTAATCAAATTTTTACTAAAGATTATGCAATTTTAACAAATTACAGTGTTGCCAACTTATCGAGAAAAAAATTACTAAAATTTAAAAAAATTCCCTGTGGCTACATTATTTATCCGATTTTGATAAAATTTTCAGAAAAGTTTTTCCTAGTGGTTACATAAATTATAATTTTATTAAAATACGGTGTTGCCAACTTTCCGAAAAAAAATTAATAATTTTCTAAAAATTTCTTATGCCCGCATTATTTATCCGATTTTAATCAAATTTTTACAGAAGATACCTTTAGCGCCTATAATATTATACATTATCAAAATACAATGTTGGCAACTTTTGGTGAAAAATTTTTTTATTCCTATTTCTTATCATTTATGTGATAATGTCAAAGTGGTCTATTTATGGGTTTACCCATATACTTCTAATCTTGTATTCGTTAGTTTTAAGTTATCGGAAGTGGTACCTTGCTCGCGAGATTAAAATTAAAAATTAACACAATCCGAAATTAAATCGGTTATAACTAATTATATTTATTTAATTTTATTATTAAATAAGTATAGTTGGTTTACAAAGTTACACGTCCGAAGAAATTTGCTGCTTACGATACCATATTTGTCTAATCGTAATTAGACCAGTATGGTAGAATTCGTAGTGAATTTATCACATCATCTTCAACGAGGAACCTGGTGCAGATCGAGAGACCTGAAGGAGCAATATCTAGCAGCAGCCGTAGCAGCAGTTTTCGAGTGTTTCCTGCAGCAGAGCTTAGAGAACCGGGGAGATTTTCAAGGAAGTTGAAGAAGAATTCGTCAAAAAAAAACATACATACATACACAATCACGCCATGTATTCAAACGGGTGTGGCACAAACTCTTTTCATTAACCCAAAATCAGTCTCCTTCAAGCATTCCTATCCAAACAAGCAACTTTCGTTTCATACACATTCATAATTCCTCTCATACTATTCCTACTACTTGGAAACTTCCGCTCACGTCAAAGAAAACATTTAATAATAAAATCGTGTAAAATAATACAGTACCACTTCCGAACAACCTCTTCGGACCAAGGAGCATATAATATATATTATATAAATATTCTTTTCCAAATTTATTTTAAATAATTTTTATTAATAATATATGATAGTTTATTCATTAATTTATAATATTTTTCAAAATTTTATAGTGAGAATTTTATTAACTTAAACGTATATTTTCTAAATTCATTTTTTCTTCTTAAGTATTTGACAATATTTATTTAATATTTGATAAATGTTACAATATTATTTAAAAATTTGTTGATATGAAAATTAAAATATTCAGAGATAAGATTCCAAATTTATAGTTCAGTAAGCAAACATTTTAAAGTTTTTTTAAAAAAATTATAATTCAAAATTTTATTTTAAATTTGAATGCTCCTTGAAGGGACTACAAATTGTAGTCCTGTTCTTTGATCAACGGCGTTTTCAATTCATCAAGTTTTGGTTGTTCTGATTTTTGCGGTTTGGTTTGGTTTCGGATGTGTCCAATTTTACCAGAATTCCAGCATCTCATAAATCTTGTTCTTCGGTTACTGGAATTTTTTCTATAAACAACAGATCGCTGTAAGAACTAGCGCATCGGTGTCTAGTGACCAGCAAAATCTGTTTTATTAAATTATTTTCTATATCATTTTCTTTTATCGTTTTTTTACTCGTTTTTCTGACTTTTTCGATTTTGTTCTTGTTCATCTGATTTCAGTGGATTAAATTGAAAATGTTCCTACGTGTTCCGCACCTCAAATTCCATGATTCAGGGGCTTCTTTCTTAACCCAAAGCCTTGATAGCCATCTAGGTGATTCCTAAAAATCCACACCAACCTTCCTATACAAAAAAAACAAATAGAATAATCAATGTTACAAATGGTTTCAGTATTAATAATACAAATGTCGAAAACATTAGAACAACACAGTAAAATACTTACAGAGCGCAAAGCGGCTCAAACATCAAATGAATATATTTATAATATCTTTACAACCATGTGATGATACAAATGAATCTTTCGAAAATTATTTACAACGATTCGAAAACCATTTGTAATTGAGAAACCTGATAAAATACGTGTACAATTATTAATAAACTGTCTCGAAACAAAAATATACCATACGTTAACAAGTTTAACAGCGCCGAATTTACCTAAAACTGGTACCCGGTGCAATAGCTGAATAACATAAATTTGCTTTACGAATACAGCAAGAAAGAGAAAGTATACAACGATTTTAAACAGAGTTGAAAAAGCTTCCAATAAATTGCAACCATCGATTAAGTATATCGCTTACGCGGTTTGGCTTGGGCAAAATAATAAATTGATATATTCAACAATTTCAAACAGAGTTGAAAAAGTTTTTGTTTGTTTCATTTTGTTTAAGGGTTGAATTAGTTGCTTAATTAATCTCAACTCGAATGTGAAGGACCAGCGACCGATTTAGTACGTCTGGTGAAACATTTTTGCGTTTGGTTCTTAATTTAAGTGGATTTTTGTATTCATTTCGGAAATCTTCTTCTTCAGTTGCCACACTTCGGATACGTTTCTGTATCCCGATTGCTGCAAGTACTAGCGTCGTACATCGATGTCTAGTGACCAGCGAAATCTGTTTTATTAAATCATCTTCGATATCAGAACAACCAATGTTGTATTTGTATATGGACTCCACCAGTTCCGGATTCACAAGTATTTCACTAGGCTGGTTGTTCTACAACCCGTCGCCGCTGCCGCCGGAATCATCATTTTTTTTATTTGTTGTGAATATTTTTATGTATATTTATGTATGTTTTTTTTTTTCAGCTGCGAATTTTGTCGTTCTCTTTCCCCAAATTCCAGAAAATCTGCAGGGGAGGTTTCAGGTTGTTAGGAATGAAATATTACGCATTTAGTTTGAAATTCCTGGAAGTTAGGCAGGCTAATCATATTGTGTTTTCTTTCAGGAAATTTATGTGTTAGTTTTAAGTTCCGTTTCTGTTCGGGGTAGGCAGGCCAATCGTGCAGAAATTAGCTGTGATTATAATCGAATAAAGGTTATTTTTGCAGTGAAATCTGTGCAATTGTTTTCAGGGGCCGCATTCTGTAGCGTTTTTTCGTATGTACTAATATTTTGTTGTTTTCTTGCAGATAGAAAAAAAAGGGGTTTGTACTTACTAATAATGCATTTTCTCTATTTCGGGTTTATTTCTACGCTACAGAATCGGCTTTTGCTTTTCAGGTATTCTATATCGTGCATTTATTAAGACTGCTTTCGTAAAGCAAAAAATGTCGTTGCAATTGGAGTCTTTTAAATGCGTTGTTTAGGTAGGGCCTTTTAGGCGTTAATTGTGTGTTTTGTTTCAGAACCTTGCCTAGGTGGAACAGGACCTTGATGAGGTGGCAAGGCTTAGCCTATTTCGAATTATTTCTATTCTAAATTCATAATTTTTTTTCTTTTAAAAAAACATACAAAATGTAATTTTTAAAATTTTCAATTTCGGTAATAATTATTCAAAAAAGCGATGCACTAAATAAAATTCGAAATAGTAACTAACAAGTTCCACAAATTTATAGTAAATAGACAATACTATTTTATATAAAATTCTATGCAAATATATTTAATGATGTAAAAAGGAATATTTATGTAAATAAATTATAGATAATTATACTGAAATTTTTATTTGAAAACTCAAAAACATTTATATTTATTCGTTTATAAAATAAACAATGAATAGAATAGCGGCCACCTTAGTATATAACCCGTAAATCTAAGAAAAAGATGTTTTTTTCCTGCGACGCTACTGAAAAAATGATAAAAACATGTCACAATATACAAGAATAAAGTTAAGGTACATAAAAGAAAAGGCTTATTGCCTGCAAAGTGCCCAAAATGTCTCTAGAGCAATTTTTTCACTTCTCTTAAACCATCGCATTTCTTGGCGTACGCGTCTGTCGTAGACATTTCGGTTTATTGAACATTCTCATACACAAATAGACGGAAAAAATTTAGAAGGATCATCACAGAACCCTTTGAATGACATGTAATTTATAAATCTGAATAGAAAATGGACAAATATTTTTCACGTACATTCAAAATTTTATTTTATTTCTATCATTTATCGATTATAAATCATTAATTATTTTCTTGATTATAAAATTCGAAAAACATTCAATTTATATCATTTGTACTGAATTTTAAATTAAGTACAAATATTATTAATTTTATATTCAACTAATTGAAATATGTTCAAGTGAAACGGATGAATACCAAAACTTTTCGTAAAATTGTTTATTAAGTATTTTTAAACACATCAATTGCGTAATGAAATTATTAAACCAACATAAATTAATCTTAAATTATCACGAAACGATTAATAATCCGTATCTCTAATTTTTATTTATTTTTATAATAAAAAAAAAATCGTAATTTTTAAATTGAAATAAAAAGGCGTTGATGATGTAGAAACGTCGATTTTTTTTTTTAAATTAAAATTAATCTAATTAAATCGTAAATCCGTTTTATTTTAATGTAATGAGTTCTGGAAAAGTATTTTACTATGGTAATTTATTCCAAGGATAAAAAAAGAGAAAAGGATGAATTTTGAATGGAAAATTTAAAATAAATACCAAAACATTTTCTACAATTGTTTATTAAGTATTTAAACACATCAATTGCGTAATGAAATTATTATATCAACATAAATTAAACTTAAATTATCACATAATAATAATAAAAAAAAACCATTTAGGGTCAATATTTGTAATTTTTATTTACTCTTATAAGTTAAAAAATCGTATGTAATTTGAAAAAAAAAAATTGCATCCTAAAAATAAATAAAAATATTTCATTGGCAAATTTTTAAATTAAAATAAAAAGACATTTTGGAAAAAATATAAAGTCTCAATATTTTTGAGTATTATTATAATAAATTTCACAATGACAATATGAACATTTATTTGTTCAAGATTTATTACTAAAATAAAAAGGCTTTAGAATTTAGTTCCGATGTAAAAATGTCGATTTTTTTAATTAAAGTACAGAACTAATTTCATAATAAATATTTTAATGAAAACCAACTTTAACTCGACAAAAAAGCATTGTTTAATTAATAACAGCAAATAAATTCGTCATTAGCAATTCGAAAAGTTGACAAAAAAGCATAGTTTTATTGGATATCAATAAAAATTTTGTCAGTTGAATTTAAAATTGATGCTTTTTTATCGGCTTAAAGTCGTCTTTAGTTAAAGTGTTTATTATGAAACTGGACTTTAATCTTAAAGCTTTTTATTATTTTAATATAATGAGTTCTGCAAAAAATATTTTACTATGTTAATTGGCTAATTTTTAAATTAAAATAAAAAGGATTTAGTTCTGAAACGTAGACGCGTCAATTTTCTTAAATTAAAATTAATACAGAATTAAATCCTAAAGCCTTTTTATTTTAATATGAGTTCTGAAACGATATTTCACTAATTTATTTCACGGACAAAATTATTGAAAAATCCTAAAGCCTTTTTATTTTAATATAAGTTCTGCAAAAGATATTTTACTGTGATTAATTTATTCCACGGATAAAATTATTCGGAAAATTTTGAAAATACTGAGCGAGGCCTAAATTAATTGATTTATTTGAGTTCTGGATTATTATTCGATGTTGTGCTCTCATCACAAGAATCCGAAGTTACTGAACTATTTTCACAACTTTCTGACATCACTTCGGTGGCTTGTCTGCGTGCATTATGCACAATGCACCCTTACTTGCTGTAAATAAAACCAATTATATATATATATATATATATATATATATATATATATATATATATATATATATATTTACTAAATTACATTTTATACAACTTACATTTATCAGCTGTTGTATTAACCTATATTGTGAATCCAATTGAGTTATACATGCTCGACAAATTGTTTTCGGAAGATTATCTTGTGGTTCAACCTAATTAATTATATTACGATATTAATATATGTTTAAGTTTAATTAACAGTTTAACTTACAGATTTAAACATTAGATTCATTTTTTCCGCTAAATGTAAATCTCTGCCTTTATCGCTGTATATATGAACTACATTTCTATTTAATTCCTTACATAATCGACATATAAATCCAGTCATTACGGCCGAATCGTAACTACCCATTTTTTAAATTAAATAAAATAAATATATATTGATTGTTTAATAAATATTTGATTAATTTTAACCAAAATTTCTTGATGTAAATATTGTCACAAGAATGTAAAATTTATTAATGTTGGTAGCTCTGAACCTGAGACGTTTATTGTCATGTGCAGTAGACGCATTATATATTTTTTAAAATTAAATAAAATAAATATATATATATATATATATATATATATATATATATATATATATATATTGATTGTTTAATTAATAAATATTTTTTTATTTTTAACTATAATTTTCTCGATGTAAATATTGTCACAAGAATGTAAAATTTATTAATGTTGGTAGCTCTGATCTTGTACCGTTTATTGTCATGCGCAGTATATGCATTATACATTTTTTTAAATTAAATAAAATAAATATATATTGATTGTTTAATAAATATTTGATTAATTTTAACTAAAATTTTCTCGATGTAAATATTGTAACAAGAATGTAAAATTTATTAATGTTAGTAGCTCTGAACTTGCGCAGTTTATTGTCATGCGCAGTGGACGCATTATATAAATGTCATTTTATTTGATTAGAAGTTCTTGTTTATGTTCTTTGTAAAATAATTGTAATTGTTATGTGCGTTAAAATTTGAGTAATTATATATTTTCTACCTAATGAATATGCTAGGTACTTATTTATATATGATACATTATATGAACATTATTTGTGTTGTATGTTTTTTGCTTTCCCTCCAACCGGAGCACTAATTGAAGCATGTAAATGGACGAATGTCTCGTGACATTCGTTCAAGTAACCTGGACTTGCCGCGTAAATTGTACAGAGCGCCTCTTACAGATACATATATTTTGAAATATGTTCAATTTTCTATTCAGCTTTGTTGCTACACTTTAATATTTACTGTTTGACAGAAAGTAGACGTTCAAACACAAATTATCATTTTAAATAAACATAACTGTTGTCATGTCACATTAGTACATGTAATATATAATTATATTATATGTATATTAATTAAGATAATTAAGTAAAGAAAACATTTCCTTATTTGCTTTTCTGTAATATGTAATATGTATGAAAATGTATGATTTTCATAAATTTTTACAATCTACATTACATAAACAAGAAATATTTGACAGTGAGTCTAGGTTGTAAAATTGTGACGAAACAGAGAAGAAGCTAAATAGTTAATTTTTTTTATCCTTAAATAGGGATCATATTTTAAATATACTATGTAAAATAGATACTTAATACATTCGTCTAATGAAGACGAGTGATTTTTGCGTTGTTTAATTTGTTTTGAAAATAGATAAAAAGATTACAAGTAAAAGATTAAACCATATTTGGTTATTAAAGAAGGTTTTCCTGTTTGTATAGCTCCGATTTTTCGGTATTCTTAACATTTTTTTCTTGTGAACTTTAATATCAAATGCAATAAAAACCAATTACATTTTAACCATTACCAATTTTATATAAGCTTTAACACAGTTGTTTTTTCTTCAAAAAAAATGGCGTCAAACGCAACGGGTCTTCACGGGTATTTTGTCCTACGGCGGGATTAAAATTTCCAGTTCTGCTTGTCTGAACCAGAAACAAATTATCTTATTCTACATAAATGTAATTCTGGTTGGAATCTAAAAAAATTATAATTTTTATATTTATTTTCAATATGGCGACCATTTGAAACAAAATGACAAAAACTGACCTGTTTTTTTTTTGAAATAATGACAAAATATCACTTTTTAAAGATTCCAACCATAACTCGATAAATTTCCTTCGCGGAAATGAAAAAATCAGAGAGATCGATTCGAAAATTTTTTAAAAAACTATACCGCCAACTAAAAAAAAAATCATTTTGAGAAAAACCCGTTTAAAGTTTTCAGATATAATTTGTTCCGAATACTATTCTCATTCTAACCCGTTTTTATGACTTAAAAAGTTTTTTGCCAGCAATGGCATTTCAGCCATTTTTTATTCTCCAATGTATAACGATGCAAAAAATGCAAAAAAAATCGATTTTTTTCAACCTTACAAAAACGAAAACCCCTTAAGTAATAATTGTTTAAGTTAATTATTTATTGATACATAAATGTATGTTATGTTAATTAAAAATAAATTGTGTTTACACGTGCAACCAATTGCACAAACTGTGCCAAATTTTGCCCAATTTACAAATAAAATAATTACACGATTGAAGCAAGCTATTTTGAACCGAAACTACGAGTACTATAGATTTTCAGACAATTTCTAGAAACGCTCTGGTATAAGCAAAACCTGTCTTTCCTCTTAATTTAGTCCATGGATTAAATACACTTGACGTTGTAGTTATGTTTCATGCTGCCTACAGTGATGTACATAGGTAATAATCTACTGCTGCTTAACAATGTCATTATTGTACTAATAACATAATGACCTCTTTCTACATTGGTAATATGGAAAAGTAATATTAATGATAAGATACACTTGAAAAAAACTATATTTTATTCATATTACTAAATACATACAAACAACTTATGAATACATATTATTATAATAATATTGATATATTTATTACTTTATTTTATTATAAATAACAATTCTTTTTCAGACCTATACATATTTAACACAACAAATTAATCATAAATTTTATGATTATACAAAATAAGACCTGTACAATCATTTGAAAATTACGAATACGAAACAGAACATTTCGAATCGTATAGAACATAAATATAATTTTGCAAGTTTACACGATGAATTCGCCATCTTCTTTATTTTCGCTAATTTTTCTTCTGATGTGTCTAAACTGAATGTTATTTTATTATATTAAATACGCGTTTTCAAAATAATATTAATTTTATCTTCCAAACTGTTCACTTACATATTATAAATTTAATGTTTATTTCATAAAAACAGATATACAACGCTATCTCATTTTAGTAAAATCTAATTGGCCGTTTTTAAAACATAAGTAAATTTTAGTTAAGAAACTTTGGCCAGATCAGACTTTGGCAGCGATGAAACAAAATTTGCTAATGAAACTAAGCTAGCGAAACAGCAGTCTGAATTGGGCATAAGAATATTTAAAAATTAATCATTAATAAAAAGAGAACAAAAAAATCTTTACACTACGAATACGAATATATTTCTTTTTAATTTCTACTCTGGGGAAAAGTTTTCTATTTTGCATTCAACAGGTTTCTCCCTTGCATGAGAACGGATATGTTTCCGTAAGTCTGAACTTTGAATAAAAGTTTTCTCACATATTTCGCATTTATAAGATTTCTCATTTGAATGAGAACGGATATGTCTTTTTAATTGTTCACTCCAAATAAAAGTTTTCTCACATATTTCGCATTTATAAGGCCTTTCATTTGTATGTATACGAATATGCATTTTTAAAATATGATTCCGAGTAAAAGTTTTCTCACATATTTCGCATTTATAAGGTCTCTCATTTGTATGTATACGACTATGCGATTTTAAATTTCCATTTTGAGTAAATGTTTTCTCACATATTTCGCATTTATAAGGTCTCTCATTTGTATGTATAAGAATATGCGATTTTAAATTTCCACTGTGAGTAAATGTTTTCTCACATATTTCGCATTTATAAGGTCTCTCATTTGTATGTATACGATTATGCAATTTTAAACTCCAACTGTAAGTAAATGTTTTCTCACATATTTCGCATTTATAAGGTCTCACATTTGTATGTGTACGAATATGCCTTGTTAAAAGATAACTTTGAGTATACATTTTCTCACATAATGTACATTTATGAGATTTTCTTTTCTTTACAGGTCCATCATTTTCCACCGAGCTGAAAATATTATTTTTATTCGAATCTCTTTCATTCTCAAAATCCAAATATTCTTCCTTAATTATTATTTCTGAATGTAAATTTAAAGATTCTGATTCCAAACTCTCTTCAAATTTAAAATTTGCATCATTTTTCAAATCTACTTCTTCAGTGGATTCTTCGTTAATATCTTCTGCTTTCATACAAACAGCATCAACATTTGTATTATTTTGTGATTCTAATCTTTCTTCAACTTTAATGTTTATATCAGTATCCAAATCTAGTTTAATGTAGTCTTCATCAATATTCTCTTCTTTAATTTCGCTTTCAGTTTTAAATTCGTTTTCCATAACTTTACTATTTTGCAATTGTTGTTTTGCATATCGCTTTAAAATTTCATGCGAATTAAAACATTTTTCTACAAATTTATACGTTTCATTTATTCGAACCGAACAAATTGAGCAAATACAATCCGATAACTTCTCCGTACATTCCAGCTAAAAATATAAATTACAATTACATATTAAATATAATAAAAACGTCGAGTTTAATGGAAGCTTAGTAGAAAATATTTCTACTAATAACACTAAGTCCCTACGATATATAACCAATATTTAATGTATTTGAGTGATCTAAATCTCACTATAAGCTTGGTGGGCACGTTACTTAGCTAATAGGGTAACAAATAATTAGAAATAAGCCACATAAAATGAAAAATGTAAATCGAAATATTTTTCTCATAATAGCTATTCCCCCACTACTCTTACAGAAACAACTTTTATTTTAGCAAAAATAAATTTTAATTAAATCTAATAAAATACATTTGGAACAAGTTAATCGATACATATGAAGCACATTGTAAATATGTAAATATGTGAAATGCAACAATGAAAGTGACTTATGAAGTTGAAATTTAGAACAGAGCTGTGTAATACTACCACAATAATGGAAAAAATCTAAGTCTGCTTGAACCGCAGACAAACGATATAAACAAAAAAAAATAATTAATTGAACAGATTATGATGGAAACTTTATTAATGTTGAGTCGTTTTTCGTGAAAGGTTTTACTATGAAACAATGGAGCGTGAGCCACAGGCGAACGTTGTAAACGATAAAAATTAACTAAAAACTGTATTCGCTTATAACATAAAATCCACAATACAGATTTTGTTGAGAGTTGAGTCGTTTTCAAGAAGTTTTACTACGGGATAAGGAAGGCAGCGTGAGACGCAAACAAAATGTCTGTTCGCTTATAACTTGATACGCACCGAATAAATTTTTATGAGAGTTTTATTAACAGTTGGGTAGTTTTTCAAGAAAGATTCTGCTATGAGGCAATGCAGTGTTAGGCCGAGGCAAACGCTGTAAACGATAAAAATTGACCAGAAACAACAATTAAATTAAAATGGATTTAAAGTAGGGAATCCGATAGCAAAGCACGAGCATAGCATCATGCTAATTTACACTAAAAATGTAAAATCGCAGCAACTCTTAGAAATTCACTTGTCAGATCTAATTGTTTTCGTGGACTTGATTATAGCTAGTATTTTACTTACAATTTCCGATGCAATGGTTTCCAATTTGTATGATAACAATACATTATCTGTATCCATTGTAGTTAAAGTAAATGTTATATTATCACGACCAGCACATAATCGGCAAAGTGTTTCATCTAAATGTTGTTTTAATATTATTTGAGAATCGATACATTGTTTGATAAATTTGTAAGCTTCATTCAACTGAACAGCGCAAATTGTGCAAATACCATTCGGTAATTTGATCTTGCAATCGACCTAAAATAAGAAAAGTAAAAGATTCAGAAACAAAAATGTATATTACAATCAAAACAAATTATTTTATTCTTACAATTTCTGGCATAATTGCTTCCAATTTATCTACGAAACGTTTGCCATCTGAATCCAGATTAAGTATAGTGAACAATACATTTTTGTCACTTATACATAATTGACAATGGTGCATAAACTTATTCATGATTAAAATTAAATTTTCTACCAAAAAAAGCTTCTTATAATAAGTAAAATATAAAAATATTGTAATTGATAGTATTAGAGGTTAACTTATAAAAATCTGACACGAATCCAGTTGGCCAGATGAATTTTGTGTAAAATTACTAGTATAAGAAGAAGAATAAATACCTGCCTATTTAATTTTACAATTTTTTCCTTAATTGCTACTTGATCCAGGTTCTAGCGATTTGTCTAAATAAAATTTAAATAAAAAAAAAATAAATAGAAAGATAAGTAATCAATCTGCAGCTAAAGTCAATAAAGTTGAATGAATACCTACAGGACCGTCAATGTAAACAATTACTTTAAATATAATTTGTCACTTTTTTTTACATGATTATTATTGAAAATCAAATCTAAATGTTGTATGTAGAATAATGTTTTTTAATTATTATAAAAATTAATATGTATTTGAAAATTTATAACACAACATTCAACTATTTCGGACAATAATTTTACAGTGTCATCTATACGGTAATGTTTAAATTAATTGCAAATCTAAATATCTCGTCGATAAAAAAGAAAACTGTAATTTGATTACTAGTAGTGCTATCTATATGTTAATGTTTAAACTATTTGCAAATCGAATTGTAGTGTCGATATAAAAGAAACCTGTAATTTAATAACTGGTAGTGCAATCTATGGACCAGGGGGTGGAATCTGACATAGGACAAAATTTGCCGCTATATTATTTTGTATGGGCAATAATAGATGGCATGAGAATGTAGTTTCTGAAGATATTGTTTTCTTTTCGTGTTACTAGATGTCGTTCATGGCTGCATTGTGATATCGTTGACCATGTCTCCGGTAAGTATGGAAATGTAGTTTGTTAATGTAAAATTATATGATGTAAAAATAGTATTGCAAATTATTAATTAAGATTAATATGTTTAAATTTCAGATAATAGGTTGCCTTGTGCACATTTGCACCAACTTTCCAGGCCAATTTGTTTTGCCTAGGAATGACAAAATGCGGAAGCTGTGGTTGGAGAAATTGAAGAGAATTGATTTGGTCAATTTACCATATAATTCTATAAAACAATATAGAGTATGCGGTCTTCATTTCTCCAACCACAGCTTCTGCAATGAACAGCGGATGAAATTGAACAGGAACGCGGTTCCAAATGAAGTTGTTGGTGCCGAAGGTATGTACTATTATTTATATTTATACCGCACGATTACAAACTATTCTAATTATTGTTAGTTCTAATTGTTAAATTTGTTTAATCACATTAATGATTAGTATATCTGATATTAATTTTTTTACAGATTTCGTTCCACAACAGTCCTCTCCGGCAGTTGCAAGAGAACAATTACCGGAAAGGAACGATAATGCTGCAGGTAAAATATTTATTAATATATACGTAAACATAGTTATTTCTGTAATTATAAAAATAAATTATTTTTTTTTCAATATTTTAATATATATATATTTTTGTTTCAGTAAACTTGGCACATTTAAATGTCACAAGAAAAATATTTAGTTGTTATTTAATTTTTATTATATTTCTATAAATAAGTAGTATTTTCTGATAACATGATTGTTGAAATGTCTATAAAGTAAATTCGCTTACTTTATAGACATTTTCTAATCATGTTATCAGAAAATAATTTAGCTTGAAAATTTAAATAAAAGCAAAGACCCAAACCCGAAGAAAACAAAGTCTATAAAATCCATACTAGTGACATCTATTATTGCCAAAGCATAATAACAACTGTGTCATAAAAATTAACATGGGAGATTCCCATCTTGAGCGTAAGCGATATAGTTAATCTATGGTCTGTGTTCAGTAGAACTTGAACAGCGGGACGCTCTGTTAATATTTATGCAATAATATAAGATGTATTTTCGGCCTTATTTTGCAATTTTACATAATAAAACGTTACTCCTATATTTATAATAACAAGATTAGAAGTATATGGGTAAACCCATATATATAAGATTAGGCCATACATTTTTACATTTTCCTTAAGTTTTCAAAAAAAAAAACATTTCATAAAGCTGCCTTAAACATTTTTATATTTGGTTTTTACATCGAAGCATTTTTTGTCTAATTTTTTTTTATTTAGAAAAAATTTAAATTTCAATTATTTCCAGCTTAATTAATAAAATTATTTGTTTTATTTCTACTATTAATTTTCTTATTCTTGTCTAGGTAAAATTATTGTTATATTAGATTTAATGTAAAAATAAATTTATCTTGTTTTTACCACGATAAATATTTATACAAAAATTAAATTTGCATTTCTAAGAAATTCGGAAATAAGTATCACAAATTTATTGTTCTCTGCTTATAATTCTAGATTTTTTATTTAGAACGGATTATAGGATGCAACGCATTTAAAAAATTTACTATTTTTTCTAAAAAATACTAATTTGCAGAGAATTATAAATTCGACATTATCTGTTAATTAAATGATTTAATTATCTAAAATCTAAATAAATAAATAACACTGAATTTTTGTGCTTCTGGTGACACCGAAAGAAAGTCAGAGAAGGAGAGAAAGAGAGAGAGAGCGTGCATTTGTGAACATATGTCCTCATAATATGCTTCATTCAGATTATCTATCTATGTATATGTCTGTAATCCTAAACTATGTCTGTTCTTTATAATAAAATAATTCAAATCTTTAACACATATCTTAAAACGGAACAATAATTATAGGTTTATTGTTGGTTTAGGGAAAATAATCATTTTTCTGATACACTGATTGTCTAAAATGAGTTTTCAATCGATTAAGAATCAATAGAAATAATTATAAAAACTTGTTTTATGTAATTTTTTTTCTTCTAATTTTATACTTGAAATTTAAAGCAGTTTACCGATTTGACAAAATTACTTTTAACACTGACATTTTTAGCAATTCTTTAAAGTTTATTTTATAATAAAATGAAAAAAGAATTTCAAATTATGAATTTGGTGGAAATTCCTACAGGTGTCCAAAAAGTTTGGACTAGGTCAAATATTTCTAGAACCGATAATTTTGGATTCTCAGTTGAATCATCGCTCAGGGTACATGATTATCATTACTGAGCGATGATTCAACTGAGAATCCAAAATTATCGGTCAAAAAGTTTCATTTTCGTTTAAACATTTTTATTCTATTTTTTCCAACCTCCGTGTAGATGTGGTAAGAATGGTCACAAAATTTCGGTGTCCTTTAGTAGTTTTTGACGGAGAATCCGAAAATTTTAGAACTACCCCTCGTTTCAACCCCACAAGGGGTTGGTTTTATCATGTCATATAATAATAACTTTATTTTTTTTGTAGCACGTTGCTAAAAAAAAAATATTCATGTAAAAATATTGTCAATTACATTCATAATATCTGTAAAAACCAAAATAAAGTAAAAAAAATGAAAACAAAAATATAATGATTAATACAAAATCTAAAAAAATAAAAAAAAAATACAACAGGCTATATCTATTTTATCTTATCTAATACCTATGTATGTTACAATATATATTTTTATTTCATTCTTAAATTTATTAATTTCTTTAATATTTTTTATTTCCTGCGGAATACCTTTATGGAATATGTTATTCCGTGAAGCCATTTTATTTGTATCCTTAATATGTATGTTATCTTTACTCCGTGTGTTATGTGTATGAATGTCCTTATTTACTGAAATATTTAATTTTAAGTATTTCGGATAGTTATCAGTTATATTATCAGTTATGGTTAAATAGATTTTTTTATCAACAAGTGTCGTGCCATGACCAACTCTTTCGTACGACGTTTGGTTCTCGAGATATTTGACCCAGTCCGGACTTTTTGGACACTCTGTATTTTGGTATATGTAAATAGTTTCAAATTAGTAACTGCTTTAAATTTCGAGCCGCTTCAAATAACGATAGGGTTGAAAATTAGTAAGGCAACATTTCTTTTAAATCTAGATTGAGAACTGCTGTTCTAAAAGATGTTTTACAACACTAATTTTATTAATTATTATGATTGTATCAGTCTAATAATTTGTAAGTACGGGGACAAAAATCTAAACATTTTTATCGGTACATTAATGCACTAGATTTCTTTTTATATTTAATTAAAAATCAAAAATAACAACAAAACAAAATATGATTTTTATTACACATGTTTTAAGTAACAGCCAACGTTCTGCGTTTGCCATTTTCTACCCAAAATGTTTATATGTTGTTTGAGTACTAAATAAACAAGATTAGAAGTATATGGGTAAACCCATATATAGACCACTTTGACATTTCTTGGAAAGTTGGCAACACTGTATTTTAATAATATTATAATTTATGTGGGCACTAGAAGAAACTTTGAGGAAAATTTGATTAAAATTGAATAAATAATGTAGCCACAATAAATTTTTTTTAAATTTTGTGATTTTTTTTCTCGATAAGTTGGCAATACTGTATTTTGTTAAAATCGCATAATTTATTTAGGCACTAGGAGAAACTTTTATGAAAATTTGATTAAAATCGGTTAAATAAAATGGTCATAATAAATTTTTAAAAATTTTAGTAATTTTTTTCTCGGAAATTTGGCAACACTGTATTTTGTTAAAATTACATAAATTATATGAATACTAGGAGAATCTTTTGTGAAAATTTGAGTAAAATCGGTTAAATAACATGACCATAATAAATTTTTTAAAACTTTAGTAATTTTTTTTGAAAAGTTGGCAACACTGGATATTAATAAAATTATATAATTAATGGGAGCATTAAGGAATTTTTTTCTGAAAATTTGATCAAAATCGGATAAATAACGTAGCAAATATAAATTTTTAAAAATTTTAGTAATTTTTTTCTCGGATAGTTGGCATCACTGGAAAAAACCAAAACCACATGACCATCTTGGGTACTAGACAAATTTATCCTGAAAATTTCATTAAAATCGGTTGAACCGTCTAGGAGGAGTTGCGGCCACAAAATTTTGACTTACGACCGATCGAGCGAGCTGACGAAGCACATTCATACACCCACATAAACTAAGTTCAGATTCGTCATCTAGAGGCTATATAAAGGATTTCTATACACAAATTTATTTTTTTTGCTAATGTTACAGACACCGTACTAAACGCTATACCACTTTTCCTTGCAGTAACATTAATTCTTCAACATTCAGTGTCATTTAGTTATTTTCAACTTTATTCATGCGTTCCTAATACCAAGTGGACTTCTCAGACTTCGTTGTGATTAGAAGAATGTAAAAATGGCAATACTTGTTTAAAAATAGTCCATAGATTGCACTACCAGTTATTAAATTACAGGTTTCTTTTATATCGACACTACAATTCGATTTGCAAATAGTTTAAACATTAACATATAGATAGCACTACTAGTAATCAAATTACAGTTTTCTTTTTTATCGACGAGATATTTAGATTTGCAATTAATTTAAACATTACCGTATAGATGACACTGTAAAATTATTGTCCGAAATAGTTGAATGTTGTGTTATAAATTTTCAAATACATATTGATTTTTATAATAATTAAAAAACATTATTCTACATACAACATTTAGATTTGATTTTCAATAATAATCATGTAAAAAAAAGTGACAAATTATATTTAAAGTAATTGTTTACATTGACGGTCCTGTAGGTATTCATTCAACTTTATTGACTTTAGCTGCAGATTGATTACTTATCTTTCTATTTATTTTTTTTTTATTTAAATTTTATTTAGACAAATCGCTAGAACCTGGATCAAGTAGCAATTAAGGAAAAAATTGTAAAATTAAATAGGCAGGTATTTATTCTTCTTCTTATACTAGTAATTTTACACAAAATTCATCTGGCCAACTGGATTCGTGTCAGATTTTTATAAGTTAACCCCTAATACTATCAATTACAATATTTTTATATTTTACTTATTATAAGAAGCTTTTTTTGGTAGAAAATTTAATTTTAATCATGAATAAGTTTATGCACCATTGTCAATTATGTATAAGTGACAAAAATGTATTGTTCACTATACTTAATCTGGATTCAGATGGCAAACGTTTCGTAGATAAATTGGAAGCAATTATGCCAGAAATTGTAAGAATAAAATAATTTGTTTTGATTGTAATATACATTTTTGTTTCTGAATCTTTTACTTTTCTTATTTTAGGTCGATTGCAAGATCAAATTACCGAATG
Source organism: Clivina fossor (assembly GCA_963966155.1). Classification (NCBI taxonomy): domain Eukaryota; kingdom Metazoa; phylum Arthropoda; class Insecta; order Coleoptera; family Carabidae; genus Clivina; species Clivina fossor. The sequence goes on from OZ014567.1 coordinate 2,401,716, forward strand.
GTATTTGCACAATTTGCGCTGTTCAGTTGAATGAAGCTTACAAATTTATCAAACAATGTTTCGATTCTCAAATCATATTAAAACAACATTTCAATGAAGAAAGGTGTCGATTATGTGCTGGTGGTGATAATATAACATTTACTTTAACTACAATGGATTCGGATAATGTATTGTTATCATACAAATTGGAAACCATTGCATCGGAAATTGTAAGTAAAATACTACCTTTAACCAACTCCACGAAATAAATTATTAAATTATGTTTATGCTAAAAATTAGAACTGACAAGTAGTTGTTAAGTTTTTCCGTTTATAGCGTTATAGTGTTTAGGTTTATTCCATCTTTTTGTTAGTATTACACAGCTCTGTGCTAGATTTCAACTTTATAACTCTCTTTCCAAGTTGCATTTCAAAACCGGACAAACATACATATTTACAATGTGCTTTATATGTATAGATTAACTTGTTCTAAATGTGTTTTATTAGATTTGCTTATAATAAGCTTATTAATTATTATAATATGCATATAAGAGTAGTGGGGGAATAGTTACTGTGAGAATAATGTTAGCGTCCTTTTGTTACCTCATAACCAAGTAAAACGTACCCACACAGCCTATAGTAGGATTTAGATCTCTCACATAAATCAAATATTAGTCAAATATTATAAGGACTTGGTGTTATTAGTAGATATATTTTTTATTAAGATCTTTTTAAATCGGTGATTTTTATTATACGTAAAATATAATTTTAATTTATATTTTTAGCTGGAATGTACTGAGAAGTTATCGGATTGTATTTGCTCAATTTGTTCGGTTCGATTAAATGAAACGTATAAATTTGTAGAAAAATGTTTTAAATCGCAAGAAATTTTCAAACGATATGCAAAACAACAATCGCAAAATAGTGAAGTTATGATAAACGAAATTAAAGAAGAGAATATCGATGAACTAGATTTAGAAATTGATATAAGCATTAAAGTTGAAAAAAGTTTAGAATCACCAAATAATAGAAATTTTGATGTTGTTTGTATGAAAGAAGAAGCTATTAATGAAGAGAACATTGAAGTAGATTTGGAAAATGATACAAATATTAAATTTGAAGAAAGTTTGAAACCAGAATCTTTAGATTTACATTCAGAAATAATAATTAAGGAAGAATATTCTGATTTTGAGAATGAAACCGATATAAAACATTGTCAAGCTAGTAGAAATTCGAATGAAATTGATGAATCGATAATGAAAAGAAAATCTCATAAATGTACATTATGTGAAAATTTTTTTACTCAAAGTGGTGATTTAAAACGGCATATTCGTATACATACAAATGAGAGACCTTATGAATGCGAAATATGTGAGAAAACTTTTACTCAAAGTGGACACTTAAAAGCACATATCCGTTCTCATACAAATGAGAGACCTTATAAATGTGAAATATGTGAGAAAACTTTTATTACCAGTGGACATTTGAAAGTGCATATTCGTACACATACAAAGGAGAAACCTTATAAATGCGAAATATGTGAGAAAACTTTTATTGAAAGTGGCCATTTGAAAGTGCATATTCGTACACATACAAAGGAGAAGCCTTATAAATGCGAAATATGTGAGAGAACTTTTACCGTAAATAGTAGCTTAAAAAGACATATCCGTTCTCATGCAAAAGAGAAACTTGATGAATGCAAAATAGAAAACTTTTCCTCAGAGTAGAAATTAAAAAGAAACATATTCGTATTCATAGTGTAACGATTTAATTTTTGTAGTTCCCTTTTTATTAATGATTTTAGTTTTTAAATATAGTTAAGCTTTATTCGGACTGCTCTTTTGCTAGCAAAATCAGTTTTATGTTTTTGAGCTGAACTAGTGATTCTGAACCGAACTACATGTGAGCTTATATGAATACATTGCGAATGGACGGATTTATGTAGTTTCATTATCAAATTTTGTTTCATCGTAGCCAAAGTTTGACCTGGCGAAGGTTTCTTAGCTAAGCTTTATGATCATGCAGCGGTAGTTGATTTAATATGTAATTATCTAATAATAAATATAAATGAATACATATATTAAGTAATAATATTTTCTTAACCTAGTACTTCATTGCTAAATCCCAAATTGCAAAATTTTAAATTCTTGTTCTCCAGCTTTACGTAATGCGATTAACCGTCCTCTTTTTTCCTTTCCAATAATTTTGAATTTGTACTGTTATAGTTTTCTAGAACGCTCAAACAGATGGAGTACATATCTGAAAGGTAAGTTGTTAAATGCCATACATTACTATAATTATGTTCCGCTAGTGCTTCAATAAAATACTTCGTCGTGTTGATTTAAAGAATATATCTTTTTTTTATTCATAAAATACGTGGTATCATAAAAATGTATGAGTATGTCTTTGTTTGTTTTTCTATTGATTTCTGTTCATAAACAGTGCTACAAGAATCTGTTAGATATTTAGAAAAATACTTTTTAAAGCATTTCCAACGGATAATATACTATTTATTCATACACAGAGAAAAACAGAGTGCTATCCACGTATTGGCAAGATTTTTTATAATAGCAACATTTTATTATGCAATAATATCAGTTTTGTCAATATGAAAATATTAGATATTAGATGCAATTATATATATTTTATATTTTACCATTAAATCATAGATTAAATTAAGCTATGTGTATGTTTATAATAGCGAAATAGATATTGACAGAAAATATGAATACATAATTTTAAATGCTATACCTATATATTCATAATAAATATTTACAACACATTTTAAAATACAATATTGCTACGAATGTTATGTATGTATATACCTTAATTTGTATTGAACAAAATTATTGCAATAGTTGATATTTAGACCGTAATATTTTCAAATACGCGTCAACTTACATTTTGATACAAGTCAGTTCTTATGCATCATTCGACATAAACAGAGAGTAAGTAAAAAAATATCTATTAAATATTCAATGAAAGTGGCAGACGAAGAAAGTGAAAATGTTTTAAAACTGTTTTTAAAATTTGTATTATTTGCTCTGATGCAAAACGTAATACTAAAATTGAATAAGTGCAATGATTATCACTTATTTTATTTGCACTTTATCTTTATTAAAAGAAAATGCTATCATAAATTTTAACAATAATCAGAAGTTATCTATGTGCAAAAAAATTGATTTTATTATTTGATCTACAAGATACTTAAAAATATCAGTAATCATCTAGATATTTAAATTTTATTTTCATATTTTTAAATAAAATAGACACGCAGTATAAATAAAAATAATAAAATATTAACATAGTAAAGAATCTTTCAGAACTCATTAAATTAAAATAAAACGGCTTAGGTTGTTTACTTTTTATTTTTTAATTTGATTTCTTCTAATTATAAATTTATAAAAAATTGTCATTCAATGAAGTTACATCATACAAAACGTCATCAATTATTCGTGAAATGATAATTATATTTATTTTACTATTTCAAGTTATTTTATACAATCATACAAAATATACTTATACTATAATTACAATTTAATATAATAACAATGTAACTAATATCAATTTTTACAGAAATAATCGAAGAATAATAATAATGAAAATAAAACTAACTTACAGTGCTTTTAATAAATTTAATGTTTTTTTTTTCAACAAATTGAAATTTTAGCTCTATTTTCTGCATCAGTATCTAATTTAGGCAGAATTCACACCAAAGCAATAGGCGATACGCAACATGTATTACTTTTGAACATTGCACTGTTTTGGCATAGTTTGTTCACACTGAAACGATGACGATATCGTTTCAAAAAATATCTGTTTGCAACAGGCAACATCAGTTGCAAGAAACATTCTTGTCGGTTGCTAGCGATATATAGCCATACAACAAAAAGCAAATATTGCGTTTATGCAAATAATTGAAAAATATCCGTGTTTATATGATTATACAACTGCAGAATATTGAAAACGTAAGATTAATGAAAAAGCGTGGAATTTAGTTTGAAAGGAAGCAAATATACCGGCAAGCAACATAAAAAGTCGTTCCAGTGTGAAAACGAATGAGATGCGATATCGCTTGTTGCCGGTATCTAGTACATTGTTGCATATTTTCATCTTCAACCTCGGCGCTAGGACAAATCGTAACACAGACGTCATCATCTGTGTGGCTAACCTCGTTACTGTCGTTTTCGTGCCGAGCTAAAGCAAGAATACGATCTTCTTCAGCAACAGCTACCTGACATCCAGCCTGACCGACGATATCGTACGTGCTACTTTTTGCTTTATCGTTGCCATCGTGCTGATTACTCTCATAGTAAACTGCGGCTAGATTCGGTATACTACGACCACCATATTCCTCTTCGTACAGCGCTGACGGAATCAGATGATGTTTGTCAATTGCGATTGGTTTTAAGTGATACGTTGTGTTCTTGAGCCACGGAATTACGGATAGCGATACCGGTCCATATATTTTCATATAATCTCCATTCAACATTTTTACACATTAGCGCATTTTAACTAAACTTCAAAAAAAAAAAAAAAACAACCAAATCGTGGTTCGTTGTGACTGATAGTACAACTATCCATATGTCACGATCCTTCGGCTGCGCCAATGTAACAACCTATATGTTTTTACTAATACGATTTCGGCCAGCCGAGCGGAAATATAGATTGCACATACGTGGTTGATTTCTTGAAGTTTTTAATAAAAAGAACACGAGAACAATTTAAAAGATAATTTTATTAAATAATAAATAAAATTAATTAACAACTGATTTTACAAAATAACTAAAAATTATAACAATATATGGACAGTGTCTGTAGCTTACAATTTAATGTTTTACTTTTGGATGTCTATTCGTAACTTAAATAATTTGATGTTCTTCTCTTGGATATCTATCCGTAGTTAAATTGTTTAGTGTGCTTCTCTTGGATATTTATCCGTAACTAAATTAAACTCATTTAATTTTCGACTTAATTGGATTAATAAAAATGCAGCTTAAACAAAAATCGAATGCAATCGAACTTTGAACGACGACTAAAAATGCTGACAAAATGACAAAGTTCGATGCACTCAACAGTCATGGATATGTCAACGTACTAATTTCCTAAATTCTTAAATATCAAATATCCATGACTGTTACACCTGCCTAACACCAAGTGGGGTGAATTCTCACCCCCCCCCCACGTTGAACTTTTTCGCCTGAATTTTTTGTAATAGCAGTTTTATCCTGTTTGTATCTCGTCACATTGTTCTTTGTACTTTTAGGTACTTGTTAAATCAGAAAATAATCGAATCCAGTTAACGAGTTTTCAGATTTATTTGAAAAATTAAAGTGATGCGCTGACGGGGTGAGAATTCACCCAACGTGGTATTGTGCGCGATATACCTATCGGATGCTGTTTCGTTAACTTTTTCAGATATAAAAAAATAAAAAATAAATAAAAATAAATATATAAATATATAAATAATAAATAATAATAATTAATAAAAATTAATAAAATAGAATATAAAAAAAATAATAATGAAAATTATAAAATAAAAAAAGAATATAATAAAAATAATAATAAAAAAAAACATAATAAAAAAAAATAATAAATAATAATAAATAATAAATTTGATTGTATACAATGTACCCAATTACATTTAACAATAGACTTTTTTTTTAATTCTTCTTTTATTAAATTGCCGATATAACCCAAACTGCACCCAAATATGACCAACAAATAATAATTCGCTCATAGTTTCCTTCCTACGAAAATATAGAGTGTGAAAATGATGAAAAAAGTTGGGGTGAGCATTCACCCCACGCTGTATTAGGAGTTTTGAAAATCACCCGGTAGTAGGAAGTAGGTTAAATAATTTCAGATTAATTACCGCCTGGAGTCGTTGCAGTAGTGTCCGGCGTCTGTGTGCAAAACTTTATTGGGCGCCCTTTAACAACACCCTGCCCCCCCCCCCTTTATAAAAATCACTATAAAAACGTATCAGTGAGTAAAAACGAAATGCGAAATATAGTAATTATTATAAGCTCACTGATGAAAAAACAGAAATTACAAAAAAAATTATAAAAAAAAACAATATACATGTAAAGGTACAAAAACAAGTATATAAAATAAGAACATATTAAACATTATTGGATAAACAATAGGTTAGGTAAATAATTATTTAAACAGGAAGAAAAACCACTTAGTGATTTGAACTTTTCCACTTTTTACATGATTGAAAATTCCCGAATAATATCTGACTCTATTGATATAATAGCAAGATTTGAAAGTCTGTCTTGTGCCATTGTGGAGCGCAAGTAGTTTCTTAATAATTTAAAGTTTAGAAAAGGTCCGTTCCGCAGATGCTACAGATACCCGGTAATGAAAAATGAATCCGAAGAGCAATTGTGAAATTTGGATAAACTGTGATTAAGTCGTTTGAATATAGATACTGAATTATTTGATAGATATCGTTTTTACAATTAGAAATAAATGGTTGACAGTGTAAAATTTCTTCGCATAAATTGTCTGCGCCAATTTCTGACATAAATTGTCAGCGCCAATTTCTAAATGATGATATAAGATTATTATTATATACTTGAAATTATTATGAAAATATATAAATAGTGCCAATAAATAGTGTCATAATAAAATTGTAAATTTAACACAGAGAAAAATTATAATAACACAGGGAAAATAGATTTGGGTAACCAGTGCTCACCCTGACGAGTAAACTCACCCATATTCAACTTTTTACTTGTAAGTACATGCAGCATACATTTTTCTAAACTACTTGTTAGCACTAGAATTAGCATAAAATAATTTAAACAAAAATGTAATTTATATTATTTAATAATGAAAATAATAATGATATCCTTTATTTCCACAAAATCACATAGATATGGACAACGTCACACATATGTACACATAGATTGTAAAAAGTAGAAAAATAAATATATTATATATTCAAGTATAAGCACGAAAAATTTGAAATATCATTATTATTATTATTATGGTAATAATATTACTAGTTATTGTTGTATGATAACTATCGCTAGATGATTGCGTTAAATAATTTAGATTTAATCACCGTACGCGAATCGAAAAGAAATTAAAGAATATTTCAAACTAAAGTTTTTCTTTTCTTTTTAAAATATACAAAGTAAAACTATTTCCAATTATACAACGTGTTTCATATAAGCACAACGACATTTAATTTCATATTTTTAAATCGAATACCATATGAATTTGAACCGTGTTTCATTTGAATATAATTATTTAAATTTTCAATAAAAAAAGCCTGGTTCATTTTACATTGAAAAAATCATAAACGTCATTAAGCGACAGTTGATTGTCTGGATATTAGAATAATTGATAAAAACTAATTTCTGTTTAAATGAAAGATATTGAACCTTTTAGCCGTCTTCGCGATGTAACAGTTTGCTTGTGGTTAACCAAACTGCATATACACTCGGCAAAAAAAAAACGCGCAACTTGATAAATCAAAAAAATTACCGATTTTCAAATAGGTATAACTCGGCTAATTTTGAACGAAATTAAATAAAAAAATTTGTGCAACAAAGTGTGAAGTCTCGTATTTAAGGTCATGTAAGATATGTTACATTTGGACCATTCCGCTCTATACCACACCCCGTAGAAAAAAAACATGTTTTGACTTTAAAAATTGTCAAACTATGACAACATGTACAGCATACAAAAAAATTTTTTGAATCAATTTACCAAGCGGTCGTAAAAATTCAAACATTTCTAAGTAAATTGTTTTAAATTTCAAGGATCTACCATGTTTTGGCGCAAAGTTACAATTTTTCGAAATTTACCCTGCATTTTGCGAGTTTTTGGGGCATAACTTGATTAATTTTGGATGAAAATGGATAAATTTTTGAAAAAATAATTTAAAACCACCTCTTTTAGGCCGTGCAAAATAACACAACGTTTAAGCCATTCTGCTCCCCACCTCACCCCGCAGGAAAAAATCTTTTTGATTTAAGAAATTGACAAACTTTGACATGTGTTGTCAAATTTTGACATGTGTGATATATAAAAAAAAAATTGACACAGTCTACCAACAGGGAGTAAAATTTAAAACATTTTTGCGTAAAATTTACTTAATTTCAAGGACTTACGATCCTTTGGCGCAAAGTTGTATTTTTTTTTAATTTACCCTGTATTTTGCAAATTTTTTTAGATTGATTCTGCAAAATGCTTTACAATTTTGAACTTTTCTTTTAACCGAAGAATGTTTTACCATTGAAAAAATTTGTTTGGTCGTTAAAATGGTCTAAATTTTTAAAATTTGTCAGAACTTTAAACTCGCATAATGCTGGTTAAATTTAAAAAAAAAATTATAACTTTGCGCAAAAGCATCGCAAGTCCTTAAAATTAAGCGGAATTTACGTAGAAATGTTTGAGTTTTTAAGCCCGCTTAGTAAATTAAATTTTTTTTGTTGTCAAAGTTCGACAATTTTAAAAGTCAAAACATGTTTTATCTGCGGGGTGTAGTGAGGAACGGAATAGTTCAAATAGGACATGTTTTGCATGACTTTAAAGACAAGACTTCAGACTTTGTTGTACAAAAAATTTCATTTAATTTCGTTCAAAATTGGCCGAGTTACACCTATTTGAAATTCGGTAATTTTTCTGATTTTTTAAGTGGCGGTTTTTTTTTTGTCGATTCTATATTTAATTTGTTAAAATATTTTGTGATGTATATTGTATCTAATAATTCTTTTTATTCAATTAAGTATTTATTATTATTATTATATAATATAAATATTACAATAACAAAAAGTTTCAGATTTAATAAACCAGAACTAGTTAACTAAATAGTTCGTAAAGACGATTTTTGTTAAAACTCATTGACAGGATAACAATACCACTCACTTTAACTGAATGTAAAGAGCTTAAGAAAGTTTCTGTTTTACCTTGCCTTTAATAGATACGTATGTTTAGCATCATTACCATGAACAAATCGCATAACATGCTTTTTTATCTGTGATAGAAACCTAATTTAAAATTGTCGTTCATTTTCTGTAACTTATTTTTGTACTTATAGCAAATTAATTTTCAACTATATGTAACATAATATAAAATTATTATTTATTTTATTTATTTATATTTTAGTAAATTGACTCAAGCATTAACTTTTAATTTATTAAACAAAAATTCCCAAGGAGTAAAAGACAAAAACAACAATTGTAGTTGATATATTTTGATTTAAGTATATTATTCCATATACAAATATTATTATTATGGTTTTTTATTTAAATGAACACGCATATGTTGTTTCAGATAGTCAGATCGATTAAAAGCTTTACTACACGTTTCACACTTGAATGCTTTTTCATTTGCATGAATAATAATATGTCGTTTCAGATTAGCAAGTACAGTAAAAGTTTTATTACACGTTTCGCACTTGAATGGTTTTTCATTTGTATGAACACGCAAATGTCGTTTCAGATTGGAAGAGTATGTAAAAGATTTATTACACGTTTCACACGTGAATGGTTTTTCATTTGTATGAACACGCATATGTTGTTTCAGATTGGAAGAGTGTGTAAAAGATTTATTACACGTTTCACACGTGAATGGTTTTTCATTTGTATGAACACGCATATGTTGTTTCAGATTGGAAGAGTGTGTAAAGATTTATTACACGTTTCACACGAGAATGGTTTTTCATTTGTATGAACACGCACATGTTGTTTCAGATTGGAAGATAGTATAAAAGATTTACTACACGTTTCACACTTGAATGCTTTTTCATTTGTATGAATACGCATATGTATCTTTAATTGTAATTTGTAAAGAGTAGCTCTGCCACATATCGCACATTGATACGGTTTGTCCATCTTTTTATCGGTGCGAGTATGCTTATGTCTCGTTAAATTTAATCTACGTTTGCAATCTTTCTCACATATCTTGTATTTGCTAGGCATTTGAATAACAGTGTTTACATTCAACGAATTTTCCTTTATTTTACGTCTTTCTAATACTTTATTAACATTTTTCATAAATTCATTGTTTATTACTTTAGCTAGACGTTCTAGTTTCAAATCGTATATCACTTTGTAACGGTTCGCTACATCACATTCAACCAAATCAAAGCCAGTAAAATTCTCTAAATTTTTAGATATATCTTCGACGTCATTTTCAAATTCATTCTCCTCAAATTTAATATCTTTCACATCGGTAATCTCATATTCGTTATTTATATTAATTGAATCATTGTTATCTTCTGTTTTAGTAAATTCACTTGCGTCTTCATCATAATAATTATTTTCTAATTTTATCGCTTCATTTCTTTGACCGGTTTGTATATCATCAGTTGAATCATTGCAAATTTCTTCAATGGCTTCGTTTTTAAGATTTGCAAGACAATTTCTAATTTCTTCTTCTACTTTTATATAATTTTTAAAATCTGCTTGATTAGATGCGGCATTATCATTGTCATAATCACTAACATTATAATTTTCATTAGTTTCTTTATTTAAAAATCCACTTTCTTTCTCATCTTTCACCGTTATATAATTATTCGAATTCACTTCACTATTATTAAAATTTGTTTCTTCTAATTTTATTACTTTGATTATAATTTCTCGATTATTAGCTGGTTGGACCTGTTGTCCATTTTTTAATTGTTCCAAATATCGTTGAAATATTGCTTGAGATTCGGAACATTTGTTTATAAATTTGTACGATATATTCAATTCCGTGATGCAGTTCGTACATATGTCATCTGGTAAATTAGCATTGGTTTCCAGCTAAGAAATAAGTAGAATGAAATTAAAATATATCTTCGTAATAACAACTACATAACCTTATTTATATGATACTTACAATTCCCGGTGCAATGATATTTAATTTCTGGAGAAATGATAAATTATCCGAATCAATATGATGCAATGTTGTGTTGATATTCTCATAGCTTCTACATAAGCGGCACGAGTTGACTAATTTAAACATGTTTTACAGCAAATACTATTTTGCAAAAAAAGAGATCAGACAGTATGACACAATAGCCTAGTTTACACTAGCTCTCGTAGCGGCAAAATTACCAACTATCATATGCAGTGGCGTACTAGTAATTTTTCGTTGGTAAATTTTTATATAAAATATATAATTTTTTAAATTTATATATTTGTACTTTTAGTATAACTATTAATTAATTAATAATAACTCTTACAAAATAGGATTAAATTACAATTACTAAACAAAAATTATTAAATAACACTATTCTAACATTTACAAAATTAAGAAGGTAATAGTTATTAGTAGTGCTAATATTAATTTATTTACATCAATAGACTATTCTCATTATCTATTAATATCTATTTCGCGTACACACCCGATTCCTTGTAGTAGACGTAAAAATCTTATTTCCACAGCGGTCATTTTGTTTTATGCTTTTGCTGTCAAAACCAACATTCCGTACTATACATCAACGTAGGCACCAGAAAAGGCATTGTATATACTCAAACAGCATTTTGAAAATAAATAATAAATAGTAAATAAATAATATTACCAAAAATATTAAAACTTTTTTTTTTAATAAGAATTAAGATAAATACGCATTTTATATATAAAAGTTCAATAAGATATACTCGTGCAATTTTCGTATGAAACACAATATTATTTATATATATATATATATATATATATATATATATATATATATATATATATATATATATATATAAGGAAATTATAAAAAATTTTGAAATTTTAAAATAATATTTATATAAAACTATTTATATAAAAACTTGAAGCAAAAACAAATATTAATTTTTATTGCAAGTACCCTACTAAAAAAAAATTTTTAAATAATATATTTCAATATAAAACAAACAACAAAATACAGTAAGTTATAAATATATTAAACCAAAAGTACAAAATCATAATTAATATGTCTCATTTTAATTAAGAAAATAAATATTAGAAAATTCTTGTAATTTTTTATTTTAAAATAATGTTTTATATTTTTATTTTTTCTGCATTACATAATTCACAGAATGAAATTTTATCATAAACATAAATATCGTAATAATTTTAATTTTTTCGTTAAAATTTTTATTTATATGTTGCTGTTTCTTTATATGCTGCTTATTTATATTTTGAAGTAAAAACATCAAATATAAACGGAAATATCTTATACACAAAATAATATATGAGAATTTTAATAGAAACTAAAAAAGTATTTTTATTTAGGTAGAACATTTTAAAATGATATATAACTTTTTCATCTGTTGTCAAAAATATCAGTATTGGTTTTAAAATATTGCTATACTTGTTTTACAAATAATACTTCTATATTTCAAATAATGCTGATAAATGAAATCTATTCTTTATTGCACAAAAACTAAATATTGCTACGCCACTGCCTGAGATAAACCAATATTTTGTCCGCGGAGTGGGAGAGAACAGTGTTTGTAGTTTGCCCTGATAGCTAAGTTTTTTGAATTTTTTTTTATTTGAATTTCATATTAGACTAATATTAGAATCTAAAACAAGTAGAAATTGAGAAAACATTTTCGAAATTAAATATGGTGCGTTCAGTAAAAATATGCTGTTACCGATGTTATTAATTTTATTTCTTGTTCATTAACATTACATTCATCTGGCCAACTGGATTCATGACACACCTTTCTAAGTTAACCTCTAACACTATTAAATACGTTTAACTTTTTATAAGAAGCTTTTTTTGGTGGAAAATTTAATTTTAATCATGAATAGTTATATGCAACATTGTCATAAACTAAGTTCAGATTCGTCATCTAGAAGCTTTATGAAGGATTTTTATACACAAATTTGTGTTTTTTCACTAATGTTATAGAGACACCGTACCAAACGCTATACCACTTTTTCCTTGCAGTCAAAGTGGTAATAAAACGACCTTGAATTCTGTACTAATATTTATTAATAATCGAACAATGATGAAAGAAGGGATGATTGCGGTAGAATTAATGTTGTAATTAATTAATTAATTAATTAATTAATGTTAAATTAATTAATTGATATGAATCTTGTGTTGAATTGTTGATAAGTTTCAGTTTTTTTCGAGAATGGTGACTTATGACGACGGAATATGTAATGTATATCTATTGATAGAGAGTAGATGTTTATTTGGTGGTAGTACGAAATACGATTAGTGTATGATGAGTGTGAAATTGCGAAAAAAATTTTGTAGCAAAAGTTACGGTGGTAGTCAGTTAAGATGGTTCGGAGACATGTTGAGCAAATGCGTCTAATGAAGGTTTGCTATTAAAAATGATTTATTAGAATGATTTTGATGGTATACGTGTTTGCTCAGTGGATCAGTCCGATGAGTAGTTGGAGTGGTGGTATAATTGAGAAAGTGGCTTGCGTGAGCGAAAGTTTCCAAGTGCAGTAGTAATAAAAGAGAGCATGTATGAGAGAGGCATTATGAATGTGGATGAAATTGTGAAAGTTGCTTGTGCTGGATAGGAATATGTTTGGAGGCGACTGATTTCTCGGGATGATGAAAAGAGTTTGTGCCACACCCTTTTGGGTACATGGCGTGATTATGTATGTATGTATGTGTTTATGTGAAATTAATAGATGAGGAAATGTTTCTAGCGAAGTCACCCCGTTTGAGTTTTGGTGTGCCTACGTTGATGTGTGGTAGTGAATGTTGGATTTCTAATTTGTCCTAGTTAAAATTTAAAAAAATTTATTGTGGCTGATAAAATTTTCCTCAAAGTTTCTGCTAGTGCCCACATAAATTATAATATTATTAAAGTACAGTGTTGCCCTAACTTTCCGAGAAATGTCAAAGTGGTCTATATATGGGTTTACCCATATACTTTTAATCCTGTTTTTATCTAATTTCACACACTCATCGTACACTAAACTATCTATTTCCTAACCTCAAATGAATCAATAATATAATATATGACTATATTTTCACCTACATACGTAACAACATACTACTCGTATATACGTACACTGTAAAAAATCAGTATAAATTTACATTAATAATCATACTAATTTTACTAGGTATATTCTTTACTGAAATTTTATAATTTTTTGGTGAATTCTTGGTAAGAATTTACTCGTATTTATCCGATTTTAATGAAATTTTACAGAAAATACTCTTAGCGCCTATAATATATTATATATTAGCAAAATACAATGTTGCCAACGTTCGGTGAAAAAAATTTTTATTCCTATTTCTTATCATTTACGTGATATGTCAAAGTGGTCTATATATGGGTTTACCCATATACTTCTAATATTGTTTTATATATAATGAGTTCTAAAAGATCTATTTACTATTGTGACATGTATTGTATTTGTGTTTTATAACTTTCGAAATTCTTTGAAACTTATTGAAACAATATAAGTATGAAATATTCTATACTTAGTCGAAGATAAATCTCTAGTTCATTTTACACTCAAATCCGGAGGTTAAATTCTACGAGTTTGCTTCAAGTTTGCTTCTGACATAGTAATTTCCTGGTTGAAAATTTATGGAGATTTATATTTATAATCAACATATATACTACATATTCTATATGACACTAGAATATTTGCAGTCAAAAATTATAAAATAGGTAACTCAGATTTAACTTTTGCGAGCGAATTTCTAATTTGAATTTGAAGTCATACCAAGATTAGAAGTGTATATGGGTAAACCTATATATAGACCACTTTGACATTTCTCGGAAAGTTGGTAATAGAATATTTTTATTAAAATTATAATTTATGTAGGCACTAGGAGAAACTTTTCGGAAAATTTCAGCAAAATCGCATAAATAATGTAGCCACAATAAAATTTAAAAAAAATTTTGGGATTTTTGTCTCGATAATCCGCCTACACTGTATTTTGTTAAAATTACATAATTTATTTAGGCACTAGAAGAATCTTTTATAAAAATTTGATTAATGAATTTTTTAAAATTTTAGTATTTTTTTTCTCAGAAAGTTGACAACACTGTATTTTGTTAAAATTACATAAATTATATGAATACTAGGAGAATCTTTTGTGAAAATTTGAGTAAAATCGGTTAAATAACATGGCCATAATAAATTTATAAAAATTTTAGTAATTTTTTTCTCGGAAAGTTGGCAACACTGGATATTAATAAAGTTATATAATTAATGGGAGCATTAGAAAATTTTTTTCTGAAAATTTGATCAAACTCGGATAAATAATATAGCCACAATAAATTTTTAAAAACTTGAGTAATTTTTTTCTCGGAAAGTTGGCATGACTGGAAAAAACAGAACACATCTTGGGTACCAGACAAATTTGTCCTGAAAATTTCATTAAAATCGGTTGAACCCCGTCTACTAGGAGTTGCGATCACAAAATTTTGACTGACGACCGAGCGAGCTAACGACGCACATCCATACAAATTTTATATTTTTTCAACAGTGATAAAAAGTACAGCCCGTATATTTTTTTTGTTTATCAAATCAGCTTTAGATATTTCCACCGAAAGCAAAATAATATTTGTATAGCTTCTTCCGACAAGCGAATTTATTTAACGAGTGCTGACAGAAAAAGGCAAATTTCCGAACAAACTCAAAACGTTTTTTTACACTGTCAAAAAAATAGTGAAATTTCAAAAAAAAAATATTAGCAAAATGTTACTATAAACAAGATTAGAAGTATATGGGTAAACCCATATATAGACAACTTTGCTATTTCTCGGAAAGTTGGCAACACTGTCTTTTAATAATATTTTTTAATAAAATACGTTATTTCTCACTTAAAAATTATAACATGATTTTTAACGTCAATAGTTTATGTAATTTTTTGTTTACCATCTCATGTGGGTGAATGATTACAGTTATTATTCTATTATTCTATTATTCTATTATTTGTATATTTATAGGTGAGAAACATTACATTGAGTATTACAATAACTTACTTGTACATATACTCTAATGGCATAAAAATATCGTATTTTTTTTTAAATACATATAAATAAATATAATTAGCTTTAAAAAAAAATTAATATATGAAATATTTAAACTCGTGAAAAGAATATATGAAATTGAGATATAAAAATGATGAAATTACATTTTGTATTTATTCATCGTTCAGAAGGTGCATTTAGCTACAATTTAATATATAACAACATAAGATTCAGGCATTTTTCCGTATGAAAATTCAATTTCAATCAACAAGCAAGGGTTGCTTAATTAATTCAATTAAAATATTTATTATTTATTTGTATTAGTGCGATTGAAAAATAAGTTGTATAAATTATTTATTAATATATTGTTTGTAAATATTTAATTAATTAATGGCGTTGTATTAATTAATTAAATATTAATTCTGTATTAAATAATGTTACTGAGTAAACATTATTTTAATATAACAATAATACACATCTACTCAGCGTTTCAAATCGCGCGCCCAATTGTTCGAGAATCGAACGAGTTCGAGCGACCGACGACCGAGTTGAATCAAGCCGTGTACACGTTCCTAGCGAGTGGTGTGAGTAGAGGGATATTTCGCTGCCTAGAATCTGAGAGCACTGCCTTGAAGCTGTTAATATTTCATACCGACAACTTAAAACAACTATGTGCTTCTTTGTCTTATTTAAAATTATTAAACGTTATTGAAAATAAAAACTAGAAAATTTATAATAATTTAATTAAATATTTGTGTGTAACTAGAATTACTGAAATATGGTATCGAGGTGTAAATAAGTTAAGTGTCACGTTCGCGTCGGTAACAGTGATTTCTGTGATAACCGCCGCGTTATTGGTTAAGGCAGGGGTCGGCAACCTGTGGCTCCGGAGCCGCATGTGGCTTTTTCAAAAAAATTTGTGGCTCGAAATTCACAATCTTCAAAATGTTGGACTATTGACAATTTTCGGATTCACATATTATTATGAGCAAATCTTTTCGCATATGAAATTAATAAGAAGCAATCTTACGGACCTAAAACTTGAGTCCTGCCTTAAGTTAAAGATTACAGAGTATTTACCAAATATTGAAATCTTATCGAACAATATGCAAGAGCAAACATCCCATTAAAAAATAATATATTGTAATACACTGCCAAGTGTAATAGGGATCACAAACTAATTTATAGGTAAATAATGATAATTTATTGAAAAGCTTAATTATTTTGAAATAAATTAAAAAAATTTATGATTTTTTCTTCAATATAATATTCATTTTTAGCGGCTCTTCCTTGTTTAGTTTGTTATTTTTCAATATAAATTTGGCTCTTCGTCACCAAAAGGTTGCCGACCCCTGGGTTAAGGTAATGCAAGTTTTAGAACTAAACGCTTCATATAGCTGCCAACAGAAGTGGTATTAGTTAAATTATGTTTTAGAAGAATAATGTGAAAATTAATAAATTGTGGTATGTTTTATTATTATTATTATTTTAAAAGAAATACTTTAGTACGTTTTAAATATAAGAGTCGGAATGAATAATTACTTATTACAGTATGGCGCTGTCTATTTTCACCTTAAAACAGGAAACCAGAAACATGAAAACACAAAAAACCAGAAAACACGACGTACAGTGTTGCCGATTTTTACTGCAAACCAGAAACATAAAAATTGAAATTAAAACCAGAAAATAATATGGAAACGCAAAACTTGAAATTAAAACACGAAAATTGAAATTAAAACCAGAAAATAATATGGAAACGCAAAACTTGAAATTAAAACACAAAAATTTAAATTAAAACGAGAAAATGACCTAATAACCTAACCTAACCTACAATGTCTACACTGACAGGTTTTCGGATTTCTCGTTCGCGGATTGATTTGAATATTCTTATGCGAATATCGTGATATTCGCGTTTTAATTTCAAATTCGCGTTTCCATATCATTTTCTCGTTTTAATTTCAATTTTCGTGTTTTAATTTCAAATTCGCGTTTCCATATTATTTTCTGGTTTTAATTTCAATTTTCGTGTTTTAATTTCAAGTTTTGCGTTTCCATATTATTTTCTGGTTTTAATTTCAATTTTCATGTTTCTGGTTTGCAGTAAAAATCGGCAACACTGTACGTCGGGTTTCCTGGTTTTTTGTGTTTTCATGTTTCTGGTTTCCTGTTTTAAGGTGAAAATAGACACTCCCTTATTTTATACTAGTGTGTTACGTTTACGTTCACTGTATTTACATTAAATTTAATAACGTACAAGTTACAGTACAATGATTTGTATGCAATTTGATTACATAAATTCATTTCTAACGGATAATGTATAATAGAGATTTAATTTATTTATGTGAGTATTAAAAATCTTCTAACCTAACATTAAGAAAATACTTTTTTGCTGAGTTGCGCTGTTTTGGAGCTAAGTATAATTTGATCGCAATGGTCGTGGGTTCTCTTAGTGCTGGACTTTCCGGAGCCTACGACGACGATCGCGAGAATTGTCCGTCGTCGCCGGATTCCGTGTACAAAGAAACTACCGATTTAATGACTGCAGCAATGGGCGATGAAGTCACCGCTCAATTAGCAGCAGCAGGACCAGTTGGTGTTGCAGCAGCGACAGCAATTGTCTCAGCTAAGAAACGAAGACGACGTCACTCGTTTGAAATAAATCCTTCAGTACGAAAACGAGAGCGAAATAGATTATTAAAAAAATTACATGTAAGCTGCTTGCTTGTCAGATGATGATTTTTATATTGAAACTATTATTATTATGATTTTAGCAAATAATTGATGAATTTGCAACACGGGTTGGACAGCAAGCTGTAGTTCTTATAGCGACGCCTGGTAAACCAAATATAAGTTACAATGTATTCGGTGCAAAGCCGTTAGAAGACGTAGTAAAAAATTTAAAAAGTATGGTTATGGAAGAATTAGAAAGTGCTTTAGCACAACAAGCACCATCTCCTGTACAAGATGATCCGTCATTATTTGAATTACCTCCATTAATTATTGATGGAATACCTACACCTGTCGAAAAAATGACGCAAGCTCAGATTAGAGCATTTATACCTTTAATGTTAAAATATTCAACAGGTAGGTAGTAGTTTGATATATATATATATATTTGTTTTGGTTGGTGGTTAGTGTTGCTGTTGCGTGTCTGGTACAGTGGTATGAGTTTTATTACGAGGTAAACCTGGTTGGGGCAGAGATTCAACTCGACCGCCGTGGTGGCCGAAGGAGTTACCGTGGGCGAATGTCCGTATGGATGCCCGATCGGACGAGGAGAAGCAAAAGGTAAAAGGGGCGACCACCGGCTTACATTTTTCTGGTGAATATTTGTTATGTATGACACGTTTGTTGCAGATATCGTGGACACATGCCCTACGACTGATCGTGATTAACTGCTACAAGTATCATGGACGGGAGGACCTGCTGCCGGCATTCACCGAAGATGATGAAAAGGTGAACGCATCGGGGGGAACGACTAATTCAAATGTCAGTAGCACTGTCGGCGTTTTAAAAATGCATACGTCAGGAAATGGAGCTACTACCCAACCCATAAAATACAGATCCAAGCTAGCGGTTCGCCACAGATAATAGCGGCTTCACCGGGCGCCATATCGCCGCCTACGCCGCAGGTTTGCTTAGACCATGCCGGTTATAACTCAGATATGTTGATGTTCGTAGTTGCACTACTTATATATCGTTTCGTTTACGTTACAATGTTGTGTGATTGTTTTTATTATATACATTATTTTATACATTCACATATTTATTTATAATTTCATTCAATGGATTCGTGGTAGAGTACACAGTTAAGCACAACTACTTATGTTTTCATGTCGTTGAAATAAATTTGTTAAAAATTAATACTCGTAAATAACTAGGCACTTGTCTAAATCGTAAATCAATTTTACTAACAATTATCAAATACAATTTTTAATTCAATGACTTGTACATAAAACTTTTTTTTATTTATTTATTATTATTTTAATTTTGCAAGACACGTAACGATTATGCTAGCTTGGTTTTTGTGTTTCCGTATATATTTTTATTTTGATTATTTTTTTTATTATTCAAAAATTGTCTACAATATATTTTTAATTCGTCGATATTTGCTACAGACATATTGAAAGTTTATATGCATATAGGAATATTAATTCAAAGCAATAAATATGTAGACAAGTTTTTGATTTTGTATTATATGTATATATTTTTTTTACTTGCGTGCTACATATTCTATAAATTTTCTTTGTGAACTTCTTGGGATCTTAACTAATATTTTTATTATATGTTTTTATAAATTTATTTTTATTTTCAGTTGGATTTTATTCTCGGTAAGATCTTTATATTTGATTTTTATTTCAGATAGTTATGATCCGTATTTGTTTTCATTAAATACAAGGAAAAAACATTGTCTTTGTGAATAAAAAAAATTTCGTACAAAATGTTGATTATTCGAATTATAATGAATTTATTTTATAGATAGAAAAAAATACTGCATCTACATACAAATTTTAATAAAAAAACAAATGCATTAAATAATTTGAAAAATCAACATGGTTGTATTGGAAGTGCAGATGAATAAAATAAAATATTTTTTCGCAGATGACAACACAATTTGCGCCCGCTGTTTTGCACACAATGACAAATCCGGATGGCACTGTTAGTATAGTACAAGTAGACCCTAATAATCCAATTATAACTTTACCAGACGGCACAACAGCACATGACCAAGGATTAGCAACGGTAATTTTCTGTTTCCAGTGTGTGTATTTTATTAAATCAAAATCTATTGAATACGTTTTAGAAATTTAATTTTAAAACTGATATTAATTATAATAGGTATAAAATAGAAATTACAAATTGCAGTAATTGAATTTTATAAACTGTAATCCTTATTGATTGATTTAAAAAAATTATAAATACGTTTCATAACACATTGTTGCTATCTCAACTAGATTTTATTAATCAAGGTCAAATTAAGATTGCATAAAATGGAGTCATCGATTGATTTTGTAACTTGTACGTACAACAAGTAAAAATCAGGTTTCCATTTTAAGAAATAAACTTTTTTTTTTTAAATATTTTATTTTCAGAAAAATTTATTGTATACAAATTACGTATTTACTTATATTTAATGATATGACAATGTAAATTGATTATATGATATTATAATAAATTGTATCATATTAATTTTCAAAATTGATAGGACTAGTTGTTAAACGTAAGTCAACTTCACCTGTTTCGAAAACAATCGCGTATTCAAATTTTGAAAAATAAAAGCTTATACTGAACATCAGTAAAAAATCTGAGTATTAAATAATTAATCGTAACTTGTTAGGCACAAATATTAACATTATGTATATACCTACTAGAAATATTTTCAGATACAAACGAGTCAGGGCGATGGATCTGTGCATACAATGCAAACAATTGCTGAAGCAACCTTAAGCCAAGATGGTCAAATCATTCTTACTAGCGAAGATGGCCACGGTAACATTGTTTTTTTTCTAATTATCGTTGTTGTGTTTTGTGGCGGCGACTATGATAGATCGATTTTTTGACGATTTTCAGGTTATCCAGTTTCTGTAGGCGGTGTTATAACCTTACCTGTGTCGGCATCCATGTATCAAACAATGGTTGCCAACATTCAACATACAAAAAGCGATGGAACTATGTGCGTCACACCAATGGTATCTGTACCAAAAGTAAGTCATTGTTTGTTTGGTTTTTTAATGGTAAATTACAGAATTTATTGCGCATTTGTATAATTGCTAGATTGTGTGAATATTTATTTCGCTTAGACACATATATCAGGCGTTTATATTTTAAGATGTTAAGCCAGAGTATTCTAGGATAATTAATAATAGCAACTTTTGTTAGTTTTGTTCTGTTAATTATCACGTAAAGTTGCATATAAATTTAGAGTATTTATTTACTAAATCAGGGTGTATAACGGGCGTGAAAATCGGGAAAAACGGGAATTTTGTTACGCGGGAATTATGCTAGGATTTTTTTCGTTGTGCGTGAATTTTAAAAAAATTTGTAATATTTAAGGATTTAGAACGAAGGAAGCAATCCATCGATAATGGAAGATCTTCATACAATTTCAGAAGAAATAAAGAAAAAGAAGATGAAATTATAATTTGATGATTGCGATTAAATAATTAAATAGAATATATGCAATAAATAACTTCGATTTAACACTTCTTTAACTTTCTTTATCGTTAAACTTGTATATTTATATACGGGAATTTTTTTAAATATACGGGAAATTTATTTCAACTTTCCGTTATACACCCTGTAAAAGCTTGTTACAAATTTAGGATTGAAAAAAGTTCGGTATTCTATTTATATTATTTTACTTTCAAAAATTTACTTAATTATTTTAATGAATATTTTAAACAACCATATAATCTAAATTCTATGTCATAAGTACTTTTGGACAGCAACAGCAGCAAGTTGCTTATAATGTTAGTAGAGCAACTAGCAATTATTCTTTTTTGGACAAATTGAATGAATTAGATTGATGTATTTATTATTTGCGTCTATAGGTGGAACCTTTATATGGTTCGGACGACATGGAGACATTGACGGTGACACCTGGAATAACGCATCAAATGATGATACAGGGTTCAGGGAATGATCCTCCACAAGTGTTATCGTTGAAGGACGCGATTGTTTTAACGAAAGCGATGACATCCATTGGAGACTTTCAATCCGAAGAAACTATTATTGGTGACCAATAAGTAGCACACGATTATTTTTATGATTATTTCTAGTAGAAATATGAAAAAAAGAAAAGTGAAGAAAGAAACAATAAAATATATGTTCAAATATTACGGTTGACCGTCTAATTAACATACCATAACATTTGCTAGCTCATTAATTAATTCTACCATAACTTTAGTATGTTGACATTTCGGTAAAGGACAGACACAATACCAAATATTATTTCATTTAAACTTAGTATATATATTATAGTTTCTCTTTTACTATTTTTTGCTCTTTTTTGTTGATGGACGTTTACCACTTATCAAAACGCTTCCATAATGTTATTATCTTTATTGTTAACGAATTATAAATAATTGTAATTATTTTTATTATTACTATTGATGAGAGTATATTTTTGGGACTTACCCACTTACAATGAAATGACCAAATGCTCTAAATTGTGTATCGATTTTCAGTTTATTAGTACTCTATATTAATTTATGATAAAACAGAATTTTATTATTTTTAAATGTTATAAATACATATGCAAGGTAATTATTTTAATCTTAAATGTGTACTTATATAGGGCAGTGTATTTATACGAGTTACAAAACATGAAACAACAAAGTCTGCTGTTTGTTTTACACTAACTAAGTAAATGAATGGATACATTTAAATGAAAATTCAATATGTACACATTATTATTATTGCATTGTAAGTTATATTTATCATTGTTACTGACCCAAACAATCATCACACATTACTGCAAGTATCATTTGAAAAATATGCGGTATATGAGTCATGTGTATTAGGTGCTGATTGAATTATTTACGAGAAATTAACCAGTTTTTTAGGAATATGATCATTTTGATAGTCAATAAACATACATACTGTATATAATATATATATAGGGTGACCAACCGTACTCTTTTAAGAGTACATGTACTCTTTTTAAGCAAGGAAAATTATGTACTCTTACTTTTTCAAAAAATACTATAAATGTACTCTTTTTTAAAAAAATACACTGATGCCACAATACTGAAAAAAATGTAAACAAGTTGTAAATATCCATACTTTCAAGGCTCAAACGCTCTTAGTTTGATCGTATTTTTGTTAATATTGTTTATTTTGATTTTCTATTTACAAGTATTTCGTATTCTACGAACTTTTCGTTTGTAAGTTACGTTGTGTTCGTCGTATAATATGTGTGATAAAAAGTACATTGTATATTTTTGTTTAAATTGTTCATTTTGATATTAAAATACACGAATCTCATATCTTAGCAATTTTTTATTTATTAAATCTATAAATGATTATTGATGAAAATGATAACACGAGATATATATATATATATATATATATATATATATATATATATATATATATACATATATGTGTGTATGTGTACGATTTTTGTTTAAGAAATGTACTCTTTTCGGCCTGGGCCGAGTTGGTAACCCTATATATATACATATATATATATATATATATAAATATATATATTTATATATATATATATATATATAAATATATATATTTATATATATATATATACATATATATATATACATATATATATATATATATATATTTATTTATATATATATATACAGTGTGTCCCAGGATTGATGTTACAAGAGGTGTAATGGACTAAAATTTTTTGAATTTCATTTCAAGATTCTGGAATTAAGCCCTGCTTGGCGTGAAACGAATTTTAAGAATTTTTTCGTTTTTTGAAAAACAAAATGGCCGTGATGGTGAAGCAAGAACTATTTTCTTTTCAGGTAAAGTACCCTTTTTGTTTAGGATACGACAAAATTTTATTAAGAAAAGTTGTTTATAATGACAAATCATGGCCGTATACCAAACTTCAGGACGATCTACCTACTTTCATTAAACTGTCTGTTTTAGATTGAACAAAATAAATTGTAGGTATCTATTAATTTATTAATTTTTTTTTTTTTAAACGTCCTGAAGTTTGGTATACGGCCATGATTTGTCATTATAAACAACTTTTCTTAATAAAATTTTGTCGTATCCTAAACAAAAAGGGTACTTTACCTGAAAAGAAAATAGTTCTTGCTTCACCGTCAAGGCCATTTTGTTTTTCAAAAAACGAAAAAATTCTTAAAATTCGTTTCACGCCAAGCAGGGCTTAATTCCAGAATCTTGATATAAAATTCAAAAAATTTTAGTCCATTACACCTCTTGTAACATCAATCCTGGGACACACTGTATATATATATATATACATATATATATATATATATATATATATATATATATATATATATATATACATATATATATATATATATATATATATATATATATATATATATATATAATTTTAATTTTTAATAATTGTCCATACATTTTATTTTATTTTATTGCCATAATGAATTTTAAACTATCTATATATATTATAATATTGAAAATATTTTCTTTAATACTGGTAAATTGCGGATCGTAAAACCGATTCTTGTTGTATTGTTTGTATGCTTTAACATATTATTATTTTTATTATTGAAATTGTATTCCAAAGTACAGTGGTAGTCGAATCTTTATGAACTTGTTAGTATAGAAAAATAATACAGTAATAACGATTTGTTGTTATTACTATTTAAGATTAGACAAATCCATGTTATCAATGCGATAAATAATTAACTAGTTATATTTCTAAATGACGGATTGTCTATAACAGTGGTTTCAAACTCAAATTATTTGCTGGCCGAAAACATATCTATCCGGAATTTTACTAGAGGGACGAAAACAACAAATATACACACATATTTATTTATTCGAATGATTTACATTTGATGGATATCTATATTAATTCTTTTTTACAAAAATATTTTACTATTAAAAATATAACAGAATCATGTAGGATATATTACAATAATTGTAATATTAATTTTCTTTTAAAATGAACTTATTCCGCGAAGAGCTTTAGTAACTTTTTTTTTTATATTTTGAAAAGGGGACCTAGTACTATTTACTTGTAAATCATTTTATTTTAATTTCGTAAAATATTTATAGTTTTTTATGGGCCGATTTTTTTTTAATATTTTACTATTAAAAATATAAATAGAAAAAGAATCATGTAGATATATATTACAATTGCAATATTAATTTTCATTTAAAATTAACCAATCCCGCAGAATAACTTATATATTTTGAAATAAATACATAGTACTATGTAATTGAATTGAATTAGTGATTAAAAGATAATGGTATTTATTTGTAAATAGTTTTTTAAAAATTCATAAAACATTTAATAGTTTTTAACAATTTTTTCACTTTTATCTCAATTATAGGCCAAGTAAAATCACATTGCGGGCCGGACTCGGCCCGCAGGATGCCAGTTTGAAACCACTGGTCATAAGATGTAGTGTTGTAATCAAGAGTTTACATTTCATTTTTATTTATCTACGGTACAGTGTTTTGCTAAATCATAAATATCAGTTTTATCTTTAACATTTATAGAAATTCGTTGTGACATTTTTTTCTTCTCTTGTATATTAAATATGAAAAATAAAGAAACTGTGTTTATCGATATTTTTTAATTATTACGTGAAATTATTTTATTTGAAAAATTCATTTGAAGTGAGTTTTTGAAATTGAACATTTGATTTTATTTCGGTGAGAAATTTGAAATGAGAATAGCGAACATCAGTGTATGAAAATAATGTGTAAGAAAGCTCTATGCCTATACACGCACCATGCTTATTTGAGAATAATTCCTACGCTAGAATATCAATTGAGAAAATGATTAGAACTATTTGAAATTGATTAATTTGATTATTGCTTAAGTATGAAAACCGTCTAAAAAATTTATTTCAATGTTAATTCATATATACGAGATAGTTATACATGGTGGTAATAATAATAATAATTAAGCATTTTAGAACACTCGATCACACGTTACAGAATATGGTGGTCTGATGAAAACTGTAGTGTTTCGACTTTTTATATTATTTAAATTTTTACTTATCTGTTATTTTTTTTAATAAAAAATGAATTATTTCAGTGAATTACATTAGATGAAGAATATTTAAATGGACTGAAAGATATTATTAGTAACTTTAGTTCAAAATTAAATACATACTGCAAGCTCGGTTTTTGGATGTTTTAGTTCATTTGTTTAATTTTACTATTATAGCAGTTACGTTGCCTTTTAACCGGTATTAGTTAAAATTGATTTTTAAACCTAGTTTGTAGTACCAACTTATATAGTTTAATAACAGATATCCGAAAATTTTAGACTTAGTAAAATTAGTTTCGGAATTGACACTGTTCCACCTGTCATAAATATGCGTATTTAGTATTTACACAAACTAATAAATGACAAATTACAAAACTTCAAGTTGTTTGTACACAAATAGATAAATTATTGAAACAACAGTGCAACAGAAGCAACAGTGAATAACATTCATAATAAATACTGAAATTTTATTTATAAAAATTTAATAATGTAATTGATTTTATACTTTTATATCAGTAATAATATTAAAGATCTTACAGATTTGTTTAATACATTTCTTTTTTGTAGACGTTTCAGTCTGTATATATACTTTTTACGATTTTTTTTATTTAAAACTGATATAAATTACATGTTTTGCTTTAAAGTCTAGTTCGGATAATTTATATCTTTCAGCAGTGCTGTTTTACCGATATTCAAAACCAAATAAAACAATACATATATAAATTAATTCATCTATAAATGTTGTTCAATTTCACTGCTTTCATTAAAAATGATTCATCACTAATGAGACTTGGGGCATCTCTAGTTAATTGTAATTTTTTTGATAAAAATAAAACTTAGAGCTGACTGAATTAAAACTAATTTATTTATACGAACACTTATTTAGACTGTGGTGGTCTAACAAAGTAATAATTTTTTGTATTGTATTTAATTTAGTCCATGGATTAAATACACTTGACGTTGTAGTTATGTTTGATGCTGCCTCCAGTGATGTATATAGGTAATAATCAACTGCTGCATAACAATGTCATTATTGTACTAATAATATAATGACCTATTTCTACATTGGTAATATGGAAAAGTAATATTAATATTAAGATACACTTGAAAAAACTATATTTTATTCATATTACTAAATACATTCAAACAACTTATGAATACATATTATATAATAATATTGAAATATTTATTACTTTAATTTTATTATAAATAACAATTCTTCTTCAGACCTATACATATTTAACACAACAAATTA
The DNA here is from genome assembly GCA_963966155.1 of Clivina fossor. Taxonomy (NCBI): domain Eukaryota; kingdom Metazoa; phylum Arthropoda; class Insecta; order Coleoptera; family Carabidae; genus Clivina; species Clivina fossor. Next base: position 2,429,532 of record OZ014567.1, read on the forward strand.
ATCATAAATTTTATGATTATACAAAATAAGAATTGTACAATCATTTGAAAATTAGGAATACGAAACAGAACATTTCGAATCGTATAGAACATAAATATAATTTTGCAACTTTACACGATGAATTCGCCATCTTCTCTATTTTCGCTAATTTTTCTTCTGATGTGTCTAAACTGAATGTTATTTTATTATATTAAATACGCGTTTTCAAAATAATATTAATTTTATCTTCCAAACTGTTCATTTACATATTATAAATTTAATGTTTCTTTCATAAAAACAGATATACAACGCTATCTCATTTTAGTAAAATCTAATTGGCCGTTTTTAAAACATAAGTAAATTTTAGTTAAGTAACTTTAGCCAGGCCAGACTTTAGTTGCGATGAAACAAAATTTGCTAATGAAACTAAATCCGCGCATGTACTGAATATCCCCATAAGCTTACATGTGATTTGGTTCAGAACCACTAGTTCTGCGCTAAAACATAACACTGATTTCGCTAGCAAAACAGCAGTCTGAATGGGGCATAAGAATATTTAAAAATTAATCATTAATAAAAAGAGAAGTACAAAATCGTTACACTACGAATACGAATATCTTTCTTTTTAATTTCTACTCTGAGGAAAAGTTTTCTATTTTGCATTCAACAGGTTTCTCCCTTGCATGAGAACGGATATGTTTCCGTAAGTTTGAACTTTGAATATTGGTTTTATCACATATTTCGCACTTATAAGATTTCTTATTTGAATGCGAACGGATATGTGTTTTTAAGTGTTCTCTTTGAGTAAAAGTTTTCTCACATATTTCGCAATTATAAGGTCTTTCATTTAAATGAGAACGGATATGTGTTTCTAAATTTCCTTTTTGAGTAAAAGTTTTCTCACATATTTCGCATTTATAAGGTCTCTCCTGTGTATGAGAACGAATATGCACTTTCAAATTACCATTCTGAGTGAAAGTTTTCGCACATGTTTCGCATTTATAAGGTCTTTCATTTGAATGAGAACGGATATGTATTTTTAAGCTTCCTCTTCGAGTAAAAGTTTTCTCACATATTTCGCATTTATAAGGTCTTTCATTTGAATGAGAACGGATATGTGTTTTTAAATTTGCATTTACAGTAAAAGTTTTCTCACATATTTCGCATTTATAAGGTCTTTCATTTGTATGTGTACGATTATGTACTATTAAATGTCCCCTCCGGTTAAAAGTTTTCTCACATAATGTACATTTATGAGATTCACTTTTCTTTACAGATTTATCATTTTTTTTCGAGCTAAAAATAATATTTTTATTTGATGTTCTACTAGCTTGACAACGTTTTATATCGGTTTCATTCTCAAAATCAGAATATTCTTCCTTAATTATTAATTCTGAATGTAAATCTAAAGATTCTGATTTCAAACTTTCTTCAAATTTAATATTTGTATCATTTTCCAAATCCTCAATGTATTCTTCTTTAATCACTTCTTCTTTCATACAAACAGCATCACAAATTGCATTATTTTGTGATTCAAAACTTTCTTCAACTTTAATGTTTCTATCAGTTTCCAATTCTAGTTTAATGTATTCTTCATCAATAGTCTCTTCTTTAATTTCATTTTTCATAACTTCACTATTTTCCGATTGTTGTTCTGCATATCGCTTGAAAATTTCATGCGACTGAAAACATTTTTCTACAAATTCATACGTTTCATTTAATCGAACCGAACAAATTGAGCAAATACAATTCGATAACCTCTCAGTACATTCCAGCTAAAAATATAAATTAAAATTACATTATATACGATATAATAAAAATCTCTAATTTAAAAAAGGAGTTTAATAAAGAAATATATTTCTATTAATAACACCAAGTCTCTATGATATTTAACTAATATTTGATTTATTTGAGAGATCTAAATCCCACTATAAGCTGTGTGGGTACTACTTGGTTATGGAGTAACAATTAAAAATTCAAGACAAAATTTTTATTAGCCTAAACACAACCAACATTTTCCTCATAATAGCTATTCCCAACTACTCTTTCAGAAACAAATTTTAGTTTTACATGTTGTAATAATTAATAAACTTATTATAAATAAAGCTAATAAAATAATTGTTTTATATAATTTTTATTGTAAATGTACATGTATTCAAATTACAACTAATTTTATATAAATTCCAATTAAACAAAACCAACAAAGGTACTAAAATTCAAAATACTGTAAATTAGGTTAGGTTAAATGTTGTCTGTTCTCAAAAATTATGGAAGAGACAATAAATAAATGATTATTTATCAATTTATATAATTTATTTTCGTGGATCTGATTAAAGATAGTATTTTACTTACAATTTCCGATGCAATGGTTTTCAATTTGTATGATAACAACACATTATCGGAATCCATTGTAATTAAACTAAATGTTATATTATCACCACCAGCACATAATCGACAAAGTGTTTCATCTAAATGTTGTTTTAATATTATCTGAGAATCGATACATTGTTTTATAAATTTATAAGCTTCATTCAATCGAACAGAGCAAATCGTACAAATACAATTCGGTAATTTGACCTTGCAATCTACCTAAAATAAGAAAAGTAAAAGATTCAGAAACAATAATATATATTACAATCAAAACAAATTATTTCATTCTTACAATTTCTGGCATAATTGCTTCCAATTTATCCACAAAACGTTTGCCATCTGAATCTAGATCAAGTATAGTGAACAATACATTTTTGTCACTTATACATAATTGACAATGGTGCATAAAACTATTCATGATTAAAATTAAATGTTCTACCAAAAAAAGCTTCTTATAAAAAGTAAAATATAAAAATATTGTATTTGATAGTATTAGTGGTTAACTTATAAAAATCTGACACGAATCCAGTTGGCCAGATGAATTTTGTGTAAAATTACTATAGTATAAGAAAAAGAAGAAATAGCTCCGTATTTAATTTTACAATTTTTTCCTTAATTGCTACTTGATTCAGGTTCTAGCGATTTGTCTAAATAAAATTTAAATAAAAGAAAAAAAAATAGAAAGATAAATAATCAATCTGCAGCTAAAGTCAATAAAGTTGAATGAACTTTACCTACAGGACCAGGGAGAGAGTTCAACACTTGAATATTTTTCTCTTGAAAAGTAAAACACAAGAATTGTAAAACCTAAGTCTTGTAAAACACAAGAATGATTTTTATCTTGAATGTTGACCTTGAAAATGCTATGAACAAAAGAACGCACCTGTACTTATAATCGTTCCTACCAGATGTCGCGCTAGCTGGTTATCTCACAAATTTAAAGAACGTCTTACAACATTAAAATTTATTTTGTAAAATAATATTTGACAGTTATGTTAATCTATTTGAGAATTATTTAACTTAAAATAAATAATTATATTAATCCGAATAATACATTGTGACAAAAAATAAATCAAAAGGCCACTTTTAGTGGTCATTCTTGTTAAATAATTATTTATAGGAATTTTAAATTAGTAAAATAAATGTAAAATATTAATAAGAAAATAAAAACTAATTTTTGAAATAAATTATAAAATTTATTTTTATAAAAACAATAAAAACCCAGAGATCTATGAATATTTGACAGCAGTTTGACAGTTCAAATGTTTGATTGAAGTTTGTAAATACAAATATAATCATAGACCTATAATATTCAAAATGTGAAAACAAAATAAGAAGAATAAAGCGATTATTAGTTTCAATTTAATTAAAAAAATGTAAATCATGAAATTGATCGAAGAAGTGCGATTATATGGGTTAACCAAAAATAAATGTAATTCTTTAGCTAAAATGTAATTTGTAAAAATTATTTACATAAAAATATGAAGTATACTATTAATTTGTAAAGTTTTTAAATATTCTAGAAAGGCATGTTACTGGATAATCCGCTGCAGACTTTTCCACTAACCTTACAATCTGAGATTGCTGCTGCTGCTGAAGATGAAATTGTTTTGGACATTGGAAATGTTATCTATTAGATGTATATAAACTAATAATACATATTTTATTATAATGTACAATAACATTTGTTATTATTATATATCATTTAAATAAAATCATATCATGAAAAATAGATTAAAAAGAAAGCAACCAAATATTAACTGTTTTACTTTGGTAATAGCTAAATTTTCCCTTGTTGATTTATTCAGAGTATTCTGTTCATCCAATATGGATTGGTAGTCACAGAATATTTACAAATAAAAGCTGTACTTCATTTAAGTTACATTGTCTTACATATGTAATCGATCTGTATTTCCAAAGCTACAATCCATTCATTCCATTTCCATAATAAAAAAGTGTATAAATTTTATTTTAGCTTATTCATTTTTTTGCATCTTATTGGCGTGTTCAAGCCATTGGTTTAATAATGCTTGCATATTTGCATTTTTGGTACAAGATTGTTAGTTGATCTTCATTCTATTATACCACAAAATATTTTAGCTAAAATATAAACAAAAAAATATATATAAATATTCTTTTACGTTAGAATATATGTAAAATACATTGCTAGTAATGTGTGTTTTTTCAGTCAACTATTAATAGTAATTTTGTTCATTTCTTCTTTCAATTAAATTATTAACACCTAAATTATTTATTATTGAGAGTGTATGAGACATCATTTAAATTTATAAAAAAACACAAAATACAACTGTCAACCACAAAATGTTATATAGAAGATAAACAATTATTTCTAAAAAAAAATCAAAATGTAGGAATGGCCGTTGAATAAATATAATAAATCACTTTACTTTTAATATAATAAACAACTTTAATTTCAAAATAACATAAAATACGTAATGGTTCATAATACCTAACATAAATCATAATAATAATGAATACATCAATGTGTTTGAGTTACGTTACAAACCTGTCTCTCTTGGCGCGAAATTTAAAACAAATGCTTGCTAGAAATATTTAATTATATTTTAAAAATTCCGGCTAAACTTTACGATTATGTAATCGATTTTTTTCAAACTTTATATACCGTTAATTTTGCACATTTTATGAATATAAATCGCAAAATTTTAATGCGAAAATCATATTTACAATGTTAAAACTTATTTTGAAAACTAACATTTACCTAACCGTAAAGTTTTACTAAAATTCTTACCACTGTGCATACATTTTAATTTCATGTTTGATTTTATTAACTATAATTGAAACGGTTTATTATTGTTTCTCGCACTATTAATTTTTATCATGCTAACCCTGTCGAAATTGTAAGTTTCTAGATTTCGATTTAGTGAAACTGAAAGTTATATTCTGTGTAATTAAATTATTTTTTTAATGTGTGTGTTGTAAATATAAAATTTTTTAAAATAAAACTTTTTGAACTTTTCCTGCACATATAGAAATTTGTAAATTAACCTAATAATATAAAATAAAAATAACAAAAAATCATTCTATAATCTGTAAATGTAAACAATTGCAATTATTTTATAATGGTGTTGTAAGAATAGGTATAGGAATAAGCTTTTTTTTTTTCCTCTTTTTTTCCGAGAATAATTTTTTGAACAATAATATGAGAAGCACAATAATATATTGTATTTATAATTTGGTTTTGTTGTTGAAAAATGCTTTCTGTGACCGTATTATAAAAGATATAAAAATGTTTATTAATTAAATATTATTGGCGTTGAAAATTGTTTTTTAAAATGAATTTTTGTGCATTTACGCCGTGTATATTTTATAAAGAACTAATTAAACATTAGTTAATTTTTTAGATAAAAATGTTTAGTTAATTTTAATGTAAACAGTGTTTACATTGAAATAAAACGTTATAAAACTTTATTTCAATTTATTATTAATTTTTGTTTTATTCATTACTGAAAAAAATATATCAACATTACAATTGATCTGATGTTACCACCGATTTTCACACCGAGATTGTAGTAGAATTAGCTATCGTTATTAGATAAAACGTATTTTCTTGAATAGAATTATTTGTGTAAATTTTATATAAATTTACATGTACAGTAATATACACTAGAAAAAAACGCGCTACTTAAAAAATCAGAAATATTACTAATTTTCAAATAAGTATAACTCGGCCAATTTTTAACTAAATTAAATGAAATTTTTTGTAGGAAAAAATTTGAGGTCTCGTCTTTAAGGTCATGCTAGATATATTCAATTTGAACAGTTCCGCTCCTAACTACACCCCGCAAAAAAAACATGGTTTAATTTTAAAAATTGTCAAACTTTGACAATATGTATAGTGCTCAAAAAAATTTTTCGACTTAAATTACCAAGCGGGCGTAAAAATTCAAACATTTCTACAAAAATTTCGCTTAATTTTAAAGACAAAGACTTGCGATGCTTTGGCTATAAGTCATGGTTTTTTTGGAATTTACCCTGTATTTTGCGAGTTCAAAGTTATGACAAATTTTAAACAATTAGACCATTTTAACGATTGTCTCAAACTGCTGTCAAATATTCATATATCTCTGAGTTTTTATCGTTTTTATAAAAATAAACTTCATAATTTATTTCAAAAATTAGTTTTTATTTCATTATTAATATTTTACGTATATTTTACTAATTTGAAATTTCTGTAAATAATTATTTAACAAGAATGACCACTAAAAGTGGCCTTTTGATTTATTTCTTGTCACAATGTTTTATTCGGATTAATATAATTATTTATTTTAAATTAAATAATTCTCAAATAGATTAACATAACTGTCAAATATTATTTTACAAACTAAAAATTTTAATGTTGTAAGACGTTCTTTAAATTTGTGAGATAACCAGCTAGCGCGACATCTGATGGGAACGATTATAAGTACAGGTGCGTTCTTTTGTTCATAGCATTTTCAAGGTCAACATTCAAGATAAAAATCATTCTTGTGTTTTGCAAGACTTGGGATTTACAATTCTTGTGTTTTACAATTCAAGAGAAAAATATTCAAGTGTTGAACCTACTCCCATCTATGGTTGTAGTAATATTTTGTTTGGTTATGTTGGAAACACCTGTTAAAGTGATTTTGTCCGTTTTGTCAGATGCATGATGCATGGTCAGATGTAAACAACGGTTATGATAAAATATAAAATATATATGCGTCAAATTAATGTAGTGAAATATTGAGAAATATCTCAACTCTTTTAATTCAACGATTATGATGTTATGATTATGATTTCCAATTATTTAATCATTATTTAATAAAAAATGTGTTTTAGTAAGATCATGTTAATTTCCAATAATATTTAAAGTTTAATTTGCTATACTATACAATGCTTTTACGTTTATTTTAAAAGATATCTGTGTTTAACGAAAATTTGGAACAATGTCATATCAAGGTTCCCCGTATTCCAATACATATAATCAAGATGATTTTGATTTCAATGACGATCGATATGATGATCCTGAAGATGATCGAGAAAATGAAGAGCCACATCCAGATGAAAGCGATGAAGGTTAACAAAATAAACAACTATTATTTTTATTTCTGTCAGTTTTGATAATTCAACAAATGTATTATAGATACGGAAGAAGCAAGCGAAACAGATATGGGCCGAAATGAAGAACCGTTAGAAATTAAAGAGCAGTAAGTAAAAATACAATATTTTGTTGCATTTCCAATAATAATAGAAATTTGACAATTATATTAAATTTTCTAGAATGTACCAAGACAAACTAGCTAATTTAAAAAAGCAACTGCAACAACTAAAAGATGAAATACATCCAGAATATATTCGTCGAGTGAAAAAATTGGAACATCAGTATAAAGAACGATTACGATTAAATGCTATCTACAGAGAATATTTGAAGATTTTGTAGAACGAGAATATATAAATGAGAAAAAAGCAGTTGCAAAAGAATTAAAAGAAAAGAAAATTGAAATCAGAGAAAATCTATTGTCAGATTTTGATGAAAAACGAAAATCTATCGAATCCGAAAGGTACATTTTTCTAACGAAAGTTACGGATAAAATTATTATAAGTAAATTATTTTAGGTACACTATGGAACTAACAGGTAATGCAATGGAAGTTAAGCCTGTAATGACAAGGGAATTGAGAAGAAGACCCAATGATCCAATTCCGGTTCCTGAAAAACGCAGAAAACTTCCCACGGCTCAATTAATTTATCTTTTAGATGAGAAAGATATAGAAAATGATCTGAAGCAAATGCGAGGTTAATTTCAAATTCATTAAAATAATAATAGGTTTGTTCATAGAACAGTTTGAAACCGTTTCCAACCGTTTCCAACCGTCAGACGCATGCGCAGTTTGATTGGAGTGTTCACAGAGCCACAAATCTCCAACTCTGACTAATAGTTCTGTGTTCATAGAACCTTTCTGACTGGTTGGGGATCGGTTGGCAACGGTCAGAATAATTCCCAACTCGGAAAGAAATTCTTAGTTGGAGACATGCTCACTAAGTACCTTGTTGGCTGTTGACATTTGTACATGTTGTTTTGTTTACGATTTTCGGTTAAATTTGTAGCACATATTTACGGTAAGTTTAGCATTGAAAAATAATATTATAGTAATAAAAGTAATTATTATAGATGTCAGACTCTGGTAGTGACAGCAGTATGTCAAGTGGAGACTACAATTATTTATTTGATCAATCTTCTTCTTCAAGCGAAGATGAAATTGATTATTTTTTGGTAAAACTTTACTCAAAGCCCAATGATTTTGCTGTTTTCACGTTTGTTGAAGAACCAGTGACTCTCAAAATGTGTGGCAAGACAAAATGTAATTTTAAATGTGTCTTAACGGTCTTTAAAAAAAAAAACTCTTTGCTGCAACCTTTTTACTCAACCTACCCTAACCTAACGGACTTCTTGACATAACATAACATAAGGACTTTTTAACATGATATAAGTCTTAACGGACAAAATTGACAAAATTACTAATGAAACATTTTGAGGTTTACTGGTTTTTATACACCAAATATGGGCGTTCCGATGCTTACGCATGCGCAAATTTGGTTTTTTTCAATATTTATGAATACAGCAACATCATTGGGCTTTCAGTAAAGTTCAGCCTATTTTTTTTATAATAAATTCTTATTTTTGTTTTATTTAATTATTAATTTAATATTAATTATTTAATACTAATTAAACTTATCCCAGTAGTTCCTACAAAAGCCCAGTGCTAATATAATATTTAAATTAGAATATTTATTATCAGGCCGGCCTTGTTATAATAATTTTAAATAATATTTAATAAATAACTACTTAAAATTATAATTAACAAGGGCCTGATAATTATTATGTGATAATAATTTAAATATTACATTAACACTGTAGTGCCATCTGGGAACAACTAAGATAAGTTTAGTTTAATATTTTATTAATTTATATTTCAATATATTTGATTAAACGAAGGGATCAAATACAAAAATTAAATTTTTATTTTAAAAAAATAAAATAATATTTCAATGAATATTTTAAAATATAAATTATTATAACTATAATTATTTTTCTGTGATTATGTTCATTCCGAACGCCTAAACATGACAACACTAAACCACTAAATACAAACATGTGTGTAATTTAGCGGCTAAAATTCACAAATAGTGTCTCTTGTCATTTTTGATAACAAACAGTGAATAAATAGATTAATCAAACGTAAAATATACATTAAACAACAGTTAAAATGACCGATTACGAGTTTGAATTCGAAGAAGACGATTTGCATGATATCATCGACTTGTACGATGGTAAAAATAATGTAGGCGTAATTTTCATCGATATTTGTTCGAAAATGTTCGATACGGAGAAATTATTCAAGGTATGTTTGGCAGCTATCTACAAAATAATGGATCGTATGCTTTTAAAAGCGTATCGACGTAATCTAGCCGTGTGCTTGCTACAAAATGAAAATATCGTTTTAATACCGTTGGATAACAATATCATAGAATCAGTTAAAGAGATTCGTAGTCTGCTAACAAAATCAATCGATGAGTTACGTCAACAATTCGAACGTACCAGTGCCGTGTCATTACGGAATTGTTTAACCGAAGCGATTAAACAATTTGCGAATTTAGAAAATGTTAACCCTTACGTTATTGTGCTGACAAACGATGATAATCCGCATAAGAATAATGAAGCCGAGAATCGTGGTGCAATTAATGTTGCTTTCACAATGAAAGAATTAAACATTAAATTAGTTGTGTTACCATTATGCGAGGAATTTGATTACGGAAATATTTATAAAGATTTACTGCAAAATGCGAACGATATGGCATTCGATTTATATGAAGAGAATTACGATCAAGTTTATAACAATGTTGATAAATTAATGGAGATATTAGATTATATTATACGAACTAATATGAAAATACGTCGAGAACCGTTTTTGATCTATGAGAAGGGCGCTAAAAAAGTACAATTCTGGGTACAGATTCGTCGGTTCGTTAAAGAGTCGCATTTATACAAAAACGCTAAGATTTCACGTGCAACTAACAATAAAGTAAGGTTAGAAATCAAATCAAGCAATCTTCAACTTGATAAACTACGTTATGCGATGGGTCGTACGCAAATTATATTCGATAAAAATGCTTGTCTACATTTGAAGCAACCATTTGGTTTCCGGTTATTATACGTAAGCACAGATAAACAATATTCCATACATCGATTACATGAAATCGCTTTCGTGCTACAAGAAGATGAAGTTAGCGATGATGAAGCGAAAGTCTTATTCGATTATCTATGGGAATATTGTCACGAGAAAAACCGTTATCTGATTTGTGGTTTTCGTATATCCGGTCGTAAACACCATCCCCGGATCGTCGAATTAATCCCCGATCAATTTCAGGGCAAACCTTGTTTCATCGGACATTATCTAGCACATTTCGGACAGATTAATCTCGTCACAACCGATTCGGAAGAACCAAGCAAGATCGAGCCGCCAGTCAGCGAGAATGATCGCGGATTAAATCTGATCAGTAGCATGATTGATAAAATGCAAATACATTATAATCCGCTGCAATGGAATAGTATCGCGTACGATCGGAAAGCAGCGTTTATTAAGGCGAATTTATTAGATACCGATGTGGAAAAGGTGCAGTGTTCGATACCGAGCGAGGATGAAGTTAGCGAACAGCTTGGCGCAATTGGGAATGAATTGGGCGAATTAATGCAAGGATTTTATCAGAAGCAGGCGATTAAAAGGAAAGTGCCCGCAAAAGCTGTTGCGAAACGACGACGCAAGATTTAAATTGTTTTATTTTCTTTTTCTTGTATTAATAATTGAATAAAATTTTTGTTTCATTATATTTATCTAATAGTTTTTTGTAATTGTTTCATAATAAATAATTTTCGTTTGTACATATTCTGTATTTTTTTATTTACGCTTTAACTAATATAGCATAAAAAAGTCAATGTTTCATTGGTAATTACAAATATTTTTACAGAAATAGCGAAATTACAGAAAAATAGTAGTAAATTTTAATATAAAATATCTGTAATTTTATTTTACTTTATATAATATATTTCTACTTCAAAATTCTGTAATTGTATGTAAAATTACAGCTTGCATATTAATATCTGTAATAATTCATCAAAATTATGAGACTTAGTAAATTTATTATTTACTTTTCACGTACTCAATATAAAAAATTTAAAAGTGTTATTTTATTCATTCCAAAGTCAAATTTAGGGAATATTTTGTTAACTGCCTACGACCTAAACAGTATATTTTTTAATTAGATAATCAGTATAGAGGAACACTTACTTTTTTCGTAAATTATACAGAATTGTGTATGTATGCAAATAAAAAACTTATCTAATGTATTTTATTATTTATATAGAGAGTAAGTAGCTAATGATTTTTATTGTTGAACAATTGGTTGGTTACAACATAGATTAGGTTGTACACGTATGTCTAAATTGTAACTTTTATATCATTTATTTGTCTTCGGAACAGAGAAACTTACGTAATTATAATTTGAATAAAATTTATTAAAATTGAATTGTTTTAGTTGGAAAATGGCATCTTCTGACACTGGGGGCGTAAAGCCCTTTTCTATTGCCGGACGTTATGTCAACGAACGGGAACGTCTCAATGGAATGACAGATGCTGAACGTGCTTTTCGAAAACAATGGCTTCAAGATCAAATTCTAACCGAACGAGAACCGAAATTTGTTCCAGAACTATATAAAGAAACCTATAACCCAATTCGTCGTTTTTATCGGTGGCCCTTGGAACAATTATATCATGCACTAATTCCTGTTTTAGGCGATCACAAAGCTTTCCATGTCCGATTTTGGACTGGAAAGGGACTATTAACTCTTTCTACTATTTATTTAGGTAAAAATCTAGGTACATTATAATGAAATGCATCTATGTATTAAATTTTATCGATTTGTTTTGAATTAGGTTATTACTATTTTAAATACAACGCGAATGATTGGACTCGCAAAGGTGGTTGGCGAGTAATTACTTCAAGACAAGCTGTGGATAAAGGACATCCAGATTTTCCACGAATTTCAAATAGAAAAGAACCTTCTGATTACGCTGATAGGGGATTTAAACAATCGCCCATCTAAATTAGTACGTAATTGTAAATTATTGTTTCTTTACGTTGTAGTACGATTTATTGGCAATAAAATAATGTATTAATTCATAATAAAGTATTAATTTTATTTATTTATTCTTGATCGATAATTTATTGCTTTGCCATTAGAAAAAATAATTGAAGTTATATTTACAATTGGTAATTTTGAATGTGGTATCATTATCAATAAATTATTCGTTTACACTACGCGTTACCTCCGTGAAAATTTACTTATCCAAATTTACAAAATATGTGTATTAATTTATATTTTTCAGCGATTTTGTTATATTCAAAATTTCTAAAACAAAACAAATAGAACTTGAAAAATAATAATTTTAATTATATACATGAAAATATGCTTTTTTCTTAAAAGGACAACTAAAACTGGTTGTAAATGTGAACCTCAATTTTTAAAGTTACTAAGTGATAATGAACCCTTCAGTGCATGATAATATGAAGTTTTATGGCAACAATGATAACGTCAGTCTGTAATATCGTAGCTTGAATATGAATTCAGAGGAAATAATGATGGTATCTTTAAACAATCCTTATTGATTTAAACACAACTTATTTCTGGCTTAAAACATAAAAATTCTTCTCAAAAATAAAACGTGAACACTCATTATCATTGTAAGGTATCATTATTTAGTTAAAAGATATGCAATCTGATCATACAAATAAATACAAAATATGTTTTGTTTCTTTTTTATTATTATTATTATTACTTACATGAATATAATCACATATTTTAAATTAAAATTTTTCAAATTGTCATTGACAATTCGATGTTACTTAAAATCTGGTGCTAAATTTAGTTAGTAATAACAAAAATAGAAACTGGAAATTCCTATTTTTTAATTCAATGACGTAATAAACAGAGCGATATAAATTTCGAGCAAAAAAAATGCAATACAACAGCACACCAATAATGCCGCAAGCGACACGACCTACGGCATTTCCAGTAGTCCTGCTGTCGTGTCGGGATGATCTCTTTTTCCAACGTTATCTTCACCAACATGTACAACAATCGCTCGACCAAGAATTCAACGTTCGCCGCTCAAAGAAATTTGTTTTTTGTCCACAATGTGATTATGAGTTTTGCCTTTCTCATCGGCTACAATATTACCCAAATCACCTGCATGACAAATCTTATCTTTTGGGGTTCCATGTGTTTGCTAAATAATAAATAATTTTTTTTTTATTACAATAAAAACTTTTTTTAGACTTATGGGAATATATATATATATATATATAGATATAGAAGATTATGGCTGAAATATATTTAGTAACAAAAACTAATGGTATTGCAGCCAGGAGTTGGGATTTAAGCCAAAAACTCAATTTTTATTACGTAGGCAAGCTTTCGAAAAATTATATTCTTGTTTCAAATTTGTAGAAGGCCTGAGGAAGGAAATATAATTTTTCGAAAGCTTGCCTACGTAATAAAAATTGAGTTTTTGGCTTAAATCCCAACTCCTGGCTGCAATACCATTAGTTTTTGTTACTATATATATATATATATATATATATATATATATATATATATATATATATATTGAGAAAATTTATATAACGGGATACGGTTTCTCAACTTATATTCACGGTAGTTATTCTAAATTAACTTATATATATATATATATATATATATATATATATATATATATATATATATATATAGGGTGATTTAGAAACAAACGGCATCCTGTATATGGGTGTGTTTCTCTCACCAAAATAAGAAGAAAAGTTCTTATAAACAGGGGTCCTTAAATGCAGCATCACTATTTTATTTTAGAATGTGGTATTGTAGTAACAAATAAAAGTATGTTAAGGACTCCTGTTTATAGTACGCCATATACAGGATGCCGTTTGTTTCTGAATCACCCTATATATATATATATATATATATATATATATATATATATATATATATATATATATATATATATATATATACAGTGTGTCCCCGGATTGAGTTCACTATAGGTGTAATCGGTAAAAAATTTAAGAATTTCATTTTCATGTTTTGGGATCCCGCCCTGCTTTGTCTGAAAACAATTTTAAGCATATTTTTAGTTTTCTAAAAATCAAGGCGGCCATGAAAAATGTAAAAAAACTATTTTATATTCAGGTAAAGTGTCTTTTTGGTCAATAATACGGCATAATGTTCTTAAGAAAAGTTGTTCAGAATTTGAAATTATGACTCTATGCAAAATTTCAAAAAGATCGGCTAACTTTTATTGAATCCGCTTTTTGCGTTATTTAACGGAAAATCGCAGTAGTCGCAAAAGAAACATTTATATATATATATATATATATATATATATATATATATATATATATATAAAAGGTATACAAATAAGTCTCCGCCGTTTTCTATCAAAAATTAGGAATTTATTGTGCATTACTTTACCGTACATTACTTTTTATTCAAAGTATTGTCCATCACTAGCAACTACTTTTTCCCATCTTTCTGGCAGCATTCGAATACCACGTCGAAAAAATTCTTTATCTTTCGAGGCTATCCACGAATCGACCCAATTTTTAGTATCTTCATATGATGTAAAGCGCTGCTTAGACAGGCCATGTGCCATCGACCGAAACAAGTGATAATCTTAAGAAGCAATGTCTGGTGAAAACAGCGGGTGGGGTAGGACTTCCCAATTAAGTGTTTCCAATTAGGTTTTGACCGGCGCCGCAAAATGCGGACGAGCATTATCATGTTGAAAAATATATATTTTTTTTTAACAATTTTAAACGATGCAAAATTGCTTGTTGAGTCTCTCCTAATGTAGCCGCAAGTTCTTCTTGCGTTTGGCATAAATCTTCCTCCAGTAATGCTTCCAATTCCGTGTCTTCGGCCTCTTTCGGCCTTCCATTACGTTCTTTGTCTTCCACGTCAATCTCACCGTTTTTAAACTTTTGAAACCAGTCATGACAACTTCTTTCACTTAAAGCAGTCTCACCATATGCTTCCATAAGCAATCTATGCGCCTCAGCTGCAAATTTCTTCAAATTAAAGAAGTAAATCAAAAGTTCCCGCAAATGACGCTTATTCGAAACAAAACTTGATATGTTCGCACAAAAAAAATTATGTGATGCTGATACAGAGTCACTAATACTTTAACGTAATGTTACCAGATGTCCAAACTTACGATATTACGTTTTACATCTGACAATTTCAACATAACCTTTTGGTGGGGCCATATTTTGACAAACGGCGGATACTTATTTGTACACCTTTTATATATATATATATATATATATATATATATATATATATATATATATATATATATATATATGTAAATAATGGATGTAGCAGTCAATTAGGAAAAAGATGTTAAATCAAACTTATTTAAGTTTAAATCTTTTTCAAGGCCTAATATTAACAGAGTTTTTATTACATTCCATAAACCATGTTCTATATTATTATACATTTCGTGTTTTTTGATGTATGTTTACTATCTATGTGTTCTACTAAATACATTTTCAATTTTCAGAAAATTTTGTATTATTAATATTATTATTGTTACAGTATCTTAATTATAAAAAATAAAATAATTTTTATTTTTATATAAAATAAATGTAGTTACTTGTAAATAAAGTTACTTTAGATTCACAACCCATTTCATAGTAAATATTTTGTCGTTCCTGTGGCGTATATTTTTTGCCAAATTTATTGCCAAAACAAGAACGTAATATACACTATCCTCATAGTTATTCGTGTAGGTACGTATAACGTAATAGATATCAATGAAGTCAAGCTATACTTTACATTTCTGACGGGCGCTCCTCATATATGTGCGCTTCTTATTCATACATACAAAATCAGTCCATGTGCCCAAAAAGATGTGGCACAAACTTTTTCTACTATACCGAAATCAGAAACATATTTTAGTAAATCAATCAGCTAGTTTTATAAGTAATTTATAAGTTAGTGACTTATTGCCGTCCCCGCGAAGTTTGTACCCTTTTATTGATTATTACAATTTATTTAGCATATACAGTCGATTCCGCTTAATTGGGACACATCGGAACTAGGGCATTTTGGCCCAATTAAGCGGCTGTCCCAATTAACCGAATTTTACATAAAATTAAGCAATCCGTATTTTTCTTTCAATAATTTTATTTTATAAATTCTTGGAAAAAACTATAAACTACATATAACCAAAAAAATATAAACTTTTAAGAAAAAATAATAATAAATTCCAAAATAAAATAATAAATAAATACATACATTTTTAATTCAATTCAAAAATGTGTCAAGTGTAGTCTGTCTTTTGTTTTTGAAACATTTCACTTCTACAAAATCAGCACAAGTATTCAGTGCGGCTGTAGGGCTCCCTTCATTTCCTTCCTGCATAAAATAACGCTGTAAGAAGGCCATATATTTTAACGAACCTTCCACGCGCGAGGTGTAGTGGTAACTGAATCATAACTGAATACGTAACGATTGAGACAGCAGGGTAGACTCTCACAGCTTTAATGACCGGTGCCGCGCCAAGCCGACGCGAGGGTAAACATTAACCTTTGAGCGCGCGTGGGTCCGTACTTCATACGTGAATGAATGTGTTGGGAAAAAAGTTCACACTGCGCGATACTAATGTAATTAATTGATACATATTTGCTAGTTTTTTAAATTGAATTTTCCATGTTGTGAATCAAAAAGATATGAAGCGTATCATATTAAATTTTTTGTAAATATTTTTTCTTGTGAATACATATTTGTAACATAATATATACTGTGATCTTAAATTTACTGTCCCAATTAAGCGGAATGTTGTCCCAATTAAACATGTAAATTTACTGTTGGTTCCTTGGTTTGGTTTCTGTTCTTTGAGATTTAGCCCAAATAAGCGGCTGCCCCAATTAAGCGATGGCCCAATTAAGCGGAATCGTCTGTAGTAGGAATACAAGAGTATGTATTTCTATATATCATAAATGTGGATGAAGCTAGAGTTGCTTGTTTGGATAAGAATGTTTGGAGGAAACTAATTGCGGGATAGTGGAAAGAGTTTGTGCCACACAATTTTAGGTACATAACGTAATTGTGTATATATTTATTTTATTTTTACCATTATAGATAATAAACTTTCTTTATAATTTCATTTTAAACAGACACATTATATATATTATTGTGGCCAATATATTATTTTTCTGTATACAAAATTATGACACGTTTATGTAATATATATATATATATATATATATATATATATATATATACAGTGCTGGATTATAGCATAAGCTGACTAAGCTATAGCTTAGGGCCCCGAAGTTTTGGGGGCCCCGCGGAAATTGTAAAAAATTAAAGTTACTATTTAATTCAAATTCATCTTACATTATTTCAAATTAAGGTGATGTCGAAAGTCTGCTGTAACAAAGTTAATGTCTTTGTTAATAAAAAATGAACAAATAATAATTTTACTATAAACCGACCTTTCCGACATTCTATGAATGTTGGAGAATATGTGTGGCTGACAAATCAAAGCTTTTATTAACGGATTATGGAGAAAAACGATTTTTCGCGATTTTTCGTAGCAGACGACAAAAATTCGCGAACAAACGTTTTTCTAGATCATGTGTTAATAAAAGTTATGATTTGTCAGTCACATATATTCTCCAACATTCATAGAATGTCGGAAAGGTCGGTTTATAGTAAAATTATTATTAACAAAGAAACTAACTTTGTTACAGCAGACTTTCGACATCACCATAAGAAGACGTACTAATGGTGTCAATATTCATTTACTTATTTTCCTGGCAATAACCTTCTCTACGAATCAGAGAATTTGATTACTCTACAAAATACGTTATTCTATAATAAAATTTGTACAAAAAGGGGGGGGGAGGGCCCCCCAAAATCTTTTGTGCTTAGGGCCCCTCATAGTGTTAATCCGGCCCTGTATATATATATATATATATATATATATATATATATTTTAAAATTAATCTTTAATGACAATATGAAATAAATAAAGGCTTGCTAATAATGAAAACTGGAGACTGTAAAAAAATCGGATAATTTATTTTCTTTTATTTATCTGCTGACATCAGACGATCGTAAAATATGAAAACAATAGTACATTACTTTTCGAATTTTCTTGATTATTTCATTGTTACTATTGCTGGCTTTTGTTTTTCTTATTTCTTTTTATATTGATTTCAACTTCTGTTTATTTTTTCGTTGTTTTCATGAAAAATACCGATACCGATTTGTAAATAAAGTATAGAACATTTTCAACAACATCATATTTCGTTTCAATGTTGCAAGAATACAAATTCTACGTGCATTAATTTTTATTATAACATAAAATATATAATATATATTTGAATAACATTTAGCTAATAAAAAAAATACGTACATTGTTTATTAAATATATAAAGTGGTATAATTATGTAATATATTTACAAAAAGTTTTTTTAATTTATGTGTAAACTTCTTAATTGAAACAGAACATTTAATATTAGGTATTCGATAAATTATTGAAAGTAACTAGACCTTTATTATAAATAGATAAAACATGTTTTTGTTTAATTTGTTTGTGACACATACAAATCAGTCTTTTGAGTAGTATTATTAGTATTTTTTCTTCAAGCATATTATAATGTCAATACTAGGTTACTATATTGCCTATGTAGAAAGAGGTTATTATGTTACAAATACAATAATGACATTATTATACAGCAGTTACTTACTATATACACCAAACATAACTACAACGTCAAGTGTATTTAATCTAACACCTTCGACGGCCATACTTAAGTTAACTTAATTGACAATTGCATTGTTTATTTTTACTTGAATTTTAATTTGATTATTGGAACTGTGTGAAAAAGTGCAAGGAATGCAATATGCTTCGTCCAGGGTGGTCAAAAACTGCATATTCGACAAAAGAAATACAATCAATTTTGTTAAATTTGATATCTCCGACGGCTACATTAAAAATTATTATCTCAAGTTAAGTTAATTGACAATTATATTGTTTATTTTTGCATGAATTTGCTTTGATTATTATAAATGTGTGAAGAAGTGCAAGAAATGCAATGTATACCGGTTAAGGTGGTCGGTAATATTGTATATTCGACCAAAGAAAGATTAATTATCACAGATCACGTAACACAAATATAAATAATATATACTCATACAAACTATTCTACAACTGTTAGTAACTGCTTAAGGTTACTTGCTATGTATTTTTATTTATTTTTAGTTTAATTTTGTTCCGACAACTTGAAAAAAAAATCGTATATATATATATATATATATATATATATATATACATACATATATATATATATATATATATATATATACATACATATATATATATATATATATATATATATATATATATATATATATATATACTCAAATATAATCATAAAGGAATAATCTGAAAATGAAAAATTCATATCGCCTCGACCTGGGATCGAAACAGGTCGAGCCGATATGAATTTTTCATTTTTAGATTATTCCTTTATGATTATATTTGAGTATTAACTGTATTTAAATGATATATCTATCAACTAACCAGATTTATGTATTATATATATATATATATATATATATATATATACATATATATGTATATATATATATATATATATATATATATATATATATATATATGTATATATATATATATATATATATATATATATATATATACATATATATGTATATATATATATATATATATATATATATATATATATATATACATCTAATATATAAAATTCCTGTGTCACAGTTTTCGTATTTATACTCCTCCGAAACGGCTTGACTGATTTTGATGAAATTTTATATGTATATTCAGTAGGTATGAGAATAGGTTCATAGCTAATTTTTATACCCCTAAGTGTTAAGGGTGGCTCACCCTAAAAAAAATTTTTTTCATTTTTTGGACAAATTTTTTTTTTTG